>JAKOOJ010000001.1:43315000-45770000 GCA_022577455.1 Arizona elegans
CCACCTAGGCAATATACTCAAAAAACAGAATCCTGCTTATAAAAAGCATAATTTTAGAAAACAATAATTAATATGCATAAAATAAGAAACTTCCTTAAAATAAAGGAGTGACTCAAAATACAGCATTAGATTTTTCCAACTGTCTATAATAAAGAGCCAAGGTTACATATCTTGTGGGTGAAAGTTGGCAGAGGGGACAGGACTTTTACAACTGTAGAAGTAGAACATTAAAGACATCTACCATAACTTTCTAAGATAAAAGTGAATCTGGGGAGAGGGTGCACAACAATTTCATTTGTCTAGTACATGAGACATGCAAATGAATCTTGGGAGGTAACCACAAAGTTCTAGTAGTATTATTGAGATTTTTTCAAATAATCTACTCTTCTGCCCTTTATGGTTTGTTAGCTAAAAGCCAGCACTTTGAACTGGACTTGAAAACAAATAGATCTGTTTCAAGATCTATTGAATCTTGAAGGTCTTATATATTCTATAAAAGATATACATTCCAACAGAATGGCTTATGCATTGTGATCTAGTATAATTAGACAGCACCATGTAAAACAGAAATGTAGATATGAGTTGATTCTTTATTTTTATATATACAGTTATATACATCATGTCCGCACACATACATACACGTATATACACACCAGAGTACTATAGGGTTATTTTATATTATTACAGTATATATAGGAGGAGATTATCTCCTGTTATAGTATTTAGTTTGGGGGAGGGGGAGCTTAATTGAAAAGTTTAAGAAATAGATTAAAAAGTTTCTTTAAAAGATTAAGAAACTTCATAATTGCAATTACTTTGCATAGTTTCTCTTATGCAGAAAGAAATTACTCTTAAAACCATCCAAATCAATATATATATATATATATATATATATATATATATATATATATATATATATATATATATATATATATATATATATATATATATATATATATATGTTTTTCCTCTAGCAAGGTTTTTCCTATGTAACCAAGGTATTTCTGCAGCCCTAGCTCAGTAGAATCACATCCACTCGATTCTTTACTTTTTTCTTTTCTGGCAGCCAGCAAGTTCCTGCTGCCAGGTGAGAGACTTATATAGATCCTAGATTCTACTGAGCTAGGGCTGCAGAAAAACCTTGGTTACGTAGGAAAAACCTGGCTAGAGGAAAAACACACATAAATCCTACGAAGAAGTAAGAAAATAGATACTATACCTTTACAGGGAGGATACATGAGATGTGGGTGTGGCTTACTGATGAAGGCTAACAAGCTAGAAATAGATCTATATAAGTCTCTCACCTGGCAGCAGGAACTTGCTGACTGCCAGAAAAGAAAAAAGCCCAGAATCGAGTGGATGTGATTCTATTGAGCTAGGACAGGGTATTGGTGTCTACAACAGGATTTGAGTGATCCTTTCCTGCACCTGAAGATATGTCATGATGATGAATGGGATATATGGGTTAGCCCCATTGTTGTTGAGCCTTATATCCAAACTCTTGTATGCTTAAACATCCCAGAAGTTCTTTGCATCTATGCATTGTGCCAGACTCTTTTCTTATAGGAAATATCTGTACACGCATGCATGTATGCCCATCCAGATCCAGAATTTCTTCCTGTGAACAAATGAAATATGTTTTCCCTTTCACTATATTGTATTCACGCATTGTAAGCTGCCCTGAGTCTCCGGAGAAGGGCGGAATATAAATCTAAAATAAAATAAAAAAATAAAAAATAAATGTTTGCAGTTTCAAATAACTCTAGACTTCCTCAGAGTTTGAGATTGCTCCTATAAACTTAGCAGCAGCTGTGGGGAAAAGGGGGACATAAGAAGCCCTACACATTGCTGGCTGTAGCCTATTTTCTCAGTCTTAAGATTTACATTTTCCTGGAAATAAGGTCACCCTGAACAGAAAGGAATTTAGTTTTCCTCCAACATCCATAGATTGTTTGGTAAGTAATGGACTTATTGAGACAATATATTATTTGCTTGCTTGTTTCATGTTGTGATTAATCCTTTCACTAGCTCTAGAAGTAATAGGCCCACACAGAAACAACATTAACTGGGACAGTGCTTGCAAATGAATAGTTTTCTCCAAGCCCACTTTGGCATCCTAGAACGTAAGCATTGAAAGGGATTATTTAATTCAATCCCCTAGCTATTACAAGAATTCAATTCTTCCATGATAAGATCAGCAATAACGTTAACTAAGAAAGCATAAAACATATCAGATATAGTTCAGCAAGAAGTATGCTTCTTTATTTTATATAAAAACCCATTCCAAATATTTAAGTATTCTTGTATAAAAGCACTCCAATAGGCAATCAGTGGCCATTTATTCCCTGGACAAACATTATCTACTGCAGGAACTTCATAAACTCATCCCCAGTATTTGACTGAATCAGAAGAGCAAAAAAGCGTTCACATATCTTTCATGCATTCAAAAATATAAGAAATAAAGTTTTGCAGGTGTTTCATGTAAACCTTCTTTTGCTGACCTCTAAATCCATGTTTGCAAGTGGGGATTCAAATGTTAAATTCCATGCTAAGCAACATGTAGTGACAATAACAACTCTAAATATGTGAAGATGTTAGAGTACAAGGGCCAAACTTGCCAGCTGTGCTCTGAAAGAACTGCCCCCATTCCACCCTGGGAAGAATTTGCTTATGTAAGCTCACTCTTATTATGTGAATACAAATTTCTTAACTTGGTTTGAGAGATGGGCTCCAGCCAACCTGGGAAATGTTCTGAAAATCATGGACCAGAAAAGGTCCTAGAGCAGGGGTGTCAAACTCACAACGTCACAACGGCATCATGTGACGTATCGGGACCTTTTCCCCCTTCACTAAATCAGGTGTGGGCATGGCCAGAGCATGATGCATCTGGCCCGTGGGCCAGGAGTTTGACAGCCCTGCCCTAGAGGGTTAGAAAATATCTACTACATTGCTGATTTTGCTATTTATTTATACTTTTCAGGATAGCTATGCTTTGACTTCTGAGTTAGGGCTTCATATTCAAAGAATCGCCTTCTGTGCCTGCATTTTAGTTAAGCCATCAGCTTCATAGTTGGAATTTTTGAAGTATAACTTCAAGCTTCTCTTTTTAAGCTCTTGGAATCTTAAATGCAAAATCTTTAAATAATTCTTCAGGTAAAAAAAAAAATGTCTTGCTTGTTTAACAAATACAGAATTATGTGATAGGTTAAAATAGGAAGAAGCCTCCTCCAAGATTTTAAAGTTGGTGTGGCATGGCATACCAGTTATACAATCGAGCAACATGCTTTTACACAAAAACTTGATGAGTTGATCTTGCATCATGCATAAAAAGGAACTTATTGATCTGTCCATCCTGGATTTCTAAAGTGACTTCAGCATAAGTTCCCTTTTATTCTTATCTCAATGTCACATCTCATGTTTGACAGATATTTATGAACAGACAATGTGACAACACCATCTTCTCTTTGAAGTAATGAAATGTTTGTGTCAAACATTGTAATCAATGTATATTTTCGTAAGATAGCTTTACATAGCTACATTCTCCCAAACCTGTGCAGTGTTTTCATAAACAATTTTACTGTCAGAGTGCCAAGGTCCTCCCATGTATGAATCAAACATTAGAATTCATTATTTTAATCTATAGAGTAAAAATTTTCAGTTACTCCTCACCCTGAATTTCTCTAATATGGTGCTGCTGGATGTCAGGGTCAGAGTTAGGGTAAATAATATTTATTGCTTTCTGTCACATTAGCAGTTAGCTTCTTCTTCCCAGAATCCTTTCTATTTCATTGGCCTGTGACCAAATGCTTTTTATAGAAACTTTCTATCTTTTGTTTACCAGTACTCTCATACCAGTTGTGCAGAAGGCACTTGCTTTATTAAATACTCACTATGTATCAGGTGTTTGTCTTATCAAGGCACAGCAAGGACACAATTTGCTTTAGTGAGGGTGTTTGTATCACTTCAGAGACTGGTGCTTCCAGTTGCTCACAGGAATCATCACAAGAGGCTTCTTTTCAGGCATAGCAGATGTGCATATGCTTTTTCCAGGTGGCTCCAGAAGTGATGTAAAATAGCTCAAAAACCATATGCCAGTGCTGCTACGGCAAAGTGGGTGAGTATATATGCTAATATGAGTGTGAAGAAAGTCAGGTTGATATGGTAGTTAAGGCACCAGGCTAGAAATTGAGAGACCATGAATTCCAATCCTGCCTTAGGCATAAAGCCTTCAGTGTGTCTTTGGACCAGTCACTTTCTTTCAGTCCTAGGAAGAAGGCAAAGGCAATCCACTTCTTTAAAAAAATATTGCAAAGAAAACTATAGGGACTAGTCCGGGCAATTGCCCGGAATTAGCACCTACTCAAAGATACTATGAAGGAAGGAAGGAAGGAAGGAAGGAAGGAAGGAAGGAAGTATGGAGTTGCTTTCAAAGATGGTTCACTCAAAGCACTGTTGAAGTGAAGCACCCAGTAAAATCTTTGCCCAACTAAATTGCTCATATCTTCATGATCCACTTAATATTGAAAACAACTTGAAGCCCTGGAAAAGCAGGATATAAGTCAGCACTGGGCATACACAATCTTCTGAAAATTTAACTCAGATTTGTGATTGGATGCTTTCTACAGTAGAAATGCACCAATACATTTTTTCCAAGAGTAGACTTTCAATAGTGACAACAGAAAGAGCACAACTGAAAAAAATCCAATGGAAAGAAATGTTCCTTGGGATTTAAGTGACAAGTGAGAATAGCAATAGCACTTAGACTTATATACCACTTCATACTGCTTTACATTACAACACCCTCTAAGCAGTTTACAGAGTCAGCATATTGCCCCCATCAATCAAAAAGAGTGCAGAGAAGAACTGGAGGCTAAAACATATGAAGAACAGTTGCAAGAACTGGGCATATCTAGTTTAATGAAAAGAAGGACCAGGGATGACATGATAGCAGTCTTCCAACATCTCAGGGGCTGCCCCAAAGAAGAGGGAGTCAAGCTATTCTTTGAAGCACCTGAGGATAGGACAAGAAGCAATGGGTGGAAGCTAATCAAGGAGAGAAGCAATTTAGAACTAAGGAGAAATTTCCTGACAGTTAGAACAATTAATCAGTGGAACAACTTGCCTCCAGAAGTTGTGAATGCTCCAGTACTGGAAGTTTTTAAGAAGATGTTGGATAACCTGCCTAAGCAAGTGGTTGGACTAGAAGACCTCCAAGGTCCCTTCCAACTCAGTTATTCTATTCTAATCTAGGTCTTCATTTTACTGACCTTGGAAGGATGGAAGGCAACCTTGAGCCAGTCAGGATTGAACTGGCAGTGGGCAGAGTGGTACATCTGTTGTAATGATAACCACTATTTGAAACAAAGCCTTCACTCTTGGAAAGACACTTATTTTTATTATAGAATTTCTCTCCAAGAATGATAATTATAGTTTATCCCATCTTCACATCTCCTTATTCCATGTCTTAATGTAATTATTGTGATATAACTTACAATGCATATTAGTCACAGTTTTATACAAATGTTTCACTTTTTGTCAATCTTGAAACTAATTTTTTCCCATCAGCTCCATTTGATTTTGCATTTTCATGTCTTTTGTTAACATCTTTGTTGTTTGTTTGCTAATTTTGAGCCCTATCTAACACCCCTAAATCCTTGTTTCCATTAACGTTGTTGTTCCTTCAAGAATTATCATCTGAGATTAATATACTTCTAATAAATTAATTTGACTGAGTTTGTAAAATCATTACTCTAATTTGTAGCATTGTTTTATGCTATGGAATAAGAAAATTCTTTTTTTTTCAAAGACTGACTAGGTGCCATCAAATCAATGTTAACTCTTCCTGACCACATGGATAAAACATTCAAAGCCTTCAAGGAAATTACAGGGACTAGTCCAGGCAATTACCTGGAATTAGCACCTAGTCAAAGGTACCATAACTGGATATTCTTCCAATAGTGCATCTATGTTGGTTGGTTTGTTTTACTTTTTCTGATAGCCTTTACAGAAAATATTATTTTATGTCTATATTTTGGTGCCCACAGATAAAAAGTAATACTTTCTAAATGTCCAGCACTGATATAAAATAAAAGTTGAGATCTCTATGTCTTTCTGAAAATAAAATTAGATAAGGTCCAGTAATTTAATGATTGCCTTCTGAGCTGTCTTAAACTGTGGAAGCACTAAAAGGTCACAGAGTGCTTCTCTAAATTAGCCAAATGATTCATGTGACACTCAATTTGCTGGCTTCTTTATTTTATAGCTCAATCCTAATCACATTTATCTACCAGTAAATACCATTGATTTCAATAGAACTTTCTCCCAAGTACATACACTTATTGCTGTAGCTTTTGATAGATCACACAATTGTCCAAAGCAATATCTCATGATTGTTGGTTGCATTAATCAACATCAGATAGGCACTTTTAATTACTCTTAAGAACTATTTTAAAAGTTTCTATACTTCTGGAAAATGCGATTATCTTGTACATATTTTGCAGTAGTAGGACTAAATAGAAGGCTGGCATCTTGATACACCAAAGACACAGGATTTGGGAGATAAGGCAGAAGGAGACCACTGCTACTCTACAACACTTGAGAATGAGGAGAAAGATTTAGTTATTACAGAGAACCATGAGCAGGCAGGCCCAGAACCTAAAGTTTAAAGCATATGGATAGGGAAGGGCCAGCAGTAATGCCATTCATGTGTGTGTGTAGAAGACTACAATGTTTTATCAGATATGTAGTACAAACAGGAATACTTAGTTCGTGACTAATTTTATAAAGCTGTATTTAACCTATCCTGACTGAGATATCCAAGGAATCCCAACAAGGATTGTGTTCTAATGGGACAGTAATTCTCAATCCATGTAGAGTGACATAGAGCTGTATTACAACTGCCGTGGTGGCACAGTGGTTAGAATGCAGTACTGCAGGCTGCTTCTGGTAGAAGTTCCGCACTTCGATTCTCACCAGCTCGAGATTGATTCAACTTTCCATCCTTCCAAGGTCAATAAAATAAGGACCCAGATAGTTGGGGCCAATATGCTGATTTAGAGAGGGCTGTAAAGCACTATGAAGAGGTATATAAGTCTAAGTGCTATTGCTATTGCTATAAATTTCAAAAAAGCTGTTATTTCAGCAGTTGTTGGGATCTAATTAATGGCTTGATGATCTTAATGCCTATCCTATTGGTGGACAATTCTGAAAAGTTCAATCTCTTTTTTTATTTATTTATTTATATGCCGCCCTTCTCCGGAGACTCAGGGCGGCTTACAATGCATTAAGCAATAGCCTTCATACTTTTGTATATTTTATACAAAATCAGTTTATTGCCCCCAAAACTGGATCCTCATTTTACCTACCTTAGAAAGGATGGAAGGCTGAGTCAACCTTGAGCCTGGTGAGAATTGAACTTGCAGTAATTGCAGGCAGCTGGAAGCTAAATACTACTTTTAACAGTAGCATTAGTCTGCTGCGCCACTCAGGCTCCTCTTGCATAACTGAGGGACTGCAAATGCAGGGGCTGTAAAAGTTTTTCTTTGTGTTTTTGGATAGTAGTGTAAATACAACCTCAAGCTGGAAAGGTACAAAATGGATGAAAAGCTGTAATCTGGAGTTTAGGAGATCTTGATCCATCTTCAAGACATGGCTGTGACTCTTGGGACATGACAATACTCTTCCCTTTTTCTTATATCAATGAGAACCAGTTTCACTAAATGGCACTGGTTAAATGTGCCAGACTAGAAAATGGGAGACTGGGAGTTCTAGTTCCACCTTAGGCACAAAGCCAACTGAGCGACCATGGGTCAGTAATTCTCTCTCACTTTCAGAAGAAAGCAGACCATGGCAAACCATTCTGAAACCTTGTTAAGAAAACTGCAGGGGCTATTCCAGGTGATTGTTAGCAGACAACACTAAGTCAATACAGGCAGAGAACAAACAGACAAATATATAACAAAATACATTTAAAAAAATGAAAAGCAGCAAAAGTGCAGAAGTTATTTAATGGAATGCTGAACAAGGACTAGAGCTTTTGAAATATTTTAGCTTAGAAAGGTGAACAAAAGAGGGGCATGATCAAATATTTAAATATTTAAAATCCAGGGAAATATGAGATATTCCACCCTCCCCCATCATTATGTTAAAATGTAGGCCTAGTCACTGACATGTGTCAGGACATTCAAAAATACTATGCACTCAGTTATAATACATTTTATACAACACAAAGCTACATTATGGAATATGCTGCTTTCAGAAATGAGTATGAGCTATCAATTATGTGGTTTTAAAATGGACCTAGGCCAATTAATGAATGATAAAGCTATCAATTATTGCTAGTCATGATGATTATAGACTAATTCCTGCAAACCAAAGACAATGTAACTTTCATACTTGTTGCTAGGGAACAATAATGGAAGAGAATTAATTTCCTGGCTGTGTCAATTCAGAATTGTGGTACTCAGTATTGTGTTAGGCTTTAGCTTGATTAGCAGGACTCGTCCTAATTTATTAACTATTTGTAGAAGATAAGTTCTCTTTACTTAGATTCTGGGATGTGATAACAACAACAACAACAAAATAAATTCTGCTAATAAAGATAAGCAACAGATGCAGACTGGACTCTATTCCCTCACCGCCACCCCTATAACTCCCACAACTCATTTTCCATTTTTTATTCATTAAATTAGTTTTGTATTGCTTTGCAATTACAGTCTATTTCACCTGTCAACATTTTACTCAACAAGAGTTATTGTACTCATATGTACATTGTGTATTTCATATATATATATATATATATATATATATATATATATAAGTTCTGCTGACTTTAATTTGTCATCAAATAAATCTTTCATACAGTATCTAGATCAGATTTTTCCCCTCTCTGGCTATTTCTATTTGTTATGACTTGTTTACTGGAATCACCTTATTTTTTTATTTTTTTCTGCATTTCATTATTTACTTTTGCAATTTTGTAGAGGGAGGAAGGAAGGAAGGAAGGAAGGAAGGAAGGAAGGAAGGAAGGAAGGAAGGAAGGGGCAATGGCTAAGTTTTTTGTGCCATTGTCCAAAAATATCACCAGTCGTAGCACTATTGTGAATTTAGGAAGGAAAAAGTGTATTGTCTTTCCTGCATGTGTATCAAGAACACAATCTTCTACTACAAACTAAAACAGAGGCAGCTGGAACTGACAAAGGGGAGAGCAAAATCCATGCCAATTTAGCTTTGTTTTGGCTCACAGAAAGATCACTTTAACTGAGATGCAGAAAAGAGCTCTGAGTATACTGCATGGAACCCAGCTATTCAGATTTATTACACAAATATAAATGTTGTGGGAATCCAACCAAACCATGTTCCTTCTATAAATCACATTTTAAAAAGCCATGGGTTACCATGACATACTAACTAGATTAATAATATAATATTGAAATATACTGTACATTCATTTTAGAAATTAAATCGATCACCTTTCAAAAAGTTTATTTTTTTAAAAAAAAATCAACATAGCATAGGTCTTTCTCGGTCTTATAGCCATTTAACTAAATATGAATCCTGGTAAATCTGAATGTGCTAAAAAAACCCAGGGATGGGAGTAGGGATGACAAATGACATCTTTAAAGTATGCCATCCAGTTTTATATTTCTGAATACAGAGTTAGATTACTTTCCAAATAAATAAATATAAGTTTCAGAGTGACAACTTCATTAAAAGATGAACACCAGTTATCCTTATATCCCTTAAGTTAAGTGTGTCTAATTTCCTTTGGACTGTACTCAATGTGGTTTGATTGAAATAAATAACTCGAGTGGTTAAAAACATGTTTTGTGAAACACTAAACTCTACTTGACCTCTGTTGCAAACATGTGTCCATAACAATGATGGAAAAAAAGCACAGCTTATCCAGCTGTTTCTCTTCAAACTTTCCAGTTTGTAATCCTTCCCCACCCACAATCTGGAAAACTTTCAGGATTGTTTAACAAACCACAAGCATAGCATTAGTCATTTAACATACATTTTAAATGCTTGAAATAAATGCCTTTTTTGCTGAAAATGATGCACTATGAAAATATGTCAGATCTATTGAACTCCCAATAGATGGTGCTGTTAGGAATATATCTAGAAAGTCATTCTTCATGCAGATATAATTTCAGGCAATTACCTCTCTCTATAGTGCAGAATGGATCATGTCTTATGCAAGATTTCCTTTTCTTGAGTCCTACCCAGAGTGAGTTCGCTGCAGTTTTGAGAGTTTCACTGGAGTCATCTATCAGTATGAAGGAGACTATAGTGAAAGTAGGTCATCTCACAGTTGTAAACAGAGTGACTGCTTAGAGATGGGACCAAGACTGTGCTCTATTCAATTAAGAACTCCTGTGCCTGAGGCTCCCATACTCAGCGATAGTTTGATTACAGAATTTTTGCCTTTTCCATCAATGTAAAACATATTTCCAAAGGTGATTTACAGAATCACATGAACAGAAAACTAATGAACAAATAGCACAATCAAGACAGCAGATCATGCCGTTTGAGATTAACTTCAGAAAAAAAGTTAGCTTCTGAGAAAATAAGCTTCTACTTGTGGAGATAGTGAATAGCCATCAAAGTTGTATCCTGATAATACTGGAAAAAATCAGAGATTCTTTACATGTTACTAATATGAATGGAGGAATATACACTGCTCAAAAAAATAAAGGGAACACAAGCAGAAGACATCCGAGACCTGAATGAATGAAATAGCCTTATTAAATACTTTGTTCGTTACATACAGTAGTTTTGTGTTCCCTTTAGTTGTTTGAGCAGTGTATTGGCTGAAGAGGAGAGGTTTTCTGTAGTCATCTTTTTTGTTGGGTGCTAAAGGTTTCACACTGTCTCCCCTCTTAGTCAACATATACATGAAACATCTAGGTGAGGTCCTCTGCAAGTTTGGAGTTGTCATCAGGATGCTGATTATACCCATTTACTTGTATCAGTGGTTATGCTACTGTTTAACTGTTAACTTTGGATGTAGCAGCACTTCCCCATTCAAGGGTGGTGTGCAATTTGGGTGTCTTCTTGGACACTTAACTCTTGCTTAAATGAGCAGCTGGCAAAAGAGGACCTTTGCCCAGCTTCATCTGGTGCACCAGTTTGGCCTGATGTTAAAAAACAACCATAGCTGGAGGGTTCAAGTGAACAATTCGCCTGGACTCATTACATAAACATAAGAGGGTAAGGTCTGACTCCTCTCCTGATGCCTTTAAGCCTTATCTAATCTTTCCCAGGTGAAAGCTGTCAGTCCGGGAAGATTCCTGTGAAATAAGCATAGAACAATAAAGTAGCTAGTTTGAACCCTATACATACATGTCTGATTGTACCCACCTGACATTAATCTCCCCTGTCTGACAGCTTTGCCCTGGGAAAGACTAGAGAAGCCTCAAAGATATGGTGTGTGTGTGTTGTGTGTGTGAGTGAGTGAGTGTGTGAGACCTACCCTTTTGTGATTACATAATGAGTCCAGGCTAATTCCCCATTTGAACCTTCATCTTGACTGGGAGAGTTTCTCTCCAACAATTAGTAGGTATAATTAATTCAAGTACTAGGAAGGCACTTCACATTACAAAATTTTATGTTATTCTATCTTCTGCTTACTCCAGGTCTGTTTAGATTTTTTATTTATTATTTTAAAGTTTAAAGTTATTCCACCCCTTTAAACTCACAAGATGCCAAATGAAAAACCAAAACAAAGACTTGCGCTTTTGGCCACTAAATGCAATAACTTTCTTCCCTTCTTTGTTTATTGGTTTGTTAAAAGGGAAAAAGAAAAGTCTCATAGTGGACATTGATATCTGTAGCCCCATGTGGTGATAACCATGACATATTGAAGATTGTGCCTTTGAATGTAAAGAAGTAGATAGTAAACATGAAGAGGTGAAAGAAAGAAAAACAGATGTGTGGTATGACTGTGAATATGAAAGAAAAAAAATCATGTAATAGATCTGGTCTGGTTTTCTAAACTAAGGAAGTGAAAATGTAGGTGTAATTATGAAGGTTCTAGCTGTAGCCCTTTAGGTACCAGGAATACAACAGTGACTCACAATCTTATCACCACCTGTTTAGAGTATTGTAACATACTTGGCCTCAGGATTTTCTGAGGGATATTTAGAGTTCTCATCCCCAAAAAAGATTCAGAGTATGGGGACCTAGAAACAGGACTTCTCAGTTCTGTTCTTGAATTGCAAGTGGAAGATTTTAATTTAATTTAATTTAATTTCCAATTTATATACCGCCCTTCTCCCTGAGGACTCAGGGCGGTGTACAGCCAAGATAAAAAACATAGAATACAAATATTAAAACATTTAAAAATATATATAAATTTGGGCCGAAAGTTAAGAATCACAAACTAATTAAAAGAATTTAAAAATTTCTTCTAAGCCAACCCGGCTTGCTGGAAAAGATGGGTTTTCAGGGAACGACGGAAGGCATTGAGGTCATGGATTCTTCTTATCTCCGGGGGCAACTGATTCCAGAGGGTGGGAGCCCCCACAGAGAAGGCCCTCCCCCTGGGGGCCACCAGCCTACATTGTTTGGCTGATGGCACCCTGAGGAGGCCCTCTCTGTGGGAGCGCACAGGTCGATGGGAGGTTGTCGGTAGCAGCAGGCGGTCTCGGAGATAGCTAGGCCCTATGCCATGGAGCGCTTTAAAGGTGATAACCAACATCTTGAAGCGCACCCGGAAGACCACCGGGAGCCAGTGCAGCTCGCGCAGGAGTGGTGTTACATGGGAGCGCCATGTTGCTCCCATCACTACCCGCGCTGCTGCATTCTGGACCAGCTGGAGCCTCTGAGTGCTCTTCAAGGGGAGACCCATGTAGAGAGCATTGCAGTAGTCAAGGCGAGAGGTGACGAGGGCGTGAGTGACTGTGCACAAGGAATCCCGATCAAGAAAGGGCCGCAACTGGCGAATCAGGCGAACCTGATAAAAGGTCCCCCTGGTAACAGCTGTCAGATGTTTCTCCAAAGACAGCTGCGTATCCAGGAGGACTCCCAGATTGCGAGCCCTTTCAGTGGGGGCCAAAGACTCGCCCCCAATGGTCAGCGATGGAGTCAACTGACTATATCGGGATGCCGGGAGCCACAGCCACTCAGTCTTGGAAGGGTTGAGCTTGAGCCTGTTCCTCCCCATCCAGATCCGCACAGCCTCCAGGCACTGGGACATCACTTCAAGGGCATTGTTGGGGTGGCCTGGGGTGGAGATGTACAGCTGGGTGTCATCATACTGGTGGTATCTCACCCCAAAGCCATGGATGATCTCGCCCAGCAGCTTCACATAAATGTTGAACAGAAGGGGCGAGAGGACCGATCCCTGCGGCACTCCACAGATGAGAGGCCTCGAGGTCGACCTCTGCCCCCCTGCCAACACAAACTGCGACCGGTCGGAGAGAAAGGAGGAGAACCACCGCAACACAGTGCCTCCCACCCCCAACTCTTCCAGCCGGTGCAGCATGATACCATGGTCAATGGTATCAATAGCCGCTGAGAGATCTAATAGGACCAGAACAGAGGAATAACCCCTGTCCCGAGCCCTCCAGAGATCATCCACCAACGCGACCAATGCCGTTTCCGTGCTGTGCCCAGACCTGAAACCCGACTGGAACGGATCTAGATAGGATGTAAAAATTGTGCTATTAAATTTGGATATTTGGGTGTTAGTGCTGCTTTTGGTCCTTTTTTTCTTTTTATTTTTTTTGAAATTGATCTACATGTTCTTTCAGATGTTTCATGATATAAATTTAAGCCAGGGATTTCTTGCATGCATAGGAAGGGTTTTAATGTCTGTATTGCATTTTACAGTGTTAAATTGCCGAGAGATATACAAGGATGTTAACAAATCATATCAATCAATCAATCAAAAAACAACAACACCAATTTAAAGGGAAATTAGTTTGTTATGTCTAATTGTGAATCTGTTTTGCAGAATTCTATATGAAAATATATGAAAGCTGACAATGAGAAGAAATTGAGAAGTGTGATGTGGCTTTATGCTAGGGAAGAGGCAGGCAAAACAGATTTTTGCACTTCAATGGGTTATTAAGAATATGAATTGAAAAAGAAAATATACTGTACTTTAGATTATTTAGAGATAGCATATCAATAGAAATATGAAATTGTAAGTTGGTCACTGAATGCAGTGGTGGAAGTAACGTGACAATAAATGGAATGCTTAGTGAATGATTCAACCAGGAATCTTCTGATTGTTTAATATTTTTATCGATAAAGGTATAAATAATGGTTGTTGCAATGTTAGAGCTAATTTAGAATTGATGCCAAAAAACCAGACATAGTGCATACATTTCTTTATTTTGATTATTAAAGATGGGAACATGAATAGAGAAAGTTTAAGATATGTAAATGCTGGTAAAAAGATTCTGATAGTATATAGTCTAATAATGAATGCTTTTCAGGAAAAGTAAAAAGATAATCCTTGTAAGATTGTAAATGTAAGAGCAAGTTTCTGTCCACTTGGTTATATTGAGGTGAGAGTTGAAATGTCAGGACTAACAGTGGGAATGTGTACTTAAGAAGTGTATGTGGTTAAAGAAAAACAGATGTGGTCAAGAAAAAACATGTGAAGGAGGAAAAATGGGCTAAGAGGAGAAGGAAACACTATGAAAATTGTGGTTAGATGGAGCTGACATCCTCAGCAAAAGAGAAGGGAAATATTAAAGAATAAAAGGAACAAAAGGTGTATCGACATGATGCAAGTAAGGAATTTTACCTATGATGAAAGACGTGGAGTGGAATAGTGAGTGGTGCTAAAGATAAATTAGATTTAGCTATCATTCCTTTCTTTTTTAAGGTCATGTCTTCAATTTCTTGATCTACTATCGTTATTATTACTGTTTTTCCACAATCTGCAATATGTTACTAATCCTGAAAGGAACATCATGATGAGCATGAACCTAGAACTAAGAAGAAATTTCCTGACAGTTAGAACAATTAATCAATGGAACCACTTTCCTCCAGAAGTTGTGAATGCTCCAACACTGGAGGTTTTTAAGAAGAGATTGGGCAACCATTTGTCTGACATATATAGGGTTTCCTGCCTGAGCAGGGGGTTGGACTAGGTCCCTTTCAACTCTGTTATTATTCTATTCTATTCTATTCTATTCTATTCTATTCTATTCTATTCTATTCTATTCTATTCTATTCTATTCTACTGTGTAAAACTTTGCAGTGCTTTCTCTTTCACAGGAGAGGGAGCTATAACATTATTATATTTCAATAATGATTGATGGCTATTATGAATTCATTATATTTTTGAATTATGTTGTGGTTCAGGAATTGTTTAACCTCCACGAGTCCTTGGGGAATGTAGTACAATAAAAATGTAGTAAACAAATATAGTGAAAATAAATTAATCCTGGGGGAGGGGAGAATAATTGACATTTCAATATCTCTTCTATAAATATAGGGAAAAAAGTGCATTTCAATTTTTGGCAGCCAAGAAACTACCTCAAAATGATAAAATGTAGATAAATAAATTTAAAGGAAAAATTAAAAATGGCACCTATGCTCTTGTAACTGGTCTTAAGGTGCCATGAAAAGACAATCCAAATCTGGAACCCCACAAACTGTTTCAGGTTTGGAAGAATAACTTCCAGGAAACGGGCAGACCATCTCAAAACAGCTGGATTAGCATAGTTTAGAAGACTAGTATAATGTTCATGATTTCTCTGAACACCTGGTTTTGCACATCTCTAGAGAAAACATTATTCTCCTGAATATATTCTACCAAAGAGTTGGTTACAAGTTTTGACTTTTTTCAAAGAGTTAACTGCAATAATATCATATTATTACATAGTTGAAAAGGACTCAGATATTCTTAAACTCATCCCCCAAAAAATGAACTATGAGTTACAGGGAAGTTTGTTACAGGAAAATTCTTGACTTACAACCACAATTGAGCCCCAAATTTCGGTTGCTAAACAAGGCAGTCATTCAGTGAGCTGTGCCTTTAAGGGAATTTGGCTTCTTCCATTGATTTTGCTTGTTGGAAGCTGGCTAGAAAAGTTACAAATGGTGATCAAATGAACCCAGGACACTGCAGCTGCCATAAATACATGCCAGTGGCCAAGCCCCTGAATTTTGATCCCGTTACCATGGGGATTCTGCTGATGAGCCACGGTGGTGGAGTGATTAGAGTGCAGTACTGCAGGCTATCTCTGCTGATCACCAGCTGCCAACAGGTTGGCAGATTGAATCTCACCAGGCTCAAGGTTGACTCAGCCTTCCATCCTTCCGAGGCAGGTAAAATGAGGAGCCAGATTGTTGGGGGCAATATGCTGACTCTGTAAACCACTTAGAGAGGGCTGTAAAGCATTGTGAAGTGGTATATAAGTCTAAGTGCTATTGCTAATAGTGGTAAGTGTGAAAAATGGTCATGTCACTTTTTCCAATGTTGTTGGACTTTCGAACAGTCACTAAAGAAATAGTGACTCGACTTGTGAGTCGAAAACTAATTGTAGTATCTAAGGGATCTTCATTCATATATTACACAGAACTTTTAGTTTCCATATACTTCCTTGACAGACATTCAGTAAAGGACTTGGGATCTGGAAGTTCTCAATTCCCAGTACCAAAGAATCCTTGATAAGTTCTGTTGTGACCTAGGCTTCCTGAGTCATTAAAACACATGAGTAGTCTCAAAAAACTCTTTTATTGCCACAGCTGTGAATTATGTTCATTCACAGCTGAGTCCCAATTAGTTGCAAAAAGTCCTTCAGGATAATCACCAACCTTTATCACCCTTGACACTCTGCCAAAGACCTACTTGGCAAAGCCACACACAGTCCAGAATCAAACAGAGATGCCATCTAAGAACAGAATTAACAACATTGCTTTCCTGCAAAGTGCCCATGTGCCTTTGCTCCTCTTTTAAGTCTTATGGGAGGGGCCAATCATCTCCAGGCCTTACTCCTGAGTTGCTCCTTTTGTTTTAATTTTTCATGCCTTCTGGCAGCTCTGCACATGCGCGCACTTGGAAAAGGCTACTCCTGTTTCTCTGCCTCTCTGCTGTCTGACTCTGGAAGCTATGGAGTCCACCCATCACTCCCAGATGGCCCTGGCCCCATCTCTGCCTCTGATGCAGAGCCCTTGTCTGGGCCTTCCCTAGACCCCAGGACTGGCCCATGTTCCTCCCCAGCCTCCTCACTGTCTGACTCCGCAGGCTGCTGGCAGACCACAACAAGTTCCCTCATGCACAGTGCTGTTGTTTTCTCATTGCTGTCATACTGTGCAATGTCATGTGGCCTGAAAATGACTTCATATGCCTGCTGTTATAGCTTTCTGATCTTTATTTCAAGATCTCAGGATAAAACTCCTCCATTCTTCAAGCTCAAATGATAATAAAGGTGCAATAACATTATTCCCCCAAAGACCTGCTGTGTCAGGGCAAGGCTCTTGTGGTCTAGAGACAGCAATATAAAATAGTCTAGGAAAAGAAAGAACACTGAGGAAGTGAAAGTCCAAGTTCTGTTAAGCTATCTGGACCTTACAAGACTAAAGATAAAGTATCTGTCCAATTTAACAGACTGCCACTCATTCACTTTAAAGGGCTGATAGAATTTGGAGGCCAGACAGTTAACATGACAGCAGAACTTAGAAAAGCAAAAGCAAACTAGAAAGAAAGAAGTTGAAGGACCAACAAATTCAACAGCTGCAGCAGCTAAAGGATATAGACCAGAGGTCTTCAAACTTGGCAGCTTTAGGACTTGTGGACTTCAACTCCCAGAATTCTCCAGCCAGCTATGCTGGGAGTTGAAGTCCACAAGTCTTAAAGCTGCCAAGTTTGAAGACCTCTGATATAGACAGATATGATGCCAAGATCCTAACAAAAGACAATCTTTGAGTCTTGGCCTAGGATTATCATTTCACATCATTTTAAATTGCATTTATGTATATAATAATATATAATACACACAACATATACACATTTATTAAATATTTTTAAAGAAGAAAGATAAAGTAAATACAAACTAATATAGAGAAAAAAAGAAAACAGAAATCAAATCAAATGTAAAATGGAAAGAAAAATAGAAAAGAAAAGAAAAAGATAGAAAGAAGTATTTCCTATCTTCTTTACAGCAGTTATAAATGCAATTATAAATTTACCTCTTATGCTATGGTTACATTTTAATTCTTTTTTAAATGAATAATGTAGCCTGCTTAATTACCAAAATCATAAATCATAAGTTCATTTTTTCTGTTATATTCAAAAAGTCTTCAGCAATAAACATAGATATTGTATTTTCTCTGAGCCAAGAAGTCAAGTCCATCATCTTCACCAATTATTCTTCCATTTTGTGCATACACAAAACAGCTATCAAGTGAAAGAGCAAAGATTCAAGCTTTTTTTCCCCACTTTTGTCCCAAAGATGCTTTTTCAAGAGGCAACTGGACTTCCTTGTTTTTCTTTGAAGACATTTTGCTTCTCATCAAAGAAGCTTCTTCAGCTCTGACTGGATGGTCAGAGCTGAAGGATTTATATTCCTTGCAGACAGCTGGTCATTTGCCTCCTTTTCTCAAACTGAAGTGCAAATGGTTCCTGTAGTCTGCATTTTTTCTGGAAATCCATTCAAGTCCAATTGTCTCTTGAAAAAACACCTTTTGTGACAACCGTGACATGACTGAGAATCTGCATAGACATTTAGCTATGCACTTTGGGATGAACAGCCTTCGAATGGTGCGGGAGTATGAACAGATTTCTAGAAAAATCACAGATCTCAGTTTGAGAAAAGAATGCAAATGACCAGCTGTCTGTGTGGAATATAAATCTTTCCATTCCCCACTATCCAGTCAGAGCTGAAGAGCTTCTTGGATAAGAAGTAAAAGGTCTCCAAAGAAAAACAAGAAAGTCCAGTTGCCTCTTGAAAAAGCACCTTTGCCTCAACCATGACCTGGATTACTAAATCTCTTCATAGACATATCTCCCTCCCCCATTTGTTAGTCCATCAATCCCAAAAGAAAAACCTCTAGTGTCAATTGTATAATAATCTTTTAAATCCTCTGAATTAGTATATATATTTGAATCAAAATTTTTCTAGCTTTTTTAAACATCCACCAAACATGATAAAATGTTCCTTCTTGTTCACATTTTCAACATAAATTTGAATGCTTTTATACATTCTAAAAAAAATTTCTGGAGACATATACCAATGATATATCCTTTTGTAAAAATTTTCTTTAAAATAATACTATAGTATAAATTCCTTTCAGCCACACATTTTTTCATTGTTCCATTTGTACAATATAACCAAAATCTGAAGCCCAGTTTATAATTTGTTCACATATTATGTTTCAAAAATCAATAAAAGTTTATACATTGTACATTTTTGCAATTACAAATTCAAATACACAATTCTATTCCAAACTCAAAACGTTAAGTTATTTTTCGATTTTAATTATTTTCTAATTATTGTAAATAAGAGAATATTTCCTTCTACTATAAGTTCTTCTCTTAGTTTTATTTTACATTACCATTGATTGACAAAATTTTAGTATCTCGCAATAAATTGGCTATTTGGTTTGGCTAATATTTCTCAACTATGAAAAGCATCTTGTGATGGAAGGTGCAAGGTTTAGGCAAGGTTTGTATCTATTCCACATTCTCACCATGGCACATCTAACACAACAATTTTTTAGAATAGAATAGAATAGAATAGAATAGAATAGAATAGAATAGAATAGAATAGAATAGAATAGAATAGCTGTACATCTCTACCCCGGATCACCCCAATGATGCCCTTGAAGTGATGTCCCGGTGCCTGGAGGCCATACTGATCTGGATGGGGAGAAACAGACTCCGGCTCAACCCATCCAAGACCGAGTGGCTGTGGTTTCTGACGTCCCGATATAGTCAGTTGGTGCCATCACTGACTATTGGGGGTGAGTCATTGGCCCCCATAGAAAGGGCTCGCAACTTGGGTGTCCTCCTGGACTCACGGCTGTCTTTAGAAGAGCATTTGATGGCTGTGGCCAGGAGGACTTTTTATCAGGTTCACCTGATCCGCCAGTTGCGTCCCTTTCTGGATTGGGACTCGTTATGTACGGTCACTCATGCCCTCGTCACTTCCCGCCTGGACTACTGCAATGCTATCTACATGGGGCTCCCCTTGAGGAGCACCCAGAGGCTCCAGCTGGTCCGGAATGCGGCCACGCAGGTGGTTATGGGAGCGATGTGGCACACCCATGTGACTCCCCTCCTGCACGACCTGCACTGGCTCCCAGTGGTCTTCTGGTACACTTCAAGGTTTTGGTTATCACCTTTAGAGCGCTCCATGGCTTAGGACCTGGGCGCGAGACCGCCTTCTGCCACCAGAAGCCTCTCACCGACCAGTACGCTCCCATAGAGAGGGTCTTCTCAGGGTGCTGTTGATCAAACAATGTTGACTGGCAGCCCCCAGGGGGAGAGCCTTCTCTGTGGGGGCACCTGCCATCTGGAACGAGCTCCCCCCAGAGATACGGAGGATCCCGGATCTGCGCACTTTCCACTGTGCCCTCAAAACATTCTTATTCCAGCAGGCTGGTCTGGCCTAACCTCCCTTTTAAATTGCTTTTAAATTGGTTTTATAAATTGGGGTGTTTTAAATTTGTTTTGGGGCCAAAATATTTAATGTTTTTTAAATGGTTTTTTAATATAAATTTAATAATAAATAAAAAAAATAAAAAAATAGAATAGAATAGAATAGAATAGAATAGAATAGAATAGAATAGAATAGAATAGAATAGAATAGAATAGAATAGAATAGAATAGAATAGAATAGAATTCTTTATTGGCCAAGTATGATTGGACACACAAGGTATTTGTCTTGGTGAATATGCTCTCAGTGTACATAAAAGAAAAGATACATTTATCAAGAATCATAAGGTACAACACTTAATGATAGTCATTAACCTTGACTTTGTAATACAAATATCCATGCCACCCAAATCTCAGGTAATTTTCTTCTAAAAGAAGAAGTAAAATTCTAAAAATTTCTTTTATTTCTTAGCAATAACCCCTCTTTCATTCAAACAAAATGGCAAGTTGCAAAATACAATTTCAAATCAGGTAAACCCAATCCTTTTCTGTCTTTTGCATCTTATATTTAACTAATTTTCCTCCCAGCACACAAATTTAAATATATCCTTCTGCCCTGTTTAAATGGTGCATCAATTGTCAAAACAGGCATTGTCTGAAACAAAAACATCATTCTAAGCAAGATGTTCATTTTTATCACAGAAATTCTCCTCAGCAGTGACAGTTATAATTCCTCTCATCTTAACATATCCTTTAAAACTTCATTCTATGTCTTAACATAGCATTTTGAAATAACATACAGTTCATATTTGTTATAGTGATACCTGGGTATTTTACTTTCTTCTCAATCTTCAAACCTGTTTTATTCATCAATTATATTTGATCTTCTATTTTGTTAACATCTTTTGTCTGTTAATTAAGCATGTTTTGTCTTCTGTTTATTAACCATACACTTTGTTTATATCTTTGTCTTCTGTTTATTAAGCTTGATATCTGCTAATGTACCAAATTCTTTTAATTTGCTCATTAATATTTCAATTCCCTTTAAAAGATTTCCCAGAACTAACACCAAGTTGTATACAAAAGTCCTTAACTTTTAAGTTTCTTTTTTCATCTTTACTCACACAATCTTCTAATTTTGTTTTTTACCTCAATTCAGTATTTCAAGAACTAAAATAAACAAAACAGGAGACAGTTGCCTTCCCTATCTTGTTCCTTTTTGTATCTTACAGCTTTGTTAGATCTCCATTAACAACATTTTATGCTTTATGTAAGGTGGAAATATATCTTACCTATTTTATAATATTTTTTTCAAAAATTGTTTATCCATCCATCTATCCATCCATTTATTTATTTATTTATTTATTTATTTATTTATTTATCATAGGAAATAAGCAAAATTCATAACTTCCAAAATCTTGAACAAGAAATCAAATTTAAAAAAAAAAGAAAAAGAAAACCCAGTTCAAATTCGCAAAGGCCTTCTGTGCATCTTATTTTTTCATCATGTTGCTCCAAACATTTGAAGTGTCGAACACATTTCTAATGTTGTCCTTCAATTGTTTTTTAAAGAAAAGTCCACAATGATCCTCATTAATAAATCCTTGCAAATTATTTTCAGCCTATTAGCTTAGAATCATTGTAAAAAGTGTACAGTCGTTATTCAATAATGATGTTGGTCTTTAGTTTCTTGTTAAAGTCAAATCTTCTCCCTCTTTAGGTATTAGTGCTATATTCATCTCGAAAAGAGATGAATATAGCACTAATACCTAAAGAGGGAGAACTCTTTAGCATCTTTCCTCCCTGCAGGTTAGAGTTCATTGTGTTTTGAAAAGGTTGTAAAAGTTCATCCTCAAAACATTTATAATACCCTAATAATCCATCTTCTCTACTTTAATCTTTTTTTATAGCTTCTCAAACCTCTTATTGTTATAAACCTTTTCATAATCTGTCATTGTTCCTGTGTAATCCTCAGTAAATTCTATTTCTTTTGATATTAATGTATTGTCTCTAGAAAGATGTCACTTCCTTTATACCAATTGAAATAATATTGATGAACTGCTTTGTGTCTGACTGCATTGTCCACTAGTAGAATATCTCCCTCTTGTAGTTTCAATGTCATTTTCTTTTGTTTTCTCTTTCTTTGCATAATTTACATCCTAACTATTTCTCTCATTTATTTGGAAAATCTATTTTTTTTCATTTTACAGAATTCATTTTTATTTCTACTTCTCTTACTGTTGTCATATATAATTCTTGTTATGAACACTTAATTTGGTGAGAAATGTTTATCTTCTCTGGAAATTTCTTTAATTCTTTTTCTTTTCTATCTATTTCATCCAAACAGTTTGTGTTTTCTCTTGACTTTTATTTTTAAATTCATTATTTTGTTTATAAAATAATTCAAATAACAATTTTGCTTGCATCCCAAATCATTCTTAAATCAATGATTTTGTCTAAATTATTTATATATGTGTATTTTAATTTCTTTTTACAATCCTCCCCACTGCTTCTTTAATTAGAACTAAAGTCACAGGAACATGATCCAAAATAATATTTGGTAGTGACTCTACTTTGAAACCTTGGTACCCAGGTTCTTTGAAATCCAAATGATATCTGTTCTTGAAAAATATCTATGCCTTTCAGAAAAGTAAGTATACTGTCTTGAATAGCCATTTTTCTGTCTCCATATATAAATCAGCGCTAAATTGTCCAGCACTTCAAAGAAAACTTTTGGTAATTTGCCTTGAATGATTTTAATATTTTTCTCAGAAGTTCAGAGGACATCCAGTTGTGGGAAGATTACTCTTTTCCATTCCCACATCAAATACCAATTTTCATAATTCATTAATCTCTCTATAAGTCATTTATAAAACAATACTTTATCCTCATTTGGGGCATACATTCCCAATATCAAAGTCTTAGTCCTTTGCATATTAACTTTCACTCTAAGAAATCTCCCATGCTAATCAGTCAATTCAAGTTCTGGTTTGGGGATTTATATACAAAACAACTCCCTCCCTCCTCCCTCCCTCCCTTCCTCCCTCCCTCCCTCCCTCCCTCCCTCCCTCCCTTCCTTCCTTCCTTCCTTCCTTCCTTTCTTTCTTTCTTTTCTCAGATTAAATAAATTGTTCACTCATTTTTTGTATAAATCAAATGTTTTATGTGTGTGTGTGTGTGTGTGTGACTATGTATGTATGTATGTATATATATATATATATATATATATATATATATATATATATATATATATATATATATATATATATATATATATATGTTATGTATTGATACTTTTAAGCGGGAGTTTCAAACCTGCTTACGTTTCTGATTGGCTGACAGTCTCTCCAGGATTGTATATAAGGAGGACTGCAGCCTCTGAGTTTTTGCTGAAGTCTCACTGTATATTAAAGAGCTGTTGTCACTTGCTTGCTTGTGCCTCTCGTTATTCCCGAACCACTTCATTGGCGACGAAGGTGGGATTGAGGCTACAAGAAGCCAACCAGTGAGACCACGAGCTTCAGCTAGGCGACGAGGCGAACCACAGGAGACATACCGGACATGTCTGCCTACGTTCCGCCCAAGCCTTTTGATCCGACCCGCGAAAAATGGGTCTCGTACCTAACGAGGTTTGAATGCTCGTTAGAAGCCAGCGACATGCAGGGCCTCTCGGCTAATCGAAAGAGAGCCCTATTCCTAAGCCACTGCGGACCGGACGTGTTCGAGATGGCCGAGTCACTGTGTGAGCCAACGCCGGTTCAAACAGTCTCATGGGACACCCTGATGGCAACTCTCCGGGCTCACTACGCTCCGGTCCCCTCCAAGTTCGTGCAGTGATACCAACTGAGGCAGCGCGTCCAACGAGAAGGAGAGCCGGTCAGCGCGTACATGGCCAGCCTGAGAAAAGCCGCAACTCATTGCGACTACAGAGACTTGGATGACGCGTTGCTTGAGCAACTGATCTGTGGTGTTCGGGACATTAGGCTGCAACGGCGGCTGCTCGCCAAGCCTGATTTGACGCTCGCCGGAGCCCTTGACGAGGCCAGGGCTCACGAAGCCTCCACAAAGGCCGCTGAAACGCTACAGCGTCCGCCGACCAGCAAAGACAGCCCCAAGTCTGCCCCGGTGCACAGAGAAGACGCCGGATCCAGCTCGGAGTCCGAGTCGGATGAGGACGTCTTCCGAACAGAGCACCGGAGAAAAGACACTGGCAGCCCCCGGCGAAGCTGTCCCAGCTGCGGTGGGCACCATGATAGACTGTCCTGCAAATACAGAGAGGCTATTTGCAGGCGTTGCGAGAAGAAAGGGCACTTGGCGCGAGTCTGCAGAGCCATTCTGCCCAGAAGTCTCAAACCACGTGAGCGCCGCAACCAACCGGAATCAGCGCGCCAGAAGCAGCCAACGAGAGAAGGCGGCGCGAAAAAACGGCGCGAATTTGAACCGCGAGATGGCCGCAGCATACACATCGACCAGGCCAGCACAACGGTCGAGGACAAAGTCAGCACGGTGGTCGAAATCAACGGAAGACCGTGCTCGATGGAGATCGACACCGGATCAGCTCTCTCCATCATGTCGTGGACAACCCTAAAGACCCTCCTGCCGTCGTTCCGGAAGGATCAACTCTCCAGACAGAGACTGCGCATCCTAGACTACCAGGGGAACCGAGTCCCCCTCGAAGGCGTGGGCACGTTCCGGGTCACCTACGGAGACTACGAAAGAGACCTGCCGCTGACCATCGTCACGAAGCAGCTGCCGAGCCTCCTGGGCATGGGGTGGTTCCGAGCCCTTGGCATGGGCTTCACCGGCGTCCACCTGATGTCCGAGTCAACCCTGAAAGACAGCCTCCTGTCCGAGTTCCAGGACGTTTTCGGGGACACATTGGGCAAGTATGTGGGGACCCCTATTTCACTAAACTTAGACCCCAACGTAGCCCAAGTAAGACTAAAGGCCAGAAGAGTGCCGTTCGCATTGAAACCAAAGATCGATGCAGAACTGGACAAACTGATTAAGCAAGGGGTGTTGGTTCCCGTTGACCATGCCAAGTGGGAGACCCCCATAGTCACCCCAGTTAAGTCCGACGGCTCAATCAGAATTTGCGCCGACTACAAGTGCACGATCAACAAGGCCTTGCAGCCGAGCGCCTATCCGGTGCCGATCGTGCACCATCTACTACACTCCCTGGGCCCCGGAAAAATTTTTGCTAAATTAGACCTGGCCCAAGCCTATCAACAGTTACCGGTCGACGACGCCACGGCAGAGGCGCAAACGATCGTGACTCACAGGGGTGCATTTAAATGCACCAGGCTCCAATTTGGGGTGAGCGTTGCACCCGGCTTATTTCAAAGCACCATGGAGCGCCTGTTGCAAGGACTTCCGGGAGTAGTCCCCTATTTCGATGACGTCTTAGTCAGCGCCCAAGACGAACACCAGCTAGGGGACAGGGTACGGAACGTCCTGTCCAGATTCAGAGAAGCGGGACTAAGTCTTAAAAAGAATAAATGCAGGATAGCGGTCCCCTCGGTAGAATTTCTGGGGTACAGGGTGGACGGCACAGGCATCCACCCTACCGAAAGCAAGGTGAGGGCCATCAAAAGCGCACCAGCCCCCAAATCCAAAGCTGAGCTCCAAGCCTTCCTTGGACTGCTAAATTTCTACTCAATGTTCCTAAGAGATAAGGCCACGGTCGCTGATCCCCTTCACAAACTCTTAGGGAAGAATGTACCATGGGTCTGGGGGAAACCGCAAGCGGCCGCTTTTGAGGCAGTAAAAAAACTTCTATCTGAGGACAGTTTCCTGATCCAATACAATGCAGAGCTGCCGCTCGTTTTAGTTTGCGACGCCTCCCCCGTAGGAGTTGGTGCCGTCCTAGGCCATAGACTGCCGAACGGCCTAGAGGCACCCATTGCCTTCTACTCCCGAACTCTGTCCAGCACAGAACGAAACTATAGCCAATTGGACAGAGAGGCTCTGGCTGCGATTGCGGGGGTTAAGAAGTTCCACGAATACCTCTATGGCCGAAAATTCGAACTTGTGACTGACCATAGACCGTTGCTAGGACTGCTAGCAGGCGACAGGCCAACCCCCGCTGCCCTCTCCCCCCGTTTAACTAGATGGGCGATTTTCTTATCGGCCTACTCGTACCAGCTCGTCCATCGGCCTGGGCGGACCCTGGGTCATGCGGATGCCCTTAGCCGTTGCCCCCTTCCCGACCTGCTGGACAACCCAACACCGGAAACCTCCGTCCTGTTGTTGGACACGTTAACCTTGGGGCCCATCTCCTCCGGCGAGGTGGCGAAGGCATCAAATAGAGACCCTGTTATCCGGACTGTTATGGGTTGGGTTTTGAAGGGGTGGCCGGACAAGGTGGTCGGGGAGGAGTACCAAGGTTTTGCCAACAAACGAAATGAACTGTTTACGCAAGGGGGTGCTTACTGTGGGGTGACAGAGTGGTAATTCCAGCAAAACTACGAGATAGAGTTTTAGAATTATTGCACGAAGGGCATCCTGGCATCGTTAGGATGAAGTGCTTAGCCCGCAGCTATGTCTGGTGGCCCAACATGGACCAGGTCATTTCCGAGTGGGTGGGGAAGTGCAGACCCTGCCAGGAGTCTCGCCCCGATCCCCCAGTAGCGCCTATCCGAGAGTGGGAGAAACCAAAAGGCCCATGGGGGAGGATCCACATTGATTTTGCCGGCCCGTTCCATGGCCAAACGTTTTTAATAGTAGTGGATGCCTTTTCAAAATGGCTCGAAATTGTATTAATGCCATCCACAATGGCCGAAGCGGTTATCAAGGCCCTAAGAAAGTTGTTTGCCACCCACGGCCTGCCGGATACCTTGGTATCGGACAATGGGCCCCAATTTACAGCGACCCTTTTCGAAGGCTACTTAGCCGGCCTGGGGATCCGCCATGCCCTATCAGCCCCATTTCACCCGGCTTCCAACGGATTGGCTGAACGATTTGTCAGGACAGCCAAGGAAGCACTGTCCAGATTAGACAATGGGGACTGGCAGGCCAGGATAGATCAATTCCTTGCGGTTCAGCATGCATCACCATGCACAGCAACTGGGAGAAGCCCAGCAGAGCTCCTCATGGGGAGAAAGCTCCGGTGCGTGTTGGACAGGCTTCACCCTAACTATTCGCACGAAAACTTTAAGGGAGAGACCTGTGGCTTAAGGCAGTTTCAGGTCGGGTCCCCGGTGTTCGCTCGCAATTATGCCAGCGGTCCTCTGTGGGTTGCCGGAACCATAGTGGGAATAACAGGCCCAAAATCATACACGGTGGACGTGGGGGTAGATAGACTCTGGAAGCGCCACATAGACCAACTGAGGAAACGGGTGGTTGGCGAGGCAAATATCAACGCAGACATGTCCGAGCCTAACTATGACCACTTCTCCAAAACAGCTAACTCAAGCCCGGGGCCGCGAGAATACTTAGCTGACAAGCCCTGGTTCCAGCGCCGCCCCAGCGAGTCGCCACTCCCAGCCGGGGATAACCACGCCCCGGATAAAATCCAGGAGGTTCCATTGGCGGAGCCGGGAGAGACAAAGAGTCCCTCCGACCAGCTCGACGCCTCTCCAAACACTGAACTGCGCAGGTCAACTAGGGCGAGAACTCAGCCTAAGCACCTGCGAGACTTTGTTTGTACATATGTTAATTTTTGAGTGTTAGTGCCTTCTGGGAAGGGAGGGGTGTTATGTATTGATACTTTTAAGCGGGAGTTTCAAACCTGCTTACGTTTCTGATTGGCTGACAGTCTCTCCAGGATTGTATATAAGGAGGACTGCAGCCTCTGAGTTTTTGCTGAAGTCTCACTGTATATTAAAGAGCTGTTGTCACTTGCTTGCTTGTGCCTCTCGTTATTCCCGAACCACTTCAATATATATATATAAAGAGACAGACATCGCAATCTCCGAAACTTAAAATATATTATCCACTTAGCTTTCGTTAGCTGCTGCTAACATCATCTGTGTGTTAGCAGCGGTGAAGACCTGGCTCTTCTGGCAGGCCTGGGGCCGTTGATCTCGCTGTTGCGATCTGGCGAGATCCGGTCATGAATGGTGTGAATGGGTTTTAATTGTTTTTAATGGTTTAACTTTTAATGTTTTATATATGGTTTTTAAATGCATTGTAAGCCACCTTGAGTCTTCGGAGAAAGGCGGCATACAAGTTGAACAAATAAATAAATAAAATAAATAAAAACTACCATTGAAGAGATATTTGCCTTTTCGCATCATTGATCAATTTGGCCATTGCGCGCATGATAGGCTCATCCACCCACCTCCCACCTGTAATTAGCTCTGTCGTTTTTATTTCAGACATCTTAATTGATGGAGGCTTAGCTCCTGTTGCTTCCTCCCCTATTGTGCACTGCCTGGGGAGGAAGCAACAGGAGCTAAGCCTCCATCGATCTGGTCTACCCCAACATATGGGAGAGGACATTCTCCTCCCTTTTGCCTCCAATCCAGGAGCCCACAAGCAGTCACATTCATGACAAACCATTTTATACCAAATTTATATTTTGCTGATAAAGAAATAAAGGGAGATTAGTATAGATCTATTTCAAGCTTTTTAGTTTTCATCAGCTAGCCACACCCTTACTTGGATTCAAACTTGGGCTTCCTGCATGTTAGGCAGTTGAATTAACTTTCTGAGTCACAAGTTCCCCTCCCTTCATCGGCTATGTAGGGAAAACCTGGCTAGAAGAAAAACACACATAAACCCTACGAAGAAGTAAGAAAATTGATACTGTACCTTTACAGGGAGGATATGGGTGTGGCCTACTGATGACAGCTAACGAGCTAGAAATGGATCTATTTAGGTCTCCCACCTAGCAGTTAGAGCTTGCTAGGTGTTAGAAAGGAAAAAAGCCCAGAACCGAGTAGATGAGATTCTACTGAGCTGGAGCTACAAAAAAAAACCTTGGCTACGTAGGGAAAACCTGGCTAGAAGAAAAACACACATAAACCCTACGAAGAAGTAAGAAAATTGATACTGTACCTTTACAGGGAGGATATGGGTGTGGCCTACTGATGACAGCTAATGAGCTAGAAATGGATCTATTTAGGTCTCCCACCTAGCAGTTAGAGCTTGCTAGGTGTTAGAAAGGAAAAAAGCCCAGAACCGAATAGATGAGATTCTACTGAGCTGGAGCTACAAAAAAACCTTGGCTACATAGGGAAAACCTGGCTAGAAGAAAATTATATATATATATATATATATATATATATATATATATATATATATATATATATATATATAAAATACTTTTCTAGTCAGAGTTTTTTCCTACGTAGCTCAAGATGTTTGTATAGCCGTAGTGGGGTGATATCTCAAATCACCACTTTCAGGCTTTGTCAGACATTTTGTGTTGTCTGTTGTGAGACTTAAGGGAGACTGTCTCTGCTATACAAACATTTTTAGCTACGTAGGAAAAAACCCTGACTAGAAAAGTATTATACATATGAACCTACGAATTAAAAGAACAATATATATATATATAAATAATATTTTCTTAATTTTTTCAAATAATTATTTTCTCTTTTGAGAAGCATTTGCTGCATTAATATTTATTCTATTTTATATATCTAATCCATAAATTTCAAAATATTGATACCCATAGTGCCTAATTCAGTACTCAACTCTTTCCATTTCCAATTGCACCTGCTAGAGTTTTTGTATAGTCTCATCAGGCACCCTCATTTGAATCTCCTCCAAATTCTCTTTCAATTTTTCTAAAAATGCACCTGCCTTTTGGACAGAATTCAGTTGAAGCTTCTGCTGTTTAGACATAAAAGTCACACTGGACATAATGTCCAAAGTTAACAGATGGGGGAGGAGAAGGTCGTTTTTCAGCCAATTATGGGATCTGAATGTTAGATATGAGCATTGGAAATGCCCAGTGGGTTTGGGGTTGAATAGGATAGGAGCCTTTCTACTTAGAATCATCTGTATCAGATAATTAATGTTTGTGTTGAGCTGCTAAATTGGTGCCCTGAAATCTTACCTTACCTTTGATTGTTATTACACCTTACTGTATCATCAATATACACATTGCAAGCAAAACAAAACAAAAATCCCCAGTCTAGTACCTTTTGATTTTAATAAACATGACTGTGCTTTAGGCTAGATAAACTGTGTAATTCTCATAGATTTCCGATGGATCCATATTTTCTGCCATATTTGCTAGTCAACACATAAAACAAGGCAGGGAGGTGCTGAGTTTCAGAAAATATAGCAATGAATTGCAAAATACAATTGTTTGGACAATGTATGCCCTGAAGGTGCTGTGGTTTGTTGTATTATAAATAAGGCACTTCACATTATCTCTCCTGTGTTTCTGCAGCATAGCAGAGCTAATAATGTGTAACTGATGGAATTTCAAATAAAGCATTATTAAAATATTTGTTCAATGACCTTTCTGCCCTTTACTTGTTGTCATCTTGTGAGTGCTAGAATTCAGGCATAGTTTCCATCTATCTTATGTGCTTTCTTCTGCTCTGCATGGTCCTTTTAATTGGTTTATTGCCTGCGTATATGCCGAACAATTTGACTAAGATAAGTCAGTGAAAAATGTATGGTATTATTTTTGAAGGTTTATATCCTAATTCAAAGCAGGAAACAGTGAGAGAAGGTCATCATCATATGCAACTGGTATCTACAATTTTACATCCACTCAAACCTTTTGGGAAACAAACATTTCAAAGTAATACTTGAACACCTATATATACAGTAGTGGCCAAAATTGTGGAAACCTTTTGGGAAAAGTGTATTTTTGAGGTTTGATGGCTAATAACACCACTTTTTTTTGGGGGGGGGTTTCATGATAATCATATTCCACTGCTGGAATGGCCTGGGAATAGCCCAGATCTTAACCCAATTAAAAATCGATGGAGCCAACTAAAGAAACTTGTTAGTCAGAAGTGACCCAGCAATAAAACCCAGTTAATAGAAGCAATCATTCAATCTTGGTTTCACATTATATCAGCTGCAGAACTAAAAGATTTGGTTTACTCCATGGGAAGATGTTGTAAGGCCGTAATTAATGCTAAGGTTACCCAACTAAGTATTAACTGACATGATAATTTTTTTTATATCTCATTTTTTATATGTGTTTCACTTTTCTCTTTATACTGTAATGGCTATTCTAATAGCAATTCCTTCATAAAAGTTATTGCATTACATTCTTGATTAAATTATCTTTCCATTGATATATAATTTTATGGTATTACTCCACAAAAAAGTGGTGTTATTAGCTAGTTTTAGAAAACACACTTTTCTAAAACTATTTTTAGTTTCAAAACTATTTTGAAAATATAATTCTAACAAGAATTGTATTTTCAGACTTTCAAGATTCTCTTTAATGTAGCTTTACAGTAACATACAATTAGCTTATCTGGCCATGATTTCTACATGGTAAGGGTGACATAGGTTAGCGATGACTTATTTTAATTATATTGTTTTACAGGTAGTCCTCGACTTACAACAGTTCGCTTATTGCCTTTCAGTGTTACAACAGAACTGAAAAAAGTGACGTATGACCTTTTTTCACGCTTATGACCGTTGCAACATCCCCGTGGTCACATGACTTACATTCAGATGCTTGACAACTGGTTCATATTTATGACAATTGCACTGTCCTGTCCTGATCCTTTTTTGCAACTTTCTGACAAGCAAAGCCAATGGACAAGCCAAATTCACTTAACAACCATCTTACTAATTTAACAACCACCATAATTCACTTAACAAGTGTGGCAAGAAAAGTCATAAAATGGGGCAAAACTCACTGAACAAATTTCTCACTTAGCCAATTGTGGTCGTAAATTGAGGATTACCTGTATATCCATTGTTCTACACCATGTCTGCTGGGGGTAGGGTTTGTCAGAAATATTGTAATATTAACTAAATAACTAAAATCAGTAAATAACTAAAACTTTAATTTTTCATTTTCACCCAGTGGGTTATCTAAGTCGGTCTTAAAAACTATAAACTATTATACTTTTATAAACTTTATTCATTTAAATAAATGAATTATTTTAAATTGTTGTCTTAACCCAAGAAGCTGAAGATTTAAGTGATGAATATAAAACTATGTATTTACCTTCTAAATTTATGGTGGAAGAAAGACTACTTCCTCCCTGTTGTGTCTCTGTGAGTCCCCTAAAAATCCCTCCTGGAAGTATGTGGAACAATCAGAATTTTTGTGTGTGTGGCAGTAAGAATTTGAAAGAAAAAAAACACCTAAATGGAGATAATATATACAAGTACCTGCATCATATCAGATCCTATCTAAAGATCCTCCAAAGTCCCATATGAGGATTTTTTCATTATTTTTTTCAGGATAAACAAGTCGTTTCAATAAGAAGAAATGAAACACTGCATTCAGACGTAACGGGAAATATACTACTGGTAGTCCATATTACTTGCTTATCTCCCTTTTGTGGGTCCGGGCTTCATCATATGCATCAATCTCATGTGGCATTTTTAAAACTTCCCAATGAATTATCCCAAATATGGTGGTCTATAGCTGTAATAAATAAATAAATTACCAATACTATTTCAGTTCCCATCATACTTCATATAGTCCTGAGCTTTCCTTTTTCTACTGATGTGACCAGGAGAAATATCAATTTCATTTTTGCTTCATTTCTATTTTTTCAAAATAACCACATTACTACATATTTAAGGAAGCCTCTCTATTTTCATGATGCCTATTGTTTTAGTAAATTCATTAAATGGTACACAGAACTGGGAGGTTTGGAAAGTTTCTACAGCTCCTACTTGCTTTAATAAGAAACTAGAAAAGTTATCAATCAGCATCAATTTTTTAAAAAAATTATCTTGAATATTTTTAAACCAACTATTATCCAGATATTTTCCAATGATAATATCATTCACCCAATGTTCATTGAACATTTCTTATCGGTATTTGAAATTCAATAACAATGGATTACGATGCTTTTTTTAAAATTCTAATTAATGTTATGCAGTATTCAATTGTTGTTTTTATATCTTATTTATTATTCATCGCATTTCAGCATTGCCCATCTTACCTAAATAACTCTGGGTGACTTACAATAAAAACATATCATAATATAAAAACATAAAGAAGACAAAGTTTTAAAGCAATAAAAAGTTAGGTTCTGTATTAAAAATTAACAAAGTGGAGAAAACACTATCAGAACACAGTTGTTGTAGTTGCAATGTCCAACACATATAAAAAGCTTGTTAAATAACACATTTAAGGAACATTCCATGTATTCAATATTTAATGATGATATAAGTTATATTTCCTTATAAAAAAAGAAATAATAGTACTTGCAAATTACACCAAGGGATTATTTGTTAGGTGAACATGGGAATATATTTGGCAACATTTTAATTAAAAGGAAGAAGAAAACAAAATTTGAGAAGTGCTTGAGGTCAGACAGGAGGTATGCATAGAACAGATTTTTATTCTTCAGGTCATAGACAAATGTATGAATGTGGAAAGTTTATTATACATTTCTTCCTTCAGAGAAAACAGCCAGATTGATAGAATGAACATGCTTAAATTATGGGAGTGTGGGGAGAGAGAATCTGCAAATACAAAATTGAAATTTAGTTACTGCAATGTAGTATATGGTTGTAGTAAAACATGCTGAGTATAAAAAGAATGCTTAGGAAATGGTTTAGCATTGAGCAGGAAGAGAACATGTCACTTCTTCTGTGATTGTTTAAGATATTTATGAAGAGTAAATAGAGAAAGAATGCTTGCAGTAACATTAGAAGGGTGTTGGTTGTGGAAGTGAATATCTATGTTCTTTTGTATGCAGATGATGCTGGGTTGCTGGCTGAGAATCTGAATGATCTGTAGCAAATGTTAGGCTGAATGATGCATCAAAGCCCCAAGGTAGTTGTGTTTGACAGGGGAAATGGAATGAATGATTGCAAGTTACACATTAACTGTGAAAAACTACATGATGGGGAAGTATTGATGTTAAAAGTTTATGAAAGATGGAAGAAGGGATGTAAAATTTTTAAGACATGCAAATGCCAGTAAAATGTGATTTGTTGCATGGGAAAAAAATGTCAAAAGAAGCAAAAATGAATATCCATGAAAGCATGTTGCCCCCAATTTCATTGTACCGAAGTGACAGGTGTGTATTTTATTTATTTAATAAGTGAATATGACTTCCCATCTCATATATGTGACAGGGCAGCTCCCAATTAGAACAAAATAGAAGCAGCAAGAGACAGCATAAAATAGCAACTAAATAATCAAACCTCTCACAATCAATATGACTAAAAAGCAAGCTTGCCTACAGAGCCCCAGGCTAATGGCAAAACCAAGGTTTCAATGCCTCATGGAAGGCCAAGCAGATTAGAGAGAGAATTAAATTGCAAAACAAATACATGAAGGAAAAATGGATGGATTGAGATCATAGTGAAGGTTGAGAAAGGCATAGCTGGATGGAGTCACAACATTTTTCAAAGAGAGAATTGTATAAATCAATAGCTGATGGAAGCAGACATGGTTTACAAGACAGAAAAGTATGGACATATATAATATAAGGTGTTAGTGTAAAGTTGAACAAAATGATGATGATGGAGGATGATGATGATGACGGTGGTGGTGATCTCTCTCTCTCTTTTTTTTATTGAAAAAGTTTTTCAAATACAAATTTTTCTCCCTTTTTTCTCCCCCCTCCTCCCTAACCCCCCCTCACCACCCCTCCCCTGTGACTTCTTCAAAGTAAGATCCAAATTCATAACAGATTATATAATACTTTACCATCCCCTTACTCCATCCCCCAAATACTGACCCTTTCTTTCTAATAATATTGTTATATCCCCCTTTTACTATACATTTCAAAATAACATTCTACTATAACATTATGTAATAACTTCTAGTTTAAGATAATAATATTATTATAACTCCCAATTTAACAATAATCTGCCCTTTTTCTCCTCCCCCTACTTATATCTCTTAAATCAAACCACTTATGTATATTAATATAACATTTCAAAACAACCTTCCACTTTAAAACTATAATAAATTCTAATTTAACATTTAATCTTTTGTGTATATTAATATAATATTTCAAAGCAGCCTTCCACTATAAAACTATATAATAAATCCTAATTTAACATTTATTCAACTCATAGTCTGTCCATTTCCTACACTCCCATAAATATATCTCTTAAACATCCCTTTTCTTAAACTAAACAATCGATAAACTAGCCTGTCTCCACCCACTTTCCTACAAAATTTCCATACATAACAATTCTTAATATCTTTATTCTTCTGCCCACCCTACTAAAAAAAAAATATTCGCTTATATAAATAAAATCAATAACTTTAAACTTGGAATCATATAATGTCTTCTTTAACGTCTTTAACTGGATTGTTAACTCCATCGCCCATATTAGGGTAACATGACATCCTAATTCCAACAGAATGTTCGGAATCCTCAGTTATCATCTGCCCCCATCAATAATAAATATCTTCATGTATATATAAAAAAAGAAAACAACCACCTGAGTGACATTATAATTGTATTCCATATAGTATCTGTAGTAGTGGCTTTCTTCAAGATTATTAATTCCAACCATCATAATGAGGTAGCAACCAGATCTTCTGCGTGCCCCAACATAGCTCTCTTGCCATATAACTCAGCATAAACGTAATACATTTATCATTTATCAAAGAATCCAAAATAGATAATTCCAATCCAACAGTTTAAGGTCCTTTTCACATCCCAAAAATACGGCATTGCAGAGGTCTGTTACTCTCCTCAGGATAATATTATCTCTCTCTCTCTTTATACGTGTGTATTTCAAATATGGAAATTATTCAAGTTTGAATACATGGGTAATGAATAAAATAGAAAGACCACTAAAATGTTGTTACCTTGATTAGAATTTATGAAAAAGGTAAGTCTGAACTGTCATTGATTTACAGATTAATTTATAATTATTTTAAGAAAGACAAATAATTGTAGTATTATTTTTATTTTTTACTTATTTCTTGGAATTCCTTTTTGGACTGCTAAATCTTATGATTCTCAGTTATGCAAATCATAAAACATTTAATTTCTGCATTGATAAATGATTTTTTTTTTACTGTAATAAGATATTAATATAACAGAGAAAGGGAAAAAAATATTTAGCCTGGTTGTTCTGTATCATTTTGCTGAAATGAATTGTGTAGAAATATCTACCACACTGTTCACAGCATGAGGCATAAGTATAATGGTATCATTTATCTTGGAGTTATGGGTTTGCAGTATTTGACTCATAAACAATGAGATGGTTGTTGGGGAAAAAATATCCACAGGCTGTGAGCTGTCCTATAACAGTTTTGTTTTAGGGGCAGTTTCTACTTTTCAGTGTGGTCACATTTGGCTTTATATGCTGAGTTTTGACTGAGACTATATCATTTGTGTAGGCAGGGAGCTAAGCAAGTGGATGTCTCATTTAATGGTCATCTCCAAATAAAACTTTGGTTTAACCCGGAGGCTCCCCTAATGATAACAAAAAACTGCAAAGGATAATGAACATTATAATGATGGTGGTAAAAGAATTGTGCCAGAGATATGGGCCTTTTCCTTTCCTTTTTTTTTTTTCTTTTGAGGAAAAGTTCAGAATTTTTTACACTGTTGTCTGGGTGATTTTAATCTGATCTAAAGTTAGCATATGAGTTTGTTTACCATCTTATTTAAAAAATGGGAAATTGGTCTCTTTTTCTGAAAGATTTTAGTAGCATTATCACAGAAGACTCCAGAGACTGTGAAAGGTGGGCTTGATGTTTCTACTTCTAGTTTAATCTAATGTAGAGTAATCAGATAAGTATATAGTGCAGCCACTAGATATTGAGGAAAAACAACCATCATGGCTTAATCTATATACACAGCAGGATAATGTAGTGATAGATTCCCGTAATAGTACAGAGTGAGAGAGAGAAACATTGTTTTGAATGTCCCCTTGGTTAAAAATCATCACTGCTCACTGTTTCCACGTGAATTAACATTCATTTAATCTTATTTTGCCTCTTTCAGATGATAAATATTTTTTCTTAGAAAGTGATAGATCATTAAACTCTTAATTTGAATTAACTGAAATTTCTAAAGATGTGAGTGACAGACACCAAAGTGTTGGTTGGGGTATTGTACTAAGTTACAATAACTTGTTTATGTTCCATATCAAGCAAGGAAACCATGTTAATTTGACTACCAGGGACCTCAACTTTAACACTGCTGATTAATTCTAATTATCTGGTGTTGTTTCTTGTGGCAAATGATGTACTCAGTCTGTTGTGGCGTTCTTCTACGCCACATCAAATATTCCAGCCTGAAAAATGATGTCTGCAGCAACTTTTCTATCCCTGAAAAACTCAGTCTTTTTTGAAAAATAAAAGTACTCACAGTTATAATTTGTATTTCCTTATTTATACTTCCTTCCAGTGGTGGTATTCAGCCAGTTCTATCCAGTTCAGGTGAACAGGTAGCGGTGGCTGTGGGTGGCTCCGCCCACCCACCCAGATGTAATCACGTCCCATTTATCCACATTTTTGACATTCTGCGCATGCACGGAAGGCGTGCGCTCACATTTGTGAACCTGTAGCAAAGGTAAGTAAATACGACACCTGCTTCCTTCGTTAGACCAGGATGGACAGATCTAGGCTGAAATCCACAATCAGCCATGGAATGATGACTAGATGACTATAGGCCAATCACTCTTTTCAATCTAATCTTATGTAGTTATTGTTCTACATAAAATTGATAGAAGAAGTACTCTTGAGAGGAAAAAAGCAAGATATAAATCTTAGATAAAAATTAACACATTCCCATTTTAAATGACTATCAGATATAAGAGGCTCTGCCTGAAAAGTAAGAGACTTCTGCTAGTTCGACAGGACATGTCCCTGGTCCAGAAATCTGTCATAATGTGCCATGAAGCCAACGTCATAATTCAATTATTCAAATAACTCATGTCTTTCCTATAAATTATTCATATGAAAAGATTTATATATTGAAGGGAAATGCCAACCAAACTTTGAAACAAGTACAATGAGTTCTCTGCAGAAGGAACATGTCTTACAGTACCTAAAAGAACTATAGTCTGTATTGTACAGCGCAGCACAGCACAACATAGTACAGTAAAGTACAGTATGGTATAGTATAGTTACTAAAACACTATACTTTCAGCAAAATAGTTGAAAATGAGCCACTATTGTCTTATCAGTCACCATCTTGGAAAGGTGTCAGGCAAAAACTACTGCAAGGTTGTCTTCCAAAACTGGCATAGCAACGTAGCCAACCCTACATCACCTTTATAAAGAAAAGAACCAGAAATCAGTTATGTACAGTTATTGTTAACCATATTGTATTTGATTCTTTTCTTATCTGTGAATTCATACCCATCTTTAATTTAATTTCTTTTTTCTGATGAATTATATTGCATAACTGGTCTCCGAAGTATATATAATCAGTTAAGACAAACTGGAACCATCAGACTAACAGTACGCAATAATATAAAAAGAATATCAAGCAGTATTAGAAGCTTATTGGAATTCTCTTTGGAATGTACCTTATCGTCTCATCTTAATCCACTAGTGGGCTTTCCTTCTGTCAGCTTTATATTAATGGAAACTCTTCTGGTAGAACTTGTCCAAATTTTTCCCCTAGAAAACTAGAATTAGTAATTTAAACTCCCATCATTTCACAAGCCCTTCAATTCATGCATATGCATCCCTCTTCCCCCCCTCCCCAGCTCTCTATCATGGTGATATTCAATCAGACCTTTAGCTTGCCACCCACACAGAATCCAATTTCAAAGATAACTATGATGAAGTAACCTTGTTCCAAACATTAATTTTTATTTCATAAAGTTCTCTGGAGTTGTATTCTTTGGGTAATTTAAAATTCTAGCCTGTTAAACTTAGCTAGTTTTATTAGTATTTTATTACTATTTCTTTCTTTCTAGGCCCACCCTTTCGGTGCCAATTATAGATTGCATCATGGGATTCTCTGATATAACAATAAAATCAATATTGTACTAAATACATAGGATAGTCAGTGCATTTTTAAACTTCCCAGTTAGTTTGCATGTTACCATGTTTATCTGAAAGGAAAGTAGCCCTAAATGTAAGATCTCTCCCCTCCAACAGTGGATCGGGTACAAAAATCTAAGGCTTTAAAAATATGAGAATAGGCCCTGAAGTAAATTAGAGCTCTGCTTCTCATCAGTGAAGCAGAGCAGGTCCCCCACTTTGTTTAATAACCAATGTGGAATGAGACCAAAGTCTCTCTGTCTTAAAAGAATCATAATTTTCAATGATGGCCTGGTGGAAAGATCTATATCCTAAAGTTAGACGGTTGCCCTCTTTCATTTTCAACTCGCGATTTAGTTACTTGTAGAACTATAGGATAGGTTGGTGTAGTGTGAATTAAATATTGAACTAGAAATATTGAACTAGATTCCAGTGCCCATACAGTGACAAATTCATTAGGTGACCTGTGGAAAACTGTGGAAAAGCCATCCTGAGTCTTCGGAGAGAGGCGGCATACAAATTGAATTAATAATAAATTTTGGATGGTTAAATCTCATATTTACTGTGAAAAATCTCTTTCCTCTTTTCATTACTGATCTTCTTTTTTATCTTGCTGATAAAGGTATATTCTTCTCTGGAAATTTGGAAAGGGTAGAGGGGTAACTTACCTGTCATTCTAAAAAGATTTTCATCTGGTTTCCTATTTATGAAAGAAGAGAATTTAAAAGCAATTTAAAATAATAAAGTCCTGGTCAATTTTCTGGGAAGAAAGATGATTTACAAATAAAATCTGACAGTTAAGATTACATTATGAAGAATAGATATAGACATTCTTTCTTCCCTGGCCTGACCCCTGAACCTGGATTTCTTATGAGGTCCAGCTGAAATAAATAATACTTCTATCATTATATTCTTTGTGTCCAAGAATAGTTATTCTGTACATTTGATAAATATTTCCGGATACTCATTCTAGATAAAGTATTCATAATCTGTCTCCCCCCTCTCTCCCTCTCTCCTTCCCTCCCCCCCCTTCTCTCTCTCTCTCTCTCTCTCTCACACACACACATTTTGTACACTCTCTATTGGAAATGTGTTTTGTGTTTTGTCTTCCTTTTTTTCTTGTCAGGCAGATTAAGAATATAAATTGAAGCAAAGAGCAAGCTATTCTCTCAGCTATTATCCTTTTCAAAGTTGGTATGTCAAATATAATGCTATACTGCTACACCTAGTTATTTTAGCTATTGTATGATGTTGTTGCAATTTGACTTTACAACAATTCTCACTGATAAACATCTACCATGGTTTACATATCAGCAGCTGAAGATAAGATAAAAGGGCAAAATTACACAGAAATATCTCTTTCCACTCCCACTCACACATCAATATGTCTAAGGGATGTGGTTTTCCTACAATTCAAATTGATACTTCACTTTGATTCATATTGTCAAAATGTTCTCATGTGGCACTTCCATTAAAGCAAGAATGTGCACAAGACCATTTTTGCCCATGAACTGATGAGATGCAGATGCTTTGATCTGATGCTTCGATTTAGTACTTTGCTTTGAAAGAATACTTTGATCGAAGCTTTGTTGGATCAAAGCACCTCTCCAAAACTCCGATAGCCCTAGATTCATACTCCCCTTAATGCTAGCATAAAATTATCTCTATATGTGTACAATCCCATGATATCAATATTATTCTTATACGTGCACTCCAAAAAGCATTGATCGATAGAGTCTTGAGCACTTCTGTGGTACTTAAAGAGAAAGCAAAACCAAATGTATCTAATTTTGATTTCCAGAAGGTTGTTGAGGAATTGGAAAGAGTGCAGAGAAAAGGCAATGAGGAGAATGTAGGTTAAATCCTATGAAGAATAGTTAAAGGAACTAGGTATGTTTATCCTAAGTAGAGAAGTCTGAGAGGAGACATAGGAGCAGTCTTCAAATACATGAAGGAATATCACAGGGCAGAGAATGAGGAATTTATACTTTATAGTGCTCATTGTGCTCCATAGGGTAAGATGAAAACCAGTGGATAGAAACTTAACATAGAGAAAGAGAGAGGGAGAGGGAGAGGGAGAGGGAGAGGGGGAGGGAGGGAGGGAGGGAGAGAGAGTGAGAGACAGAGAGAGAGAGAGAGAAAGAGACAGAGACAGAGAGACAGAGAGAGAGGCAAAGAGATCCAAATTTGACATTACTTTAGAAGAATTTTCCTGACCATGAAAACTATTAAACAGTGAGATGCCTGCTTCCTGATTCACAAGGAGCCCATCATTGTAGGTTATCAAATGCAGCCTTGTTTTAGGGCAGGGATCAGCAACCTGCAGCTCTGGAGCCGCATGTGGCTCTTTCACTCTTCTGCTGCAACTCCCTGTCACTCAAAATATGCGTCACAACCACCAATGTGCAACACCCACCAGCACACAATTTATTGAGCTTTTCAACCCCTGGTAGACCAACCATGCATAAATCCAAGAAAAGAAAAGTTTCAGAAGAAAACAGAACGTTTAATTCAACTACATATGTTAGTTTTCTGGCCACTCAAGAAATAGTCAGGCACTATTTTGTGAAGGGTTTTGTGGTGTTTTCTTTTCTGTGGGAAATGGGTCCAAATGGCTCTTTGAGCATTTAAGGTGGCAGACCCCTGTTTTAGGGTTGGATTGAGGACAGAATCGGTCAAATCACGGTGGCCAACTTGTCACCACAGGACAACTCACCACAGGACAACTCACTGTGGGACAAGTCAACAATTCAATTTAATTATTTAAAATAATTGAAAACTTTTAATTTTTATCATTCACAGTTCATTTTCTCCCTTCTTTTGCACCCTTTCTTTAATGATTCTACTCCACCATTTCTTCAATATTAGTGTATTTGTTGTCTCACAGTCAGTTGTCCCATGGCAAGTTGCCTGTGGTGAGTTGGCTGTTATGAGTTGTCCTAGATCCGATTGAGAATCTGAGCTGGATCTCCAAGATCTCTTCCAATCCTTTGATTCAAGACAAATATTCCTGGATTATGTCAAATCTCTAATAAAAAATGAAATGAAAATATAAATCGCTAAATAAAATAGACAAGTGATTTGAGTACCTTTTGTTATTTTAACAAGTACTATCAGTAGTTTGGGGGATGGAAATAGGAAAGCCCTTTGTTTGCCCCAAATGTTTGTTCTGCACGTATTACCTTAAAATCCACATGATTAGTGTGATGCTTAAAGTGGATCATAGCTGTATAGGTGCTTAATGAAATTCAGGAATTTCATTACTGAATTTGCCTTCAGTCCAAAGGCTGTACTAAAATTCCATTGTTTAGAGAAAATCCACAATTTTCATCCTAGATTTCCCCCCCCTCAATTGATTATTTTTTCTAAAAAAAGTTAATATGTGATGCTAACGTTTAGGAAGGGGCAATCCTATAAATGTGAGCTTAAATAGACTCCAGAGGATGGTAGAGATCAGGAAGGCCTGAAGGAATGTTGTCCATGGGGTCGTGATGGATCAGACACGACTTCACAACTAACAACAACAAAATCTTATAAAAGGGGCAGAGCTTTGATTGCATGACTGTGGGCGCCATATTGACTTTTCTTGATACCCTTCCCTGTGGACACCCCTGTTCATAAATATAAATGTTCCTTATACATAGCCTTCCTAGACTTTTAATTTGCTATTTTCATTTTTGTTCACCTATTTTCATTTTTGTTCAGTCCCTATTATTTTGTTTGGTATGGCTGTGAAATTGCCACATGATATTGCATTTGATCTAACCAATATTGATGTACATAGCTAATTTTATTGAACAGATGGGTTTATAGTGATTGTGTTTAATCTCATATTTGTAAATTGTTCGGAATTAATGAAACCACAAAACAAATAGCTTGGTTTTGGGCTGCTCAGCTACCCTGGTCAGCCAGTTAACTTTGCTTTACTTCTACAGTGTGATATCCTGTACAAATGCAAGTACAGAATGTCAGTGGCTGACAGCAGAGCAAGCAATCCATCATTTGCGCTGCTTGCTTGCTTTGTTTGCCGGCCTAGAGAAATAAGAAAAGAGGACTGACTTTGGCAGATCAAAGCTATGGCTCAGATGGTTCAGTATTCCGTCTTTCCACAAGGAGCAGCAAAACTGAATTGGAAATATCCTGACCCCAGCACAGCAATACCCTTCAGTAACTCAGAAGAGCAAAGTAATATAACTTACAAGCATTTGGCTAAGGAGACACTATTATATTAATCAGACTAATAAAACTGCTATTTGGGCTATTTAAACAGCACCCTGACCAATAATTTACTTAATCATACTTGTTTGATTGGCTGCCTTTACGCCACCTGCTAAACAAAAGTAAATAAACCATATCCAATCTGAGTGATTAGCTGTGCTTTGTGAAACAAAACAAATGGACAGTAATTTTTGGAAAATCCTGTCCTGCCCATCAATACAAATCCCATCAGGTTGCACATCTTGGAGGTAAATCACTTTGCAGACTGATACCTTGGATATGCTTTTGCTGCTCTTTCCATTACATTCATTGACTATTTGAATGGTTATTGATTATATGTGACGCATTTCTAAATAAATTGCCTCTCTCATCTGAGGTTCTTCATTTTTAGTAGAAGATCAGATTTTAAAATAAGTTTTCAAAATAATTAAATTGATTTTTGCCACTATACACCAGATTGATGTACTCTTTCAAGTATTTATGTGAGTCGTATATTTATGTGATCTTTTTATAGCCATTTGTCCAACTAATATGCTTGTGTTATTATATCATTATGAACATGACATTTTGGAAACCCCTAAATTATTCAAGATGTTGACCAGGACTTCACAAATCAGTATGTTAAATATTTTTTTACAATAGCAATAGCACTTAGATTTATATACCACTTCATTGTGCTTTTAAAGCCCTCTCTAAGCAGTTTACAAAGTTTACAAAGTTAGCATATAGCATATTGCATATTAGCATATTGCATTAGCATTAGCATATTGCCCCCAACAATCTGGGTCCTCATTTTACCCACCTCGGAAGGATGGAAGGCTAAGTCAACCTTGAGCTGGTGAGATTCGATCTGCTGAACTGCAGTTAATGAAAGATAGGATCTCCCCCCCCCTCTCTCTTTGTGTGTGTACATCTGTGTGTATGTATGTATGTACACACACACACACACACACACACACACACACACACACACATACACACACACACATATGCATATATGCACTTAAATTTACAGTATGTACCACTTCACAGTGCTTTACAGCCCTCTCTAAGCAGTTTACAGAGTCAGCATATTGCCCCCAACAATCTGGGTCCTCATTTTACCAACCTTGGAAGGATGGAAGGCTGAGTCAGTCTTGAGCCAGTGTGAATTGAACTGCCAAACTGCTGGCAGAAGGCAGTCAGCTGAAGCAGCCTGCAGTACTGCACTCTAACCATTGTGCCACCTCGGCTCTTATGCTCTTAGAAATGCAATATCTTCCCAACTTTTCCCATCCAACAATAATTTCACGGATTTCCATCTTTGTCATATACCTAAGTAGTTTGTGTTTTGACTAGGCTAATTCATAATGCTGATCTTTTACAGCAAGCAGCCATCTAGCATTATTAGAATAGGAAATTAACAGTGGCCATATTCTCACAACAGATCAATTTCCATCGTGTTAGAGGAGGAGAAGAAAGGAATCAAAATAGCCCTCTGATAAGAATTATTGATAGCAAAATATATTTTCTCATCCTGCAAACAAAAGAATCTTCTCCCTCCCAAAAAAATTATGGGTGAAATTGAGGGATTGGGTTAAAGCAGATCATAGTTGAAAAAGCAGAGAGATAATCTAAATAGGTGACTACACAAACTAGATAGAACATATTTTGTTTTTGGGAATTTGTGTGTGCATGGCATGCACAGATGTGACATTCAGCAAACTCTCATTGGTCTCCATCCTAACTGTGAAGCCATCTATATGGTTCTGAACCTTTCAATAAGACAACATGGTAAAATATCATTTATTTATTTTTTATTTTACTTATTTGTCAAGCATGAATAAGATAACAGATATAAGTATAAACATGATCATGAATACAGGAAATGGCTACAAATAAATGGGGACAGTAGGACAGGGATAGTAGGCATGTTGATGTGCTTGTGCACACCCTTTACAGACCTCTTAGGAATGTAGTGAGGTCAACAGTAGACAGTCTAAGGTTAAAGTTATGGGGTTTGGGGGATGAAACCACAGAGTCAGGTAGTGCATTCCAGGCATTGACCACTCTGTTGCTGAAGTCATATTTTCTGCAATCAAGTTTGGAGCAGTTTATCTTAAGTTTGTATCTATTGAGGGTCGTCTATGAGGTTGTATCCTTATAATTGACTAAAAATCATAATTTTTAATCATAATTGACTAAAATTATATTTTTTATAATTTATAATAATTAATTTTAGTCATAATTGACTAAAAAGGACTAAACCAATATATTGTTCTTACATGCAAAGTACTATATTATCAAACATTTCTCCCTCAAAAATCAATAGGACATCTTCACTTGATGACTAGATTCAACTATTCAGTTGGATTCTTTTGATGGCAACACACTGTAAAATAGCTTGAGTGGAATATTTTGCACTGCACTACGGTTACAGTTTCAGTTACTACTCAAGCTTCTTTTCTGCTCTTTTTTGATATTCATATTTTCAGATTCAGATCAGACTGCTTACGTTTGCTAGGACAGGAAAGAGGTTTCGCTTTGATTCAAGTTGACATATTATAGGGTAAAGCATTATTTCCTTTTCATATGCCCAAAGTGCTAATTATTAAAGCTACTGCTACTGCTAATGTACCATTAAAACTTTAACTGTCTGTTTGAAAAGTGTAGCTAGGTGTGTCACTTTTCACATCTTTAACCTTTTTATGAAAACCATGAATAGAACCTGTCATTTCTTTTCTTTCTTTTTGATGTCTTATTGAACTCATACCAGAGACATGGCAAGGTTTTCAATAATGGTCATATTGGAGAATATTCATCAGTTCTCCTGTATTTCTCTCGGTTTTACTGTAATAGTGATAGAATTAAACAAAATAACGAATACCGAGTTTCTATACTTTTTATAGAATTTTGGTCATACTTTCTGTTTAACCTGTTCTTCTCCTGAGAATTCTGACCCTCTTATTTATTGATTGACCTATTTTTATATTTCTGCAATCCTTACATGTAAGGATATTGAGTGTGAAATTCCATTTAGCTTAGCATTAAATTAAAACAGATTTGTCAGATGGCGTAGTTTGGTTAATGCCAGTGAAATGATTATTCTTCCTGCCCCCCCCCCTCAAAAAAAAAAATCAGGTTATCAATGAAATGAAGCTATTTGCCTTATTTTCTTCCATGAGCCAAGAAAAAAAAAAGAAACTTTATAAATAATGGTGACTGTCTTTTTTTGTATAATTTATTCTTTCCCCCTTATAAATTCCCGCTTTCAATTCCTTAAACTGCCTGAAGTCTTCATTAAACTTCACATTTATGATCTCAGAAAAGGTTGCACATTATCTTTCAGAGACATTAATAGTTCCATTCTAGTTGCCAATGAAGATTAATTTCCAACTGTTACCCATTACTAGAGACATCTTTCTGTGCACATTTCAAAACTGAGTCAGAGGAACTGCTTTGGACCTTATGTGACAGCTTCATTGCTACCCGAAAACGTGTGGCTGCACCTCTTTCAAGCAGGTGTTCCTTTTCGCAGACTTGCATGAAACCTAAAAAAAAAAAAGTTATGTATTTAGTAAATATATAGGACATACATCTCACACACAGGAGTGGCTCACAATTGAAGTGGAATAAAAGTAATAAAAATAACCAAAATTTAAAACAGCCAAAGTGACATAAAATAGCAGCACAGAAGATGTAGAAGTCTTGGAAGAAATATTCAAACAAGCCATGACATGGACTCATCCATGATATCAAGGCCCATGGCAAAGCAAAATGTTTAGTGCCTTGCAAAATTTCAGCAGGCTTGGGGCAAGTATAATTTATGGGGTGTGGGAATGATGTTTCGGAGGGTTGGCCCCACAACAGGAAAGGCTCTTTTCCTGGATCTTGACAGATGACCCTGTTTGCAGATGGGATCTAGTCATTCTTCTCTTGCCAGATCAAACCAGACTGGTAGACACCATGGGAGAGAGATAGTCTGATATAATAAATAAGAAAGATTTGCTGTGTTTGTATGACGTTAGAGCACTTCTTCTGAATCACGTTTCGAGTGTGCACACCCCTAATAGTTATATAGACTAAATCATGAGACAGGTTATTAAAGTCCTCTGTATGAATACATGACTGAACTCTATTTGAAAAAACTAAGTTTTTTTTTTGAAATCCTGCCATTTTGAATTACTTTTGGAAGTATGTCACTATGCATATGATGTGTGAATTATAAGACAGTTCTTATACTGTTACAAACACTAGCACTTTGTGCAAGACAAAGCAACTTGTCCATCTTTTCTGTGTCACTTTTTTCCTGTATATTTTTGTACAATTACTCCTGGCATACTCATTTCCTTTCAATAAAGCTGCAGTATAGAGACACCTGCTGGGAAACCAATGAACAGAAGCATTGTTAATGTATATCTTTTAAATTACAAAGGACTAGTCTATACAATATATATTGTACACACACAGAGAGAGATACATAATGTTGGTGAAAATCCAGAACTGTTCATGAATCACATCTCACCTTATGTTAGCAGCACTTCCCACAGCCAGAAAAATAATATACAATGAGATACACAAATTGAGGAATAGATAGAAAAGCACACCGTCACCCACACTGCTCTGTTTAATTGATATACAGATGGATGCAAAAATGTGACCCAATGAACCTGGCCCATCCCCCATCAATTGTTTAGAGAACAACTCGTTTAGTTAGGATACAGGCTAAGGTATCTCTTTGCACATTGAAATATTCATTGTTTAATTGTTTTATGTGCATCTTTAAGGGTAAAAGCTAGAGGCATATACTAAATAAACATTTTGATTTAGTTTGATTCCAAATGACTGGGGACAGAAAACTAAGTGTTATGATGAAAAACTAATTGAAGTGGATACATTTAGCCTTAAGAGAAGACTGAGGGAATAGCTGAAAAGAGTGAAACAGAAGTCTATTCTCTATTGCCCTAGGGAGCAAAATATACAGCAGTGTTTATCAATCTTGGCGATGTTAATATGCGTGGATTACAGTCCCAGAACTCTCCAACTAGCAGGCTGGCTGTGGATTTCTGGGAATTGAAGTCCACACCTTTTAACATTGCCAAAATTGAAAAACATGAATTTACAGAATAAATGTATTAAGTTTCAAGAAATAAAATTCCAGTTTAATACTTGGGGAGGATGGGTAGATGTCATATTGTTAACAGGGATTCATCTGTGAAATGAATAATTCAGGTAACTGGATGATTTAAAGTAAAGGGTAGACAATATTTTGTCATTGATGCATATGCTGGATTCAGGGGTGGGATTCTACCAGTTCAGACCAGTTCGGGTGAACCGGTAGCTCCAACGATTAGCCGGGAGCGAACCTATTCACTTCGATGATCAGGTCGGCTTGCCTCCCCCCACCCCCGTGCTTTATTTACCTTTATCTTCTCAGCTGATTGGCACAGTAGAGCGGATTGCTGCACCTCAGCTGTGTTACTCCCAAGTGGTAACACAGAAGGTTAGTATTTGTAGTATTTGTAAAACTGCACACGTGTGAAAGTCCGCAATCACCGAACCGGTTGTTAAACTGGCAGCATGCCATCACTGGCTGGATTCCTTCTCTAAACAGGAAGTTAGATTCTAAATTTCTTTTAACGCAATGATTTTATAATATAATAGTAGCAGACAGAGAACATTTTCTGCAGTTATCTATTCCTAGTTATTTAATTTACTGAAAGAGTATTTTACTTTAGATGTTTCCCCCCCACACCAAAGGGGAAGATAGTTGTGGAGAATTCTAAATTCTGAAAGTGGGGGAGGGAGAGAGAGAGAGAGAATAGAGAGAAGCTAACCTGCACTGTGATGATATTTGAGGCCCCTCAAAATATATTAGCCATTTCATCAAACCAAGATTGAAAAAAAGAAAATGTGCTTTTCTAAATATGTGACCTAAGTTTACACTCAATCAGTTTCTACGGATGTCTGTATCTATCCATGTTTGAGGGGCTTGATGAAATCAGTTAGAGAGACTGAGAAGTTGGCATGCCAACAGTAGGAAATTCAAATATCGCTTCCATGCTGAACTGAATAAAAGTTATATCTTTTTCGGAAGTTTTGCAATTACATAATATAGCTGAAGGACCAGTATGGGTTCTGTACTGGTATAAATAAAGGAATTAGTGCAATGAGATTCTAAAAAAAAGGGAAGGGGGAACTATCCATATCTAAGTAACCCTGACACAGCTGACTCTTTCTCTTTCTCTCTCTCTCTCTCTCTCTCTCTCTCTCTCTCTCTCTCCCCCTCCCTCCCTCCCTCCCTCCCCCCCCTCTCTCTCTGTATGTGTTTGTGTGTATGTATGTGCTGTGATGGCACAGTGGTTAGAGTGCAGTATTGCAGGCTGCTTCTTCTGACTGCCTTCTGCCAGCAGTTTGGCAGTTCAATTCACACTGGCTCAAGGTTGACTCAGCCTTCCATCCTTCCAAGGTTGGTAAAATGAGGACTCAGATTGTTGGGGGCAATATGCTGACTCTGTAAACTGCTTAGAGAGGGCTGTAAAGCACTGTGAAGTGGTACATACTGTAGGGTTTAAGTGCATATATGCATATGTGTGGGTGTGTATATATGTGTGTGTGTACATACATATACACAGATGTACACACACAAAGAGAGAGAGAGGGGGTGGGTGGGAGATCCTATCTTTCATTGCACTACCACCTCCAGAAAAGTATGGCACTTTTTGACTTCCCATATTTCAATCCCAAAGAAAAGTACATAACAAGGGAAGTTCTTCCATTATGTGTTTTCAGTTGCAGTTCTATTGTCAGCCTTAAGTCTTGTCTTAAAAAATAATTACGGAGTTCTTCTCCTGGAAAATTAAGAGGTTGTGTCTACCTAGTTTCCCCAAGAGGAAACTTCAGAAATACTAGTTGTACATAGCTCTAATAATGCAAAATGGCATGCAAATTAAGTAACAGACTAGGAACTCTATAAGGGCCATTATGTGACAATATTACCTTGATCTGACATACTGTCCCAAAACAAATTTCAATAGAGGTAATTGCTGAAACTTGAACTCAAGCATATTTCTGAATAAACATGCATACGGGCTTTGTGAAAATACATATGTCAATTAATTGATTTGTGAAAATGCATATGTCACTCAATTAATTTGAAGTGTTAGAAAAGACAGAATAAATTATGTACAATAAAATTAAAATATACAAACTCTTGTCCTTTAGATGTTTTAGAGTACAATCCCCATATTCCTAAACCAACAAGCCAGGTAATTGGGGTTTATGGGGTGATAACCAAAACATGAAGGAGAGCTCTTCATCTCCAATCCTACAATATACAAATCAGAGGTGGGTTTCAACAGGTTCTGACCATTTCTGGAGAACTGGTAGCAGAAATTTTGAGTAGTTCGGAGAACCGGTAGTAAAAATTCTGACTGGTCCTGCCCCCATTTATTCTCTGCCGCCCAAGTTCCATCTGACCAGGAAGAAATGAGGATTTTATAGTAACCTTCCCCTGGAGTGGGTGGGAATGGAGATTTTACAGTATCCTTCCCCTGCCACGCCCACCAAGCCATGCCATGCCCACCAAGCCACGCCCACAGAACCGGTAGTAAAAAATTTTGAAACCCACCACTGATACAAATGATACCAAAACTGATACTGATGGGCATATTTCTTAACACCATTGAAAACAGTATGTTTGCAATTGTTTTAGAAAAAAAAATCTTTCTTGAAACTTAAGTTTTCTTTATTCTTCCTAAACTTAATTACTCTAGAGTAAGCTCTTTACTTGAAAACAGTAAAATTGACTTTTGGGTTAACATACATCGAATCATGATTTTAGTTCTCCTAATGCTTTCAACATTCTGTGTAATCCAAGCAATTTACGTTAATGTAGTCCATTTATACAGTTGCATTGTGCTGCCAAACCCATTTGTAAGAGAGTACACAGTGAATAAATACCCTGGTTGCTATGAAGGACCTTCCTCTGTTTGATCTCAGGATATCGTTACAGCTCTGCCATTCTGTAACACAAAGTATTCCTTTCTCTTAGCTTGGCATGATTTCATGCTTGCTAGCATATCTAAAGCTCCATTAAGCTCTTGAGACTTCTTCATTCTGTACTTCAGTTATATGCCACCTGCTCAGGTCAAGGTGGGAAAAAACTTTTTTTTTTAACCTTTGATCAAAAAGCAAGTCTTTGAATTTGAAACGAAGTGACAATCAAGGTGAAAAGCAAGGCTTTTTAGGAATCAATGTCCAAAGCATATTTTCAAAAAACCTATTTCATATAGTTATATGTTCATAGATTTCATCTTAGCTATATCATATGAGGAATGTATGAGGTTGCCTCTCTGCTTCTATCTGTTTTACTATATGAATATGAAAACATGAAAATCCACATAATTTAACCTCTGTACACTGCATCCAATTTAATTTTTTGTCCTTATCATACATGTTATCATACAGAAATATCCTACAGGGGCAGTTTTATATCTATATATTTTTTTTAATTTGATTTATATGCCGCCTTTCTCTGGAGACTCAGGGCGGCTTACAATGCATTAAGCAATAGCCTTCATACTTTTGTATATTTATACAAAGTCAGCTTATTGCCCCCACAAACTGGGTCCTCAATTTACCTACCTTAGAAAGGATGGAAGGCTGAGTCAATCTTGAGCCTGGTGAGATTCGATCTTACTTTAATTGCAGACAGCTGGTGTTAAATTACAGTGCTCTGTCTGTTGAGCTATCCAGGCTCCTTGTATATACCCTGTTTCCCCCAAAATTAGACATCCCCTGATAATAAGCCCAGTCGGGCTTTTGAGTGCATGGCAGTAAGACCAAGTGCTTATTTCAGGGTTCAAAAAAATATAAGACAGAGTCTTATTTTCAGGGAAACACGGAAGTATTCATAACATTGGAAGAATGGTAGACTCTGGCACAGAAAATGAGGAACATTTTAGGAGTCATGAATTTGGTCTCAGATGCGTATACCAAAATAAAACAAAACAGAATGAAATGGAATGTTATTTCCATCTTTTGAGATAGCCAGATGGATTATGGATTTGGATCCTGAAATAAAGTTGACCATGGCAGAATCCAGCTGGGAAATAGATCAGTATAGCCATTTATGACACAAATAAAACTCTTCTTTAAACTATGATCTTGAGCTCAGTTGGGGTCAGAGATTCTGTATTATTTGAAAATAGGTTGCTAGGGCTACTATGATGTAGAAAACGGAAAAAGTCATTTTTTGTAAGTAAACATAGATTGGTCTATTATTACACCTCCTAAAGGAGGAGGCAAATATACTAATTTTTTCCAGAAAGTCATGCTGAAGAAATAAGATTCAGATCTTATATGCCCTTTTTAATTCAAACCCAGTTTTTTTAAACATGATGGCTAGCTGATTTTAAATTCATAAGATGCACTGTAAACTCTCAAAGCTCTTCTGTATCCTTCTTCAAACACTTATATGACAGACTGTATGGTAAACATTATAGACATTAATTTTTTCTAAAGGCAACCTTCTAAGATTTGACTTTTCTTTCTTTGACAGCAAATCTTTACAGCTTTTGAAAATATAGCATTTAAAAACAAAAACAAATTCTGAGCGATTCTGCAATTTCTGTCCTTTCTATTGCAATGTCCTCTGAGCTATTTATCCAAATAACCTCCATAATTTTTATCACTTCTCATTTTTCATCATTTGTATAGAAATCATTTTTTGATTTATGAAAAAATAAACTAAGCAAAAATTGTCCCTTAAAAATAAATTATACTGAATGTGATGTTTCATGCAGGCTGATTTTAGCCCTACCAAATAAAATAAATGTTAGCTAGTTTCCTGTATGATTCTGGATTGATCACACTGAATCCCGAATCATCAGATAACCTTCCCATGGCTGATGAGAAGAAGGGTTTAAGCTTCATTGCTTTTAACACACAAGAAAATCACATATTTTCTTAATGTCAGACTTCACACTAGACACAGCGCTCAATAAATAGACAAATTGATTTATATCCTACTATAAAAAAAATGATATATCTGTAGAAAATCTGTCTACTGCAGAATATGGAAATCAGGATAGATAGATGATAGATAGATAGATAGATAGATAGATAGATAGATAGATAGATAGATAGATAGATAGATGACACAGAGAGAGATAGAAGAGAGAGAGAGAGAGAGAGAGAGAGAGAGAGAGAGAGAGAGAGAGAGAGAGAGAGAGAGAGAGAGAGAGAGAGATTTTTTTTCTTCCCTTTTTCAAAATCATTGGACTTCTGATCATTTTTTAATCAACCTTGAAAGTCAGAGGTACCTCTTCAATGCTTACAAAATGATTCTATGAGACCTAAGAATCATTGACTCTTGGATTACCATTCAGTCTTTATAAATTAATTATCATAGTAGCTTGTGCACATAGGACAAAATGCTCAATAACCAATGCTAACTGATACGAAAGTATTGTTTGTTCTTATCACAGGTTCACTTGTGGACAGTTCAAAGCCAAGCGGGATGTCAAATAGGATTGTGTTTCACCCTTATAGGGAGTTGTTTATTTATCAACTGTTCCAAAAATAGAACATGAGTTTAACTGACATAAAGCCCTAATCCTAACCATTTCATACTCCTGTGCTTGTCTTACCCTACTTTCTAATCCCCAGCATTATTCCTATTAACCTATTAGCTTTATTTACAGATTACTGCAGCACTTTTGCTTTAGCTTTGTTTACTGTATGCTTCTTTCCTTTTTGGTGTTTCTGTCTGAGGCTTATGAACAGCTGCCTACAAATCAAGCTTTCACAGCCCCTGACAAATGTGGTGGCTTCAGATGCTAAACCACTCACTCCAGCCTAACTCTTAATTCTCATTTTCATTCCCTTTTTCCCATAGTCTTTTATTTTACTAATTCTCCTCTATCTTTTTTGCCGATTCCTTATCTGGCTTTTTTCTGGCTTTTTTAATTGCTAGTAAGTCCAACTATCTTGTCAGATTGTGGCTTCTTTATTCTTTGTTTATTTACTACAATATGTTTTCTTCTTTTTTGATACCACTGTAGCTACCTACCTCTTGCTGTATTCATTTAGATGCAGATATTCTTATTTGCTATCCTCCATTGCCTTCTTCCTAGAACTATTTTCTTGTGATGATGACACTGCAATCTCCGGACCCACAGGCACATGTATCTCCAGCATCAATTTCCACCTTCTCTTATTCATGTCAGAACATTTTTTATCAGTTAGATGGGAAGCTAGAGAAAGTAAAAGAGATTCCTCTCCTTGTAGGACAACTGCAAATCTCCTTGACAGGAAAGGACTTGCTCATTCCAGAAGCTCCACATCAGCTTCTAGACAAGCAAAAAATAAATAATGTCTTCAGATATGGAAATAAAAAAAAAAGAGCATAAACTTCCCTTCAGTAAAGTTTCTATAAAATAGTGATAGGTTGGTTTACTTGTCTCAAGAGAAGATATATGGCTGTAGTGGGGAAAAACTGGTGGAAGAAATAATTCAGAGGCATGATAACAAACCGGTGTTGGATCCAAAGTGATCCTTATTCTTTGAGTACAAAATTCATGTTTCACCTGAATGAGGTATTGGCACATCAACTTTGTATGAGTATGGGAAGAAATTAATATTATAGAAATTTTATATGAAGATCTTATAAAATGGGTGGCTATATGAATGTTTTAAATAAATGATTAGCATGTACTAATCATTTGTGTAAGGGGAAGGAAACCTGACTTGAATGAAATAACAAAGCAGTAGCATAGCATAAGATGATAGATAAACCAAGATTGTAAATAGAAATCTATATTTGGAATTAACTTTGCAGTAGTGCTCATCTATAAGAAACGTTAAAGCAACTTGCTCTCATAAGCTTGCATAATTGATTTCTTTACATTTCCTGAAATAGACTTATTCTTTTGAGACACTACAAGACTCAGCCAAATTTATTTTATGTTAAACTTTAGAAACTAAGTATTTACAAGTGGGATAAGTGTGTGTGAAGAGGCTACTGCAACTGAACATCTACCAAGGTAGAAAGAAGCACTCAAGAGCCAAAAATGTAAGAGTAAAGGATCAGGCTCAAATAAGTAAATTGATTTTATTACTGATACAATACATCCTAATGAAGATCACCTAGTGTAGAATCTGTCAATCCAACCTTCCATACGTAACAGCTGCAGGATTTAAGTCTTACATCATTTTTACTACTCTCCCGAGGTAATCACTTCTTGCTGTATGTTTCTCAGCATTGGATTAGAATAGAATAGAATAGAATTCTTTATTGGCCAAGTGTGATTGGACACACAAGGAATTTGTCTTGGTGTATACGCTCTCAGTGTACATAAAAGAAAAGATACATTTGTTAAGAATCATATGGTACAATACTTAATGATAGTCATAGGGAACAAATAAGCAATCAATCATATTAGGAAACAGTCAATATTAATCTTAAGGATACCAGCAATAAGGTTACAGACATACAGTCATACAGTCATAATTGGGAGGAGATGCGTGATAGGAATGATGAGAAGATTAATAGTAATGCAGACTTTGTAACTAGTTTGACAGTGTTGAGGGAATTATTTGTTTAGCAGAGTGATGGTGTTCGGGAAAAAACTGTTCTTGTGTTTAGTTGTTCTGGTGTGCAGTGCTCTATAGCGTCATTTTGAGGGTAGGAGTTGAAACAGTTTATGCCCAGGATGTAAGGGGTCTGTAAATATTTTCAAGCCCTCTTTTTGACTCATGCAGTATATAGATCCTAAATGGAAGGCAGGTTGATATTAATTGTTTTTTCTGCAGTTCTAATTCTGCAGTTTTAATTATCGTTGAAATCTGTGTCTGTCTTGTTTGGTTGCAGAGCTAAACCAGACAGTTATAGAGGTGCAGATGACAGACTCAATAATTTCTCTGTATGACTGTATCAGCTCTACAGAAATACACATAAAGCCTACGAAAAGGAAATAAAACAAATACTGTACCTTTATACGGAGGATACATGGGATGAGGGTGTGACTAACTGATGAGGACTTATAAGTCTGAAATAGATCTACCTTAGTCTCCTTAGTCTCCCAATGGGCAGAAGAGTGTTTGCTGGCTGCCACAAAAAAATTCTAGAAACTAGTGGATTGTGATTTCACTGAATTAGGGCTGCATAAAAATGTTGGTTTACATAGGAAGAGCCTGGCTAAAGATATATATATATATATATATATATCTGAGCAATATGAGTTGCCAATGAAGCAGGAGATCAGATGTTCAGCACTATCACTACTGAGTGCAGCTCAAAGATGACAGAGATTTTTACTTCCCTCATGTCAGGACTGAGCTGTTGAAAGTTGTCTGAAGTGAGTCAAGCTTCAGAAGAAGATGTGAACACAAAGATACTGGCTTTTTCTCAGCAGAGTGAGTAGGTCAGAAAACAGCAATGGAAAACACCTCCAGAAATACAAGGCATACTAGGATTTTTGGAATGTGTTATTTAAGTTCTGAAACCCTTTTACACTTCAGTGCAAAAAGAGTAGTTGAAGTAAAGCTGCAGGCTTCTGAGTAGCTGTAGTGAAATTGCAGGCTTCACCCAGACAAACTTGGCCTATCTGGCCCACACTGGCATGATCCCATCATCAAAGTCCATGTTCACTATTATACTTTCCATGTCAAACTTCCCCTCTGAAGGGAAAATGCACTAGATAATAGACAACATCCATATAGCTCTATCAGTAGAAGTGGTTCTTCTTTGCCCATACCTCACCTTTAAGGGGAAGGACAAAGCATGAGTAAAAAAAAAACCCATCAAGAGCCTCGGGTACAAGACCTCATGTTACACAATTAAGCATGATTGCTGCCAAATTGTTCAACACCTCTTTCTCCCTGCAGAAAGAAACCAGAAGTTCTCCATCTGTCCTTCTCCACAGAGAAATTAATAGCGGGCTAGGGGAGTAAATGAGGTACTTGATATAAAGCATTGGCCAGCATCTTCTGACACCTATAGAATCACACAAAAATCCCCATGCTGTGCCAGAAAAGTAGGTTTGAAACTTAAAAAGTAAGAAAACCAAACATGCTTCTAAGAATTCTGTCTCATTCAAAATGCTCCTTATTTTGCACATCTCAGCAGTATAGAGCAGCTCAACTATAAAGGAAAAATATAGTTATTATATTTTTAGTAGTTATTCAGAAAACAAAAGGGGCCTTGCCCATCTGATGCATAATATCTCAGATTGGGCTTCATAATGCTTCAGTTCAATCTCCTTACGACCTTGGCAAAATATCAATTCAGGCTTGTGGGATGATAGCTGTTTCTCCTCCACAAGTGGATGAAAGTGAGTAGGAGAAGAAAAAAAAGATAGACCAAAAGAAGAAGAAGAAGAAGAAGAAGAAGAAGAAGAAGAAGAAGAAGAAGAAGAAGAAGAAGAAGAAGAAGAGGAAGAGGAAGGGGAAGGGGAAGGGGAAGGGGAAGGGGAAGGGGAAGGGGAAGGGGAAGGGGAAGGGGAAGGGGAAGGGGAAGGGGAAGGGGAAGAGGAAGAGGAAGAGGAAGAAGAAGAAGAAGATTAGAAAAAAAGAGGTTAATTTCACCTTTCAAACCAGTGGTGTCCAAATAAATCACCCTGAAAAAATATAACTTATCAGAACAAAAGTAGCTCACCCTTCAAAGTATCTATCTTAATTTAACTGCAATTGTACTAGTTATGCCCTGCCTTTATTGATCTCAGATGGTAGAACTTTCTGCTGCTTTGGCCAAGGATCTTCTGCTTTCTTACCCAGGAGCAAAACTACAAATACACACCGAGAGTTATGCAAGGGTCTGAAAAGAACTTTCCTACTATCTTCACCTATGGATGATTTATTATGAGACAAACAGAACTTAAGTACATATAGGTAATCATGATTATTCATTGGAAGTATATGAAATTAATTGGTTTCAATTATATCTCAGCTAAATATATAGTTAAACACTCAAGATGGTGTGCAACAGGGGTGGGTTCTACTTATCTTTACTACTGGTTCGTATTGTGTCCCCGTGCAGATCGCTTCTGATGACGTCTGGGTCAGTGGGCAGAGCCTCCTGCCGGTTTTACTACCGGTCCGAACTGGGGGCAACCCACCACTGGTGTGCAACAACCAAAATAGTGGAACGTCACAAAGATGAAGTGAGCATCCTTTTCCTAAAATGGTTAGCCAAATACTTCTAACAATATTTATAAGCTATAGCAATATGTTTCTAACATAATAAAGGAAAAAAGAAATGATGTTTCCTTATTGTTTGAGAATAGTATCCAAGATTCAGATATACAGTATGTGTTTCTGAATGATAACGCTAGAAAAGTATATTTTGATTTTGCCTCCAAAAAAGTATCTATTTTAGTCACCCAAAAACTGAAAAGTAATATGGAACTTTTAAAAGCTAGGTTATTTATCATGATGCAAATATTTGTGGATTTCCGACTTACTCAATATTTCCACTGAATGATCTGAAAGCATTTAAAAATGAAGATACTTATATATTTAAACAACCATTGTCTAGACATAAAATGACTTCAGAGAATTTAATTTGTAACTCTTTCTAACAACCATAACCCTACCATAGCTCTGATTAGTTTCCATTATTTAGATTCCTTCAAAAAGGCACAGGATGCAGAAGGCCACTAGTATAGCATTTACAGGGAAGGGCAGAGATAATTGAAATTAGTATTTGCAGACATGAGAGATTTTTAAAACTCTAATTAAAGGAGCAAGAGAGTTCTGGTACTTGAGCTGCAATACCATAATATGTAAATTAATGTGTATATGTGCTGTTCAGCTTAAACACATAGACATAGCTAGAATATAGTGGGTAGATTTAAAAAAAAAATCAAAACAGGAGAAAGATCTGCATGGTATCCCTGAAGTAAGCATCCATGAACACCAAAGAACAGCAGGTCAAAAGACAGGAGATGTCTGCATATCATCATCAGAAAATCTATAAAGAGATGAGACCAAATCATGGAGCTTTCACAAACCTTCTGCTTGAGAAGTGTGTTTCAATTTTCTCCTCTCTTTCTTTCCTTTGGTAATTTCTCTTCTTATGCCATAGCAGACAAAAACCCTAGTGCTGTGTTTAAGTGTTAATCTTAGCAAAAACAAAAAGAACCTTCTCTATTTTTCTCTCTTTAAATCTTTATTATGTGAAGATTTCATGGAAATGAGCATCCTCTACAAGTACAGGAGGCGGGAGGAGGAGAAGTCTTTTGCCAACAGGTAACACATGTTGAAAAAACTGTGATCCACTCTGAATGGACCCACTGGTGACAGGGCTTAAGACGAGACAATTCTATCAATGTTCAGGCTAAGCCTTGTTACAAAAGATGGAAGCTGCCTAGGAAAAAAAAATGAAGACAATGGAAAACAAAAGGGTTCCCCCTTTTCTCTAAATGACTGTTGCCTGTGTCATTAAATTTCATATTGTGCATTGAATCTAAATATATCACTTTGTTCTGCATGACAGGCAGAAGTGAGCATTCATACATTATCCAGCCACTTAATTAAGTGCCTGGGATATTTGCAGTTAGCAGAAACTAATAAGGGAATCGCATTTAAATTCCAATCACTCCTCGGGGTGGCTGCCTGCAACATAAGCAAAGCTTACTGGGTAGACATTCCACTAAATGCTCAACTAAAAGCTTAGATTTACTGTATTTGCAAAGAAGGGGTAATTTTATTTGCCATGAAAAGGTAAGGCTAAAAACAAACATATCTGTTTGGGATTTTTTGGAGTTGTGTTTTCTCGGCATTGTGTTTAAAATACCACTTGGTCTGTTCAGTTGCCTAATGAAATAGGAGTCTGATTTAGAGCTTTGCTAGCACAGAACAGGAGGTTCTATAAAAACAAACAGCCGGTTTACCCTATCCATGGCAGACTTTCAAGGATTTCACAGAAAATGGGCTCTAAGACTCGCAGATAGCAAATACCTCATGACAGATTTCAAGCAGATGTGGAAATTAACTCATCTGCACGTTATGACTAATGCAGCAGAAGACGAAGAGGCATCTTCTGCATGGAGCTAGCATGCAGATAAAATCTGCTGATATTTGGAACCTGGCTGTTTTCTAGGGGACCATCTTCTAGGTAGATTTGCATCTGCCACCATTTTGTTTGTTTGTTAAAAAAATGTTGCTTGCCTAAGCATCAGAGGGCTAACTGCCTCAGGTCTCAGTGGGAGCTAATTGGAGCTATGCCCATTCAATCTGTGGTGATTTCAATTCTCTATTTTCTATTCTCTTGGCAGAAATCAACCACTCCAATTGCCTCTCACTAGAGGGCACCAATTCAAAGCACCAGTGGAGCTGAAATCATAAAACATTTCACATTTCTACTATTATCACGTAAACAACATGAGTGTGACATGAGCACTGAATCACCACAACTGAAATCTGAATGTTAATTTTCATATTAGGATGAAACTGATGTTTTCAAAAGTAGTGTGGGGGGGAACCCTATCCAAGAGTATTTTTTAAATGACAACATGCTTATTTTATTTTGTTTGACTGTAAAACATAACATGCAAAGTATATTAATTACTATTGGTGAGACTACCAATCTAGGACTTGAACAAGAGCTGCCTCAGATAACTCTGTGAGTGATTAATTGACTATAATCCTTTCTGTGCTCAGGGAATTCTTTAGGGTTTCTCTGTCTGATACTTAGCAATAATGATATTACCTGCTGTTGAATATATTTCTCTAAGAGTGTAACATCAAGCTAGAATGTAAAATGTTTTTCAAAATTATAACAGATCTGGAATAGTCCAAGCTAAGAAATGCTGCTCCAGATCAAAGATTACTATCAGGATCTAGTCCAGTTCCAAGGAAAATAAAATGAAAATCAATTTCAGAATTCTTTAAACACCAGCAATTCCAATTGATCAAGGAGAAGTTCATTATTTATTCACATTTTTTAAAAAAAAAACATATTTCTGAAAGAATATAAAAACAAACCAAAAAAATGTGTGTAAAAATTCTACTTTTACACACACACAAAAAAAAGACTTCCAAGAATTTTTCACATTCCTGTTCTCTGGAGGAGAAATGCACATAATTATTGACTATCATCTCAGCCAATATAGTCAAGTGCACCAAAAACAACACTTGAAAGAGTTTTGGGAACTCTTTGGGAAGACTTTTGGGAAGAAAACATTTTTTTCATCTTTATAAAAAAGTAAAATAAACAGAAACCAAAAACCAACCAAACAAACAAACTGAAACCCTGATTATGAAACAAAGAAACAAACTGAAACCCTCTCTAAATTTAAAAGCTCTTAAGCTTCCATCTTGCAAGCCTCCAACCCTTCAAAAGATGACTATATTGTGCACTACTTTGGTTACAAAGTAGTGATTGTTTTACAGATCTCTATTTTAGAAGCAGGGGAGCTTAACAGAAGGAAGCAAAAATCTGAATTAAAAGTAAACTGTCTGCCTGAAAGGTTGGGCTGAAATATTGCCACCCCCTCCTCTCCAAAGCAAGTTCCAAACTATTTTTTTTTCTCTGCAGGGCATCCTTGTCACCTACCAGCTTTACTTGTCCCTCTGCTTCTTGGTTCCTAAGAAGCGGTTGGGTGCATGGGATTCCAGAATCAAAGTGGGCACAGTCTGCCTGCCCCAAAATTGTTGCTTTGACCTAGGGCTAGGCAATCACAACAATTGTATGCATGCACGTCTGTATGTCTGTATAAATAAACAAATATGTACCTAATGCGATTTGCTTTGGAGGAATGTTAGCAGATCTGCTTGCCCATGGAAGCATTCTAGTTGAAATTCTCCCAAGACTGTAAGTATCGCCTTGTTTTGTTCACTGGTCTAGTAACAGAATCCTTTTCAGCTGCAGCTTCCTAGCTACCCAAGTTTTGATTCTGCTTCCTTCATAAATTTAAAGAATGGATTCCTCACTTTAAAAAAGTAGACTCTTTTCCAGGAGAGAGGAGAGAGGGAGGGAGGGAGGGAAGGAGGGAGGGAGGGAGAATATTGAAATGCACATATAAAGAAGACACAAGCTCTGGAAATGCCAAATCCTGGCCACAATAAACAAGCCAAACAACCCAAAACACTAGATTGTATGTGGCATGGTTAATTTCTACACAGGATGAAAATAATTTGGAAACATGGCATCATGATTAGTTTCCCCTTGGGCTCTTTTCTATGACAAGTTGTCCCAGCATATGATCAGAATTGGGTTGGTTTTTCATTAGCTTTTAAAAATGCAGCAGCAGAATTTGCTATCCATATGAATTGAATATGATTTAATTTTCATAGTTCAGGTTCTCAGAAGACTACATGATGATGATAATTGTAAAATAGAATATTTTCATGATAGAAAAGTGACACTTATATAGGGCTTCATCGAAATGTGTCACAATATTTTGCTACAAGCTCATTCTTCATGTAATAATAGGTTGCAAGGTTTGAGTATATAATTCCAAAGTTTGTAACACACTTTTAAACTACACTGATCTTTGTACAATTATATTAACAAAGTTATAACTTTTTAAAAACTTTTTTCTGCTGAGTTCAGTAAACATGACTTTTTTCATTGAATTAGTTTCATCTTAATATCATAATGTACTTGTACCCAAATGTCATTTCACCCTTAATGGAAAATCTGAAGATAACTAAGGAACAATTATAGGAGGTCCTCAGGAGGGATGCTCTCAAGTCACATAAGATATCTTCTAATTCAAATGGATCATCCTACCTTACCTGTGAAGTTAATAGGAAATATCAAGAATAATCCATTTGTTAACTTAATTATAGCACAAAGACTTGCAAAACTGTACACATTTCCAAATAGATTCTACAAAGAATATCTAAACTGTGTTACAAATCACCTTCTTCTTATAGGACAGCACTGCCAAATGTTTCAGAGTTGAGAATGTTTGGATTATTATCTTTTTTAAAAAATGGCCATGTGCCTAAAAGTAGTTTGAGGCTCCATTCTTACAGAATAGACAGAGTCAATAAAAGTGAATTATTTGTGAAAGAAAATCCTATCCTTTCTAATATATTGCCTAGGTCTTAAATGATCTTTTTTCTAACTCCCTTTTCCATTGTGAAAACAAAACAAAGAAGAAAATCTATTACAAAGTACAGACATTTCTGTGTTCTTGATGCGATTAGGATTGCAGCCAACACTATCCGATCCCCTGTCCTCTGGGAATGAATCAGTACATCAAGAATTCCAACTTGGAAAGCATATGAGCAATCCAGTCCTCCAAAAGCCTACCCTGGCCAGCTTTGAAACAAATTTGGCAAAATTGTTAGCAATGAGAAAGATAGGAGAGAAAGAGATGAAGGTGGAAGAAGAAAAGGCTTAGATGGGAAAATTGAATCTGTCTGAGCTTGTGAGTAGGGCAGTTGTAAAGTAACATTGTACTTATAATAAATAAAAGCCAGCAGGCACATAGGGTATGTATTTCCATCCTATGAGAAAATAAATTGGGGGTGGGTTGGCATTTTCACCTTCCTTCAGAAGGGATAACAGAAAGGACTCACAATCTCATAGAAGTGATATCCTTGGATATATTATTAATGTAGCCAGACTTCCATTCTCAGCCCGTCTAGGCCAGGACATGCACTTCAAAAGCAGCAGAACCCACAAACAGACCGGAGCCTCAGAATGCGACGAGTAGGTAATATGTTCCTTGTATAGTCAGCACTGGGAACATCCACCTCCCGGTGCCTTTTCAAGTCTTTGGGCCCCACCCCTGTCCATCTGGCTGCCATGCCCACTGGTAGCCACCATCCAGTACCCATCGTCATTGGGGCTGTGTCTGTCTGGCCGCCTCAGTAACCACCAGGTCTGACATCCCTCTTGTGGCAATGGGCCTCCTCGCCATCTGGAATGGCCCAGCAGGTGGCATGTGGCCACTGTGTCAGACTGACAGAAGCAATCAGCTGGGTGGCGCAGGTTCGGCGGGAAATGCCATGGCAGTTTGGCGCCATCAGATGTGGGGCCGCTATCAGTGAGCTGCTACTGTTGCTCCTGGTGGGAGCATTCTCTCTCGCCCCCCCCCCCCCAGGTATGTCAAGCCCTGAGCTGGGGCTTGACATCCATAATATCTGGCTCCCATCATTCACAATGTTTTTCTGTGAATTATGGATAAATAGCTCTATGATATCTACAAAATGCCAGATCAGAAAAAAAACATCCATTTATAGTAGAAGATAGACTAATCTAATATTGCTAAAGGTTGAGCTCTATAGGCATTTTAGAGCAGAAAGGACATCCTTAATCAAAAAGTAGGATACACACATATATACTGCAAGGAGTTCAGAGGAACCAGTGTCTAAAATATACGTTATGGAAGAGACCTACACTGCTTCCTTCTCTTTCAGGAATTCCTCTTCCAAGAAATAAGAGATGGTTAGTCCCAGAGGCTTTGGAACAAGTTCGGTTCTTGTAATGTCTGAGGCACCTGCCAGACTGAAAGAATAAATTTAGAGTTATTGTAGCAAGAGGTGTCCGTGAACTGAAGTATATAGTCACATGCAGCTTAATGTTTCTAGCTGTAACTTCAAGAAGTCTATATATCTATTTGAGAAGTGAATGAGACCTTTGGATAATTGGGCAGGGCAAGACTCATCATACAGAGACAAATGAGGTATTAAATTGAAATACAGGAGTTGCCAATTTTCTGGAAAACAATGGCTTGTCAATTTTTCCACAAAATTTCATTATATATATGAAATATGTGAGAGAGAAGAAAAAAGAAGTGTTGTTGTTGTTTGGAGACTCCAACTGGTTTCAGTCACTATACTTTCAATTTTTTAAACCTAACTCTGCCTGACCATTGATTCCTCTACTCAGATGCTTTGAAAAGTATCATAAGCTGTTCAACTGCACAGAGATTCTTGGAACAAACAAAGACTAGGAAACAAAGGTTGCAACTATAGCAGTAGCAGTGATCAACCGCTCAAATGAGTATTCTGGGAATGAGACAGTAATATGTCCATGGGATATGTAATTTGTCTTGTAAACAGGAGATGCATCTGACAGAGTGTAGAACATGAAATGAAACTCAGGGCTTATGAGCAGTTATACAAAAGGGAGTGTGCATAATACTGGCACAACAAAGACAGAAGATCACACTAAGGTTAATACTTCCTTAGTGACTTACAGTAGAAAATAGGGTTAGTTCAGAGTGGAAACCCAATTAGACAGCCTGCCCTGAAGTTGCCTAGCAACAAGGTGAAAGTAAAGATGATGGTGACATGCTTCTTTTATGTGTGAAAGAAACAGTCTGCTATAATGAGTTCCAACCTATACAATAGTGGTTCCTGGTTTAGGCGCTAATATCAAAATTTGTCTTTTTAATGGTTAAAATCTGGATATTGTGGGAAATTTTAGCATTTCTGCCCAATATCTTCTAAGATTTCAGGTGGGAACACCAACTTATTATGAGATTTGGTGAGCTCATGGCTAAGGGGCAGAGTAGCTAGGTGGTTTAATGATACTGGAGACTCTTTGCTCCAGTGGTTCAAATCCTAACTCTTCAGGGTGGAGTGAACGCCTGTCACTTGTCTCAACTTTTGCCATCTAGCAGTTTGAAAGCATCTTCTATGTGAGTAGATAAATAGGTGTCACTTCGATGGGGAGACGAGCCATTGTTTCCTGTGGGTAGTCAGAATCCTGCCAGGGCTGAACCTTCCTGGTTGCAATGCCTGTTTGTGAAGCGGCTTTGGTGGAGGGAGAGGGCCTTGGATGACACTGTAAGAAAGCCACTTGTCTTTCTTTCTGGTGTGAACCAACTCGTCATCCTGTTGTGAACCTTGGGAAGTATGCAAGCATGAACCAAACAGAGCTAGCAAACAAGCAGCCAAACTACTACTCTGCATTAGCATTGTAGTCTCCTGGTTGATGTAATATCATCATGTGCTTAAAAAAAATATCTCAAAGCCATTCAGTTGTTTAAAAATTAATTTTTATTTAAATTTAGGATCCTGCAGATTTTCTCTAAGAATAGAGTCACATGGGGACCTACAGATGTTACATTGCTAACTCCAGCAAGCATATGTGGTGTGGCAACTGCCAGGGTTATTCCCTGAAGTTTTCTTGGCAATATTTTTGGAAGTGGTTTGCCCTTGCCTTCTTTCTGTGGCTGAATGTGATGGTCCAAGGTCACCAAGCTGGCTTAGTGCCTAAGATGTGACTTGCAACTCATGGTCTTCCAGCCTGTTGTATGTCTGAATTTATTTTATTTATGTGTATCATGCCTGATTATTTTTACAAATAATTCAAGATGGCGAACATCTCTGATACACCTTCTTCCTCTTATTTTCCCCACAAGAACCATTCTGTGAGGTGAGTTGTGCTGAGAGAGAATGACTGGCCCAGGGTCATCCAGCTGGCTTTCATGGTAAGGCAGGACTAGAATTTATGTTCTCCTCCTTTCTAGCCTGGTGCTATAACTGCTAGACCAAACTGGTTGTCGTTCATTTGATTCATTCATTGATTCATCTGAATTAAGTACTTGATTTTTTGTTTTGATTACAGATCCATTATTGCAATTGCCTGTAGGTAGGAGCCCTTACAGGGAAAAACAAAAGCAAGATGCAAAATTTATTATTTTTACATAGTATCACCACATTTTTTTATTATTATTCACTAGTTTATATTGGCTGTAAGCTAGGTAGATAGTTAGGTGCAACGGCAGAAGATTGGTAGCATGGCAGCCAGGGAAGAGGCATCCTCTTCAGATAATGACCTTGAGCCAGATACATTTTGTGGTTAGCCATGAAGGTCTCAATAAGGGATCCTGGGATAGCATGTAAGATATGAGGTGGAGAGATCTACTCATTCCCAAATAAGAGGAAGAGTCATGATTTCAGCCCTAGCATCTTACCATTCCATTGTTTTTCCTCAGAAAATATGTTTGTATGGGTTGGGGGCAGCAAACAATCATAGCAGTTGTGATAGGACTTTGTACAATACATAGAAAGACTGGACTTTGCTAAAGACCATGCAAACTGCCAACGGTTAAGAGAACATGAATGTCAGCAGCTAGACAGCACAGCTGGAGAGGAGGATGCTATTTATGCTGGCTCCTCTCTTCACTACTCCACAGCCAGGATGCTCCTTGGGGCTGAAGCAAAGAGCATTAAAGGACCTATAAGCATCCTCACCTTGAAAAGGCAACTTGCTAATGCACTGGGAGCTTTAAAAGAAACAAAGGTGCATGCCCAGCAGTGAAATTCAGCCAGTTCTATCTGGCTCAGGCAAACCGGTAGTGGCAGCTGCGGGAGGCTCCGCCCACCCACGCGGATGTCATGATGTCACTTTTTTGTGACATTTTAAGCCTTTGCGCATGCACAGAAGGCTTTGTGCATGTGCAGACAATGGCACGTGCACATTTGCAAACCAGTAGAGAACATAAGTCGCTTCATGGCGAAGGTTGTTGAGAGTGTGGTCGCGCGACAGTTCCCACAATTCCTGGAGGAAACATCTTATCTAGATCCGTTCCAGTCCGGTTTCAGGTCTGGGCACAGCACGGAAACGGCATTGGTCGCGTTGGTTGATGATCTCTGGAGGGCTCGGGACAGGGGTTGCTCCTCTGTTTTGGTCCTGTTAGATCTCTCAGCGGCTTTTGATACCATCGACCATGGTATCATGCTGCACTGGCTGAAAGAGTTGGGGGTGGGAGGCACCATGTTGTGGTGGTTCTCCTCCTTTCTCTCCGACCGGTCACAGTTTGTGTTGGCAGGGGGGCAGAGGTCGACCTCGAGGCCTCTCATCTGTGGAGTGCCGCAGGGATCGGTCCTCTTGCCCCTTCTGTTCAACATTTATGTGAAGCCGCTGGGCGAGATCATCCGTGGCTTCGGGGTGAGATACCACCAGTACGCTGATGACACCCAGCTGTACATCTCCACCCCAACGATGCCCTTGAAGTGATGTCCCAGTGCCTGGAGGCTGTGCGGATCTGGATGAGGAGGAACAGGCTCAAGCTTAATCCTTCCAAGACTAAGTGGCTGTGGCTCCCAGCATCCCGATATAGTCAGTTGACTCCATGACTGACTATTGGGGGCGAGTCTTTGGCCCCCACAGAAAGGCCTCACAATCTGGGAGTCCTCCTGGATATGCAGCTGTCCTTGGAGGAACATCTGACAGCTGTAACCAGGGGGACCTTTTGTCAGGTTTGCCTGATTCGCCAGTTGCAGCCCTTTCTTGATCAGGATTCCCTGTGCACAGTCACTCACGCCCTCGTCACCTCTCGCCTTGACTACTGCAACGCTCTTTACATGGGGCTCCCCTTGAAGAGCACCCGGAGGCTCCAACTGGTCCAGAATGCAGCAGCGCAGGTAGTGACGGGAGCAGCATGGCACTCCCATGTAACACCGCTCCTGCATGAGCTGCATTGGCTCCCAGTGGTCTTCCGGGTGCGCTTCAAGGTATTGGTCATCACCTTTAAAGCGCTCCATGGCATCAGGCCTAGCTATCTTCGAGACCGCCTGCTGCTGCCGACGATCTCCCATTGACCCATGTGCTCCCACAGAGAGGGCCTCCTCAGGGTGCCATCAGCCAATCAATGTAGGCTGGTGACCCCCAGGGGGAGGGCCTTCTCTGTGGGGGCACCTACCCTCTGGAATCAGTTGCCCCCAGAGATAAGGAGAATCCAAGACCTCAGTGCCTTCCGCCATGCCCTTAAAACCCACTTTTTCCAGCAAGCCGGGCTGGCTTAAGAAGAAATTTTTTAATGTTTTAAATTGATTTGTGATTTTTAATTTTTGGGCCAAATTTATATATATGTTAATTGTTTTTTAATATTTATATTTCATGTTTTTAAATTCTGGCTGTACACCGCCCTGAGTCCCTAGGGAGAAGGGCGGTATATAAATTGGAAATAAAATAAATAAAATAAAATAAATAAATAAATAAATAAATAAATAAATAAATAAATAAATAAATAAATAAGTGAATTTCACCCCTGCGCATGCCAAATACTAAAACAGTAGGTGTATGTAAACAAGTGTTAATGCATAAAAGGGTCACATATCACATACAATGAACAATGTAGCAAACTGCCCAGAAAATCATAAAGGAGAAATGGTGTTCCTTCAAAAGTAATCAAAACTTCCTATCCTTTAAAAAGTTCCTTCAGTACAACCCTCCTGCTTCTATCATTCTGAACTTTTTCCCAAAGGCAACTGGACTTTCTTTTCTTTTTTCCTTGAAAAGTTTCACTTCTCATTTAAGAAGCCCCTTCAGTAATGAACTGAAGAAGCTTCTTGGATGAGAAGATAAATGTTTTCAAGGAAAAAAAATCAGTTGCCTTTTGAAAAGCACCTTTGGGACAATCATGACCTGAATGATTGAGAATCTCCAAGGACAAATAGGCACTTTTGTGTCACCAGAAAAGAACCCCTGTGTAATTTCCATCTATGCTGCCAATAACATTAAAAAATCTAAGTTTTTGATGATCATCCCATTGCAACAATTGGGCATAATCTCTAAGATATTAGAATTTGTGGTTCAGTTCTGAAACAAAGCTCAACACCAGTCCCAAAAAGTGAAACACTTTTGAACCAAAGCATCTGCATTACACACATAAAAAATGGACAGATAGTTTTGAAGACTTCTGTTCTTTTTATATATTTTGCACACATTTTAGGCAGAGCATATTGTTCACTTTGAAATCTCAGGTGACCTATAATAGATAAATTGTATAAAATAATTTTGAAAGCTAATGCAGCATTAGAAGATGTACAGACAGCAAGAAGAGATATTATTTGCATCGCTGAATAATGTTAAGATGCTAAAAAATACTTATTAGAGAGTTGGGCAGACTCTGGGCTGTCGCATTTAAATCATTTATGTGATATTTCCATTTTCTTACTTTTCGTACAATCAAGTGTTGTTATCGTGCACTTTCTCCACATTACTGTCCCTACCCTTGTTTCTGAAATAAAATCTTTTTTTTTTTCATTCATTCTCTTGTTATTCTACCTATAATTTGCATTATGGCTGCAAAGTAATAGCCTAATCTTACTGTGAATATGTATTTTAGTTGATCATCCTGTGTTAATAACATTGCCAAATGTTTTATTTCCAATTAGTTAATCTCCTGCAGATATATGTAATCCTCATACTGCATTATGTAAGAAAAGAATGAGGCTGAATTTTAACATTTAATTTAAAATATCTCTAAACCTGTTCTACATATTAATGCATAATTTGGCATGGTCCTTGTCAAATAAGGATTTAACATTAAAGGAAAAAAGCAAACTGATTATTGCTGAATTAAAGCCTTGAGCCTGCAACTTTTTACACAACTCTATCCTGCAAGGTCCGTGGATTCTACCACTAATCCAAGCAAAGTACATGAACATTAGAATGCACCCTTTGCTTGGCTATGTCCGCATCATTTCACACATGGTGTAGACATATTCTTAATATTTCTATCAAGAATACTTTTAACAGGGAGTCATTATTTCCTAACTAATGCCTCTATATTTACTTGTGTGAAGCTTGATTGAACCTGAAATAGTCAATGCATTTAAATAGTGCACAGTTCTTAGGAGGGATGTTTCCCTTTCACAATGATTTGAACAAAGAATCCCTTTAGAGCAGGGGTGTCAAACATGATTTCATTGAGGGCCATATCAGGGTTGTGTTTGACCTCGGGGAGATGGTGTGGCTTGGGTAGGTATGGCCAGTTCGATGTCATTGGGAGCGCCTGTGGCGGCCTGAGTGCTCTGCCAGCAAAAACAGGCTCACAAGCTCCATTTTTGGCTGCAACGGCCTCCTGCAACCCTCTGCCAGTGAAAACAGAGCTCCGGAGGGCTCGGTTTTCACTGGCAGAGGCACCGTGGGCTGGTCCTTCACTGTTTCCAGGGTGGTCCTGCAGGCCAGATCTAAGCACCCCACAGGCCAGATTCAGCTCCCGGGCCTTGAGTTTGACACCCCTGCTTTAGAGTGTTTCTCTAAAGCAAGTTGTGTCCTGCTTCTAATCTCTGGGGAGGAATAGTCTGTCCCAACAGTAGTTTCTCGGCATATACTATCTGTATCCAGAAGGTAGATCTCATGCAATGAAGAGACTAGATGAGATTATGAACTTTGTCTCAACTTTTCATTACGGTGCACTGCATGCATGTGAATTTTCTTTCTTCCTAGGCTACAATGACAAAGGAAAGATGCACAGAAAAAAGAGAAAGGCTATAGTAATTATTAATTGCTGCCATGAATGATTGGACAAAACAGAGAAGAATTTGGAGGGTTACCAAATGCAGTTCTTGGGAGCTTTTTATAAACCTAAAATATTTAAACTTCAATCCCCAAACTTTTCTATCTTTCCATTTGTTTCCTGGCAATCAACTTAGCATGTAAAAATACAAAACTTTTTGAATTGGTGACAAACTTAAAATATTTTACATATGGTAAGAGGTGATACAGGGACTATACATAAATGAAAGTTCACAGAGAAAGAACACTATGCATGGAATTATCCATTTGGGGTTTTTTTTCCTCTTAAAAAATACACTATACATTTTATTTCCAGTGGACAGCTGCACTGCTGTAGGTTTATTTTTTACAAATCCCTAGTGGGTCTGAAGCTCTGCTGAAAGGCAGTTACAACGTGCCTAGACTTTGTGTGCAGTGTACTGACAGTATCTAACAAAGTCACACAGCTCCAGTTCTGTGAAAAAGTATTCACCACAACACATTTTCTGAATTTCCCGTATCTTTGGTGTTGTTACATTTCTTGGGAGTTTTTCGCTGATTGTTTAACAAAGTACTCACACAACTGGATCCATCAAATTAATTGAATTGATAGGTCTTGGGGGGAAGACGATTGTTCATTGCAAATTGAATGACTTTTGTGTTTAAATAAATGAAGCAAGCTCTTACTCACTCTAAGTAAGTACCAGTATGTACTTACTTAGTATGTACCAGTAGGATCCACTTGAAGCTTTGATAATATTCAGGAGCAGTTATGGAGAATTTTAGAAAATTGTAAAGGAAGAGAATACTTTTCACAGAACTAGGGCTATACTAGGGATAGTATCTTCTCTAACAAAAGACCTGTATAGTTAATATTTTAAAAAGTTGCCCATAATTATTTTCATAGTCATTTCCCTTAATATATTCTATCCTTCTAAATGTTTCTCTTCAAAAATCTTGACTGGACACAACAAAAGTTTTATTTCAGGATCTCAATAAATTCAAATACATGACAGCAATCAACAAAATGACTCTTCCTGGACTCAACTACATTAGACTTTTTTATATTACTTCACAGATACATATTCTCTGCACAGAGAAAGCCAGCCTTCCAGGGAGAAAATTGAGGCCAGTTCTCCTTCTGCCTGAATGTATGGGAAAGCATTCAAAATTGCATACTCTTCCTGACTGGAAAGGTTACATTATCATTACACAAATGAAAATTCATTCGCAAGCGAATTGACTCAAAATATTTATGTTCATAACTGTGCATTCTCCTCAGATGAACTCTATAGTTTTAGGGGTTTTTTTCCATATATTGCAATGGAACTTTTTATTATCAGCATGCCATGAACTAGGCAGAATTGTGGTATTAAGGGATCTGTATTAGAAGAAGAGCTCCTATGAAGTGCCAAGCTGCCTTCACGGCTCATACCGTGAAGACTTCAGTAAGTTCCCCACTTAATGCAATTTTGGCTGACTGGAAGTTCATGGTTCATTGCACATAGACTAGAGAAGCAAATATGCAGTTGAAATAATCACAGCAATCTATTTTAAACAAAAACACTAGCTGTGCAACATGTTTGTGAGCCAAACTTTGAAGAAACTCAAGGAAAAAAAGGACTAGTAGTTGCAGTATAAGTTGCAGTGGATATTGCTACAGTTGGTAGCAACTTTCTATAAATCAATTGTACACAACTATTGCCCAGTCACTTTCAGTTCTTCAAGCCCTATTAGATATTTCCTTGATAATGTCCATTAGCAACTGCTTTCCTTAATTAATTGATTTTTGATTTGATTTTGAGGTTTACCCAATTTAATTACTGTTATTATTATTGTTAAAAAGATCACATGCACATATTTTATATTATACATATGAAAGCTCTTGTAAGCTATTGCTTATGACATTGGTAATTGGTAATATTGGTAATAAATAAAATAAATAAAATAATAATAATCAAAGTTCTTTTCTTTAGCTGACATCTTTTTCATTGTCTTTCTTCTTTTTCTAAGCATCACAATCTTCTTCAGTGACTTTTGTGTCCAAAATATTAAAGCTTTAGTTTCAATATTAATGCTTCCAATGAGCAGTATAGTTTTAGTTCATGTAATATTAAATCTGTTTTGTAGACTCAATATATCCTCAATAATTTCTCCAGACCACAATTTAAAAGCACATATTTTAGTTCATTCAGCTTTTCTAATGATGCAGCTTTCACAGCTTTCATAAATTCCAACTAGAAAATCCATGGCCTTCCCATAATCTTAGGCATCCCTTTTAATTTTAATAGTGAGCAGAAGACTGACTTTTGTATGTTCTTATTTCACCTTCAATAAGAAATTCCTTCAGTCGTCTTCATTTCCAGCCAGTGTTATTGTGAACTTATTAGAAGTTCTCAATGTCTTTCCCAGAAATTTTTATTCCAGGTTCTCTTTCTTCTGGTCCAGCATTTCTCATGATAAGTTAAATAAATAAAGGAATAATATACAACCTTAGCACATTCCTTTCCTAACCTTGACTCATTTAGTTGAATTCTGTTATACTGTCTAGCTGTTCTCTAATCATTAGACGAATTCTTCAATAGATGGATGAGATGACCCGGTGACAGATCTGCCTTCAAATATCAGTAAGTCAGTATAAGTAAATAATATAAGTAAGCTATGATGTAAGGTAGCAAAATTCCTTTAAGCCAAACAAGAAGTAGTCTTTGCCAATCAAAACACAACACAGAGATATCTGCATTTGATGATCTTAAAACCAAATGCCTTGAAGGCCAATGGGCCAGCTTTCAATTATCTCCAAATGGAAGAAAAAATAGTAAAAGAAAACTTTAAAAAGGAAAGTCAAGCAAAAACCAAGAGTTGAGCAGAACACATATTGCTTGCATTCTATAACACAGGTAGCTGAATCACAAGAGTTGTAACACTCTTATTGATTGATTCCAACTATTTGCACACATATGACTTTGACACATGAGCCGACTACTGATATTTTCAGAAGCACTAAAGGAGAACAAAATATAAGTTCCATTATCACCCTATTTGCCACACTCTCCTTTGGAAGTAACTCCTGAATATGTCTACTGTGATTTCTGCAACAGAAAAGGATAAGCCAATTTGTAGGTAAATCAAACCTAGATGACAGAAGCCTTACCCTACAGCATAACACTGAAGGAAGAAAAAAACTTTAGTGAACACTATTTTGTGTCGTGACAGTGATTTGACATGTTGCAAGCAAAACACATGTGAACGGGATCCTATTGCTTTGTGCCACAGGCACAATTTCAGAATAAGCTGGCTGATATATTCTTAGCTGTTACCACTGCCGTGAAAGAGCATTAGAGATGTGGCTTTCTCTTTCTGCTTATGTAGAATCCAGAAATACAGCTGTTTAAATGTAGAGATATGAGAGGTGTAGCATAGCTAAGCCTTAATTAGCATGCTGGAAACACTGCAGAAAATTGTTAATTCCAGCAGTTAGCTTTGGGAAACAGTGCTTGCAAGGTTGTTAGACACTTGTTTCCTAGGCCAGGATCATCTGGTGGATAAGAAACAGGAGAATATCTTTGATTATAGGTCATTCTTCCTCTGCTAAATACAAATGTGATGATTCCTATTTTCAGAAATAAAATAAAATGCATGTTGGCTCAGGTCATATGAGGTAATGACTTATACACCAGTAGCTTCTCCAAGCAAAAGGGGCATTTTTTTCCCCCTGATCAGGGCACATTCCCACAGAAGTCATTTGGTGGGGCCACATTTTAGATGATGCCGAAGTTGGGAAGGAAAGACCAATCCCAACTGTGTACAATGCTAGCATTTTCTCCTTGACACTGTTTCAGGGCACTTTTTTCTCTTTTTGATATCCTCTCATTTCAGAGAAATGGATTATGGAACTGGAAGTCCACACTGTTTCTTGCAGTAAACAGTTAAAATTAGACTGATAACTGTTTGAAAATAAGCTATGAAGACCCAGACTGTTGGGGAAAATATGCTGACTACGTAAACTGCTTAGAGAGGGCTGTAAAGCACTGTGAAAGGGTATAGAAGTCTAAGTGCTATTGCTATTCGGCTGAAGGAAGGGGAAAGAAACAGATCCTTAAACAGGGAAACATAACTCCATCATATTCCCACCTCAATTTTTTTTAAAAAAAAATCCTCATATGTTACTTTGCATATTAATGCTTGCATGGAAAGAATGTTAATCTTTACTTTGAAGGAACAGGGAGATTTGTAATTTTCTCCACTGCCTAAATTTTGGTGGCAGTGGGGACAAGAAGTATTTTCTTTCACTTGACTGGCCCTGACGTTGGAGGAAAAACTCTTCATGTTCAAGATTTGCTAGGAATTGAAGCTTCCCAAAGTCCACAAAGGTCTGGTGAAACTAAAAATAATTAGAGTCCATCAAGAGTCCTGTTTATCAGAATTGCGGATTGTCAAAATACAAAGCCACAGTTATCCAATCTCCTGAAAATATGATACAAGGTGGGATTACTCATTAGAAGTCTTTTTTTTCTCCATTACTACTGGTATCACCTAAATGCCAATGCCTCAAGAACTAAACTTTTCATGGGCAACACCCAAAATTTAGAGAAACCTGAGTTCAAATTATAATTGGTCTTCTCCAAGAATGTGGAGTTCAGTTCAATCATATGTCCAGAGATGGAACTCACAGACTATTTGTTCTGAAACAAAATTATAAATATACCCAACTGAAAAGGATGCTCTTATTTTTCTGATTTTGTTCACAAGTATTTAGAAGGTTCATATACATGCTTATCATCTCAATTTACCTAGTACTGTTTTTTTTTCTCATTAATTTGAAGCACCAGCTGTGAAAATCTCCCCACCCTAAAAAGAGTCTAAAGTGAAAAAGCCAGAAGGGAAGTAAAATTAACAAAATCTAAATGAAATTAATCTAACAAAAAGTTACCTGGCTAATCTAACAAATTAGATTTTTCTGAAAAATTCCCATATAACTGAATAAACAGGAACTAAAAGGAGTCAATGAAAAGGAAAACAAGGGATGTGTGTGTATATACACACTCACACTCACACAGATATCAATTGGCTAACCTTAAAAGAGACAAATATAACTTATACCATGAGGAGAAAAAACTATGAGGGGATAGAAATGAATTAATTAAAAATGTGCTGGTAATAATAGAATGTCCTCCCCCTCCTCAACTTCCCCACACATTGTTTTTTATCCAATAAACATAAATGCAGTATATATATATAAACCATAAACACCACAGCATTTCTTGGAACAAATGAAATAGTACCATGAAAAGAAAGTTTCTATTCCTAGTGTGAGCACATGACTGTTCAATTCTCAGTCCAATTTTTCTGGCAATTGGACATCAAAGGACAGAGTCAGATATTCTAAAGTTGAGAGGAGAGTGGAAAAGTCTGAAGTTAAGAAAGACGGGGCAGCCAATGTTTGGATGTTACAGTAATTTTAAACATTCAGGCACCTTTCAGGATCATGTTTGTCATGCTCAGAAGCGAAGGAATCAGAGGAGAAGGTATTAAGTAGCAAACTGAAAGTGAGGACTCTGCTCCCTGCATAAATCAGAGTTCTTTCCCAGAACTAGCCTGAGGCAATATCAGCTGCATAGCTCTCCACTTATAAGAGCTTATAAGTATTTATTTGATGGTGTTTGCTGTCGCGTATCTGGAACACGGCTCTTTTACGCCCTTTCTCATTTGGTTTTAGATTGATATCATTCTTGGCCCAAAATAGCCTTCAATTACAAGTCAGCTTCCTCCCCTCCCCCACTCCTTGCATTATGCTGATTGTTAGAGTTCTTTTGTATTCACAAATCAGGAAGCTTTAACTGATTGGGAAAATAAAGTAGCTTGGCAGTGCTTTATATATTATTATTTTTTTTATAAAAAAACCCTCTCTTCTGTTCAAGTTTTAACTCTTTATTCAGTAGACACAAAACACTCAGAGATCATTGTAAGAATGTTCATAGAGGTACAAATTTATGTGGGTAAATTTTGGGTTGATTTTGACCTGAAGAAGGATGCTAGGAGTCTAAACAAACCTCTATCTTATTTCCATTTCTTGTACATGGGATGTTTTCAGTGGTGGGCTGCAACTGGTTTAAGAACCGGTTCTGTGAGCGGGCACTTTGCACCTAACGCACGTGTCAGGGGTGGGTTCTACTTACCTTTACTACCGGTTTGCAACGGAGCCACACGCAAGTGCAGAATTTTAATGACGTTGGAGTCAATGGGTGGAGCCTCCTGCTGGTTTTACTACCGGTTCTATAGAACCAGTGCGAACCAGGAGCAATCCACCACTGACCTGTGTGCAGCATTCAAAATACAGCAATTTGAAGCTGAGCTGCTTACCTTCTAAGGCAGCCCTGGTAAGTAGAACAGCGTAAGCATGGAAATCAGCTGTGCCACATGAATCAGCTGAGCCAGAAAAAAGGAAATATAGGACAGGATAGGGTGGAGATGGGTGGGCAGAGCCAGCTGATCATGGAACTACCAGTTCACCTGAACCGGTCCGAACCAACAGCAGCCCACCACTGGATGTTTTCCCACTGAAGCTAAAATATAGCTTCTCTTCAGGTATAAATCATGTATCTCATCCTTTTGATATTGACTTACTGAGCTATATTTTCTAAAAAAAGAAAAAAGAAAGAATTATCTCATATGAGCATAAATATTACATAAATATGTAATCTTTATCTTTATAGTAGTTAAAAACACACTTAACCATATAAAAGAAACAACGTTATTTTTTATGGGGATCTCTGGATGATCCGTTAGTACTTTTGTGCAATTTACAAAGCACCGCACAGGTGCAGTTTCTCAAAGAGGGATAAAAGAAAATGACTTATTTAAATACCCACATCTTTATTAATCAATTAATTAATTTATTAATCAATAATTACTATTAATAAATACAACAACAACAATAATAAATACAATTATTAATCAGTACAATCATATGCTTTTGATGTATGATTGTATTACTTAATAATTGTATTAGAACTGAGTAAAATAGGAAATATTGGTACCTGTTCATCTTCTAGGATAGTATGCAGGATTCACCATTGATATGAAATTTCGGTCTTCAGTCCCTGCCCTCCAAAACGTACTGACAGCTCAGTTCACCAAGTTTTGAGATTGATATAGGATTTGATGACCAAAGCAAGTGAGAAGAAGAAATTTGTTATGTCCTAGTTGTTTAGGAAGGCAGAAAACTTGGGAATAGATAGAAGTACTGGATGAAGAAAATAATTTGGGATTTTCAGTATCAGATGTTATTTTTAAAGATTAGTTCCATTTTAAAATCATTGGTTCATAAAGTCCAGGGACCCATTGTGTCATTACTGTAGCTCAGTGAGAAAGTAGTGTCAACAGGGAAATCCCAATGTCACTTAATAAGTTTCATGAATGAATGTGAGTTTGAACATAAGGAAGACCAATCTTTTAAAAAATTCATAGATATTTTCTGTTTGCTTTAATAATTATAGTTAAAGATAGATAACAAGAAAAAAAAATCTGATGTTATATTCTCAATATTCCTAAATGGAAACAGGTGAGCATTTCAGTCCAATTGCTTTCTGACAAAAACGTATCAATATTTGCAAATTCATAGAAAAAAAATATAATTTAAAATGGACATGTTTTACATCCAGTCAACCCATAGTAATAGTGCTGGATAGGGATGGAAACTCTTCTCTCTCTGTCTCTCTGTCTCTGACTCTCTTTCTCCCCCCTCCCTCCCTCTTCCCTGTCATAGGCTCATCTTTTATACAAATGTGTCAGGCAGACATAACTTGTTCAATTCTCTCAGCTGGGATAACTGCATGTGCTGAATTTCAGTAATACAGATGAGTGAGGTTTCAGTTGATCCTTATAATAAGAATTTACAAAATTTACACAGTTTCCCAGAAAAGCAGAATGCCATGAAATTCTGTCAGCAGAAATGCAGGAGGCAGCAAAAGGAAATTGTGCTTTTCTACAATCATTAATTGTTGTGTTAAAGGAATATTTTAATATAATGTAGGGAATGAACTAACAATTTTATTTTTTGCTGCTAAATGGATATGCAGGGAATATTGTTTTGCTTTGTTTAATATCAAGAGAAGGACTTCTCACTCTATTCAGTTGAACGTCATTTATTGGTACAATGGAGATAGCCTTGCTAGAGTATTAACATGTATATGAATATTTTAAATATGTCCCAGACCCCCCCCCCCAAATGTGGGCTTGCAAACCAATGGACATTTGGCTTACTTGCAAATGTTCCATTAAATTATCTGCCTTTCCTGTTTTGGCCTATATTTTTAAAACCACTTTTTTCCTTCCTTTTCATTCTTCTTTTTCTGTTTACTGAATAAAAGATGCTGTTGGAATCATTTGCATAAATTCCCTTTAGAATTCAACAAAATCCCATTATAGCTTCAAAAAAAAATGAGTTGTTTTTTTTAAAAAATGCAGCAAGCTTAGCTTAGTGGTTTTAAAGATGGTATAACTTTACTTTGTATGCAAAGCAAATCTCCAGGAGAAATATAATATTATTTTTATTATTTAAATGTTTCTAAAGTTATATGTGTATATGCATATGCATGTGTGCATGTGTATGTATTTATTAAGGTTTCCCATTTTAATTGCCTCAGTATCCAAGCACCACTGAAATTCTGCTTACCTCCCATTTCTGGGGCTGCTTATTTATTAAAAGGTTTATGAAATATTTAGTTACTCTCAGATGGTTTGCTCTTGGGAGCTCTAGCATGGCTGCTAGAACATGAGGACTGATGCAGGAATCCCTCCACAGTCATAAAGATATGGCAGCTGCCACTGAACTGTCAGATAAACCTACCTCAAAATCATATCCTCCCCTATCTTCCCCACAAATAGCTCAAGGAAAAGAAAAGAAAAAGGGAAAGAAAAAAGAAAAAAGGGAAGGAGGGAGGGAGGAAGAAATGGAGTAGAGTGGAGTACTGTATTTTTCGTAGTATAAGACACACTTCCTTCCTAAAAGAGGCTGAAAATTTGGGTGTGTCTTATACTTCAAATGTAACCCCGAGTGCGGTGCCCAAAATGGCTACCTGAAACAGCTGCTGCCTTCTCTTACCCTTCCATGCTTCACCTGCTTTAGTCAGTGGAGCTCCCTCCAACAATCAGCTGTGCTTTAGAACCTGTTTTTCAGCCCCAAGTGAGCGAAGCGATCTTCCATGCTTTGCCTGCTTTTCTAATTGTTGCTCCCTCCAACAATCAGCTATGCTTTAGAAGCTGTTTTTAGCCCCAACCTCAAAACCAGCGAGTGAACTAATGTGCTGAAGCTGACCAGGCTAAAGACTAGCCAGATGAATACCTGGTAGGCAGAATTCCCCCCACCCCATTTTCCTCCCCAAAAACTAAGGTGCATTTTATACTCTGGTGTGTCTTATACTCTGAAAAATACAGTAAATGTTGGCCATGTATTTAAACTATTTTTCCATTGGAAAATAGCAATGAGAGAATACTACTGCCTTTACAAAAGTCTCTGAAATTTAATTTGAAGTTGTCTGGCCCAGAACACTCAGTTAGCTGTATGGGGAGTTGAACCTGGATTTCCCCAGACTTAGTCCATCATTATTGCAATATCTGTAGCTGTTCCATCTGCAAATCATCCCCAGTGCATTTTAAAAGCAACCTATATTTCCTTCACACTGCCATCACCATCTGCAGATCAAATACATATTCAGCATGATGTCCATTTGCTTGCAATTCTGAAGCTCACACAGAGTACCTTTAGGCAATCACTGCCTAGCCAATGCTAGCCAGTAGCTAAGCAAAGCAAATGCCAGCCCATCAGCACTCATTCCATCTGTTTGAATCCTAGAAGCCAGAAAGTTTATTCCAAACAACTTATCTCTGTTTCATTGCTAATAGTTCTGTAAGTCGTCAAGCCACTGCATTTTGAACTAATTTAAATTCCCAAGTTATGTATGTTAAATGTACCATATGTAAATATGTATGTACATGTAAATATGTATATATGTAAAGTGTTCCAATATCTCAGAGGCTGCCACAAAGAAGAGGGAGTCAAGCTATTCTCCAAAGCACCTGAGGGTAGGATAAGAAGCAATGGGTGGAAACTAATCAAGGAGAGAAGCAACTTAGAACTAAGGAGAAATTTCCTGACCATTAGAACAATTAATCAGTGGAACAACTTGCCTCCAGAAGTTGTGAATGCTCCAGCACTGGAGGTTTCTAAGAAAATGTTGGATAACCATTTGTCTGAAGTGATGTAGGGTTTCCTGTCTAGTCAGGCGGTTGGACTAGAAGACCTCCAAGGTCCCTTCCAACTCTGTTATTCTATTCTATTCTATTCTATTCTATTCTATTCTATTCTATTCTATTCTATTCTATTCTATTCTATTCTATTCTATTCCATTCCATTCCATTCCATTCCATTCCATTCATTCCATTCCATTCCATTCTAAATCTTTCTTCTAGATTCTTTGATTTGTTTTGCTTGAAAAAACATGCATCTCACAATGCAGGTATTATATACTGTCTGCCATCTTGCAATGTGATCTCCTAGACATACAAGTTGTAGTTGGAAAATAAAATGTAACTATTACACACCCAAATGCAGAATTTCTCACAAAGGGAGTAAATATGGAAAGAAAGAAAATCAAAACACTCTGATGAATTGCCAGACAGATTTACAGTTGTATTTTGGAGAAGATATTGATTGCAAGCAAACTAAGATGGATTTAGACAACTTCAGCTGTTAAAGATTTGTTGGTTTAATAGCCAAATCTGGCCCTAAATTCTGCCTTGGTTTACCTTCCCAATAAACAACCAAGTCAGAAGATCATTTAAAAGCAACTTATTAGGTACCTTGATAAAGTGGACTCTCCCTATGAAAAGGAAGAACCCCAAGACCCATCTTACATTCCCTTTTATAGTTAACACAACAAAGAATCAATCTCAGTGTACACATGTTGTGCATTGACAATAAAGGTTTGATTTGATTTGAGTTAGAAAATGCAAGAGGACAGTTGATTGGACAAGATAAAAGTAACCTCCCCTTTGCATAGGAATTCAGTTACATGTAGTCAAACACGTTACATATTTGTATCCCATAATATTACACATATTCATTAAAATGAAGTCTTATATTAGAAGGGGCATACATTTTAAAGAAAAGGATTGTTTGGAGTTCACAAAGAGATAAACCAGACCCCAATTTGCACTAACAAACTTCTTCTTATCTGGAGATAGTCTCCAGCCAGTTTACCTTTTCAGTCTAGGAATGTTAAAAGCTATCAATCAATCCATACAGCAATAAGATAGAAAGTTTTCCTACATTCCAGTCTTTAGGAGTTTAATAATCTTTATAAAAGAGAGAGAAATAAGTTAAACTAAAATTCAAAGTAAATACCGTGTTTCCCCAAAAATAAGACCCTGTATTATATTTTTCTGAACCCTGAAATAAGCGCTTGACATTATTTTTGGGGAGGTCTTATTATTTTGGGACATGTGGAGCAAGATGGGGCTCCTCTTGCCATCTTACCTGATTTCCAGCTCTGTCTCCCTAAATCTAACCAGAGGAAATGGCGGGGACTGGCTGTGCATGCGTTTAAATATTTTTGGGGAGGGCTTATTTTTGGGGAGGGCTTATTTTGGGGGGGGTATTTTAGCGCATGTGCTCAAAAGCCCAATTGGGTTTATTATCAGGAGATGTCTTATTTTCGGGAAAACAGGGTATGCTAACAAGTTACAAAGTCCATGCCATGTGCCCCTAAGGTTCTAAAGTGGCTCAAGACCCCAGAAGCATTCCAGTGTGAAGAGATCACAGAATAGACATGAAGGGAATCATGCCTTCCTGGTCAGAGAGAGAAGACAATCAAAAGGAAGATTAACATATTGTGCTATTAGCAATGAGAGGTTGCCAGCTATGCATAATTATTGCCTTTGACTAACTCTAAGGAGAGAATTTAGACATACTGTAGTTATATCCATAGAGTAACTAACATGATCAATAGAACTATTGCAGACAGGCAATAGTTAATTCTAAGAGTGCTGGAGCAAGGAAGCAATTGCTGCTTTACTGCAAACTGGATTTTTTGTGACAAAAGTTGTAAAAAGGAGGAGGATGACAAAGGGTATCTTGCTTATACTGGTTAAATGCTACATAATTAATCTTGACTGGCTGAAAACAAACTGGTGTTTTCTATCTGTATTACAAGTAAAGCAGGAAAAAAAAATTTCCAAGAAAGTCAATGCAATTTTAATTCAGATCATTGCACTCATAGACCAGTACAAACATAAGGAAATCTTACACTATATATCAGGTTGATACTCATAACCCTTTTGCTTACTGAGCCTCATAACAAAATGATGGAGAAGTGGGTTCCGAACAGAAGAATAGCATAGTCTTGTAAACGAATGTGTGCACGTGCTCACCTCTGACAACATTTCTCCTGTTGGTGAAACAGGTATGGAAAGAACAATGGATAGGGAGAAAAAGTCCTATACCCATGATGGCGAACCTATGGCATGGGTGCCACAGGTGGCACATGGAGCCATATTGCCTGGCACGCCAGCTCAGCTCCAGCGCGCATGTGCATGCTGGCCAACTGATTTTCGGGCCTTCTGGGTCCACCAAAAGTAGGGAAACAGGCTGTTTCCTGCCTCCAGAGGGCCTGGGGGAGGGGTGCGGAAGGCCCGTTTTTCTTTCTCACTCCAGATCCTCCGGATCCTCTCTATGCATCTGGGGAGGGTGAAAACAGCCTTCCCCATCCCCTCAGAGGCCCTCTGGAGGCCCAAAACAGCCCGTTTTCCAACTCCCTAGATGCATAAAGAGGATCTGGAGCCAGGTGAGAAAGAAAAACAGGGCCCATGGGACTAGAATTGGCCTTTTATTTTTCTTTCCCATAAAGTCTTTGGTCAATAAAAAGAGAAGAGGGATCACTCCATGTGTATGCCTTAAGAAGAAAAGTGGTACAGAGACTTTATATATTAAAAATGAGTTTTAAACTGAGAAAGAGAGGGGAACAGAGGATAATTTCTAGGACACAATTCCAATTTAAAGGGAAAGGGAGATGAAACAACACCTTCCCAGCTGTTGGCCTTCTCCCTAGGGAAATCCCCTACCATATTAAAACTCTCAAATTAGCAGATGGAGATGACATTGAAACTTTGTGGTGTCAGAGAGAACTATTGTAGTGTGCCGAAGGCACAAGAAAAAGTTGGCTGCACATTTGAACCTTCATTTCATTGGAAATAGTTTGGCCAATTTACACTAATCTTCCAGGGAGAATGTAAGAGAGTATGACAGTGTGAACTAATATGAAAAAGAAATCAAATAAACATCCCAAAAGTGATTCAGAAAAAAATTCCTATGACTCACGGGAGAGGATTAGAGTATTGCAGTTTGTTGGCTCAAGGCATTAAATGGCTGCACTTGACTCAAAAACCAGTTAGTAGTACAAAACAATCCTCTAATAAATTTTAAAATCCTGTCAAGTCCAGTCAGGTTTTCAGTTCAAGGATACCATCCTGAGGCAGAAAGTGGGGAACAGAAGTCACAGAGGAATATATAGCACCCTAGAGAACAGAGGTATACGAGGGAATTGCTCAGTTTGGCAAAAATCCCAGAGCAGGAAAAAATTGTAATTCTAGTGTGAAATGCAAAAGGTCAAAAAATGACAGAAAAAGAAAGAAGGAAGGAAAGAAGGAAGGAAGGAAGGAAAGAAGGAAAGAAAGAAAGATAGATAGAAAGAAGGAAAGAAAGAAAGATAGAAAGAAAGAAAGAAAGAAAGAAAGAAAGAAAGAAAGAAAGAAAGAAAGAAAGAAAGAAAGAAGGAAAGAAAGAAAGAAAGAAAGAAAGAAGGAGGGGGGAGGGAGGAAGGAAGGAAGGAAGGAAGGAAGGAAGGAAGGAAGGAAGGAAGGAAGGAAGGAAGGAAGGAAGGTTAAATAATTAAAAAAAATAAGTTCCATGCCCAAAGAACATAGTCAAGTACATTCTTACACAAAGAATGGTGTTGTAGAAATTTAGTGATGTGCAACAAGAAAGTCTCAGACTTCATAAAGTACTCAGAAGCACCAAGGTAAAATCTATTGGAATGGAGAATGTTTGTTACGTACTTAGAAAGTTAGCTGCAAGCTAAGTAGCAAGACTTTTATACGGTTGTATCTGACTTATCAAGTACAGAGTACACTATCTTCTAATCACTTAATCTACTGAGAAATTGGCTACTAGAAAGAGCAATGAGTAGTATCAGGATGCAAAGAGAATTTGCAGAGTAAGTTGATAAAAGTTCCACAAAGATCACTCATAATAGTTCCAAGCTTTGTTTTCAATAGAAAACTAGCCTAGAAAAACCCTTAGAGGAATTCAAAAAAGTGTTTACAGGCAAGTTGGGCACTACTACTTTAGTTTAATGCAAAATAGACACTGGAAATGCAAGAACAATAAAACAGAAACTTTTCCGTATTCCAGAAACAGCCAGAGACCCATTGGAAAAGAAGTATAAAGCATGGTACTTTTATCCTCATATAATATGTAGACAAAAGGGCCCTTGAATGGTATACAAGCAAAATATTAAAATATTAAAATATTTAACAGCTTTTAAAGTTTTTAAAGTTTTTTAAAAAATGCCTCTTTTGAAAGAACAAAAACAAAACTTGGAAGACAGTTTTGGGTACAGCATCAGTTTCTCCTGGCCTTGGGTATAACTTCTTAATTCTCAATCTATTTTTTTTTTCCCATTCCTTTGTTATCACTCTCCATTCTGATCCTTTTCAAGAAGATGATCGACCTGATTTCCCAAGTTTGGATGAAAAGATTAATCAAGTACTTTATAGGCTCACATTTCTTTTCATTGTAAATTCAGTGTTCGTGATAATTAGCTAGAAAAGAAGAAAGGGGAAGTAGGGAATGGATGTTACTGCAATACATTGCTATTATTATGGGAGGTCATAATTTTCTGAATACAAAAGATTGAAGCCATATTAAACAAAGGGGAATTTTTGATGTCAACATGACCCGTCCTAAATAAACCAATATTACTTCTGTACAATTTTTTCCCTTATTTGTATAGAAATTTGGGAAACAATAACATTAAGCAGAGCATTAACAAAACAGATGCTGCTTAACCTTTGTCCTTTTGGAAGAGAAATGTTACTAAATATTATTATATCATTATCATGACCATCACTTGTTGTTATTTTTTATTATTATTATCTCTTTTATTCATTAAACATGAAACTCAGTCAACTGAACATTTAAAAATGTATCACAAATATCATTGACTGTTGCTAATGGTTGATATGGGTTGCTGCTGGCATCCTAGGTATCAACCAAGTACCTTCTTAAAAAAATTTATTATTATTATTATTATTATTATTATTATTATTATTATTATTATTATTATTTTATTATTTTATTATTATTATTATTATTTGTTGGTTAATCTTTAGTGAGATTCACAGCCTTTGAGGCTAGTTAATAGCTCAGCAGCTCGAGTCCTAACCAAGGACCTAGGAACTGTTAAGGTATCATCGGAGGATGTAAGCTGTTCTGAGTAAGGTGGTTTTTTGTAGAGTCAAAATGTTCAAGTCCGGCAAATTTAGAATGTCTAAATAGCGGGGTAGCCCTTTGGGTATTGCTCCGAGGGCTCCAATTACAATCGGGACAACACATGATTTCTTTTTCCACAGTCGCTCAACTTCAATTTGTAAGTCCCGGTACATTATTATTATTATTATTATTATTATTATTATTATTATTATTATTATTATTGCTGTATAAACATGGTCACTCCTCACTGTTGCTGCCAGCTCTCTTAATAAATACAATAAGTGTTGTTGGCTAGTTGATTATTAGATAATCTGGTCCTGTCTTGGCTAAATATGAGATCAATCTGAACTATTGAGGGGTTGAGAACTGGAATAATTCACTTCTAACTATTCCAATACTGCTTTACTATTCACTTCATTTGATAGCCCAGCAAAGAGCCCCTTTGAAATGCTTCATTAACAGATGTCTCTCTTCTGTTGAGTAAACAACAACTTCCTGCATTTTACAAAGAGCCTCTGTCATCAAAGCTAGTGTGATCAGATATCTGAACAGGCAAAGATGGACATAGAATGGAGGGCAAATGGAAGAGGACACACCAACTGATAAACTTTCTTAGCATCCACCACAAACATTACAGCGAGAAACTGAAGAAGAAGAAGAAGAAGAAGAAGAAGAAGAAGAAGAAGAAGAAGAAGAAGAAGAAGAAGAAGAAGAAGAAGAAGAAGAGGAAGGGGAAGGGAGAAGGGGAAGGGGAAGGGGAAGGGGAAGGGGAAGGGGAAGGGGAAGGGGAAGGGGAAGGGGAAGGGGAAGGGGAAGGGGAAGGGGAAGGGGAAGGAGAAGAAGAACTACTTAGATTTATGAATAATATGAAATTACTTTTCCCAGCATTAGAATGTTGGGTTATCAATTGCAAGATTGAGCTAGAGCAGGTTAGGAGGCAAAAGTCTCCAGTGTGTAACTGATTATGGTTTGTCAATTTCAGGCATCAGACCACACAGCCCACATCAACTAATTAAGGTCACAGAGTAGAGCTATTAACTTGTAGCTAGCACTTATTAGGGAAGTGCTGCTCCACAGAAAAAAGCTGCTCAGTAAGGGATAGCCAGCCTGTTGGATACTCAAAAAGCCAGACAATATTTGATTTGAAGACTATGCTTACTGGATAGAGAATTTGAAGATAACAGGGTGAATTATCTGATCTCTCTTTTTTGCTAAATGTTTGGTAACCATACCCAAGACAGACCTCCTAATTGAAGTATATTAGCCTTGCCTTGATATTTTAAGGTGGAATCATGCATCTCAAAGGCACTTAGTTGAGTAGAGGTGATACATTCATCTCTGTATAAAAATTCTCTTACTCAAAGTAGAATGACCACTATGTGTATTTTCCAGTAAATGGGGTCAACTTAGCATTGAGTCATAAAATATCATGACATGTGTACTCGTTTTCTGTATGTTGGGGTGTGTGTGTGTGTATGCACCATATAGGAACATTGGAAGTAGGGCACAGAATATAATGTGGTTATTCCTTACTTTCTGTACAGAAAGGTATTGTAGCATCTTAAAGTTGCACTGTGTTACAGAGGTATTGCAACAGCTACAGCAGGTTGGGTCTATCCCACTTGTCAAACCTGGCATGCTCTTGTAATTGCTTTGACAGACACCATTGTAGGGTGTTTCATAAAATGAAGTACATCTGTTTGAAATTCACAAGCCTATCTCATTTGTGGAATCTGATTGACAGCAGTATAACTGCAGCTAGTAGACAGCCATTCAAACATAGCTGACAACGATGTAGTACATTTAGTGACAAAATCATTAATTTTAATATCAAGATTCACAGCTTATAATTAGGAAGGTATATTTGATGGGGAAATAATTCATTTTAGTTCATTCCACTGACTGTTGTGTTTCAGAAAATATATAACCAAAGATATTTGATTTGGTGAAAAATCTTTAAAATAAATTATTTCACAATGAAGCTATTTTTGTTTCATTGGTTAATTGTTATCCAACAGGCTGAAATATATTTAGACTTCAGGCTATAATAGCTTATTATTGTATTTGATTACTTATTAAGTAAACATCCAGGACTAACACTTTTTATATTTGAGAATGTGTATTTCTGTTTCCAATAATGAGGGTCCCAATATTCATGTCCCAGAATCACATGGAAAATGTAGATCTCAGGCAAAATAAAATGACCATTCTCATCAGTCTTCACTTCTCCATCCTCAGTCACACATATTTATTTTCTGATCTTTGTTATCTAAGATGCACCATCCCATAATTCAGGTCTTTCTAGAATTATCAACAGTGGTGGTAAATCATAAATGAGCCATATTACAGACTTTAATTATCTACAGTGGTCTCTTTCCATGAAAGCCTACAGCAGGATCCTGGCATTAAAAGCTTCAGGGAATGGAGTTTTGATGGTTGTTGATTTCCCTGATGTAAGAGTCAGTCTTATATGTATACTGGTTTTATCAACTGGGTTGATAAACAACACTACTAAAGATTATATCCAATGCATTCCTGGAAATCAGTCCAGGAAGTGGAGAAAATTGAAAAATGAGAGACACAAGGAACAAAGGAACACTGACTGGATTAAGCAAATTCTAGTCCCATCATATTGAACAGAGCTAGAGGTACTTGGGAGGAGATGATTTTAAAAAAATGGGGATTGTGACCATGTGACTGAAGCCCCACTCTTTTTGTATAGGCATGTGACATCAATGCAATCAACTGCAATCTTAATTTTTTGGATTCCTTGTTCAAAATGATTATACATCCAACTCTTCTATAATTCTCAGTCATAGCAAGCATATTTAATAGCACCTCTAAATTGGAAAAGTCATGATTAAACGAAGAGGGAGAACCCTAAAACATACTGGAGACTTGTTCAGTTCACTGTATGGATTAAATGATTATTTCTACGATTCACTACTCCATTTTATTAATAGTAAGACAATTATGGGATAAGAAATTGACTTAATGAAGATTCTCTAAAGAATATGCAATATTGTAAAGAAACACATGGCTATATGAAAACTATTTAAAAAAGATAAATATTTCTGCCACAGATTCCTGCAATATTACATATTGACCAATTTCTTTAAAACTACAGTGTATTCTTGATGGAAATTGCATAAAGAAATACAGTATCCTTTAAATATCAAGTAGTGCTTGATGTTTTGTAATAATTGTAATAGGTTGAGTGAAATATTAAACTTTAACTAAGAATTGTTATATTTCTGTAGAATATCTTCTATAAATCTAATTACATTTTTACAAGCCATGTTTTTGTCGTTGCATGATCATATTATTAAATTATTTCTTGTTTTCTAATTTATAACCTGCTTTATATAGGTATGGAATGAGATATTTACGCACCAAGCTAAATTTCTTATAGACTTGTCCTTAGGGTTTTTTTTTTTTAATGTTTACTATTTACAAATGTACCTGTTTTACAATATGTGTTTACTCCTCTCCACTCAGAAATCCATTCAATTTAGTGTGTTTTAAATAAGTTGGTATATAATAGCAGGTAAAGAATAAAAAGTTAGTAGTTTCCTAAGATGATGATTTTTTATAGAAACTGACATTTTTACCAGCTGTTGGAAAACCAAATATGCATTTATTTTTCTTCCTAATTATTAGAAATGATTTCAAAGTCCTATAGAAAAAAAGAGGGAAAGGAGAAAGGGAAAGGGAAACAAGAAAAAGAGAAAGTTGGAACCCTGAAAATAAAATGATTGCATCTACATTTGCAGTGCCAGCCTTCTGAGATAGTGAATACTCTTTGAAATTTGATTGTGTGCTAAGGGAGCATGAATTGATTTTTAAAAAAATCTATTAAATCTAATCTTCTCAAAATGAATACATTTGGCCCCTAGATTTACTGAGATATATTTCCTTCAGGTGCTGACACAGTTTATCAAACCTCAGAAGTGGTCTTAAGGGTTCCCGTATTATTTGATGCCTATCTGAATTATTGGCCTTTGACATTTGTAACCAGAACCAACTGGTCTTTTTTTAAAAAAAGCTTCTTTACAGTAGTTGATAAGATCACAATAGCTTCACAGCATCATCGCAAACCACAGAGAAGTCATGGATTGACAGCTTTGTGAAAATCACTTGCTAGCCATGGGAATGTATGCCTTCCATGAGAAGGATCTCTTTTTAATGCACCCTGATAAGAATGCATTTCTTCTTCCTTATATTGAAAATGGGATTTGCACTCAAAAAGGGAATGATGAAAAAAGACATGCAGCATAACAAGTGATACCTAAGTACATTTTTTTTCTAAATACATTACATTTCTGCTCTTTCCTCAACTATAGGGACTAATGTATCTGTTTTGTTGGAACTGGATGATGATGATGATGATGATGATGATGATGATGATGATGATAATGATTATATACTTTATTCATTAAACATGAACCTCAGTCAACTGAACATTTAAAAATGTATCACAAATATCATTGACTGGCTATGATGGTTGATACAAGTTGCTGCCAGCATCCTAGGTATAAACCAAGTATCTTCTTAAAATGTATGTTGTTCCGAGTCTTTTGCAGCTCCACTGGCACTACAGCAGGAAGCTGCAACTTCTTGATGCATTTTGCAAAATTCTTGGACATGATATCAAATGCCTTGATGACAATGGGTATCACTGTTACATGTTTCATTCATAATTGTGTAGATGATGATGATGATGATGATGATGATGATGATGATGATGATGATCCCATGTATAGATGGGTCATTAAAGTGCCAGTCAGGTCATCTTCTAAGAATCTAAACCCAAGAATTGGATGTCATGGTGCAAAATAGCACCGATCCAAGTCTTCCTCTTTTTCCATCTGAGGGAACTTGAAGTTCTCCTGAAAGTTAAAATTCTCATCTTAATTATGTACTTTTAACAACAATTATCCCTCCACGCACATGCACTACTTTCCATTCTCCTTTTTAGAACATAAATGTTGAGGCTGATATTAGGGCAACTTATTGGAGAAGTTGAGCGAAGATTCTAAGATTTAATATACTGTAGCTAACAGAATAGCCTTTTAATATTTGAAGTAGAATACTTGTACTGACATATGAGAAGGAAGGATTCACTGGAGAAGAGCCTAATGCTGGGAAAGATTGAGGGCAAAAGAAGGGGACCACAGAGAATGAGGTGGCTGGATGGAGTCACTGAAGCAGTAGGCATGAGCTTAAATGGACTCCAGAGGATGGTAGAGGACAGGAAGGTCTGGAGGAACATTGTCCATGGGTCGTGATTGGTCAGATATGATTTTGCAACTAACAACAACACTTGTACTGACATTGCTATCAGTTAATGTTTTACAGGCCACCAGTTAATGTTCTTAATGTATGCTAAATTATGCTAAAATGCATACACACACACACACATACACGCATTCACACATCTACATGGATGTCTATCCATTATTTTATTGCTTCCAAGATTTCCTCATGATGCTGATTTTAATGATGTTGTATTTTGTATAAACTCAATAATTTGAGGTATGCTTTTATATCTCACAGGGTTTCCATGATTTTGCTGTTTTTTGTTTGTTTGTTTATTTGTTTGTTTTTAGCAAGCATGCCTCCAAACAAGAAAACTGTTAACATTTTCAGGTTCTGTTTATGCATAAATTAAGTTCAGAAAACCTTGAACTAGCCAGAACAATTAGTTGATTATTTGGGTGGCATAAGTTTCAAAATGGCCATGAAATTGTCATGATTAAGGGACAACTCTCAGTGTGATCCAAGAAGGCTTGGAATTGAAGATTGTTTGCTCTCCATATTAATAGTCATGCACAAGAAACCTAAAACCTGTCTTTAAAAGTAAGCTCATTAATCAGCAATTTATTTCTTATTTAGGGACATTTTCATGGGGTTCACAAGTGGTGATACTTGGATTAGATACTGTATGCCTGAAAAAGTCCACATGAACATCACTTCAATGTCCATTTCTTCAATATATTAAATTGTATTGATGTAATAGACATTTTAAATGTGGATTTCCATATGGTAACAGTAACCCATAACATTCTTTCACAGAAAAGAAAACCATGTATTTTAGCAGTAGATACAAAGAGGGTGGCCCACATTTTCTGGTACTGAACTAGCAGAAAGCATTGTTCCAGTTAATAGACCTTTTTAGAAAAGAAAGTTCTCATAAGAAAAAGTGCCATAGCCATGTAATAAATCACCTCATTTCATCTTTATTTGCAAAAACACATGTATCTTTGGGGAAGGTTTTGGGTATTGTTTTTTTGGGTGTTTGTAAATGTCCCTTTGCTTTGCTTCAGGGACATCAGGCCACATCATGCCTTCTGAGGCACTTCAAAGACTGAAGTAACCCAAACCACTGTTCAGTTAAATAAGCTTCTCAGAAATAAAAATCTTCACAGAAGCTCTCAGTTTTGTGGTAAATCATCATATTCAATGACTATTTTTAAATAGACCTTTCAGTGAGATTTGGTTAGCTGTTATTTTTGTATAAATCCTTGAATGTTCCCAGAGATTTCCCTTCCCTTCAATAACTTACTGATATCAAAACAGAACATTGATTCACCAGCTTCAGATATTGAACAGCAAATCAATTTGTAAATCTTCCAGATTCCAAATATGAACAGATTTGAAGGACATAATCAGTAAACTAATATGCAAACCCAATTACTTCCTAGACCCCAGCTTCAACTAAAGGGTCTCACATCCATTTATCTATAGCTCAGAGCCTTAGTGCTTCCCAATTGACAATATTTACCTCATCTTCCCTGCCATATGGTCACATCTGATGCAGTGGTGGGATTCAAAAATGTTTACTACCGGTTCTGTGGACATGGCTTAGTGGGCGTGGCATGGCTTGGTGGGCGTGGCTTGGTGGGCATGGCAGGGGAAGGATACTGTAAAACCTTCATTCCCTCTCCACTCCAGGGGAAAGTTACTGAAAAATCCTCATTCCCTCCTGATCAGCTGAGACTTGGGAGGCAGAGAATAGATGAGGATGGGGCTAGTCAGAGGTGGCATTTATCAGTTCTCTGAACTACCCAAAATTTCTGCTACCGGTTCTCCAAAACTGGTCAGAACCTGCTGAATATCACCTCTGATCTGATGCCAGAAACAAACCCAGGTGGACCCAACTCCAAGAAGATAATCACATCTTGCTTATACGTTCCAGTTCAGTTGGTTTCTCCATAATTAAGTCATAAATAAACATGTCCTTATTGTGAACTAATCTGGTGATCTAGTAGTGAGGGCTGGAAGATATGATTGATATGAGCCAGTGACTTCACCATGCCTGTGAATAACTTGTCCTCAAATTCCCAACATATCCATCCCTCCCCATAGCCACATTGTTATTTCTTGCCCTCATTTTTCTCCTGCCATCATCTGCCCCCTAGCTAGTTTGCTTTCACCCTTCCTGACTTTGATAGCCATTTAACATTTCCACACATATTCTCCAAACCACCACCTCATTCCAGCTGCTCCAGAGCTTGGTACTTGGCAGCCAAAGAGGGCCAGACAATTTGGTCAACCAACCACACTCATATTGATCATATAATCCTCTTTCAAAAACACTCCGCATTACAATTCAGAGCTATCAATAGCCCACTTTATCCTTCAAATGACGATAAAGAAGACAAATTAATCTCAAAAGAACTTGACATTAAAATATGTAGTAACAGGACAGTAACAGGACCAAGGCTGATAAATAACTTATTCCTCATACTGAGCTTGCTTCCACTGCCACAACTCTGTTCTGTCTCTGCCACAAGTCTTTGCCATCAAACTCAAACCACAACTCTCTTCCAGGGAACTGGCAGAATTCAAATGGTGGAAATCTAGCTACCACCGCAAATGCAATCTGAGGGACTTCAAGAAGTGCCATGACCTTCTGGATTATTATAAATGAACACCTATGTTTCATCCCACTTATTAGGCAGACAGAAATTTCTAACAAATATATTTCTTCTGATTTTGAATGCACCCAAGAGACAAGTTTTTACTCACCAAACAACGTTTTTCTTTGGGCCTTAGCATGGACAAACATGGGAATTAACAGTATAAAAACTCAGTGTTCACTTTATCAAAATATACTATCACTAGTATTTGCTACAGTAAAAATTCCTGAAGCCCAAGACAACCTATTGTGAACTTGCATTCACACCAAATAAATTTAAATAAATGATAATAAAGTGGCCCTGCATTTACAATCCAGAACATGCTCTTCTGAGGGGAAAAACAATGCCCCCCCCCATCAACTCCATGGATGGAAGATGTGCTGAAATTAAAGAATAGGAACTCTGCATCCAAAGCAATGAGAAAATCATTGAAGTGATATGATGTACCGTTGACTTGCAGACAGCAACAGAGAAAGGTAACAGGATTGTGGCAAACTCTGACATTTGGCATTTTTAAGGGAAATTCAACCAATTGTTTTGAAAGTATACTTCAAGAAGTGTCTGGGACACTTCCTGGTGTACAGATGCTGAGAATAAAAGGAAAAAAATAGCTATTTCTATGAGAAAGAAAGCATTCAGCTGAAACCAGCTGAGATTGCTGTGCACCCTGCAAAGCATCAAATAGCTAGGCTATTTTCCAAACTCTCTATGGGGCAAAGCTGGGCAGCTTTTAAATTTGCTGAACACAAGAATTGCGAAGAATTCTGATGATCTTTGGACCTGTGCACTTTCATCATCATATTGAATTTTCTAGTTTGATATTATTGATGATGAAGTAGCCAGGGTATGCTGAAACACATGGATAACCTTCTAACTTTGGAAAAAAAACATTGTTTTAATAACTTCTTTTACTGTTGTTATTATTGCTATTACTGTTTAGATTTGTTATAGCTGCCCCATTCCAAAAGACTCTGGAATGTTTAGAATAACAGAGTTGGAAGGGACCTTAGAGGTCTTCAGTAGGAAACCCTACACCACTTCAGACAAATGGTTATCCAACATCTTCTTAAAAACTTCCAGTGTTGGAGCATTCACAACTTCTGGAGGCAAGTTGTTCAACTTATTAATTTTTCTAACTGTCAGGAAATTTCTCCTTAGTTCTAAGTTGCTTCTCTCCTTCATTAGTTTCCACCCATTGCTTCTTGTCCTGCCCACAGGTGCTTTGGAGAATAGCTTGACTCCCTCTTCTTTGTGGCAACCCCTGAGATATTGGAACACTGCTGTCATGTCTCCCTTAGTCCTTCTTTTCATTCAACTAGATATACTGAGTTCCTGCAACCGTTCTTCATATGTCTTAGCCTCCAGTCCCCTCATCATCTTTGTTGGTCTTCTCTGCATTCTTTCTAGAGTCTCCACATCTTTTTTACATCATGGCAACCAAAACTGAATGCAGTATTCCAAGTTTGGCCTTACCAAGGCATTATAAAGTGGTATTAACACTTCACATGATCTTGATTCTATTCCTCTGTTTATGCAGCCTAGAACTGTGTTGGCTTTTTTGACAGCTGTTGCATACTGCTGGCTCATATTTAAATGGTTGTCCACTAGGACTCCAAGACCTCTCTCAAAGTTACTACTATTGAACAAGTTACCACATATACTGTACCTGTGAATTTTGTTTTTCTTGCCTACATGTAGAAGATTACCACACTGAATAACAGCATATATGTGTGGTAAGAACATTATAATTTATTAGATAAGTTTAAGATGGGTCACATCATATCACACAGATTCTATGATATTTGTGAGTGGGAAGGAGATCCACCTCTGCCAATATCACGAGATTCCATCAGAGCAGTTTGTCATACAGTTTGTGGTGGGTGTATCTAAGAACTAGAGTTACACATTGTTATGGAAAAAGGATGGCATGCAATTCAAAAGTGTTATTCAGAACCTTTCTTACATAGACCAAGTGACTTCTATTAGATTACTGTAAAATTTAAATCACCTTTATATGAAACAAAAGGAAGTGGCTTACGTTAGCAAGAATCAAGTTGGATTCAATTGTGAGAGGGGATGATAAAGATGAGATTCAAAATACTTTGATAAAGCTTTTAATATGTACATACAGATAGTCTTTGATTAACAATGCTAATTGGGTCCAGAATTTCTGCCATTAAGCAGTGTATATAGTCATAAAATACAATGTCATAAGACCACATCACTTAGTGACAGCAATTCCAGCAATTCCTGTTGCCATCATTGAGTAAGAATTGCAGGTCAGGGAGGACCTCCTTGTGACTTCCTGCCTTCCAACAAGCAAAGTCAATGGGGAAGCCAACAGGAAGTTCCCAAACAGTTTGCAAGCAGGCCAGCAGATGAGTATATGGCTATAACAGCATGATATGAGTGCTGCCAGGCCAGAGTGGCTGCTCCTGGAAGCAGAAGGGCATGCAAAGAGCTATTGCAGTACTATGTGAGTGCAGCCAGGTTAGGTGGGGGGGCTGTGACCAGGGTTGGAAACCTGTGCAAGATGCCCTGAACTCCACTGCCCCTACTGCCCCCAACTGACATTTGTGCTCCCCCACTGCTCCCTCCACTGCTCCCCCACTGCTAATGAGCCAAGACTCAGAAGGCCTCACAGAGAAGGCCTCACATTGCCAGCAGCTGCCTTGCAAAGGCTCAGATTGAGCACACCTCTTCAGCCATGGGAAGAAGAAGTTGGTGAAGATCAGTTGTGGGTGCCAAGAGAATGCAGCACAGGACAGTAGGATGGAGAAGCAGAGGACAATGAGAGCAGCAGAGCACAAAACAGTGGGGGGGGGGGGCAGTGGAATGCAAAACAGCTAAAAGGGCAGAGGAGACAAGATAGGCAGGTGGTGGAGGAATTGAATCATTCCCGTGATTGTAAATGCTGGCAGGCTGTCAAGAGCCTGAATTTTAATCATGTGACCATGGAGGCACTGCAACATTCATATCTTTGAGGATTGGATGTAAGTACCAGTCACTTATCTCCATTGTAACTTCAGTCATTGAACAAATGGTTATTAAGCAAAGACTTGTCAAATGCCAGAGAAATCAGGAGATCCAAACATTTCAAATGGGTATAAAGATTTATTGCAAGCTTAAGCTCTCTACAAGAATTGAACTACTAACTATCAAAGCAATTTGGTGGTAGATAAGGAATTCAAGTTGGACTGGCCTTAGATATTTTGTGGACACGATGGAACACATGACTGATGATGTGTTTGACCCCTCCCTCGGACTCAGCCTGGTCATCTCCTACAAGACTACCTTTAAAATGGTAGTATCCACTTCTCTAGTGGTATTATTAGGACTAATCAACTTTGAAAAAGCTTTTTTATTTTTAAAAAATAATGAACAATGCACATGGAATGCTATTAGCTCTCTCTGAATTATCTTAAGATGCTGTACAGTAGCTGCTGTCAGTTCTGTATAAAGAAAATTTCTGTAAATATCCTTTTATTAAGTCTGGGAAAGGAATGCTAGGAAAGATTAATGGAAGTCAGTTCTGGCCAGTTCTGCCTGTTAATTCTTGACAACCTTATAGAACCTCTTCATAATAGTCAAAAAGCTTTTATTCAATATGTTCATCACTGAAACCTATTTGTTTGCTTATTTGTTTTCCTGCAAAAGAAAAAGCAACTGAAATACAAAATACTTGCTACAAATTGTTACAACTTTAGCTCATCAAATATACCTGAAAATGCTTAATGCTTCATTGAAGATTCTCCTGATCACAGGTTTAAATCGTATGAACATTTGTTGATGGATTTCAGTGCCTCTGCTCCAGAATCTTACCAATTAAGAACTGCCCTTTCCCCTCCAGACTGCCTTTTTTCAATGCTATGGAAAAAGTTATGCCAGGTTACACAAGGTATTGACTTTACTGCTTTATAATCTGTTGTGAGTGTCTCTTCTGAAAGATAATATGTCTAGTCCTGTAAAGTTGAGTTTTTCTGTCTTAAAGCCATTATACTCCACCAGAGGAAAATCATTCTTAATACAGCTTTCAGATGATTTTACAGTTTTATAGTGTCCATCTTAAAATTACACTCAACAGTTTAAAGGCCAAATTTACTGCTCTCCCCAACAGGTTTGTATGTTAAGAAAAAGGTTCATTTCATCAAAATCAAAGCAACAAAAGAGTTTCTCTACAATGGAAGATGTATTTGGTGAAACAATTTGTTGAAATTGTTACCAGGTTTTGTCATTATTCAGATTATTTTCCTCAGCTTTATACCCTATTTGCAAACCTCAGACATCCAGATCACATGACTGAAATTCAGTGGCAGAATGACAGAATTTAAGTCATACTATTTGATTTTATTTCCTGCTGAAATAAAGGCAAGCATGGGATGAGGACGATCTGTTGTGTTTTTTGCATTTCCCATTCTTAAAATCTCCCAAAATCATACTGTTGAAATTTGGGCATTTGAAAACCAAATTTTGGTTCAACAAATTAGGCTCATTTGAGCATTTGAAGCCTAGAAGTACGGATAATTTGCCTCAAAATGGCTTAGCTCTATTCTCTAGATGGTGAAGGTGCTTAGATTCTTCAAAAGATTCTGCCATTATATTCCAACAAAAAATTAAACAACCTGCCTGGAAACCTGTGAACAACACAAGACTTCTGCTAATCACAAAAAACCCTAAAAATCTAAGACAAATGAACACATCTAATTTAGTCAGTTTATAATATTGTTGTGCTTGATATCTCACAGCATAAACTCAAAATTTTAATCTAATTGCAATCTACACATGATCCCTGTTTTGTTAAAGCAAAAGCAATATTTTTAGAACTGTAATTTTTATTGGAAAACACTCATGAAAATCACAACAGGCTACACAGCTACACAGCTTTGGGTTGGCTGAAATATAATTGAAACAGGCCTAGATGAGTTTTCCACAGTTTTTATGTACCTTCATGTGATCATTTATTTCTAAATCATAAGAATACCCCACTTTTGAATATGTTTAAATATTAGTATCCTAGAGGAATAGTATCTGGAGGAGGCCACTATGTATTCTATAAGCACCACTTCTTTCCTATTTACTGGGATTTTCATACAAAAGGAGGTGAAGTTTATGTTGTGACACACATTTTGTCACTTGTCTTGCCTCCTGATGGCCATATTTTAGACAAATGTAATAAATATACCTAGGGATACCAAAGTCTCTGAGGCCTGTAATTGTTTGAGATGAAATGTGGCCTTGATGGATTTTTTTTTCTTTAAAGATCTCCTGATGAAGACACCAAAAGGGGGAAAAAATGGTCCAGAGGGTGCCCATAGGAATGAAAAACAGAGGAGGGCTTTGTCCTCTGTACAAATGGATGGTCAATTAGTGTTTTCCAGGGAGGATTCCAGGATGGATATTGACTATCAATCTCAGAGATCTTTATAACAATCTCTCTGGGTTTCATGTCACAGTAAATATAGCAAAGAAAGTCTTGTTAGACTTCAAATCAGGTGGGTTAGCTTACATGCTGTCCCTTATACAGTCAAACTAGAATTTTTTTTCCCTCTAATTCATTTCTGTCATGTTTTCGAAAAGTACACAGTGATTCTGAACATATTTGGAAGAAGTCAAGGAAAACAAAAGCCTTCTCTCTCTTTATCTTAATCAAATAATGGTGATCCACCATTATTCTGACTCTGGGAAGAAGTCAAATGCAGAAAGAATATGCTTAGTGATTAATTTTAAAAATTCTATCTTTCATAGGTTTGCTAATTATGTATTTCGCATTCATGAATTTTCTCACACATTTTCCACCTTCAAAATGGACTAAGAATCATCCTTGGAGAAGATCCTCTATCCTCTGGTCATTAGAACATAAACAGTGTTCTGCTGTTACCTTCCCACTGAAGTGGTACCTATTTATCTACTTGCATTTGCATGCTTTTAAAGGAGTGGTCTGGTGGCCTAGAGATGGAGCTCTCATGTCACAATCAATTCAGTCCTTGGTAGAGGCAGATATTTCTCTTTCTGGGCACACTGATATGCTGAACAAAACTCTGCATTGGCAACAGGAAGGGCATCCGGCCATTAAAACACTCTGCTAGCTCCATTCAGTTGCCCAGATTCTACCCTGCAAGTGATTATGGGGTTGTTAAAAGACCTTGATGATGATTTGCCTGCCTTCATACTGCTAAGTTGGGAGGAGCTGGAGCAAGTAATGTGAGCTTACCCCATTGCAGGGTGATTTGGTCTTGAACCCAGGCTGTCAGCTTTCCAGTTGACAAGCTCAGGGTCTTTAATTGTTGAGCCATTGCATCCCCTGAGACTTCCTGATACTGGGATATATTAGACATGAGAGGCATTAGTATTTTCATAGAAATGTTGATATTTCTCCATATCTGAAAAGCTTGACAATTGTTATTATGCTTACAGATAAAAAGGGTCTTTTCTAATTTGTAAATACTGTTAAAAGTATTACTAACAATATTAATAATTACTTGTTTGGATACTTAATTCCAACCTAGTCTTTCCTGGTTCCTGATGTATCTTCATCTTGGGATACTGTTACCTGTCACAATCCATATGGTACTGTCAATCTCTTTGCAAAGAATGAAACTGTCAAAATTTTCAGGCTGTTACATTAACATGGAGCAAACAGCATGTTTGCTATGGTCAGTTTAATGTTTACATCCAAATCATTTAAGAACATGCTTTCTTGAAAAAGGACATGTGAATGTGGAAATATCTAAGCCAAATTTTAAGTTTCCAACTTGCCTTTTCTAATAAATGTTAAAGATGAAATCTACCTTGAGTCTAACCAAATTCCTGGTGACTACATAACACTCCAAGATGTCTCCATGACAGCAGTATTGAAGTGGTTTATCACTGCATTCTTTTGTCACTATTAGGTTAGTGCGCAACTGGAGTTTCTAGTGGTTTCTCATTCATGTAGAATTACTGTTTTCTAAATCAGCTGATTCATCTTTTTCAGTCTGGCAGAGAATTGCACAGCTAAACAAATTTTACCCGAGTTTAGCACAGATTTTATGAAATCCTAACAGGAATAGCAATTCTTCCCCTCGTATATAAGTATGTAGTTGCCTAAGATACAAATTAATTTACTAGGCTGGCTTCTCCATCTCTGATGACATTTCTTTATAATTTTGAAGCACAAAAAGGGTAATGTGTTGTTTAAATACAGTTTTAGAAATTCTCTAAACTAGACTCTGACTTCTTTTCTGAATTCTTTGTTTATGTTTAAATCTCTGTGATCTCTGAAAACTACTTTCTAGGCTGCCAGTGTATTAGAATAATTAACATCTACAGATATGGCTTTGGTGATTCTTGGAAAACTTTGGTTGTCAATACTTAAAGAACATAATTGCATATCAATATAGTTGAAAATGTTAATATCTATAGATAACATCTAATGTTGTTCCTATAGTTCTGTGACTCTGTTCTATCGTTGCTTTGACATCATTACTGGTGATATATGGCCCTTCCCAATACAGAACTAATTATGGGATCTAACCATGGGCTCACCAAACAAAATGATTCCTCTGCCACGTCCCCACAATTTTGCTTTCATCTCATTGCCAACCCATCTGTGAGACAGCCTCAAAGCATCCGTAGCTGTATCAAAGTTAAATGAGCGTTTTTACCCTTCAGCCAAAAGCAAACTACAGCAAATTCAAGATATTTAAAATCTGTCCATTCTGTCAACAGGCACAATGAAATGATAGGCTTGCAAGGGGGTTGTTGTTGTTCTTGTTGTTGTTGTTGTTGTTGTTGTTGTTGTTGTTTTAGGTCAGTCTCTCCTCCTACAGAATAGTCTCAAGGGACTCTGCATGGTTGGTTTGTGGAGGTACATAGTTTAAAGCAGGAGTCTCCAACCTTGGCAACTTTTAAGACTTGTGGACTTCAACTCCCAGAATTCCTCAGCCAGCTTTGCTAGCTGAGGAATTCTGCAAATTGAAGTCCATAAATTGTCACGCTCCAGCCGTCAGGAAGGAATTTAGACAGAGCCAAAGATGGTTAACTGACAAACTGACACAAGTCTTAAAGTTGCCAAGGTTGGAGACCCCTGGTTTAGAGTGATCAACCCTGTCTCTGCTCAGAGGAAAAACATCTTTCAAAACTTGTGAAAGCCAATCTTTATGGTTTTTTTTTTTTTGTAAATTCACAGGATTATGTGTGTAGACCTCTACAATTCAGCGCCATCCCTGATTTTGATCCATTCCCTTCAATTCTCTTCCTAATTCTGGCTTGTCTTTTGCTTGTCCACAGGAAAGGTGCATGGTATGATAAAGATGCTGGACCTCCGATGTTAAAGCCTGACCCTTTCCTGCTGCAACACCGTGTTTGGCAGATGGTTTCCTACCAGCTGGAGATGTTCAGAAAGCAGGAAGGCAGCAAAGTCAGAGGGTTTAACCCATCATTTTCTTTAACATCCTGCACATGCACAATAAGGACACCTGCATTCAGTGGCAAGCTAAAATAGAAGCAATAGATGCATGAAAAAGATTGGCAGTGGAGAAGACAGGTGGATAGAACATTAACACAGCAAGGGAGAAATGGTCATCTCTGAGTTAACGTTTGTATACAATGTTATACAAGATTTAGATACTCTTTATCTCTGTTTGCAATTTACCTGGTTTTCTGGCATTCTGTCTAAAACGGATCTTCAGGATGTTCAGCACAACTTCATTTGTTTTATTTTTTTAGACTAACTGCCTAGCTACTCTAAGAGAAAATGTCCATCTCCTAAAATGTACTTACAGCTAATTTGCCATTGGAAACCATGATTTTTGTTTCTTTGAACTCTAAATGGTTGATGAACTATAACCTGAAAGCCCTAAGGTACCAAAACTTTCATTCATTGCTTGCTTGAATTTTGGGCTTGCTTGCTTGATTAATGGGATATTCCCCAAAGCTTTCAGATTTCCCAGTTGTGCAATAATGGAGGTTTTTTTTTCATACTGTGCCATATTTCAAATTAAAAAAGGTGTAGACACACATTTTTTTTCTGAATACCAAATATTTAGGTATGATGTGCACAAAATTAATATCAGGAAAAAAAAAACATTTATTGAGATCAAGACATAGGGAAGGGATGGCTAACCTTTTTGCTATTGTGTGCCAAAAGCGGGGAGAGCAGGAGGGGGTCACATGTGTGTGTGCCCACACCCATAGTTCTATGCGCTCCCCCATGCATATGCGAGCAATACCCCCCCCCAGCGTTCCCCTTGCTTTTCGCACGTGATGACACGGTGGGCCGGGTAGGCCTGTTTTTCGTCCTTCCCAGGCTCCAGAGGCTTTCTAGGAGCCTGGGGAGAGTGAAAACAACCTTCCCCACCCCCCTGGAGGCCCTCCGGAGGCCGGAAACAGTCTGTTTCCTGACTTCTGATAGGCCCAGAAAGCCTGAAAATCAGTTGGCCGGTGTGCATATGTGCACCGGAGCTGAGTTCTCATGCCCACCATTATGGCTCCGTGTGACACCTGTGGCACGGGTGCCATAGGTTCGCCATCATGGACATAGGATAAACATATGAAATCCACGATATGTTAACCACACAAGATCAGAATTTTATTACATGACTATGCAAACCTTTGAAAACATGAAAAAAAAATATGACATAATACATCATGAAAATTTTCTGTTTGTGGCCCTAATGAACATTCAACTTTCAGAACAAATATAAAATTCAATGGTGAATTTTTACCATTGGTTATGGATAAAAGAGAGGAGTTATAATGGAGTGTTTCCTATTAATTGTTTATTATTGTTGTTGTTGTTGTTTGTTGTAGTAATAGTCGTTTCTATTAATACCAGCAGGACTTCAAATGCATTTGGAGGAAAAATAGTAATTACTCAGCTGAACAGAAATATGCAGGTGTATGATATTCCCCAAAGCAGCAGTATCCTCAGTGTAGTAGAAAATGTCAAAATGGTACCTGCAAAGACACAATGGAAGCCCCATCATTGTGTATGTGCATGTAACATCAATACATGCACAACAGGGTCAGGGCTTCAATCACATGGTCTGAGCTATTATTTTCTCTTTTTTTAACCTTCCTCTGTAGATGTCCCTGACCCAAAGTTTCCTTTATGTGGTTTCCCAAGAAAGCACATTAAGCCATAATACTTTCCACTGTAGCTTCAGTTCCCGTAGTCTTAAACAAGCACTACTATTGGAATTAGAACTGGACTGCAAAAATCTCAACAGCCACAAGATGGCAGAAAATCAATCTGTCCACCATTTGTTGGTCATTCCTCTTTTTTCAGCCGGGTGATGGCAACCTTAACAGGTAGAATCCAATCCCTCGGAGATCAGCAGATTGAAAAACAATAAACTATATTAAATAAACATTGTAAGTATGGTCCAGAAATGCCTTATGTTCAGAAGTCAAAGTCAACTCTATGTTCTCTTTTTATACTATCCTCTAAGAATCTACTATTGTTGTACTACAGCAATGCATTGTTGATTATTGGTTTCTTCTGTAAGTAGTTCTTTTCTTTTCTTTTCTTTCTTTAAATAGCATTTATATTTAGGCTGTCTAATGGAAGTTGAAAGAAATATAGTTAAACAAGTTTCATTTTTAAATGTTTTTTTTTAGAAGTATGTCTCATCATTCCTCAAGACTAACTTACATAACAATCAGTTTTCATTTTATCCCAAGAACAATCTGTGATAGAAGTTGGACTGATAAACAATGACTAGCTCAAAACACACAGTGATCCATAGCTAAGAATGGACTTAACCTTGATCTAGACAGAACTTCTACTCTTTGTTCAATTTTACAATCTAACCATGCAATGCAGCAACTGTCTTTCTAGGATGTGGTTAGATAACCTGGTGCTCTCCTGAGATTTTTGAAATTCAGTTCCCATCATCCCACTCCAGCATGGCCAGTTTCATAGGAGAGATACATAAACTATCCCACAAGCACAAAATTCCCTACCTTTAATCTCGAATATGTTGTGAAGCCAAATAACAAAATAATGGCTTTATAGCAAAAGAAGTTAAAATCTGATCAATGCTTGGATAGGAGATCACAGGTTTTTGTGTTAATTAGTAACAGTTGAAACAAGAAAACATACTGTAGCCTCTTAATGATTAACAGTTAATTAAGGAAGAAAAGTGAATGGGAGACACCTAACATTATCTACATTTTTATGATGTTGTGAGACACTGCTGAGTGTAAGAAGTGTCATACAAAGAAAGAATATATGATAAAAGTCAGAGAGAACAATCAGAAATAAACCAGAAAGATTTCAATCAGAATTGAGCTGGAAGGGACCTTGGAGGTCTTCTAGTCCAAACCCCTCTCAAGCAGAAGACTCTATACAATTTGAGACAAATTGGCTGTCTAGTCTCTTCTAAAAAACTTCCAGTGATGAAGCACCCACAACTTCTGAAGGCAAACTGTTCCACTGGTTAATTTTTCTCACTATTAGGAAGTTTCTCCTTAATTCCAAGTTGTTTCTCTCCTTAATTAGTTCCATCCATTGTTTCTTGTCTTGCCTTCTGGTGCTTTGGAAAATAAGTTGACTCCCTCTTCTTTTCAAAAGGCACAGGGTTCACACATTGTGGTAAACCTTCTGTTTTAGCCATGGTTGATTGAATTTTCCATAGAAATAAATACTATTCTAAACCAAAGGTACGGAATGTTTTGGGGTTGAAGGCACAATGGAATTTTGGATACAGATGATGGGCAGGTTTATAAAATAGTTTTCTTGATGGGTTTAGCCAGTCATAGAACCATTCAATTGAAGGTGAACTTCTCATCTGGATCTCAAAAGGACCTTGGTGTACCCAGAGACATTACCATAAAGGCATGTTGTATTATCTGGTGGGGCAAAGAAACCAATGGGCACAAAGGAAGAAATATTTGGGCTTGATACCCCAAACTCTCTTGAGTTCTTTCTTACAAATACAGGCACCAAGGTAAGTTATAATTTTTATTATTAACAACACTTTCAAATAATTTTTTCTCTTTCTCCACTCTTCTCCTCTCTGATATGATGTCTACTGAGACCTACATTACATGTTCTACATCAGGCATGTCAAACTGGCAGCTTGCTGGCCAGATACATCATGCCCACCTCAGCTCCACAAAGGCAAAAATAGTTGCAATACATCATGATCCGGCCCGTGATGTGATTTAGTTTGACACCTGTATTCTATATGGATAACTGAATGGAATGACTGAATACATAAACCCTGTCCAGAGTCTATGTCATCCAGAGTCAATGTGTGAGTGAGAAGGGTGGTTTCTAAATTTGATAAATAAATAATAATGGGAAAGGCAAAATAATGTTTAACAGGCAAAAGGTAAGGCTGAGTGAAAGAATAAATAGCTTTTTTTCCCCAGATATATAGCTACATGATCAGGTTGGTTCTGTTTTCCTTCAGATGTGAAGAACCAGCTATTGTAACTTGGGACTTTTCCACCCTGCACCTTCAGCTGCATGTTTTCCCCGCACAAACATCTGGAAACAAATGTGCTTGCTTCAGAACTCCCATTCCAGATTTCTCTTTCCATTGTTGATGATGACGGGTTGATAAGTTGTCTGGGTTCTGTTTAGCACAGCCTTGGATTTGGAAATTCCTGTGCTTTTTTAGCCAGAAAGAAAGAAAGAGAGAGGGGGGGGGAAGGAAAAGAAAGAAAGAAAGAAAGAAAGAAAGAAAGAAAGAAAGAAAGAAAGAAAGAAAGAAAGAAAGAAAGAAAGAATAAGGAGGGAGAGAGAGAGGGAGAGAGGAAGGGAGAGAGGGAGGGAGGAAAGAATGACTACAATTTTGCCATTTTTCCTGTGCCTTGGGCTTGAAGAGAAACTGGCAGCATGCCTGTCTATTTCATCTGGTTTTTTTAAAAAAGAATGAAGATATGCTCAAAAACTTTAACTGGTCATAGCCCGGTGTAGATGGAATTAGAGCAGGAAAAGGGAGCTAGAAGGTTTTGGAGGATAAATAAAAATTTGCTTAGATATGAGGAAAATGTGAAAGAATGTAAAAAACAAATGAAAGAATTTTTTGTTATGAATATGCACAAGGGTACACTTATGGAAATGGTTTGGGATGAAAATAAAGCATATATGAGAGGAATCTTAATACATTTGAATAATAAATATAGACGTAGACAAGAAAAGAAATGGAGGGACTTAGAAGAGGAAATAAAAAAGAAAGAGCAGGCACTTATATTGAATCCAACAGATAAGAAAATAAAGGAAACAATAAATTTGTTGCGAGGGCAGTTCAACATGTTGATGGCACACCAAGTGGCAACAAATTTACAATATGCTAAACATAATACTTTCTGTAATGTGAATAAACCAGGTAGATGGTTAGCTTATTTGTTAAGGAAAAAACAAAAGCTACATACCATAGAAAAAATAGAATACAAAGGTAAAGGGGTATATCAACAAAATACGATTAAAAAAGCTTTTTTAGAATTTTATACAAAGTTATATGCTAGTGATACAATTCAAGGTAAAGACATAGATAGATCTTTACAGAAGGAGAATATTACACCAGAGCAAAGGGAAAGACTGAACCAACCAATAACTTCAGAGGAAATTATTTTAGCAATTAAACAGTTAAAACGGGGTAAAGCTCCAGGCACAGATGGACTGACAGCTGTTTATAATAAAAAATTTGCAGTTAGAAATGGTGGAACCGCTTAAGGAATTATTTAGCAAGATTCAAGCTGGAAGAGATGTACCCCCATCCTGGAGGACAGCTTTTATTTCATTGATCCCAAAGGAGGACCAAGATCGTAGTCAACCTAAAAATTATAGGCCAATATCGCTTTTAAATACTGATTATAAGATTTTTGCTAAAATATTAGCAAATAGGTTAATGATAGTTATGCAACAAATGATTCATAATGATCAATCTGGATTTATAAGTGGGAGACAAATGAAATGTAATGTAATGTATAAATTGTAAATTTATTGGAATATTTGGAAAGAAACAACCAAGTCCCTGCAGCGCTTATTTTTTTGGATGGGGAGAAGGTATTTGATCGATTGAAATGGCATTTTTTATTGAAAATAACAGAAAAGATGCAGTTTGGAGAGTACTTTATACAATCTATTAGGCCAATATATCAGAGACAAACAGCACAAATAATAATTAATGGTGGTTTAACAGAAACCTTTAAAATTGAAAAAGGAACAAGACAGGATGCCCTTTATCACCATTATTGTTTTTTTTAACTTTGGAACTTTTATTGAATAAAATACAAGGGTCAAATAAAATAAAGGGAATTAAAATTAGACATCATGATTATAAACTAAGAGCATTCGCAGATGACTTGGTTGTTACTTTAACTCAACCAGTACAATCAGTTACAGGTTTAGTGGATATAATTAGCCAATATGGACAAATGTCTAGATTTAAAATAAACAAACAAAAAACAAAGATAATAACTAAAAATATGACGGTAAAGCAAAAAGAAGAACTAGAAAGATTAACAGGATTTGAAATAGTAAAAAAGGTTAAATATTTAACCTGAAGCTGTATTACAGCTTCAAATGTAAAATTATAAAAATAATTATGAATTGTTATGGCAAAAAATACAGAAAGAGATGGAGAATTGGGGAAAATTACAATTATCTTTGTTGGGAAGAATAGCAGCAATAAAAATGAATGTTTTACCCAGGTTTTTATTTTTGTTTCAAATGATACCAATACTCAAGAAAGATGAAAATTTGAGGGAATGGCAGAAGGGCATTAATAATTTTGTTTGGGCAGGGAGAAGACCGAGAATAAAGTTAAAAATAATGCAAGATATACGTGAAAGACGAGGTCTTAAAATGCATAATTTAAGATTATACTATGAAGCAGCTGTCCTGTCAATAATTAGTCACTGGATTAATTCAGCAGAAGAAAGAATATTGAATATTGAAGGATATGATTTGTTATATGGTTGGTATGCTTATTTATTATATGATAAGAAGGTGGATAAGACCTTTAAAAGCCATATATTAAGGAATGCCTTGTTACGAGTTTGGAAAAAGTATCAATATAAGTTAAATTATAAGATACCTATATGGGCAATACCCAGATATGCAATAGAGAATATAAGTGTAGAACAAAAGCAAGAAGTGATTACCTATAAAGAGCTTCTTAAAATGGAAGGGGGTACATTGCAGTTAAAATCTTTAAATGCATTAAAAGAAGAAAGGATAATTCAAACTTGGTTTCAGTATGGACAGTTGCAAGCTAGATGGAAAGAAGATCAGAGAATTGGTATTATGCAGAACGAGGAAAATCTGGTAAAACAAATTAGAGATCAAGGCCAAATGCATATAAAAAGATTATATAATATATTGATAGAAATAGATTCAGAAACGGAATTAGTTAAGGATTGTATGATCAAATGGACACAAAATATTCAGGACCCAATAATGATGAAAACTTGGGAAAAAATATGGGTTAGAAATGTGAAATTTACGCAAGCACAAAATTTAAGAGAAAATTTTTATAAAATGTTTTATAGGTGGCATTTAGATCCTAAAAAGTTAGCTTGTATGTATCTGAATTTGCAATCTAAGTGTTGGAGATGTGATTGTGATGATGCCACTTATTATCATATATGGTGGACTTGTAAAAAAGTTAAAGCATTTTGGATTAAAATATGGTGGATTATCCAAAACATTCTTAAAAAGAAGATAAAGTTCACTCCACAGTTGTTTTTGTTGGGTATAATCACAGATTGTACAGTTATAGAGACTAAATTGATCTTAAATTTAATAACTGCAGTTTGACTTTTGGTGGTGCAATATTGGAAGAAGGAAGATCTGCCTACTATTGAAGAATGGACATTAAAAGTAGCGAATTTAGCAGAAATGGCGAAAATTTCAGCTTATTTGAAAGATCACTCACAATAAGGATATATATCGAAATGGAGAAGATGGATTGATTATATTCAAAACAAATATCAGACTAAAAAGTATCAAATAGCTTATGAATGAATAGAAAAATTAAGAGTATTCATATTTAAGTAAAAGGGGAGTTAAAGTGTGAAGGGGGGATAGGAATTCATAGATAGTTAGCTTAGTTTAGTATATGATTGTTAATTGTTATACCCTGTATTTTGTTCTGGGAAGTTCGGGGGGGGGAGAGTTGGGGGGGGTAAGGAAGGGAGGGGGGAGGGGGAAATATTTGTAATTTTTTTTTTTTTTGTAAAACTCTTTAATAAAAAAAAAAGAGAAAGAAATGAAGACTGATCCATCCTTGTTTAATGGATCAATAAAGTTGTTGGGAGAAAACAACCCAGCTTGTAACTTGTAAACCCAGCTTGAATTTGTAAAAAAAAAATTAAAAAATGGCAGTGGGATGTAGCAATAAATAACTGCAAAGGACACCTCTTCCTACCACAGGCAACAGTACCCAGTTGGACTGGATGGGAGTTACTTATAAAGTATGGAAGCACAGTATGAAAGCTGGAAAGCATGCCATAAAACAGCACAAGAAGTAAAACACTATTTTTGATAAACATTCAGAAAACCTGAAGAACTAATGGGGAAGATGTTGCATTAGAGGCCGGCTTCTAAGGTGCCAGAGACATCATCATACATTCTACTCTCCAGAAATGGTGGGTGGCTTGTGCTCATACTGAGGTGAACTGGTAGGATACATTTGCCTTTAGGCACCAGCGATGGAGATCTATCAACCTTATTTACTTCATGGTGCCTTTCCAGAGATAGAAAGCAAAAAGGGATCTGTCAGGAAACCAAGAAATTTGACTCAACTATGAATAAAAATATCATATGCAGATAAACTCTCCTTGTTTTCTATGCCAAGAAATAGGAATTGTTTCCTAGGCTGGGCAACCAATTCTCAGGATAATTTCATCACTTCTGCCTATGTGAGTTCAGAACAGTTAATTTAATGCAAAATGCTGTGTTGGCAGCCTCTGTTTCTTCAGGGAAGGAGAGGCATGTTTTATAACGTTATCACACAAAGTCTTTACAGGGAGTTTTTTCCCCATAAAATCATGGAGCTTTTTTTTTTTTTTTTACCATAAGTCCAATTCCTCTATTTCATCTAGGAATTCAAATTAAAACATAATAGACAACAGCCTCTGTGTAAATATATTCAGCAAAGGGAAGCTTCGCTCAGTAACTTCCTCAGTAACTGATTCCACTATTGAATTTTTCTTACTTTCTGGAAGTTTATCCCACTATTCAACTAGACTCTGTCATCATATAATGTCACTATGCCTAAGTGATGAACAGATCTTGGCCTTTGTATGTGTGATTTACCTTAAGGTATTTTATTTATTCCAATAATTAATTTGTTTCAATTAAGCATGTCTAATTTCAGGCTGGCTCTAAGGTAAAAGTAAAGGTTCCCCTTGCACATATGTGCTAGTTGTTCCCGACTCTAGGGGGCAGTGCTCATCTCTGTTTCAAATCTGAAGAGCTAGCGCTGTCTGAAGACGTCTCCATGGTCATGTGGCCAGCATGACTAAATGCCAAAGTGCTTTTGAACTGCTAGGTTGGCAGAAGCTGGCACAAGTAATGGGAGCTCACCCCATTACGTGGCACTAGGGATTTGAACCGCTGAACTGCCGACCTTTCGATCAACAAGCTCAGCGTCTTAGCCACTGAGCCATCACATATCTCAGCAGGCTGGCTCTAGGTATTATGGCTGGCCCATAATATAACAGAACAAAATAAACTAAAAAAATAATGATTAAAATAAAATAAAATAATAAAAAATTAAAATAATAAAAATTAAAATAAAATATAATTTAAATAAGATATGCAAAATACTGAAGATGATGGGAATCCAGCCACCTAACAGACATCTGACAAGGCTCTTTGTTCACACTAACCAAAGCACAGGATAGAGTAGTAAGCAGGTTTAAATATATTTTTTTCGGCTTTTCTTCAGGGTCATCCAAATCTACAGATATCCATCTTTTCTATTTGGCACTTTCTCATTGTTACTTGTACAACAATGCTCTTCTTTCTTAGATTAAAAATAGAAAATATGTTTCTGTCAGAAAGCTGGTTTCCTGTTAAAACATTCTTCTGAATCCAACTTTTATTTTTATGGCATCTTTTAAACATTTCTTTTGCTTCTATTCCATACATAATTAGAAAATAAACACACATAAAACAGATGTCAGCTGGGTGCAAAAACAAGGTTTTGTTAAAATATTATTACAGGAATATCTCATCACATCAAATCATTCATGCTTTTATATAACCTTTATAAATGACCATTTGAAGACATATAGAGAATGTTTTTAAATAGAGGTATTTGCTTCCTGAATATATTTTGCCCTTCACTTTCTGAGTCTGTGATAAAAATTATTATTAACATTTAAGAATATAGTTTTATGGCTGTGAACCGAAATGAAATGGAGCTAAATAAAATTGACATTATACCTAATGAAATACTTCTGAAAAAGCAATAGAGAGAAGCTAACCTGCACTGTGGTGATATTTGAGGCCTCTCAAAATATATTAGCCATTTCATCAAACCAAGACTGAAGAAAAGAAAATGTGCTTTTCTAAATATGTGACCTAAGTTTATACTCAATCAGTTGCTACGGATGTCCATATCTGGCCATGTTTGAGGGGCTTGATGAAATCAGTGAGAAATATCAGTTAGAGAGACTGAGAAGTTGGCATGCCAACAGTAGGAAATTCAAATATTGTTTCCATGCTGAACTGAATAAAAGTGATATCTTTGCTGGAAGTTTTGCAATAACATAATATAGCTGAAGGCCCACTAGGGATTCAATAAGTCACACTGTACTGGTATAAATCAAGGAATTAGTGCAATGAGATCCTAAAAAGGGTAGGGGGAACCATCCATATCTAAGTAATCCTGACAAAGCTGTCTCTTTCTCTCTCTATGTGTATGTAGGTAGGTAGGTAGGTAGGTATGTATGTATGTATGTATGTATGTATGTATGTGCAGTGGTGGCACAGTGGTTAGAGTGCAGATCCTATCTTTCATTACACCACCACCTCCAGAAAAGTATGGCACTTTTTGACTTCCCATATTTCAATCCCAAAGAAAAGTACATAACAAGGGAAGTTCTTCCATTATGTGTTTTCAGTTGCAGTTCTATTGTCAGCCTTAAGTCTTGTCTTAAAAAATAATTACGGAGTTCTTCTCCTGGAAAATTAAGAGGTTGTGTCTACCTAGTTTCCCCAGAAAGAAACTTCAGAAATACTATTTATACTTAGCTTTAATAATGAAAAATGGCATGCAAATTAAGTAACAGACTAGTAAATCTATAAGGGACATTATGTGACAATATTACTTTGATCTGACATACTGTCCCAAAATTAATTTCAATAGAGGTAATTGCTGAAACTTGAACTCAAGCATATTTCTGAATAAACAGGGAGAGAGAGAGAGAGAGATACACCACAATAGAGAGATATATTTTCTTATTTTATTTATATATCAAACTTCTTAATCCTGACACATCTCTCTCTCTTTCTCTTTATACACACACACAGAGAGAGAGAGAGAGAGAGAGACATATATAGAAACGCACATATATATTCACATATTTAATTTATATAACAAACTTCTTAATCACTCATTTCCTACCTACATGCATACATAGGGGCTCATAAATATTAGTTATGTATTTATTACAGTATACAGTAGTGGCCAAAATTGTGGAAATCTTTTTGGAAAAGTGTATTTTTGAGGTTTGATGGCTAATAACACCACTTTGGAGTAATATCATAAAATTATACCAATGGAAAGATAATTTAATCAAGAATGTAATGCAACAAAGTTTGTTCAATTATCTGTATTCTATGAAAAGTTATAGCCAAATAACCAGAAAAAGAAAGCACAACTTGCTTAGGTTGATATCAGGTAGTTTTCCTTCATCTGATTATAGCCAATGAGCATGAGTGTTTAGAGAGCCAATCAGGTGTCATCTTGTCTTGGCAATGAGCCAATCAGATTACAGTAGGATTCAGTTATTGATGCCAAGCTTTGAAGCTGAAAGGAGGACATATGTCAATGTGTTATGTGATTGCTATCAAGTTGGTTGGGTTTCCTTGTGTTCTTTCATTTAGTGAACTTGTAAAACGTAATAAAATTAAAGTAATGGTGCAAAGAGTTGATTGGTCACCCAGAAAGCAATATAAAATAGTATTATTAAGCGAACAAGGTTACAGTTATAAAGAAATTACTGTAGAAGAAAAATTGATGGAAACTTAACCAGAGGTGGCAGTTTTTGAAGAGGTATAAGTAGACTCAGTCACTTCAAAACCACAGTGGTAAAGGCAGGAAAAGGTGCACAACAGTAAGTGATGATAGATGAATTACGAGACTGTGCCTACGTGACAGAAGAAAATCATCTGGGTGTATACAAGATAAAATGGCGCAATGCAATGTGAAGTTGACTGTGAGGCCTGTTCAGCGCAGACTGCAGGAATTTGGCCTAAAATCTAAATTCCATGAAAAAACCAATTTTATCTCTCAAACAAGGGTTGAAAAGCATTACATTCTTGATTAAATTATCCTTCCAGTGATATATAATTTTATGGTATTACTCCAAAAACAAAAGTGGTGTTATTAGCCATCAAACCTCAAAATGGGCATTGGTCTTACCTGATACGCCCTTTCTGTGATAGGTGGGCATGGCAGTCATGCCTGGGGAGTGACACTGCCTTGCTCCAATGGGACTGAGTCTGCTGAAAAGTTCTTAAGTCCCGCCTCTTCCTGGGTAGTCCAGTTTTGAGACAAGGTAGATCAGCAGACTGTCATGTCTGGAAAATTAGAACATACTTGAGATTGCCACCCACTCCCATGCCCGGGAACGGCCCAACAGGGAGGGTCTGACTGCCATGCCCACCTATCACATAAAGGGCATATCAGGTAAGACCAACGCCCATTCTCATGATGGTGGGCACAGCAGTCATACCTGGGACATACCAAAGCCATTGTCCTATAGGGTGGGATCCGGCCGGACCCGGGCAGCAGTCTCCAGATGAATTCCTTGCAACACTCTCCTTCCAAACGCTGCATCAGCCGAGGCGTAGGCATCCAACCTGTAATGCCGGATGAATGGAGTAGGAGAGGACCAGGTGGCTGCCCTGCAAACTTCCTCCAGGGGAGCTCTGGTGGACCAGGCCGCTGATGTGGCCATGCTCCTTGTGGAGTGTGCCGTAATATTCTGGGGAATCAGCAAGGCTTGGACTGAATAAGCCATAGCTATGGTAGCCCTGATCCACTGACCAATGGCAGAAGAAGACAGCTTGGCGCCCATGGAAGAAGGCTTGAAGGCAACAAACAGAGCTTCCGTACGACGGAAAGAAGATGTGTGGGCAATGTAGATCTTAAGGGCTCTGCGAACATCTAGAGTGTGCCATGTCCGTTCTAGTCAGTGCCGAGGAGAAGGGCAGAAATTGGGAAGAATAAGTTCTTGTGATCTGTGAAAGACAGAGTTGATCTTGGGAATAAACCCCGGATCCAGACGCAGGACCACCTTGTCCTCATGAAAAATACATAGGTCTTGTAGAACTGACAGGGCCGCCAACTCAGAAATCTGGTGGGCTGAGGTTATGGCTACCAGAAAAGAGACCTTGAATGACAGGAATTTGAGGTCCACCTCCCGAAGAGGCTCAAAGGGGTGTCTAGTGAGTGCTGACAATACCTTGGTAAGGTCCCAAGTAGGGAATGTGTGTATGACTGGAGGCCTGAGGTTTGTAGCTCCACGTAAAAAACTGCAAATCAAAGGGTCTTTAGAGAGAGAGAGACAGCTGACGAGTAAGACAGAATAGACGAAATAGCCGATACCTGGCGCTGTAGAGTATTCGGAGAGAGATCTGAAGAGAAACCGTCTTGTAGGAAACCAAGGACTTGAACTACCAATGCTGACATGGGAATGATACTGTGCCATCTACACCATCTGGAGAAAGCAGACCATGTGGTGTCGTAAATGTGAGTGGTAGATCCGTGTCAAGAGGCTTGAATGGTTACAATGACATCTGGTGGAACCTGAGCCTCCATCAAGAGGAACCGCTCAATCTCCAGACGGCTAGCTGGAAGGACTGTGGATCTGGATGAACTAGCCGTCCTTGTAGGAGCGATACCTGACTGTCTGGAATTCTCCAGGGCGGTTCTGCCTTCTCTCTGATCAGTTTCCGGATCACCTGGGCTACAAGAGGGAAGGGAGGAAAGGCGTAGAGAAGGATTCCCTTTGGCCATGGGTTGCATAAGGCGTCGACTGTTTCCACTCCCTGGGCAGGGAAACGGGAAAAGAAACGGGGTAGTTGATGGTTGACTGCCGAGGCAAACAGATCCACTTGAGGATGGCTGAACCGTTGGAAAGCTCTTGGAACAGACGAGGATGTAGGCTCCACTCTGCCAGGTCAATTGTAGTGCGGCTGAGGGAATCCGCTTGAACATTGGACACCCCCGAAATGTGTTCTGCGTGGAGAGACAGTAGGTGGGACTTGGCCCAGAGCCCCAGCCGAAGAGACTCCTGAAGAAGAGCTCGGGAACGGGTCCCTCCTTGTCTGTTTATGTGAGCTTTGGCAGTGATGTTGTCCGTGAGGATGAGGACATCCCTACCCTGGACCTGGCCCCAAAACCCCTGAAGGGCTAGGAAGATCACCCTGAGTTCTAGGAGATTTATGTTGAGATCGCATTCCTGTGGGGTCCCCGTGCCCTGAATCATGTGCGTCTCCAGATGAGCACCCCAACCTACCAGGCTGCCATCCATCATTATGACTAACCGTTGAGGTTCCAGGAATGAGCTTCCCTTGGAGACATTCTCTGGTGTCCACCACTTGAGAGAGTCGATGGTGTTGCTGGTCAGATGAAGTAGGTGGGTTGAGGGACTGTTGAGGTTTTGCTGGTAGGGCCGAAGAAACCACTGCAACTCCCTGTTGTGAAGACGAGACCAGGGTGCTATACCATAACAAGACACCATCTTGCCTAGCAAGCTAGACAAGCTCAGTAGGGAAGCTGACCTGGACTGAATAAACCTACGGGCCATATCACAAAGACTATCCTGTCAATCCTGGGATAGGAAAACCTTAGCTGACAGCGTATCTATCACAGATCCTAGGTGCTGAAGATGGGTAGATGGAGCCAAAGGACTCTTCTTCCAGTTAATGGAAAACCATTAAGATATCAAGAGATGTGGCCATCTCCCGACGAGTCTGAAGATCAGATCGGGAAAGGATGAGTATATCATCCAAGTAAAAAAGAATCCTGACGAGAAAGGAGGAAATGTGAGAAATAAGGGCTGCCATAATTTTAGTAAACACCCTAGGCGCTGAAGATAAACCAAATGGAAGAGCTTTGTACTGGTAATGGTTACCATTGTAACAGACCTGAGGAATCTACAATGGGCAGGGAGAATAGGAATGTGTAAGTAGGCTTCTGTTAAATCAATAGAGGACATAAAATCTCCCTCTCTAATAACTAAAAGAATAGTGTGGAGAGATTGCATCTTGAACCGGTGGTAGATTATATACCGGTTCAAAGACTTTAAATCAAGAACAGCCCTCCAATCCCCCAAAGGTTTCTGCACTAGGAATAAATGGGAATAGAATCCCTGACCCCATTGGAAAAAAGGTATAGGCTGGATGGCCTGTATCAGCAAAAGGTGTTCAATGGCCACCTCAACACGAGCACATTTGGTTCTATCCAAGGACAAAGGACAGCGCAGAAAACAATTGGGGGGACTGGAGCGGAACTCAAGAGCTAGGCCGAATCAAATAGTGTCTTTAACCCAAGAATCTGAAACCGTGTTATTCCATATGTCAGCGAAAAAGGATAACCTGCCCCCAATCCTAGAATCAGGAGGAGAATTAATGGGCTCGGTGAAAGGGCCAGCCTCTGGAGCCTCTGAAAGGTCTCTTGGAGAAGAACCTGTACCCCTGTCTGACCTGAGATTCCTGTTGGTGAGGTCCTCATGGATGAAATGGCCTAGCATTTAGCATCTTGAATTTCTCTGGGAGGAGCCATTACAGAGAGGGCGGGGGCCTGGGTAGGGCCTGGGGCTTTGTTCTTATCAGTTTGAGCCTTTTTAAAAGCCCTTTCCATGGCTCTATTGCGTCTTTCCTCATTTTTAGAGGATTTAGATCCTTTAGAAGCAGATGAGTGAGCTATTTTAGCAGCAGGGTGTGTGTGGGAAGAGCAGCCCTCCCCTGGATCAGGCCCATGCTGCTGCTTTCTTTTGGATGACTTGCGAGAAGCCTTAGAAGGAATAGCGTCGGCCATTTTGAATTTACAAGTTTCAATTTCCAGATATTCTTAAAGGTACAGAAGCCTCCCACAGCACTAATAAGCACAAACAGTCACACAATAAGCAATCACAGGCTCCAGAGGATTGAAAAATCCCAAATACTTGCTGTTGAAATGCTCCTTGAGAAACGCTGAGATCTCTAGCCATCCGACTTGGCGCGATAATCACAGGCATGGTAAAAACCTTCGCACCAACAGCTGTAGAGCTGAAGCCCTTAAATCAGCTCACAGCCCTTCAAAATGCCCCAAAAACGGCTCCAAATGCCTCCAAACGCCTCCAAATGAATATTAAGGGCTCAGAAATGCCGCGGAGCAAGCTCATGGGTGGAAAATGCCTATGGTTCTGCCAGCTGGCAGACCAAAGCTGCTCAAGCGGCTCAGAGTGGTTTCTGGTAAAAGCCTTTCTTGCTCTAGCAATAGTCAATTTAGAAATAACAAAAAATAAAAGAATATAAAATAAAAAAGCAGAGTAAATACTCTAATTATAGTAGAGAAACTATAGACACGACTGTCCCAGAGAAGACTGAGTTGAAAAACTGGACTACACAGGAAGAGGCGGGACATAAGAACTTTTCAGCAGACTCGGTCGCATTGGAGCAAGGCAGTGTCACTCCCCAAGCATGACTGCCGTGCCCACCGTCATGAGAAATATACTTTTCCCAAGAGGTTTCCACACTTTTGGCCATACAGCTACCCTATAACAGAGATTCACAGATAATACGAGGAGCTAACCAGGAGTGGGTTCTACTTACCTTTACTACTGGTTCAATGTCAGGGTCAGTGGGTGGAGCTTCCTGCTGGTTTTACTATCAGTTCTATAGAACCGGTGCGAACCGGAGACAACCCACCACTGGAGCTAACAAATATTAAAACACAGTACAATAAGATAAAAGATAAACTACTGAGATTTTAAATTGAAATGGTCAAGTTAAAAGACTAGCATAATTTAAAAGCTAAATAAATCCCAATCTTGTTTGGCCTTGTAAAGATAATAAAGATGGCAGCTTGTCAGAAAAGTCTTTTTCAATATTCAGGTATCATCACCAAAAAAGATCTTTCTTAATGATAGCCCATTCTACCTTACTTGGCAGGAACACTTAGAGGAGAGTTTCTAAAGAAGAAGTCAGGATTTGGGTAACTACTTCTAAGCAATTTAAGGCTTTCAAGTTTAAATCAGCTTGGTGTCAGAACAAAAGAATTAATCCCATTAATAATCCTGTGCTCTGATTCAGGATCACTTCCAATTTCTAAACCATTTTTAAAAGTCACCCGAGGTATAATTTATTGCAATAGTCTTAATGGGAATTGGCCCAGCTAGTTCCATTCAGCTAAGGTCACTGAGAGAGTTCATGAAAGATACTTGTAATCACAAGACTACTTAAGCTAGCTGAATAAGTCAGAAAAATTAATAAGGCATTCCCTAGAAATATTGCTATGTAACCTGCAAAAAGAGAGACAGTGAAGAATGTACCTATCAGTGAGTTTTTCCTCTAAGAAGACATAAACAGGAATGGGAGATCAGGCTTCATTTATGAAATGTACATTTCAAGGTAAGAATCTGCGGAGGGGAAACTTACAAGCAAATCTGAAGATGTTATATCAGGTTAGTAGATATTAAGAGCCAGCACACTTTGAAAATGATTCAGAAGGAATTCATCAGATCTCAGATGAGCAAAACACCACTTTGTTACTCATTAAAACAGAAAGTGTTTTCTGCATTTCCATTCAAGCCTGGAAAAACTTGTAGCTGATTTAAGAAGTTGACTCATTAAAGAGGAGACAACTCTTAGAAGTGCTGCAACTTTTTTTCAATCTTGTGTGGAAGCTCTTTTAATGCAATGAGTCTGTAGAGCAGAAGTCTTCAAACTTGGCAGCTTTAAAACTTGTGGACTTCAACTCCCAGAATTCTCCAGCCAATTCTGGGAGTTGAAATCCACAAGTCTTAAAGCTGCCAAGTTTGAAGATCTCTGCTGTATAGATTCTCAGTCACCCAGGTCATAGTTGTCCCAAAGACGCTTTTTCAGGAGGCAACTGGACTTTGTTTTTTTCTTTGAAGATGTTTCGCTTCTCCTCCAAGAAGTTTCTTCAGCTCTGACGGGAGATGGGGAATATCCTATCAGAGCTGAAGAAGCTTCTTGGAGGAGAAGCGAAACGTCTTCAAAGAAAAAATAAGAAAGTCCAGTTGCCTTCTGAAAAAGCGCCTTTGGGAAAACTATGACCTGGATGACTGAAAATCTCTATTAGCTTTTAGCTTACAATTTGGAATGAACACCCTTGAATGGTGTGGGAATAGGAATGGATTCCCAGAGAAAAAATTGCAGACTACAGGAACCAGAAGCACTACTCAGGGTCACCTGAGTATATCGGAGGACACAGACAAACCTCCAAGTTCTTCAACAACCCCCTAAAAGAATGCAAATGACCAGCTGTCTGCAAGGAATATAAATCCTTTCATTCCCCACTATTCTGTCAGAACTAAAGAAGCTTCTTGGATGAGAAGTGTAACATCTTCAAAGAAAAAAACAGTCTAGTTGCCTCCTGAAAAAGCACCTTGGGACATTTTAATGCAATGCACATCTGAGTATTATTAGTCATATTTCTATGCCGCCTATTCTCCGAGGACTCTGGGCAGCTAACACCAAAGACAGTATACTAAATAGCATATTGCCCCCAACAATCTGGGTCCTCATTTTACCCACCTCAGAAGGATGGAAGGCTGAGTCAACCTTGAGCCGGTGAGATTTGATCCACTGATCTGCTGAACTAGCAGTCAGATGAAGTAACTGCAATACTGCACTCTAACCACTGCGCCACCTCGGCTCGGAGTAATTTTCAGAGGTTGCACAACCCTTGCAGATAAGCTTATTGCTGTTATACTGGCATAGGTTTTCATGACCAGTATTGTTGGGCAATGATGGGCTTCAGGCAGTGGTGGGTTTCTACCATTTCACCCCAGTTCAGGTGAACCAGTAGTGGCAGTGGCAGGAGGCTCCGCCCACTTGCCCAAACATAATCATGGGCGCTCTGCTCATGTGCAAAAGGTTCTGCGCATGCGCAGAAGCACAAAAGTGCTGTGTGCGAGTGAAGCGAACACGCATGCACGCTCCTGGTTCTGAATCGGTAGCGAAGGTAAGTGGAACCCATTACTGGCTTCCGGGTTAGTGACCATGATCTAGATTTCCTGACATTTTGCCAGTTTTTGTGGCTGGTAATTTAGGAAGCAAAGTAGTGCTATGCACACCACCGACAATTGAGCAGGGATTAACTGATCTCTTGTCTTTATAGTCAGGCATCCTGACTTCTGATTGGTCTTTGGTTTTCTTTCTCTTTTAAAAAATAATTATATTAAAGATTAAAAATATAAAGAATGAAAATGAATACAGATTACAAAAAATGTAAGAATAGCCAAGCAGGTTTCTGATTGGTGCATGTTACTGTAGTAAGGACTTGTCTGTTACTTTGTTCTTACATTAAAAGTAGATTGAAGCTATAGTAGCACAGTGGTTAGAATGCATATTGCAGGCTGATTCTGCCCACAGCCAACAGTTTGATCTTCAAGGTTGGCTCAGCCTTCCATCCTTCCAAGGTGGGTAAAATGAGGACCCAAATTGTTGGGGGCAATATGCTAATATTCTAAACTGCTTAGAGAGTGCTGTAAAGCACTATGTAATGGTATATAATTCTAAATGCTATTGCGATTGCTATTGGGCAGCCAGCCAATTTATTATTATTATTTTTAAAAAACTATTTTATCCTATTTTAATTTCCTATTTTTCCATGATGGTCTTTTGCAATAAATAATCAATTTATCTTAAGCCACGGTGGCAGTTAGAATGCAGTACTGCAGGCTACTTCTGCTGACTGCCAACTGCCTGCAATTTGGCAGTTCAAATCTCACCAGGTTCAAGGTTGACTCAGCCTTCCATCCTTCTGAGGTTGGTAAAATGAGGACCCAGATTGTTGGGGAAAATATGCTGACTCTGTAAACTGCTTAGAGAGGACTTTAAAGCACTGTGAAGTGGAATATAAGTCTAAGTTTCTCTTGTTATTGCTATTGCTAATGTGCCTGTTTGTTTAAATAATCCTACTACCTTATTTGGAGAACCACGACATGGAGGCAAATTGCTGCAGAAACTTCTAATTCTTTGCTACCACCTAGTTATCATCAGGATTTTTGAAGCCAATTAAATAGATGTCCACATTTTTTTTTCTTCCTACATACGTTATCCTTCCAGTAGAAGTAATTGGGATACGGCAACAGAAACTTTGAAAAGGTACTATAACAATGAAAGCATTTTTTTCTGAAGAGAGCAAAATGTTATGATGTTACCCAAAGTCACAGTAATGGTAGAGAAGCATGAATGCATTTCTTAAAAGGTGAAATACAATGATATTCACATTTAGCAGCCCAGGTGTTAAAATTTTATTGGGTGCTAATTTAATTTTTATACCGTCAACACTTGTCTGCATTGTAACACCTGCTGAATACTATTCTACAGCAACAAAGTACATCTTTACATGAAAACAGCTGCCTAATCAATATGACTGAAAGGAATATATAGGAAAACTAGAGAAGACTCCAGAGGGCAAATGGAGCCCAAAGGAATTAAACTTCATTTAATGTGTTTAGAACCATGATGTGAGAAGGAAAACAAACTAAATAATTTGCTTTTAGATTTTGCTTTGTAATCCAATGAGAATATTTAGCTGAAAGCAGCAATGAAAACTGTGCCAACTACATACCTAAAATGATACAAACGGGTAACATTTAGATTTTCAAATATAGCACGATGCGCTCAGAAATATTTTCTTCAGAAAATAAATTGAGCAAATGTCATGGAAAACAAGACAGTTAAATCAGCTTTGCCCAATCTGCTGGTTTCCAAGTGTGCTAGGATTTCAGTTGCTAGAATTCATAGACTGTGGCTGGATTTTAAGAGTTGTATTTTTTAATATATGTGATGAAAAATGGAATAGATCCATGAAAACACACACTTTGTGGAGAAGCTTTTTAAAAGCATTAGCAATCAAAGGAGTATATATATATATATACACACATACACATGTAGGTCTTTGGTTATTCGGGTCTTCTCCCACGTAAAATTGGAAGTGTCTTGGCGACGTTTCGACGAAGTCTCATTCGTCATCTTCAGGCTGGTGTTCTCAGCTTCGTGCTTCCAGGAGCAATGTGTGTGATCAAAGCTGTTTCTTCCTTTTAACTGCCAGTGGGGGTGTGAACTGATTGGGTGGGAGCTTGGCTGTGTTCTGATTGGGCGGAGGTGTGTTCTGATTGGTTGGGGGTTTGGCTGTGCTCTGATTGGATGGGGGGTTGGCTGTGCTCTGATTGGATGGATATATATATATATATATATATATATATATATATATACTGAGTTTAGAGCTGGAATTTTGAAGATTTCAATGTTTTATCAGCTACAATGGCATCCAATCTGTTTACTAGCTTAATTCTAAATGGTGGGTTTTTTTTAAAAAAAAAGCCTAAATAATTTGAAAACTATAGTTGATCATATGTAGTTTCTTGACCATCTAATGAGAAGCTTCTTGCATTCATGCTGAGTCTTCAGAAGTATGGATAATTGGAAAACCCTGAAGGCATTATTTTTGTTGGTCAGGTTTTTATGAAGCAATAATATTCTGCATTCTCTTCAGTATTATGAGCCATGGTGATGCAGTGGTTAGAATGCAGTACTGCGGGCTAACTCACTAGTCATTACAGGAGTTCGATCCTGACGGCTCAAGGTTGACTCAGCCTTCCATCTTTCCGAGGTCGGTAAAATGAGGACCCAGATTGTTGGGGGCAAGATGCTGATTCTGTAAACCACTTAGAGAGGGATGTAAAGCACTGTGAGCAGTATATAAGTGGTATTGCTATTGCTATTATTTCAGGAAAAATAATGGGAACATTGGAATCATTGCATGCAGCAGTGATATCCATAATTAATTGAGAAACAATGATTAAGCTATTTGGATTAATCTAATAAACATTCTGTGTATGCCCTACAACACAGCCAGAATGTATAAGCCAAGCATGCTTCCAACCGGGAACATTTCATTTCATATTTCTACTCTATGAAAAGTATGGATGAAAACTGAAAAATCACCAACCAGACGGTCAAAGTATGAATCAAAGTTCCATTCATTTATCCTTAGAAGCCCTTGTTCTAAATTTGTTATGAACATCAGAATGCCTACGTAATAAAGTTTTAGTTCCATAAAATATTGATAGGTTTCCCCAGGAGTGTTTCTGTTTGCACATGAATTTGCACATTTTTGTACAATGTGATTTTTTTAAAAAAAGTTGACACTGTGCTTGAAATATAGGGGAATGGAAAAATTCATGCTGAGGCTATTGTTTAATCCCCTGAAATATTCAGCTGTCATTTATACTGTGGTGCTTGAAACAAACTGGACTATGCTTGCACTTCAGGGATGCATTGTGACTTCACTTGGCATTATATCTGCCTTTACCATTAAAAATGGGAGTGTTAGATATAATTCAACAGTTGTAAAATATGCAGATGTCGTATTTTATTGCCCCACAACTTTTTAAAAAATGTTTCGGTCACTTTACATTTTCTCTCCATTCTCCCTACATGCTCTTGGGTATATCCCAAACATCTGGATTTTCAAAGGGCGTTATGCTGATTAATAGTAGCTCAGGAGACAGTCATTACTTTTAATGATGGAGCTCTGTTTCATTGGGCATGGTGTCTCAAAATGTGCCTGGATAAGCTAAGCCTTTGTTAAAATGGGAACATTGCTTTTTGATATTGCCATAAAACAGACAAAAGAGAAATTCAAGATACAAATAACAGTTCCTAAAATGCACTCGCTCTTCAGGGGGAATTTGGTCTTTTGTCACTTCTCCCTCAAACACATTAAAACTGTTAGAGGCTTCACTGAATATTTTTTTACAACACAGGTTGATTTCAGTTCATGCTGGGGTTGGACTTAACTCTAATTAAGACAACTCCTGAATAGTCATTTGTAAGACATACATGGAATCTTATTTTAGTTCAGACACATTAAGTATAAGAGGGCTATTGCCTTTATGCTTCTATGGAATTACGGGAAAGGAAGTTCAAATATCCCTAGAGTAAGGAGGAAAGCATCACATTTTTCTATGGAACATTAATTTTCCATGAGGAAGGAGTAATTATTATTTATTAGGATGGAATTCAGTATGAATCACAAGGCTTTCATTCTAACTCATGTGATTCTGTTGCACATGTAAATCACATGAAAATGGATTTCCCACATTTTAGATCTATGATATCAAGATCATTTAACTAGTTACATGATAGATGATAGATAGATAGATAGATAGATAGATAGATAGATAGATAGATAATATACATGCAACATTTTGATGATAATAATAAACCACAATCAATATTTAAAGTAAGGATAGGCACATTTTCTGAAGGATTTTTTTATTTGGTGATTTAGTCTCTTAAGATTTTGAAGGACTTACTCTACATTTCTTGAGTTTCCTAACTTAAAATGTTAAGAAATTATGCCATTCGTTTTCAGCAGCTATGGTCAAAAGTGACTCTGGGTTCACACACACACACAAAGTTTACCCAACTTGATATAAAATGAAATGTGCATATAAATCTGGTTTTAGGCCAAGTTCATTACCAAAACTGTACCGTTTTCCTTGATAAATGACAGAGACAGGTGAAAAACAAAAGATTAACTCATATTATTTGGCTACCTTTGATACAACCTTTAACAGTGGTTTCTGGACCAGCTATGGTGGTGGTTGGGGACATGGTTGCAAGGTAGTTCTGGCCCACCTTATAGGAACACTTCCCTTCTTAGCCACATGGGATTTAATTTGTGAACTGCACCAACTTCTGTTTGCCAGACTCTGGCCTCAGTAAGATACTTGGTATGCATAAAACCTTACACTAAAATGTAGATTAAAGTTCTGTAACTCTGTCAGAAAGCAAATTTTATTTTTAATTATTTTGTTCACGTTATACTTGAGAATATAATAAGAATTGTGCCCTTGCTTTATTCACTGACAAAAACTCAGCAGTGATTCTCAAGCACTAAATTCAGTACATATGCAAAATGCTTTTATCTCGCAAGATAAAAACTTAGGCAACTCAGACCCAAGTCTCTGACAGGGGCAGATGACAATCTTGATAGGATAATAAAATGGAGACGCTTAAAACTGTTGATGAACCTCTATCCACATGAAGAAGTCCTCTCTTACATAATCTAGTTTCAAGTTCCCTTTTCCTGAGTTTTCCATGGTTAACAGATGTTTTGCCTTGAGCTTTTCATCATTGAAGCTGGATGACTTTTGGTTTTTGAGATAACTTTCATCTCTGCCCTGAGAAACTTTGGCTCTCTAGCTTCAGCATTTGTAGTGTTTCTTCTCAGTGTGTGAGGGGAAAATACCCCTCCTTTTAAAAAAAACATTTACATCTCTTTATAAATTATTGGCATAATGTAAAATTATAACAACACAAAACCAGGAAATATCTAGCAACTGCTGCCAACTATTCTGAAATCAATTTAAGGAGCTGCATACAAATATACAATCAAATTAAACAAACTGTACAATGCTAAGGAAATTAGATTATTTCAAATGCTTATCTTCCAATTTGTGTCTTGGCTTAACAGATGCTACGGCGTCCTTCATTCTAACTAAAATTTCATTTAATATCTCTCACTCCTGTATTATTATTTTTTTAAAAAAAGAAATTGTAATGGTTGTAGGGTTTTTATATTTTTTTATTTTTCAAAAAAATAAATAAATAGCGAAAGATAGGGAAGGGAAGAAAGCAATGCCAACCAGCTCCTACTCTGCCAAAACAGAAGCATATTTGAAAGCACCTGGCAAATAACCTGAATTTCATATGTCAAACACAGTATTGAAGATGAAATGCAAGCCTTTGGCAGCAATCAAAGTGGCCCTGAGCTACTTCAGAGGATAACCCCCCCCACACACACACACACCATTCTTTACTGAAATGCTGTGCATCAAACAGGTAGAAGAAGCAGGACACGTCTGCAAACTTGAAGTGTGAGCTGAAACAGATGGCAACACAGCACGAATGAGAAAATGATAGCCTAACACTAACATTTCCAGGGAGATATGAATGTTTCTAAGAAATGTCTTGGGGCTGATCCACCATTTACATAGTGGCATTCCTCCCACCCCAAGCAACTGTGCTTAACGCTGTACAGAAAACATGGCTCTTGTGGGGGAAATAAAAAAGGAACCATATCTATATATCAAGTACTGCACCGGCCTTCAGACCTAACCAATATCCTCTGTAAGTCATACAGTCAGATCTGTGTTCATGACGATTGCACATTTTGGCTCCCTCAGGAAATGGAGTACAGCCCCAAAGAGTCAGCAATCGGTAATGAGCCCATGTTAACACAACTCCATCTGTGTTTTATGCTTGGCTTCAAAAGCTGCTTCTTAGAATTATTAAAAATTGAGAGAGAGAGGGATTCCCACCCCCCCTTCATTGGCATTTCTATCACCCAGGAACTGAAATGTTATTTTTAGCTCCATAGATTGTTCCCTCAGGCACTGGTAGTGTCTGTGACAAAAGCAAACACATACAGGAAATACTATTTCAAAAATATAAATACTTGGCCTCTCCTTGAGACTAGCATGCATTATGCATGTCAGGAACTAAAAATATAAGTTCTGCAATGATTTTCCTCTGATAACACTGGGGCTGATTGGAGGAGAGTCAAATCTCTTAAAATAAATTCCATCGGATCTACTTTCTCTGGATGGAAAGAGATTCTTTTGCTCTTGAGATGAACCTGAACTTGTTAACCAATGCTAGAGAGCTGGCATCACAGCACCCTCCTTGTGAACAAAAGATTATTTGTAAGAAATGGCTTCATAATCTGCAAGGGTCTCTCTCAAGGTCTGCCGTTCAGGATTAAAACAAAATTAACTCCCAGACCGCTGAAATAGGATCTGTTTATAGTAGAGGTGGGCAACTGTGGCCCTATTACAACCTGTGGACTTCAACTCCCAGAATTCCTGAGACAGCCAAGTTGGCTCAGGAATTCTGGGAGTTGAAATCAACAGGTCATAAAGGGGCCATATTTGCCCACCCCTGGCTTATAGTGTGCTATCTATGTTTCAACTGGTGAGACAAAATACATTTTCTTTCTCTCCTAATAAATGCCTGCAAAATGAACATCATAATGCAAGCTTCACCCCTTACATAAATGTGTCCCACATCATGACACACATACAAAAAGGAGAATTGCATCATAATGCTCAATTCATATTCTCCCCGCCTGCCCCCAGATCCATTGCTTGACTACTTTGTTCTGAGTTTAATATATTTGTAGAACTACTTATCTTTGTAGGAAGAATATTACTCCTTTATTCTGTGAATGCATACAAAAATATGCATACAAAAAATAGGCCAGACTTTTCAAGACACATTACTTTTCATATTTTGCTTTGGATGTGTTTTTACAAGATTCTAAAAACTGGACTTCTGGGTTTTAACTCCTTGGGTGAAATCTATGCAGATGTTCTAGATCAGGTCTAAGCAGTCTAGTTTTCTCCATAAAGTTTGAAATTTGATCAACCAATCTCAGCAACTGTGGCAAAGGATTATAATTAACTAAGATTAACTTGGCAAGTGGCTATGGAACATCTAAAGACTATTAGAATCACATATACATCATGGGAAGCTATATAAATTTAAATAAATACATTAAGTTACTAATGTTCTACCACCATCAGGGCCTGTTTAAGAACTTACCAACTGCAATATTGATTAAATTACTCTCTTCAGATTATGCTTCAATAGAGTTAATCTTTGCTGATAAATTTACTTCTTGACATAGCCTCATACTCAATTATTGCAATTATTATTTTTATTTATTTCTTAAATTTATATGCTGCCCATATCACTGTCAAATGACTTTGGGTGGCATGTAAAGTTTGATGATGTCACGTTTTGAGAGTACCATCATAGAAATCAAACGGTAAATCCTTGATGAGGATTTGAGACAATAGGAGAAAATCACCTTATTACTGAATTATAGACCCTTTCCATTGTTTAATGATTATTTTTTAATATCCATCTTCCTCCACAAAGGATGTTTCTGTAGCCAAATCCCATATCTCATTATCAGTGGTTTTGGAAGGTTTAACAAGAACACCTACATCCTTGCCCAAAAGCAAATTGAGGACCCAGTTGTGGGGGCAATAAGCTGACTTTGTATAAATATACAAAAGGATGAAGGCTATTGCTGAGCACATTGTAAGCTGCTCTTAGTCTCCGGAGAAGGGCGGCATATAAATCAATTTTTTTTAAAAAAATGATACAATTGAGATAATCTCATGTATTTTGCAGCAATGTCCCTTTTATCAGTCATGAAACTTTGAATTACTAATGCCTTTATTAATCTCCTGCTCTGGCTGGCTGGTAGAAAGAATGCTCTATTTCTGTTAGCCTGACAAGTCTACAGAAATATTTAGTAGGGCCGCCAGATTTTGTTACATCAGGATTGAATTATAAGAATTATAAGTAAGAATTATTTAACATGGTTTCACATTGGTAATACCTGCTGGCTGGTTTATTTCTCCTGAATACAATCCTATCAATTTCCTGGTCATTTCCTCCAGACGGTTAGTTTTATCTGCCTATATTTTAATAAGTTTGACATTTTGCTCTTTGATCATTAATACATTTTAAAATAACTACTTACAACTGGTGAAGATAGTAATATAACAGATCAGCAAGTACCCAACCCTTTCTTACTCTTTCATAATTTATATATAATCATCTGCTTCACCTCCCTAACACAGTCCAGCTCAGGACACATACATGATCTCAATGGTCTGCAATCTAATGTCTTACACACTGTAGGATATCCCAGTTATATAAAAACAGAAGCTTAGGTTAAGACACATTTAACACACCGCATTAATATTTCATTAAAAACAAATTTTGGTAACAAAATGTTATTGATATTGGTTATTATGTGCAATAACAACAGGAGGGGATGCAATTTCAGAACAGTGTCAATTAATATTTATTTATTAAAAATTATATGTTTTGAAAATAAAAAGTTGTTTTAGTAGTTCATAACCAGACAAGAAGTTTCTGTTTAATAAAAAATTATTCCCCTGAGAAAGAACTCGAAAAGTTAAAAGCACCGGCATCTGTGATGATGCAAGCTGTAATCTACAGAGGGAAGGAAAATAAGGCAGCATAGATCATTCCAAGTGGATATTGCCTATTCTCCCTAGTTACCACTAAACAGCTCTTTAAGCTATGGAACTTAATTTCTAAATGAATAACTCTATTGCATTCTGGATCCAAGGCAGCTTTGGATGCTACGTTTTGCCCTTGACAGTGCTCTAATATCTTTTCTGGCTCTTTCCAATTATCAATAATTCTTTTTAGGTTTATGCTTTACTTATATTTATATTTTTAATTTAAATGTATAATATGTTAGTTTTATTTGTTGTACTAGGTTTTTTTTACTCCCTAAAGATGGCTAGTGTAAAGATGCAGTCAAAGCCCTGCTCTTTTTAACATGCATCATTTTAATGGTTTTGTTGTGCTTTCTTTCTTTTTTTCACCTCCCTTGTGGACACCTGATTCTCACAATCATGTTATGAAGCAAGTCTTATTTATTCTTCTATTTCTCTCTGACTGCTAAATTTCTGTGCTGAATTTTTTATTGTGATTTTTGATTATTGTTATTTATTTCTTAAATTTATATGCTGCCCATATCACTGTCAAATGACTTTGGGTGGCATGTAAAGTTTGATGATGTCATGTTTTGAGAGTACCATCATAGAAATCAAACGGTAAATCCTTGATGAGGATTTGAGACAATAGGAGAAAATCACCTTATTACTGAATTATAGACCCTTTCCATTGTTTAATGATTATTTTTTAATATCCATCTTCCTCCACAAAGGATGTTTCTGTAGCCAAATCCCATATCTCATTATCAGTGGTTTTGAAAGGTTTAACAAGAACACCTACATCCTTGCCCAAAAGTAGCCTTGGTAGTACAGTGGTCTAAGGCACCCTGTTATTAAGCTGGTTATTGGAAGGAGCTACTGTCTGGAGGGAAGAGGGGAATTTATCAATCTTATTCCTCCTGCAATTAGATAAACATATTCATTTGTCCCATCCATATGTCCCCTAACTCATTTCACAAGATCCTCAAGTGCCACTGAATCCAAAAATATATTATATACCCATGTTCTAAAAGGATTAGTAACCAACGTATAGCACCTCATGTCCAGTACAAATACTATAGAGGCTGCATATTAGAAGGAGAAACACAAATAGGAAAGGGGCATTTAATTATCTTCTGGCATTTTCGCCCAAATGAAATACACAGAGGGCGGGGAGGGAGATTAACTATTTTTTCTTATATGAAAAAGATGAGGATACATATCCCATTTTCTCTACAAGTAACAAGTCTGTTAAGAGACCATTCATCCAGAGCATTCTGGAATTTAAAATATTTTTTCCATAAGATATATTTCTTCTTTTTTGTGATTATCCCTTACTGTACCCAGAAGGAAGAGTTCTGGCATCATATCTATTGTCTTGTTTAACATCTCTTCTAGCCACTGTTTTATTTGGCACAAAAAGTCCTTGGTTTTCGGGCATCCCCACCACATATGATAATAAGTGCCTTATATCTTATGGTACACATATTAACGGCAGCGAGGTTGATATTCGCACAAAATTGGAAATGCAAAGAGAACCCACAAGAGGTAGAAATAATTAACAAAATATTGACCTGTGCAGAAATGGACAGGTTAACAATGGAGATCAAAGATAAAGATGAATCGGAATTCTATGTAACCTGGAATACATTTTATAAATGGCTAGAGAAAAAGAGGAATGTAGGGGTAGAGAATTAGAAACAGAGTGAAGAAAAGGGGAGAAAAATAAATAAATAAAAATTAAGAAATATTATATAGGAATAAATTGGATTTGAATAGAGATGAAGGGAATATGTATGTAATTGAAGTGAGATTGAATGTACAAAAAGTATATATGGAATATGCATGATATTATATTGTAATATACACAAAAGAAAAAGTGTTGGAAAAGTATGTATCAGACAAGTCGCACCAAGTCTAATGTTTTTAAACTGTATACTTAATAAAATTTTAAAAATTAAATTTTTTTTTCCATAACTAGTTTCTTTAATTTTGATCTTGTGAAACATTTTGGAAAGGTGATTACCCAAATTAGATTGTAATAACTGAAACAGCATGAATATCCACTTAATGGTGATTTCATCTTATGTAAAATTACTAGAATATCTTAGATATAACTTCTAGAATAAGATCCATTTTTTTGGGTCACTGTGTAGTTCTTTCTTTGCCTAGTTTTCGTTTGTTGATCACTACTGAAGGCAAAGGTGTGTGCTGAGCACAGTGTTAGAGAAAGAAAAAACAATACATACTATTTTTGTTGCTGCTGCTTCTGTTATTGTTTATGAGTTGTTTTGAAATGTGTCTTGTTCTGTGCTGCTCATTGCTGGACTACCATGGCTGTGCAAAACATTTTTCAGATATTCAATTTGAAGATGATTTGATTGAATCTCCAAATTGAATAAACCTTTTAAATGTAATTGCGAATTGAATTAGGTGCTTCTGAATTAATTAAGACAATTTGGATGCTTCTGCACATGCACAAAACTGCCTTTTCCCAAACTGATTTTATTATTCACTTTATTTATTTAATCTAATATACTGATGGCCACCAAAGTCTCTCAGTGCTTTGTATTTACAATCTGAACATTGAAAACTTTTAAGTAGTAATTAAAACAAGTAAAGGAATAACATTAATAATTAAACTAATCAGTAGTTAAAAGCCCATGCAAAAATATGTTTTGACAGCCTTTTACAAGGAAAGCCCCACAAATTCTGAATTGTTACAAGAGTAGCTAATAGCAACTCCATTAATGTACACGAAATAAAATATAGAGGAAAATAGGTAAATGAAATTTAAACATGGAAAAAAATGTGGACATATGGAGAAGCTGAAAAGTTTTCCAGTATGAAGACCAAACCAAGGTACCAGAAATAAGAATTGCCATGCAATGGGTCACAGGGAAGTAATCTGTCAAAATAGCAACCAAACTGCCATGCAGCAAGTTACATTTCATTCAGCAATCTAATAGGTCAATAAAAGAACAGCTGAGGTAACACATGATGGCACACTGACAGAATGTGATTGACAAAGGACAAAATGGTACAATACAACCCCCAATTTGTGTATACAACAATCCAAGTATCTATATTGTTTGACATGTACAGGTCCTTGTCATAGGAAATGTCATCTTTGGGATCGATTCTATTTGCTATAGTATGTTGGTTTTAATCTTCTGTGTGCTGCTTAGAGTAGCTGCTGTGAGATAAACAGCAATATAAATTGCAAAAAGAAATAAATATATGGAGCATTCCCAGCGGTGAAATCCAGCCGGATTTATCCGGTTCGCGTGAACTGGTAGCGTAAGTGGTGCGAGGCTCTGCCCACCCGCCGGGACATCATTACATCCCATTTTGAACCCTTTATGCATGTGCAGAAGAGGCACATGCACACACTCCCATGCGCTCCCATTCCCAAATCGGTAGCGAAGGTAAGTAGATTTCACTGCTGAGCATTCCTGTCTTCCCCTATTCCTGTGCATCACTCAGCCTCCGTGTAACAATCAAAAATGTGTCTGTCTGCTCATGTAAAGCTTAAGCTATTTTAATAGTTCTGTAGGTTAACAGAGACTATCTTGGGTTCTACGTGTTCCAGAGCATACCATTACTACATATGATTTCAAATCCCTGAATCTGCATTGGAAGTCTGTGAGTATCTCCACTAATCAATCTTTTTCTCCAGACTAAGACTCTTGTACTCTTAAATCACAACCACCCCTTTCTAGCCCTGATTAAGTTAGGGAGAATGTAAGAGAAGTGATTTGTGTATGATTTTCAGCTGGGAGTTTGAAAATAGTGAACTATAAATGGAACAATTTATAACAACTGCAGGTGGACCTACTCAGATCATCTCAATAAGTATGGAGTTCATATAGAAGGAAGAGTTATTCCCTCTGTGCTTACGCCACACAGAGCTCTAAAGCTAATGATCAACAATTTGTGAAACAAATTAGTAGCCAGTTCAGTGCTTTAAGCATACTGTAAGTGTAATATGGTCCCTTTGTGTTTTTCCCAGACTAACCAGCCTGCTGAATTTTATACTAACTGAAGTTTCTGGACTATCATGAAAGCATTCCTGTGGAGAGCACATGGCTATAGTCACACCTGGAGGTTATCATCCTGTAGTTCACAATTTTAAGCTCCAGACATCCCAAACAGAAGAAACTTTATTTGCAGGAGATTTATTGGAAGGACCCCAACTAAACGGTAATAAAACTGTGGGAGAAGTAAGCAGGGTATAACTCCCTCAGCCTGAAAGAACTTCAGAATGCAGTATATGGAAGGGAAAGAAAACCTGCTTCTTTATTATATGTATAACTACAACATATCAGAGAAGATCTGTTCATATAGCAGTTGCATTGACCTTTTTGGGAATCCCTAATTCAGATACTAGCCAGAACAATAAAAGAATCACTGTCAGACTAGCTTGAATCTGTCCAAGTCCTCTTGGAATGTACTTGGATCCAATAACCATTTCAATCAGAAAATTCCTGTTACTATGAGGTGTATGTAGCTCCTAATCTATCTTTAACCAGATAATGATACCTTGATGACAAGGGGAAACCTCACAGGCCCTCTGCCCACCCACCCCCCACCAATCACCTTTGTTCTAGAACATCTTCCTGATCAAAATAGAATAACAAATCAAGCATCTGAACTGCATGATGTGCTAACTCTGTTATCACTGCAGATTTTGAAATCTGGATCAAATCAGAATTCAGCACTTTGAGCATCTGAATGAGATAGATTTTCCCACATTGAAACTATTTGATCTATATTTTTCCCAATTTGCAAAAGCTTGGCTGAAAAGCTGAGAAAATGAAAAGAAGGTTCTTCCCTTGTTATAGAAACTTTTTAAATGTTTTGAAATTCCCTATTTTAAAAAATCACATCATGAAAATTACATGGTAGGTAACACTTACCATAAAGTACCTCCAGCTTTGGTTGGCACAGGGTGAAAAAACAAGGCAAGTAGGGATTGCTCATATCCACATTTTTCATTATATGTTTTAAATAACAATCTTTTCTTTTTCTGAATAGATCACAGAATCTTCCTTCCAAGTTTTTACTTCTCACAGGAGCATAGTCATTTTGGGATATTCCATCAGAAGATAATGTTCCAAAGTTAGACTACTTTGTTCCACACTTGAAACAAATTGCTTTTTCTGTACTCTTCACACCATTGTACACCATCTATGTAGATGGTTCTCTAGAAATATGAAGAATACTGTGATCAGGCCTAGATGGCTTTGGTTTCTGTTTGATTCAAATTGAATCTAAATCTGAATCTCATTTTGGAAAATCCATAGTTTCATATCTCTCCATTAACTGTGTTTGGAAAATCAATACATGGCTATCATCTTCAGCTCTTTAGAGTGTTTTATGAAATATCCATGCATATTTCATATACTAAAAGTAAGAAATATGTAAAATTTCAGATAAGTGACACATCTATGCGATTCAATTCAACTTTGTAGAGGACATGATTCAGTTAGATTTAAACTACTTCAAAATTCTAGATTTGATATGGGAAAAAATCATTTGTGGCCCATGACAGGGAAACTTAAAAATACTTAAAGCTGCTTTGTTTTTGGATCAGAAAGGAATAAAAACAGCAAGAATGGCAGTTCCTTTGAAAATCTTGTGAATCTTGTCGAGTTATATATCCTCAAGCATGTTACCACAGTGTGTGTATGTGAATGTGTACTCACCCACCCCTACACCTTTAAATCATGTTGTCTACTGGGGTTACCTGGATTAATCCCTGCAGTTTTCTTGGCAATATTTCAGAAATATTTGCCATTCCCTCCTACAGCTGAGTGGGTGTGACTGGCCCAAGGCCATCCAGTTGGCTTCATGCCTAAAATAGGACTAGAACTCATAAACTCCTGGTTTCTAGTTTGATACCATAACTACTACACCAAGCTAACTTTTTGCTTACTATTGCAGTACTTTTTTGAAATATTCCTTTCCCTTATAAAGGACAAAGATTGCAAAGATAAAGTGAGGTGTGCAGAGTGGGAGGGTTGGAGAGACAGCAGACCAGCTTCCAAACTAACTAGCTATCAACTAAATACAAAACAGAGTTTCAAAAATTGTATTAAAACTAAGCTTTTACATTTACATTTGGTTTTCCAGAGTGACACAAGCTTATGCCCATCTGCATCTGATCACTAGGTTGTGCAAGAGATTCCAAGAGAGTAGCGTAGCCGTGTGATAATTTTGATTCTTCTTCAGAATTCCCTCATCATAGACAATATTTTGTTGCATTTTAAGTTATTAGGAGAGACAGCAAAAGGAGAAGTCACAAAAAGATACAGTGCAACAGAGATAAACAAGCAATGAAAAAATGGGCTGGCTCTATTTTGAAGACTTGTCACCCCACTGCTTTTAGAGCATTAAAAGTTTGGTCAATGCCTGCAAGTGTTAGCCTGTCATTCATTTCACCTATTGTCAAGAGACTTCAACCTGCCTGAGTTTAGCAGAATTAAAAAGTAAGGTCATCCATGAGTCTGTATTTAGAATCCTGGAAGTGAGTTGATCTCGATTTAGTGTTTTGCCCTCTCCACAGCATGGCGATGTAACATTAGACAAGAGAGTCAGAGGTAGGATTCACTTACCTTCCCTACCGGTCCGCAAATGTGAGTGTGTGCACATGCACGCACACTTTGTTCAAATGTGCCACCTCTGCGCATGCACAGTAGTCACACATTACATCCGGGCGGGTGGACGGAGCCTACCGCAGTCGCCACTACTGGTTCACGCGATCCAGAGAGAACTGGCTGAATCCTACCACTGAAGAGAGTGCAAAGTTAGGGCTTATGGTTATCCATATCAAAGAAGTTGATGTTGAGAAATGAAGAATGAGAATGAAGTCTCCAAAAATGTTAGTTCTGCAATCCCCCCCAAAAAAAAACATCTAAGAGGCAGAAAGTTGAGTGGGATGATTAATCTCGTTGGCTGCTCCTGTCAATGTCAGAGATTGCATCATATCCTTCAATCATCCTCTGCTTAGGATTCTCCATATGGTGCAATATTATATATTCTCTGTGCCATTCCCTCAAAGAACAGAAAAAGCCATCAGATCACAGAAGTGCTTTGGAAAACTCCAGAATGATCCAGAGCTAGCTAATTTATGATTTAATCAGGTCACCACTTCAATTTGCAAATCTGTTTCAGTAGAATAATTTGATCAAAGCTTTGTTGAATTCCATCATCAGTTTGAAACTTCACATAACCCTAATAAATAATTATTCTAAGGAGTATTTTCATTAAAAAAAAACTTTCTTTAACAAAGTAGAAATTTTCTTAAGACAACTTTAATAAATGATGTTTTTAAGTTATGGCAGAATGTTACAAAATATAGAAAGATAATAAATTCTTCTAAAGAGACAACTTATTTCAAAGAGATAAATACCTAGCAAAAGTAATGACTTTAACATTTAGTTTTGTTTTATCTTTAAAAAGGAAAAAAAATATCTTTGCTTACCCAAACCCTAATCATAACTCTGTATTGTATTTAGTAAAGATAATTTATATAAATATGGCATATATATCGCTGAAGAACCTCCCCAATAAGACATTTGATTAATTTTCAAAGGATTAATGAAGACTCAGCAATTTTAACATTGATTTAAGGAGGTATAACAAGCAGTTGGATGGCATAACTCTTTGATGAAGAAGTTAGATTTATCATTTACAGATCATTATTCACAGAACTGTAGCCCAGCTATTATTCCATTCCACTCTGCACTGTAGCATGATCCCACTATAAAAAATAGCAAGTATTGTAAGCTTTAAAATCTGTGTCATCATTAATGCTGGATTTGCTTCAGGGCACTTTGATTATTTGTTTGTGTCTTTGTGTGAGTTCATGTTCAATCCAGCACTAGTCCCTGCACTTTTCTTGGCAATATTTTGGAAGTGGTTTGCCATTGGCTGCTTCCTAAGTCTAAGAGACTCCAAGGTCATCCAGCTGGTTTTGTGCCTAAGGCCAGACTGGTATTCATAGTTTCCTAGTTTCCTGCCTGCTGTTTACACAACTACACCAAAGTGGCTCTTTTTCAAGGCAATTTGGGAACTCTTTATTTACAGATTCTCAAACTATGTGAACCAGCCTAGTTTAGCTTACGAGTTCTTCCTAAATCTAGTATAAACTCTTGGGGCACACCTTATCTCCCTTTGACTCCATTTCTACCTTGTAAATGTTATAGCAAATGATGATTCTTGAATAAATAATCATCAATGATTTGGGTTGCTGCTCAGTCAGATATTTCTTCTCTCACCCTTTCTTTTGCAGGCTACAGTGGCCATTATAAAGAACTGACTTTGCTATGTGTTGCTATCCATAAAAGAAAGTTGAACATTGAACAAATATATTGCTATTTTATTTCTGCAAGGAGTCTTGAATTTTCTTTTGGTGGTTCTTTGTTGTTAACTCTTCACAGGGGAGAAGGAAAACTGGAAGGGATTTCTGTTAATTCTTGGAAAGGAATATTGAGACTGCAAAGCTGAGGACTGAAAAAGAGTGTTGCTTTGCTGGATGAATCGGAAAAGTGAAGGAGAAATAAGCAAAGGAACGACGGAAATAATGAGAATAGTGTTCATACTGCCCTTGAGCATGATCGCACAATTTATGATGCACCATGCTAGATGCAGCCACTATTCATGGCTTGACAGGTAGTTGATAAAGCCTATGCTTGTAGTCCACACAGGTAGCATAGGTATATGATTATTTTCTGTTCTGTCACATAAAGTTTGATGTGTTCTGTTTGGCTTGGGTAGTCTCAAGTTATGAAACTGTCTTGAGAAGAGAAAAAGGTTCACTATTGTAGAGAAGATGCAAGAAAAGATGTTATGGCATATTTCAAGAAAACAAAAATAAAGGGCTTGATTGACTCATATTGTTTTGAGTGAAATGACCAGTTTTTTTAAAAAAAAAACATATGCAGTAATGACCAGCTAATGTGTAATTATGTAATTGCATATGTCTCTCTTTGGAAAGAAGAGCCATATCTGGAAACTTTACATGAGAACTAGTATTTGACTAAGTTGCCTCTAATAGATTGATAGGCCTCTACAGTGCTTTGGATTTGATTCTAGAAAACATGTTGTGAAATACATGGGAGCCTAAATTGTGGTATGTTTGTGCCCTTGCATATTCCAAGGCACATTTTTAGAATTGAATCTGAAATGCTACAGCCCTATTAGTTTATATTTGAAGTGCTACAGCATTCCAGAAGCAGTAGGGAGAGATTTACAGGCTGAACTGATTCAGTTTTGATGGCACACTGCCAATTAAGAAATTTTCCATGACATTGTATGTATATTAATTTAGCAGATTCCACTCGTGCAGATACTGAGATTCTGCTAATATAGACATTTTACTCAACCCACACTCTGTCACATAATATCTATCAGGAGGACAGAAATGACACATGGATATCTAGCACAGTTTAGGAGAGGCAGTTAAGTATGTCCAGCCAAAGAAGCATTCAGTTGTTATCCCACTGGACAAAAGGAGAACATTTGCATCTGGTGATGCATTTGAATATGCAGTCTGATGCACATCTGATTTATTTCCTGAGTTTTTAAATGCAAAAATATGCAAGACATTTGGCAGAGTTTCCATGGTTATCTGAGGCTGTGGATTAAAAAAAAAAGCAGACAATTCCATTAAAACAGAACAGGTTACAAACATGCCATTTAACTGTGCTAAGATATACATGACTCCTGTGCAGTGTTACCAACAGAAAGCTAATTCTTGGAAGAATTCCCTAGACTTCTTGCATACATATAAATTAAGAGGAGGGGGAACCTACCATGTGTCAATTAATTTAACCCACGGACATGTTACATAGAAACTAAATGCCTCAATTTAAGTTTGCTTCTAATTTTTGTCACTGGTAAATTGGTTGTCTTATTTTCATTAAGCTTTTGTAGCCTGCAGAATTGTTTTAAAGTTTTCCCACAAGTTTAACTTTCCCACTGTGCTCTTAATCTCTGGCTGTACATTGTTGGAGAGCATTAGTCACTAAGATTAACTGTAATGTGGAGCATTTCTTTTTAGTATCTGAAAATAACTATGAGTAATCCTTTTTTTTTAGGCATGAGTCTAAACCACATGTACTTTTAGAGCAGCTAAGGAGCATGAGGATAAGTATGTGTGAATAAATTTAAATAAACATTAATTAAATGTTAATATCCTTATGTCACCTCATTTTAATAAAAAATTAAAATTTATATTATAGAATTACAATCCATAATAGTGCACAGTACAATCCAGTTTAAGGTGGCAAGAGTTAATTCTGATCCCCTATTCTTAAATCTCATGTAATTCATTGCCCAGATAAGACATATAGTGTGCCTAATACACATGCATAATGAGATTTTCATGTGAAAGCTGAAGGGAGAATTGGAGCCTTATTTTAAATATTGAGTTATTTGCTAGCAAAATATTATGTCAAAATAATGTCAAGGCTAATATTTTAATGAAGGTGACCCAATTTTCACAAGAATAATGTTTAAACAATGATAACTAAAGCAAAAAGGCCTTGATGCATTTCATGCATCAGATGAAATGGACTGTTGTCCATCGATGCTCATGAAATAATAGGACTGTGAACTTTAAGGGACCACAAAATTCTTTTTCAGTTTCGACACAGAAGGCTACCAAAACTATCTTTCTAAAAACTGTTTTCAAAATATGCTTTCAATCCCTTCCCCCCAAAACAGTTTAGAAGAGTTCATTGCACGTAGCAGTTTGGAAGGTCCAAAGCACAGAAGTCAATCTGATCAGAAATTAACAAGTCAGTACATTATCAAGTGCTAGTACCAAGACACCGATGCTGATACACCAATACCCAAGAACTCTGAAGAAAGGTACAATGTTTTGAAGAAAATAGGAGATACACACACACATCCCATATATATATAAATGGCAGTGGTAGTATGGTGAGAAGCCTATGGTGAGGAGCATAAAAATGTAACTTCTTGTCCACGTGCTGTCCCATTCTTTCCTTGCTAACCAACAGAGTAGCAGGAATTCTGTGCTATCTTTCTAATTATAAGGTTCGATACTTCAGTAACAATGACAGGACTCACATGATTATTGCAACCTTCTCTTAAATATTAGAACTACCATCATACCAACAAGCATAGTTTCTGTTGAAGCCATATTAGAAGCCATGTGAGGGCACTAGTTTACAGCCTGTCTTCAAAGCCTATGAGTTGTTTACTGTCTCTTTCTGAGAGAACTATTTAAGCAGGAACCTCAACGGAGGACTAAATAGAAAGGACTGTGGGATTCTGGATTTCATGGAACTGTTTCTAGGAAGTAATATTTCTTAGGAGGATAGGAATTTCCTCAATGTGGACTATGCTCTCTGAGGCTTTGGCAGAGGGAATGATTACAATATTAATGTTTATTAATTTATTAATTTAATGAATTGGCAAATATCCAAATAATGATTAATGCCTGTATGATAAGCAATTATAGCTTCCCATAATTTTCATGTAAAACATAACCAAAATGGATCATTTCCCATTGTTATTGCTATCTAGTCCTACTTGTAACTTTCTAGTAATATATATTTTGTTACATTACAGTGTATAAAAGAGAACTGATGGAGATAGTATATGATTCATAGCTTTTACCAGTATAGTATAGATGAATACTATAGTATTTTATTCCTTCAAGGATTTGAAGGAGTATTTTATTCCTTCAAGGATTTGTGGAAAGGTGCTACACATAGCTAGGAAGGTTGAGGTCTTTCTGCACCAGTCTTTGAAAAAAGTATGCAATAATGATAATGAGATATTTCAATTATCCTGATATCTAGAAACTGACTGCCAAGATTCAAAGGACCAAAAAAAAAAAAAAAAAGTCCTCTTGATGATATTAATTGTCCTAAGGGTAGAAGTAAGAGCAAAGATGTCTTCTATTCTGGAACTCATCTGTATACAAATATTTCTTTTTAGTTGAAGAACTGGAAGATAACTTGCACCTTGAGGGAAAGATAGCATTTTATCCTTGTATTTGTGATAGCCAAGGAGAGGAACTGAGAAGAGAAATTGTATAATAGACTTCAGAAAAATGGGTTTTGATTAACCCTGAGAGAAAGCAAGTCCAATCTAATCACTTGAAGTCCTGAAGAAGAAAATTATCCCAGGAATGATAGGACACTTTAGAAAATGAGATATTAAATCACAAATAATTATTGGACATACCATCCTGGAAAACGTTCATCCAGTCTCCAATTGCATCTTTTGGGTGAAAGAAAATGGTCAAGCTGCAGTTACAGAGGACTCTGCAAGAAATGGATTTTCAGAGCCATTTTCATTTAGGTTTTGCAGAGAACCACAGGGAAGACGTTGGAGAAGAAATGTGGCAAAACATGAATTAAACCCAGGAAATGAAGAAAATGTTAGAAGAAACTTAAACTTAAAGAGCCTTGATAGTACAGTGGTCTGAGCACCCTGTTATTAACACAGCTGCCTGCAATTACTTGCTGGTTCGAATCTCTCCAAGGCTCAAGGTTGACTCAGCCTTCCATCCTTTCTAAGGTAGGTAAATTGAGGACCCAGATTGTGGGGGCAATAAGCTGACTTTGTATAAATATACAAAAGTATGAAGGCTATTGCTTAACGCATTGTAAGCCGCCCTGAGTGTCTGGAGAAGGGCGGCATATAAATCAAATTAAAATAAAAAAATAAAATAAATAAATAAACTGACTCTGCCTTAATTTTGTTTGATATAAAAGGGAAAGAAGGGATTGAAGATTCTACCGCTATAGCCTCTATCAATAAAGTAGAGTCCCAGTATTTATTGAGGAGTATATTTCTTGTTCTGGCCAACTTGAAGGTCTGAAAAGTTTCAGTTCTGGATGTAGTAATGTGATGACATTGGTTGTGCTGATCAATCACCTGTGCTAGAATGGGACTAATGCAGCTGTCCTGGAGCTCCTAGATCTCTTTGTGACTTTTTTTTTTTTATTGCAAAAGTTTTACAATTACATTTTCACCCCTTTTTTCCCCCCTCATCCCACCCCAGACTTCCCAACCTCCCTAACCCTCCCTAACCCTCCCCTCTCCCCCAGACTTCCACACAGTATACTCATATCAAGGAAAAGGAAAAACCCTCATTTGTATATAAAACTTGAACCCCTCCCTCCCCCTTAAAAATTTTCATCTTCATTACATTAACCTATTTCTATCTTAATATAACATTTTCAAATAAATTTTCATCCTCATTACCTTAAAATATTTCTATCTTAATATGACATTTTCAAATAAATTTTTCATCCTCATTACCTTAAAATATTTCTATCTTAATATAACATTTTCAAATAAAAGCTATTTGATACTTCCTAGTTTGATATTTGTTCTGAACATAATCTATCCACCTCTTCCATTCCCATTCATAAGTCTCTTGTGAACAATCTTTTAGATATGCTGAAATCTTCGCCATCTCTGCGAAACTGGCCATCTTCAAAGTCCATTCCTCAATCGTGGGCAGCGCTTCATTTTTCCAGTATTTACCTATCAACAATCTTGCTGCTGTTATCATATGCAATATCAGTTTTGTTTCACCCAATGTAAAACCCTTAGCTATACCCAGTAAAAACAATTGTGGAGAAAATTGTATTTTTTTCTTCAAAACATTCTGCATGACCCACCAAATTTTTATCCAAAAGGCCTTAACTTTCTTACAGGTCCACCAAACGTGATAATATGTAGCATCTAGACAATCACATCTCCAACATTTAGGCTGCACATTAGGGTACATACACGACAATTTTTTGGGGTCTAAATGCCATCTGTAAAACATTTTATAAAAATTTTCCCTCAAATTCTGCGACTGTGTAAATTTAACATTCTGAACCCAAATTTTTTCCCATGTTTCCAACATCACTGGTTCCTCAAAATTTTGTGCCCACTTAATCATACAATCTTTAACTAGTTCAGTTTCTGAATCCCTTTCTAACAGAACATTATAAAGTCTTTTAATATGCATTGGACCTTTCTCTTTTATATGTCTGACCAATTCTTCCTCATACTCCATAATACCAGTTTTTTGGTCCTCTTTCCATCTCAATTGCAATTGATTATATTGTAACCAAGTTAAATTAATCCCTTCAGCCAACAATATCTGTAATGTCTTCAGCTGCCATCTGCCCGCATCTGTAAAAAGAACCTCTTTATATAAAAACCCCCCGAGTGACATTATATTTGTATTCCACAAAGTATGACCAAGATCCAGCCATAGCGGTATTTTATAATCCCAATTGATTCGGTGCTTCTTCCAAACTCTCAACAAAGAATCTCTAAGTATATGGCTTTTAAATACTTTGTCCACTTTACTGTCATAAAATAAGTAAGCGTGCCATCCAAATTCCAAATCAAAACTTTCTGCATTTAATATTCCAGTCTTTATTCCTCCAAACCAATCACTTGCTAAAGTCAAAGCTGCTGCATCATAATATAACTGTAGGTTTGGAAGTTTAAGACCTCCCCTTTCTGGAACGTCTTGCATAATTTTCATTTTTACTCTTGGTTTTTTCTCGTTCCAGACAAACTTGTTCACTCCAGTTTGCCATACTTTTAGTTGTTTATCATTTTTGAGCACCGGAATCATTTGAAACAAAAAAAGAAGTCTTGGCAAAATATTCATCTTAACTGCTGCTATTCTTCCAAGTAAAGACAACTGCAGTTTTTTCCAAGTCTCCATGTCTTTTTGCACCTCTCGCTACAACACCTCATAATTATTTTGAAACAATTTCATATTTGATTCTGCAACCTGAACTCCTAGATATTTTACCTTTGGTACAATCTCAAAACCTGCCCTCCTTTCAAGCTCAAGTTTACGATCTTGTGTCATATTTTTGACTACCATCTTAGTTTTTTTCTGGTTCAATCTAAAACCTGAAACTTTACCATAGTCTTGTATAATGTCCTTCATCTGGATTATTGATTCCATTGGCTGTGTTAGGGTAACAACCAGATCATCTGCAAATGCCTTTATTCTGTAATCCTCTTGCCTTATCATTATACCTTTCAAGGTATTAGAGTCCCTTATTGTATTTAACAAGACTTCTAGTGTTAAAATAAACAACAATGGGGACAACGGACATCCCTGTCTTGTTCCTTTTTCGATTTTAAACTCTGTTGTCAAACTTCCATTAATAATAATCTGTGCCTTTTGATCTTGATAAATTGCTGAAACCGCCTGTATAAATTGGTCCCCAAAGTCCATCCTTTTTAAAGTCTTTAGTAGAAAATTCCAGTCCACTTTATCAAAGGCCTTCTCTGCATCCAGGAAAACCAGCACTGCAGGGATCTGTTTATTCTTCTCAAGATATTCCAATAAATCTATTACTTGCCTTACATTGTCATTCATGTGCCTACCCTCAATAAATCCCGCTTGATCATCATGAATCACCTTTTGAATTACTGGCATCAATCTGTTGGCTAATACTTTTGCATAAATTTTATAATCCGTATTCAAAAGAGATATTGGTCTGTAATTCTCTGGTTTTTTGGGACCTGCTTGTTCTTTTGGTATCAAAGAAATATAAGCTGTAGTCCATGATGGGGGTACTTTTCCCCCTTGTTGTATATTACAAAATAAGTCTCTAAGTTGTTCCACCATTTCTGCCTGCAAAGTTTTATAGTACACTGCAGTCAGACCATCCGTTCCAGGGGCTTTGGCTGTTTTTAATTGTTTTATTGCTACTATTATCTCCTCCTCTGTTATAGGATAATTCATTCTTTCCTTTTGTTGCTCAGTAATTTTTGTAACTCTTTTGTTGTCTAAGTATTTTTCTATAAGTCCATTCTGCACCTCTTCTCTGGCATATAGTTTAGTGTAATATTCAAGAAAAGCTTCTTTTATTAATTTCTGTTGAAAAACTTCTTTCCCTCCGATATCAATACTATCAATAGTCCGTATGCTCTGTTTCTTCCTCAATGTGTAGGCCAACCACCTGCCCAGTTTATTGGCGTTGCAGAATGTGTTATGCTTCGCGTATTGTAAATTTGTTGCAACTTGTTCCGCTATAAGCATTTGGAATTGATCTTTCAGAAGTTTTATGACACCACGTATTCTTTCATCTGTTGGGTTTTTAATAAGTAACTGTTCTTTGTTCTTTATTTCTGCTTCCAATTCAAGTCTTTTCTTTTGTCGGGTCAATCTATGTTTAGAGTTCATATGAATAAGCACCCCTCTCATGTAAGCTTTGCTTGCGTCCCACACAATTTCCATTGGGGTGCCTTTATTCAAATTCATTTCAAAAAACTCTTTCAAATACTTTTTAAGTTCTATTATATTTTTTTCATATCTGAACAAGTTTTCATTTAATCTCCAAGAGCGTCTCTCAGTCTTGCATGTCTCAATTTCTATCCACACTGGGCTATGATCAGTCAAAGTTCTTGGCAGAATCTTTATTCTTTTTGTCCTAACAAGTAAGTCATCTGACAACAAAATGAAATCAATCCTAGAGAAGGATCTATGTCTATCAGAAAAGAAAGTATAATCCAGTTCTTTTGGGTTATGTATTCTCCAAATATCTTTTAATTCCAAGTCTTCTTTCATATCAAAAAAGGTCTGTGGTAATCTAATCCTTGACTTCGCCAAAGTCTTTTTATCTAATTTAGAATCAATTACTCCATTCCAATCTCCCATAATTAAAATAGATCTATAATCCCATTGTAGTATTTTAGTATGTAGCATTTTATAAAAATAATCCTGTTGTTGATTGGGAGCATAAATTCCTATCAAAAGAATTTGACTATTAGCAGAAAGTAATTCAATTGCTACAAACCTGCCATCTTGATCAGCTTCTATAAGTTTGGCTGTTAATTTTTTATTTATATAAATAACCACACCATTCTTTTTTTTGGTTAGTTGAAGATATAAAATGTGTTCCTAATTTGGAGTTTTTCAAATAGTTTTGATCTTGAACTGTAATATGCGTTTCTTGTAGACAGATTATATCATTATTATGTTGTTTTAAATAAGCAAATACTTTCTTCCTTTTCTGTGTTGCATTCAACCCATTCACATTCCAAGATAAACATTTAATCATCATTATTCTCTTTCTGGAGCAGAGAACAGAATAATCGGATTTCATCCGAAATCTTCTGTCCTGCATTCCCCACGGCCCCAGTCTTTTCATCTTGTCTTTCCTGCTGTAACTTTTCTTTAAGTTGCTTGGATTTTGCTCGGGTTATACGCTGGTCCTTGACTTCAGCCATCCAAACCGGCTCCAAGATTGGAGAAGGTTCCAGCAAAGGCTCATCCAGGAAACCTCCTTCAGCACCCTTCAACTCCTCTGATTCCTGCTTAGATTGTTGTTGCGGTTCTTGAAGTTGCTTCTTATCACTCTCCTTAATCTCCAAAACTATAGATGTACGTGGGGATGGTGTTCTTTCTTTAAAGATATCAGTATAAAATTGTTCCGCCTTCTCCACAGTATTCAAACGGTGTCTCTCTCCCTTATATCTCAAAATTATGCCAGTTGGAGCGTCCCAACGAAATGGAATCTGATTATTCTGCAATTCTTTAACAAGAAAGCCAAAGTCTTTTCTGGATTTCAACATCTTAGGTGGAAGCTCCTTGTAAACTGTGATCTTCGATCCGCCCACTTGCACAGAAGTAAGAAAAGATTTTTGCAGGATATCATTTCTTATTGCTCTGTCTGTAAAGTATATGACCACATCTCTAGGCAATTGTCTTTGTCTGGCCACCCAAGAATTGACTCTGTAAATTTTGTCTATTTTACAGAAAACCATATCAGGATTAATTTTTAAGATCACAGCTAGGGCTTCAGCACAGACCTGTCTCAAATCTTGTCTCTCCTCTTCTCTAATTCCTCGAAGCCGTATAGCAAATTCCATTGCCCGGAATTGCATCATGACAATCTCGTTCTCAACTCTGTGCATCTTATCATCAACATCCAAAAATTTGTGATCATTATTTTTCATCTTGGCATTAACTTCTGATTTAAATTCATCCACTTTTGACTCAACTTTTATAATAAATCCTGCCAGGCCAGACGCCACATCTGTTATTTTTTTGGTCACCTTCTTTTGGTTCTGCTGCATTTCCTGCATAATTTCCTGTTGAGACTTTTGGATTTTATCATCTATTTTATTTATTTTATCATCTATTTCCTGTTGAGCTTTATGAAATTTGTCATCCAGGATTTTTGAAATAAATTCTTTTAAATCTCCCATATCAAAATCTTTTTTCTGAGCTTGTGACTGCGTGTCCTCTTTGCGTGTGGGGGATCCCCCCCCTGTTTTGCCTTCCTGCTTCTTTGAAGCCATCCTGCCACGTAGGCTAGCTTTTCTAAAGAGGGAGGTTCCACTTCTTCTGCCACCTCCACAAAGCCTTCTAAAAAGGTCCCCCAGATTTAATCAGGGCAAAACTGTGGTGAAGCAAAGTCAAGTAAAAGGGAGAGATTTTCCTCTTGTTCCTGTTATTACAGCCGGAGCAACTTTATAGCAACTTATTAACTTTGTAACAAAGCAAGATGACTTCACCAATCCACACTCGCTGATTCATTTACTCTAATGCTGAGCGCCATATTTTTGCCAGTCACTTTCACTCATTCAGAAGTTTTCCCTTCAATATAAAAGATCAGCAAAGTGCTAATACTTGCAGTTCAGAGTTTCAGGGTTCAAGTAGATTTCAGCTGCTTGTTTGGGTTGTTTCCTTTCTCTTTTGAAGTTTCCTGCAGCCGGCTTGTTCTGCGAAAGCAGAGACGTCCCACGCCGCCCGGAGTCTCAGCAGGTTGGGAGGGAGCCGCGCCTGTTTCCTCCCCAGAAACAATTCCCTGGGGGGGTTGCAGGGGCTCGACCTGTACCCTGCTGCCTCTTCTTCAAGAATCCTGAGGATTTTGAAGCTTTCAAGCCGCTTCACGATCGAGAAGCGGCTCTACGAGCGGCTGGGCTGGCGGTGCTTAAAAAGGCACCGTCGTCGCCGAAGACGAGGAAACCAGAAGTCCCATCTCTCTGTGACTTTTGATGCCATTGACTATGGCATCCTTCTGGTCCAGCTGCAAGGAGTAAGAGTGGGAGAATAGTGTTATTGTGTTATAGACCTTTTTTCTCTATGGCTATTCCATCTTTCATCGATGAGGTGGGAAGATTAAGCCCCAAACACATGATTTTGAGGTGCCTCAGGGTTCTATATTCTCAACTCTTCTATTTAACATCTGTTTGAGGCTATTATGCTGAGGACACTCAATTGTATACCTTTACTCCTGGCCAATCAAGGTATGCTACTCCAATAAATCCCTGGAGGTTTTTAATGTCTGGATGAGAAAGAAAAGCTCAATCTCAGCCCAAGCAAGATTGATCAGATATGGCTCTTTGTTCCTCCTAGTTTTGGACATTTTCTTTAGTCCTGAATGGGACCGCACTGTCACCTTCTGGATTGGTGGACAGTTGGGAAGGGTGGGCTTCCAAACTCTCAGGTCCTACTCAAGAAGCAGATGACAGCTATAGTCAGGAAAGCCTTTGCATACATTCAACCTGTGTGCCAGTTAATCCCATTCCTGGACCAAGAGGACCTCATGAACATTCAAAATTTGCAATGCACTCTAGGTGAGGATGAACATGAAAAATTATTAGGAGTTGAGTGGCATACAAAGGAGAGGGGGAGAGAGAGAGATGTAAGAAAGAGAATAAGAGAGGGAAGGTGATGGATGATATGATAGATAACCTTTATTGGTTTTTTTTTTTTACTGTGGTCACACTGGCACATATTAAAAATAAAATTATGTTGCCTGCTCTCACTACACTATACACATGCTATATACACACATCCATATATATACCTACACCCATACATATATTTACACACACACACATACCCCCACACACAAACATATAGATAGATGATAGATAGACAGACAGACAGACAGACAGACAGACAGATAGATAGATAGATAGTTTTTCTGTCGAAGCACCTGGTTTACCCCAATAGGGTAGGGAGCATACTGCTTCCCTTTCACCTTTCAGCTCCAATCCAGAAGCCCTAGGCAGTCGCTTTCACGACAAACTATTTTGTATCAAATTTATATTTGCTGATAAAAAAATAAAGGGAGACTAATATAGATCTATTTCAAGCTATTTAGCTCTCATCAGCTAGCCATGCCCTTACTCAAATCCAAATTTCTTTGGACAACTAGAAAAGAAAGAGGGGGGGAGGGATGGAGAGAGAGAGAGAGAGAGAGAGAGAGAGAGAGAGAGAGAGAGAGAGAGAGAGAACAAAAACAAAATATAGAAGAAATATGTCAGAACATTCACAATGTTCCTTAAATGCTAAAGAGAAAAGGAACATGAACAGAAAACGAAAAAAGGGGAACATTAGCATGGAATAACCCACAGTAGTAGTAACTATAGGAATTGTTAGAAAAGCTGAAACTCAAAACAGTCTGAGGCTTGAGGAAGATACTCCTGGTGACTGCTTGCATAATACCCTGTAGTTTTCTTGGCAAGATTTTGGAAGTTGCCTTCTCCCTAGGGCTGACAGAGAGAATGACTGACCCAAAGTCTGAGTTTGTGCCTAAGGTGAGATTAGAATTCAAAATCTCCTGGTTTCTTGTCTGGTGCCTTTTGGAGCATGTTAGAAGCAAAAGGAAAGCCAAATACCATGTAGGTCCATTAAGCAGAACAAGTGGTAAATTAATAATGGATGCTGATGAGAAGATGGCTTTCTTAATTCCTTTTTTACATTTGCTTTTTCTCAAAAAGGAAATGGAGACCTAGAGTAGCTAGTAATCATCACACCACTGGTGGAACAAGGATACTGCAGTTTAAGAAGACTAAGAGAATGTAATGTAGCTAATGTAAATTAATTTAAGTCATAAAAATAAGAACTAAACGGATTACATCCCAGGATACTGAAGAAACTCACAAAGTTGATTGGTAAACCACTCTTAATAAACTTTGAGTACTCCTGGAGAAACTAGTAAGATCTAGAAGACTAAAGGATAATGAATGTCATTCCCATCTTCAAAAAAGGGGGAAAGGGGACCTAGGAAACTACTGATGTCTGTGTTGGATAAGATCTTCAAACAGATTACTCAACAGCTTGTCTGTGCACACTGGTATACGATGCTACAATGAACAGAAGCCAGCAACAGTTTATTGCAAAACAAATCATGTCAGATAAGACTTACCTCTTTCTGTGCTCGCTTCAGCAGCACATATACTAAAATTGGAATGATACAGAGAAGATTAGCATGGCCCCTGCGCAAGGATGACAAGGATGAAATTTGTGAAGCATTCCATATTTTTGGCTGGTGTGACCCAGAGACAGGCCAGCCAGGAAAGCTCTTCTCTCCAGTGTGACTGGTTGTGTTGAAGCCGCACCCCGGTGGACTTGACCCTCCCATATTCTGATTGTGACAGGATCTCTCTGTGGGTTGAACATTGGAAATAAAGCAAGCCGACACACAAAAAGACTTACCTCTTTCAATTGCATTTTTAGCACAGTAAAAGGAAATACTGGAATCATAGCATGTCTGGACCTCCGCAAAGCCTTTGGCAGTCTCATGGCATTTTATTTAATACAATGGTAAAATATCACCTAGATGATATAACTGTTGCATGTATTTAACCAGAAGTGTTTGCTGTGTAAGTACTTCTTTTGTTGCTACTTTTTTCAGAATGATGAAAGCAGGACCACCTCACAAACTCTATCACTATGCACATTGAAAAGAGCTGTGGCTTGCATCAAGACATTGTGATGGTGTTTGTATCACCCTGTTCCTCTGGTCCCCTCTCAGAAACTGCTGGATTCATAGTTGGCTGAATAATTACAGCCAATGATTCCTTAGCTTGGAAGGAAATATTGAGTAGAATGCCACAGGGTAATACCCTATGCCAGTGATGGCAAACCTTTTCAGCACCGAGTGCCAGAAAGGTCACACAGAAACGTCACATGTGTGCTCATTGGGGCCGCACTCTGGAAAAGCCAAACCTCCAGGTTCTAGCGCGCATGTGCGCCCAACGATCAGCTGGCTGGTGCGCATGTGCAGGCCAGTTTTCGGCACTGCCGTGAGCGTGAAAGGATTGTGCTCCAGAAAAGCCAAACTTCTGGATTTCTGGCATGCATGTGCGCCTGATGATCAGCTGGCCTGCATGCATGCACAGGCCGGTTTTTGGTACTGCTGCACACACAAAGGACAGGTGATTGTTGCGCACACATGCATGCCAGAAACCTGGAAGACAAACAGACAGGGCCACACATGCCGGGCGACATGGCTTCGCATGCCACTTTGCTCAACATTTTATCAATGACTTGGATGAGAGATTTGAGGAGACTCTATAAAAGTTCAGAAATGTCACCAAGCTAAAAAAGTGGCTCATATGTAAGATAAAAGAAAAGACTCAAAAATCTAGACAGATTTTTGAGTAAGTGGAATGAAATGAATAGGATGGAATTGTTCAGGGGAACATGTAAAGTTCTGCATCCAGCAACAAAAATATAAGGCACAAATGTAGGATGAGAGACACCAACCTTCCCTGGAGTACATATGAAAGGTGTCCTTGTCAACTACAAGGTGAACATGATCCAGCCATGTGACACAGCTGCTAAAAAGGTTAATGTTATTTTAGGATGGATTAACAGGTGCATAAAGTCAGGCATGGAAAATAATTGTCCTATTATATTTTGCCCTGGTCAAATTCTACTTAAAGTATTATGTCCGATTCTGGACACTACAATTCAAAAGAACAGTGAGAAATTGCAACAACTTCAGCAAAGGGCTACTGCAGCTGTGAAGGGTCTAAAATGGAGCCCTGTAAGGAATGACTAAAAGTTATGGGCATGCTTAGCCACAGAAAAAGTAAAATATTAGTCTTCAAGTACCTGATGTGTTGATACAGAATAAGATTGGACCTATTCACTATTGTCTCCAGGCGCAACTATATACAGTATAAGAGGTTTAAATTTCAGATTATTAGAATTTGCTGCTACAGAGGCTGGATGGTCACCTGTCAGAGATACTCAATGGATCCTGCATTGAATAGGGGTTATGACTAGTTTATGTCTGAGGTTCCTTTCAGTGGTTGATTCTGTATTAAAATTATCCTACAATTCCTTATATTACATTCATAGTATATAAAGTAGCATCTGATGAGCTTCTACCATCTGTTTAAAAGCCATCTAATCCTAATTTTACAGCATTCCTCATCTGACTTATGTTGTAGCTGTTATGAAATATGAAGAAGTAATGACAGCAATCTTAAAATACATTGTTTTGCAGTGGGTTTTCCAAAATTTTCACCAATTTCTCTTTCAGTGTTGTGAACAATTGCTCTCTTCTTTCCTACATATTTTCCCCTACAAATTAAATACCTTTGGTCTTTTCACTAAAAATAGTGACCCTCTTCCCTGATTCTCCCACTTTTTTTAAGTTTAAGATGGATGACCTGAAGAACATTGCAACAATTGGCCTTTGTGGGTTTCTAAAGGAGTACAGAAAGCCCCTCTAAAAAGCAGAAATGATTTTGAACAAACATATTCTTATAGCTCCCAATATGATGAGTTCTTTCAGTATGGGTTTCTTTTTGATCAGAACATGGAAATTCAAGTCAGTGAACAGCATCTTTTAAATAACACAGTTCACAAAATAGTCAATTCCTGGGAGTGAGAGAATGGCTGTTATATTGTGTTGGAGATATGGGTGTTATTAATTTTTAATACACAATATCTCCCTATGGAATTGCAAAGGAAAATCTTAAGAATAATAAACTGGCAAAATGAATTAGATATCAAAGAGATAACCTCTTCCCCTGCATCTGAAAAGTCTCAGGAAGTAAAAAAGACATGACAGTAATATTTCAGAATGGATCATACAAACACCTCCGTTCATTCTTTATTATAGAATTCATGATCAAAAGCTCTTTAAAAAAAACATGACAAAGAAGAAATGTAGATTACTCTTCAAATTGCATGTTTGTAATTTGCTTCAATAAATTAGTCATGGGATTCCTATCTCCAAAAATAAGATAGTAACATTGTGACTGCATACATAATGAAATAACACCATCTACACATATGAAGAAAGAAGAAATTTATAGCAGGGTTGAGGGAATACCAACATGCATACATACATACATATTGTTATGCCCCAGGATTGGTGTGCAAGCAACACATGCTAAATAAAAGCTTGTCAGCCTTTATTCAACCACCATCCCTCAAAATCCCCACAATCCAGCAATTCCCGATCTGTTCCCCAAAGTCTCTGCCCAGAGGGCACACCTACAGCCCAAGAGCAAGGCTCGAACACACAGACCTGCACACGCTTCATGCACCTTTCCGGCAGTGAAAGTCCATCAACTTCAAGGCAAAGGATCAAACCTCAATCAACAACAACAAAGTTCTTCTAGGAGTTGTGGAGACTGTTGCTGCAAAATAACTTGTTCCCAACAAAAAGCCCCTCCCCACAGCATCTCTTTAAATGCTACTTTCCAGGTGATCCTCATGAGGAGGGTGTGGCTCTCTCCTCCCAAGTAGTTGGGTTGCCCTGCACTGACTCTGACTCCTCTCCATTTTCCACACTCTGGTATCGTGCGGTGGAAGCATTTCCTTGTCTCCAGAGCTCCGCTGCTCCTCTGCTCCTCTGCTCCACTGCCTGTCCTTTCTATCTCCTCTCCCCTTCCTCTGTCAGCCTGCACCCTCTCTTCCTTCCTGCCTACTCTTCCAAGGCCTGATAAGCTCGGGACTGCCTCATCCTCATCCTCAGGTTGTTCCTCAGGGGCCATAGGGACTACACCTACCCCTTCCATTGGCCCCAGCTCCATCTCCTCCTGCTCCTCAGACCCGGGCTTTGATGGGGCCATGACACATACGTACGTACGTACATATGTACGTACGTACGTACATACATAAATACATACATACATACCAACAAACTCTGAAGAAAGGAGAACTTAAAACCCTAATAAGGGCTGAGCATGCTCAATGGACAGGGAATTGTGACTTTTAAAGGAAGAGAAAGAAAATGTCTATGAAATGAAATGTTGTCTGAAGTGCTAGAAGCATTTCACGTTGCAACATTTTGTTCTATACAAGTCTTATAGTCTTATACTTTGGAGCCAACTGCAAATTGCTTTATTATATATATTTTACATGAGGTGGGATCTCCAGCTGGACTGGAGGGAGGGGTTAAGAGATCTGGAGTTTGGAGTCTTTGCACTTCATGAAGCAGCAAAGGCTGGACCTCCCCCCCAAAATCCTTAAAGACTTGTCTTGTCATTTCAAAAGGAATGCAGTCACTCTGGCGACATTCTTGTAATAAACCCTTGTTGAGACTCTTCGCAAGTGGTTCTGGTTGCTTTTGTCTGACAGTACAATAACTTTAGTAAATCTACAAAAAATGGATTTTCAAATAATAATAATATGTTCATTAAAAACTACCTACAGGTCAAACTTCCTAGTCTACAACTAATAATTCATGTTTTGTAAAACAATAGAACACTCAAGTTAGTTTATAGATTCATACATTGGTTTCCCAATAAAATGTTATCTATCCCTTTTCTGACTTTCTAGTTAACATTCAGAAATGAAAAGCTATAACGTATTGGTAATGTAATCAATATTCTGTTTTAAACAAAGTGTAAAGCTCCAAATTCCATAACTCTTATAGTTAAACTTTGGAGTAATCACTGCTAAAAAGTGATGTGTATAAATAATATTTGGACGCCAAACTTAATTCTATGTATATATATTCATTCTGGTTCAAAATTCAGATACTTATGTTTTCTCCTTTTATATAATTTTATATTTTTGAAATTTAGTACTTAAATGAAATTAATAGTATTTAGTAAAGTTGGTAGTTGCACATAATGCCAGATGTTTTAGCTTGACCATATTGATATTCATCAATTGAAATGAGATATGTGTAGAAGCTATCTCAAGTGAATCATGCTGTTAATATTTTGGGCAGAGATGGTTAATTTATCTAGGGCTCATGGTTAGGAATCTTTCCATTATTCCATCGCTTTGGGATAAAATCTGGTCTTAATCCTATTAAATAGGGCTGTGGAATGCTTCAGATTCAAAGGCAAGTGCTGGAGAGCATACAGAGGTGCCAACATAACACCTGGCAAGAATTCCTTAAACCAACTATGTATTCTCCCAGGATCGTACTGCAGCTGTGATCAGAGGCATCTGCAGTAGGAAAGCATCATTTGTCAAAATGATGAAAGCAGTACCTTGGGATGGGAGTTACCCTTCTATGATGCATGCATGTGTGAGATGTCCTGATGTACATATTAAAGGGTGGTGTTTTGGTGGGAAGGCACAATATTGCTTTTATCATTTGTACACATACCCATGCCCTAAGCCTACTTCTGGCATTCCTAAAAAGAGGAGCAGATGACAAAAGTGCTATGGTGTCTCTTCAATATGCTCCAAGCCATCTTGGAATACGAAATGCTGCACAGCCCTGCAGTTAACGGATTCTTGATGAAATTAATAGGTTTCAAATGGTTAAATTTCATTAATTTTGAAAGATCTATTATATGTGAAATTCAGCCTGGATGCTATGTTTTCATTCTAACCATATTGGGTGTTTCAAGTAGTGTTGACACATATTTAGCTTTAGAGCTTTAATGATAGAATTTCCTGTAGTATCATGAAAGATTGGAATTCTGCTAAAAGTGATTATATTTGTGTCCTTTGTTTTTTTGGGTTTCAACAGTTAGAAGATGTTCCCATTCTTTATATTTGCATGGAATTGGTGACTTATAGAGGGTAGATGGCAAACATCACCCACTCCTATATCAACAACCCACGCTTACATTGATTGGAGATATTCCTGAAACAGATTGTAGCTTTACTAATTGTAGACTTAGCCATCTATCATGATTCTGGAGTCAAGGATGGAATAAGCTAAATCAAAGTATTTGAGTGTCAATCCTTTTAATCTTACTGATTTTAATGAGAAGGAAGCAATATAAATCTGAATTGCCCTGTTCCAGTACAATTGAGGGTCAAATGTTATCTCACAGCAGTGAGTTCTGTGCTGAGCTCCATAACCTGTTTTCAGTCTGGGGGAAAAAAATCCAATTAATATTTCAGTAGCTTTCTTTTGTTTCTCTGTTTTTTTAACTAATTTCACTTTATCCCTGAGTTCAGCAGCAGGAAGTTCGTGGTGCTGAAATGTTATCAGCCTATATATTGCTAACAAGATAGAGTGGTGTGTATATGTGAGAAAGTTGATGTAAAACAATGAAAGTGCAGTTTGTTGAGATTTGGCAGCCTTGCCTAGATAAAAAGCCAGAGCTGGTCCCTTTGTTACCAAAGATTGACAGTACTATTTCAGTTAAGTTTATTGTTCAAACTAAACCATTACAAAGTATAGTACGAAAGAAAACAAATTTGATTTTGAAGTTGACTTTTTCTGCTTGGAGCATGTGAAGAGGGAAAATGTTCTGACAGCTCAAGCTTACTCAAGCTTAATGACTGATCTAAATTGGAGCTTGGGAGAGAAAAGAAATTGTTTAGTGATGCCTCAGTTGTCATTGATTGCTATGAGCAATTTTAAAGCTATTCAAGATGAGAATTGCCAATTTGGTTCTGAAAGGGGAGAGAGTGGTACATACGATTAGAAGCTGGTACAAATGGTATCTCATTTTTAAGAGAGAGAGACAGAGAAGGTTTGAATTACGAACATGCATAGGTGATAATCACCATTGCCTATAGAGTGTTATATAATATATCAGCAGGAGGGGGGATCACTAGAGGGACCAACAGCGCTGGAGAAGATGGAAGGAAAAAACAACTTTCTCAGCAATGATTTTACTGTCAACAGTGACAATACAACAGATAAAAACAAAATGCTGGATGCCAGAAACACCAGCCAGTTAAGGAAAGCAAAGAATCATTTTTGAAATATGGCCTGCGTAGAAAGGTTTTATTTTTCTAAGGGGTAACCAAAAAGCTGAAATTTAAGCTTTTTGCCCTTGGGAAATCATCTCCAAATAGCTATTCATTTTGAGATTTATTAATTTAATTTACTTAAATAATTTGCTCTAATACACTACTGCTTTAAATGGTTTACAGAAAGTAAAATTAAAAAAAAAAAAACAACCAAAAGGTTTATTGATGAATATTTATCCATTTATTATATGCACTTTATAAAATATATTGTCTTGGCTATGTAGACAAATATAAAACAGAGTAGAATTAAAACAATAAAAATACAATTAAAAATAAGATCTAAAGTCATTTCTTAAAAAAATAATAATCCAGCAACAGTAGCATTTAAAGACTTTTTTAAAAGGACACAATATCTACCATCAACAGAGCTTGATGGGACAATGTTGACATGATGGTAAAAGATTAAGAGAAACTTTCCTTGCATCAGGAAGGAATTTAACTAATGAGATTTTGAATGGTGTACTCTTGGTCCTTTTTAAAAAAAGCAAGCTGGCTTGTACTTGATCAGAATGTAAGTGATCATCTAAGTGTCAAACTTGCGGTGTCACATTGCCATCACGTGACGTTTAGCCATGGTTTTTTTCTGTTTGTGGAGCTGGGGTGGGCGTGGCCTGCATGTGATGCATCAGGTCAGCAGGTCACCAGTTTGACAGCCCTGATCTTAGAAATCAGATTATGTTGAATTTTGCCTTGAAAAATGATATCTCGACTTAGTCTCTATATATTAAATGGCAGAAGATTATCCAGAAGTGCTCACATTTATGTTGTGGACCAAAATAACTTCTATTGATTACATGTTAATTACTGAGAATTTTTTTCTTCTTATGGAGAATTTCAAAATGCTCCTTCATCTGGATAGTAATCAACTCCCACTCTATACTTGATGGCCTACTTATCCCTTAATTTTTTTCAGTAGCACAAGGATGAACAAGATGTCAAGCTATATGGACTGCAGCAGTGGTGAAATCCAAATTTTTTTACTACTGGTTCTGTGGGCGTGGCTTGGTGGGTGTTGTGTGGCTTGGCAGGCGTGGCAGGGGAAGAATGCTGCAAAATCCCCATTCCCTCCCCACTCCTGGGGTAAGGATATTGCAAAATCTCCATTCCCACCCCACTCTGGGGCCAGCCAGAGGTGGTATTTGCCGATTCTCCGAACTACTCAAAATTTCCGCTACCAGTTCTCCAGAACCTGTCAGAACCTGCTGGATTTCATCCCTGGACTGCAGAATTGTCTACAGAATTGTTGATTGGCCTTTGTATTGACCAACTGTCATATGTTCCTTTGGCTTTTTACAAAAGTATAACACAGGAGTTGAAATCTTTCTTAGCTTGCAATCCTTAATTTTGGATCAAGTGAAAAATCAAGTTTCTTCTGAACCATAGTTCAATAAAGCATTGTGTTGAAACTAAGAAAGTCCTCACTTCAGCTTCTCTAAATCTGAGACATATGCAATATGCAAAGGTTTCTTACAAATTCAATTAAAACTCAAAAGGAGATCAAACAGAGATGCAGTATGGCTCTTCTACTTTTTAATTTTTACATCAATGACATAGTAAGATATATGATTGATTCAAATTTCTATCCCCCAAATTAGTTCTAAACTCCTAGATTTAGGCTTCTTCTCCTTTTCGGTCCTTCAGATAGAAAGTGATCAGGTAAACAAACTTTGAGCCTGGGGAAAAAAGACACCAAGGGTCAGACAAATCTAAGGAAGGGTCTGGTCTTCCCTTCATCAGCAAATAGTAGATACATAGTTACTCTAGCTCACTGTCCCAGAGGTGCTTTTCCAAAAGGAAACTGGACTTTTTGGGTTTTTCTTTGAAAATGTTTCACTTTTCATCTAAGAAGCTTCTTCAGTTCTAATTGACAGAACTGAAGAAGCTTCTTGGATGAGAAGCAAAATGTTTTCAAAGAAAAAAACCCAAGTAAATCCAATTGCCTTTTGGAAAAGCACATTTAGTCATACAATTACACCTAACCACAAAAAAGCTTTCTCCCCCCCCTCCTCCCTTGCCTATTTTCATGCTTTTCTCTCTGTGGTTTTACAGGACAAACATTAAAAAGTAACTGGCTGAAAGACTCTGTCCCTGTGATTCTGGACAGGTGGAAACCATGGGAGATGTATTTTTTTCATTGCTCCTTTTATGGAGGCATTTGAACCAAATTGATCCTTCCTTTGATCAGCAGATGTCCTGATCACTCCAATTCAGCTTATGTCCAGATGTTACTTACAGATGAACCTCCATTTATTACAGGGCACACTGCTGGTTTTACACTACAGCATGTAAGTTCCTGCTGTATTGGTGCAGTTTTATGCAATTTTAGATACTATCATATTTTTGAAAATGTTAGACATCACATTTGCATCTTAGATTTTCTTTCACTTTACTTATGAGACTTAATCACAAGAGAAGAGAATATACATATGTAGCACAGGGATCAACACCAAGCAAACTATCAATTAGAAAACAATATGCTAATCAAGCATCAAGGAGAAATCCAACCCCCACCAAATCCTGTAGGCTATTTATTTATTTATTGGTTCAATTTATATGCCGCCCTTCTCTGGAGACTCAGGGCAGCTTACAATGTGTTAAGCAATAGCCTTCATACTTTTGTATATACCTGCTTAGTAGGGCTTTCACCCCCCCCCCAAAGTGGTGTTCTTTTTTATACAAAGTCAGCTTATTGCCCCCACAATCTCATTTTACCTACCTTGACAGGATGGAAGGCTGAGTCAACCTTGAGCCTGGTGAGATTCGAACTTGCAGTAATTGCAGGCAGCTGGTGTTACTTAACAGCACTTTAGTCTGCTGCGCCACCAAGGCTCTTTGTATATAAACAGGAAGCAAACCCACTACTCACTCATACTGATGATGTTACCTATTTGGGTAATGAAATGTCTGCAAGCAAACAACCAAGCTCAGAGAGCACCAAGGACTTCACAGAGCCTTAATCAGGCTGCTTAGTCAGTCAGCATATTTTCTATCAGAGAGGCAGTTTGGTCTAGTGATTAAGGCACCAGGCTAGAAGTCAGAAGACTGAGTTCTAGACCTGCCTTAGACATGAAAGCAGCTGGGTGATTTTGGGCCAGTCACTCTTTCTCAGTCCAGCCCACCCACAGGGTTGTTGTTGTGGGGAAAATAGGAAACGGAAGGAATATTCTTCTGCCCTGAGTTAATAATTATTTTTATAAATGATATATAAATAATAATATAAATAACACAAACAAACTTTGGTAATGAATTTTTACCTACATTCCTTAAGCTATATTGTTATAGATTATTATAAATCACTCATGAAGGAATTTCTTGTACTGACCAAACTTGGATGGGAGACATCTAGAAAAATCAAAGTCATTCTATGCTGAATGAAATCTAAAGAGCGCATGGAAAGAAATCAATGGGAAAACCACTTCCACGTTGCTTTTGAGAAAATTGTATAGATGTCCCTATGTAGTCAAATTTAACTAAAATGAGACTTTGGCTTTTCTAATAACCCTGTTATTAACTTCCTGTAGAAAACTTTCACATTTTACACAAACAAAATCATAATAATATACAAAACAGAATTTAATATAGCACCCGCAACTCAAATATAATACAGCAGGCTAATAAGACATACATAACTATGGTAGGTAATCAAACAATATTGCATCTCTGTGTTGAAGAATTCCATATTTGAAGTTAAAGTCCGTATGTTTTTTTCTCCTGTATTTCTTTTCTCTGCTACATGTGAGTTATATAAACATTAATAGACAGCCACAAGGATTCCTGAGCTATGATATCCCTATCCGATTGATACATACAAAACTGTGCATCTCTTCACATGCATGACCTGCAGCAGGGCAGCCACTTCCATGTGACTCCTGCTAACAAGGCAAGAGTGGGCCTTTAATTAATGTAACCTCTCAATGTACCTCAACTACATTCATATTTCACATACATTCTCATGCCATGATGGAACATTGCTTATCTATGGAGATAGAAAGGGTGGGCAAGGGTCTCTATGACACCACAATTGTCATGGCATCATCACTCAAACGATGCAGATTATGCAATTTGCATCAGTCACACCATAATTTGTATCACTAGGGCTTGAAATAGATGCCTATGCTGCTATTTCTGTTGCAGGTTCTGCTTAAGAAAAGTGGCCTGATTAGATTAATGACAATTTCAGATTATTTTCATTTAGATCTAATCATAAAATCTCCAGATTTAGACATCTTACATGATGGAAGGTTTTCCAATGTACATAAATACCACTATGCTGCTGAACTGATTGAATTATTAGTGGTGAGGAAAGGCGATCTAATTAGAATATGAGAAGATCTGCTATAAATTTAGAGCTATGCTATAATTCATGTATTGTTATGTTTAAAAATCTGGTGGGTTCGTCTTCCCAAATAACTTCCTCCCCTGTGCATTAATTACGTCTTTGTTCTGTTTATGCCCACCTTTACATATAAAATAGCAAGTTGTGTTTTGCTTGGCCAGATTCCTGCATCTAGCCTTGTATTTTACACTCTGCTATCAGAATCTTTTTCAAGATTAAATGTACAAGGGTTGACCCTGGGATCTTAAGTGTGCACAGTATGTGTTGATATATTTAAGTTGTGTTCTGTCTTACGTTATTATTTTCCCATTCTTTTCAGTGTAGTTTATTATTGACACCACATTTTCCTTATCTCTTTCCTGGTTAACAACCCTTATTCATCCCAGCCTATGAAATGTTAGACTGGAAAACTTTGGCAGGGCTTTGGACAAGAATATTCCTGCAGAAATTTTCCTGGGACTTAAAGCTGGTCTTGATTTTTTTTAGCTCATTTTAATTTTCAAAAGTAGGAAATTGGTTTGCTGCAAACCAGAATGACAGCCTCAGGCATGACATATATTTCCATGACCTTCCTAGGCATTCTTAGATATTAAAACATTGTTAAGGAATATGGCTATAGCTTTGGGATACATTTGTTCAATATAATTTCCAGGTCTTCTCTTCTCCTCTTCTTGCTATGCTACTTTGAGCATTTTTATTGATTGATTTATTAAATTTATATACCTTTCAACTCCCAACAAGAGAATTTAGCATAGTAAAATTTTAGAAAGTAATCAAAAGCTTGTTAGGAAATATGTGCAACTTAATATGAAAACAACAAAAGTGAGTTGATGTGATAGAGACTATTGTGCATGCTAGAAGATAGATGTGGCTATATGAACATTCTTAGAGTTTTATCTTTGTGAATTGATATTTTGGCCAAATCCATGATTTATTTATAAAAATAATAAAGACAGGGTTTTTAAAAAAATACCATAGCAAAACATACCATTTATATTCCCATTTGACTTTATATATTTGATTTATACTTTGCTTTTTTACTTTGGTGGGTAAAAAAGGTAGTTAATATTAAATTTAAATATATTCAAAAACAAAGGTAATCTTAATGGATAATTAAGGAGAAAGAGAAGTAAAAGTAGTGACATCAATTTTCTATGGACTCCTTGTTCAACATATCAAAACTCTTGATGCAAAAGCCTAACTCTGGAACTCTAAATGCTTAAATTACCCAATTTGTTGCTTGACTATAATTATAAAAAAGTACAAAAGGAACATAAATAAGTAAAAAGGAAGAGGGAGATAATAATACATTGTCATTAAACATGCCAAATGGACAAATGACAGCTTGATAATCACACAATTCAGCTTTCTCTTGGTAAGATCCAGGGAAGCAAGTCTTATATCGTTGTCCATGCACCAGATGTAGATCCTGAGAACAAAAATTTTGGTTCAGTTTTGATGGGTTTTGTTTTGTTTCATTGTTCGTTCTTAACAGTGGTGAAATCCAAATTTTTTTACTACCGGTTCTGTGGGCATGGCATGGTGGGTGTGGTGTGGCTTGGTCGCGTGGCTTGGTGGGAGTGACAGGGGAAGGATATTGCAAAATCTCCATTCCCACCCCACTCTGGGTCCAGCCAGAGGTGGTATTTGCTGGTTCTCCGAACTGCTCAAAATTTCCGCTACCAGTTCTCCAGAACCTGTCAGAATCTGCTGGATTTCATCCCTGGTTCTTAATACAGTCTCTTACTATTGGCAAGAACTACTGGCAAGAACATGGAGGAAGAATTGAATAAATACTGCTACTTAGATGTTCCTGACCTACACAAAAGCTTCAGAATCAACAGCAGCTTTGTCATTTGATCTTTCAAGCAGAGCCTCCTAAATATTCATCATTTTACTGTCCCAGAGTCTATAAACTCTTATTCCTGAAACAATGGCTAAAAGTGGCTGACTAAAACTCTGTGGCTAAAAAATTATTGTGAACTATAAGAAAGACAGCTCCAAAAATCAGTAGGTGACTTCTTTAATGCCCGCAGAGACTGGAACATATCTAGATGGCAGTAGTCTGTAGTTTGTAGGAGGGGGGACTTAGATGGTGAGATGGTAATCTGAAAGAGACAAAGTAACATCTTACTATAAGAGTTAGGAATTATCTTCCCAAAATTTTTTTCCCTTGGCTTCTCTGTTTCTAGGTGTATTAAGTCCATTTACTAACGTTTCAGTTTTCATGACCTCAGAAGACAGGAAAATATTAATTTTCAACAATTACCCTCTTGAAATTCAGCATCATATTTGGATAAGACTCTGAATCCCCCCCCCCCAAATGGGGGGTTGAATGGAATCTTCAAGTTATGAATTGCTCTTTCAGTCAATTTCTGGTTAGTGTTTCAGTAGAAAATACCAAAATTCTGCTTTTCTGTAAGGTTAGGTTTTTCTGTAACCTAAGGTTCTTAGGTTGGAGACTCAGTTTGGTGTAATGGTTAAGCATCAGGCAGAAACTGTGAGACCTTGGGCACAAAGCCAACTGGGTAACCTTGGGCCAGTCAATTTCTCTCAGCCCTGGGATGGAGGCAATGGCAGACCATTTCTGAAAAACCTTGCTAAGGAAATGGCAAGAACTTTCCAGGCAGTCTTTGGACATTATTGAATGAGGAGGGGAGAAAATAACCAAGTTCTGTTATCTGTAACTAAGTAATGCTGAAACGTAACTTTCCTTGTTAAATATTAATCTTCCAGAAGAGTTCAGCTTTAATCGTGAAAATGTTTTATTTTATTAATAATGCCCATAAATAATTCCATAGATGCACAGATCAATATAATTCAATGATATTTCTCTCCTTTGATCTGTAAAATTCTATATTTCAGAAAGTTGTTTTTGATTTTTAAAAAATTATATAACACAAGTTTTCTCTGAGGTGGCTGAGGCTGTAAACAGGACATTTCCATAATACTTATCGCAATGTCCGTACATCTGTTTGCTTTTATGTACTTTGCTACACTAGCTATCATTGGCACTGATATGGTTTTTAGAAGCGCTCCTTCTTTCTAACAGCTTATCAGAAGTTTGAGAACTATAACAATTCATTGTTTTTTGCAAGATCCTTTTTAGTGTTACATATACTAAATACATATATTAACATATATTTCATCCATGAATTTGTATGGGTTTGCAATCCAGAAACACATGGCTTAGCATCTACAGCTTACGTATTTGGATCTAAAATACTGATATATGAACAGAAGGAACCACCCATTTGCATATTTGGATGATAAGCGAGACGTCTTCAAAGAAAAACAAGAAAGTCCAGTTGCCTCTTGAAAAAAAAGCATCTTTGGGACAACCATGACCTGGATGACTGAGAATCTCCATAGACACATACCACTTGCATAACCCAGGCTTTTTAACTCTTCCTCTCTATATAATTTCCCAAGCTGTGACAACTAGGTTGAACTTTGTATGGTGGTTTTTAAAGGACTGCACAAAAGAAAATATTAGCAAATATATGTATCCATTTGCATGTTACTTTAAGCCAGAGAACCAATCAGGCCTTTATTTATTTATTTATTTCCAAAAAATTATATGCCGCCCTTCTCCCTAAGGACTCAGGGCGGCGAACACAGGTTAAAACATACAATAATAAAAGATAACGTAATTAAAACCCAGTTAAAACAACAACAATAAAATAATAAAACCCAAGGATCAGGGTCAGCCCATTTGTTGAAACAGCCAAGTCTTTAAGTCCTGACGCAAGGAGCGGAGATGACCTAGTGATCATGGTTGAAAATTTGAGAGCAAATAGAGCTGTTCTCGCAAAAAGAACGTTGCTTTTGGAAATTGGATTCCTCTCACTCATAAAGTGCTATCATGGTGGATAAGGCCACTAATAAAATATCTATTTCTATACCCCTTTGCCTTTCTTATTTGCTGCAAATGCTACTCAAAGCATAGAACCCATATAGATAAAAATAATGCTGGATGGAGGTACAGAAAACATGATGGAAATCAAGAGAAATAAATGTGGTCTCATTGACATTATATTTGAAACTGTGTTTTGAGCATCTTTTTTAGTTGTTTTTAGTCTACCTTGTGTTTTTAAGAGAAAGCAGGGAGCCAGTCAAATAAAGCTATATATTCTCTCTCTAGATGGCCTAGGCTAAAAAGTATAGGTAAAGACACTCTCAGGATAAGTTCAATTCCTGCTGACTGTGTTGGACAATGCCTGGAAGTTGCCTTCTCTTGAGATATAGTTTAACTTCTCAGTTTAGCCTAGAGTCCTCGTATTTGTAATAGTTCTCAAGCCAAGCACTAACCAGGTTCAAAACTGCAGAGACCAGACAAAGTTGGCCAAGTGTGGCCACAAATTATAGACCTCAACATAGAAAAGTCCTGCTTCTGTTGAAGGACATATCATATAAAAGCTACATTGATTTTATCCTATATTTTATTTATTATCCCTTTAATCCACCCACTAACCAGAGTTCATTAGCTGATTTCAAGAAGTTCAAAACATATGAACTGTGCTGCAATAATAATAATAAGACAGTAAAAACATCAGAGTCCAAGAACATGAAACAGATAAGAAAATAAAAACAATATTTGGGAGAATTCTTCCATAATTATGTGGTCAGTTAAAATTGAAGCTAGTTATAAAAATGAGTGGGAACAAAGGAACCAGATGTGATTCTCGAAATATAGTATTCCCCAATGAAGCTCTCCAGCTGAGAAGATTCTTCCCCTTGTAGGCCATCTGCTCAATTTCATTTGATGGAGGAATTCAAAAAGGCTTTCAAGGATAACGCCTGAAACATGAGGAGATACTCTTTGAAATACTTCGCTTTCCAGTTGCTGGGGTTCTATAGATCAGTATCAATACTTTGAATTGGTGCCAGAAATATGCTGATACCTAATGGATGACAAACCTGGTATCCATGTTGGTCAGATTGGAGCAGTTATAATTTGAACTAATAGAAATTTCTGAATCATCTTCAAAAGTAGATCCATGCATAATCAGTAGCAGTAATACATGATGTCAACTACATGTCATGCTGTTGTATCAGATTAAAATAAGGGAGCCATGGTGCCACAGTGGTTACAATGCAATATTGCATTCATTGCAGTATTATAGGCTGACTCTGCTCACTGCCAGGAGTTTGATCCCAACCAGTTTAAGGTTGACTCAGCTTTCCATTCTTCTGAGGTTTGTAAAATGAGGACCCAGTTTGTTGGGGGCAATATGCTGACTCTATAAACTGCTTAGAGAGGGCTGTAATGCACAATGAAGTGATATATAAGCCTAAGTGCTATTGTTATTAAAACTCTTTATATTGCAATTACTGATTAGCTATACTTGAAATAACTAGGTGAATTTGCAGTATATTCCCCAAAGTATATCTTCCTAACAATGGGAAATATATCAGACACTTGTACAAGAAAGACATTTTGTAGTCTCTAAGCCTTTTACTATGTTCATCAAGCCCATCAGCTAAAATCAATAGGACTTTCAATACTGCAGGAATATAACCTGTTTTAGGATTATACCCTTGGAAAATATGTAAAAAATGTAATCTTAATAAAATTTAATTTGCACCATATTTAATGAACACAGTGTTTCCCAGTAGGTGTTTTCCAATGTAATTATTCTGATTTTATACATTGACCTACTGGAATTAAAAGTATAATAAAAATATTAAGACACTTGCAGCTATTAGATTAGTTTATAATTAATTTGCAGTGTGCATTACATAAAAATCTGATTGATAAGCCAGATAAATTAGTCCTGTATGACCCTCTGGGCTTTGTTCTTCATTGCATACCTATCACAAATGTGAGAGCACTCATTTTCCTTCGACCCAAAGGGAAAAATATTAAATCTTAGCTAGCAAAAAGGCTTGCAACATGGGCAATTTGGAAGAAAATGATAGTTTAATTTACAAAAATCTGCATACACATATGTGTGGGGGCGGACATGTGTACACACATATGCATGGACATCCTTCAGTTAGTACTATTATTTCTATTGGTATTTCAATTCTATGTGTATCTCTTCATAAATTAGTCCATCATTTTCAATAGAATTTCTCCCAGATCATAATGTATAGGATTATAGCCTCAAGGTATAAACTGATTACACTGAGATTTTTCTCATTCAAAATGAATGAAAACAAAAAGAAAACATTCACAGTGATGTGAATGCCAGTCCTCTGGAAAACGTCTGAAAATACATTTTGAGGAATAGAAATTGAGCAAGGATTTTAACATGGTTTGCTCTACTAAATTAAAGTGGAATATTTATTAATTATTTTAACTAACTGACATTCATTGTAAACCATAAATGGATTGCTTAAAGGGGGAAGGCTTAAAGGGGGAAGATATTGTCCATTGGTTAGAAAACATAATTTTATGACAAAAAGATTTTTTTATGAATGGCCCTGTGGAGGACAATTCTCCTCAATAAGGCTACATGAAGCCTATTGGCTTCAGTGGCTTTAAGCAGTCATGTGCAAGACTGTATCTGAAGTATTTAAAGTTGGAAATCAAATCCTTTATTGTAGGACAGTGTTACAACCAATGCCAATGAGCTGGAATGAAAGCCAGCCTGGAAGATTTGAGCAATCATCACTTCCAGTAGTTCAAAATTGGTCAGATTTTTTTCAGTGATGAATGATCTCCTCAGCATCTCAAGTATGCACACCAAAGTAACCCAGCACAATTAGTACATTCTTCTGCATTGCATAGAACAGTCTATGTTAGTCCTGTTATAATCAACATGGTGTTCTGGAGAAGATCATTGCATATAGAAAATAAGAATCATTTGATGACCTTCAGCCACCAGTCTGCAATAGCATGTAATGCAAATGCTATGCAATGATAATATGAAGCACCCTCCCTGAATGATAGTTTCAGTCACTCAAACTTTAGAATAGAATAGAATTCTTTATTGGCCAAGTGTGATTGGACACACAAGGAATTTGGCTTGGTACATACGCTCTCAGAGTACATAAAAGAAAAGATACATTCATCAAGAATCATAAGGTACAACACTTAATGATAGTTGTAGGGAAACAGTCAATATCAATCTTAAGGATACCAGCAACAAGGTTACAGTCATACAGTTATAAGTGGGAGAAGATAGGTGATAGGAACAATGAGTTGGAACTCTCAGAGCTGGAACAATAGCTGTGGTTTCAACTGGCAGAGGAATTATATAGTAGAATTTGACTGAAAATCAGAACTGCACCCCTGACAATGGAGATGATCATTTTCATACAAAATAAAATAAAATAAAATTATACACAGATAAAAGAAAAAAATCCACAGGAGAAAGAACAGTTCCACTTTGGTCTCAGCAGGACCTGGGAGCAAGGAGTGTAGTATCCAAGCAAGAAAAGGCAAGATGACAATCACAGCATCAAATCCCTTTGTATGTGAATGTGATGTCATTGCATATAGAAAAAGGGCAGGGTTTCAGTTGCAGTATCATCATTGCTAACTTGGCTGTTTTGACTCTCCCTGCATACCTCCCTGTTTCTCCCTGTTTCTCCCTGTGTTCTGTTTGTCTACTTGCGTCCTTTAAAAAAATGTAAAATGTGACTACTGCTTTTCCCATACCAATGGGAAAAGTGGAAGAGCCTATTCCACTTTATAGCTGTACAATTTATATGCATAGAAAAGATGACTAGCATACAATAAAAGTTAATAGAAATGAAGTTCCATTGTGTTCTACAGGACGTGCAGCCTAACGTTATGTGAGGTATTCACATAAGATGCAGAATGCAAGGTATCCTATAGAAACCCCTGATTTAACAGACCTTGGTTTAGTAGAATTTGGCTACAATGGACAAAATCTATTTGTATTCTGCATGTTTCTATGAAAGTGCATAATCCATTTTGCTATTTTACCCAGGAACAAACTGATTGCAATACATGAAATATAATTTATATAAGCCCCATTCAGATTTAAGAGATTCAGATATACTTTAATTGCATATTTTTTCCTCAATTGAATTGAGAGTATGCTACAATAAAACATGTTCCCAGGTACGTTGGCAGAGTATGTCATGTCTGTCTTTCATTTAGAATGGGTCAAAGGAGTTCACTAATGCTGAGTCCTATTTCATATGCCTCTTATATGGGTAACTGATACCGTATCTGCAGTTGTTTCTCTGTTCAACTGAGGACATGAAAAGACTTTGGCTGATATAGTTCTATGTTTTACTGTTCTATGCAACCAACTCTTTCCCAAGGTAACCATGCAACAGCAAATAATAATGTACCTTATGATTCTTGATGAACGTATCTTTTCTTTTATGTACACTGAGAGCATATGAACCAAGACAAATTCCTTGTGTGTCCAATCACACTTGGCCAATAAAAAATCTATTCTATACTATACTGTACTATACTATTCTATTCTATTCTATTCTATTCTGTGCTGTGCTGTGCTGTGCTGTGCTGTGCTATTCATAATCAACAACTGAGTAAATATTTTGCCCACACCTGCATTAATGTTGAACAATTGTGAAGACGACAATCCCCAGAGTAGTAAATATTCTGTATGTAGGACCTCTGAATGGTCTTAGACATATATGCTGTACATTATTATTCAGAAACAATGAAATGATAGAAACAGAGTCCACAACATTTCAATTAGGCACAAAGAAATGGAAAGCACTGTGTTGCTAAGCAATACTTATTGTAACTAGGCTAAAGCAATGTAGGCAAACATACATTGCTATTAATCAAATGATGCTTGGGCTTAGATTCTCATTGCATCATATTCAAGAGCAAAGGAAAAGGCCATAGGGCAAAGGAGTTAGGAGGAGTATTTAAAAGTGTGGCAGCTAGAATAATTAGATACAGCTTGAAAAATGGCAATTGGTAAGAATTTGCACAGATATATATGTGTGTTTTGGGCATACAGTCTTTATTTAGGAGAGGTTGTACTTGGGTTAGATACCTAAAATAACAGTACATTTTACTGGGTTTGTCCTTCTCTTCCAATATTCTTCACTGTCAAAAAATGCACATACATTGCATATATTAATATCTATCATACAAGTTCACACACAATGATCAATTAAACGTATCTACAGACAAAGGATGACAACTAGCTGTATTAACAATTCTATCTATGAGAGGTTTCCAAATCACATTTTTCCTTTTACAATTAAACAAAACTATCATGAGCTTCTTGATTCTCTTCTTAGTTACTCAACTAGTCTAAAAAATAACGGTATTGGGAGTTTTTGATAGCGGAGATTCTAGGTGTCTGTGATTGGTATGTAATTGAGATCCATTTATCTACTCTGCCCATAACTTAATGCAACTTCCCTCAAGCTGTTTCCTTCTAGTTGCCTTAGACACAACTTCCAACTTAATATTCAGACAGCATTGTTATAAGATTTTTAGGTAGAGTGAGTTATCTGAAACCTCTATAGCCATGATGGCGAACCTATCACATGTGCCACAGCTGGCACGCAGAGCCATGTCAACTGGCATGCTAACTCAGCTCCGGTGCACATGCACGCACCAGCCTGCTGAGTTTCAGGCCTTCTGGACCCACCAGAAGTAGGAAAACAGGCTGTTTCCTGCCTCCGGAGGGCCTGTCCCCCTCTTCCTGGCATGTGATGGCAAAAAGGTTAGCCCTCCCCAGATGCATAGAGAGGATTTGAAGCCAGGCGAGAAAGAAAAACGGGCCTACCAGGCCATCACGTGCCAGGAGTGGGGGGGAGGGGGGTCATGTGCATGCATGTGCAGGGTGGGGTGCATAGAATTATGGGTATAAGTATACACACACACGTGAAACCCCCCCCCCGCCCCCCTCTTCCTGGCATGCAATGGCAAAAAGGTTAGCCATCTCTGCTCTATAGTGTGCCTTACTAGGGGAAAATTAAATTAATAATATGAACTGATAAGATCCATTCTATATTGATTTAGAACTCTGAACATCTAAATGATTTTTTTGTCTTCTAGCGTGGCAACGATACTTGGATTATAATTCTGCTTTCTTTCTCTAATACCACCAACTTGTTCCTAAACTTTTAAGTATATAGTTTATTTATTTATTTTATTTGTTTATTTGTTTCCATTTCTATACCGCCCTTCTCCAATAGGACTCAGGGCGGTGAACAGCCAAAGTAAAAAACAGAGCATACAAAATTTAAAAAACAGTTTAAAATAATTAAATATTTTGGCCGTAAATTAAAACAACCCAATTTAAAATCAATTTAAAATTTAATTCAAGCCAGCCCAGCTAGTTGAAATAAATAGGTTTTCAGGGCCCAACGAAAAATCCGGAGGTCTTTTATTGTACGTAACTCTGGCGGGAGGTTGTTCCAGAGGGTGGGCACCACCACAGAGAAGGCTCTTCCCCTGGGAATCGCCAGCCGACATTTTCTGGTGGACGGCACCCTGAGGAGGCCCACTCTGTGCGAGCGTACTGGCCGGTGGGAGGATATTGGTGGCAGAAGGTGGTCTCGTAAGTACCCTGGCCCTAAGCCATGAAGCGCTTTAAAGGTTGTCACCAACACCTTGAAGTGCACCCGGAAGACCACCGGGAGCCAGTGCAGCTCGCGCAGGAGAGGTGTCACATGGGAGCGCCTCATCGCCCCCATAATCCCCCGCGCGGCCGCGTTCTGGACCAGCTGGAGCCTCCGGGTGCACCCCAGGGGGAGCCCCATGTAGAGAGTGTTGTAGTAGTCCAGGAGGGAAGTGACAAGTGCCTGAGTGACTGTGCGTAGAGAGTCCCGATCTAGAAAGGGGCGCAACTGGCGTATCAGGTGAACCTGATAAAAAGCCCCCCTGGCTACGGCCATCAAATGATCTTCTAAAGACAGCCGTGCGTCCAGGAGGACGCCCAAGTTACGAGCCCTCTCCGTGGGGGCAAGTGATTTGCCCCCAATAGCCAGCGATGGCATCAGCTGGCTATATTGGGACGCTGGAAGCCACAGCCACTCGGTCTTGGAGGGGTTGAGTCAGAGCCTGTTTCTCCCCATCCAGGCCCGCACGGCCTCCAGGCACTGGGACATCACTTCAAGGGCATCGTTGGGGTGGCCTGGGGTGGAGATGTACAGCTGGGTGTCATTAGCGTACTGATGGAACTCCACCCCGAAGCCACGGATGATCTCACCCAGCGGGTTTACATAAATGTTGAACAGTAGGGGCAAGAAGACCGACTCTTGTGGCACCCCACAAGCAAGGTGCCTCGGGGTCGACCGCTGCCCCCCTGTCAACACAGATTGTGACCGGTCAGAGAGGTAGGAGGAGAATCACCGCAGAACGGTGCCCTCCACCCCCAACCCCACCAACCGATGCAACATGATACCATGGTCGATGGTATCAAAAGCCGCTGAGAGGTCTAACAGGACCAGGATAGAGGAGCAACCCCTATCCCGAGCCCTCCAGAGATCATCCACCAACGCGACCAATGCCGTTTCCGTGCTGTGCCCAGGCCGGAAGCCAGACTGGAGCGGGTCTAGATAGACAGCTTCATCCAGGTACTGGGGAAGCTGTTGCGCTACCACACTCTCAACAACCTTCGCAACAAAGCAAAGGTTGGAGACTGGACAATAGTTAGCCAAAACAGCCGGATCCAGAGAGGGCTTCTTGAGGAGGGGCCTTACAACTGCTTCTTTCAAAGCAGCCGGCAGGACCCCCTCACTCAAAGAAGCGTTAACAATCTTCTGGAGCCAGCCTCGTGTCACCTCCCGGGAGGCCAGTACCAACCAGGAGGGACTCGGGTCCAATAAACATGTGGTCACGTTCAGCCGTCCCAGGACCCTGTCCATGTCCTCGGGAGCCACAGGATCGAACTCCCCCCAGATAACACTCTTAAGACCTGCCTCAGTCATTCCGTCCAGACATACCCAGTCAGAGGCCAGCCCTTCCCGAATCTGAGTGATTTTGTCATACAGATACTGCACAAAGTCCTCAGCTCGGCCCTGCAAGGGGTCATCCCACACCTCCAGGTGGAGGAGGGAGCGGGTCACCCTAAATAGGGTGGCCAGGCGATTATCTGATGACACGATAAGAGTGGCAAAATAGCTAGATTTCGCCACTTTTATTGCCACTAGGTAGGTCTTAATATGAGACCTCACCAGTGTTCGGTCGGATTCGGAGCGGCTGGTCCTCCAACTACTCTCCAGGCGTCTTTTCCGGTGCGTCATCTCCCTAAGCTCCTCGGAGAACCAAGGAGCTAGTTGAGTTCGGTGCCGGGTCAGAGGCCGCAAAGGCACGACACTGTCCAAGGCCCCGGCAGCTGCACTATCTCAGGTCCACCAGGTCCTCAGCCGAGTCATGAGCCAGAGTCTCAGGAAATGGCCCAAGCTCCATCTGGAACCTATCAGGGTCCATCAGGCGCCTGGGGTGGAACCACCTGGTCGGTCCCGCCTCCTTGCGGTGGGGTGCAGCGGTTAGAAAGTCCAGTCAAAGGAGCGAGTGGTCAGACCATGACAAGGGTTCCCCTGTATCAAAGCCACTTGACCACTGACCAGAGAGAAAAACTAAGTCCAGAGTGTGTCCACCCATATGAGTAGGGTCATGAATTAACTGAGTAAGGTCCATGGCCGTCATGGAAGCCATGAACTCTCGAGCCACCTCAGACGTTTCGCCGACAGATGGCAGGTTGAAATCCCCCATGACTAGAAGTCTGGGGGTACCAACCGCCACCTCAGCTATGACGTTGAGCAGCTCGAGCAGGACCGTTGCCACACGGCAGAGAGCCAGGTACGTGATCAACAAGCCCATCTGTACTCCATGACCCCACTTCACAAAAAGGGACTCACATCCGGCTATCTGTGGAACAGTGGTCTCCCTTGGGTCAAGACTTTCCTTTATAATAACCGCCACCCACCCCCCACCCCTGCCCTGAGCTCTCGGCTGATGGAATGCTCGGAAGCCTGGTGGGCACATATTCACGAGTGGAACCCCCCCCTCATGGCCCAACCAGGTCTCCGTAATACCTGCCAGGTCCGCTCCCCTCTCCTGAATAAGATCGCAAATGAGGAGGGCTTTATTTACCATGGACCTGGCATTGCACGACAGCAGCCGAAGGCTCGGGCCCTGAGAGTCTGAACAGCCTGGGGTACGAGAAGGGCCATGGGGACCGGGGCGCGCCACTGCTCGAAGATAGCGAGTGCGCACCCCCACCACATGATGTGGCCCCCTGCTCCCGCCATATCTGCCCCTCCCACTCAACACATTGATAGAAAAGCCCTCGACAGAATGGACTCTGATGTCCCCCTTACCCCCGGAATCCACACCCTCTGTGGCCCCACTGACAGCTGGGCCGGACCACTCCCCCCGTGGGTTAACCCCCAAACCCACACAACCCTCCCGCCCCTTAAAATCCCTTAAAAATCTATCAAAAAGTTTCCCTAAAAACCCCTCAATCCCCTTTTTGCGGCATGCCACCTCTCGGGGTGCCAAAGCCCATCATAAAGGTAGGCCCTTGATAAAGTGGAGGGCCACACCTGCGAGAGGGGGGAGTCTCACAGAATAAGAAGTTCTGTTGGCGAATACATCTAATCAATCAGTTAATTAATTAATCAGGGGGAAGTCCACGGCCTGGGGGTAATCAAGATAGTCCAAAGTCTGGGGAGGGATATTCAATCAATTCCAAGTCAATAAATTCAATAAATTCCACTGCTCTCTCACAGCAGTGGATGGAGTCTTAAGCCACTTCGAGGCCAGGTGTTGACACCAGCTGCCCTCTCACGAAAGCTGGGAAGGGCCAGAAACCACAGTTATCGTCCGGCTCCATGCAAGGCTTGAAAACTGGAATATCTCGCTCTACAATTGGGGGGCATTAATGACAGCCACCAATCTACAGGTCCGCGGGCCAAGAGAAGCCTCCGATGGTTCTGGCGGCTGCACCTTAGGCGAATCCGGAGGCGAATCCGGAGGCTATAGATGTCCATGGGAGGCAAATATCATCATATTGTTCAGAGGAACCTCCAGATGATAAGTGGCCTCATAGAGGCTAACAGACCACATGGGGCATAAGAGCTTGGCCCGAGGTCTTTTCCGACCGTCAGAACCAGCAATGTTTCTAGCTCACCCCCATCCACATAAGGGAGGGGGGGAACCTCTGGAAGGACCAGGAAGAGGCCCCCTCCAGGTAAGCCTCCCATCTAAGATTGTAATAATAGTTCCAAGGAACTGACATTAATAGTACATCGTGGTCAGAGGCTCCTTGCTCTCCCTAAGCAGGTTCCTTTTCGCCCCCTCTGGTGTCGTCCCTCACAGCCGCTCGTCCCAGTATTGAAGCAAGTGCCAGCCCCGACAATCCCAGTTCTCCGAAAAACAACTCCATCCATCGCTGGGAAGCCCCTGCCATCCCCTCGGAGCTCCAGGGAGAGACTGTATAACTGATGCCGCCACCGCCCACTCCACCAGTCCGGCAGCCGCGGGGAGACACCGAAGCCGCTCTCCCTGCTCATAAAGCCACAGCACAGCCGCCTCCGTCTCCTCCCGGCCATCGCGTCCTGGAGAGCTGCCAGCTCTCAAAAAGATAACACCCAATTGGTGGGAAGCTCCCCTCGCCAGACATGGGGCAAAATTAGCTGGTCCGGCCCCCGAAAACCCCAAAAGCCAGGGAATCTCCCCCAGGTATCGCCGCCGCTCAGCTGGGAGCGGCCATCTTGGACATGCGCAGAGGGACTTGACGCATCTGGTTTTATAATAGTAACTGTCTATTTAGTTTGTTAGTCTGAATTTCTTTCATCTAGTTTGCTGCAACATCATTCCATATTCCAATATGGTAATGTATCATGGAAAATGTAGGAGTTTGTTTTTTAAAATTGATTAAGAGCTGAGGCTGTGCTTCAGGGGTGCTTGCCTTAGTTCATAAACAGTTTTACTGTTCTTTTATTTATCAGCATTTACTCTTCGATGAAACAATTGGTTGAGCAAGTATGTCAGTTTGTTCTATCCTGATCCTTTTGTAGTATCATTGTCTTTAAGTAACTATGATATTGTGGCAGATATTCTAGGTTGTGCAGGTTCCTGACAGCTATATAATCTGGATGACATAATCCTGCCCCATTTGCAACATTTGTGGTGCCTAGAAAAGAAGAAGACAATTGTAGATGGTAAATGGAATGGGAAAAGAGGGTCAGAGTAGCATGTTGGCTACAAAACTGTGAAGTACATCCAATTTACCATTGAATTTAAAGATTCAAATTGACTATTATTTTAATAATGATTCTACCATTTCTAAATGAGAATCATGATTAATGCTAGATAAATGGGAAGTGGAAAAAATAAGTTTGAAGATCTATGTTTATGATATCCGAGAAGTCATAATAATATCATAAAGAACATGAAAGGTTCAAATTTTAGTAATATAATTATGGGGGAACCCTAAATATTCCATTTCCTTACCCTCTCTGTCAGTACAGTACTTTAGTTTTCTGGACACAATTCTGAGGAAAATTTGCTTATCACATTGATAGCTCAAAAAATCATGATTTGGATTACCCTTATCATTAAACAGCAATATTGTGGAGTACATTTTGTTAATAGTGGTCTGATATGAGTACACCTCAGTTTTGCTCTATGCCTACAAAGTCAGTTTGGTGACCTAATTGGTCTTGATTCTTCTGCCAATCTGGTCAGATTCTGAGCATGAAATCTCAGGTAGCTAGATGTCTTGAGTCAACTAGGAAATATACGTGAGTCTATAATGACAGGTATCTTTAAGCCCCTTCAGAGGACACCAAAATTAAGGTCTGTCTGTGGGGGAAAAAAGTAATATATTTTCATAACTTTGAAGGAAAAATGAAAAGTGATTCTAACTAACTGTTTTTCTCTGTCATTTTTCTGAAATAAAGTTCTCATATAGGTTATGTTTCACATCCTAAGATCCCTTAAAAATCATTAACAAATGTGAAGTGCCATTGAAATTTACTTTGTTCCTGGGACTTCTGAAGAAGGCCTGATGAACAATTTTCTGCAGGTTTAAGCACTGGGAGAGGACAGGATTAGCCATTTCACTCACAACTATGGCAGAGACACTTAGACACAAACCTCACTTTCTAATCAATTTGGGAAATTGCTTATTAATTATTTCTAAGCTATTAGACACCTTCAGATTGATAAGTCTGAAAACTCTGGGGAGTCTGCCTTCAATCCTCAGTGAAAGAAAATTTTAATTATAAGGTTAAGAATTTAAAGAATCTGAAATAAACAAGCTAAATAAGATTTTGATCTTCTAAAGTTATAAATGGACTAAGGCTCCAGAAAAAAATTGGAATATTGAAACTTTTACAGTAAGATTTTGGAATTAATTATAAAGAACAAACAGCTTTTCATGGAAGCAGTTTTTATGTTGGGTTTGTTTTTACAAAACAAGTATAAACAATTACATGAAATGAAGAACTGTAGACTAGAGGGGACTGAAGTTTTTAGGGGAGTAGAGGAAAGATTTACAAATATGCAAAATATTGCAAAATGTTCTTAGAATAAAAATACTGAAGGACAGTTTTGAAAAATGGAATCAGAAAATAGTAGCCACAATATCAACGTCAGTAAGGATGCCTATTTCTATGGATAAACTATGCCCCAAAATTATTGTTATTGAAAAAACTGATGCAGAAGAAATTTTAGCTGACAATAATGAGAAGATATATAAACTGGATTTACAAGTGGCAGATCAAGAAAATGACTTAGAAAAGGATATTTTAGGACTTCCGGTTTGTCTGCTCCCGACGAAAGATGGTTCCTTTTTTTGGATCGCCAGCCCCGCTGCCTGTAGAACCGCTTCGAACCAAAGAAACGGCTTGAAAACTCCCAAATCTGCAGGATTGAAGGAGGAGAGTGAGCAAGGAGCAGGTTGAGCCCCTGTGACCCCCCAGAAAATCGCTACTGGGGAGGAAACAGGCGCAGCTCCCTTTCAACTTGCTGAGACTCCGGACGGCGTGGGACGACTCTGCCTTGCGCAGAGCAAGTCGGCTGCAGCAACTTCTCAATTTAAATGAAATTAACTTCAATAATTAGCTGAAACAACAACTTGAACCCTCAAACCTAAAAACTGCAAGTATTATTACTTTTGTGACTTTTTGACTCAAGTAAAAGTGTGAGCAAGTGAAAGCGGCTTGAAAAATGGCGCCCGGCTCCAGCGTTAACAAGCTGAGAGTGAGAGTGGATTTGTAATGTTATTTCAACTAGCTACAGAGTTGTGTTGCTTGTAACAAGGAGGAAAAAGAGAAGAGGAAAAATTCCTTTAAAATAAGCCTGAGCTTGCTCCAGCTCAAACTTTTTCTCCAACTTGATTAAACCTGGGGGATTTTTTTAGAGGACTTTGTGGTGGTGGAAAAGGAAAAAGGATCTCCTTTTTCAGAAAAGCTAGCCTACGTGGCAGAATGGCTTCTAAGAAACAGGAAGGAAAGGCAGCAGGGGGGGGATCCCCCACACATAAGTCTGAGCAGCAGCTTCCTCCCAGTCAGCAGAGTCAGAAAAAAGATTTTGATGTTAAAAGTTTAAAAGATTTTATTACTCAGGCTCTGGATGATAAATTTCAAAAATCACAACAGGAAATTAAGCAGGAAATTAATGAAATTATAAAGGTGGTGAAAGAGAATTATGACAAGGTGACTAATAAATTAATGAATGTGGTTTCTGGCCTGTCAGAGGTTATTATAAAAACGGATTCTAAGCTGGAAGAATTTAAATCAGAAATGAATGTTAAAATGAAGGACACTGATTACAAAATTTCTGATGTTGATGATAAAATGCAGAGAGTTGAAAATGAAATTACGATGATGCAGTTCAGGTCCATGGAGTTTGCCATAAGGCTTAGGGGTATTAGAGAGAATGATCAACAAGACCTGAGACAGATTTGTGCTGATGCTCTGGCTGTGTTGTTAAAAATTAATTCTGAAGAGATTTTTTACAAAATAGACAAAATTTACAGAGTGAATTCATGGGTGGCCAGACAAAGACAACTGCCTAGAGATGTTGTGATATATTTTACAGACAGAAGAATGAGAAATGATATTTTGCAAAAGTCTTTTCTCTCTGCTGTGCAAGTGGAGGGAGCTCAGATTGGAATTTATAAAGAATTGCCACCTAAGATGTTAAAGGACAGAAAAGATTTTGGTTTTTTGGTGAATGAACTAAAAAAACAACAAATTCCATTCCGGTGGGATGCCCCAACTTGTATAATTTTGAAGTATAATGGAGAAAGACACCAATTAAATACTGTTGAGAAGGCGGAACACTTCTATTCTACTGTTCTTGAGAGATTACCATCCCCACATACATCCACTGTCTTGGAGATAAAGGAGAGCAACAAAGAGAAGCAACTTCAGCAAGAGATGGAAGAGCTGCCTAAACAGGTGGAACCAGAGGTAGTGGAATTGCAGGGTGCTACAGGAGGTTTTCTGGAGGAGCCCCTGTTAGAATCTTCTCCAATTTTGACTACAAGAGATGTGGCTTTGGACCCAGTCCGGATGGCTGAAGCTAAAGACCAGCGTGTAACCCGAGCAATTTCTAAGCAACTTAAAGAAAAGCAACAACAGGAAAGACCTAAGGTACAACAATACAAGAAGGGAGTTAAGAGTACTACACAAGAAAGTGAAGCCATGGGAGGAGCAAAGCCGAAGACCTCGGAAGATATTCGGCAATTCTGCTCGTCGCTTCAAAAAAGTCTACATGACGATTAAGTTTTTATCCTGGAATGTGAATGGATTGAATTCATCACAGAAAAGGAAGAAATTATTTACATATTTGAGACAATTTAATAATGACATAATTTGTTTACAAGAAACTCATGTCAGAACACAAGATCAAAAATACTTGATAAACTCAAAACTAGGAACACATTTTATAGCTTCAAATTTGGAAAAAAAGAATGGTGTGGTTATTTATATAAATAAAAGACTGTCAGCTAAAATCATAGAAGCAGATGAAGGCAGCAGGTTCATAGTAATTGAACTGCACACAGTAATTGGCCAAATTCTAGTGACTGGAATTTATGCTCCTAACCAACAACAGGACCACTTCTACAAAACTGCACACCAAAATACTGCAATGGGATTATAGATCTATTTTGATCATGGGAGATTGGAATGGAGTAATTGATTCTAAAGTAAACAAAAAGAGTTTGGCGAAATCAAGGGTCAGACTACCACAGACTTTTTTTGACATGAAAGAAGATTTGGAATTAAAAGATATCTGGAGAATACATAACCCAAAGGAACTGGACTTTACTTTTTTCTCTGATAGACATAGATCTTTTTCTAGGATTGATTTTATTTTATTATCAGATGATTTACTTGTTAAGACAAAAAAAAACCAAAGATTTTTCCAAGAACTCTAACCGACCATAGCCCAGTATGGATAGAAATTGAGATTGGAAAGATTGAGAGAAGATCATGGAGATTAAATGAAAATTTGTTTAGAGATGAAAAAAAATATAACAGAACTTAAAAAGCAGTTGAAAGAATTTTTTGAAATGAATTTGAATAAGGGTACCCCAACTGAAATAGTGTGGGATGCGAGTAAAGCATATATGAGAGGGGTACTCATTCATATGAACTCTAAACACAAATTGAACCGACAAAAGAAAAGATCTGAAATGGAAGCAGAAATAAAGAATAAAGAACAGTTACTTATTAAAAATCCAACAGATGAAAGAATACGTGGTGCTATAAAACTTCTGAAAGATCAATTTCAAATGCTTGTGGCAGAACAAACTGCAACAAATTTACAATAAGCAAAGCACAATACATTTTGTAATGCTAATAAACTGGGCAGATGGTTGGCTTACACTTTAAGGAAGAAGCAGAGTATACGGACTATTGATAGCATTGATATTGGAGGGAAAGAAATCTTTCAACAAAAATTGATTAAATAAGTCTTTGTAGATTATTATACTAAATTATGTGCTAAAGATGATATGCAGAATGGACTTATAAAAAATATTTAGAAAATAAAAGAGTCACAAAAATTACCAACCAACAAAAGGAAAGAATGAATTATCCTATAACAGTTGAGGAGATTACTGTGGCAATAAAACAACTGAAAACAGCTAAAGCTCCTGGAACAGATGGCTTAACTGTGGTGTATTATAAAACTTTGCAAGCAGAAATGGTTGAGCATCTTAGAGACTTATTTTGTAATATACAATAAGGGGGTAAAATACCCCCATCATGGAAAACAGCTTATATTTCTTTGATACCAAAAGAGCAAGCAGGTCCTAAAAAACCTGAGAATTATAGACCAATATCTCTTCTGAATAATGATTATAAAATATATGCAAAAGTATTAGCCAACAGGTTGATGCCAGTTATTCAAGAGGTGATTCATGATGATCAAGCGGGATTTATAGTAGGTAGATACATGAAGGACAATGTAAGGCAAGTTATAGATTTACTGGAATATCTTGAAAAGAATAAACAGATCCCTGCAGTGCTGGTTTTCTTGGATGCGGAGAAGGCCTTTGATAGAGTGGACTGGAATTTTCTATTAAAGACTTTAAAAAAGATGGACTTTGGGGATCAATTTATACAAGCGGTTTCAGCAATTTATCAAGAACAAAAGGCACAGATTATTATTAATGGAAGTTTGACAACAGACTTTAATATTGAAAAAGGAACAAGACAGGGTTGTCCGTTATCCCCATTGTTATTTATTTTAACATTAGAAGTCTTGTTGAATATAATACGGGACTCGAGCACCTTGAAAGGAATAGTGATAAGGCAAGAGGACTACAGAATAAGGGCATTTGCAGATGATCTGGTAGTTACCCTAACACAGCCGATGGAATCAATAATCCAGATGAAAGACATTATAGAACAATATGGTACAGTATCAGGATTTAGATTGAACCAGAAAAAAACTAAGATGATAGTTAAAAATATGACACAAGATCGAAAACAGGAATTTGAAAGCAAGGCAGGTTTTGAGATTGTACCAAAGGTTAAATATCTAGGAGTCCAGGTTGCAGAATCAAATTTGAAATTGTTTCAAAATAATTATGAGGTATTGTGGCGAGAAGTGCAGAAAGATATGGAGTCTTGGAAAAAACTGCAGCTGTCTTTACTTGGAAGAATAGCAGCAGTTAAGATGAACATTTTGCCAAGATTTCTTTTTTTTGTTTCAAATGATTCCGGTGCTTAAAAGTGATAAACAATTGAAAGAATGGCAAAGTGGACTGAATAAGTTTGTCTGGAACGAGAAAAAAACGAGAGTGAAATTGAAAATTATGCAAGATGTTCCAGAAAGGGGAGGACTTAAACTTCCAAACCTACAATTATATTATGAAGCAGCAGCTTTGACTCAAGCAAGTGATTGGTTTGGAAGGAAAAAGACTGGAATATTGAATATAGAAAGCTTTGATCTTGAATTTGGTTGGCATGCTTACTTATTTTATGAAAACAAAGTGGATAAAGTATTTAAAAGCCTAACTTAGAGATTCTTTGATAAGAGTTTGGAAGAAGCACCGATTCAAATGGGATTACAAAATACCGTTATGGCTGGATCTTGGTCATATTATGTGGAATACAAATATAATGTCACTCGGGGGGTTTTTATATAAAGAAGTTCTTTTTACAGATGCGGGCAGATGGCAACTGAAGTCACTAGAGACACTGTTGGATGAAGGGATTAATCTAACTTGGTTACAGTATAATCAACTTCAATTGAGATGGAAAGAGGACCAAAAAATTGGTATTATGTTGCATGAGGAAGAATTGGTTAGACATATAAAAGAAAAAGGTCCAATGCATATTAAAAGGCTTTATAATGTTTTGTTAGAAAGGGATTCAGAAACTGAATTGGTCAAAGATTTTATGATTAAGTGGGCACAAAATTTTGCAGAACCAGTAATGTTGGAAACATGGGAGAAAATCTGGGTCCAGAATGTTAAATTTACACAGTCGCAGAATTTGAGGGAGAATTTTTATAAAATGTTTTATAGATGGCATCTAGATCCTAAGAAATTGTCGTGTATGTACCCTAATGTTCAACCAAAATGTTGGAGATGTGATTGCTTAGATGCTACATATTACCATGTTTGGTGGACTTGTAAGAAAGTGAAGGCTTTTTGGATAAAAATTTGGTGGGTCATGCAGAATGTTTTTAAGAAAAAAAATCAGTTTTCTCCACAATTGTTTCTATTGGGTATAGTTAAGGGTTTTACATTGGGGGAAACAAAGTTGATATTATACATGATAACAGCTGCGAGATTACTGATAGGTCAATATTGGAAAAATGAAGCTACGCCCACTATCGAGGAATGGACTTTGAAGATGGCCAGCTTTGCAGAGATGGCGAAGATTTCAGCATATCTAAAAGATCGCTCACAAGAGACTTATGAATGGGAATGGAAAAACTGGATAGATTATGTGCAGAACAAATATCAAACTAGGAAGTATCAGATAGCTTTTAACTGAAAGTGTTATATAGAGATAGAGATATTTGAACTTAGTGAAGATGAAAAAATATATTGGGAGTGGAGGGGTTCAAGTTTTATAAAAAGGGGATTTTGATTTGGATTATGTGGAAGTCTGGGGGGAGGGGTGGGTTAGGGGGGTTTAGGGAGGGTTAGGGGGGGTTAGGGAGGTTAGGGAGGGTTGGGGGGGGAAATGGGAGAAAATGTAATTGTAAAACTTTTTCAATAAAAAAAAAAAGAAAAGGATGTTTTACAGGATGGGCAAAAGAAATTCAGTCTTTAAAATTTAAAAGGCGAGTACAAATGAGAATCCAAGAAGGTAAACCTGGATAATGTTTTCTTACTGGATTTACAAAAGATTTTATCTTTTGTAAATCCAGCCCCGAAGAACTCTGTGCAATTAGATACAAAAAATAATGAAGAAAAATAAAATTGTATGACAATATTTGAATTTAGACTTAGATTAGATTAAAATAAAGGAAAGGAATATAAAGTTTACTTATTTGATGACAGTTAAAATATATGTTGTTACTTTTGGCAACCCTTTACAGTCCAGCTGACAGCTGGACTGAAAAGATGAGGTTTTATGGATTTGTTTATAGATAAGAGATGGGACATGTGCCAGAAATAAATGTAACCTTAAAAGGGTTGAAGTGTCACTAAATCTGTTTATGCTTGTTGTGATGAAGGTTGAAAGTCACTTTTTTAATATATTTCTTTTCTCTTTCTTTATTATACTCTTACTTTTTTCTTTCTTCCTTCTTTCTTCATTTTTTTCTTGCATCCTTTACTCCTTTCTGTATTCTTTTTATTTTAGTTTGTGTTGGATTTTACTATTATCATCATATATAGCAGGGGTGTCAAACTCGCAGCCCGCGAACCATATGCGTCACGTGCTGGCCACATCCATCCCCATTTTAGCGAAGGGGAAACTAGTTGTGTTACATCACGTGACAACAATTTGACAATGCAAGTTTGACATCCCTAATATTATAATATTAACCTGAGACATGAAGAGCTTTACAGGTGATAATCAGCACTTTGGTTTGCACCTGGCAAACGTTGGATTAAGGCCCCAGGATCCAGAAATCTCATATCATCCAATTCAAAACAACCACATGTGGGATTTCTGGAACCTGGAGCCTTAATCCAGGCTTGCTGTTCTGTTTATCACTTGCAAAGTTCTGTTTATCACTTGCAAATCCCTTCATGTCATAAGGCCTAGTTATTTGCAGGACTCCCTCTCCCTAGTTATTTTTACCCATCCCGTTAAATTCACAGCTACATTGCAGTTTCATTGGTCAACAAATGTCACCTTGGAGAACCCAGCATTTATGCCTTTTCTGTGATTGCACCTATTTTTTGGAAAATCATTCCTTCCCTCAACATCCCATCCCTGATCTTGCTAGCCAATCAGAAGGCTCTTAACATCTGGAGGCATTCGTGGGGGTGGGGGGTTGGGCAAGTCAGAGCTTGTGTTGTTAATGTTTCTTTAGACTAATCATTGGCTCTTGTTTTTTTCATGTTGTGTTATTGTATTATTTTTAAACATTTTAAGCTACCCAGAGTCATTATTGTATCACTGGTAGCTGTATATCAACCAATCAAATAAATAAATATGTAAATAAATAAATATTGAGTCCTGGGATTCTGAAAACCCAGTGGCAGTTAGAATAGAATAGAATAACAGAGTTGGAAGGGACCTTGGAGGTCTTCTAGTCCAACCCCCTGCCTAGGCAGGAAACCCTACACCACTTCAGACAAGTGGTTATCCAACATCTTCTTAAAAATTTCGAGTGTTTGGAGCATTCACAACTTCTGGAGGCAAGTTGTTCCACTCATTAATTGTTCTAACTGTCAGGAAATTTCTCCTTAGTTCTCAGTTGCTTCTCTCCTTGATTACTTTCCACCCATTGCTTCTTGTTCTGCCCTCAGTTAGTTCAAATTAGTTCACCTTTATCACATTATTTGGATAAGGAATCTCATGCGATGCAGTAAAATGGCAGTATAAGCAGCAGTTAAACAGGTTTTTTAGCTTGCTGACACTACCGCTATCGCCACCAGGACTACGTAGGTACTGTATTTTGGCATGTTTTGAATGATCTTTTCAAGTGAACAAAAAAGGGAATCTTTTGAAGAAAGCTCAATTAAAGGAATCTATCAGGTAGGCAATATAGCAGTTTCTTTTAATGTATATATCCTACTTATTAATAGATAAAGAGGTTATTTTTAATATATTGTAACATAATTTGCCAAATGAATTTCTATAGTAATTTAAGATTTAGTGAATACTCAAAGGAATTATTACTACTTCAACATTGTACAGTCTGTGTGATTCAGAATTTATTTTTAAAGCTAACAACAGAAGTTACTCAGGAAAAATCTATAGAATAGATAAAGCAAATTATAAGAGAAAGGAGGATTTAGTTAAGGAGCTTAGCAGAAATAATGCAAAAGTTTGCCTTAGAATCTCCCTTTTCCTTTGAGCATATCCCATGGCAGATATTTTCAGTGCACAATCAGAAAAGAAATATAAGGTCAAGGAGGCTAAGAAAAAGAAAAGGGGAATTAAGGAGAAAAATTGGTGTTAAATAAAATAAGTTTTATCTTCTTCGTTCAATTAAGTTCACATTTTAAAAAATAAGTGATGCATGTTATTTTTTTTCTTTTTGAGATAAAGTTCTAAATACAGTTACTATAACCTTTTTTGTTTGTTTTTATACAGTTTTGAAAGCTTTTCTTTGAATGAAATATGATGGTAGATATAGATAGATTATAGATACACAAAAGACATATTAAACAAATTAGAATAAGACATATTGGTTATTTAGAAAAGGGTTATAAAAAGGTGGCATCAAATTATCAGTTAGTAGGATTTTATTGTTGAATTAATAACCAAAATGTTTGGATTTTTTTTTTTTTTTGCTTGAAAATTCAAGATAGCTTACAACGGGGGGGAAAAGAGAGTATAAAGCAACAACATTATTACAATTAATAAAAACCAGCAATTTAACTTTTCAAAGGTTATGAGAATGGTGTCTAACTTGGTTGAATATGTTATGTGATCAGAACCAAAGTAGATACAGTCTGTAAAACCCTATGTGAAAATTTAATTGAAATCTGATGACTTAAAATAAATGAATTAGTGACAAACTAATGGAATGCTCACATGTATCCAATTAGGGTAAATTAAAATGTACTTTTATGAGGCAGAGATTTAAAATGATGCGAAAGTTAGTGGGAGGCTTTCATTTCAATCCCTTTTAAGACTTTAAGAGGCCTGTAGAAAGTTAGTACCACCCCTCTCCTAGAAGAATGTAATATTTTGAGAAATATTTAAAAAGGCAGAATATTATATTTCCTTGGATGAGAAATGGAGAAACATGCTCTTGGAAAGCAGCCCCACCTTTCTTAATAACCCTGAGCAGATGTCAGCACTTAAGAGATAAAGAGATTGCTAGCTCTAATCATAAGCAAATACCCTCACCCAAGATCCAATAAAGATAGGATTAGCCTTCAGTCACAATAGGAATTGCCCAAAGCCCCTTGATTACATCATCTCAGTTGAACACACCCACCCAGCATTTCAAACTTCAACCAAACTTAGCTCAGACAAACTCCTAGGATTTGTACATGGCCCCATGGGAATCTGACAACAGCCGATAGAATACATGTTCTTGCACAGGAACAGGAAGTTCAAGTGCAAAGCCCAAGGGAAGGTATAAATACCGCCCCCCTCTCAACTCCACATGGTCAGCTGCCCAGAACCCATATGCTTCTGCTTCATCATTAAACTATCTTTCCAATCAGCCTCCATGTTTCCAGTATCTTTCTCCCGGCTTGGAACTGAACCAGATGGATATTTCTTCCAACAGGTCTTTCTTGAAAATATCATTTCATCTGATTGTTTCAAGGACAGACTCATACTATAAATTTAGTTGAATCCAAAATTCTGGGCCAATCCCTACAGCCTTCACCACCCTCCTTTTTGTGATGCAGTTGTGCTGTAACCTGCAATCCATTGCCCACTGGACTAGAACTTCAACTTTACATGTAGAAAATACAAGCTCAGCCTCTGACTCAGTAATCAGTAAAAGTAGCTGTGCTGTTATAATATTTGAATATTTGAAAACTTGCTGGCACCATGTATTTTGTCCCTGCATGGGGAGAATATAGTGGTAATAGTTCCAGCAGTAGCATTATCTACATGGATATAATTACACAAAATGAAAAAATATAACACACACCTCCCATGAAGATTTGAAATGCACAAAATGTGAGAAAACAAATATTTCATGTTATGACTTATTTGATTTCTATCCCATACACAGCTAATATTCCTTCCTCTTTCAATTTTCACCACAACAACAATTCTATGAGGTGAGCAGGGGTGGTATTCACTTACCTTCGCTACCGGTTCGCAAATGCGAGTGCGCTCACATTTTTGTGCTCGGTTCACTCGCACGCACCATCTCCGCAAATGCACAGGGCCTTCCGTGCATGCACAGAGTGTCAAAAATGGGATGTGATGACCTCTGAGCCAGTGGTGGGTTGCCCCCGGTTCACACCGGTTCTATAGAACCGGTAGTAAAACCGGCAGGAGGCTCCGCCCACTGACCCTGAAGTCATCAAAATGCTTCTGCGCATGCACAGAAGCTTCTGTGCTTGCGCATCAGTAGTAAACGTAAGTAGAACCCACCCCTGTTTTGGGTGGGTGGGCAGAGCCTCCTGCAGCTGCCGCTATCTGTTCACCCAAACTGGATAGAACCGGCTAAATACCACCAATGGAGGTGAGGTGAGGTGAGCAGAGAGAGAATGACTGTCTCAAAGTCACCCAGTTCATTTTGATGCCTAAGGTGGGACTAGAACTCACAGGGGTTTTTTTTATTTCTAGACTGGTGACTTAACCACTATACCAAACTAACTCTCACTATCATTATCCCTCTTTATTACTATTTTAACTCAAAAGCGATATTGGAAATCTTCTTAATGCCTTCAGGGAGAGATTGGGGAAGATAGTCTATAAGACTGTGTATTGTCATCTACTGTATGGTTACTTCAGCAACTGAGGGGACTTATTAACTGATTCAATAAATGCATAAATAAAATAAGTGTGTGGAATTCAATGTTAGACAAATGTAAGCAATTCATGCAATGATATTTTCCTCTATATCTCCTCCTATTGAAGAAATGAATATATCTCCAAATCTTTCATAGCTCTTGATGATCTTGTACCATAGATTTTCAAATTGCTTAAAGTGAGGAATGTAGTGAGAAAAAACAATTTCCCTCATTCCAATTTCAAGAACTGCTTCTATTTACAGAATTAAACTGTTGGATTTCACTCAATAGGGTGCAATTTGGAACACTTTGCATACACATTGCTTAGTGTGCATATCATTTGTGAGGATTTTTTTTTTTTTTTGTACAGGAAAAGGCCTTTTTGGGTGAAACTTTCTTCTAATATAGCATGCTTGCATTAATTTTCCTAATGTAAGTGTGTGTTTCTGAGTATTTATTTGTTTAATTGGACAATTTATATAGCTTCCCATTTGACCATAATGAGTCTAGGCACATACAGAAGGTTAAAACAAACAAAACCTGCAATAACACAATTTATAAAAATCAGTATCCAAAGAGTAGTGATATAATGTGATCAGGATTGAAAAAAGTCATATTACTATGGATCAGTATAACTGCAGTAACTAAACAAACAAACTAAGAGAACTGGCTTCAATTCCTGGCCCAAAGGCCCATGGGAGCATTATAAAAGCTAACAGGTCACAGCCATCTGAATTTTTTAAGGGTATGCTGTTATCAGGGCAATGCAGCAACAGAAAAGGATAAGTGGTAAATTCTGTACATGTATTAGTATTAGTATGTATTAGTGCATATTTCAATTTTGTAGGCATGTTGTACCTGAAAATGGTGGTTTTTTAGTCCAGCAAACCCAAAATTTTATCTTAAAAACCTGATGTACTTAGTTTCTTATCCATTGTGTTCCTTCTGTTAGATTGCATGACTGTTGTATGACTGTAGTATTATTATTATCCTTCTCATCTTTTCTACTACTCCCCCTTATTGATATCATTATTACAATTGTTATTACTCTGTTGCTTTGCATGTACATTGAGAGTTTCTCCACCAGAGACAAATTCCTTGTGTGTCTAGTAACACTTGGCCAAATAAAGTATTCTATTCCATTCCATTCCATTCCATTCCATTCCATTCCATTCCATTCCATTCCATTCCATTCCACTCCACTCCACTCCACTCCACTCCACGCCATTTTATCCTGTCCTATCCTATGACGACCTTCCTCCAGTAAGAGTAAAATGAAATACAATTTTGGTGCTTCTGCAATGCTTCACTTTTCATATAGATGAAGATATTATGATTTTTCCTGCATTTCAAATACTCAGACTGAGATAGCAAAAACACATCCAGCCTTTATGCCACCAAAAAAAATAAACCAGGAAAACAGATTATTACTATGTAAGCATTACTCAAGTGTACCAAACATAGATATAAACTGCTGTGCTTTCAACCTTGAAAAGCACAGACCTGATTGTCAAACACCTTGCATATAAAAATTGTTTAATTGAATCTGCTTTTCCAGTAATGAGTAAACTGAGTAAATCAAAAGAAAAACAAATATTCTGCCCTTTTTGTTTTTCAGTATTTTAAATCAATCTTTCAATACTTGCAGCTGTTTTGGAAAGTATAGACTTGGGAAAGAAGCAAAAGCTGCAAAAGAAATAGAAATGTTGTGGAGAGTCGTCCTTTCAGAGCTGCTGTGAGCTAAAGCAAGAGCATATCAACACTTTGAATTCTGTATCTTGCATTATATCAGAAAAAATATTGTCATCTCTCATTGCAACCATTCACTCAAAATTGTCATGATGCATTCTACTACATGGCAGTGAAGACGTTTAATCCTGGATCTTTGACATATTTCACATGCAGCTGCCACAAAGAGATGTATCTTGCTATACATACACAATAGTATATTTTCCCATTCTTATTGTCAGGGGTTACCTTTATTTCTGTTATCTGCTACAGTTTGGCACTCTTTTTTTTCTTTTTTCTACTGCTTATCGTTTCTTTTTCCTGGATTCGTCATGCAGCTGTTCCGAACAAATTATGGGTCAAGGGATGAATAGAGTGGACACTATCCATTGTTTTGTGAACAGAAACCTACAGGGGTTTCTCTTCCTTGTGTGGTCATTACAGTTTTCTGGGCATGCTCCAAAACTGGTCCAGAGGATTTCCCAAGGATTCAGAGCAGGGCAGATATAGAACTGATTGTCCAATAAATATTTATTTTACTATTTTATCAGTACAGTAACACCAAAATAGCACCATTCAACACATCCATATGCTATGTAACTTTTAGATGTGATGGTTTCAACAGGAACTGATTGGATTAAAGATGACCAATCCTTTCTGAATTAGTCACAAGGCAGTAGGAACAAAGCAAGCTTCTGAGTACAATTGACTAGATGCAAGATGGTTTTAAAATAAAAGAGCCTTGGTATTACAGTGGTCTAAGGCATCCTGTTATTAAGCTGGTTATTAAGACCAGCTGCCTGCAATTACTGCAGGTTCGAATCTCGCCAAGGCTCAAGGTTGACTCAGCCTTCCATCCTTTCTAAGGTAGGTAAATTGAGGACCCAGTTGCAGGGGCAATAAGCTGACTTTGTATAAATATACAAAAGAATGAAGGCTATTGCTTAGCGCATTGTAAGCTGCCCTGAGTCTCCGGAGAAGGGCGGCATATAAATCAAATTTTTTTTAAAAAATAGAAGAAAGTAACAGAAAAACAGGGTAAGCCACTTCTATTTTCTGCCACTTCCATATATACTATGTTTTTATATTTTGCTTTTATATTGCAAATTGCTTTTATATTTTATTTATTTGTTTGTTTATGTATTAAGTTTATATGTTATCCATCTCACTGTCTCAAGTGACTTTAGGGCACTTACAATTGCATGAAAGCGTAAAGGCATTAAAATTAAGATTAACAACACATTTGTCAGGGTTCCAAGTGACAGACCCAAACTAAGCAAAACACTGAGGTAGATGAATTCCTCAAAGAATAACTTTATTGGATGTATCATATTGGCACAAATATGGTGAAAACCAACTCAGAAAGTTCCCGTGGTTTTCACCTAGTTAAAAGTAAAAGTTTTCCCTCAACCCCAAACAATCAGTCACATGGTCCAATCAAGGCATTGTCTGGTGGGCTGGTGACATTACTCCTGTTTCCTCCAGTCAGGTGTGAGAACGTCCTTGGTTCCCAAGAGAAAATATTTTATTTTGACTACACAACCTCAGCTATCTTTAATGCCTTCTCCTTTGAAAGGTTCTTGCCTCCCGCCTTGAAAGAGGCGGTGGTGAGGCCTCTCCTCAAGAAGCCCACTCTGGACCCAGCTGTTTTGGCAAACTATCATCCAGTTTCCAACCTTCGCTTCTTGGCGAAGGTTGTTGAGAGTGTGGTTGTGCAACAGTTCCCGCAGTACCTGGATGAAACCGTCTATCTAGATCCGTTCCAGTCCGGCTTCAGGCCCGGGTACAGCACGGAAACGGCATTGGTCGCGTTGGTTGATGATCTCTGGAGGGCTCGGGACAGAGGTTGCTCCTCTGTTCTTGTCCTATTAGACTTCTCAGCGGCTTTTGATACCATCGACCATGGTATCATGCTGCGCCGGTTGGAAGGGTTGGGAGTGGGAGGCACTGTCTTACGGTGGTTCTCCTCCTATCTCTCAGACCGGTCGCAGTCTGTGTTGGCTGGAGGGCAGAGGTCGACCTCAAGGCACTTGGTTTGTGGGGTGCCACAAGGGTCGATCCTCTCGCCTCTCCTGTTCAACATTTATGTGAAGCCGCTGGGCGAGATCTTCCGTGGTTTTCGGGTGAAGTGCCATCTGTACGCTGATGACACCCAGCTGTACATCTCCACCCCAGACCACCCCAACGATGCCCTTGAAGTGATGTCCCGGTACCTGGAGGCCGTGCGGGTCTGGATGGGGAGGAACAGGCTCTGACTCCAAGACTGAGTGGCTGTGGCTGCCGGCGTCCCGATATAGTCAGCTGGTGCCATCGCTGACTATTGGGGGCGAGACATTGGCCCCCACAGAGAGGGCTCGCAACTTGGGTGTCCTCCTGGACGCACGGCTGTCTTTAGAAGAGCATATGACGGCCATGGCCAGGGGGGCTTTCTATCAGGTTCGCCTGATATGCCAGTTGCGCCCCTTTCTGGATCGGGACTCCTTATGCACGGTCACTCATGCCCTCATCACTTCCCGCCTCGACTACTGCAACGCTCTCTACATGGGGCTCCCCTTGAGGAGCACTCGGAGGCTCCAACTGGTGCCGAATGCGGCCACGCGGGTACTTATGGGGGCGACATGGCGCTCCCACATGACACCTCTCCTGCGCGAGCTGCATTGGCTTCCGGTGGTCTTCCGAGTGTGCTTCAAGGTGTTGGTTCTCATCTTCAAAGCGCTCCATGGCTTAGGACCCGGTTACTTACGAGACCACCTTCTGCCTCCGATAACCTCCCACCGGCCAACACGCTCCCACAGAGAGGGCCTCCTCAGGGTGCCATCTGTCAGGCAATGTTGGCTGGCGACCCCCTGGGGAAGAGCCTTCTCTGTGGGGGCACCCGCCCTCTGGAATGAGCTACCCCAGGGATACGACTAATCCCGGACCTCCGGACCTTCTGCTGGGCCCTGAAGACTTTTTTATTTCAGCAAGCCGGGCTGGGTTAAAAATCTTTTAATTGGGGAATTTTATGGGCAAGGGATTTTAAATTGAGAAGCCAAAGATAATTTAATTTCGTTTTAATCTATTTTAATATTTGTATTGTGTGTTTTTAATTTTGGCTGTTCACTGCCCCGAGTCCTTCGTGAGAGGTGGCAGTATAAAAATTTAATAAATAAATAAATAAATATCCCTCAGCTTCAGTATGGCAGCACTGAAGCTCCAAGGTGGTTTCAGCCAGACCAGCTTCAGGGTTGACAACATTAAATAAAATGTTAAAATCAAAAGCATGGATGCTGCAGGAGTGGACTTCATCTTTAACTCAGCCAACCACTACCAGCAGAGCACAGTCCCATTGGGGCTCCAAGTCAACCAATAGAGTCAGGTTTTAATGCCCTTTCAGAGAGCCTTTTATATAGAAGTTTCTATATCCACTGACTGGACATTTGATACATTTAACTTTTCAAAAGAGCCAAAGACGTATGCAAATTCTTTTCTATATTTCACTAGTTCTTAATAATTTTTTTAAAATGAATCTGAACAAAATTGCTACTGTTCCTCCTCTAACACACACACATTCCATCCTGATATCTGGTCAGCTTCATTTATTCAGAACTGGCTTCTGTTCTTGTCAATAGCCTTTGATTATCTCAAAGAATAACATGATTTTTAAAAGAACTTGTTACAGTCTTGACTGATCCCCTTGATTAATGAGGGGATACAATGCTTTGGAATTTTTGAAGCAAGATTATAATTTTGGTGTGAGGCTCCTTTGAGCTAAATTGTTGAAGTGGGACCAGAAACATGTCTTCATGATTTTATGCTCTTCTGAAATATTTCGAGAAACAATATTTTATTGCTAATGACAAGCCACTAGTGACAGTTATGAGCATGTAAATTTATGCATGTGTTGTATACTGATTCACTCATTCATCAGAGGGTTTGTAGGAAGGTTTAAATTAGTGTTCTGATACTGATCTACTGGATGTAGCATCTCCTTGAGGATAAAAACAGAGATGACAAACAATATAACTACCATGCTGCCCTGCTACATAATAGTTTCTTTGAGGTTATTAACTTCTCTGTAGCTTTAAATTGGAGTTTAAGAGACACCCTGTGAAAAAAGGAAATAAATTAATGTCTATATTGTAAAATGACTATTTTAGGTCAAGAAAAGTGCTAAGTTTGATAATATGATTTAATATGATGATAATGGCACATTAAGACTTTATGAGATTTTAAACTTGATATTATAGTCTGTCTGCTAACAAATCAATCTGCAGCCATTCAGGGAGAGAGAGAAAATACATTTCCCTTGTGAATATAGAGAGTAAAATTCTACTCTTTGATCTGCTCTGTGGGCGTCCTTCCTACAATCCCATGAGTTTGGTTGGTCTAATAATGCACTAAGGGATGCTTATTAAACTTTAAAGTCATTGTGTCAGCAGGACAAATGTTAGAATTGCTGGTATAGATGGACTCAAAGAACAGGGAGAAATAGCTCATCACTCTGGTTGCACAGTTCAGCTTACTTAGAAAAATAATTCAAGAATGGCTGGGAGAGCCAACAATAGGCAGTTATATCTGAAAAATAAAATACTGGTAGAAAAATTACTCTCTAAAAGACAGAACAAATATATTTATTAAAAAATATAACTTGTTTAGCAATGCTCTCCTCCTTCAGGAAAATAATCTTGTTTGGAATATTCCTGGCACATAAAGTATACATCTCACTATTTTATTTCAAAGAGGCATTCCCTTAAGTAAATGGCAGGAGAGCGTGTGAGGAGTTTGATAAGATTGTACGGTAAAACTATCAGCAAAGAACTCTTGCAAACAAATTTCAGAACAGCTGCCAAAACCTGGAAATGATATTTGAAGCACAGGTCTGCTTCCTTTCCTCCAAATTTTAAAAATCGCTAAGGCTTCTCTGGAAAAACAAACTCTTGCTTGTCACAAGTAGCCAGTATAGATAGGGTTTTTTTCCCCCAAGAAGTCTACTCTGATTTTAGAGAAGAATGCTGAAATATTAGAGCCAGATTATATCAAGAATTGACACTAGTTGCATTGTTGGAAGCTTTTCGTACTTGTGTTTTAAAAATGTAACTATTGTTTTTCTTTTTTTAAAAAAATCAAACTGGTTCAATTTTAAAAGAAATTGTGGATTTTCCCCTCCATGACATTCTCATGAATGAACAACAATGTTTTGATTATTTTAGCCACAAGATAGAGCGATATGTAAGTATTGCACACTTCATTTCACAATCCATAGCTTTCTTTCCTCCAATATTTAAATTAAATCCTAAAGGTGGTGTTATGTATTGATACTTTTAAGCGGGAGTTTCAAACCTGCCTACGTTTCTGATTGGCTGACAGTCCCTCCAGGATTGTATTTAAGGAGGGCTGCAGCCTCTGAGTTTTGCTGAAGTCTCACTGTATATTAAAGAGCTGTTGTCACTTGCTTGCTTGTGCCTCTCGTTATTCCCGAACCACTTCATTGGCGACGAAGGTGGGATTTAGGCCACAAGAAGCGAACCAGTGAGATCATGAGCTTCAGCTAGGCGACGAGGCGAACTACAGGAGGCATACCGAACATGTCTGCCTACGTTCCACCCAAGCCTTTTGATCCGACCCGCGAAAAATGGGTCTCGTACCTAACAAGGTTCGAATGCTCGCTTGAAGCCAGCGACATGCAGGGTCTCTCCGTCAATCGAAAGAGAGCCCTCTTCCTAAGCCACTGCGGACCGGACGTGTTCGAGATGGCCGAGTCACTGTGTGAGCCAACGCTGGTTCAAACCGTCTCCTGGGACACCCTGATGGCAACTCTCCGGGCTCACTATGCTCCCGTCCCCTCCAAGTTCGTGCAACGATACCAACTCAGACAGCACGTTCAACGAGAGGGAGAACCGGTCAGCGCATACATGGCCAGCCTGAGAAAAGCCGCAACCCATTGCGACTATAGAGACTTGGACGATGCGTTGCTTGAGCAACTTATCTGTGGTGTTCGGGACATAAGGCTGCAACGGCGCCTGCTCGCCAAACCTGATTTGACGCTTGCTGGAGCCCTAGACGAGGCCAGGGCTCATGAAGCATCCACAAAAGCCGCAAAAACGCTGCAGCGTCCGCTGACCAGCAAAGACAGCCCCAAGTCTGCCCCGGTGCACAGAGAAGACGCCGGATCCAGCTCAGAGTCCGAGTCGGATGAGGACATTTTCCGAATGGAGCACCAGAGAAAAGACACTGGCAGCCCCCGGCGAAGCTGTCCCAGCTGTGGCGGGCACCATGATAGACTGTCCTGCAAATACAGAGAGGCTATTTGCAGGCGTTGCGAGAAAAAAGGGCACTTGGCGTGAGTCTGTAGAGCCATTCTGCCCAGAAAACACCAACCACGTGAGCGCCGCAGCCAACTGGAATCAACGTGCCAGAAGCAGCCAATGAGAGAAGGTGGCATGAAAAAACGGCGCGAATTTGAACCGCGAGATGGCCGCAGCATACACATAGACCAGGCCAGCCCGGCGATCGAGGACAAAGTCAGCATGGTGGTCGAAATCAATGGCAAGCCATGCTCGATGGACATCGACACCGGATCAGCTCTCTCCATAATGTCATGGGTGACCCTAAAGACCCTCCTGCCGTCGTTCCGGAAGGACCAGCTCTCCAGTCTTCCAGAGACTGCACATCCTAGACTACAGGGGAACCGAGTCCCCATCGAAGGCGTGGGCACGTTCTGAGTCACCTACGGAGACTACGAAAGAGACCTGCTGCTGATCATCATCACGAAGCAGCTCCCTAGCTTCTGGGCATGGGGTGGTTCCGAGCCCTCGGCATGGGCTTCACCGGTGTCCACCAGATGTCCAAGTCATCACTAAAGGACAGTCTCCTGACCGAGTTCCAAGACGTCTTCGGGGATACGTTGGGCAAGTATGTGGGGACCCCTATTTCACTAAACCTAGACCCCACTGTAGCCCAAATAAGACTTAAAGCCAGACGGGTGCCGTTCGCACTGAAACCGAAGATCGATGCGGAACTGGACAAATTAATTAAACAGGTGGTGTTAGTCCCCATCGATCATGCGAAATGGGAGACCCCCATAGTGACCCCAGTAAAATCTGATGGCTCAATTAGGATTTGCGCCGACTACAAGTGCATGATTAACAAGGCTTTGCAGCCGAGCACCTATCCAGTGCCGATTGTGCATCATCTACTACACTCCCTGGGGCCCGGAAAAATTTTCGCCAAATTGGACCTAGCTCAGGCCTATCAACAATTACCAGTTGACGACGCCACGGCAGAGGCGCAGACAATTGTAACGCATAGGGGTGCATTCAAATGCACCAGGCTCCAGTTTGGGGTGAGCGTCGCACCCGGCCTATTTCAAAGCACCATGGAGCGCCTTCTGCAAGGGCTCCCCGGGGTGGTGCCTTATTTTGATGACGTCCTAGTCAGCGCCCAGGACAAACGGCAGCTAGGGGACAGAGTAAGGAACGTCCTTTCCAGATTTAGGGAAGCGGGACTCAAACTAAAAAAAAATAAGTGCATGATTGCTGTCCCCTCCGTTGAATTTCTGGGGTACAGGGTGGACGGCACAGGCATCCACCCTACCGAAAGCAAGGTGAGAGCTATTAAAAGCGCACCTACTCCCAAGACCAAAGCAGAGCTCCAAGCCTTCCTTGGACTGCTCAATTTTTATTCTATGTTCCTGAAGGACAAAGCCACCATTGCAGATCCCCTACACAAACTATTGGGAAAGAACGTACCATGGGTCTGGGGGAAACCGCAAGCAGCTGCTTTTGAGGCAGTAAAGAGACTTCTATCTGAAGACAGTTTCCTAATCCAATATAACGCAGCGCTACCGCTTGTATTGGTTTGTGATGCCTCCCCATAGGAGTTGGTGCCGTCCTAGGCCATAGACTGCTGAATGGCCTAGAGGCGCCCATTGCATTCTACTCTCACACCCAGTCAAGCGCAGAGCGGAACTATAGTCAGTTGGACAGAGAGGCTCTGGCTGCAATTGCAGGAGTTAAAAAGTTCCACGAATACCTCTATGGCCGACAATTCGAACTTGTGACTGACCACCGGCCCTTGCTAGGACTTTTGGCAGGCGATAGGCCCACCCCCGCTGCTCTGTCCCCACGTTTGACCAGATGGGCCATTTTTTTGTCGGCCTACTCATATCAGCTTGTCCATCGACCCGGACGGACTTTGGGTCACGTGGATGCCCTCAGCCGCTGCCCCCTACCTGACCTACTTGCCAACCCAACGCCAGAAGCCTCCGTTCTTTTGCTGGACACTTTGACTTTGGGGCCTATCTCCTCTTGCGAGGTGGCAAAAGCCTCGACTAGAGACCCAATCATTCACACTGTAATGGGTTGGGTGCTGAAGGGGTGGCAGGTCAAGGTGGACGGGGGGGAATACCAAGGTTATGTTAACAAACGTAACGAACTGTTTATGCAAGGGGGTTGTTTGTTGTGGGGTGACAGGGTGGTAGTACCAACGAAACTAAGAACAAGGGTCTTAGAATTGCTGCACGAAGGGCATCCGGGCATTGTCAGAATGAAAAGCTTAGCCCGCAGTTATGTTTGGTGGCCCAACATGGACCAAGTTATCTCCGAGTGGGTGGGGAAATGCAGACCCTGCCAGGAGTCTCGTCCCGATCCCCCAGTAGCGCCCATCCGAGAGTGGAAGAAACCAAAAGGGCCATGGGGGAGGATCCATATTGATTTTGCCAGCCCCTTCCATGGGCAAACATTTTTAATCATAGTCGATGCCTTTTCGAAATGGCTCGAAATAATCCTAATGCCCTCTACCACAGCCGAGGCAGTCATTAAAGTCCTTCGCAAGCTATTTGCCACACATGGCCTACCGGATACTCTAGTATCTGACAATGGCCCTCAATTCACAGCGACCCTGTTCGAGGGCTACTTGGCCAGACTGGGCATCCGCCATGCCTATTGGCCCCTTTCCACCCGGCTTCTAACAGATTGGCCGAACGTTTTGTAAGAACGGCCAAAGAGGCACTGTCCAGACTAGATAACGGGGACTGGCAGACCAGGATAGACCAATTCTTAGCTGTCCAGCATGCCACACCATGCACAGCCACAGGGAGAAGCCCAGCAGAGCTCCTCATGGGCAGGAAGCTTCGGTGCATGTTAGACAGGCTTCACCCTAACTACTTGCATGAACATTTCAAGGGAGAAACCTCTGGACTAAGACAGTTTCAGGTTGGGTCGCCGGTGTTCGCTCGCAATTATGCCAGCTGACCTCTATGGGTTGCAGGAACCATAGTGGGCATAACAGGCCCAAAATCTTATATGTTAGACGTAGGGGTAGACAGACTCTGGAAGCGCCACATAGACCAACTTAGAAAAAGGGTAGTCGGTGAAGCAAACATCAATTTAGACATCTCCGAACCTAACTACAACAACTTTCCCAAACAGCTAACTCAAACCCGGGTTCGCGAGAATACTTAGCTGACAAGCCCTGGTTCCAGCGCTGCCCCAGCGAGTCGCCACTCCCAGCCGGGGATAACCACGCCCCGGACAAAATCCAGGAGGTTCCATTGGCGGAGCCGGGAGAGACTAAAAGTCCCTCTGACCAGCTCGACGCCCCACCAGACACTGAACTGCGCAGGTCAACTAGAGCGAGAACTCGTCCTAGGCACCTGCGAGATTTTGTGTGTACATATGTAAATTTCTGAATGTTAGTGCTTTCTGGGAAGGGAGGGGTGTTATGTATTGATACTTTTAAGCGGGAGTTTCAAACCTGCTTACGTTTCTGATTGGCTGACAGTCCCTCCAGGATTGTATTTAAGGAGGGCTGCAGCCTCTGAGTTTTTGCTGAAGTCTCACTGTATATTAAAGAGCTGTTGTCGCTTGCTTGTGCCTCTTGTTATTCCCGAACCACTTCAGGTACCTCACATGGTATTCTTCTCATGAGACTATTTCAGGTCAAGAAATAATAAGGTTGGATAAAATGTGGCAATCTAGTATTGAGGTAGAATGCAGAATTTTATCTTCTGGATGAAAAAAACTTTTTGAAAATTTGAAAATAGAATTTGCCACAGCATAAGTTCAAATCAGCAAATTCTATTTTTTTAAAAAAAAGAAAAAAGCAATTCCTTTCTTCCATATGGATTTATTCTTTATAAACTAATTTTAAAAATAAAAGTTTATTGTTTAGTTTAGTTTATTTTGTTTAGTTTAGTTTAGTTTAGTTTTCTGTGACAAGAGTTTAACAAAGAATTAATGTAAATAAAAACAATGTTGATTTTTTTTTAGACTGAGCTTAATTTGTGGTGAATACACAGTGACTTCATAATTATTTCTATATAGCTTCCTTGGCAGGAAAGTGGAACTAGTTACTATTCCCTGAGGGTAATTTCATGCCGAAATAATCTACTGTAGCTTGAATACTTTCTCATCTCTAAATATGAAATCTATAACTTCTTCCCATTCAGATATTTTTTCCATATGAGATATTTCTATCTCCACTAAGGTATTTCTAGAAGGTAAGTATGAATATGTTAGATGAATAATTTATTTACCTCAGGCTCAGTTTTCCTATTTCATCAATTCACCTTTCCATTTGTTTTTGTTTTTTTTTTGGTTGTTGTTTTATTTTTGTCTGCCCATGAAATACTCCAGAGTCTTCTCCATATCAAAGTTCAAAGGAGCCAACATTCTTTCTACCCTGTTTCTTCAAAGGCAATCTTTCACATCCATAGACTATCACAAGAAATAGCCATTCTCTGCATGATTCTGAACTTTGTAGGCCTATGCACATCACAACATCTCATTATCATTTCCATGAGCTTCATTGCTATTATTTCATATTCTAATGTGTTATGTATTTATTTACTGCTGGTCTCTTTATTATTGATAGTCAGTCCTAAAAGGCAGAAGCTACTCTACTACTTCAATGTCTTCATTATCATAGTTGCTGTATCTGCTTGCTCTTCTTTATATTGAATCTTAGACCCAAATTATCACTGTACTCCCTGACTTTTACTACTATAGCTTGCAGATTTGCATTTTTCTGCTGTCAGAGTACTGTCATCAGCACAAACACAATTATTGATGCTTCTTCTTCCAGTTTTAAAAACCATGCTTATTTTCTTAAAACTCAGCCCCCTTCAATATATATTCAGCATATGGGTTGAATAAATAATGAGAAAATATAAAGTGTTTTCTCACTTCTTTTCTCACCTGAAACCAGTCTGTTTCTCTGTTTGGTCTGGCTTCCTATCCTGTATATAGGTTTAACATTAGGACAATGAAGATATCTGGGCTTCACATTTTCCTAAAGTCACTCTATAGTCTGACAAGGTCAACACAATTGACCTTTTCTACAGTCAATTTAACACATATTGCTTTCCTTTTTGTAATGTTTAACTCAATTTTGCAGTATCCATCAGCAATAATGTCTCTTGTTCCTTGCTCTTTTCTAAAGTTATCTTGAACATCTGCCCTCTCCTTTCCATAAAGGGCTCTAATCTGGATTGGATTATACAAAGCACTATTTTACTAGTATGTGAAATCAAGGATATTGTATTACAGCTTGCATGTCTGTTAAATCTCCTTTCTTTGGTATTGGCATGTAGATTAACTTCTTACAATCTGTTAGCTGGCATAGATTTGTTAGAACCTTTATTGATACTTTTGCTGCTCTCCATGTGCCTTTACTTAGATATTCCATCAATTCTTGTAGGATTCCAATTTTGTAAGGATCAGAGTTTTGATTTAAGTTCAAAATTTAAGATTAGAGATTCTTGTATATAGGTAATTTTTCTATGGTATCATGGATATTGACATATCCACTATACAGATTTTCAGTTTGCTTGGTCCATCTTTGTTTTATCTCCTTTGAATTGGTTACTATTTTTCCATTGGCATCCTTTAGCATACCAGCTTGAGGTTGAAAGTTCCTTCTGAGTTTGGAGATCTTTTGGGAGACTTTCTTACTTACTCTCCCTGGCAATTTTAACTTTCTGTTCCACCTCTTTGTGTTTTCTTGTTTCTTGGTCTATGTTATAAATTTATAACATCTTTGACTTCATTCCACAGTTCTGTTGGCTTTCTATGAATGATTTTTAGGCAGTGGTGAAATACAATTTTTTTTACTACCGGTTCTGTGGGCATGGCTTGTGGGCATGGGGTGGCTTGGTGGGTGTGGCTTGGTGGGCATGGCAGGAGAAGGATACTGTAAAATCTCCATTCCCAGCCCACTCCAGGGGAAGGATACTACAAAATCCCCATTCCCTCCCCCTCCTGGGGAAAGGATATTGCAAAATCTCCATTTCCACCCCACTCTGGGGCCAGCCAGAGGTGGTATTTGTCGGTTCTCTGAACTCCTCCAAATTTCCGCTACCGGTTCTCCGAACTGCTCAAAATGTTCTCTACTGGTTCTCCAGAACCTGTCAGAACCTGATGGATTTCACCCCTGATTTTAGGACTTCAAAATGATTCCTGACATTCCAATCCTTGAAAAGGATTAATTCATGGTCAAGATCATGTCACAGAAACTGATTGAATTTGTTCCTTCAATTTAGATTGACTTTTAAATTAGCCTATGAAAAATTCATGTCAGATATACAGTATAGTCAGTTTTGACTATGTTTTTGCTACTATAATCTCAACTCTTTCATCTCTTTATACTAATAATATACTTAATTTGATAGCACTCCATCTGCTGACTCCAATTTTTCAAGGTGTGACTTTGAAAAATTTGCTAGTAGTGAATATAGCATTGGAACAGAAGAAAATGATAAGCTATACTCCTGCTTCATTTTTGTTTCCTAAGCCATATAGTCTAACTATAGTTACCTCTTTACTATTTCCAGTTGTGGCATTCTAGTGTCCAACCACAGGAAGCACATCTTGTTTACATGTTCTACCAGTTTCAGATAGCATTTGACCATAAAGCTCTTCAATTTCCTCTTCTTTTGCATCATTGGTTGGGAAATAAACTTAAAAAACTGCCATATTGAAGAATTTTTTACCAAGTCCTAGTTGATATTATTCAGTCAAATCCACTCCATTTTATTTTTCAGATCCTACTATATCAACATGTAATTGATTAACTCTGTTGAGAATGACCATATTCATGCTTCTTACAGTCCACATACCCGTTATGATTTTGCTTCTGTCAGATTTTCTTTTCTTGCAACATCAATAACTATTTGGTTTTAATCTAGCCATATCATTAACATCATTAGTACTCTGAAAGCTCTTCCTCTGTAGTATGTTGAATGTCATCTGACTGAGGAGCCTGTTATGTGGCACTACAGCATATCAGTTCATACTGTCTATCATTCTGGTTTTCTTGGTATAAAATACAGAAAAATACCGTTTTCTGAGTAGTTTAAATGACATCTCTGCACCTCTGCTGTAGACCCTAAAGTGATCATCTACCTCCAACAAGTTTCTGTATCACTACTGTCAGAAATAGGTGTCTACTTGCTTCAGCAAGGCTGTAGGATGTATTTCATGCCTTAGATGATCCATATGAAGTTGGCACTTAATCCTAGAGTTCTTTGCTCATCCTCCCAGGAACACCCCTTCATCATAGTAAGGCAACATAGTGGGTGCAACATAGTGAGGCAACATAGACTTGAGTGTGTCTCTATCATCACCATAATATAAACATCAAATGATATTAGCATGTATTTGTTTTCATTTAATCACTATTTATTATTCCCCCTCATAAGGCCCCTCCATCTTACTTTTTCAGCTATTGAATCATGTTGGAGATTGTGTTCAAATTTCCAATAACAGAAGTCCTACCTCCAAACTTTTACTTTTCTCTAATATTAATTATATACTCCCACCCACCTTAACTAATTTAGCCTGTGGCATTGCTGCCTAAACATTCAGGAGATTAAATCATTAAGAAGAAAAATATATATACAGATAATTCTGTCAGCTAATTTTGCTCTAAAGTATCTTCAACATTTCTGCTTTTTTCTCCCTCTGGAAAAGAACCACTTCAGCCAGAGTACTGATCTTGATTTTGTAAATGTAACACAATACTAGTGAAGTTCAACTACATCCCATTGTTTTGACTGAGAAAAATCTCAGGAGACTCATACTATTAACTGTGGTGAATGTGTGAAACAACAAAATCAATTCTTCTTTCTCCTCCTTCTTGTCCTTCTCCTTCTACTTGAATTTTCATACTAAAAAAGTAAAGATTGAAATGCTGAAAACAAAAATAGTACAAATCAGGAATTCAGAGCAGGTAAACATTGTTGAAAGAACATCTGTTTATTATTGCCCCCCTGAATAGCTTGCATTTTTATTGCTGTTTTATTAATTCCATTCACTAAAAATTTTGCAAACAATGATGCAGGCTAAACCTCTCCCTCCCCCCGCCCCCAGTTTGAATTGCTACTTGTCTATGTAAATCAAAACTGAGATGGAGCACTAATTTTATTGGTGAAACTTGTTAGGATTGGGCAATTAAAGCAGGCAAAGAAAACTATGTTTTTCATTACCAAAAATACTTTGTTGTTGTTGTTGTTGTTGTTGTAAGTCGCGAAGTTGTGTCTGACCCATCGCAACCACATGGACAATGTTCACCCGTGCCTTCCTGTCCTCTACCATCCCCTGGAGTCCATTTAAGTTCACACTGACTGAATGAATTACTCCATCCAGCCACCTCATTCTCTGCCATTCCCTTCTTTTGCCCTCAATTGTTCCCAGCATTAGGCTCTTCTCCAGTGAGTCCTTCCTTCTCATTAGGTGGCCAAAGTATTTGAGTTTCATCTTCAGGATCTGGCCTTCTAAAGAGCAGTCAGGGTTGATCTCCTGTAGGACTGACTGGTTTGATCGCCTTGCAGTCCAAGGGACACACAGGAGTCTTCTCCAGCACCATAGTTCAAAGGCCTCAATTCTTTGCCACTCAGCCTTCCTTATGGTCCAACTTTCACAGCCATACACTGAAACTGGGAAAACCATAGCCTTGACTATACACACTTTAGTTGGCAGGATGATGTCTCTGCTTTTTAGTGTGCTTTGCCATAGCCTTCCTCCCCATATAAAAATACTGTTGCAAATCTTAGAAATCCTCCTTCTAGAAAGTAAAGTCACTGACATAATACCATTACATTTTCCTTACTATAATTTGAGCCCTATCAGTCACATGCAATGCTTTATTAATAGGATCATGTTTTGTAAGGATACCATTGTTTTGATTAAATTTTGCCAAAGAATAAATTCATCTCTATTTACTTAAAGTGTGCTGATCAATTAGCCAGTTCCTGTTTATTTGCTGGTTTCATTTGATAGCATGTCTCTTCCAGAACATTGTTGAGAAGCAAAGCTGTTACACCATGAATTATGCCTTTTGTATATGTAACATTTGAGTCAGTTGAGAAACTAAAAAGGCTAAGTACTATACACAAGGAAAAAATGGCAAGTATCTTTAGGAATATAAAAAAGATGGAAGTTCAAAGGTTCCATCTTCTTCCATGACAGAAGAAGGTAGTCTTAACCTGAAGAATCAGGACTAACCTGGATATGCTTGAAAGAATTTCATTATTGTACCTTGCATACAATAATATACCATACTGTATACTAATTGTAATGATAGACTCAGCTTGATGTGTTTTTCTAGACTTTAATTTTACTTAGTTACAAAGTTCACAAGTGATGACTTGTTCTTTTATTGCTCTATTCAGGGCTGAAATTCAGAGGAGTTCCAACATGATTTCCAAATGATTGCTACTTTTTAAGGATACATATGTCCTTCTCTGTGTTTCCTCAATATTTGGAATTCATCAAGATCACATGAAGACTTTGCATTTTGGGGTAGAAAAGAACTGTGTTTCAAGGTTGGATGAACACATGATGTTGAACAATGAAACTGTCATGTGCGAATCTTTGAATTAATATAATTCAATAAAATTATAAAGATTTCAAAATAAATTTTGGAATCTTTATAATTTTATTGAATTATATTAATTCGTTATCATATTTTTCTTTTCTATTATCCTCTTTTTTTTACTTTTGTGTTGTATTGTCACACAGGTTGTTTAACAAAATATAGAATAAAATGTAAAAATAAACACAATTCTTTTCAAAAAATAAATAAATAAGCAAAAGCCTGATTTTTATGTTATCTTGCCTGGCTCTGTTCAGTCTGAAGTAACAGTATTAGATTAATACAATATTAGATTTTGACTCATGAAATTGGGTAGTCTTCTGAATGGGAAGTGGTCTTCATTGTTGGAAAATGAGAACTGAGTTGCCAAGATTGTGTGTGTGTGTGTGTGTGTATGTATGTGTGTGTGTGTGTGTGTGTGAGAGAGAGAGAGAGAGAGGGGGGGGAGGGAGGGAGGGAGGGAGAGAGGGAGAGACAGAGACAGAGACGGGGAGACGGGGAGCGGGGGAGAGGGGGAGAAGGGAGAGGAAGAGAGGGGGGACACATTTTTGGTAATTGTAAACCAAGTAACTGGGCAATAATATGCACTTCTGCATAATAGAGTCCAAACGAAATATCATCAAACAATATAATGACAAAAACATCATCAAAAAGATAATGAAGTTTAAATGAGATGCAGGACATAAATGCAATGTAATTCAACTCAATAAACATTCTGAAATCTTTTAGTATAAATTAACAATATTTGAATTGTACTAAAGATAAAATTAACATTTATGTTTATGATTTGGTAGGTGAAATTAAAAAGTTTCACTTGTATCACCTAATTGTATTTTTATTAATGTTCTTGGCTCTAAATCATGTTGGCATAACTAGGGCATCACTCCATAGTACTGTCAATCTATCAAGGAGCAATATCTATGTTGGAAGTTTCTTTGCTACCAAGTTATTCCTATAACAATGTTCAATGCAGGTTTCTTTTCCAAAACTTTTGTTCCTTCCACTAGGTTACTTCTTTCATTTGACTTTTTACATATTTATATACCCATTGTGCCACAACTTTTCTACAATACTTCCACATAAGAAATCTTTCATCAGTACAGATTCCAAATTGAATATGTGCAATCATTTGTATCTGATTAGAGTTGCCATATTTACCAGAGAATCATTGAATAAGGGCCAGTATGTGCATGTGTGTTAGTAGGTGTGTGCATGTGTTTGAGTACATGTTTGATAGAATAAGATTTTAAGGTGAAGCTAAAGGTTTCCCTCGCAGTTGTTCCTGACTCTAGGGGGCAGTGCTCATCTTTGTTTCAAAGCCGAAGAGCCAGCACTGTCCAAAGATGTCTCCATGGTCATGTGGCCGGCAAGACTAAATGCCAAAGGGCACAGAACGCTGTTACCTTCCCACCAAAGGTGGTCCCTATTTTTCTACTTGCATTTTTTACATGCTTTCGAACTACTAGGTTGGCAGATGCTGGGGCAAGTAACAGAAGCTTACCCTGTTACACCGCAGTAGGGATTTGAACCACTGAACTGCCGACCTTTCGATCGACAAGCTCAGCATCTTAGCCACTGAGCCATTGCATCCTTCACAATAAGATATTGGGAATATATAAATAGAGTAAAACCATTACAGAAAAGATATTTTCAGAATAACTCTACCTTAATTACACTATGTTTAAGTTGATTAAAAAAAATTAGTTTGGCAGACTTTCAAGTTTCTCTTATGTTACACTACAGTACCAGTAATAAAGATTATTTCTGAAATCAAAGTGGTGTTTTCTGGGTTTGTCACACTCAAAGAACTTGATAGAAGGAGATCCAGAGTGCTTTAGTGGTTAAATGTTAGTGCTAAAAGCAGTCCAGCTGGCACAGAAACCAACTGCATGACTTTGGGCAAGTTATTCATTCTCAATCTACATTGGGAAGTTAACAAACATTTATCTACCAAACTAAACTGCACCAACATGTTGAATTATGATCCATAACAGACCTTCATTTTGCAATGGATTGATTCTGGCTGTTAATAATAATATGCTTTTATGTCCCAACAATTCTTGATGTAACCTAAAAAATTGCAATCTACACAGCCTAATCAAACTTTAGTCTGTTCCTCCTAGGCTCTCTAATAGTATGATCATTGAAGCTTCATGACTTCAATAGAAATACTTTTTGTATACATTTGTATTACCTTTAAAATAATAAGAAAGAAAAAAATTAAAAGTACAAAACACAAAAATATATAATGAAAATGCTATTATGCTTAAAAATGTATAATATAAAATATATAATATTAAATATATATAAAGTATAATATGTTGTTACAGTAAACAGTTACATTAAATATATACAATACACATATTATACATATATATACTGCTCAAAAAAATAAAGGGAACACAAGCAGAAGACATCCGAGATCTGAATGAATGAAATAGCCTTATTAAATACTTTGTTCTTTACATACAGTAGTTTATACACTGCTCAAACAACTAAAGTGAACCCAAAACTACTGTATGTAATGAACAAAGTATTTAATAAGGCTATTTCATTCATTCAGATCTCGGATGTCTTCTGCTTGTGTTCCCTTTATTTTTTTGAGCAGTGTATTTCAATACACATATAACTATCATGCTTTGTACACTACTATATTGTATATAAATGAGCTCGATATTTTATTATATTTATCCATACAAAATGTATATATATAGGCAATCCACTCATAAGGAGCAAGTGAATCAGTGGAAAATTAACACCTATCATCATCACTTGCCTGATAGATCTAGAGATCTCAAAATTTGTCTACACAAAGAGTATTGTCTTCCAAAGATTTTGAAATTTGATTAATAAGCCTTGACACCCATACATATACGTATACCTATACCTATACCTATACACATACATATACAATTCTACTTCTTCTAGAAACCATTGCAGAAATCATTGCAAGGTGGGGCCTTCCATGTTGATTTTAGATTCTACTCAGTTATTAATTATTGGCAAATCAATTCACTATTTGCTCTACATAACCCTTTAGAATTATCTCACTTCACTTACTGCGATTCAGTTATTTATATTAAATAAAATTGTAATTGGTTCCAAATTTCCATCGCTGGACAGAAACAGCATAAGATGACCTAAAAAAACCACGAGTCTAACATAGGAAGAGCACATGGACAATTCTTATTTTCCCTACTGTTTCCAAGTGTCCATTAATTCTGTTTTCAAAAACTTAAAAAATGCAAACTGGCCAGGAGTGAGGCAGCAAGTCAATTTGTATGCCCTTTCAGACATTCAACCAACAGTTTGAAGCAACATAAAAATAACTTTTATCTGATATTCATCTGGCATGCATGGTTGTTGTCCTGTGCTTTGGAGCATTAGTCTAGCTTGTTAAAAAGCATTTTTGAATCCTAAAATTCTGCTTGATAAAATGGTGTGTATCTAATGTTCATTTTCTTCTTTGTTCCAAATGTTGAATTATTATGCAGTACTGCATTGGTACAAGTGTAATCACAATCAATTTATGGGAGCTAAAATTGGTAAATTATGACTAAGATCCTGCAGACCCTTGCTAACAATAGTAATCACAGAAAAGAAAGTACAGGAATGAATTTACATTATAAACACAATTAGCCATTTATGATGCAATTTATGCATACTTCGTCAGGGATATATCCCAGTTTATCATCTAAGCGTAAGCAATAAAAAGCATAGGATTGCAAACTTATACTTTTATAAACTCATTTGAGGTATATGGTCATTCTTGTAAAGCATAATGACTTCACCACTCCCCTTCCATTACAAAAATATAAATAATTTTAGCTTAAACAAAACTAGGGTTTTGTTTATTGTTTTGCTCAGGACTTTTCTTACTTAGGTCGTATAAAAATAATGGAATGTAAGTATGGGGGAGGATGGGGGAGATGAACTGGACAGCTTGTTCCATTCAGGCAGTTGACTTTATTGTGCTTACCTTTAGGTTTCCAAAGGTGCCCAAGGATATGCATATGCCTACAAATATATTCCTGTAACGATATGTGAGAATGACTTTGGAGAAATGTGGAAGAGAAGAGGTGTTAAATTCACAGAAGGAATAAGGACACGGAAAACATTTGAGAAGGGACTGTCCCTAGTTTTTGGGTTGTAAAGGCGAGGAGAGAGAGATCAAATCTGCAAGATTCTGATTTTATAATAAAATAGAGCTTATAATAAAATAGACAGTACTTCTGGCTATGCTTCTTTCTGCACTACCTTGCAAGGTTTACATTTCTTTGACATCAACTATTATTCTTGTCCTTTCTGAGACTATAGATACATAGTCATAGACCCTTGATGGCGAACCTATAGCATGTGTGTTACAGGTGGCACATGGAGCCATATCTGTGGGCACGTGAGAGTTGCCCTAGCTCAGCATCAGCTGATTTTCAGGCCTTCTGGGCCTACCGGACGTCAGGAAACAGGCCATTTCCAGCCTCCAGAGGGCCTCCGGAGGGATGGAGAAGGCCGTTTTTGCCCTCCCAAGACTCCAAGAAAGCCTCTGGAGCCTGGGGAGGGTGAAAACAGGCCTCCCAGGCCCACCGGTAACCTTTTTGCTGTCGCGTGCCAAAAGCAGGGGGGAGCACAGGGGGATCATGCGCACATGCGTGGGGCCTAGGGGGCATTGAATTATGAGTGTGGGCACACATGCATGCAACACTCCCCCCACTTTTGGCATGTAATGGTAAAAAGGTTAGCCATCACTGCCATAGACATTCACACCAATCCCACCATTGCTTTTTGAGGTAAACAATATTAACACAATTGCATGTAACACTATGAACAATAAAACAGAAAGTAAAGATGGAATGATAAAATCAGGAAAAAGCTCTCTGAAACAATTCTAACTTTAAAGACTTCTGAAAAATTAACAGGGAGCAGTCCAGCCTAACTATCACCAAGAGGCTGCAGTTCTACCGTGGAAAAGCAGAACCATCTCGCTTCAGACACACATACACCAGACCTCTGGAAAATGAGGGATCAATAATAGTTTGGTTTTGTCTGATCTAATCAGGCTGGTACAGACTTTAAATACTGTTATGCAAAGTGCAGAAAGGGAGTAAGAAATAGTGAACTGGAGAAATGTTAAGAAAATAAAGTCTGTCTAAATGTAGTTTATAAATCTAGTTCAGTATTTCTCAACCTCAACAACTTCAGGATGCAAGGACTTCAATTCTAAGAATTGCTTAACCAACCTGGAATTCTGGGAATTAAATTACACACATTTTAAAGTTGCTAAGGTTGAGAAATACTAATCTAGTTCAAATCTTTTTACTTTTATGAATTAGCGTTGCTTCTGTTATATCATTTACTCTTTTTCATATATTTTTTTTTAATCTGACCTTGCTCTCTTTCTCTCTGTGAGCTAAGAAAGTGACATGGCATAAAGCTAAGTGCCAACCTTAGCCCATTCTTTATTTCTAGGCATGTTACAATTTTGTATTTTAGGAAATAGAAATGACAAAAATTGCATGAAAGCTTTGTTTGGACATGTGCCTAACTTCCCTGAAAAAAGAATTACAAAGGTGAGCAGGGGTAAGAGTGCTTATGGGTGAAGGGTATGACAGAGAATGAAAGGTGGCATTTTGCATAACTGGTACTTTGTAGTTATTTGAGTCCTGGAAGCCATTTTGTGAGAGCACTAATCTACATTAACACAATTCTATATGTGTTCATAGCCTAAGAACAGAAAATCCCTTAGATTAGTTCTTGGGATTCTGGCTTGAATTCCTGTCTTTACCTTTATCGGTTTATATTAAATTAGGTTTCACAGTTAAATGGCAGGCAGATATAACATTAACTTTTTTTTCAAATGGTACAATTGTGCCTAATAAATTTAACCAGTGAAAATAAGCGAGATTATTGTTTAGTTGATTTTCAAGGTAATGTCCCAGAATTTGCACATATCTTTACAAATAGTATAGAATGAAGTAGTTTCTCTCTTTTCATTTTTTCAAAGACTGATTGAAGAAAAAATGAAACTGACAGGTTTGTCCATCTGTAAAAACAGTTTGGCATTTATTTCCTTGGATTCTGCTTTCTACATAGTTGCATTTAAACAAAGGACACAATAAACAAACAAACATTATTTTGTCTCCTTTGTAACTAACAGTCAATCTTGAAGGTTTTTCTTAGTCAAATTAATGGCAGAGAGGTCTGACATGAATGAAATGAAGTAAAAAGTAAAAAAAAAAAAAACAAAGACAGGTGAAGAATGGAGCCATACTAGAGAGACCAAAAGGTAAATATGCCACTTAAAAAAATCCCAAAAGCAATCAGTATGTCCTTGAGAGGAAATAATCAAGGGAGAAGGATAATGAACTAGTAAAGACACTGAGGAAAAGACATATTGCTTTAAATGCTTGATAAGGAAAGCACTGTGGAACACAATTCATTCCCTTAGTTTGCCATACCTTGCGTTATGGTGTCACAGCACAGGGAGAATTATTGTGTTGATTAAAAAAAAAACCAGGAGAAGCTTCCAGAAGTAACACAAACAACAATTTATTGGCAATCTAAAACCAGCTGAGTGCTACAAAATAGAGCCATTAAAATAAAATATAGCTCAAACCCAACATTTGACTAAACTTACAGAAAATGAGAAGTTTATGTAATTAATGTCAAATGAATAAAGCTGGGTTTTCTCTAGCAGCTGATTGTTACACTTTCTGCAAATCCAGCAGAGCCTGATAGTCCATAAATATATTCCAGATATTTATGGAATATCTGATGAAAGGCAGCACCCACATGGAAATGCCTCTTCTTTCTTCCAATCCTGTGTGGATGGCCTGGGACATGCAGGTCTGACAAATATCTCTGTTAATTACTGTTGAAGATCTTTAGGTATTAACTGTAATTTGTTTGATATTCTCAAATACTAAATCCACAGGCCCTGAGGATTGCCTGTCTCCCGTGACTTCTATACATCCAATAAGATCTGACAAGGTGATCATACTCCAGGTCTTGTTATTTAAGCAGTGTCAGCCAGTGGAACCCAGTACACCTGCCTTTTCTGATGTCACACCTGCCTTGTTGAAAAGCTGTCATCTCCCTGAGATTCTCACAGTCTTGGCCTTCCCTGACTTTTGAAAAGCCATGGCTTTACCCCAGGCACTGGGTTTTATACCAAATGTGGCTCTTATTGAGTATTTGCATTTGCTTGAAGTTTTTACGTGTTTTATTATAATATTTCTTTCATGTTTTTAATCCTGAGTTGCACATCAATTGGGCAGTTGTGTAAATTGTTCTAATAGGTGAATACATTTTAAAAGGAAAAACAACCTCCTTTCTATCAAGATCTGTGGTGATTGCATCCAGACAGTTTACTTGAAAACATTGAAGAGAGGGATTATCCTTGCTGTCATCTGGAATGTGGGACTTTCCATTCTAGTCTGGGATTATCCAGCAGTTCCCTTCAAGTGACAATTTTAAGAACATGAGCAGTACTCAGCTGGATTGGACCCCTGGTCCATCTAATCCAGCAGTTTGTTCTCATGGTGGCCAATCAACTACACAAGAAAATCTAGTGTCCCAGCAGATGGTCTTCAGATATACTGTTATCAGGAGTATAATAGCCATTGATCCCAGTAGTGGATTGCCCCTGGTTTGGACCGGTTCGCAAGAACCGGTAGTAAAACTGGCAGGAGGCTCCACCCACCAACCTGGACGTCATCATAGGTGATCTATGCATGCACAAGTATGATGCAAACCGGTAGTAAAGGTAAGTAGAACCCACCCCTGATTGATCTCCATGAATCCCATGACATGCTTGAACCAATCCAAACTTGCTTACTTTCTAAGGTCAATCAAGGTTAGAATGGCTGTCTTCACTGAAGGATCCTTAATATAATAATGAGGTGCTACCATATCACAAGTATTTTTTTAAAAGAATTGCACTCACTGAAAACATTATTGAAATGGTTGCCAAATTATTGCCTTCTGTCCAGTGGTTAAAGCACTGAAATAGGTGTAGGAAAATCTGCATGGAATCCAGTTGGTGTCTTTGGGCTAGTCACACTATCTCATTTCCAAAAATATTGCCAACAAACCTGCAGGGGCATGTCATTTGATCACTAGAAATCAAAATAAACTTGTCCAAACCTTCCTCCCCAAAAGATGTTGAATGCCTAAATGTACAAAGATTTTCAGTATCTGAAAAGAATAAGGGAGTGAGTACATTTCAGATCTGGCCCACAGGGCTGCCCTTGAAACAGCTAAGGACAAGTCCACAGTGCCTCTGCCAGTGAAAATGGAGCTCAGGAGGGTCGCATGTGGCCCTTCCAAGCTCCATTTTCACTGGCAGAGGGTTGCAGGAGGCTGTCGCAGCCAAAAATGGAGCTCGGGAGCTTGTTTTCACTGGCAGAGTGCTCAGGCCACCTCTGGTGCCCCAACACAAGTGACAACAAGCTGGCCATGCCCATTCTGGCCATGCCTTCCCAGCCCCCTTAAGTCAAACACAACCCTAATGTGGCCCTCAATGAAATTGAGTTTGACACCCCTGTTCTACAGTGTAGGAGCAACCACAGAGTATCTTTGTTCTAATCCATGTCCCTCACCTCTTGTGGAAGTGAGATTTCCACAATCATCCTTATGTATACTCACAGGATATTGAATAAAGTGATCCCTAAATTAACTTGGTGTCATGCAGGATAAGGCTTTGGAGTCAATGGACAACCCTTTATATTAAGCCTAGAAGCCTACTGGTAACTAGTGCAGTAACTGTGTAATAGATATTATTTTAAAGTAGTTGGTTTTAAAGTAGCCTGGCTACTACATTCTGTACCACTTATAACTTCCCAGCACAATGATGATTGCATTGTCCAATAAGATGTAATAAGGAGTGGAAATTAGTACCATCAAGTTTCCAGGTCTACACAGGGCTAAGACGAATGTATCAACCAAAGCTGATGTATCACAAAAATCTAGTGGCCATGCATCCCACCTGTTGTTTAAGAATGAGATTTGAGTCCAGACAGACTCTCAAGGCTCCCTGGTCAATTGCTGTCACAATTACAGAGAGTTCACTGCAAGTTTGGTAACAAGTTTTGCTTTTTCCCTGACCCTCTTTTTTCCCTTAATTTCTTCTTTCTGTGTTTTTGTGTTTTATATTCTGCTGAAATTTAATAAAGTCTTATAAAAAATAGTGCTAAGGCTGTAATTTTCACTCTTCTGCCTGGGAATTTGGGAGTAGGATTCTCATTCAGCTGTAACTAATCCATTGGGGGGAAAGCATACATCTATAAAAATAACTAAGGTAAAAATAATATTGCAGTTGATATTCTTGTTGGCTTACACAAGGAATATTCTGTCATATTTTAATCATAAATGATAGTTATGAAATGGTAGTTATGGAAATAATTTATGCTAAATGATGGAAAGTCTCAGCTCCTTCTCCCGGGCGACTCGCAGGTAGCAAGAAAACACAACGGGACACATGCAGGGTCTTCAGTGAAGTTGGTTTAATGCTTAGCAGGAGCTCCGGAACAATGCTGAGCACTATAGTAGTTTAAAGTTGGTGCTATGAACAGCTGCTACATAGCGCCCTTTATACATTTGCTCCACCCCTCCCTAATTTACTGGTCGGAGAGCATTCAGCTGTGACAGGCAATCACGCACGCCTCTCTTCCGGGCGCCTCGTTCCTGGGAGCGCCCCGGTCACCGCCCCTCCTCTGCCATTCCCTAGTCCGCCGCCCCGGCCGCAAAACCCAGGTGCGACCACCACCACTTGTGAGTTTCTGTATTCAGCATCTGGATGCAGTCCTGCATCCTCGTTTGCTTGGTTTGCTGGGCGCAGTCTTGCAGTATCAGGTACGTGTGCCCATTCTCTTTCTCCTCCTCCCCATTCCATTATTGTCGAGCGGAGGCTTGGGCTTGACAGAAAGTTTCATTGATTCTTTAAGCTGCTGAATGAAAAGAAAACACAGTATATGAATGCTTAATGTGGATTAACAGGACATTTCTGATTCCTGTTCTAGATAAGCTAAGAAATATTAAAATGAATTAAAAGTGCTTATCTAGCAATTGACAACAAGGTGACTTCAGAAGCTTCTGGAAAAAAGCTTGCAGGTCTAAACCCTGACAGAGGTCCAACAAGATATTCTGTACAGTATAAATGTTGAGTGTGTATGGGTAAGAAACATATTCCTTTAGCTTGAAATTTGACTTGTAATGTTTTTTGTTGTTATTATTATTATTATTATTATTATTATTATTATTATTATTATTATTATTATTATTACTATTATGGAGTAGCCCACATGTACTAAAGGGAGGGAGCGTATAACAAGATGGCACAACACTGCTTTTAGCATTTGGAGGAATGCAGAAAGATCCTCAGGATGCCCATACTTTTAATGGAAGACCCAACCACATGGGGAATAATAATAATTGAAAAATAAGCCATTTCTAGAACTCAGAGAAGTTGGATTGACCACTGCATAATTTTCCTTTACTTTTTGGCTATTATAATACATTCTTGACAGCCAATTTGATGCAGTAGTTAAGACATCAGGCTTAACTGGCCGAAACTGGGAGATCCTCAGGCTTCCAGATGAGTGACCTTGGGTTAGTCAATTTCTTTCAACCCTAAGAAAGAGGCAATGGCAAACCACTTCTGAAAAACCTTGCCATAAAAACTGCAGGGACTTGTCCAAGCAGTTTCCAGAAATTGAACACAATTGAGTGGAAGGAAAAAACATTATATTGTTGGATTGTTATATTGCTGAGTTTCATTTCTTGTTACTTAATGTGTAAATTAACAGCAAATGAAAGACAACAATATAATAATCTTAATCCAATGTTATTCCAATGTATTATTTGCAGAGAAAACAAAATTACTCTTATTCTCCCTGATATAAGATACATATTTGTATTGTGTTTGATCTTGCTGTACAAGTAGGGATGTGATCTTTTCTGAATCTGAACCAGTTTCTCCACACGTTATTCTTATTGAAGCATGCAAACCAGTGTCTGCATTTCCTGTGTCAGATGAGGAACGCACATCTTTCTCCTCCTGTCCTGGCCACTTTTTACAGAGGCACAACTGACAAACTGCATCACTGTTTGGTTTGGTGGCTGCAGTGCCTCAGAGAAAGTCCATTCAGAGAGTGGTAAGGACAGCCGAGAAGATTATAAGAAGCTCGCTTTCAGTAATTCAGGATATTGCTTATAAGCGCTATGTGGTGAGAGCTCAAAGCATTGTTACAGACCCCACACCCACATCATGGTCTGTTTCTGTTACTCCCCTCTGGGAGAAGGTTTCAAAGTATTTCTACCAGAACCACCAGATTCTGTAACAGCTTTGTTCCCTATGCCATCTGTCTGGCAAACTTGCAAGAATCGTTTCTCTCGCCATGTACATGTATAAATCTGAATTAGACTCTGTTGTTTCTCCATGTTATACATGTGGGTATATGCATAATTATTTGTTTGTTTGTTTTGTTATGTTTATGTAGTGTATATTTGAGGTGAAGACCCTTTGAGAGCTGTATGCAATGAATTCATTTTAATGTATGCTGATTAATGTACACTCAAAGTCAAAGAGCCTTGATAGTACAGTGGTTTAGTGCACCCTGTTATTAACACAGCTGCCTGCAATTTCTGCTGGTTCGAATCTCTCCAAGGCTCAAGGTTGACTCAGCCTTCCATCCTTTCTAAGGTAGGTGAAATGAGGACCCAGTTTGTGGGGGCAATAAGCTGACTTTGTATAAAATATACAAAAGAATGAAGGCTATTGCTTAACGCATTGTAAGCCGCCCTGAGTCTCCGGAGAAGGGCGGCATATAAATCAATTTTTTTTTAAAAAAAAAAGTGACAATAAAGTTATTCTAAGTCTTCTAAGTCTAACTTTTAGGCAAAAAAAAAAAAAAAAAAAAAACAGGCTCTGGTTTTCTCACATATGTTTATTATACACTGTTATTATATTATAAAAGTAGCATATTTTATAGTGGTTGTTTTTATAGTGTGGTTTTTAATCTGTTGAACATCACCCAGGGTCAATTCTGGTGAGATGGAGAGCTATATAAAATAGATAGATAGATAGATAGATAGATAGATAGATAGATAGATAGGCAGGCAGGCAGGCAGGCACAGACAGAAGACAGACAAACAGACAGATGTTTCTCAAATCTAATACTAATTTTCCTTTTGCCTTTAATTCAGACATGCAAAGATAAAGGAGCATGCCTGTGCATATATGACACATATCCACCGGTATAGCTGTTATGGAGAAATAAGTGGAAGAAACACTTGGAAGAAACACTTCCAAAAATGGAAGTGGCTTTTCATTAACTCCATCTTATCAAGTCTGTATCTGTCACATTCCCTGGTAGTCTTGTATCCAAGAATTAATTATGCTCATCTTTTTGAGAGCAAGCAGAGTTAGGCAAAGAGCCAATTTTGTAAAATGTTACCTGCCACTTAATCTAAACAATTGCTACCAACCTGCCTTCCATGAGAACCTGTATACTGCACAAGTCAAAAAGAGGGTTGTGAAAATACGTACAGACCCCACACATACTGGAGATAAAATGTTTCAACTCCTACCCTCAAAACGACGCTATAGAGCACTGCACATCAGAACAACTAGACACAAGAACAGTTTTTTCCCAAATGCCATCACTCTGCTAAACAAATAATTCCCTCAACACTGTCAAACTATTTACTAAGTCTGCACTACTATTAATCATCTCATCATTCCCACCACCCATCTCCTTCCACTTATGACTGTATGACTGTAACTTTGTTGCTTGTATCCTTATGATTTATATTGATATTGTTTCTTGATTGCTTATTTGTACCCTATGACTATCATTAAGTGTTGTACCTTATGATTCTTGATGAACTTATCTTTTCTTTTATGTACACTGAGAGCATATGCACCAAGACAAATTCCTTGTGTATCCAATTACACTTGGCCAATAAAAAATTCTATTCTATTCTATTCTATTCTATTCTATTCTATTCTATTCTATTCTATTCTATTCTAATACCTCTTTCTGCAGGATGCTTACTATTTTCCTTTTCTCTCTTTTTTTCTTGAGCATATGGACACAGTTCCAAATAAATCACAGAATTGCAATCATTCATCATTACAGGCTTTATGGAAAGATGGCAATGTTTGCACTTGTGCTTTGAATTGTGGCATCTGAGTTTCATGTGCTTTTTAAGATTTAAGTAAATCTTTCTTTTTAACATTAAAAGTCAAATAGGACTCAGAGACTGAAGGATGATAAGATAGGTATGTGCTGGTATATTTTTAGCTAAGACAGCATTTTGGAGACCCTAGATCTACATCAATTGCCTATTTGAACAACATAAATCATTCACTTCATTTGACTTAAAGCTATTTTGTGTACTTAATGTGCACCATAGATATGTCCTTATGTAAGAAATCTGATAAAAAAAAATAGGTTTAAGAAATGTATATCTTCTTTGTACTTAATAGTTGGGTTATTTCAGCTCCAAAGTTTTTCCTTTTCCTCCAGAAAATATTCCTCCAGAATAACATACTTTCTTTTAAAATTGGGTTAGAAGAATGACCAAAGACTTGATTCTATGCCCCAAGTGTGGGAAAGGACATGTCCCCTGACTGTTTAGCACTGTTGTCTGTGCTGCTTTATTTATTTATTGGTAAAATTTATTGTCTGCCTATCTTACCACAGTGTAATTCACCTGTTGGGTATTTTAATTTTTGTATGTATTTATTGCATTCAGAATATGATTGCTTTTATTTTATCTGTTATTGCCTGCCATCCAGATGAGATGCATAGCTTTAAAAAAAACTGAATGAATGAATAAATAAGTAAATAAATAAATAAATAAATATTACCATTACTTGACCATCCTTTGGGATGAGATGAGATCTTTAAAGAGCCTTCTCTGTGTTATTAGGCTAGAGTGATGCCAACCATTGCTTGTTCTGTTTCCAAAATAATCTGACCAGCAGTGCATGTTGTTGATATTTCTGGGTCAGCTAACCATGCACAAACACATGGGATTTTTTTTTCTTGGAGAAAGAAAAAGCAAAGGACAATCCTTATAATTATGAAAGAGTGAATTTGCATTGGGGCTGTTCTCCATCTTTATGTTTGATTGTATTTTAGTTGTTCTTTTTTACTTTAGAATTCAATCACACTTTCATTCATTCCTTTTTAATTTGGTGAGTCATTTTCATCAATATTTTGTTAAAAATGCTTGCAAAAGTCAACTTATTATTTTATAAAGAAAAACTGTCAAGATGCTGATTTCTATCTACATTGTTGGAAATTCTTTTAGCAGTTTCAATGTATTCCTCCTGTTTTCATAAACAATGAGCTGTTTTAATTTAGGAAGCACACAGTAGTTGCAGAATTCCTTGATTGAGATGATCAGTGATATCTCTGAATATATTTATAATATTAAAAAAAAACCCTTCCTGTTAAAAATCTCAGTTACTATTTTTGTCACATATAAACACACACATGTGCTCACACAACATTTTGATAATTTTTATGCTAACTTTCAATCACATACTATAACAAATTTTTTCACGGTAGTGGAAAGTATATTTCAAACAGTATTGCCTTGTAAGTATTTCAATATTTTACACATTTCCTTTCTTTATTCATTCAAAGCACAGACTAGAAAATCAAACAAGTGCTTCCAGCTTTCAGTAGATGCTTGTGGCATTCACCATCAGTATCTGAAATCTTTATTCCCATGGACTCATTACAAATGATCAGTTCTCACTGACTGGCAAAGATGGATGCTTAAGATGCCTGGCTGGAGCAAAAGACGGATAAGACAGATACAAAGGTAATATTGGCAGACTTAGGAGAAATAAAATTGGCAGGAGAGGAGCTTCAAGATACTTGAAATGAGGTTTGTTTCTCTACTTTGAAAAAATAAGATATTTGCTAATATATATATTACTTCTGCACATTTTAAGATGTAGTAATATAAGATGTCAGAAGGAGATCTAAAGACACAATGCAACGAGGTGGTTTGGGGAACAGCAGACCAGGGCTGAATTCCCCTCCCACTTAGTGTTATCCTGCCAGTGTATGCTGAAAGGAAGAAAGAGATGTAAAAGTAGGCATCCTCTTTCTTAACACAGCCTTCCTCTCGAATAATATTTTTAAATACTACTTCTCTGAAAACTTATCTTTACAGTGCATCTTAACAAAACACTGTAAGATAGGTCCCTACCATTATTACTGAGGCCAATGGAAAATTGAAAAGACAAATATTTTTCTTAAAATTATTTAGTCAGCTGATGATAAATGTGAATTTGAACTGCTGACTAGATAGTGTTTTATCTCTTTTTGTGCTGGCTCTTATTAAATCAGTTTTTCAATCTGGTCTTGTGCCTTTGAAACACTCAACTACTCAAGAATTGTCCTGAAGACAGGATCCAATCACTCATTAGACTGCATCTAAGGAGTGTGGGATGGAGTAGTTCAGAATAGTAGTTCATTACTAAAAGTTCTGACACAACCAATAAAGCATTAATTTTGAGTAAAATATTGTCTTCTCAACAATTTGTTCTTGATGTGATATTATCATCATTATGTTAATAACAGTCACTAGGCATCAGAGTATCCTGTGAAGGGACTATAGTAATAACTGTTGGGAGATCACTATCGGAGGTCTGAGGTCTGAAGCCCAAGAAAACAGCCATTTTCAGATACTTTTCTGCAGTTTGTATGTTAAGAATAGAATGTCATTTCACAATTAAGTCTCTTGAAGCATAACTTTGTAAATATTACATAGCACTGAAGGAGAAACTGAAAGTAAAACTGTGAAGCAATATATATATATATATATATATATATATATATATATATATATATATATATGCCACCTATTGCCTCCAGGAAAGTCACTGGTTGAAGGAAATGCAACGGAAAGTATCTGGAGGAAGTGAAAACATAAGAGTTTTGCTGAACTGCATGTGGAACAATGTAGTTTCTATCAGCATTAATTCTCATATTTCATGAGGCAGCATTCTAGTTTCAATATGGTAATGTTGAAGATATAATTTTTTAAAAGTTAATTTGAAAGTTATCATGCATCTAGAAAACATTTGACATATGAACAAAATTGAGGATTTGGGTTACAATCTGAAAAGTTCATGATGGAATAAAAGTCAGAATCTGGATTGGTCATGGACAATCTTGTCCTCCAGGTCTTAACATGTTGACGATGAAATCAATGTTGTGAAAGTGGTCTGATTGTTATGAATGAGAAGATGAGTCAGGGTTAGTGTTGTGCATATTAAGGTACTGTTGTTGCCAAAAAGTCATAATTTCATTGGATGACTGGAAGCTTCATTTCATCTAGAGAAAGGAAGGGAAAGTAGAAAGGACCATGCTAAATGTTTTGAAAGAACTGCTGCAGAATAGATTACACAGTTTAGAGACTGAAGCAAGCATGGCAAACACATTCAAATGGAATATTTCATATTAAGCTTTCATTCCAAATAAATGAAGTCAAAAGAAGTCTTCTGGCTTCTTGATAGTGATTGCTTTCAACTAAGCTTGCTTGGATATCAGTTTTATTTTAATCTGCAGTTTATAATGTAATCCTAATTTCCACAGGAAAGAGCAACAGTAAGGAGATAGGAGCTGATGGATGAGTTTTTTGGATGTGCCCCTTTTTAGTATTAGCAGATGAATTAAAGGGAGGTTCTGCTTAGTAGATTGCATTATTTGCTTTTTTCCCCCAAATATACCTTTGATTTTAATTTCATTGTAGGACTATGGAAATGTTGCTATCACAACAGAAAGGAACCTTATAAAGCAGGCTTTAAAATCTTATCAGTGTGAAACAGTGAAGAGATAATACCTTAAAATATTTTTATTGTAATTGCAGTATATCTGCACACTCTTTTTCTGAAGGAACTCATACCTCCTATATATATATCCCCCCACTATTGAAATCATATGGAGCTATTAATTTCTTGTACCTGTTCAACATGTCGGACAAGTAGCCAGAGATAATACTCAACATTACTGTTCCTTAGGGATGAAAAAAGAGATGGAGAGATTTTTTTTCTCTCTATTTTAAGATTTGGTCAAGGTAATATCAGAATAAAGATAATCAACACAGAGGATAGACAAAACAAAAACAATGAAAGAAAAAAATCAAATATTTGTTGTTGTTGTTGTTGTTGTGAGGGACTGTGTCTTGGGAATACAAAGACAAAAATAAATTTCCTTGCTTCAGAAAAGTACTTTGGTGAAACGACATTTTTAGTGACTGATATTTTATAATCTGAAGACTATTCCCTTGAAACATTAAATATTTTAAGACTTCACTATCTTGAAGGTTTATTTTATTTTATTTTGGGTGATTTTTTTTAAAGCAGTGGAAGCAGGCTTTCTTTGTGACTCTATTGGTTTGTGCCAAGCTTAGAGAACTGATCACTAAAATATTGGAGTGTTGAGGCATTTATTATCTATTCATTATGTATGCAATGCATACATATCTGCAGATTTTAAAAAAAGAAACTTAATTCAAAACTATCTCAACAAATTTCTTGTAAGGATTTAGTTAATATATACAATTCTAGAGGAAGATTCAACTTAGTGATGATATTTATTACATGTTGTTGCCTTTGGAAACTTGATTTATCATTCAGAGCTGCATCAGATTTGTGGCATCCTAAACTACAAAACCATTGAAGCATGAAGCTTTAAAATAGGGGTGACAAGCAGACCATGTTCCTATATTATTCATTGTATTTATTTATGTGGGTCCATCGCCTTATTTCTGTGAAGCAAAGCCCAAAGAGAGTTCTTTGTCTGAGGTTTTCCAATGGCTTGGTGAGGAAAGAAACAGCCTGGATGTTTATATGATCTGGCTAAGAAGATTATGTTCAATGTTGAGAAGATCATTTTTAGTTTAAGAATTTTTTACCCCAAATTTTAGTCCATGCAAAGACATGAAAGGAGGAAATGGCAAAATATATATTTACAAAAGCAATTCTATCACTAGAACATGAGAAAGGTAAAGGAAAAGCATATTAGAAGTTTTTAGAAGAAAAAAAACAGGTGCTATCTTGATATTGAAAAAGCTAAACAGGGTGAGACTTGGTTGCTGGTAATTGGATGAAAGATCATCATGAAGTCTCAAGGAGGTAAAAGAACATCCTAGAAGAAGGCAATCATCAATCACTCCCAAGAAAACTAGAGTAGTGTCCATGGAGGACGCAAGTTCAACATCAGAGAAGTTTTATCTCTTTCCTTGTAAAATGAAACCATGAGAAATATGTAGTTTTCATCATTTATTTTTTTATGGCTATTCCTTGAAGACATTATTTCCTATAAGCTGACAAGCTATATAATTTTAGGTTGCCAAAAATTAACAGTAGGGACTACTCATGTGTTTTAATGACTCAGGAAGCCTAGGTCACAACACAGGGGAAGGAAACAACAAAATGTCCATTCCCACCCCACTCCAGGGGAAGGATATTGCAAAATCTCCTTTTCCACCCCACTTTGGGGCCAGCTAGAGGTGGTATTTGCCAGTTCTCTGAACTACTAAAAATTTCCGCTACAAGTTCTCCGAACTACTCAAACTTTCCGCTACTGGTTCTCCAAACTATTCAAAATTTCCACTACCAGTTCTCCAGAACCTGTCAGAACCTACTGAATTTCACCCCTGGCTCAAATGCTTCAAAAAGCATGCAAATGGTGCTTTCTGCAAGTAGTGCTACATGCAAGAAATTTGCATGTAGACAAATCTCCACCATGTAGCAACAATTTTTTTCTGCATAATTGCCTAAATAGCATAGCCCTGCCCACCAGTGTCAGATACAAACATCTAATAAACTGCTCAACTGAATGTTCACCCCCCTCCCCATTACTAACAGGTTAAGTTTCTGTATATAAACATTGATAACAAAAACTTCAAGTTTTTCAAACTTTCAAGCTTCAAGTAAACAACAAAGCTCAGAGAGCCTCAAGGACTCCACAATTCAATACATTATTTTTGCATGCCAGTTTAGTTTATTTATGGATTTAATCATTCTTTTAAATTTAAGAAGAAGAAATCAAAGACCATTAGACTAAAGAAGCAGTTCAGATTATCATCACTCACAACTTGCTTTGTATGTCAGAGGAAAAGCATATGATTTGATACTTAGGTCTCAAGGTGCCTTTCAGTGTCATAGAAACATTAATGAACATACTATGGATTATGTGTTAAAGCATTTAGGAAATCTACCTTTCTTTTGTGGGTAATAACAATCAGTAAAAGTTCCATCCTAGGCTAGCCACTACAAAACAGATAGATCTTTGGCTTTATCCAGCAAGGCATTTATATAATTTCATCAGATTATATTAAAATAATGTCCAAAATTTTGGCCTCAGTGGAAGCTTTCTGTAAGTATAATTTTCCAGAAAGAAAGGATCTGTTAATTTCCCAATTCTAATTCTTTAAGAACTTAAACAGTGTCATTTTTGAGATATGGTCTCCTGAAATGTGTTGAAATATGTAGTTTACATGTAGAATATTTATTATTTTAAATCAGAAAAGCCAAAGAAAGGAAAATGGCAAACATCAGTGAAATGCAAATGCTTCTCTATTTCCAAAGTAGCTCTAATAAATGAAAGCTCTCTGTACTGAAATTTTACAAATCACTTATTTGAATGAGAATACATTGCAGATACCATTATTGTGCATAAGCACATTTTAAACCATTTTAAGAGGATGAACAATTTAAAGCTTTTTGCATTAATTTTGGGACTGACTTACCATACTTGCTATTGATGCATTAAGAGATTTAATGAACTTTACTAGGATAAAAATACTCATTTAAAATTAGTTCAAAGAACTTCAGCTAGTTTACTGAAATATTTCAGTGGTGAACAGGAAAATAAATAGTGTATTACTCTTTTATGCTTAAAAGAAACCCTTATAGCAAATACAGCTGCTATACCCAAGTAATAACATTTATTTTTATGAGTCATTAGCCCTTCATTCTAAAATGTATCAGAGGAATAGTTTTAGAACACACTATCTTTTCATATTACGTTTCTGGATAGATGAGCAAAGGTTTGAATCTAACATTGCTGTAACATTGTTCTTCTCTCTTAGTGCATCAATGATGACATGTGCACTTTCAAGGATAGGCAATATACTTTGCCTTAAAAGCCATTTAATATTTCTTGAATTTGGAATTGGAAGCCCCTAATGTTCTCTTCAACACTTGCAAACTGAAAGTGAACATGGCTGAATCTGATGCATGTCATAACATTAATTCTTCCTTAAGAATTGTAATATAATCACAATCATACAAAAAAGCCCATATATGTCTGAGGGTTGTTGTTTTTGTCTAGTTTCCTGCTGAAAAGGCAAGGTACTGCCTTTTTTCAGCAAATAGTATTGAAAAATCTATATTCTGCAGACAAATTTATATTTCAAATGATGCTGAAAAATTATAAGTGTGAGCCTACTTGATACAGGTCTAATGTCTCAGCAGGTGGAATCTTTGAAAGCCCATAGTGATTAATTTGCATTGTATTTTATAGATAAAAATTCTGGAATCTATTTATTTCTTAGATGTATATCCTACATTTTCTTCTAGAACTGACAATATCTCTTCTTCCAATTTTATCGCGAGAAATAATGATCGAACCAAATTCATTTACTGTTTCTATGGCTGAAGTTGGACCACAATCTCAGTTTTCTCATCTCTAGTTCAATATTTCTGTCATTGCTCTATTCTGATCCCATATGCTTTCACATCTTTAAGATACCTTCTTAAAACAGTAGATCTGAAACAAAATGTTTTAGATGTTTGTTTGTTATACATTTCTTGGTTTAATGATCTTCAAACCATCAGTAAGATCACCACTTAAGGATGAATCAGCAGTGTGCTGCAGCTGCCAAAAAAGTTCTATGCTGTATCAACAGAGCGATAGCATCAAGATCACGGGAAATAATAGTTCCGCTTTATATACTGCACTGGTGGAACCATACTTGGAACATTGCATCCAGTTCTGGTCACTATGATTTAAAAAATATGGTAAGGCCCCAGAGACTTCAGAGAAGAGCAAGAAAGATGATAGGGCCTCTCAAGGATAAATCATACCATGAATGGCTAAAGGAACTAGGTAGGGGTGAAATGCTCCCGGTTTGGACCAGATCGCCTGATCCAGTAGCAATGGCGGCGGTGGTTCAGAGAATTGGTAGCAAAAACCCTTGCCTCCCACCCCCCACACACACACGTCCAGCTGAGCTACGCAATCATCAGAGGCTTTTTTAAAATTATTTTTAAAAGCATTTTTTCTACAACTTCTTCGGCCAAAAAAAATGCTTTTAAAAGTAAAAAAAAAGCCTTTGATGATCGCACGGTTCAGTTGGGATCGTCAGAGGCTTTTAAAAGCATTTTTCTACAACTTCTTCAGCCAAAAAGGTTGTAGAAAAAAATGCTTTTAAAAGCCTCTGGCGATCCCAGCTGAGTTGCCTGATCGTCAGAGCCTTTTAAAAGCATTTTTTTACAACCTCTTCAGCTGAAGAGGTTATAGAAAAAATGCTTTTAAAAGTAAAAAAAAAAAAGTTGGGCACGCCCACCCAGTCACATTACCCCCCACCAAGCCACGCCCACAGAACCGGTAGTAACAAATTTTACATTTCACCACTGGAACTAGATATGTTTAGCCTAATAAAGAGAAAACTCAGAGGGGACATGATAGCAGTCTTCCAATGCTTGAAGGGTTGTCACAGGGAAGAAGGTGTCAATTTAATTTCCATAGACCTGAGAGCAGGACAAGAAGCAGTGGGTGGAAGTTCATCAGAGGGAGATTCAACTTTGAAATAAGGAGATATTTCCTGACAGTAAGAACAATAAGTGAAACAGCTTGCCTCCCAGAGTTGTGGGTGCTCCTTCACTGGAGTTTTTCAAGAAAATATTGGATGGCGATTTGTCCAGGATAGTATAACGACTCCTGCCTTGAGCAAGGGGCTAGACTAGAGGACTTCCAAGGTCTCTTCCAGCCATATGATTCTAAGATGTTATTTTAGCCTAAAATAGTAGAGGACAGGAAAAATGGTAGAGGACACAAAGGCCTGGAGGAACGTTGTCCATGGGGTCGTGATGGGTCGGACACAATTTCACAACTAACAACAAAAAAAAAAGTACAAAAAAAGGTATATTTTGTAAAAGATAGCTAGTTAGTTAGTTAGCTAGATAGCTAAATAGCTAGCTAGATATCTGGATAGAGATGGACAGACAGACAGACAGACAGATTTTCATTTGCAAGTGAAAATACAACAGGAAGGAATTATGAATAAATCCATAAGAAACTAACGTATATTAGAAAGGCTGATGGATATTTCCCCAGATGCATACCCCACAAATGTGCCATAATACTACTCCCATAATTCTCAACCAGTGATTGAAGGACAACATTCTGCTTATGCTGTTAAAATATGTGAAGCGGCTAGAGGTCATTGCTGTTTCCAATGGGTACATTTACTTCACTTTACATTCTCATCTAAGCCATTTTGGTAAGACTTTATTCTTTTTTTCTGTGAAAGCATGGGAAACTCTAGGGAAGCTATGAAGCAAATAAGAGCTGAAATGAAATGTCTCAGGATAAGTCATAATTGACAAAAAACTATCTGGGCAAAAAAAATGTGGCAGCTTGCCCATCAATTGGAAAGTTAATTCACCTTCAGATAAAGGAACTTTAAAGGTGAAAAGGACAATTAAAATGTGAGATGAAAATATCAAATAAAGGAACACAGTAAATCCTCTGAGATATGCAGTGGGAACAATGTTGGGGAAGGGAGGAGAATTAGGAAGGGAAGAAAAAGAACGTAAAAGTCAGGAAATGTGAAGTCAAAGCAAATTACCAAGTTCTAGAAGAAGAGACCTGTGAGGAATTCTAACTTTGACTAGAATCAACTAAAACAACTTATACAAAACAGAAAATTCAAACACCAACAGCAGTGTTGACTCAGTTCTGATAAATATCTGCATATAATTTTAAGATAATGTCTCCATGCATTTAGGAACTGCTGTAGTCAGATCTCACCGTAGTCAGGTACTGTCTGCTCACGCAGAACTCAGTTCTCAGCTCAAATATAGATACAGTACATAGAATTTCAGAAGAGTTCAAAAACAAGAAATGCATATTTATTTAAAGAAATATAGTATACTGTTTCTTTCTTTTTTCTTTTTTTTTAAATAATCACACAAATATAGTTAAGTATCTTTTGGGGAAATGAAAGTGCTAAAGTGGGCACTTGAAATAACATAGACAGGAATTAGTGTGTTAAGGAATGCTGGCCAATTATTGGAAAATTAGTGGGGAAAACAAATGGAAGGGGAACTGGATGAAATATTCTGAGGAGAATACATAGTGGCTACTTGGAAGCCTGATCAAGGGCTATCAACCTTTGTTTGCACATGTGACTTACTATCCTTTGTCATTACCAAGCTATTTTTCAGTACACAAAAAATATATCCCTTTCCTCTCAGCCCTTTCATTGTACTTTCATATGTTGTTTTTGCAATTTTATCCATATTGATTTTCTGTATTTGACCAAACCACCTCGGTGTATTCTTTGCTATTCAGCCCGCACACTTGTAGTATCTATTCATTCCACACACACCCTTCTCTTTTTGTTTTGCCATACGCACTTCTTACGAACCCTATTCAAATTATTTTCATTTTTTTCCATACACCCAACACTCACATGCTATATAATGAAGTAGACAGAAGTATGTTCACAGCCACTTTCCTTCCTTCTGACAAGCTTTCATTCTGTGTAAGAGACCACATACAACATTCATCCGCATTCTATCAGCATATGCATGTATTAATTTTTTCCTATTAATTTCCTCATCTTAATAAACATTCTACTAAGGAATATTTTTCCATCAAACTCATTCTGCATTTTCTCTCTCATATTTAATCTTAACTATTGCTTTCTCCCCTTGGCTACGTTCTTTGAAGCTATTTTTTTTTCCTCTATATACACATTATACAACATCTTCCTCTCATCCTCAGTTTTTCCATTTTTTCCCCTCATCCAAAGCCTCTTCATTTAATCAAGGCCAAAGCATAAAAGAAACCTAAGCATGCAAGGGAAGTTAAAATCAACACAAATGACTTTCGTCTGGCTCAGTTGGTAGTGAAAGAAATAAAAAGGAAAGGATGGGATCTTTGTTTGAAAAAATTGAAGACTAAATTTGTTTTGAACTTCTCACTAAAGAGAAACTGTATAAAAATGGAACTAAACAGAACAATTGACAAAATGGTACACAAGATACGGTGTGGTTAGGAAATACGTAGTTAGTGAAAATAAGTTGATGCATCCAGCACTCCAGTGATTACTTATGAGACTTGAAGGAGCTTGCAGATGTCATCCTAAAGCCTTTCTGTGATCTTTGAGAAATAATAAATCATGGATAGAGGTAGAGCTAGATGACTGAAAAAGAACAGATGCTGTTCCATCTTAAAAAAAAAATTTTTTTTTTAAAAAGGAATCTGATGTTGATACTGAGAAACTTGGCAAAACTAAATTGCCCTCTGGAATGAGGTTGTCCTAAGATTTTGATGGGCCCCCACCCTGCTGGTGTTTCACAAGGGTTAAAAGTTCTGGGTCTTTTTCTCCAGGTCTTTGGAAGATACAAACTCAATTGCAGAAAATATGACTTCAGTAACAGAGTGGTCAATGCCTGGAATGCACTACCTGACTCTGTGGTTTCTTCCCCAAATCCCCAAAACTTTAACCTTAGACTGTCTATTGTTGACCTCACCCCATTCCTAAGAGGTCTGTAAGGGGCGTGCATAAGTGCACCAACGTGCCTTCCATCCCTGTCCTAATATTTCTTTTTACTCTTACTCTTTTCATGTATTCCAATTATGTTTATACTTTAACTGTTATCTTATATACTGTATGCTTGACAAAAGAAAGAAAGAAAGAAAGAAAGAAAGAAAGAAAGAAAGAAAGAAAGAAAGAAAGAAAGAAAGAAAGAAAGAAGGGAATGAAGACCCCTTTGAATTGTATGTTCATCTTTTCATTCCTGTTCTGTTTTTTTTTTTTTTTTTTTTTTTTTTGGTCATCCTTGCTAGGAAGAAAGCCCCAAGCAATAGTTGCGTATGTACTTTAACAAAAGAAAAGTGCAAGAATTGTTTTATCTAGGATGGTCCTGCTTTTGTTCAGGAAGTTGCATTATTAAAGTCTTATAAGGTCCTATAACAAACAAACAAACCAAAAACAAAACTCATTTGACATTTAGGGCTAATAAAATTTGGCTCTATCTTACACGTTTCTGTATTTTCAGTGCTGGTGATTTTTCTCCAAAATGGCACTGAATAGTGTGAGGAAGCTACATTTTATTATTTAAAAAAATAAAACATGAAACAGGATGTCTCTGTATCTATCAGGCTGAGCATCTTTGTCACAGCTATCACAGATTCTCTTGAGATACTAAATGTAGGCTTTAATATATAAAATAGATGTGAATTTTATCTTTGATTAATGGAGAAGTTTTTATTTATTTATTTATTTTATTTCGAATTTATATATTGCACCTTCTCCCGAGGGACTCAGGGCGGTGTACAGACAAATTAAAAACATACAATACAAACATTAAAAACAATTAAAAGGATATATATTAATTTGGCCCCAATTTAAGCTAACAAACCAATTAAAAAATTAAAAACATGTTAAAAATATGTTAAGCCAGCCCGGCTTGCTGAAAAAAAAAAAGTTTTAAGTGCACGGCGGAAGGCACCGAGGTCTTGAATTCTCCTTATCTCTGGGGGCAACTGATTCCAGAGGGTAGGTGCCCCCACAGAGAAGGCCCTCCCCCTGGGTGCCACCAGCCTACATTGTTTGGCTGATGGCACCCCGAGGAGGCCCTCTCTGTGGGAGCGCATGGATCGGTGGGAGGTCATCTGTAGCAGCAGGCGGTCTTGAAGATAACTAGGTCCTATGCCATGTAGCACTTTAAAGTTGGTAACCAACACCATAAAGCGCACCCGGAAGACCACTGGGAGCCAGTGCAGCTCACGCAGGAGCAGTATTATGTGGGAGCGCCAGGCGGCTCCCGTAATTACCTGCGTGGCCGCATTCTGGACCAGTTGGAGCCTCCGGGTGCTCCTCAAGGGGAGCCCCATGTACAGAGCGTTGCAGTAGTCCAGGCATGAGGTGATGAGGGCCTGGGTGACTGTGCACAGGGAATCCCGATCAAGAAAGGGCCGCAACTGGCGAATCAGGCAAACCTGACAGAAGGTCCCCCTGGGTACAGCTGTCAGATGTTCCTCCAAGGACAGCTGCGTATCCAGGAGGACTCCCAGATTGTGCGCCCTCTCCGTGGGGGCCAAAGACTCGCCCCCGATAGTCAGTGATGGAGTCAACTGACTATATCAGGATGCCGGGAACCACAGCCACTCAGTCTTGGAAGGGTTGAGCTTGAGCCTGTTCCTCCCCATCCAGATCCGCACAGCCTCCAGGCACTGGGACATCACTTCAAGGGCATTGTTGGGGTGGCCTGGGGTGGAGATGTACAGCTGGGTGTCATCAGCATACTGATGGTACTTCAAAGCCACGGATGATCTCACCCAGCGGCTTCACATAAATGTTGAACAGAAGGGACGAGAGGACCGACCCCTGAGGCACTCCACAAATGAGAGGCCTCGAGGTCGACCTCTGCCCCCCTGCCAACACAAACTGCGACCGGTCTGAGAGAAAGGAGTAGAACCACCGTAACACGGTGCCCCCCCCATCCCCAACTCTTCCAACCGGTGCAGCATGATACCATGGTCAATGGTATCAAAAGCCACTGAGAGGTCTAACAGGGCCAGAACAGAGGAGCAACCCCTGTCCCGAGCCCTCCAGAGATCACCTACCAACGCGACCAATGCCGTGCTGTGCCCAGACCTGAAACCCGACTGGAATGGATCTAAATAAGATGTTTCCTCCAGGAATTTGGAAACTGTCACGCGACCACACTCTCAACAACCTTCGCCACAAAGCGAAGGTTGGAAACAGGACGATAGTTGGCTAATACTGCCGGGTCCAGGGAAGGCTTCTTGAGGAGAGGTCTCACCACTGCCTCTTTCAAGGCAGCGGGGAAGTGACCCTCACTCAACTAAGAAGAGAACTATAGTAAAACCTGGATCTTTGTGGCAAAGGAACTGCTAGTGAAATAATGCATGGACTTTTTCGGTTCTGGAGACTTACAACTGCATGTCTCTCACACTTAGGTTTGTGCCTTTCATTTGTCTTTTTTAATAAACTTGAAGATGCAGATGTTGAATCCATACCTGGCTCACCATCCTTGAAGCTCATGATTGCTTACAGGTCAAAATCCATGTACAAAAAAATATATTCTCTTATGGATGCAGTTCAATAAAGTACATGTTGTAATAGCTTGAACTTTTACTCGATTAGTTAATTAAACTTGGAGTGGGGAATTCTGATTTGGTGGGGCATCTTCTTTATATCCCTTCTTTAAAGAATTAGTAGACTAGTTAATCTGTAGAAAAATATTCTGATAAAGGAAATCAAACCCTGCCGCAAAGTGTTCTTCCATTGAAGACTGTGACTTACTTGCAACATTGGCAACATATAAGTGAAAATGGAAAATTCCATTCTGTTCCTAGAATTTTTGTGATGATACCCTCACCTCAATTTTAAGGAAAGGGATTATTGCAAACTGGATCCTATCCCAACATCAATTCTGTTGTGACCTTTATAATAGAGGTTATTAGACAGGTTTATGCGTTCAAAATTGAAGTTATAATTAATAATCAAACACCATGTTAACTAGCATTTGAGTCTAATTAAGGCAATCAAATAATAAAGAGTTGACAGTTCAGAGGAAATACAGCACAAATAATATTTAAAGCTAGCATACAAAGCAAATTATTGTTTTCAAATAAGAAAGCAATAATGTATGAGAAGTTTATTATTCAATTCAATGAGAAAAGGCAAAGAGTACAGAAAGTACCTTATTTGTTCAGAAAGGTAATAAATTACAAAAATAGGAGAAAGACATAAGAGTTAGGGGTGATACATTGAATTCAAAGACAGATAGATGCAGGGAGTTCCAGAGAATAATATGGCAATTAAGGGAAGAATAAAAAGTGGTTCACTTTGTATAGTGTTCAGCTATATAAGAAAAGGAAGAAAGAATAGCATAAAAATTATTGCTGCAACGAAGACACTTAGAATTTTGGAGGTTTCCTTTCACAGCAAAAAAAAAAAAAAAAAAAAAAAATAGAGGAAGATTTATAAGTCATAGGATCCACACCATTTGTATTAAGAGGCAGTGCCTTATGCAGACATACCACTGAATGGAGAAACAAATACATTGAGAGAATATTTCTGGATTAAAGAGAGAAAATGGGGGAGGGACTCACCTTTCCTTTGCAGCTTCTGCAGGGTTGTGGCCCCAGGTTAGTGTTAAATGGATTCTTCAACATTTGGTTGGAAAGTAAGATCTCTATTTATTCTGTGGAACTTTAGTTATGAGTAGAAATAAAGCACCTGCCAACTTTCTGTTACCTTAATTTTAACTGAATATATGATTTGGAATACTAATATTTCATCTTCATTCTTCTTTGAGGTTAGCATCTGTTTTTATGCCACAAATCAATTATATTCCACAGTTCACCATCAAACATTGTGTTTGTGGCTTTACATTAATGTGGCAAAACTATCGATAAATTTGTATCTTCCTCATATTCTTCTACAGTTTAGAAATGGGGCATGTAATTGGTCAGGAGCTTAGTGACAAAGAATATTGCAGCATCTTAATTGCAAATTTATTGACCTGTGAATGAGCCCTACTGATTAAAATTAAATTGCCATTTACATTGTTTATGGTCAAGATGCAACTTATCTAGGATTATTACAAATTCTGTATAAGGCAAACTTTGCTTGAAAACACCAATTACATTAAATATTAAATTATGTAAAGGGATTTAAATTCCTTGTTACAAGCACACAGAATGATTAGAGTTCATTTCCATTTTAAATGCTTACAAACATGCCTACCAAGTGGGGCAAACATGTTGAACAAGATCCCAAGGCTCAGGATTACAGGGATCTAACAGCAGCCCATACAAAACAATGTCAGCATGGCAGAGAGGCAGGAGGTCCACTTAGAATATCTTTGTCATGAGCAATGATGAATCTATAAGCAGTGTGATGCTTAATACACAGCATGAATTTCTTCCTGACTTTCATTTTTCCATCCTTATAGGGCTTCACTTCAAACAGCTGATTCATAAAGAAATTTTAATTCCAATGTTTATATGAACGTGTGATGCTATACTTCAAATTACATTTCAACTTTTCTAGATGGCTATTTAATAGCATTTCATACAAACCAATGTCCCACCATTGAAAGAAATAATATTGTAAAAAACACTTTAGATTCTATGTGTAGAATTCTTTTCTAACTTTCAAGTTCCCCGAAAGAACTATTGCTACAGGTTTTTTAAAAAAATATATTTTTTTTTTAATTTTAATTTTTCAATTTAATTCCACAGAATCTATAGTTGCCTTATTGTACTCAAATAATGCATGCCTCATTTGCGCTCCTGGATAGAGAGTGATAATAAATAGGAACTTCCTTATATTTTTAACATTCCACATGGAACTGGTTGGTCTAAATACCATAAAATGGGTTGTGCATGTTAAGGGGCTCAGAGTTCCTAAACTCCTCTCATCATGCCCCCTTCTGAAGCTTTTTCAATCTCTGGAACAGACAATCTAAGAGAATGGAAGGGACAACGACCTTCTTCCAAAAGTTCTAGCTTTTTGAAACTTTACACATACATACAGTGCCTATACCCCTTACTGTATTATCCTTGATTTATCTGAATCACACTATTTATGATATATAGCAGCGGTGGGTTTCAAATTTTTTTACTGCCGGTTCTGTGGGTGTGGCTTGGTGGGTGTGGCATGGCTTTGAGGGCATTGCAGGGGAAGGATACTGTAAAATCTCCATTCCCTCCCCAATCCAGGGGAAGATTACTACAAAATCCCCATTTCCTCCTGGTCAGCTGGGACTTGGGAGGCAGAGAATAGATTGGAGCAGGGCCAGACAGAAATTTTACTACCGGTTCTCCAAACTACTCAAAATTTCCACTACTGGTTCTCCAGAACTGGTCAGAACCTGCTGAAACCCACCTCTGATATATAGATAGTATTCGGCTTACAATTGGTCACTTAATGAGCATTTGAAATTATAACAGACACCTCCAAAAATTACCTACAATCCATTTTCAAAGTTAGAATGACTATATCTTTCCACATGGTCATATAATCACATTTTGAAGAGTTGGCAACAAACTCACCTTTACAGCCATTTGCAGATCCCACGGTTATGTGACCACAATTTAAAGTTTATTTTGCTGGTTTCTGACATTTACTTCTGATTTCTGGCAAAAAAATTCCCATTGGGGAAAATTGATTCATTTAACAACTGTGCGTTGTGGAGTTCACTTAATAACTACCTCAAAAAGTGTAAAAAAAAAAAGGTCCAGTCACGTGATACCTTGACTTATGATTGCAATGACTTATGACCATAATTCCAACCTCAATTATGCTTGTAAATTGAGGACTAACTCAATTTACCCATACATGGACCATGTCTAAATTTTAGTTTAACTGGGTCTATTTCATACTATAAGTTGTTCTTACATATCCAAGTCTGCACAGTATCTTTTGTTCTTAGGCTTGGAAAAATTGTTTGGGTACTGCCTAAGTGTTAAGAACAGAACAATTCATAAGAACTCCAAACCTTTCAGTTTTCAAAATAGTGACTGCTAATCTAGCCTAAGACCTATTGTTACCTGAGATAAAATACCCACTATGTTGCCTTTCAATGTATTGAAGCTATTGAGAATGGCTGATGAATCCTTTTTTAAAAAAGCTGACATTTTCAACATTGCTTGCCCAACATTCTGCTTAACATCTTCTGTTGTCCCTCAAACAAATCCCTAAATACAGTTGGAGGGCATATTGGGTTACATGCATAGAGTATTGTATATATTTCAACAGTTGATCAGGATATTTCCTAAAGCCTTTTCTGAAGTATTGAGCCTGGGTGAGACAAAGAGTCAATCCAAGCTGGCATAACTGCCAGCTCAGGAGGATGACAATGATGATAGAGAGATTATGGATTATGTTCAAAATAATATTTGTTATATTAATTATATTTTATAAAATATTGCATCATGTTGTACATTCCTGCTGACTTTTAATTCCATGATCATTTCTAGTTTGCATTTTTGGATTTCACTCTAATGAGGGGTAGCTTTTAATGGCAGCTAAATATGCATTGGAGATTTCCAGATATCAAGAAAAAACAAACTGATGGGTTTTAATAAAAACTTATGTTCAATATTTGTTGTGTTACTATGGAAATTGCTTTGTTTAACATACCACTTTTGATTTTATTTGTAGTTTACTTTTTACCTTGTAATTATATTTGCCTGTTAATGCCTTTAATTCTAAGTAAATCAATATGTGAAAGTAAATCTACATCTTGAAAGCATTCATTTTCACCTTGATCTCTCATGATGATATTGTTTCACTAGTCATGGCCTCTGGTTTATATGTTTTAATCAATTTCAATAATTGGCTTAGTAGTTCTTGGATAATATTTTATTTAACATTTTTTAGTCCTCAAGTATTCCTTTGCACAAAACTATGATCTGTAGCAGAAAGTTAGACATCATCTTAATTTCTTCAAAGTGGGAAGCAAAGTTAATAGTATGATCTCTCCTATAGCTCATTTGTATAAACAGATTTGCCTTTTTCCATTCATTCCCCAAATGTAATATCTGAAAAAAGCATGTTTTTCATCATAGTCAATCAATCAATCAATCAATCAATCAATCAGAATAGAGCTAGAAGGGACTTTGGAGATCTTCTAGTCCAACCCCCTGCTCAAGGAGGAGACCATTTCAGACAGGTGGCTGACCAGTATCTTCTTAAAAACCTTCAGTGATGAAATACCCACAACCTCCGATGGCAAGCTGTTCCACTGGTTAATTGTCCTCACTGTTAGGAAGTTTCTTCTTAATTCCAAGTTGTTTCTCTCCTTGATTAATTTACATCCATTGTTTCTTGACCTGCCCTCTAGTGCTTTGAAAAATAAATTGATCCCCTCCACTTTGTGGCAACTTCTCAAATAATTTTCTTAGGAGTCAAAAAGAGTGTTGTTGTTTTTGAAGATCGATTTCCATACTGCAGTTACTCCTGCACTTTGTTTTTCCAATATTCTCACTTTTTTTCTATAACAGCTATGTGCTTGTTTAATGGCTGATTAGTATTTTCTGTTCTGTGCTGACTGGCTCTGGGTGCATCTTTTTATCTGTCTCATGGTTTTGGGCCCAATGTGCAATATAATTGGCTCAACATGATTATTAGGAGCCTGGATAGATCAACAGACAGAGCTCTGTAATTTAACACCAGCTGCTGCAATTAAAGTAAGATCAAATCTCGCCAGGCTCAAGGTTGACTCAGCCTTCCATCCTTTCTAAGGTAGGTAAATTGAGGACCCAGTTTGTGGGGGCAATAAAGCTGACTTTGTATAAATATACAAAAGTATGAAGGCTATTGCTTAACGCATTGTAAGCCGCCCTGAGTCTCCGGAGAAGGGCGGCATATAAATCAAATTAAAAAAAAAATTGGCTTTTTTAGCCAATCAATACGTTAGTCAACTAATTTATTCAACTAATGATACCAGTATCACAATTAGTGATATGTTTAAAATCTATAAACTGTATGTGTGAATGTCTAAGACAGTGTTTCTCAACCTTAACAGCTTTTAAGATGTGTGGAGTTAAAGTCCACACTTCTTAAAATGGTCAAGGTTGAGAAACACTGGTCTAAAATCACTTGCATTTATTAATATAAAGGTGTGTATTGAAATCAGAAATAAGGTTGGTTTGACTCTTTAGTACATTGTGAGATGTTGTTGTTGTATAATCTTTGGTAGTAGGAGCCTTGGTATACAGTGGTTTAATGCATCCTGTAATTAACACAGCTGCCTGCAATTTCTGCAGGTTCGAATCTTACCAGGCTCAAGGTTGACTCAGCCTTCCATCCGTTCTAAGGTAGGTTAAATGAGGACCCAGTTTGTGGGGGCAATAAGATGACTTTGTATAAATATACAAAAGTATGAAGGCTATTGCTTAACACATTGTAAGCCGCCCTGAGTCTCCGGAGAAGGGCGGCATATAAATCAAATAAAAAAAAAATCAAATTATAAAAATAGTTTTAAACTGTAATTTTGAGATTCAGAGAACATCCCTGATCATATAAGGGGTGGGAGGCACCGTGCTGCGGTGGTTCTCCTCCTATCTCTCTGACCGGTCGCAGTCTGTGTTGGCAGGGGGGCAGAGGTCGACCTTGAGGCACCTTGCTTGCGGGGTGCCGCAAGGGTCGGTCCTCTCGCCACTCCTGTTCAACATTTATGTGAAGCCGCTGGGTGAGATCATCCGTGGTTTTGGGGTGCGATGCCATCTGTACGCTGATGACACTCAGCTGTACATTTCCACCCCAGACCACCCCAATGATGCCCTCGAAGTGATGTCCCAGTGTCTGGAGGCCGTGCGGGTCTGGATGGGGAGGAACAGGCTTCGGCTCAACCCTTCCAAGACCGAGTGGCTGTGGATGCCGGCGTCCCGGTATAGCCAGCTGGTGCCATCGCTGGCTATTGGGGGCGAGTCACTGACCCCCACAGAGGGGGCTCGCAACTTGGGCTTCCTCCTGGACACACGGCTGTCTTTAGAAGAGCATATGACGGCCGTGGCCAGGGGGGCTTTTTATCAGGTTCGCCTGATACGCCAGTTGCGCCCCTTTGTGGATCGGGACTCCTTGTGCACAGTCACTCATGCCTTGGTTACGTCACGCCTGGACTACTGTAACGCTCTCTACATGGGGCTCCCCCTGAGGAGCACCCGGAGGCTCCAGCTGGTGCAGAATGCGGCCGCGCAGGTGATTATGGGAGCGACGTGGCGCTCCCACGTAACACCTCTCCTGCGCGAGCTGCATTGGCTCCCGGTGGTCTTCTGGGTGCGCTTTAAGGTGTTGGTTCTCATCTTTAAAGCGCTCCATGGCTTAGGGCCAGGGTATTTGCGAGACCGCCTGCTGCTACCGATAACCTCCCACCGGCCAATACGCTCTCACAGAGAGGGCCTCCTCGGGGTGCCGTCGGTCAGGCAATGTCAGCTGGCGGCCCCCAGGGGGCGAGCCTTCTCTGTGGGGGCACCCGCCCTGTGGAATGAGCTGCCTCCCGGAATACGATTGATCCCGGACCTCCGGACCTTCCGTAAAGCCCTGAAGACGTTTTTATTTCATCAAGCCGGCCTAGCCTAAATGGTTTTTAACTGGTATTTTAAATTTTATGGATTTGGGGTTTTAAATTGGGTAGCCAATTATTTAATTTTTTTTAATTATCTTAACTTTTGTATTTGTATGTTTTTTAATTTTGGCTGTTCACCGCCCTGAGTCCCTTCTGGGAGAAGGGCGGTATACAAATTAAATAAATAAATAAATAAATAAATAAATAAATAAATAAATATAAGAACTTTTTAAAAATAATAGATGGATAATGTTCCATGTTGTTCCTTTTCAATTGTGACATCTGAGCTTTCTTCTAAATCAGAAACAAAAGGGATGCTGTTAGTTTGACCATGGAATTCCTTAAAAAAGCAGAAAAGAAGCAGAAGTCTGAAAAACTAGGATGCATTAATGAATACCAGAGAGGTGTTGTGTGATAGATCAAAGGATTTCTTCCCATGTTTTTTTCAAAGCACAAAAAATTAGTGAGGCATCAGTCCACTTAAATTGAGATTTAATCTTAACTAACAAAATACTGGAATATAAATGTTTATTAGTCTTGCTGTATTATGAATAAAGGTACATAGCCATATTACTCCATGTTTTGATGTTTTTCACAATACACTTTGTTGTATTTCTTAGTATAAAATTCTGGATTCAGAATCTGTCATTAAAATACAATAAATAGAATTAATTGATTTAGTATTAGTATTAGTATTTATTAAATTTTTATACCGCCCCCTCTCCCGAAGGATTCGGGGCGGTGAACAGCCAGAATTAAAAACACACAATACAAATATTAAAATACATTAAAACAAATTAAACTATCTTTGGCTTCTCCAATTTAAAACCCCTTACCCATAAAATTTACCCAATTAAAAATTTAACCCAGCCCGGCTTGCTGAAATAAAAAAGTCTTCAGGGCCCGGCGGAAGGTACGGAGATCCGGGATTAGTCGTATCCCTGGGGGTAGCTCATTCCAGAGGGCAGGTGCCCCCACAGAGAAGGCTCTTCCCCGGGGGGTCGCCAGCCGACATTGCCTGACAGATGGCACCCTGAGGAGGCCCTCTCTGTGGGAGCGTGTTGGCTGGTGGGAGGTTATCGGAGGCAGAAGGTGGTCTCGTAAGTAACCGGGTCCTAAGCCATGGAGCGCTTTGAAGATGAGAACCAATACCTTGAAGTGCACTTGGAAGACCACTGGAAGCCGATGCAGCTCGCGCAGGAGAGGTGTCATGTGGGAGCGCCATGTCGCCCCCATAAGTACCCGCGCGGCCGCATTCTGCACCAGTTGGAGCCTCTGAGTGCTCCTCAAGGGGAGCCCCATGTAGAGAGGGTTGCAGTAGTCGAGGCGAGAAGTAACGAGGGCATGAGTGACCGTGCATAGGGAGTCCCGATCCAGAAAGGGGCGCAACTGGCGTATCAGGCGAACCTGATAGAAAGCCCCCCTGGGCCGACATATGCTCTTCTAAAGACAGCCGTGCGTCCAGGAGGACACCCAAGTTACGCACCCTCTCCGTGGAGGCCAATGTCTCGCACCCAATAGTCAGCGATGGCACCAGCTGACTATATCGGGACGCCGGCAGCCACAGCCACTCAGTCTTGGAGGGACTGCTGCAGACTGGATTTAAGTCTTTTGCAATAAAAAACAGGTCATTGCTGCCTCTTTCATTGCTAAATATACTGACACTGGTTGTAGAAAGTGGAATAATTTCATTTGAAATTTGTCCTGATCATGTTTTATATTGGATTTTCAAACTAGGCCAATAATTATAATTTTCCAAATACTTATACAATAATTCCAAATACCATATTTATTCTGATATGTGATCAGAAATCTTTTTTTTTTATTGAAAAAGTTTTCAAATACAAGTTTTTCCCCCTTTCCCCCCCTCTTCCCTAACCCCCCCTCACCACCCATCCCCCCCGTGACTTCTTCACAACAATAGGCTATTTCATAACTAATTACATACATAATATCTTTCCTTTCCCTTACTCCCTCCTCAGAATACTGACCCTTAGCATATTATTCTTATAACTCCCATTTTAACGATAATCTGCCCTTTTTCTCCTCCCCTAAACTTATAATGTATTATTACAATTTAACATTTAATCTTTTATGTATATTAATATAACATTTTAAAGCGGCCTTCTCCCTACATCCAAATTTAACATTTATTCAGTTCTATCCAATTCCTCCACTCCCCTAAATATATGACTTAAAGATCCTTTTTCTTAGACTAATCAATCAGTAAACTAACCTATTTCAACCCTTCAATTCCTACAAAATCATATACAATTCTAAATATAACCCACTGCCCACTTTACTAAAATATACACATATCTATATATGCATTCCATTTTTTTTTTAAAAAAAAGACAATAACTTTAAATTTATAATCCATATAATATCTTCTTTGATGTCTTTCCACTGGATCGTTAAATCCATCACCCATAATAGGGTAAAATAACATGCTGGTGCAACAGTTTGTTCAAAATCTTCAATCATCTTCTGCCCCCATCAGTAGTAGATATCCTCGTGTATATATAAAAGTAAAAACAACCACCCGAGTGACATTATAATTATAACCATATAGTTATAGTTGTAGTATTCATCAGGATTGTTGATTCCCATCATCCTAATGGGTAACAACCAGATCTTCTGCATGCCCCAGCGTGACTCTCTTGCCTTGTAACTCAAAATAATCATAATATATTCACCAGTAAAAGAAATCCAGAGTAGATAATTCAAATCCAACAAGGTAAGGCTCTTTTCACATCCCAAAATCACGGCATTACAGAGATCTGCCACAATCCTCAGGATAGTATTAAACAATTGATCGCCTCCACTATCTTTTCAGATGTTCATTCATTTTTTAAAGTCCCTGGCTTCACTGTTGCTTGGTTTAGAAATTGCTGTTTCTATGAGATCTATTTCTTTTCTTTTTCTTTTGCGGGTTGAATTTCCATCCTCGTTTCGTGCCTACCACTTGTGTATCGGCTGATCGATTTTCATCCTGCTTTGTGAATTGATCTTGTTGGGTTAGTTTTATCATCTCATCTTTCTTCTCCATCACTTGTATATCAACTGATTGATTTGCGCACTTGTCTGTGACTTGATGGTTCATCACATTGGAGTCGGATGACACTGCTCTCTTATTTATAGACAGTCCAGCTGGGGTATCCAGAGAGTCCAAAGACAACTTATCCACCACAGCCTCTGTAATTTGGTATTTTCTTTTTGTTTCCAACTCCTTTTGCTTATCCTGTATTATGCCTAAAGATGTTAAATTCATTTTTAAAATTTTTTGATAAAATTCTTCCGCTTTTTCAACAGTGTTCAGTTGATATCTTACTCCTTGGTATCTCAATATTAAACCAACTGGGGCATTCCACCTAAATAGGATATTTCTTTTTTTTAACTCAGTCACTAGAAAGCCAAATTTCTTCCTCTCCATTAACATCTTAGTCGGGAGCTCCTTAAAAATCCAAATCTTTCTTCCATAAAATTGCAAAGTAGAATTAAAAGAGTTCTGCACAATATTATTCCTAATTTCTTTATCTGTAAAATAGATCACCACATCTCTAGGCAATTGCCTTTGCTTTGCCAACCAGGAGTTTATTCTGTAAATTCTATCAATCCTGCAATACACTTCATCAGGTTGAACCTTTAAAATCTCAGCCAGAATTTCAGAAGATATTTTCCTTAAGTCATCTCTATTATTTTCCTGCAAACCTCTCAGTCTAATTGCATATTCTGTAAAATTATATTGAATCATTAAAACTTCTCTTTCAATCCTCTGTTGCACATTTTCTTCATTGCCAGTCTTTTGGTCAACCTCCATTTTAGGTTTGTCTTCTGAGCTGTTATCCTGAATGTTTGCCAAATCCTTTTTAATTTTTTGAATCATGTCATCCAAATTCTCCTCAGTTTCCTTCATTTTAGACTCTAATAATTTAGTCTTTGCATCCACCCGAATCAGAAAGTCTGATAAACCATTAGCTGTTTTTAAAATCTTTCGATTCAAAAAGTCAAACTTTGATTTCACCAGTTCACCAATTTCTTTAATTTCCTGTTTAAATTTTTCGAGTTGCTGGTTCACAATCTCATCCCTTCTTACAATCTCTTCAAGAAGAAAATCTATTATATTAAAATCAGGTTTCTGACACTGGAGAGTTAAAACTTGTTGGTGTAATTTATTAATGGGGGAGATTCCCCCCCCCCTGTTTGTCTAGCTGTGTGAGTCCCGGTGCCATTTCCCACACAGACAAGATTTAGTGGAAAAGAGAGAAAAAAAAAGGCTTGTTTCCAACCAAGATCAATATCAAATCCCCAGGAAAAAAAAAGGAAAGAAAACAAGAGCGAGAGTGAGGTTTTGCCTTCAATTACAGCCAGAGGTATTCATTCCGCTACTTTGTAATAGAAAACGGAAGGACTTTCCCTTTCAGCCTCTCTTCAATCCGCAACTTTCAGCCCTTCTCCAGCCAGGGCAGATGCCATTTTAAAAAATTCTTTTTCCCCCCTTCCTCTCATCTTTTCTCTTAAATAGTTTTTTAAAAAAGGGTAAAATACTTGCGATTCAGTATTAAGGTTCCAGCTCGCCATTTCTTTGATTATTCTGTTAAATTCGCAGGCTTGCTCTTGACGCCTGGCTCTGCATAAGCAGAGGTCTCCCAAAGCCCGGAGCAGCGGCAGGGGATATGGGGCTTTTCATCCGCTCCGTCCCAAAAGTAAAAAAAAAACTTTTGGGACTCTGCAGAGAGTTCTACCCACCCCTGCCGGCTCTATCTCCGTTTCCTCGAGCTGCCATTCCGCTGTGAAGGCGGCTCTGACAGGCAATGGAAGCAGACGATCCCAAAGGAACGTCTGGCGGCGGCCAGCAGCAAACCGGAAGTCGATCAGAAATCTTTTTATCCAATGTCACTTCTATGGCACTGAACTATCATCCTGAAATAACTTCTAGCGTACCCACATTCAAACTTGCAAAATATGTTGATGTCATTTCATAAAAGAACAAGTTGTTGTTGGAAAAAAATGGGAAACCATTTTGAGAAGATATACTGGATTCCCATTTTTGGAACAATCTACGGAATCACTGGCAAGAATGAAAAAGATAAACAGCTTAAAGTTCACAGAAAGACATTATTTTGTTACAACTGAGACTTAAGAAGTGGTCAAAGATTCATACTTTTCTTTCCTCATTCTGAAAATTCTCAAATTCTCAAAGGGAATGAATGAGTCACACATTGTATTGGTTGATATTTTACAGATTTTTCTCTCCCATGTAGATTCATTACAGCCATCTAGGAATGAAAGAATGAATGAATGCACACTACACACACCCAATATAAAACAATGAAGTGAAAGGTATGGAAGCTTCTGATTATACAATACCTACTCTTCCTGTCAAATTCCAGCTTTAACAGTTTTTGTTTTTTAAGATTCTCTCACTCACTGCCATTGTTCAGGCTAGAGTTTGTGCAATATATAGAGAGATGTAGTGGCACAGTGGTTAGAATGCAGTACTGCAGGGTTAACTCACTGCTCACTCTAATTCAATTCTGATTCCAAGGTTGACTTAGCCTTCCATCCTTCCAAGGTCAGTAAAATGAGGACCCAGATTATTGGAGGCAATATGCTGACTCTGGAAACTGCTTAGAGAGAGCTGTAAAGTTTAAATGCTATTGCTATATATACTATAATAGACCACACACACACACACACGTGAGAATTATCTATAAAGTGAGTTAGGGAACTCAAAGAGGTAAACAAGTTGAAAGAGGAAGAAAACAAAACTGTTAAGATATTTGCCTAACATTATGCAGATGAAAAGTTTAATGGTAAACTACTTTTTATGGTAAACAACCATAAAGTCTGCATAAAATCAATCTTGCTTTATTATAAGTTTAGAATTGATCAAACATATGACAAGCATATAAACAAAGTAATATTTTCTGTATGTTTATATATGTGTGTAGACTGAAGAAAATGTGGGAGGTATTAACATGTTAAAAAGAGATGTAACAGAATTTTAGAGCTGCCTAAAAATGTTTTACTTCAGTCCTATTTGCTGCTCCTTAAAAAAAAAAAAATCAGTTGTGGGAAGCTGATAAAAATTGTGTTATAGCTGTAGTTCTCCAAAAAGTCTATTTCCACAAATAATAAACGTATCTTGCTATTATGGGAATTTTGTGGAAAAAATGGTGGCCACCAACAGAGGCATCTTTAAAAAAAAAGTCCTTGTTAAAATGATATTATCGTGTAGCATTGTATTGGGGATTATTAGGAAAAATCTTGAGAATACTTTGAAAATCTTTTCAGGTTTTTGTTCTAGTTTTAGATTTCAAATGAATACAAATCAATGATACTCATTCAAATACTGTAGTTTTTCAACCAAGAAGAAAAATAACCTAAATGTGAAGATGAAATAATATGGTAAAATCTCAAATAAAATGAAATTTCAAATTGTAACCAAATAAAATGTATTATTAGAATAAAAGTATACAAATTGCTGGCCGATTTCCTAAAAATTATTTCTAGAAACATCTCTCTCTCTCTCTCTCTCTCTCTCTCTCTCTCTCTCTCTTATGCATAGTTGTTCTACTTTATCTACTTGCATTTCAAAGATTAATTCAAGAACACTTTACTCAATTTGAATCACTGGGAGAAATAGGCAGAGTTTAAAAGCAGAAGCAACATGCTATCCTGAAAGATCTATCTCTACTGGTAGGAATAAAAATAGTACAGGCTGTTTATGTTTAAGCAGGCACTAGAGAATTCCTTGACAGATACTTAAACTTCTTTGACAGAAGAGTTTTTGCTGTTATTAAGAATGTAGTAATTTCCTTTCATAGGGTGGGGCGGGGAGGGGGTTCTTCATTTTCAATACAATTTGTTGTTTCTGAATCTATGGGAATATCTCTGTGGAAGGAAAAATGCCTGAGTATCCCATCAATAAAAAAATGAGGTTTTCTTTTCTGTACCCCACTGTAACTATGTAATTATTGGAAGTTTTTGTAATTTGTAAATGTTATCAGCCAACATTAGTAAATGTATTTCATGTGCTGAATTTACATGTATTACTGATAATTCACTAATTAGAATTTTATTCATACAAAATACATTGCATATTACTTTTTTATCTATAAATAATTGATTTGTATATTTCATAAGTTCTTTTTACATTTGAGTTTGTTTTATTTATATTGCCCATAGATAAAGAAATAAACATATTCTGATTCTTGGATTCTAAATTAGCTCTAATAGAAAAAAGGATATTGAAATACCACTTAAAAGCACAATAAAAATGTCAATTCATTTTGCTGCAGTAGTAAAACATCAAATTCGGTGTTAGGAATTGTTTAAAGAGTCAGAGAACAAAGGAGGATAAGACGTTATAAAAGGATTATATGGATCTATGCAAATAATTCCTCTATAGATATTGGAGATCGATAGAAAGTGCAAAGAAGTGTAGTGAAATACTAAGGTAGTTGATGAAATTTTCTATAAAAAATAAGCAGAAGTAAATAAATATAGAAATTTTTATACCTCCCATTGCAGTGAAGGTAGGAAAAGACAAAAAGCATTCATTTTCAAAATATTAGACATGGTTTTCCAGTGAAATTAACTCTTTTTATGGGTTTTTTAATTACCACTAATTCACAAAGTATCGGTTCAGTTTTACGGAATTCATTATTACCAAATATTACAATTTTAGGTAAATTAATAACAATTATGGAAGATAGGAATCAAAATAGAATCACTATAATCATGTCCTGTACTGCTATAATTATGCTGGATTCATACATTGATTTAAATTATAATTTATTAATCATAATTTGCTGAATAAACCAGAATTGACAATTATTGAAAATTAAAAGGTCTGGGGCCTGCCGTAACTTAATTTGCAAAAGAGGCCTTGCATTCATAATTTATTTTTAATTTATTCATAAAGTTAATTTCTAGGACTACCACTTATCAGTGATTTGGAGAATCATAACATGGATTAAAGAACATTACATAAAAAAAAACCCTAATTAAATGATGAATATGGCAAGTGAAGAAAAAATTCAAGATAAATATAACCATCTCTGAGAGTGGATGCCCACCCTGTCCTAGCTTTCCTGAAGAAAGATCCAGATCTTCAGGTGTCTTGCAGTCAGCAGGATTCAGTCATGAATCTAGGTATTTGTACAATAACATAGAACACATGATGTGTTGCAAACATCAGACTTGACAACATAAATCTACGATTTCCATCCCACTATACCCTTTCCATTTTCGCTATGAGACAAGAATATTATATATGGCTATCTCCAAGGTGTAGTTTACATTCACATATAGCTTATTACCCATAGTTTGTACAAATTATGATGGCTAGTTTGATACATTTGAATGAAGAGACAATATACTTTGAGGTGCGAACCAAAGTACAATTCTTAACAAATTATATAACAGATGTAATAAATAGTAATCATTTATGTGTGGAATAATTTGACTATTAATTTTAAAATTAGAAATTTACTTTAAATTTGGGAAAGATAATTTTAGTTGATTTAAAAACTTGATTAAATATTTAATCCATAGTTCACTTAATTATTAGTAAACATCATCATGTTCAATGAAGCAGGTTTACAGCGATGTCTATGCTCATTAATTAAAATATTTATAGATCACCTTTTTGTTTAAAGTGACAATGACTGTAGGCAAATCATATATGAAAAAACAAGCTAAACAATATTAAAATCCATGAGTCCTTACTAGTTAACAGCTGTTAAAAGTCTCATGCTTTAGTTTTGCAAAATCAGTCTTTATTTAATCATAAAGGCCTGGGTTAAAAATATTCAATGGATAGGGTTCAAAATGACAATAGATCTAAGTGATCTAGTTTAACAGCCTTACTGTACATTGTACCATATTTCTAGCTTGAATTTTTAGGCAATTAATCTTATATCACAGGGCTGTTGGAGGATAGAGGCCACAGGCTAAGTTGTGGGACCACTGTGGAATGATTTCGTGATGAAGACTGCCACTATTCTGTGCCTTATTTCACAGAACGAATGGTTTAGGCGTATTGTATTGTGTGAACTCCACCACTGAGGCTTATATACTCTGGTTTATGCCTTAGCATTTTGAGTGAATCAAGCTAATTCTGAGAGATTAAACAAAGCAGAGTATAATGTATGAACTAGGTCATCTTGTCAGCATAGGATAATGCATGAATTATGCCAGTTTATAATCTGGAAGAAATGTGGTTGTTTGTGCTATCTCTGGGGCTACACATTTACAGATTATAGCTTTTTGTAAACAGTTTTTTTGTTTTGGTTATTTTTTGACCGTTCATGATCTTATTTATATGTTTGTAAAGCAAAGGTGGTATATAAAATTATAAGATAAATAAACATTGTTTAAACTGCTTTCAAGAGTAAAAATCTCTTCTCCGAAGATGAAACTATTCCAAAGCATTTTTAAGATGACATCTCAGCACAATATTGGGGGAAAAGTTGATATTAAATCAAATGCAATAGTATACTTAATTTATGTGATTTGTCATTATGTGGTTTATGCAAAAGCATGTTTAAGTATTAAACATATATTATGCCATATAAACAAATAGTTTAAGTGCTACACAAATAAAGGATGGGAATTGAATGCACTATTTTTACAATAAATATTGATTTAAAAGCACAGCCCACATTTCTTATGAGAAGAATGAGAAAACTGGAACGTATTCCAATGACCATTATAAACCTGTCTGCACTATGTTCGCTGCTTGAGGAAAATTTGAATGATATCTTCATAATGGTAAAATATGACAGAAGGTATTTAATAGTCAGTTGCACTTTATTTTTGGTTTCCAGTTTACAACATTTATACCATCATAATGTATAATACATATTGTGCATTTAGTTCTGAATAATTTAGCTGATATGATAGTGTTTTTTAGAACTGTTGAGAAGGATGAGCTCTTGACCACTTTTTTGTCATATGTAAAATTATGAGGTTTGTACTTTCCAATTATCTTCGTTTAAAGTTGCAAACTTTTAGTGACAGTTTTGGATACAACATGTAATCTAGAACATGGATTTGCAGTACCTAAATTTGTGTGGAAAACAACAGCATCAGTTGCAAACAATGGAAAAAAAAAACCACCACAACTGACAGTGGGAATTTAGTTCTCGAGCTGTTAGTTTTCACTACTGAAAACTAGCAAGTCTTGCTATACAGATGAAATCTTACTTTTCCTATGTTGTGATTTAGAGCAAATCATCAGAAAATATGAGAACATTGTAGAATGAACATGTCTCTGTCCTTATCTAAATTGTGGCACATTAAAATATAATTCTATACTTTAAATATAGTTTTGAGTAAACAGGATTTTAATTGTTTAACTGGTAGGCAATATGTAAATTAGAATTTACTTTCAAATAATAACTAATAACTAATAAATAATCTATCATTCTGAGAAGGTGACATGGACAAAGAAAATTTCATGACTGTAACAGGATGGGGAAAAAAGGAATAGCATAGACATCTTTGCATATTGAGACTAATCTTGGGGCCCAGCAGAACTTTTTATCCAGCAGACATCTCTCTGAAATTTGTTTTTAATGCCCTGGGACCTATAGATGGATATACACATCAGACAAATTCTGCTTTATCTATCTTTATGTACCATTCTGGGATTTACTTTTTCAAGAGTGGGTAATAAAATGCTTCAAATAAGTAGGAAACCCGATACATTTATTACCATTGTATATAGTTAATATTTTTCAGTATCACCGCTGGAAAATACAGATTAATGTTTCTAGCCACTTTTCCTTTTTATTTAAATTACTTTTAATTTCTTTTTCAGGATTAACAATTCAATATTGATATACAAAAAAGTAACAACCAATACCAGATATAGTATTTCTGTAGTATAAGAATCCATGTTTATTTACAGCCATGCTGACTGAACTGTTCCCTTGTTATGAACCATGTTCTGTAATGCTTATCCCTTCGTCACACAGTATGATACCACAGGGCAGCTATAGCTCACCATAGGTCACTCGTGAAATCAAGAGTTGAGATAGCAAAGAACAGTCTGTCCTGCAGTTGCTTACCCATCCTTTCATTCTTGAAGACACTTTTTTAAGAATAGGGAGTGATGAATTATCCAGAAAAAGAACTATTTTTTAAAAAAACTTACTTGCATTCTTTTTATATAGTGTAAAGAAGAAAAAGCATGGAAAACCTTTTAGGTGCTAAGATGAAAAAAAAATGAATTAGGAACAAACTGCCCAGAGAGATCATGTACACAAGACAATACAGTCTTTTTGTATCTCATCCTTGCTTTATTTGGCCCTGTGAAACTTTCCCCCCAAAGAGCACAAGCAATCATTTCTGCCATGTCATCTTCTTTCTGTGAATGGCAAAGGGGGACTGGTCCAAACTTCATCAATTTCTCTAAATGGTAATAGGATGAGTAAAGATATATAAGAAAGTTAGGGATAGCAATTTATACAAAACACACTAGTCATGGAGATTATGCCAGCAGGGATTGAACTGAGCAAGTGTATTTTTTTTATTGTAAAGACCTAGGGAAAGAGGAAAGAGAGAAAAATTATGAACAAGGAAACATGGGAAAGAGTAACAAAAAGTAATACACTGACTTTTTCTAACCTGATATCCATAAGGTATCTCTTAGCATGATCAGTCATCTGGAAGGTTTTCAATAAGTATCCAAAGCAGATGAATCAGTGATAATATATCTGGCCTTCAAAAAACCATATAGCCACTAGATAGCAGCAGTGACGGCAAAGAAGCAACTTACTTTCTTTTTTTTTTTCCTGTCTAGTAGTAGTTCGGTTTTTAAAGCTTTGGTAAAATGCTATTGTAGCTCTAAGTATGATTTAACCAGCTCATATTATATATTGTCCAACCAGAAAACAAGGAACCAAGTAGATACCAGACTGAAAATGCATATAAACAATCTGAAGTGTAGTAATTGCTCTTTGTAATCATCACTTGAAAATGCTGGTATCTTGGTGTGCAGGGGAGATCAAAAGAAGCCATTCCTATTCACTTCCCTTTATTCCTCTCAGAATGGAATACCAAAGGAGGAGCAGTCTTCAGTCATATGGGCATGTGGAAATCTCTACCTGTTGACACACCTCTCTTTGTAAGATGCTTGCTGGAAAGTCAGGCTCCAGAGGAAGTGTGTAGGAAATAAGAGGAAACAGCTTTGAAGAGTTAATTCTATTCTTCTGTTTGTTTTCCTGCTTTTTGCACAATACTGGGGAAAGGACAAGGCTCATCTAGCCTAGCTCCTATTCATATGGAGAGAAAGAAATGGAACAACGTTGAAAATCTGATGCCTCCTTCCTACCATGCTACTCCATCACAGAAAGTACATGATCAACTATTTTGGCCCAACACAGTTCTGCCGCCTTCTGTTCCTTAAGGTGGAGCAGCCAGAACTGGAAATCGTCTGTTTTTATTTATTCCTGGATGGTCCCATCTTAGCACAATCAAGGGCGGGATTCAATTGCACCCATCAGGCACCCTTCCTCTGTCTTTTTTGGCTTAACCTTCCAACCCAAGCCTCAAGTTCTTCCCCTCGATTGGGTTCAGCTCTCCGGTTCTCTGGAAGGCCTGCACACGTATATTGTGTACACACACAAACACACCCACACCCGCTCTCTCTCTCTCTCTCTCTCACACACACACACACGTTAAATACATAAATAAATACATACCTCACTGCCCTCCCTTTCCCGTTGGAGTGTTTGGGCTCGGAAAGTGTGTCCGCAAGAGAAGCTAGGGCGAGCACCCTTCTCTTACAACCCGAGTCGCGGGAACCCGAGGTTTTTTTTTTTTTTTTTTTTTTTTTTTGCGCCTAAGTGTGTGCTGGAAGGAGAGAGAGACAGAGAAAGAGAAGGGGAGAGAAAGAGAGAGCGCGGCCGGGAAAACGGGGGCGGGGGGGGGGGAGAGGGAGAGAGACTCTCAGCGAGCAACTCCTGACAAGAGTGTAGCCCGACAGCGCGCCTGACTCTTCAACTGGGAGAGCGTGAGAACGCGAAAGCAGTAACAGCCCTTCTCCTCGCCAGCTGCAAGCGCCCGACTAGCACCGGGAGAGAAAAGGCGGGGAGGGGATTCTGGAGGGGCCACAGAGTCACATTCCCTGAATCCAGTTTCTCTTCCCCCCAGCCACAACCTCCTCGCTCTCCCCCTCCTCCCCTCCCCGCTCTCCCCTCCTTTCTTTCTTCCTCTCGCTTCCCCTCTCTCCTTTCCTCCGCCTCACTTTCTCCCCCGCCTCCCTTACCTCTCTTTCTCCCCTTATTTTGTCTCCGCTTCCCCCTCCCACCCCACTTCCCCCTTTTTTAATTTTTTTTTAACCTCAGCTTTTGCTGGCACTGCACTGCAGCTGCTCCTTCAGCCAGCCGTCCAGCCTGCTTTTTTTCCCCCTCTCCTCCTCTCCCTTTTCTCCCCCCCCCAGCCCGTTTCACCGGTGCCAGACAAACAAGCGCCTGCCCCCCACTCCAAGAAAGCATCTTTTTTTTGGTGGTGGGGGGGGGGAGCGGACCGATCTCGCAGATTAGCCTGAAATTTCAGAGGACGGAAGAAAAGCGAAAGAAGCGGGACGAGCCCCTTCCTCCTCCTCCTCCTCCTCCCCCTCCCTGCTCCCCCCACCCCGAAGGGAGAAGCCAGTTATCCTTCTAGCAGCGGCGGCGGCAGCAAACATGATGGCGGCAGCTCCCATCCAGCAGAACGGGACCCATCCTGGGGTACCCATAGACCTGGACCCGCCGGACTCTCGGAAAAGACCACTTGAAGCTCCCCCTGAAGCCGGCAGCACCAAAAGGACCAACACGGGCGGTGGGTATTTCCCCCTCCTCCTCCTCCTCCTGCCACTACCCAATTCCCCACCCACCTTTCCCTTTCCTACCTGCCTCCTCGCCTCGCCTCTCCCTCTTTTCCTTCCCCAAACATTCCTTATTTCTCAAATGTTATCATTCATCAAAATGGCGTCGCCTTTCAAGCATCTAGCAGCCCTGTTTTATTTTAATTTCACATATTCGTAGTGGCGGGGCGGAGTGGTGTGTGTGGGGGGGCGCTTTTCAGCCTTGACCCTCTGGGCGAAGGAGCTCAGAAGTCGTCTTGCACCGACCCTCTTGCACGCGTGGTTAACAGTTGGAAGAACTAAACGAATAAATGGCGGCTGGAAAAAAGGCACTTTCACCCCCGGTTCCCTCTTCCCCCTTTTGTGAGTCGCCAGGTAGATTAAACGGCGGCGGCGGCGGCAGCAGCAAAACTTGCCTTATTTCCTGGCACCACTTTCCTTTTCGGTGGAAAATGTTGCACAGATTTGTGCTTCCTGGGGCTGGGTCACTGTGATGGGGTGTGTGTAAGCGCGCGTGTGTGTGTCAGAGAGAGGTTTGAGGAGGGAGGGCGGGAGTTGTCTGTCTTGGTGCGGTGACTTGTTAGTTAACATCCTGCTCTTCCTGGATGAGATGAGTTATAACGGGACCAGCATCTCCTCTATTCATTTGCACTGGAGTCTTCATAACAATGCACCGAGGCAGAGGTGAATTTATTCATCCAGCGTTAAGAAACAGCAGAAGTAGATAGCTGATGTATTTTAAACGTTTGTAGAATGTTTTGGGGGGGATGCACCTGTATCAGCTGGGACGTTGACTCTGAGAGAAAGTGAGGCTGCTCTTAGGTGGCTCCTTGATGAAAGCAAACTTCTAAGATGCATTTAATATATAAAAACAAAAAAACAAAGTTGGGCTGTTTAATAAAGAAGGGTCTTAAAATGTGTGTTGCTTTTACATGCAATCCTGTCAGAGCAGCGTTTTTTTTCTTCCTAGTCCATAGAATTGATGGTGTAAGACCTGTGAAGGAAGCAATACGAATTGTTCAGTTATAAAGTTGTTTTATTCATAGTACTGATTATTCTTAACTATTTTGGGACTTTTTAAACTCTTACTTTGAAAGTATTTACATTAACAGTCACTTTTTAAATGCATGCAGGGTTTTAGCTTCCTTTTAACTGAGAAAAATTCTTCTTAATGTCCTTTAATGAGCTTAAGAGATCATTGCTACCAAGAAATGTTGAAGAAATACATCAGGATTATTTAGGCAAATTATCATAACCACATTATTTTGAGTTTTCTTCAGGATAACTTTGAGTAATGCCTCTGATTCCTGGTTATTTAACAAAAAACAGTGTATTCTTTGAAGACTATAGGGCAACAATACATAGCCTTTAGTTCTAACAATTTTATTTCTTTAATTTGATTGTACCATTTTAAGGACTTTGATCTTTCTTGATCATTTTCTTTGCCCCTGTGTGTGTGTGTGTGTATGTACATGTGTATGTGTGTGTAATACACTTTGGCTCATGTTATTGTATCAAGTTAAATAGAGCCATACAGGAACAGTTTTATGCCTAGAATTATATCTTGAATTAGGTCATTGCATCCCATAGCACCACAAATTTAAGAACAGATATTAATTTAATATTGGCTAAACAACTGCAGTCTGTACAAAAGAATGGTGTATTAATATTTGTAAGATAAAGGCATATTTTATAGGTCTGAGAGAAAATGTTTTCGAACATAAATTAACCTTTTGTCTCTTTTTTCCAGAGGACGGCCAATATTTTCTAAAGGTCCTCATACCTAGTTATGCGGCTGGATCTATAATTGGTAAGGGAGGACAGACAATTGTTCAGCTGCAGAAAGAGACTGGGGCTACCATCAAGCTTTCTAAATCCAAAGACTTTTACCCAGGTAGGTGTAAACCATACTTCTTTTCTTGAATAATTAAAAAGAATCATACCACTACCATTAGTAGTAAAGTGAATTATCAAATGTAATTCTGAACAAATACTGATTTTGGTTATTGTTTTTTTAAAAATCAGCTTATTATCTAGTGCCAACTGTGTTGTTCCAATAAATATTTTAAAAATTAGATTTCACCTTTAGTATTTTGTTCAAGAAAATGTCAAATATTATGATCAAAGCTATACGTTCAAACCAAACCTGTGTGCTCCTTGTAGAATAGGCCATTTACCTTAAATTTGCTATATACTTTGGTTCTATTTCATTTCTTTGTTCACTTATATTAGTCAAAATAAAAGAGAGGAAGTGGTGCTCTTCAGATATTTCCTTGGTATTTGGTTATTTTAGTTGTGATAGTTAATAGAAACCTATTATGAAATAATCGACACTAATGAGAAAAGGAGATGGATGTAGTTTTACTGTGGGCATAAGCATTAACACATTGCATATTATTCACTACATGTTGAATAATGTACAGTGATATCATATACATAATATTTTTTTAAGGTTTCTGAATTCCTGCATAGATACTGATTATCTAATATAAATTAAAACAAGTTCTTAATGTATATAGCAGTAATAGCTATATTCCCGATAGTGCATTGATTTTGTAATTCTAACAGTGGTAGCTTTCCATTGAGATGGCCTTTTTTCTTGTAGTGAAAGGAAAGCTGCTTTGCATTTGCTGATTGTTTTCAGAGATATGTCTGGGCTTTAAAATGAGTTTAAAAGGCAATTGTGAAGGTAATTGAAAGAAGCATCAGGAATATTTCATTTTCTGCTATCTTGCATTTTGAAGTTTACATTATGTTTGGATACAGATGTTGTGCTTAAGTATTTGTGATTTTATAAACAGATATGTGTAGGTGAAATTCCACTCGTGAAATGTTTTAAAATTTGATGATACAGTTTATATAATTTTTGGTAAGCATGAATGACAATATATGGTTGACATAATGTATAGATAATAATACTGAAAATAACAGTTCTGAGATAATAACCGAGCTGCTAAATTGAATTTGGATACAATAGTTTAAATATAAATTATATATTTGTATGATCCATAAAGATTAGAGATGATGGAGTGACGGAACAGATGCTATGACTGACAGTGCAAATTTGAAATTATATTCAGCTTAAGTATATACTGAGAAGCAAGATTACTTCTGTCTGCTTCTTTACAAGAATTTCCCTCCTAATTTAAATAATCATTAAATGTTTAATTGAATTGACTCCTGGATGCTTATGCAGGCACTTTACTAAAGCTTCAGCTGAAAATAGAAGCTTTGCCTATGTTTCAAAAAATACAAAAGGGATGGTGAGAGGTTTACCACATTGTGTTCCTGTGTGACGTAAACACATTCCCTTTGAAGGAAATGATAGCATGGAGTTAGCTTGTGTAATCTGTAACAGGTGTAGATGTTGCTGTATGACTGAAGTTACACTATAGGATAGCTTTCATAAATTTGGTATACATGAATTAGATTCTTACCTGAAGAGTTGGACATATGTGAGGCAATCAGTTATTACTTGAGCTATAAATTGTTTCCCTTTTAACCATAAGCCTGAAAAATCTTAATCAACTTTAACATTTTTTAAGTTGACAACATTTGGCTTTATTTCAAACTAAATTTTAAATTGAACTATGCTAATATTACGCTACTCTTAAATTAAAATGGATATTCATATTTATAATTATAAAAGTTCAGTTAATGTGTTAGTAATTTCATACTGTGAACTACTTTTACTATGATTATTAGTGCTAGAAATGGCTGATACTTAATTTCATAGTGGATGCTGAAATATTTAAGCATTTTTATGTGCATATTGGGAGCATATTGTGCAATAAAATTATGTAATCCATAATATATGTTTGTATTATGTACTATGTGTACAATATGTACTATGTACATATAGTACTATATGTACTATTATGTACTACATGTGATAGTTACTGATCACAGTAAATAAAAAGTCTTTAAATAATGCTTGTAATTAGTACTGAAAACTGTTTTTTAAAAAAACAATTTAAAAAATTATGTTAAAAACTTAACGTAACTATTTAAAACTTACTATATTTTCTCATTATAAAATTTTCATTCAGAGTTTAAATGAAACTAGCCAGATATTCAGAAATGATTACCATTATTCAGGCATATAACTAAATAAATTGTTAATGACTGTTTCCTACTTACAAATTGTTTCCAAATGAAGATTTTCAAGAAATGACATGATTGAATATTGGTCATTTTTCTTGATAAACTGTAAATTGGTTTGATATTTTCTTGCATTCTATGTGCTAATAGCTTTATTTCCTGAAATTCATTTTTGTAAAATGCAATAAGTATTTCTTCTGAAAACTATTATATATGTACTTGTGCATATGACAACAATATGTATGACCCTGTTCTAGTTAAAATACTAGTTATGGGAGAGGGAGGGTTGATATGTTATACTTTGTAAGGAATATTTTAAATTGCTTGATTTTTGTATCCTATCTGAATCCAGTGTGGAATGAGAGGGTTTTAAGAAAATTTAGTAAATAATGTCGAACAATAAATCAAAGTGCGGATGTAATCCTGTTCTCTGTTTCATCTTAAATACATGCAAATGCATGATCGCATACATAGCCAACTATATGTCAGTATTTGTCTGGGGTTCATAATCTCAAGCTAATCAGAGAGAAGACCTTTTTAAAAGTGTTATGCAACACAAAAATGAATAATGTTAATGAATTTAGAAAATAATAGAGATTAAATCTAAAATGGTATCAAATCATTTTTCATGATTTTATTTTTAAAGTGTTTATTAAATGCATAATTAAGATTGAAGTTGAAACTTAAAACTAATGCATGAAGAGATTGTATAACTTGGCAGTCTGATGCTTGAAGATTGTTCCAATGAAGATGTCATTTTGCATAATGGAACAACGATATTATATGTCTTTTAAGTTTTAGCATTTGCCCTGACTTTCGTCTCTTTATCTCAAGATGTTGCTTAAATAAAAGAACATTATTACAGTTGTATTGATGTTGCCAACCTTCTTGAGAACTGATTCATAAAGAAATAGTTCTGCTGAATATTCAAATTGGATCACTATGGGCCTTGTGATCTGCAAAATTATTTTCCTTTTACATCTATGTGTCCAGTCATCGAATACAAGCTATTCAAAGGTATAATTCTCAGCTTACATTTTTTTAACTTTCTGTTTTAAGAAAAATGAAAGGATTGTTTCTAATAATAGTTCTATTTGTTTTATATTAATGTTGTTTATATATGTTGTGGGGGTAGTTTGATTTACTTTTTCTGTGTATAGAATATTTCTGTTTGTTGGCTTTTTTTTACCCAATGGATTTTTACCATTTACCACATATTTTATAATTGTTAATACTTAACGCTTAACAGAGTTAGGATTTTGGACTTGCTGATTGCATTTACTGTTGATAGAGAAGAGCTAGATTCTTTCAGTTCTAAGTTGAATTGTGCGCTTGTAAAAACATAACATTTTTTTTTAAAAGTCTGTTATTTATATTTAGAGTGAATCCTGACCGCAGAAGAGTCTGATAACTGTTTTTGAGTACAACTTAAAACTGTCTTCTAGTAAAATGTGCACAGGATTTTAGCCTTATATGTAAACAGTGCTAGAAAGATTAAAGTATCACCTTGTGAACTGTTAATTCTTGCTCTCTTTTCAAGTCAATTAAGCTATCAATCTCTCTGAATTCCTGAAGCAAGATTCTTAAATGAAAATGCTGCTATATTCTGAGTATGTTGTATTCTGCCAAGTTACGTCAAGGAAGCTCAGTGTATTTATATGCAACTAAACATTTGGAAGTGATTTCTAATGGAATGTGTTTTGGGATTAGATTATCAATGAGTATAGTTGAGAAATTTCTCAAAGTTGCTTCTCTGTTTTGCAGATGTTACATATCAGTATTGAGTTACTGAAATTTGAGAATGACAAAACTGAAAGAAGACACTTCAGCTAGGTTTTGAAATATTAATATTTATTAATTTATTAAATTTCTATTTAATACAGTTGTTAGATGTAGCAATACATAATTATATGATTAATATATGTATTATCTTGCTGAAAAACATGTAGCGGTTTTTATTTTTGTTAGAAAGGAAGATATCCAGCTTAGGGTAAATCTTTACTATGTTCAACCTTTCTTTTTTATTCATGTTCTATGCTAGTGATGAAATGTATATAAAAGCTCAGCATACTAGCATATTAAGTTATTTCAATCAATATTTAAAACTGATATCCTATTTCTTTTTTAAAAAAAAGTTATGTCCAAAGTAGAAATACCAAGTGGTATTTCTCTTGAAGTAAACAGACTTTTACTTACTTCAAATATAATTTGGTAAATGTTCATTTAAATAAAAGTCATATAATGTTGTCATTCAAAATTTTCATTGTAATTCTATGTGTTTTACCAAACAAAATTATTTTGAAGTGAATGGAGAACATTTCTCTTTTAACTTTCTCTCTGATTTCCCAAATACCATAGGTTTCGAACAATTATTTAATTTTTTTTAAAAATCACTCTATTCAATAGTTTTTTTTTTTCTACCAATAAGAGCTAGTTCTTAATATGGTTGGAAAGAAAATTGTTTTGAATTGTTTTGTCTGAATTGTATGTTAGACAGCATAGTTGGAAAGCAAATTATTGTGAAGTTGAGATTTAAATGGAGGCTTTGTGTAATAATCACCTTTAGCCATAGTTCCAGTTTAAACAACATCTGTAGAAACTTGATAATTGTACTTTGCAGCAGGTGTAGTTGGAGTTGTAATCATTCTGAGAAAGAGTTCAGTTTGCTTTTATGTATCATCAGTCTGGTGGGAATGAATGACTTGGTAGACTTTAAGGTTGTCAGTTGTCCTGTGTTGGAATGCTGCAGGTAATTGGGCTAGACTGGTGGGAATTATGGCAGTGCACTTCTCACGTTGCACTGCAGCTGCTGTTGATCTTAATTAATCTGACCCTTAGAGGCTGCAGTGTCATAGCATAAAAGGCAATACATACTACAGATTTGAAGTGCTGTTGTCATGTACTTGTTTTAAAAACAGTTTTAAATGGCTGATTATTTATTTTCGCTCTTGACTGTGATAAGGACAAATGTTTGAATTTTTTTTTGGGGGGGGATTTTTGGATGTATATAGTTGTAATTTGCAAGATGTGTTTGTACATTTGGATAAGTATTTTGAACATTCTTTTGTTGAAAAAAGTTGCGTTGAAATCAGTAAGAACTATTTAGAAGAAGCATGTGTGGCAAATGCCAGATTAGAATCAGTATTGAATGCAGTGTATAATACATTTCTTTACATAGAAATGTATTCTTTATATAGATTTTGATTTATATAATTTTGACTTCACAATTAGTGATATATTTTTATATTTACTTATTACATGGGATTTAATTTGGTACATTAAATAGTACATACATATTTATTTCTCCTAAAATTATTTCGTTGCCTGAATCTGAACAGAACTGTTCTATATACTGAATGCTATTTTGAAAAAAAAAATATACATCCAGTGTAAAAGTATTTGTCGATATTAAGTTTTAACATAATTTTTAATAGCATAATTGTAAGCATTCTGGTTAATTTTAACAATTCAGATAGTTGAAAATTAAAATTGCATGTTTCTGACTTTGTCATACTTTTTTTCAGTATTACTAAATATTTAAATAATTACCAAACTTTAGAGATTTTTAAACCTTTGCATTATAGGACAGTTATGACTCAGCTACATATTTTATTTTGTTTGAGCCAAATATGCTAGCTTGGCAAGTGCAACTTTCCTTAAGGTACTTTGTATGTTGCCAATTTCAAATAACATCTTATTGTATAAATCACACTTGAACAATATTGCAAAAATCTAATTTATTTTAGTGTTCTAGTACTAAATCTAGTATTCTTAAGAATGCTAGATTTATTTAGTATTGCTAAAATCTTACATGAGAACCACTTTGGTGCAGTGATTAAATAGACTAGCTAGAAAATGGTAGGTTGTGAGTTCCAGTCCTGCTTTAGGCATGAAAACTACTGGATGATTTGGTGCCACTCACTCCCTCTTAGCTATGAGAAGGAAACAATGGCAAGCCACTTTCCATGTAGCTCTTCAGAATGAAGACTGACTTGAAAGCATACACATATATAAACTGTCATTCTATAGTTTAAAACATTTAGTAATGATGTCATCATTTCTTTTTTTCTGCTCAATTTTATATGGTCCCTGACATTTATTTTGTGCTGTGTTACATATTGCCTCTTCGGTCAACATGGATACATCATTCTATTATAATTAATAGATAATATTTTAAGATATGGACGTATGGACATTTTTTATTTGTTTTCATTGGCTTGTGGTTTATGTTTCCTGAAACTTGATAACCTGTAACCACTAAGGAGATATTGTTAGTTTAACCTTGAGTATAACTTTATTCATTTTATCATTATTTATTTAAAGAATTTATATAGCCACACAACTCGGAAAAAGTGACTCTGGATGGTCAAATTAATCCCCCGAAACAAAGCAAACGAAAAATAGAACCAAGAGAAAATATCCCACAAATATCAACATACGTCTAGAGAATATATTTTGAGGCAGTAGTTCCACATATTGATATTACTAGCTTTTGCACGTTTGTTGCAATTAACAAACAAATTAGAAAACAGTAGAGCTTATTAGAGTTTACCAGGTCTGGAGTTCAACTTATCTTTAATAGTAGCCTATGCATTCTTTTTACAATTAATGCAAAAAGAGAAAAGAACAATATTTTGGATAATCATATTTATGCCTATACATGTTGAGTAATAGCAGTTTTAGCATGTAATTCCAACTAAAAAATGAATGCAAATTTCACTGTTATATTGAATGTAAAAGTGATATGAAATGATATACTAAATGTAGTATGAAAGGACTTTATATTTGCTGCTTTATGCAATTCAATAAATGTTTTAAGTTTCAAAATTGAAGATTTCGATTATTTCTGAAAGCTGCGGCTCTATATTCTCTTCTGCATCCTCTCTGCTGTAACTTTTGTTCAAGCAAAATGTGATATAATAGCAGCCATTGGTGTAGAAGTATCTGGAATGACATCACATAATATCAGTTGCCTTAAGATATGAGCAAGGAACTAAAGTTGTTGTTTTGGATGGTGATCTTGCATAAACAACTACAATGTAGTCAAGGTTTAGATTGGTACATGGGCAAGTTAAAATACCATTTCTGAAAGATAATGATTCATTATTGTAGAATCTCAGATATTCAGATACAGTAGTACCAACAAATAATAATAATCTCTTTTAATCACAATAAAACTAATACAATTTTCACTTACAATAATTAGTTGAATCAAGTAGAAACTTATCCTATGAAATATAATATTACATTTTGTACTTGTTTTCAGAGGTATTATTACTTATATTCTACTTTATATCCAAGGAATCAGTAATATAAGAAATACTTCTGTTTTTATTTAAAACAGGCTTTTCCCAATAGAATTCAGAGTGAAAATGCTGCATTGGCCCTCTCCCATGCTGTCATTTTGATTCTTTCTCTTCCATCCCTTACCCCCTAATCTACAGGTCTGCTAGCGAAAATGTTCAGATGGACAAATAACAGCTTGGGGGCAAGTATGACTATATATAAATGAAAAAAGGACATGATTAAATATTTTAATCTTTTAAATTAATATTTTAAATAAAAGATAAACAGCCTTTAATATTATAAAATATTGAGATATTTAATTATCATTTATCTTGTCTATTTTATAAAGAATTCTTACTGAAGGAAATCCTGTTGTATGGCTTTATTATGTTTAACTTATTATTACATTACCATGCTTTGCTTCATTGTGTATTTCTGTGACCATAAGATAAAGAGCTAGTTTTTGCCCTATGTGCTTTTGTTATCATTTTTAAAACTGCTGAAAGGGTCTTCCAAGCCATTGAAATGCATTTGGAGAAGGGTTGAACTCAGAAAGGAAAGGTAGACAAAGTCTTGAGTCTCTTCTACTTATAGAAGCCTCTGCCAGATCAAAAAGCCTTCTGTGAACTGAGGGGTAACATTAAATTTTAAACCCTAAACAATTCAAGAGTTTGTTTCTGAGTAAGTCTCCATGTTTCTACCTTATATTTCTGATCAAATAAGCTAGTGGGTTTAGTTTATTGTGTAATGGATGGGAGTGGGGTCTCCACAACACAGTGCTCCAGGTATGAAACTGTGCCCTGTGTGAACTTCAGCAGACTGTGCTTCCGATTGTTTATTATTTTGCTTGGTTTTTAAATCAAGTTTATTTTAATTTGTATTTTATTCTTCATAAGCATTATTGGTTTTGTTGTGATGGTTTCATTTAAGACAGTTTCTTATAAATGGTGCTGGGTTGTTCTGAGAATAAGAGGTTGTCAAAATAAACAATTATATGAAGTCATAACGATTTGCTAAATATGGACAGACAAAAAATTAATACTAAATTTAACATTTTATTCTTGCAAATTTACACTGTGATTGGTAGCTGTCCTTGTCTGAGGTTGGAAGGGTTAGGACAAACTAGTTCCTCTCTGATGGGACTACCAGGGAATACCAGGACAGTAGACTGGATTGGTTACTTGACATATTAGAAGAAGGCAATACGAAACTGCTTCTTAGAACAAGACTAAGAAACTTCAAGTTTCAGTCAGTTTGAGGACATCTTTCTTGATCCAGACAGTATGATTAATGAGTGCAACTTCCAGTTAGTTTTTTTTTTAATAAGTTTTGGCAAGTTCAGCTTTCATTTCCGTGAGATTTAATTTTTAGTGTAATAATGCTTTCTGGTGTAACTGCATTTTTCAAAACTTAAATCAGGATTAATTTTTAAAGAATCTAATTAGGGAAAAAGAGAACATTTAGTGTAGTGGTTTAAGGCACCAGGCTAGAGACTGGGAACCCATAAATTCTTCTTCAATTTTAAAGATACAAAGCCAACAAAGCCTGGCTTAGTGACCATCCCCCAGTCATTGAAAGAAGGCAATGGCAAACTCCTGGAAAAAAAAAGGGCAGAGACATGTTCAGGAAATCAGCAGGTGTCAAGACTGGCTTAAAGAGACAAATAAATAAAAATAAATAAATTAGAGGACATTCATAATTAACCTCCATTAGAGTAGCTGCAAGATGAAGGCTTCCTGGTCTGACTTAAAGTTTTGCTGAGTGGAATTTGTAGAAAGGTATTAACTGCATATAAGAATATTACTGAGTAAATTAGCAATTGTTCAAAAATTGTAATAAAGTTAATTTACAGGGAATAACATTTATGTAGGATCTAGTTAGAATTCTATATTCCTATCTCATAATGTTCTATACCTATATTAAACTTTATGCTTAGTTATAATATCACGCTGATGCAGTGCTTTTAAGAAATGCTTTTATATCTGGAGGGATATAATTTTCAATGTAACATATTTATTCTGTTTACGAGTGTCATGATTCTAGCCAGCTACTATTGCTGCTATTCTTTCACTTGATGAGTACTCTTTCTATATTTTTAGCAGAATTTAGTAGGAAGATAGTTTACATATTTTCCTGTCTCCCCTCTCTCTGTTGGGAAATGCTTTTCCTTATTTCTGTGGTCCTTTGTTCTGTGTTCCCTTGGCCTCTGAAATTCTATGCTCAGAAATTAGTTTGAAACAGTTTGTCACCAGCTTTAGTATCTTTCACTTTCCCTAATCAAAACTTCAAAATTTTAAAACCATTTATATGTATGAGTTGAAATGTTAAGAAAATTATTCAGACAGAAGCTTCACAAAATTATGATTATTACTATATATAATTAATTAAGCAGTGAGATGGGTGGCAAACAAATCAAATAAATAATAAAATAATTACTGTCATGCAGCTATGTTAATAGAGGAGCAGCATTGGCTATTTATGCACAGTTTAAGGTGCTGGTTATCACCTATAAAGTCCGGTGTAAGTCTGGGAACTTATGAAGTGGCCTGCCCCAGATATTTTAGCTGCCTAGTCTGTACAAGCACAAAATGCCTGTTCTGAGCCTTAACTGCATAAGGTGACATGTAAGAGGCATGAAGGCAGGCATTCTCTATAAGTACTTCTTTGAAACAGCCTATGAGCAAGGATGGCTCTTAATTTTATGACCTTCTGAAGACTGTTTAGGAGATCTTTAGATTGTTATATCAATGTCTTGGAGAAGATAGACAAATAGTTGAAAACTGAGTAGTAAGTTGTAGTGAAATAAGAGGCATTCAGATTTGCCTCTTTTGAGGCAATACGGCTATAATGTTGTAGTATATTGTATTTATGATTTGCAATAGTGTTTTATTGAAACATAGGTTGGAAGACATTGGAAATCTTATAACCCATTAGTGCAGGTATCTTCAGACTACCTCGGGCAAATATGGCTGTACAATCTTTTTTTGAAAACCTCAAGTGATGACACACATATGACATCAAGAGTCATATTGTTCTACTGCTGAATAGCTCTTGTGGTCAAGAAATTGTTCCTTGTTTCAAGTTGAATTTCAAAATGACTATCAGAAGGCTCCTTAGTTGTCTTTCTTTTAGAAGTTTGTATGTTTAATACCCAACTCTATTTACTGGAATACCCAGTTCTTCATATATTTCATGTAGTCTTACCACCTTTGTTACTCTTCTCTGCATTCTTTCTAGTTCCTTAGCATCTTGCTTGTATTATAGACAACCAGTATTTTAGATGTAGATAGATCGTATTTTAGATGAAATCTGACTAACATAGAGCAGAACTATTACTTACTATAATCTCAACATTGTAACTCTGTTGATAGAGCCCAGAGAGTTTTGGCAGCTAGAGTATGACATTTTGCTCAAGCTTAATCTATGGTCTATCGAGATCAAGATGAGTTATGGCGGCACCGTGATTAGAATGCAGTACTGCAGTGTACTTCTGCTGACTGCCGGCTGATTGCAATTTGGCAGTTCAAATCTCACTGGCTCAAGGTTGACTCAGCCTTCCATCCTTCCAAGCTGGGTAAAATGAGGATACAGATTGTTGGGGGCAATATGCTGACTCTGTAAACAGTTTAGAGAGGGCTGTAGAGCACTATGAAGCAGTATATAAGAGTAAGTGCTATTGCTACCTAGATTCTTTTCACAAATACTACTGCTGAGCCAGGTATAGCCTATATGATTTTTTGTATATAAGTGTATATACAACAAGTGCTTGCCATTCACTTGTCGTTTTGAGAAAATATCCAGTGTCCAAACTAAAAATGTCCCAATGTATAAATATCATTTTGAACCTGTCTTGTGAACTGTTAGTAATTTTCTTGCAAGCTCTGAGTTGTCTGTAAATTTAATAAGCATCTTTTTAATCATTTTTTCTAAGTCATTAATGTTAAAAAGTGTCGGGTCCACAATGAACCCTGAGGTAGACTACTATGTACTTTTCTCTGTGTACATATACATAGATTTATTAAGGATTCTGTATTTAGTATGGTTGCTCAATGAAGTGTGAATCAATCTGATAGAAGGACCATTTATCAGGTGGCTTATTGAAGTCTAGATACACCAAATCCATCACCTGTCATTGGTAATCTAATTACTTTGTCAAAAATAAAGTAGTAAGATTTGTCTTGTCTGATCAATGTTTAATGAACTACTCTGGCTTCTGATAATCACTAGTTCCTTTCTAAGCGTTTGCAAACCAATAGCTTGATGATCTTTTCTAGTATTTTTTAAGTACAATTCAGTATTTTCATTACAACTCTGGGTCACAGACAAGTTAAGCAACATATAGTATGGTAAAAACTGAAAGAAGATGAAAACTTGTGGACTAAAACTAATTCATCAATAAAATTTCCCACCAAGACAAACAATAGTAAATCATGTGCTTGATGAAAGAACCAAATCTTCAAGGTTCATTTAAATAGCAGGAGGGTCAGGGTATTGGGGCAACTATTTCGGAGGGCAGGTGCCATGACAGAGAAGACACACTGTGTCATTTCATAGGACACTGTTTTAAGGGTGGGATCTGCTCAGCGCCTCAAAAGACTTACTGGATGGCAGAAACAATGGGAAGAGGGTGATTCCTCAACATCATTTGATGTCATTTTCTATATAGCTTAGAGTCCTTAGATCAGGGCTGTCAAATTTGTGGCTGGATACATCATGCGCAGGCCATGCCCATGCCCGATTTAGCAAAGGGGAAAAAAGCCCTGATAGGTCATGTGACGCTGCTGTGACGCCGTAGGTTTGGCACCCCTGCCTTACATTGATTATATGAAATCAGGTGGTTGTCAACTCTTAGCAATTATATTTGTAGTAATCCATGTCATCATCATTATTTTCATCATCCTGCTCAACTTTTTAAAGATTTTTGTTTTATGTATGCCTTTGAGTTAGTTAATCATGAATCCTGGTGACTGCCTGGGAAAAATCTAAGCAGTTTTCCTGGCAATATTTTTGGAAGTAGTTTGCCATTGCTTTCTTTCTAGAGTTAAGAGAGAGTGACTGGCCGAGACTGGTTCTGAAAAGATTTGTGGAACATGATCAATATAAAAAGGGTTTATTTTTTTCCTTATCTCCTGTGATTTTTCAGCAAGGCTATTTTAAAGGTTTTAACCATGGGAAATATTACATTTTAGTTATTCCTGTTTGCTGAAGTGAAAAATTCCATTATCTTTAAACTCTGCTCTTTCCTTATACTTATTAGCTCATGGTGGGAAGAAGGTAGTTAACAACTGCAATATAAAGTTACATTTCTTGTTGAGTTCCATAGATTATCAAGATTTTCTGACTTTCTGTTCAACAATGGCAGGAATAACATATCTATTTCCTGCTTCTGCTTCCACCTCAAACAATGCTAACACTGCTAAAATGAAGAAAAGCTGAGATAACTTGGCTAGATTATTGCATGGAATTGTAAATTTCATTCTGTAGAAATTAATACTTTTACTCTAATTGGAAGATGGAAGATTCTAGGAGAAAAATTAAACTGATATTGCATGATTACGTTCTGCTTATCCATGAATTAATCTGTATTGACTTTTTTTTAAAAGTATATTATAAAATGCCATGATAATTTTGAATAATCAGTAAGATTTGAATTGTTCCCAATAATATGATTTATTTATATTCATTATGATTATAATTCATGAAGAGAGGGAATGACTTCTATAATCAGGCAATACTAAAGTTGTGGAATTGTTTTTCCGTGGAATTATCTAAGCAATATGCAATGGATTTAAAATTATTTATTATGTCACGAGAAAGCTATATATTCTAGTACCGTGATGGCGAACTTATGGCATGTGTGCCAGAGGTGGCACGCAGAGCCCTCTCTGCTGGCACGTGCGCCATCGTCCCAGGTCAGATCTCCATGGTGTTTCTTTCGTGAGCTTCTGTTTTCTTGCAAACGAAACAGAAGCTCACGAAAGAAAAAGATCTTGCCTCTTGCCACATTGCCGTTGTTGGGAAGCCCCGCCTCCCGCCAGCCAGCTGGTCTTTGGGTCTCTACGCATGCCCGTGCATGTGCATATGCATGTGCATATGCATGTGCATGTCCGTGCATGTGCATGTTCGTGCACGTGTTCAGTTTGGGCATGCACACACAGTTTGGGCATTCAGTGTCTAAAAGGTTCACCATCACTGTTCTAATATATTGAATAAAAACTATAGCTTTCAATTTAAATGTGTAATCCTGTACCCAAGCAGCACAAATAAATTAGATAAATTCTGTGCTAGGTACCATTTAAAAAGGAGAGAAAAATTAAATTGCTACTATTGTGGTGCTCCCATTGTGAAATCTTTGATGTGGTTGCATTAGGAATACCACATACTGTTCCAATCTTATTTATTATTGATTTATTTATTTTATTAAATTTTTATACCACCCTTCTTCCGGAGGACTCAGGGCTGTGTACAGCCAGAGATAAAACCCACAACAATATAAAAGTTAAAAGACAAATTAAAAGTATTAAATAATTTGGCCAAAAAAGCTAAAATAAAGACAACCCATTAAAATAGCATTAGGCCAGCCCTGCTTGGTGAAACAATAGCGTTTTGAGGGTGCGGCGAAAGGTGCGAAGGTTGGGAATCCTACGAATCTCCGGGGGCAGCTTATTCCAGAGGGCAGGTGCCCCCACAGAGAAGGCTCTCCCCCTGGGGGTCGCCAGTCGACATTGTTTGACCGACGGCACCCTGAGGAGTCCCTCTCTGTGGGAGCATACTGGTCGATGGGAGGCTATCGGTGGCAGAAGGCGGTCTCGTACCTGGGTCCTAAGCCATGGAGTGTTTTAAAGGTGGCGACCAACACCTTGAATCGCACCCGGAAGACCACCGGAAGCCAGTGCAGCTCGCGCAGGAGCGGTGTTACATGGGAGCGTCGAATCTTGGTTACTGAAAGATTCTGTAGTCTAAGAAAAGTTGCAAAAAAGAAAAGTAAAATGCTAAAGCGTTAGTAATCACCTTCCTACAAGAAAAGGTTCTAGTGTTCATGGATGTTGGGAATGTTATAATGCATGAAAAAGAAATATGTATTTCTTTTGCTATCTTGAGATTGTCAGGGTTAAATCGATTTAGAGATATGTATCTTCAGATATGTATACCAGTATATAGAATTTACCATGGCAAGATGTAGCAATGGCTAAAATTAGGTGACTTTAAAATGGATTAACTAAATTAATAGAAGATGAATCTCAGTGGCTATTAATCATTATGGATACTTGCAGCTTCCAAATCAGCATATGCTGATTATAATTTGCTTGAAAACAAAACTACAAAGAGGTGATACCTGCTGGACTGGGCAGGTTTTTATATGGTTCACAAGGCTTGGGTCTTCTTAAATGCTATTGAATTTACTACAGTGCAGTATAGACAAGAGATTAAGAAATACCAAAATTAAATGTGAATTGGTTACGAAGCTATTATAACAGTTTGAATATATAAAGTTAACAACTTAAAGTTCAAGTGTATATGTCATATACAGTGTATATGTCAATGCCATATTCTATATCTACATTTGTATTCTGCATCTTATTCAGGCATGACATTTGGTAATTTCTTTTGGGTTGGACAGAATAAAGGAATATATATGTTATTGAGTTTAAGTTTAAGTTTAATGCAATTTATATGCTGCCCTATCGCCAATGGACTCAGGGTGGCTCACAACAGTAAAATACGCAATAACATTAATACAATATAAAATTAAAAAGTCCGAATTAAACAGTTTAAAATTATTTTAAGAACTATTAACCCCCCCCCCCCCATCAGTCCAGTCTACAAAATAACCAGGTCTTCAAATCACGGCGAAATGAGCGAAGGTCAGGGGCCATCCGGAGCTCCAAAGGAAGTTGGTTCCAAAGGGTGGGTGTGCCCAAAGAGAAAGCTCTCTCCCTGGGGGTCGCCAGCTGACATTGTCTGGCTGACGGCACCCTGAGGAGGCCCTGTCTGTGGGAACGCACCGGGCGATTGGAGATTGTTGTTGGCCGCAGGGGGTCCGACAAATATCCCGGACCTAAGCCATGAAGGGCTTTATAGGTGATAACCAGCATCTTGAACCTCACCCGAAGGGCAACCGGTAGCCAGTGCAGGCCATGCAGGAGGGATGTAACATGGGAGTGTCGGGACACTCCCATGTTGAATTAGTTTTTATTTTTAAAATCACAAATATATATATATATATATATATATATATATATATATATATATATATATATATATATATATATATATATATATATATATAATATAAATATAAATATATATATATATATATATATATGTCTTTTTCTGTTTTTCGTAGGCTTTTATGTGCATGTTCTTTCTAGCCAGGTTTTACCTACGTAAGCTAGGTTGTTCTGCAGCTCTGGCTGTGTGAAATCTCATTCACCATCCTCAGAGCTCCTCCTCTGTTGACAAACTGCAACTCTGCGTTGCTCTCTGGGAGACTCAGATAGCTATTTCTGCCTTATAAGGCTTCGTCAGTGAGCCACACCCACTTCTCAGATATTCCCCCTGTAAAGGTACAATGTGTCTTTTTCTGTTTTTCGTAGGCTTTTATGTGCATGTTCTTTCTAGCCAGGTTTTACCTACGTAAGCTAGGTTGTTCTGCAGCTCTGGCTGTGTGAAATCTCATTCACCATCCTCAGAGCTCCTCCTCTGTTGACAAACTGCAACTCTGCGTTGCTCTCTGGGAGACTCAGATAGCTATTTCTGCCTTATAAGGCTTCGTCAGTGAGCCACACCCACTTCTCAGATATTCCCCCTGTAAAGGTACAATGTGTCTTTTTCTGTTTTTCGTAGGCTTTTATGTGCATGTTCTTTCTAGCCAGGTTTTACCTACGTAAGCTAGGTTGTTCTGCAGCTCTGGCTGTGTGAAATCTCATTCACCATCCTCAGAGCTCCTCCTCTGTTGACAAACTGCAACTCTGCGTTGCTCTCTGGGAGACTCAGATAGCTATTTCTGCCTTATAAGGCTTCGTCAGTGAGCCACACCCACTTCTCAGATATTCCCCCTGTAAAGGTACAATGTGTCTTTTTCTGTTTTTCGTAGGCTTTTATGTGCATGTTCTTTCTAGCCAGGTTTTACCTACGTAAGCTAGGTTGTTCTGCAGCTCTGGCTGTGTGAAATCTCATTCACCATCCTCAGAGCTCCTCCTCTGTTGACAAACTGCAACTCTGCGTTGCTCTCTGGGAGACTCAGATAGCTATTTCTGCCTTATAAGGCTTCGTCAGTGAGCCACACCCACTTCTCAGATATTCCCCCTGTAAAGGTACAATGTGTCTTTTTCTGTTTTTCGTAGGCTTTTATGTGCATGTTCTTTCTAGCCAGGTTTTACCTACGTAAGCTAGGTTGTTCTGCAGCTCTGGCTGTGTGAAATCTCATTCACCATCCTCAGAGCTCCTCCTCTGTTGACAAACTGCAACTCTGCGTTGCTCTCTGGGAGACTCAGATAGCTATTTCTGCCTTATAAGGCTTCGTCAGTGAGCCACACCCACTTCTCAGATATTCCCCCTGTAAAGGTACAATGTGTCTTTTTCTGTTTTTCGTAGGCTTTTATGTGCATGTTCTTTCTAGCCAGGTTTTACCTACGTAAGCTAGGTTGTTCTGCAGCTCTGGCTGTGTGAAATCTCATTCACCATCCTCAGAGCTCCTCCTCTGTTGACAAACTGCAACTCTGCGTTGCTCTCTGGGAGACTCAGATAGCTATTTCTGCCTTATAAGGCTTCGTCAGTGAGCCACACCCACTTCTCAGATATTCCCCCTGTAAAGGTACAATGTGTCTTTTTCTGTTTTTCGTAGGCTTTTATGTGCATGTTCTTTCTAGCCAGGTTTTACCTACGTAAGCTAGGTTGTTCTGCAGCTCTGGCTGTGTGAAATCTCATTCACCATCCTCAGAGCTCCTCCTCTGTTGACAAACTGCAACTCTGCGTTGCTCTCTGGGAGACTCAGATAGCTATTTCTGCCTTATAAGGCTTCGTCAGTGAGCCACACCCACTTCTCAGATATTCCCCCTGTAAAGGTACAATGTGTCTTTTTCTGTTTTTCGTAGGCTTTTATGTGCATGTTCTTTCTAGCCAGGTTTTACCTACGTAAGCTAGGTTGTTCTGCAGCTCTGGCTGTGTGAAATCTCATTCACCATCCTCAGAGCTCCTCCTCTGTTGACAAACTGCAACTCTGCGTTGCTCTCTGGGAGACTCAGATAGCTATTTCTGCCTTATAAGGCTTCGTCAGTGAGCCACACCCACTTCTCAGATATTCCCCCTGTAAAGGTACAATGTGTCTTTTTCTGTTTTTCGTAGGCTTTTATGTGCATGTTCTTTCTAGCCAGGTTTTACCTACGTAAGCTAGGTTGTTCTGCAGCTCTGGCTGTGTGAAATCTCATTCACCATCCTCAGAGCTCCTCCTCTGTTGACAAACTGCAACTCTGCGTTGCTCTCTGGGAGACTCAGATAGCTATTTCTGCCTTATAAGGCTTCGTCAGTGAGCCACACCCACTTCTCAGATATTCCCCCTGTAAAGGTACAATGTGTCTTTTTCTGTTTTTCGTAGGCTTTTATGTGCATGTTCTTTCTAGCCAGGTTTTACCTACGTAAGCTAGGTTGTTCTGCAGCTCTGGCTGTGTGAAATCTCATTCACCATCCTCAGAGCTCCTCCTCTGTTGACAAACTGCAACTCTGCGTTGCTCTCTGGGAGACTCAGATAGCTATTTCTGCCTTATAAGGCTTCGTCAGTGAGCCACACCCACTTCTCAGATATTCCCCCTGTAAAGGTACAATGTGTCTTTTTCTGTTTTTCGTAGGCTTTTATGTGCATGTTCTTTCTAGCCAGGTTTTACCTACGTAAGCTAGGTTGTTCTGCAGCTCTGGCTGTGTGAAATCTCATTCACCATCCTCAGAGCTCCTCCTCTGTTGACAAACTGCAACTCTGCGTTGCTCTCTGGGAGACTCAGATAGCTATTTCTGCCTTATAAGGCTTCGTCAGTGAGCCACACCCACTTCTCAGATATTCCCCCTGTAAAGGTACAATGTGTCTTTTTCTGTTTTTCGTAGGCTTTTATGTGCATGTTCTTTCTAGCCAGGTTTTACCTACGTAAGCTAGGTTGTTCTGCAGCTCTGGCTGTGTGAAATCTCATTCACCATCCTCAGAGCTCCTCCTCTGTTGACAAACTGCAACTCTGCGTTGCTCTCTGGGAGACTCAGATAGCTATTTCTGCCTTATAAGGCTTCGTCAGTGAGCCACACCCACTTCTCAGATATTCCCCCTGTAAAGGTACAATGTGTCTTTTTCTGTTTTTCGTAGGCTTTTATGTGCATGTTCTTTCTAGCCAGGTTTTACCTACGTAAGCTAGGTTGTTCTGCAGCTCTGGCTGTGTGAAATCTCATTCACCATCCTCAGAGCTCCTCCTCTGTTGACAAACTGCAACTCTGCGTTGCTCTCTGGGAGACTCAGATAGCTATTTCTGCCTTATAAGGCTTCGTCAGTGAGCCACACCCACTTCTCAGATATTCCCCCTGTAAAGGTACAATGTGTCTTTTTCTGTTTTTCGTAGGCTTTTATGTGCATGTTCTTTCTAGCCAGGTTTTACCTACGTAAGCTAGGTTGTTCTGCAGCTCTGGCTGTGTGAAATCTCATTCACCATCCTCAGAGCTCCTCCTCTGTTGACAAACTGCAACTCTGCGTTGCTCTCTGGGAGACTCAGATAGCTATTTCTGCCTTATAAGGCTTCGTCAGTGAGCCACACCCACTTCTCAGATATTCCCCCTGTAAAGGTACAATGTGTCTTTTTCTGTTTTTCGTAGGCTTTTATGTGCATGTTCTTTCTAGCCAGGTTTTACCTACGTAAGCTAGGTTGTTCTGCAGCTCTGGCTGTGTGAAATCTCATTCACCATCCTCAGAGCTCCTCCTCTGTTGACAAACTGCAACTCTGCGTTGCTCTCTGGGAGACTCAGATAGCTATTTCTGCCTTATAAGGCTTCGTCAGTGAGCCACACCCACTTCTCAGATATTCCCCCTGTAAAGGTACAATGTGTCTTTTTCTGTTTTTCGTAGGCTTTTATGTGCATGTTCTTTCTAGCCAGGTTTTACCTACGTAAGCTAGGTTGTTCTGCAGCTCTGGCTGTGTGAAATCTCATTCACCATCCTCAGAGCTCCTCCTCTGTTGACAAACTGCAACTCTGCGTTGCTCTCTGGGAGACTCAGATAGCTATTTCTGCCTTATAAGGCTTCGTCAGTGAGCCACACCCACTTCTCAGATATTCCCCCTGTAAAGGTACAATGTGTCTTTTTCTGTTTTTCGTAGGCTTTTATGTGCATGTTCTTTCTAGCCAGGTTTTACCTACGTAAGCTAGGTTGTTCTGCAGCTCTGGCTGTGTGAAATCTCATTCACCATCCTCAGAGCTCCTCCTCTGTTGACAAACTGCAACTCTGCGTTGCTCTCTGGGAGACTCAGATAGCTATTTCTGCCTTATAAGGCTTCGTCAGTGAGCCACACCCACTTCTCAGATATTCCCCCTGTAAAGGTACAATGTGTCTTTTTCTGTTTTTCGTAGGCTTTTATGTGCATGTTCTTTCTAGCCAGGTTTTACCTACGTAAGCTAGGTTGTTCTGCAGCTCTGGCTGTGTGAAATCTCATTCACCATCCTCAGAGCTCCTCCTCTGTTGACAAACTGCAACTCTGCGTTGCTCTCTGGGAGACTCAGATAGCTATTTCTGCCTTATAAGGCTTCGTCAGTGAGCCACACCCACTTCTCAGATATTCCCCCTGTAAAGGTACAATGTGTCTTTTTCTGTTTTTCGTAGGCTTTTATGTGCATGTTCTTTCTAGCCAGGTTTTACCTACGTAAGCTAGGTTGTTCTGCAGCTCTGGCTGTGTGAAATCTCATTCACCATCCTCAGAGCTCCTCCTCTGTTGACAAACTGCAACTCTGCGTTGCTCTCTGGGAGACTCAGATAGCTATTTCTGCCTTATAAGGCTTCGTCAGTGAGCCACACCCACTTCTCAGATATTCCCCCTGTAAAGGTACAATGTGTCTTTTTCTGTTTTTCGTAGGCTTTTATGTGCATGTTCTTTCTAGCCAGGTTTTACCTACGTAAGCTAGGTTGTTCTGCAGCTCTGGCTGTGTGAAATCTCATTCACCATCCTCAGAGCTCCTCCTCTGTTGACAAACTGCAACTCTGCGTTGCTCTCTGGGAGACTCAGATAGCTATTTCTGCCTTATAAGGCTTCGTCAGTGAGCCACACCCACTTCTCAGATATTCCCCCTGTAAAGGTACAATGTGTCTTTTTCTGTTTTTCGTAGGCTTTTATGTGCATGTTCTTTCTAGCCAGGTTTTACCTACGTAAGCTAGGTTGTTCTGCAGCTCTGGCTGTGTGAAATCTCATTCACCATCCTCAGAGCTCCTCCTCTGTTGACAAACTGCAACTCTGCGTTGCTCTCTGGGAGACTCAGATAGCTATTTCTGCCTTATAAGGCTTCGTCAGTGAGCCACACCCACTTCTCAGATATTCCCCCTGTAAAGGTACAATGTGTCTTTTTCTGTTTTTCGTAGGCTTTTATGTGCATGTTCTTTCTAGCCAGGTTTTACCTACGTAAGCTAGGTTGTTCTGCAGCTCTGGCTGTGTGAAATCTCATTCACCATCCTCAGAGCTCCTCCTCTGTTGACAAACTGCAACTCTGCGTTGCTCTCTGGGAGACTCAGATAGCTATTTCTGCCTTATAAGGCTTCGTCAGTGAGCCACACCCACTTCTCAGATATTCCCCCTGTAAAGGTACAATGTGTCTTTTTCTGTTTTTCGTAGGCTTTTATGTGCATGTTCTTTCTAGCCAGGTTTTACCTACGTAAGCTAGGTTGTTCTGCAGCTCTGGCTGTGTGAAATCTCATTCACCATCCTCAGAGCTCCTCCTCTGTTGACAAACTGCAACTCTGCGTTGCTCTCTGGGAGACTCAGATAGCTATTTCTGCCTTATAAGGCTTCGTCAGTGAGCCACACCCACTTCTCAGATATTCCCCCTGTAAAGGTACAATGTGTCTTTTTCTGTTTTTCGTAGGCTTTTATGTGCATGTTCTTTCTAGCCAGGTTTTACCTACGTAAGCTAGGTTGTTCTGCAGCTCTGGCTGTGTGAAATCTCATTCACCATCCTCAGAGCTCCTCCTCTGTTGACAAACTGCAACTCTGCGTTGCTCTCTGGGAGACTCAGATAGCTATTTCTGCCTTATAAGGCTTCGTCAGTGAGCCACACCCACTTCTCAGATATTCCCCCTGTAAAGGTACAATGTGTCTTTTTCTGTTTTTCGTAGGCTTTTATGTGCATGTTCTTTCTAGCCAGGTTTTACCTACGTAAGCTAGGTTGTTCTGCAGCTCTGGCTGTGTGAAATCTCATTCACCATCCTCAGAGCTCCTCCTCTGTTGACAAACTGCAACTCTGCGTTGCTCTCTGGGAGACTCAGATAGCTATTTCTGCCTTATAAGGCTTCGTCAGTGAGCCACACCCACTTCTCAGATATTCCCCCTGTAAAGGTACAATGTGTCTTTTTCTGTTTTTCGTAGGCTTTTATGTGCATGTTCTTTCTAGCCAGGTTTTACCTACGTAAGCTAGGTTGTTCTGCAGCTCTGGCTGTGTGAAATCTCATTCACCATCCTCAGAGCTCCTCCTCTGTTGACAAACTGCAACTCTGCGTTGCTCTCTGGGAGACTCAGATAGCTATTTCTGCCTTATAAGGCTTCGTCAGTGAGCCACACCCACTTCTCAGATATTCCCCCTGTAAAGGTACAATGTGTCTTTTTCTGTTTTTCGTAGGCTTTTATGTGCATGTTCTTTCTAGCCAGGTTTTACCTACGTAAGCTAGGTTGTTCTGCAGCTCTGGCTGTGTGAAATCTCATTCACCATCCTCAGAGCTCCTCCTCTGTTGACAAACTGCAACTCTGCGTTGCTCTCTGGGAGACTCAGATAGCTATTTCTGCCTTATAAGGCTTCGTCAGTGAGCCACACCCACTTCTCAGATATTCCCCCTGTAAAGGTACAATGTGTCTTTTTCTGTTTTTCGTAGGCTTTTATGTGCATGTTCTTTCTAGCCAGGTTTTACCTACGTAAGCTAGGTTGTTCTGCAGCTCTGGCTGTGTGAAATCTCATTCACCATCCTCAGAGCTCCTCCTCTGTTGACAAACTGCAACTCTGCGTTGCTCTCTGGGAGACTCAGATAGCTATTTCTGCCTTATAAGGCTTCGTCAGTGAGCCACACCCACTTCTCAGATATTCCCCCTGTAAAGGTACAATGTGTCTTTTTCTGTTTTTCGTAGGCTTTTATGTGCATGTTCTTTCTAGCCAGGTTTTACCTACGTAAGCTAGGTTGTTCTGCAGCTCTGGCTGTGTGAAATCTCATTCACCATCCTCAGAGCTCCTCCTCTGTTGACAAACTGCAACTCTGCGTTGCTCTCTGGGAGACTCAGATAGCTATTTCTGCCTTATAAGGCTTCGTCAGTGAGCCACACCCACTTCTCAGATATTCCCCCTGTAAAGGTACAATGTGTCTTTTTCTGTTTTTCGTAGGCTTTTATGTGCATGTTCTTTCTAGCCAGGTTTTACCTACGTAAGCTAGGTTGTTCTGCAGCTCTGGCTGTGTGAAATCTCATTCACCATCCTCAGAGCTCCTCCTCTGTTGACAAACTGCAACTCTGCGTTGCTCTCTGGGAGACTCAGATAGCTATTTCTGCCTTATAAGGCTTCGTCAGTGAGCCACACCCACTTCTCAGATATTCCCCCTGTAAAGGTACAATGTGTCTTTTTCTGTTTTTCGTAGGCTTTTATGTGCATGTTCTTTCTAGCCAGGTTTTACCTACGTAAGCTAGGTTGTTCTGCAGCTCTGGCTGTGTGAAATCTCATTCACCATCCTCAGAGCTCCTCCTCTGTTGACAAACTGCAACTCTGCGTTGCTCTCTGGGAGACTCAGATAGCTATTTCTGCCTTATAAGGCTTCGTCAGTGAGCCACACCCACTTCTCAGATATTCCCCCTGTAAAGGTACAATGTGTCTTTTTCTGTTTTTCGTAGGCTTTTATGTGCATGTTCTTTCTAGCCAGGTTTTACCTACGTAAGCTAGGTTGTTCTGCAGCTCTGGCTGTGTGAAATCTCATTCACCATCCTCAGAGCTCCTCCTCTGTTGACAAACTGCAACTCTGCGTTGCTCTCTGGGAGACTCAGATAGCTATTTCTGCCTTATAAGGCTTCGTCAGTGAGCCACACCCACTTCTCAGATATTCCCCCTGTAAAGGTACAATGTGTCTTTTTCTGTTTTTCGTAGGCTTTTATGTGCATGTTCTTTCTAGCCAGGTTTTACCTACGTAAGCTAGGTTGTTCTGCAGCTCTGGCTGTGTGAAATCTCATTCACCATCCTCAGAGCTCCTCCTCTGTTGACAAACTGCAACTCTGCGTTGCTCTCTGGGAGACTCAGATAGCTATTTCTGCCTTATAAGGCTTCGTCAGTGAGCCACACCCACTTCTCAGATATTCCCCCTGTAAAGGTACAATGTGTCTTTTTCTGTTTTTCGTAGGCTTTTATGTGCATGTTCTTTCTAGCCAGGTTTTACCTACGTAAGCTAGGTTGTTCTGCAGCTCTGGCTGTGTGAAATCTCATTCACCATCCTCAGAGCTCCTCCTCTGTTGACAAACTGCAACTCTGCGTTGCTCTCTGGGAGACTCAGATAGCTATTTCTGCCTTATAAGGCTTCGTCAGTGAGCCACACCCACTTCTCAGATATTCCCCCTGTAAAGGTACAATGTGTCTTTTTCTGTTTTTCGTAGGCTTTTATGTGCATGTTCTTTCTAGCCAGGTTTTACCTACGTAAGCTAGGTTGTTCTGCAGCTCTGGCTGTGTGAAATCTCATTCACCATCCTCAGAGCTCCTCCTCTGTTGACAAACTGCAACTCTGCGTTGCTCTCTGGGAGACTCAGATAGCTATTTCTGCCTTATAAGGCTTCGTCAGTGAGCCACACCCACTTCTCAGATATTCCCCCTGTAAAGGTACAATGTGTCTTTTTCTGTTTTTCGTAGGCTTTTATGTGCATGTTCTTTCTAGCCAGGTTTTACCTACGTAAGCTAGGTTGTTCTGCAGCTCTGGCTGTGTGAAATCTCATTCACCATCCTCAGAGCTCCTCCTCTGTTGACAAACTGCAACTCTGCGTTGCTCTCTGGGAGACTCAGATAGCTATTTCTGCCTTATAAGGCTTCGTCAGTGAGCCACACCCACTTCTCAGATATTCCCCCTGTAAAGGTACAATGTGTCTTTTTCTGTTTTTCGTAGGCTTTTATGTGCATGTTCTTTCTAGCCAGGTTTTACCTACGTAAGCTAGGTTGTTCTGCAGCTCTGGCTGTGTGAAATCTCATTCACCATCCTCAGAGCTCCTCCTCTGTTGACAAACTGCAACTCTGCGTTGCTCTCTGGGAGACTCAGATAGCTATTTCTGCCTTATAAGGCTTCGTCAGTGAGCCACACACACTTCTCAGATATTCCCCCTGTAAAGGTACAATGTGTCTTTTTCTGTTTTTCGTAGGCTTTTATGTGCATGTTCTTTCTAGCCAGGTTTTACCTACGTAAGCTAGGTTGTTCTGCAGCTCTGGCTGTGTGAAATCTCATTCACCATCCTCAGAGCTCCTCCTCTGTTGACAAACTGCAACTCTGCGTTGCTCTCTGGGAGACTCAGATAGCTATTTCTGCCTTATAAGGCTTCGTCAGTGAGCCACACCCACTTCTCAGATATTCCCCCTGTAAAGGTACAATGTGTCTTTTTCTGTTTTTCGTAGGCTTTTATGTGCATGTTCTTTCTAGCCAGGTTTTACCTACGTAAGCTAGGTTGTTCTGCAGCTCTGGCTGTGTGAAATCTCATTCACCATCCTCAGAGCTCCTCCTCTGTTGACAAACTGCAACTCTGCGTTGCTCTCTGGGAGACTCAGATAGCTATTTCTGCCTTATAAGGCTTCGTCAGTGAGCCACACCCACTTCTCAGATATTCCCCCTGTAAAGGTACAATGTGTCTTTTTCTGTTTTTCGTAGGCTTTTATGTGCATGTTCTTTCTAGCCAGGTTTTACCTACGTAAGCTAGGTTGTTCTGCAGCTCTGGCTGTGTGAAATCTCATTCACCATCCTCAGAGCTCCTCCTCTGTTGACAAACTGCAACTCTGCGTTGCTCTCTGGGAGACTCAGATAGCTATTTCTGCCTTATAAGGCTTCGTCAGTGAGCCACACCCACTTCTCAGATATTCCCCCTGTAAAGGTACAATGTGTCTTTTTCTGTTTTTCGTAGGCTTTTATGTGCATGTTCTTTCTAGCCAGGTTTTACCTACGTAAGCTAGGTTGTTCTGCAGCTCTGGCTGTGTGAAATCTCATTCACCATCCTCAGAGCTCCTCCTCTGTTGACAAACTGCAACTCTGCGTTGCTCTCTGGGAGACTCAGATAGCTATTTCTGCCTTATAAGGCTTCGTCAGTGAGCCACACCCACTTCTCAGATATTCCCCCTGTAAAGGTACAATGTGTCTTTTTCTGTTTTTCGTAGGCTTTTATGTGCATGTTCTTTCTAGCCAGGTTTTACCTACGTAAGCTAGGTTGTTCTGCAGCTCTGGCTGTGTGAAATCTCATTCACCATCTTCAGAGCTCCTCCTCTGTTGACAAACTGCAACTCTGCGTTGCTCTCTGGGAGACTCAGATAGCTATTTCTGCCTTATAAGGCTTCGTCAGTGAGCCACACCCACTTCTCAGATATTCCCCCTGTAAAGGTACAATGTGTCTTTTTCTGTTTTTCGTAGGCTTTTATGTGCATGTTCTTTCTAGCCAGGTTTTACCTACGTAAGCTAGGTTGTTCTGCAGCTCTGGCTGTGTGAAATCTCATTCACCATCCTCAGAGCTCCTCCTCTGTTGACAAACTGCAACTCTGCGTTGCTCTCTGGGAGACTCAGATAGCTATTTCTGCCTTATAAGGCTTCGTCAGTGAGCCACACCCACTTCTCAGATATTCCCCCTGTAAAGGTACAATGTGTCTTTTTCTGTTTTTCGTAGGCTTTTATGTGCATGTTCTTTCTAGCCAGGTTTTACCTACGTAAGCTAGGTTGTTCTGCAGCTCTGGCTGTGTGAAATCTCATTCACCATCCTCAGAGCTCCTCCTCTGTTGACAAACTGCAACTCTGCGTTGCTCTCTGGGAGACTCAGATAGCTATTTCTGCCTTATAAGGCTTCGTCAGTGAGCCACACCCACTTCTCAGATATTCCCCCTGTAAAGGTACAATGTGTCTTTTTCTGTTTTTCGTAGGCTTTTATGTGCATGTTCTTTCTAGCCAGGTTTTACCTACGTAAGCTAGGTTGTTCTGCAGCTCTGGCTGTGTGAAATCTCATTCACCATCCTCAGAGCTCAGAGCTTATATATATATAAATTTTCTTACTTCTTCGTAGGGTCTATGTGTGTTTTTCTTCTAGCCAGGTTTTCCCTACGTAGCCAAGGTTTTTTTGTAGCTCCAGCTCAGTAGAATCTCATCTACTCGGTTCTGGGCTTTTTTCCTTTCTAACACCTAGCAAGCTCTGACTGCTAGGTGGGAGACCTAAATAGATCCATTTCTAGCTCGTTAGCTGTCGTCAGTAGGCCACACCCAAAAAAACCTTGGCTACGTAGGGAAAACCTGGCTAGAAGAAAAACACACATAGACCCTACGAAGAAGTAAGAAAATTGATACTATGCCTTTACAGGGAGGAGGTGGGTGTGGCCTACTGACGACAGCTAACGAGCTAGAAATGGATCTATTTAGGTCTCCCACCTAGCAGTCAGAGCTTGCTAGGTGTTAGAAAGGAAAAAAGCCCAGAACCGAGTAGATGAGATTCTACTGAGCTGGAGCTACAAAAAAACCTTGGCTACGTAGGGAAAACCTGGCTAGAAGAAAAACACACATAGACCCTACGAAGAAGTAAGAAAATTGATACTATGCCTTTACAGGGAGGAGGTGGTGTGGCCTACTGACGACAGCTAACGAGCTAGAATTGGATCTATTTAGGTCTCCCACCTAGCAGTCAGAGCTTGCTAGGTGTTAGAAAGGAAAAAAGCCCAGAACCGAGTAGATGAGATTCTACTGAGCTGGAGCTACAAAAAAACCTTGGCTACGTAGGGAAAACCTGGCTAGAAGAAAAACACACATAGACCCTACGAAGAAGTAAGAAAATTGATACTATGCCTTTACAGGGAGGAGGTGGGTGTGACCTACTGACGACAGCTAACGAGCTAGAAATGGATCTATTTAGGTCTCTCACCTAGCAGTCAGAGCTTGCTAGGTGTTAGAAAGGAAAAAAGCCCAGAACCGAGTAGATGAGATTCTACTGAGCTGGAGCTACAAAAAAACCTTGGCTACGTAGGGAAAACCTGGCTAGAAGAAAAAAACACACACACACACACACACACACACACACACACACACATATATATATATATATATATATATATATATATATATATATATATATATATATATTAAAGTATGTATATGTAGGACATTTAGGTGCAATACTATTTATTACTTAGGAATCCTTTTAATAGATTATAAATTTAAATATGTAACAATACTAGAGAGTAGATGTAAACTGTACATTTTCAAAGCTGTGAATCTTATTAATTGATTGATTGATTGGTAGTTTGAAGCCAATTGTTAAGCTACCCAGAGACTGAAAAGTCTCTGGGTAGCTTAACAATATGTATAGTGTTTAAGTATAGAGTATTTAAAAAATATGGGGTGCGATAATTAACATGTTAAAGACACTGAGCTTGTTAGCTGGAAAGCTGACAGCCCAGGTTCAAGACCTAAGCACTGTGCAACAGGGTGAGTTCCCATTACTTGCCCCAGCTCCTGCCCATCTAACAGTTCAAAAGCATGCAGATACAAGTAGATATATAACCACTTCGGTGGGAAGGTAAAAGCATTCTCTGTGCCTCAGTGCATAGTCACATGGAAATTTCTTCAGAGAACGCTTGTACCCTTGGCTAAGAAATGGAGATGAGCACCACCGCCTAGAGTTGGACATGACTGGACAGGGGAAACCTTTACCTTTTACTTTATTTAAATATATGTGTGTGTGTGTGTGTGTGTGTGTGTGTGTGTAGTTAATATTTTGAGTTTCTTCCCGTGTAATTGTGGATATAGCCCTAAAAGGGTAGAAGCGACGTTTCGACAGAATCTCATCTGCCATCATCAGGCTTATGTGAAGGGTCTTTTGCTGTAACTGCCGTTACTACTACTACTACTACTACTACTACTACTACTATTATTATTATTATTATTATTATTATTATTATTATTATTATAGCAAAAGACCTTTCACATAAGCCTGATGATGGCAGATGAGATTCTGTCGAAACGTCGCTTCTACCCTTTTAGGGATATATCCACAATTACACGGGAAGAAACCCAAAATATTAAATATACACACATATATAGCCGTGAAAACTTACATACATAGATAGATAGATAGATAGATAGATAGATAGATAGATAGATATAAAATTTAAAAATGTCTGCCTAGATAAAACCACATAAACTGCAACAAATATGATAAGGCGTCTGGAGGCTAAATCATATGATGAACAGCTTAGGGAAATAGTTGTATTTAGCCTAATAAAGAGAAAGCTCAGGGAGACATCAATCTTCCAGTGCATCCATTCCAGGGATGTCACAGGGAGAAGGGTGTCAATTTATTCTCTACAGACTTGAGACAAGAAGCAGTAGGTGGAAGCTCATCAGAGGGAGATTCAATCTGGAAATAAGGAGAAATTTTCTGACAGTAAGAACGATTATTCAGTAGAACAGCTTGTCTTCTAGAGTTGAGGGTACTCCACTGCTGGAGGTTTTAAAGAAAAGATTGGATGACCATTTGTTTGGGATGGTAAGAGGATTCCTGCCTTGGACAGGGGGTTGGACTAGAAGACCTCCAAGATCCCTTCCATACCTAAGATTCTATGTAATGAGCCTCCCCCCCCAAAAAAAAAATCCGTGGCCTGGGGACATAGCCAAGTTTTAAGAGATTTGTGGCTTGGGGCCATATGTATGTCTGGATGATGCTCTTTCATATGGTAGGGGTTGTAACAGAGAGAATACACTGTCTTGATATTACAAACTGACAATATTTAATTGAGGAGGTCTTACTACATGTATTGGAATGGTAGAAACAGTTGAAAATAGGTAATTCCTCAAATAACCAGGTTCTATGCCCTGAAAAACTTTATAGGTGGTGATCAACACCTTGAATGTATCTGGAGGTCAACTAGTAGCCAATGCAGTTTGTGAAGCAGTACTGATACTTGGGAATAATGAAAACCTCCCATTATTGCTACTGCATTTTGACCCAACTGTAACTTCTAAATGGTTTTCAAGGGCAGCCTTATGTACAATGGTCCAATTATGAGATGATTAGAGCATGAGTAACCATTTCCTGGTCAAAAAAATGGTATAACGGGGGTATAAAGTGAACTTTAAAAGGCCTTCCTGGCTATAACTATCACCTACTTTTTGAGCAGGAGCTTTGAGCCTACAAATTGTATAATAGCCTCAAATTGGAAAGTACATTCCTATCCAAGACCAAAAGTGTAAATGTCCCTGACTAGGGGACTAAAACAGCTATAGTCATTAAATCTTGTCAGGACTGAGCCAAAATCTTTTCCTCTCCATCCAGAATATTTCTCTAAACTCTGACATAGAATTTATGCAATTGTTCTTGCCCTCAGGTATCCAGAGCTGATTCTTTTTCAATTTGGGAAAGTCCAGCAGAAAGTCTAGCCTTAAAAAGGAAACAAAGTTTTAACAGTTTCAGATATGAAAGATGTTGGTCTCTTTACCATGCTCCTGCTACTACTGTGGAGATTACTCTGGAAATTTTACACTATAGAAACTATTTAAGGAATAATACAAGATATAAAAAACAGTTATGAGGACAATGGATGTTGATTTTCCTTCTTTTTACTTATCTGGTCAGTTGTTGTACAGTGGACTCATTGGATTTCTTTTCCTAAATTGCTCAACAATTGTTTGAATAAATTAAGAACTGACACAACCATCTTGGAAAGCAAAGTATATCAATGATAAGTGTGTCATATCATAGTTCAAAGGTACTATGTTCCCTAAATATCCACTTTGCATTTGAAAGTAAAATACATGTATGCATATAGATACAGGACATACATACATACATACTAGAGTTATATTGTGTGCAATAATATGAAATGTCTTTGAAATTGAAAAAAAGCCCTAGATGTCTGGTTAGAATAGATACGTTAAATAGCCAGGAATGCCTGTATGAAATCAAAATGCAGTAGGGGACATAAATTATCTGTTTAAATTTTAAGAACTATAATATTTTAATTATGCATTTGTATAAGGGTTAATTGGATAACCTAAAACAGCATCTAGTGTGATTAAAAAGGCCAATTCTAGAGTGGCAATCCCTTCCACACAAACTAGATGCTGTTTTAGGACCTCTTTCCAGAGCACAATACCATAGACTCTTGAGACTGAAGGATGCCAATGGAAAAATTGGATAACAAAACAGTGTTGTCAGAACAGAGAAATTGTTCTGTATCCTCTTTCATTTACTGTGAAACACACACACACACACTATCACACAGTTTAAATATGTTTGCAATGCAAGCATAGGTAAGTTTATAGACAACTATACTTTTATTTTTTTTATTTTTTTTGCCGTTTATTTGGTCATTTTTTTAAATTATCTATTGTCCTAAAATAGATGTTTAGTGCTTGACTTATATTTAGTAAATGTGTATTTTATGAGTATTTAAACATTTTCCCAAAAGTGTTCAGTCAGATAAAATATTTGATTAGAAAAAAATCTAATGAAAAATCCTAATGCCTAATGAAAAAATGTAATGAAGTACATTATTATAATTTGTATTTTATGCATAGCACATTAAAAGTTTTGTTTGGAAGTTATCTAATCAGATATTCTTTTTAAAAAATCTAAGTCTTAAAAACCCAAATTATGATTTGAGTATATAATACTTTTATATTAGTATTTAAAGATATTCCAGCAAAAAAAGGGGGAAAAAACCCCTCTTAAAATTCACATTAGGAGAAAAATGCCCATTTTGGTTGGTGATTCTATAATCTTCTCAAAATATTTTTGTGGAAAGTTTCCTAGCAAATATCATTCAGAGAAGCATCACATTGTTCCTTTCTTTTTACCACTATAGTGGACTGAAACAAAGAATAATGAGCATCTAGAAAAACAGAATAAGGTTGCTTGCATTGAAACTTGTTCCAAAGAAAGAGCTAGCACAAGTATTAAAAGATTCCAATGCTATAGTATTAAATATAAGCACCAGTTAACTGGAAGAAACAAACCAAGTAATGCTCAGCATGGCTGCAGTTATAACTGAATATCTAGAATGCAAATCAACAAAGAAGAAAAAAAAAGACAAACAATGCACTATCAACATGGAAGATCAGTCTGGAAAAGAAGATCAGCAAGCTGAGATCAGATGCAAGCAAGCTAGAACAGATGAAAGAAAATAATTTGAAGAACAAGAAGAACAAAGAACACATGATTAAGAAATATCACAAACAAGGAAAATTAAAGAAGTGTTGGAATTAATAAAACAGCAAATAAAGCCAGGAAGATCAGCAGATACGAAGCTTGAGTTGCATTCTGTAGGCAGAATCTTTGATTTCTGCGAATCAGAAATGTTTCTATCAATCCGTCAATGAAGGGACTGCACTGAACCAGTCAATCCCCGAGAAAGAAGAAACAGTGCAGCTAAGCGACAACCTAGAGAAACATGACGAATGCATCTTGCATAAAGAAAGTGGATAAGAATAAAATAGAAACTGAAATTTTAAAAAAAGCCACTTATAATATAATAGCAGCAGAAATAGTGGAGAAAAGACAGGGATGATCAAAATTTGATCAGTGCCAGGTGAAGAACTGCATAGGTTTTGGTGAAACATCTGACTGATTTGCACTCATTGCAAGCAGTTTAACATCATGCTGCAAGATGGTAAAGTTGAAGATTGAGTAACATCTGGTAAAACCTATTTAAGGAAAGATCTGACAAAAGGGGCAGTACCAGGCAACTATAAGCCAATTACCTGCTTACCAGCTTTCAGATTGCTAACTGATATGGTCTATCAGCATCTAATTGAAAACTAGTTCTTTTCACTTGAGCAGAAAGGAAACCTCTCAAACAACAGAAGAATAAAGATCATTTTAGAAAGTTGCAAGAGAAGGAAAATCAGCTTGAATGTAGCTTGGAATGATTATAAGAAGGCATTAAACTCCCTGACATATGATTGGATAATCAAGTGCCTAAAAATACTAGGAGTCATAAAAAGATTAGAAACTGTGCAAAGATCTGTGGCACAAAGGAAAACAGCTCCAGACCAATGGTGGAGTAGAGTGGTAGAAATGGTAGAGTGGGAGAGGTTATATCAAGAGAGGAATCTTTCAAGGGGAATGATTCTGTCACCACTACTGATTGCCATTTCACTGATTCCACTGTCAACAATATTGAATATGTCAGGTCATGATTACCAAACATTAAACTATTTGCCAGACTATCCCACCTCCTTTACATGGACGATCTGAAGCTGAATGGAAAAACATTGAAAATCACTACTCAACACTATTCATATATACAGCCAACATATTGTAATAGAGTCTGGACAGGACAATGTGCCATGCCCACCATCAAACAGTGAAAAGAGTGAAAACTGAATAAATCAAGATGCCGTATGGAAATATCTTTGTCTGGCTGTTTGCTTGGCCACATAACTATGGAAATACCTTTGCCTGGCTCTTTGCCTTAAAAAATGGAGATGAGGACTAAAGTAAGTCACGACTAATGAGATAACACCCCCCCCCCAAATGAACATAACATCAACTTGTTTCCATCATGTGAGATCTTAAAGTCCAAATTCACTGGAGGAAATACATCAAAACAATTTATACCTGGCCAAATCCGATCATAAATACATAGCTGCACTTGAGTAGATGTGAAAGCCCTGTATAGGAAGAGAGAAAAATAATGACAATGAATCATATCCTTCATCCATGCAGTGATATCAACAGACTCTACTTACTAAGGAAAATGGGTGGGCATGGAATATTGCAAGTACACCTGACGCTTGAAGAAGAAAAAGGGGCATTGGAAGAATATCTGAACGTCAGAGAAGAATGTCTATGAATTCTCAGTCAGCCAGGTAATGGTTGTCCCAAAGGTGCTTTTTTTTCAAGAGACAATTGGGCTTTCTAGTTTTTGTTTGAAGATGTTTCACTTCTCATCCAAGCTTCTTGGATGAGAAGTGAAACGTCTTCAAACAAAAACCAGAAAGTCCATTTGCCTCTTGAAAAAAAAAGTACCTTTGGGTCAGAGAAGAATATATACAGAAGCATGAAGGTTTACTGAATACGAGAGATCAAATTCGTCTTACAAGAAAGTCCAAATGAAGAATAGAAAATAGACATGGCAAGTCAAAGTATCACATGGTTAGTACATGAAAAACCTAGCAGGCAAAATAATTAACAACAAGGCCTGGAAAAGGGTAGGTGCAGGAAAATTGAAGAAAGAGACAGAGTGACCGATTGTGGTTGTCCAAGACCAAACAATGACAACGACAACCTGCACAAGCAGCAGGCGAGTGGGCAAAACTCCATTTGTGTAAGCAGTGGATGTGCAGCTGCACACACAAAGTTCCATTTGTGCAAGTGGTGGGTGCACACATCCTTCATTTGCACAAATGGAACTTCACGTGCGAGTGCACATGCGCACCACTTGCACAAATGGAGTTGCATGTGCGTGCACGTGCCTACCACTGGGACAAAACCGTCCTATCTCCCACCACTGCTGCCAGCCAGTCTTCAAAACCAGAAAGGTTGGGGACCTCTGCTCTACATCTTTAGCATGATCAAAGGTCAGTAATTCCCTGTAATTCAGGGAATATAGAGGCATATTGTTTCCCTTTCCTATCATGTATAACATGGTTGGGAAATATACTATCTATTAAATTTTACATTTCCAAATAATTGCCTTTTTTATAATGAAAAGAGACATACAAATACAAAGCTTTCAGTAATTTAAATGGCTCAGTTTCCTATCCTTTAATTACCTTTCAATATAAGCAGCTAAAATCTCTTCTATGACAGCCAAGTGATAATTGGATTTATGGAATAATGTTGATGTTTAAAGCAGGTATTGTTGATGTTTAAATCAAGTATTGTTTTTTTACTTTTTTACTTCAAGATTTTTTTAAAATTAATCAGAAAATACTGAAATTGTATATCATTGACAGTTCTTCATTTGTTGTAGTATTAGTGTTCTAAGATTCTCAGCTCTTTAATCTATTACAAGAATGATTTTTAATTCTTAATGTATATGTGAAATATGAGACTTATCTTATGTTGTGAATTCTGTTGTGAAATGTAATATATTAGTTTCATATATATTCAGTATTTTTCTGAGACCTGACACTATTATGCTGAGATTAAACATGACCTTATTTAAACAGTGCTGTTCAGAACTGATGAAATAATTGGCCCAGTTTGCACAAAGTGTCTCAAAGGACTAAGCAATCAGGTCTGTAAGCAGATAAAAATAGAACAAGAAACTACAAATATGGAATGCTTTCAAGAAATGTATAAATAAATTCATTAGACAACAGTTGTTAATGTCCTTTAAACTACTAAAATATGGAGACTAAGAATTGATTTATTGTATCATACATAATATGAAATTAAAACTCTTTATATTATTCATATGAAAACATCTTTCACAGTTAATGTAAGTTGTACTTCTGGTAAACCAGCAAGCTTTGCCAAAGAACATAGCCTTATCTGATAGTTAAGAAGACTATTAATTTCTGTCTGGCAGTTGTAAAACATGATGACATAAAATTCCCATCAGTAACATCTAGGATTTCCATTCAACTTTCATAAACTCTTATTTTGAATATGCCTTGTTCCTTGCTTATGTAACTGTTTATTGCTTGTTGTATCAGATTTAATTGACTATTGTTTGATTACTATATCACAGTCTGTTTTTGTCAAATCTATTAGAAATCAACGACTGTAATGGAAGGCAGGTTTCAAGCTTAACATCACTTAAATTGATAAATTATAGTACGTAATGACTTTCTTTTTGATGTGATATGCAAATCTATCACCTATATTCTGTAAATGATTATTTCGTAGAGTAGTCTCTCACATCTTTAATTCATAATGAACCAAAAGTAATACATTGTGATTCAATATTATATATATGCTATATTGCCTTTCCGTTAAAAAAAAATAATTCTTATTAAAATATTTACAATAGCAAAACTAATGCAAACTAAACTTAAAAAAAAGAAATAGAAAGAAAAAAGCACCAGAAAAATGGAAGGAAAAAAAATGAAAATATATGTAAGTACACAGACACACACAAAACAGGTACTTTGGCACTTGTCATTAATTGATCCTGGGAAGTGTGTACTAAAAATGAGTACCAAACAAACTGTGACTATGTATAACCCTTTGTTCTGGCTGGAAAGGGTAGCAAGTCATGAGACAGCCAACAACGACAGGTTCTAGTTTATATATCGAGTACCAAACAAATGACAAATACTGGGACAAAATTTTCATGTCAAAATGTGTTGAGTACCAAATTCAAATTTCAAAGCAATTGAACTCTCACTCTCTCTCTCTCTCTCTCTCTCTCTCTCTCTCTCTCTCTCTCTCTCTCTGTGTGTGTGTGTGTGTGTGTGTGTGTGTGTGTGTATTAGAATAAAGAAAAGAAAGAAATTACTTCCATCTTTATCACAAATATAAACAAATTTAGTGGCTCTTCACCAAATCATATGCCCTATGTCATATCCAGTGTAAAAAGACTCATTAAACACTTTTGTACAGGTAGTCCTCAATTTATGACTGGTCATTCAACTGTTCAAAGTTATAATAGACTTTTAAAACGTTACTACTTAAAACTTTACTGTGCTGTCATTCCCATGCAGTCATGTAATCATATCTGTGCACTTGTCAACTGACTCACATTTACAACTGGATGCAGGGTCACGCAGTCACATGACCATAATTTGTGACATCTTTGTCAGCTTCTGATACTTTTGCTGGTTTCTGGCAAAAAAATGCCCATTAGGAAGAATGGATTCACTTAAGAACCATATTATTCACTTTATGGCAACCACATATTTGCTTTATGGCTGTAATGAAAATGGAATTCATGAAACAAACAATAGTCCAGCCACAAGCATAATTTGATATTGTGGCTGTGGGGTTAGACACAATTTCCTTGTTTTAGTTTAATAGAATTCCAGATTTAACAGGGTAAATGTGGGCATGAAATAATATGGAAGTTTATGGTTTCTTAAATTAGAGCTATAACCCCTTTGTCTCTCAATTTTGATTAAAAATATCAATACTATGTAGACATTACTTCATTAGAGTGTTTGTTAATAGGTTATATTAACAAGATTGTTAAGATTTAAAATTGTATTTTCATATTATACACATTTGTTTTCTAGGGAATGCAGGTAGTCCTAGACATACAACCATATGGAGCTTGCCTGTTACAATTGTATGTCATAATGGTTGTAAAATAGGACCAACCTGATTTTTTTTGAAGTGGTTGTTAAGTGAACGTGGTAGTTGTAAAGTGATTGTAGTGGTCATTAAAGCGAATTAGTAGTTTTCTTATGCCTGCATTCAGCAAAACCATCATAAAATGCTGTCATGGATTGCATGCCATTGCAAATTTCAAATCCAGGTCATTATTTCTCTTTTTTGGGTCACAACTTTGAATGGCTGCCAAGTGACTGGTTGTAAGTCCAGGTATAACCTGAATGCAAATTATAAAATGGAACTATGAATTTGTATTTGAGTGGTCTATTTATTAAAAGTTATCAAAATCATGCACCTCATCGAAGTTTTTTCCCCTACTAACAATGTTTAACTGTAAAATCAATTGCCTTGTTTTAGCTAATGGAGATAGAAATACATGCTTGAATATTTTATAAGAAATTGGCATGCAAGAGAAAACATTGTAATTAACATTTTAATATATTTTAATAATTTAATTATTAATATTAAATTAAATAATATTAATATATTAAATATTAATAATATATTAACATAATCTTTAGTATAATGTGGTTATTTGACTACAGAACAATAATATACTATAAGAAAACAATAAAAGACCCAGGGCTTGTGTTCGATTTTGGTCCTATCAGCACATATGTTTGGTATTCTGTAACCACGGAAAATATGGGATAGTCTTCATTGCATTTAAGATACCTTTAATAATGCTCAAATTTTTGAGTGTGCATATAGTTTTGTTGTGTTATGGCCTAATTTGTTTGTAATTAAAGTTTAATTTGGCTCTTTTGATTTTGATGTTGTAAATTTGTGTCATAAGAAATCATTTTGTTATAATTGAAAAATTATTTAAATAGTGAACAGAAAGCAGTTGTGGTGGCTGTGGTTTTCTGAGGTTACAGAGTTTATGGAATAATATGCATTTTTGTTTCCCACTCATTTTCAAATAGTAACCAAACCGCTAGCCACAATATGTCTCTTAGGAATTGCTGTTTAATGTGATTTTAAAAAGTTTGTTTAACAACTATAAGTGAACTGTGCAAACATTTGTCTTCATGATTGACAGGTGCTTAAAGGTGCTAAGGGTATATTAGTTTTAAAATAATGTGAATGCTTTACAAATATAAAAGTAGATAAAATGCCCTGAATTTAAATATCAGGTTAATAATTATATGTGCACTAGCATATTGCTACAACAGACTTTTGTAAATGTTATTCCTATTTCAGTTATATATAACACTTTTTAAATAATTTATTAATAAGGTATTAAATATTGATGTTGATGCTTGTGATTTAAATATGACTGACAGTATATTAACAGAGCATTATGTGAATGATGCTTTTAAAATAAAACAATTTATGATATTGTATTATAAAACAAAGTGTTATAATATCCCAATACCCCATTTTTTAAAGATAGAATAATAAAGTCTATAAAATTATTAATGTTAAACTGGTTTTTTGCCTAAGGCAGGATGAAAACTCATAGTCTCATAGCTTCCAGTGTAGTGACCACTACATTAAACTGGAGTCGGTTTAATGCTTACAATTGTTTTCTTCTCCTTCTCCTCCTCCTTCTTCTTCTGCTTCTGCTGCTGCTTCTGCTGCTTCTGCTTCTTCTTCTGCTTCTTTTTCTGCTTCTTCTGCTTCTTCTACTCCTGCTCCCTTTAATACTAATTCATACATCTGGCTTTGTTCTGGTTCCTGGCATCTAGATATAACACTAGTAATAGAGTAATTTAGAGAATATTTGTCTATGGAATTTTAACCCAAATTCCATTTCACATGGACTAGCTCAATGCCAAAACCACAGCTACAAAAACTTCAGCAATTGCTAGTGTGGTTTTCCAGCAAATATATCAAGAATATTATGTAACCAATCATATAATACTTTTGTAACGCAAACAGAAACAAAAGGGGCTAAAAGATAGAAGGAAGTGTTGTACTATCAAGTAAGGATTGAAAGATAAACTTGTATATTCCGAATATGCTAATGACATTGAAATGATGTACTTTGATATGATGACTGGAATGTTATTTTAAAAAAAGCAACAAACCAAAGATTGGATTCATTAATTAGCATAATTAAAGTTATAACAATTTTTAAAAAATAAACATTTACCATATTATTATAACTACAGCTGTGCTTTAATAATAATTAATTTTAATTTCTATATAACTATTGCTATATTTTATCATTATATTGTTATATACAAAACTTCCTGCATTTAAGCCAAAAACATTTCTATAAGGCAGAATTTCTGAAATGGTGAATCTTAACTCTTTAAGGGTCTCAGTATTGCTTAACAATTTATAATTTTTAACTTCTTCTAGTTATGTTAAGGTGACCAGACGTCCCGCTTTTGGCGGGACAGTCCCGCTTTTGAGCAATTTGTCCCACGTCCCGCGGCGTTTTAAAAAAGTCCCGATTTTTCATTCTGCCTCCTGGTTCCCGGCTGCCTCCTGAATCCCCGCTGATGGCTAGAGGGAAAAAACCTGTTTAAACTCTTGCCGCGGGGCTTCAAAGGGCCGCCCTACGTTAATTAGCTCGGCTTCCCCCTCTCAGCTGATTTGCACAGGGCTCTGCTCTTGCTAAATTGCTCAGTTTTTTTTCCCTCTTTGTGCAAACCAAGCTCAAAACGAAACTGAAAGTAAAACAGGCTGTTGGCTTTGCGGTTTGCTTGCAACGTTGGAAAATTAGGCAGCAGATTTATTTTCCTTTTCCTCACCAAAAAAGGTAAGTGCAAACAATGGAAAATTATTTAGGGCAAAAGAGGAGAGTTCAAGATTTTAAAACACAAAAGAAAAAAAAGCTCTTTTTAACTAGGGAATTGTAATAATTGAGATATTATTAATTGTATACTGTGTTGAAAGCAGAAATGGTTAAGTTGTGGTTTGGAGGAATATATGGGGGAAATTATTTGGTTTATTATTATTGGTAAGTATAATTAATTGATTTGTAAGAAATTGGATTGCATGGAAATAATTGGAATATTCATGTTCATATTGATTAATATACAAAAAAGATAGTTATATAACTAATTGATTTATATTAAAATGTTGAATTTGTATTAAACAACTGTATTACATAATTACATAATTAACCAATGTGAGGATGGATATAAAAATAGATGACAATGGGAAGGGGTATAAAATAGAATAGAAGGGAAAAATTGAATTTGATTAAGATTAGAGATGAGGATGAAGGGTAAAATTGTTTTTTTAAAAAAATAGATGAGGAATAAATATGGCAAAAAGGAAATATAGAAATTGTAAATTTAATTGAAATGACTAAACACTGTTTAAATTTGTGAACCAGCCAAATGTTCTGTTCAAAGAAAATACATTGTATGTATGTGTGTTTCTAATTATTGCTATTTATTCATATTTGTTCTCTTTTATTCTTTAAAGTTTAACAATTCATTCTTTATCTTAATATCTTTATATTTGTTTGGGGTTGGCTTTCTTCCCTTTCATCTTTTTTATTGTACAGCAATCTTTCTCCTCAAACCTACCACCTCTCTTTTCTTTCCTTCTTACTTTCTCTTCCCCCCCTCTTCTTCTCCTCCCTACTTCCTCTTCCTTTCTCCTTCTCCTCCTCTCTTCCTCCCTCTCTTAACCGTCACTCCTACTCTAATTTCCCTTCCCTTCCTTCATCCCTCTCTATTACTGTATCCTTTTATGCATATGGACTACTCAGAGGGCTGAAAAAGTTATTTTTGACTGGTCCTCGCACTTTTGACCAGTCCTCGAACTTACGACTGTCCTCACATTTTACATTTTTGCCCTATCTTGTCATCATGGTGAAGAGAAGCAGTTGTGAAATGAGTGACATGGTTGTTAAGAATGCTGCACGGGCATAAATGTGAGGATGGTCATAAGTGTGAGGACCAGTCAAAAGTGTGAGGACCTGTCAGAAATGACTTTTTTCAGCCCTCTGGTTAGTCCTTTTGTGCATATGGACTACTCAGAGGGCTGAAAAAGTTATTTTTGACTGGTCCTTGCACTTTTGACCAGTCCTCGAACTTACGACTGTCCTCACATTTTACGTTTTTGCCCTATCTTGTCACCATGGTGAAGAGAAGCAGTTGTGAAATGAGTGACATGGTTGTTAAGAATGCTGCACGGGCATAAATGTGAGGATGGTCATAAGTGTGAGGACCAGTCAAAAGTGTGAGGACCTGTCAGAAATGACTTTTCAGCCCTCTGAGTAGTCCCTATACACACAGCCATGGCCACCCGGTCACATGACCAGCTAGCCACGCCCACCCAGTCACATGGCCTTCAAGCCACGCCCACACAATAAGCCACGCCCACAATGGTGTCCCTCTTACCAATGTTAAAATCTGTTCACCTTACCCTATACACATAGCCATGGCCACCCAGTCACATGACCAGCTAGCCACGCCTACCCAGTCACATGACCAGCTAGCCACGCCCACAAAATAAGCCACGCCCACAATGTCCCTCTTTACCAATGTTAAAATCTGGTCACCTTAAGTTATGTGAGCAGATGGAAATTGCCTGAAGTTATTGAGAGTTTCATTTATAAAATGCTAAGCATTACAGATGTAAGGAATATAATGTTTGACATTTACTCACATCCAAGGCCATGAGATTTCAAACAGTCATAAGTATCTTAATGTGAGTACCTGTGAAAACAGAACAGAGTAATGTTCACCCATGATTGTTTTTCACTTCTTAGTATCATATAATAGTGGATAGAAGAGCATACTGGATAAATAAATAATCCAATAGAAGTCAGTCTCTTTCCGTTTTCCTCCCCCCTCGCTTCCCCCCTGTGTGTGTGTGTGTGTGTGTGTGTGTTGGGTGTGTATCATCATTTTAGCCATTATCTATCCACTGCAGGATGAAGGCCTCTTCCTCATGTTTGCAATCAATACGGTCCTGAGTTTCTTTCACCACTTGGGCCCACAATACAGAGAGAGCTGTTTCATTACACAGCTAGATAATATTATTTGCACTGATGAGGTTACCAAATTGATATATCACCAAGGACTCCATGAAGCAGGTTTTTTTTGCCAAACTATATAGTACTTAGAAACCACAACCTGATTAACATTTTCAGATAGCTTGTAAATAAAATTCACTTTGTATGAATTGTTGCTGTATTTAGTAAATGTTCAAATATTAAAAAAAAATAATAGTTCTCCATTGAGAGTGGAGACAGCCAGTGTGGGTGATGCTAGTCCAATCAGACTGAAGGACTGAGTCTGTCAATCAAGCTAAATCCCGCCCTTGTTGCTGGGTAGATCCAGCTTTTGACTCAGTCCTTCAGTCTGGACTGGCATGTGTTTTCTAGCTCTGTCTCTTTATCTTAGATTCTTTCTGCTGTTTGGATTTTTCCAGTGTTTTTTATGAATTGGTTTGTCTGACTACGTTTCTGCCTTGTCACTTGGATTCTGGTTGCTATTGGACTTAATCGTGAGTTGCGTTAATTTGTTTGGTAGGGCTGATTTGACTTGTTGGCTGACAGGCTTCTCCCTTCGGGGGGGAAACCCCTTGGACAGTTTATTTTTGGCATACTTTGATATCGCCCAATTCGATTGCTCAGCCAAATTGAAATGGGTTATACGGCCAAATATTGTTTTCTGCCTCTTTAGCTCGCCTGCCTGCTTCTCGCCTGTTTTCGTGCCGTTGGGATGTCGGCAGCCATTTTGTTGGCATTTGAATCCTCGGAATGACGCCGCTTCGTTCTCTGCATATTGGCTTCTAATTGACTCTAAGGGGATAAAGCTTATTGCTAGCTTCTATTTCGTTTCCTGGACTTGTGGCTTGCGGCTTTATTGCTGTTATTGACTGTGCGGCTGCTACCTATGCCCGCCCAATTGTAGCGGCTCCCGGACATTACCGACGATCAGCTGGGCGTCGCTTCGGCTTTTTTTTCGGCCGCCCACAACTGGCTCATTAATCGGCATTTTTTTAAAAAAAATTTTGATTTATATGCCGCCCTTCCCCGGAGACTCAGGGCAGCTTACAATGCGTTAATAGCCTTCATACTTTTGTATCTTTATACAAAGTCAGCTTATTGCCCCCACAAACTGGGCCCTCATTTAACCTACCTTAGAAAGGATGGAAGGCTGAGTCAACCTTGAGCCTGGTAAGATTCGAACCTGCAGTAATTGCAGGCAGCTGTGTTAATAACAGGGTGCTTTAAACCACTGTACTACCAAGGCATTGCCAACAGCTTCAGGCGTTATTTGTGCAGACGCACATTTTCCCTTTACTGGTACCTGGGCAGCGCTTATCATTGAGGGCAGATTTCAACTTTATTTTCTGGTGGCCATTTTGACTGTTTGGTAAGAGACGTGGCCATTTTGTGGAGCTTTTGCGCTCCCTTCGCCTTCCCTGCTTGCCAGCCCTTAAAAGGAGGAGTGTTTGTGGAGTTTCTGCGCTTCTCCTTTGCCTACTGATTCTTCGCTCCTGTGAGCTTGGGGCTTGTTATCCAGCATGCCAAAGGCACTGAGTAAATCGAAGCATGGTCATAAGGCCGTAGCTCCTGATCAGGGACAATCAGATGACTCCTTTGTTACCCACCAACTACCTGCCCAGGCCTCCATTGAACCGCAGCCTCCTGCCCAGGCCCCGCACCACCGTCACAAGGGGCACAAATGAGGCGGTACTTCCACTAAGGTGGAAAAGCGCCGTGATAAGGTTCTAACTAAACTTTGTAACAAAGCTAGCGCTCAGCTCATTTCGGCTACAGTTATGCCCTCTGTGACTTCTGAGGAGGCGAATATGGTTCGGGATCCTCGACCAACAACTCCGGACCAGCTCTCGCTTCGAGATTGCCCGATTGCCATTTCCACTTCGGACCTGTGGGGCACTGATTCTTCTGCCCCTTCCGCCGTGCCTCCGCCTATCATGGCGCAAGACTCGCTTGCGACCACTCAGGCCCCCGCTTCTTCGGCTGAAGCCGTGTCTTACCAGTTTTCTCCAGAACAGCTACAAAAGTTCATCGACGCTGCTGTGCAGAAATCACTGGCGAAGGGTTTTCGCCCTCCAAGCGTTTCCAGTTCCGTGTGCTCTGTTTCTCCGGAGCAGCATCGTTCCTCGGATCAAGTTTTTACCAGGGCGCCTGCATCTCCTTCGGGTTCCCACTCTAGCCAAGTTTCTTCTTTGTCTGATGCCGATGAAGGGTTATCTGACGACGAAAATCTTCCTCCAGACCAACCACCCTTCTCTGGCTTGTTTCCACAGACTTTATTTAAATTATTGCTCTTTAAAGCCGTAAACACTGCGCAGTTGTCTTCTCCGGTGGTTCAGCCTTCCACTTCTGCTCCTCCTGGGACCTTGGACCAGATGTTTGCAGAACCAGTGAAACAGGTCACAGCCATACCTGCACCTCCTCTATTCTTGGATACTGTTAGACGGCAGTGGTCCTCACCGGATTTGGCTCCACTCCCTTCCTCGAATGACTGGAAGAACTTAAACGTAGCAGCTGATTTGGACTCTCTCCTCCAGCTCCCGTCTGTCGATGCTCCTGTGGTGGCTCTATTGCCCAATGCTAACATTCCCGGGGATCCGGACAAAGGTTTGCGGCCTGATGAGCAGCGTTCCGATTTGGTCCTCCAGAGAGCTCATCAAGGGGCGGCATGGGCTATTAAGGCTTCTCTACGGCGTCTTTCTTCAACCGCACCACCTTGTTATGGCTCTGCCAATTGCAGGACAAGCTGTCACCAGAGGATGCTCGAATCAAGTAGGACCTTAATAAGATCGTGGCAGCAGTGCAATTTTCGGCAGATTCAACTCTCAACGCCGCTCATTTTGCGGCCAAATCTTTGACTTCCTCTGTCGCAGCTTGTTTGGTCTGGCTCCGCCACTGGCAGGCGGACGCCAGGCACAAGTGGCGCCTAGCTTCCCTTCCTTTCGGGGGGGCTCGTCTGTTTGGGGACGCTTTGGATCTCCTGACTGAAACACGAGACAAGAAAAAGGTTTTGGCGCCTGCGTTCTGCAGAGGGGAGTCACCTTACATTTTTCACCTTACGCTGCTCGGCCCCAACCTCGTGCCGCTGATGGTGGGGGGCTTTCCTCTTCTTCTGCTTTCTCCCCCCCCCGCCTCGGCCATACAATAACTTTGGCAGGCAACGAGGATAGGGTCTCCCGGGGAAAACCCTTTATGTCCAAACGGCCCTTTTGAGGGGGAGGAAGTCGTTCCTACCGCCGCCGTCATTAATTGCATCTCGGGCCCTCCCATTGGCGGCAGATAGGCCCTTTTCGCTGCTAGCTGGAAGTCCACTTCCGACAAATGGGTCCTCGCCACCATTAGATCAGGGATGGCCATCAAATTTCTTTCTCCCCCTCCAAGTGCCTTTGTCTGCTGTCCGCTTTCTCATAATTCCGATAAGAGAGCCCATATGGATGCTGCAGTTCAGCATCTCCTGGTGATCAGGGCTATCCAACTCGTGCCATCCGATCAACGGGGGATGGGATTTTATTCCCGGGTTTTTCTGGTACCTAAGTCCTTGGGGAGGGGGAGTGGAGACCCATTCTGGACCTAAAACGCTTAAATGGGTACGTTAGGTACTGTAGATTTAAGATGCAATCTTTAAAATCAATTTTAGATGGCGTTAGGAGGGGCGATCTCCTCTCTTCTACAGACCTTACAAAGGCCTACTTGCACATCCTCATTCTCCCATCTCATAGACAATATTTGAGATTTTGTTACGGGGAGAGCACTATCAATACAGAGCCTTGCCCTTTGTTGCCAGGGAGGCTTTCTCGGACCAGCCTGGTCCCTCCCAAACCTAGGGACAGTGAACTTGGGTATGTCCCACACTGGCTGCTGTCTCCACTGTCAATGGAGATGGGGCATTGGTCCTATCTGATATGCACCTTCTCGTTGAGTGGAGACAGCAGCCAGACTCTCCCTGGTCCAGTCTGATCCTCTTTCCTTTCGACTTCTGGTTCCTACTTTGTTGGTATTTGTTACCTTTTCTCACACACGCCGAGTCTGTCTGTATCAGTCCTTTGCCAAAAGCTGGACTACCCGGCAACAAGGGCGGGATTTAGCTTGATTGACAGACTCAGTCCTTCAGTCTGATTGGACTAGCATCACCCACACTGGCTGCTGTCTCCACTCAATGAGAAGGTGTGTATCAGGTAGGACCAACGCCCCTTTTCTGAAATCTGAGTGAAGAAAAAATTTGCAGTACAGAAAGAGGGCAAGGATGGAAGAATATCAGTGCTCAATGCCTGTTCATAATAGTCAATCATAACAGGACCATTATGTCTAAAATAAACAATTTTAAGGAGTTTTAATATTATGGATTTCACCCACATAAAAAGAATATTGGCAGAGTTACTTTACTGTGGTGAATGTGTTAAGAATATATGGATTTTTAATAAAGATAAAAAATGTAGGGCAAAATGAAATGTCTATTGTACCATTTTTTATTTTCATAATGTCTGTTTTAAGAAAAATCTATTCAACTATTTTTTAAGAATCCTCAATTTTAAGCTATAGATATATAGCTTAAAATTGAGGATTCTTAAAAAATAGTTGAAGATTCCTTTAGATAGTTTAATGCAATAGTTTTTGTATCTCATAGTTCATACTTTTGAAACTCCTTTGTGCTCCAGGTTTTAATGAAATGTATCAGTCTTCCTATCCCTGGAATAAATGTCTGGCAAGAATGGAAAAAATATCAGAGTATTATTTGCAAGATTCTTCTGCTTTATCCTGTGCCAGTAGTAGAACACTCAACTACTCTGGAGCAAAGCTCATGTGTTTTAATTCTCTTCCAAAAATGAACCACAGTTTTGTTTCAGGGGTTCTGTATCATGACCAAGAAAGCAAATATTGAATCAAATATTTCTATATTGATTTTAACTGCCTTTATAGATGTTAGGATGTTTTAAATACCTTATTTTTTCTTCAATCTGTTTAATATATAAAATTGAAAAATATAGTTCGTTCATATAATTGTACATAATTTGACTGAATTTAAATCTGATCCTATTTTAAGGATCCTGTAATTCCTTAGTATAAGCTTTTCGAGATAGATCACACTAGGAAACTAAAGTTAAGAATGCTGATACTATTTTCATTATAAAGTTATAGTAAATAACTTTGGACCTTGCAAATCTGAATGTGCCTTCCTTCTACCTCTGTCCCTTTATCTGTGGGAGAACACACTTTGTCAAATTGCATTTCTGCCTCAGACTCAAATTTCTTTTATCTGATTATTGTTTTGGTTGTAATTTCTCCTCCTCAAAGTTATTCCTACAGCCCATTACTGTTGGCAAGAAATTGAGATCCCTCATTTTATCTAACTTTTAAGTAATGTAGCATCCCTTCATTTTTGCCTGTTTAGAATTAGGCAAACAGGCAAAAAATTAACACTAAAAACAGAAGCAGTATGAACACAGAATAAATACAAATTAAATTATATGTCTTACATTTTATTCTATGTTGTTTCAGAAAAAGACAATTAGGTGAGGAGAAAGTGAAAAAGTGAAAAAGAAAGTGAAAAAGAAAACAAAAAAAGTCCATTTTGCCATGTGCCATATCATTTTTATTCTGGAGGACAGGCACTTGCTACTTTCTTGAATCCTCACAGGTTTTTACAACCACAATTAGGATCACAATTCCTGTCATAAGTTTTTGTGGTCAAAAATCCATTTAGACCCAATCATACAAAATTTTTAGGTTGATTGTTAAGTGAATCACATGGTCAGTACCCCTATCACACAATCACTAAACAAAGCCCACTTCCCCAATGAGTGTTTTTGTAAAAGGCCTCAAAGCACAATCATGTGACCATAGGATATTGCAACTAATCATAAATGCGAGCTAGTTGCCAAGCGTTCAAATTGTAATTACATGACCATGAAGATAGTGCAGTGGTTGTAAGTGCATGACATAAGTCACTATTTCCATGGTTTTCATAACTCTGAACTGTCGTTAAAAATGATCATGTTGACTACCTGTATTTTTTATCATTTTTTTAAACTTCTAAACATTGTTTGTACTAAGACAACCCATTCCATTATTTTCTTGCTTGATTTGCTATATTTCTAAGTTTACACCAATTTTAACATTTTAACCATATTAAGTTAGAAAAAGAAAAATTAGGAAGCGTTCCCTGTTAATTCATCATATTACATTTTTTCCCCATTTTTGGAGTGGGAGGAAAAAAGAATTTGAGAAAATATTTTTCTTCCATTTTTTTCTTCCATATTCTAGGAATGTAAATAGATTGTTGCACTTAACTTCAGTTCAAGTTACAGTATGAACCTAATTCTATTGTTCAACATTCTAAAGTAGTTTTAATGTTACAGGTACTCAAAAAAGGAGTACATTCCATGTAGGGGACCGAGACAAGGAACAAAACAATCTGGAGCTGGAAAGGATACAGAGGGCAAGAGGTAGGATAGCTACTCCTTAGAATCTCCCAGGATATATCTGTTAGGGTAAGAAAGGTAAAAAATTAATCTGCCAAGAGTTGTCTATTGGTGTGAGAAAATAAAGAACTGAACTGTAATTGGATTGTTCTATGCTGTCCTTGGGCCGGCCCTGACAAGATCAGGTAAAATAACATAATGATGCTTAGATACCTCCCTTGTGTCTAACGGCCACAATTGGGACCAGAATCTTGGTGGTTAAGTAAAGCATTTGTTAAGTGAGATGCCCAAGTCAGTCCTTTACTTAACGACTATAATTCTGGCACTCCTGGTTGCAGTTGTTAAGTGATCTCCTAGGTTGTTAAGTGTACGGAATGAAAGAGCTACCTGCTAAGTTCAATTACCTTCCATGCATGGGAGAGAAGTGCTCCACTAGGCTGCAGGAACAGATTTGGCATCAAACAACTGGTTGTAAATTGAGGACTACCTGTATTGTGTTTAGTAGTTTTCATTCTTGAAAGTATGATTTATTACTATAGCTTTAGCATTATTAAATATTCTGGCAACCTTATCTCACCTTTTCTCCCAATGAGCCAATTTTTCATTGGCTTTTTGTATCCAGTAATTTAATATATGTTATGAATTGGACAAATACAATGAACTGAGAAACTCTTCAGATATAGTAGTCAGAGAGCTAGGGCTTTAAGTGGATGCCTCAGAGTCTTATTATGCTGCCTATTTTATACAGTTTGGTGTTCAGCTTTACCTCCTTACCCCGACCCCAGTTACACCAATGTGCACAAATTCTCTTTTTGCTTATGCATCTGCAGAAATAATATCTGACAATGTGGCTAGGTTTTATACAGCATATTTTACATTGGAATCAAATTGTTAATCATGTACATGTGCAAATTTCCTTCACACTATGTATAAGATTAACTAGTTTTCAAAGATAATTGTGAAGGTTTTTTTTTACTTTTTTTTAAATGTTAATTTTTAAATTTGACTTTCTACTCTGTATTTTCCTTTGGGTGATGCATTTTGTTGATGGTTTGTTTAAGACTAAATATGGTTAAACTAATATTTAATTTATAATCATCTACAGAACAATGGATTTTATTCAGTGGCTATAGGACTGTTCCATATCTATGGCTCTAATAAGAATCTTTTTCACTCATAAAGAGTATTATTGTATCCCTGAACTTCTCTCTACTTAGCATAAATATTTTTTTGGGTAGGTTGTCATATGTATAAAAAAATAAGGGAAAAAGGATCTATTTGTAGGAAATGCTTTAACGGTCCAAATAGCAAAAGAGAGTCATTCCTGCTAAGGTTAAAGTTTCCAGTCTGTAATCAATGCATCAGTAAGGAATAAATGTTTTGTTGAATGCAATTGTATAATCTTTTCATAAATTTTATAATAATTTGACGATTTCCTGAACTGCATTAAGGTACAATTTGCAGTTAGTTGTATATGGACTTTGTCTCAAAATATATTTGTATACATGTAATTTAGTATGATTCATAATACATAGGTAGGAATACCTCTTCTGTGTATTAAAGGGAAGTTCTGATGTTTCAGAGCTAGATTTATTTCTTACCATGAATACATAGTATGCATGCTTGACTTCCAATTGATTATAAAGATATATCAGTTTATAAGGCTTGTAGAAGAAAATGATTATATTGAACTGGTTCATTAAAAAATAGTTTCGTTTCAGTTTCAGAACTGAGGAAGCTTCTTGGATGAGAAGCAAAATGTCTTCAAGGAAAAACAAAGAAAGTCCAGTTGCCTTTTGAAAAAACACCTTTGGGACAGTTTCATTTCTAAAACAATACCCTACCTCCCCCCCCCTTTTTTTTTTTTTTTGAAAAGGGAGTTATAGGTACAGGGTTTATTTTATTTTGATATATTAGCGGGAAGTAACTTTTATTCCTATAATCTATGTCTGCATCATAAATTCAAGATATAGAAGGGAGGACATATTTACCATTATGGAAACCTTCTTTATAGTATTTTTTAATATATTTTTTTCCATCTCCTTCCCTCACTCCCTCCGAACTCTGCTCTTAAAAATAATGAAGTCTTCTTCTCTGACAGATGAGAAAGATTAAAAGTTTTGCATTGCTTGTTAATGTTAACAATATATTCTTTTTAAATCAGTGAGCATATAATTAAAATATATAGTTAATTTGAAGTGCCACAAAATATACATTAGATACACTCTGTTCTGATACTTTCCCAGTGTGCTGGAACTATTGAGGGGGTATTTCTGATTGAATGTCTAATATTCAAAAATCATCAAAAACCTGAATTAAAAAAGCAAGTTATTTTTCCTGTGACTTCTATCAAAATATGAACCAGAAAATAATTATTTGAGAATTCTCATTTCTTAAATCCATAAAATTTTTATCACCAACCTCTGAAAAGCACAGAGAGAGTTGGGTATAAGAGGCAGACAACTCTTTCTAATCCTTGTTTATCTTCCTAGCATGCTGGTTTAAAATGGATATCAGTAAACAGTTTGGAAAAAGAATACATTTCATGCATTGCATGCATGCAAGGTTTTAATTTCAGCAAATATGTAAAAATACCTACAAAACAAAATAATTTGAAAAGTCAGTATTTGGGAGATTTTTCTCTTTGTGGTAAAATTGTTTAATATGCTCTTGGTATCCAAACATGCAAGTTGAACTGGGATTATGATTATAGTTTTTAATTAAACCTCTTAGATACAGTTTAACATTTTATTTCTAGCAAATTTTGTGTGTCTTTAGAACTACATTATTTAATTAATGAAATTTGTTTGAGATATAGCAACATTACTGAATTTCACTGATACCTAATTCATAAATTCAGGGAGTGATTCATGTTTTTGAGAAAAATATATAAGCATAACTTTAATATTGAAATGAGTGTGATTTGAAAGTAATTCACATTGGTTAATGCCTAAATATTGTGTATTGCTTGGTGAATAAAACTTGCACAAATCTCTACTTAAGATAAAATTATAGTACTTTTGATATTTTGTGTAATTAAAATATATTGTGTTCCTAAAATGAACCTTAAAAATCTAGTAATAATGTACTGACAAAACCAAACAAGATAAATAACAACAATTTAAGTATTATGTTATCTTATGAGCAAAAAAGATATGAAGCATGACTGATTGACAGAAAAATATCAAGCACTTCAATTTAATATGCTAAAGAACAATCAGATAAATTAATCAGCATAGTTCAGAAAAAGTACAAGGTAGGATGCTATGAGATTATGTTAACAGAACATGTAGGTTTATCAAAGAGAAAATTATACTTAAGATGCATGAATTACAATAAATATACTTTAAAAATTGTTTATTATAAAATTACAACTTAAAAATAAACCCAGCATTGTCTACTCCCTGAGATTCTTAAGATTGTAATTGATTGATTGATTATGTACCATCAAATTATTTCAATTACTGGTGACTACATAGATAGATTTCTCCATGGTGATGTGTCCCTAACTTAGTCCTTCAGTTCTTCCAACATTGCACACTAATGGAGTCCATCCTTGCTTCAAGTTTCTTCTTCTTTTCTTTCCTTCCATCTTTCCCTGAATTGCAGCCTTTTCCAAGAAGCTGGGTTTAAAATGAGCTTAAAATCTATATATATATATATATAAACGCGAAAACCACTCACGCCATAATCACAAAATCTCCAGAACCTTAAAGCCTACAAACTTGAAATTTTCCACGTATGTTCCTCTTGGCTTCTAAGTGCTCACTAAGAAAGGATTTTTTGAATTGATCATCAGAGCATTAGTATTTCCTATATTATGATTAACACACTCTGATGCTAAGGAGTTGTATTCCCCCTCCTGAAATGAAATCTGTTCCAAATGCAAAATCACAAGCAGAGGAAAGGAGTTTTCACTTTCAGTTTTACTTTACAGCAGCAATCAGGGGATAGGATAGGGGAGGCTTCTGGGACAAGGCTGAGGGAGAGAAGGGGATAGGATAGAGGAGCCTTCTGTGGGACAAGGCTGAGGGACAGAAGGGGGATAGGATAGGGTTCTGTGGGGAAGGCTGAGGGAGAGAAGGGGAGGGGAGAGGTCGATCGTAACTACTCATTAATTTTCAATCTGTGTTGATTTATCAAGCCAGAACACATAGTTTCGTAGCGAAGCACGGGTATCCAGCTAGTAGGATAATATGAGCCTGATCATTTATGTCTCAGGTGAGAACATTGGGTTAATTTATTTGATAATCCATTAGTTTATTTTCTTGACTGTTCACAGTATTGGAGTCTTCTCCAACATTAAAGTTCAAGGATATTAATATTCTTCCTATTTTGCTTCTTCAGAGGCAATTGTTCACATCCATAGAGTGTCGTAGGGAATACCAGGGCTGGCACAGTTGTTTCAGTATACCCTTCCATTTTTTTTTTGACCTTCTTTGAACCGGTTACTATCTCTCAAGCCAATTTAAAGATGGAATCTCTTTCTGAGTTCAGCAATCTTTTGAAATGCTTTTCTTGTTTTTCCGTGTGTATTTCCATCTTAAATGTTTTTACAGATATTGCAGTAGTGCCGTCTCTTAAGTTCTTTCCTGAGATTGTTTTCCCCCCTTTTTTCCCCCCTTAACTTCTTGTGTCTCCTTGGCATTTTTCATGGTTTGTTCTGACATCCAGTATGCTTTATTTCAATTTTTTCCAGTTTCTTTTCACATTCATTCTTAATTACTCCTTTAAGTTTGTTCCATAATTTCTCTGGTTGTATCAATGAGATTTAGGACTTTGAAGTGATTCCTGATGTTCACCTTGGAAATAGTAGATATATGTTCAAGATCATATTGTAGAAACTGACAGAATTTCTTCTGAAATTATCACCTGCCTCTGTAATTTTCCTATATGACTGTTGCCCAATATAGTTGCCTGCTTGCCTTAGTTAGGCAGCTGGGATGACTTTCATATCTTGGGTGAGCCTGCAGGGAACATGTGCTCTTTGCTTATTCCTGACGTTTTTTGGTTCATCTCAGGAACACTGTGATAAGGAATTACTTTTTCAAAATCAGACTGATTTGCAGATTTCAAATTTTATATTGTAAATAATACTTTACTTTCTTCTGATGCATCTGATTCCTTGTCCAATCCAAGAATGTTCAGAAAGATTCCTAAAAGCTATGGAGAAGTTATTTTGGAGTGCTGCAAGAAGCAAGCTAGATGGTAGAAAAAAGCAAAGAACTGGAAATTAGCATAGGACAGAATTAAATTCTTTATATCAGAATTTCTTTAGCCTGAAATACCACAAATTAGGGGGAAAAAGTGACTAATTAACTCAGGGTTCTTCATACAGTTTATATAAACTATAATATTAAAGATTTAGCCTAATATGAGCATCCTACAATTTTTATTTATGATCTGTGAAACTAAAGAAAACAATCTAATCGGGACTACATTATTATTCATTTCCACAATATAAATGTCAGATTTGGTCTATTAGGTACTAGAAATACTACCAGAGAATATCAGGGCCATTGGCTTGATTGAGAAAAAGGCAAAATGACAAGACAGTTCTGTGTTGTTGCTAAGAATATTGCATCAACAATTCCATAAAATCCCCAGGATTCAAGTTTGAGCTGAATATCTGAAGAGATATTACTTTTTAAGTATTAAGTATTAATATTAAAATTTAATATTTCTAAATTATTTTAAATTATTTTAAATTAATGTGATAATTAAATGGTTATAATAAATTCATGATAAAATAGTTATTGTTCATAGCATTTACTACAGTGTACTATTCCAACTTTCTTCTATTTATAAATGCTTTTTTTCCACAACTTTGCCTTAGCTTCTTGTTAACTCAACAGGGTAATTTTAAAAGGATAGTTTCACATTTATCATTGATCTCTTTTCCTCCTGAACGCTTCAATTTTGCTGTAAAGAATTGGAAAATAATTAGACTGCAGACTTAGAGGACATAAGTGAAAATTGGCTATTTCTTTCCTTCTAGCTTTAAATTTGGACTGAAGAGTCATCTCTGGATGGCCAATGCATCTTCATGTTGGAGAGAAGAACCTGGGATCCAGTCATATTTTTGTTATATGCTTATAGTAACTGTACTATATATGACTAATTATGTCACAGTCTTAATATTCATCCTATACATTTAGATTTCTTTTTATTCCCCAAATATAAGATACTTGTATCTTTTGTGGTTTAATTGAAGCATGTCACATATGTGGAATGGGTGCCACTCGCAGCAATCTTGATCACTATAACTATGTGTGCTCCTTGCTTATTACAATTCTTCTATATTTTATAGATAAGATATCAAAAAATATTAAATTTAACTGAATATGTGACATGAGCTAGATCAAAATATGTCATTATGCTTATAGAAGACTTTCTACACATGAGATGAAACATTTACAGTAGATCTGGTCCAGTAGCATAAACAAGTAATTTTATAAATCAATATTTTAAAACTATTTTGTTTTATTTGTGGATTCATAATTTTAGATAAAATAATATTTCTCTGTGAATTAAAACTATTGCTTTTCATTGTTCCTTTAAAAAAAAAGGCTTAGATTGTATACAACTACTGAATGATATTCCTTATTTCTGTTTTTATCACAATTACCAAATATGCATGCACATATTTATGAAACAGTATAGGATGTTGGTGAAATTTTACCTATATCTAGATTAAGATTTTATATGGTCTTTTTTTCTCTGACATATAGGCCAGTAGGCTACTTGATAAATAGAATAATTTTAAAGTAAATCTATTTATAGTAATAAACATTATTGGTGTAATTATACATACCGTGTTTCCCTGAAAATAAACCCTCCCCGGATAATAAGCCCTCCCCTGAAAACAAGCCCTCCCCCCAAAAATAAGCCCTCCCCCCAAAAAAAATTCTCCCAAAAATATTTAAGCGCATGTGCAGCCGGTCCCCGCCATTTCCTCTGGTTAGGGAGACAGAGCTGTAAACCAGGTAAGACGGCAAGAGGAGCCCCGTCTTGCTCTGCGCACCCCAAAATAATAAGACCTCCCCAAAAATAAGGCCAAGCACTTATTTCGGGGTTTTAAAAAAATATAAGACAGGGTCTTATTTTCGGGGAAACACAGTAGGACTTCATCAATAATCACACTAAAAGAATCTTAATATGCTGTATATACTAGCATACCAAGATCACTTTCTTGTCCCACATGTTTTCAAATAATCTAAATGTATAGATTATTATCAAAAGAATTAAAAGATGTGGTAAACTGCATATGGCCCAATTGTGACAGTAATTCACAGGTAATCCTCGATTTATGATTACAGTGGGAGCCAGAATTCCCATTGATAAGTAAGGTGGTTGTTAAGTGAGCCATGCCTCAAAATATGCCTCATTTTGCCACACTTGTTAAGTGAATCACTGCAGTTAAGTGAATCGCACGGTTGTTAAGTCAGTCCACTTTCCCCATTGACTTTGCTTGTCGGAAGCCAGCTGGGAATGTCACAAATGGTAGAATTGTCATAAATATGAACCAGTTGTCAAGCACCTGAAGTTTGATCACATAACCAGGAAAATGCTGGGAGATGTGGTCCTCATGGTGGGCACATGTCTTGCTTGATCCTAGCAACTGTCTGCTGGGAATGTCACAAATGGTGATCACATTAGCTCAAGATGCTGCAACTATCAAAAATATATGCCCGTTCCCAAACACTCAAATTTTGATCATATGACCATGTGGATGTTGTAGTGTAGTAAGTGTAAAATGTGCCATTGTAACTTCAAACAGTCACTAAACAATGGGTGTAAATCAAGGACTACCTGTATATATTTATTGTTCATTTTTTAATTGGTCAGCCTATGAATTGTATAACTAAAATAATATTGTCCTAGTTTCAACTAAATTAGACCAAATATGAGTTTACCTAGGTAATATATTTAACTTATAAATACCAGTATAAATATCAAATTGCCTATTTGATTTTTGTAATTGTTCTTCATTAATTGCTTATTTTAATAGTGTTAATTTTTGTCACAGGGAGTTACAGACATTATATATGACATTAATTCTGAATGCAACACATAGAACCAGAATTATTTCACCATTGATTTTAAAATAGCTCTCACAATTTATTTTTCATGTTTCTTAGAACATTGCTGAACTTAGCCAAACATGCCAGGTGCCATTTTCATTAGACTTAAATGTTAACTTCCATTATGAAAACTTTCGGTGTGTACAGTATGTATAGATTAATTTATATACTTGTGTCTGTGTAAACTCCTCTTTAGAATAACTTGCACATATATATGAACATTAACATTAAGAATAATATAACCATTTTGAATAGTTACTTAACAATTCATAATATTAAATGTTTGCAACATATCAGATGCTACAACTGGGGAAATTCTCTTCATTCTAAGCTTAAACATAATCAAAAACTTTTCATGAATAGTTCCAAAGTGCCAAGGACCCACTGATCCAGTGGACACTGGTATTTTATATTTTTCAGGAGCACATTGGAGCTGACGCGATCCTGCCAACTACTACGTTTTCTGGGACGTTGCAAGAACTGTCAACCCTACATTTAAAAAAAAAAAGTTTTTATTTTTAATTATTAGTCAAATAGTCTGCAAATTCAAGAACAAATGACATTTCTTTGTAGTTGCTTTACATCACGATTATCCTGTACATAGCTCTATGATCTTGATAATAGCAATTGTATGATCTATATTATTTATAAATACCTAATATCTTAAAAACAGGTTTATATTTCAGCATGAACTGAACCAAAAATAACTGTATGTACTATATGAATGTTGAATCCACATACAAAATTGTTGTTAACCTATTTTAAAAAATCTATTTAATTTGAAAATTGATATAGATCTGAAGCTATATTTTTATAGTCTTAAAAAACAGAAAAAGATTAAGTTACACATTGCTGCCTTCAAAATGATGTAACTACAGACTGTTTCATAAAAATAACTGTTGTCTAGTATGCTTTTTAAAGTAGATTGCCAAAAATATTGGCTGGTGATAATTTCTCACAGAGTTGATTTTTTTTTATAACAAGATTGCTATTTATTGTTATGCCCAAACTCTATAGAAATTAAAAGTAAACAACTGGGAATAAATACAATTTCTGTTTTAAGTAGTTTCTGAAGCTAATAATTCTGGATTCTAAAGGTTGCTGGATATTCTATTTCTGCCTTTTGTAAGAGCTGGGTTTTACTACTTTAATTAATTAGATCTTACCCACTTGCGCTTTGGGTCATTTCTGTCTGTGTTAAGAAAAATCAAATACTCTAGACAATTTTTGTTTGAGAAATGTTCGGTAAAAAGCAGTGCAATTAATTGTGATTGATGTTATATCTATACTCAAGATTAGGTTACCTATAGTCACCTTTTAATGAATGGCTTAATTAAACAGATACATTGGAAAAATATAATTATATTCAGAAGTATAATAGGTTGTCTAAAATATTTCTAACAGTGCAATCTTATTCAAAAGTAAGTTGCATGGAATTCAGTTGTACTTCCTTTTAGGAAAATGACTAGAGTTGTAGCCTAATTCTGTAATCCTATAAACCTACTAAATTCTGAAGAAAAAAGTGCTATATATCTGTTTAATTCAATATGTCATCCTTTTAAGTGAGGGATGATCTATAAAATATTAAACACATGCATTGGCAAGTTTATTAAATAATCTCTATGTAGGATTGAACTGTTAGTATGCTTTATTTTGTCATATCTGTCTAAGTAAATAGATTGTAAGCTCTTTTGGGCAGGTTTTATGATCTTATTTAAGTCTCATGCAGATTACACTTGCTATTAGGATAGAAATACTTTTATCACATTTTCTTTATATTTACATTTTGGAATTTGTTCAGAGTCACTGCATTGTATATAATTAAAATTATTATTTGTTTGAAATATTTAAGGCACTAATATACAAGGTATATCAGTATAATTCTTATTAAATAAGATATCAGCATTAATTTTCAATGTAAAAATAGTAAAATAGTAAAATTATAATAAAATTGTCTTCTGCTCTTTGGCTATTTTATGAATGAACTCATGGATGAATAGTTTATCTTTCATAGTATCTCACTTCAATTTAATTTAATACTAATTGAAAATAAGTTTACTTTCAGTTTTTGCATACTTTCATTGAGATCTATTTACAATACTTGTTGGTTCAGATAACAGTATTATAAACACATGGGGTATCCTATGGATCATTTTGGGTTCCTATTTAGAATGATAAATTTACAGCTATTGACTTAATGGCAGCCGTTTTAATTTTGTTAAGGAAGCAGAAATAGAAAGGTTAGGGAAAATATTTCACATTTGACAACCAACTGCATTTTGCAGGTGGAAGCTATAAGCATATGGAATGATGAAAATCATCTGGAGGCATTAGAACAGTGGTGCTTAACCATCTTCACTAATCTTAACATAAACAGATAAACACACCTCTTGGCAAATCATTTCCATATTGTTACCTAGCAAACCACATAGGTAATTCTATGTAGTTATTAGAGTTCAACTTGTATTGAGGAGTCCTTACATTTAGTACTTGAGTGCAACTTCTTACAAATTCTTTCCCCTCACACTTCCTCTTGCTGAATGTAGTTTAAATTCATCTTCTCACTTTCTTCATCCTAAAGTACGTGGTTTTTCTTTTTTAGTAGACAAGTAAAACATAGAAGTATGTGACATAAATATGTTTAAAACAGGGTTTCACTGTTTGTTCCTGAACACATTGATTGTATTACATGATTCGTATTAACAGGAAATACAGTAATATCACTGAGTAGGAAAATTGTCCAATTTTTAAATTATCTTTCATTGGACAGTTGAAATTTAACAGTGGATAGTTGTGTTAAAACCAAATTACAAACTTGTAAAACATGTCCTCTATTTGCATGAGTTAGAAAAGCCAACAGTTATAAGATTTGTTTTGCTGGAACACAATTGTTAACTCTAACACATAATTTTTATTAGATTTAAATGTAATAGCATTAGTGTAATAGTGTGTTGCTCAATTTTTCTGTTTGTTAGTTGTTATAGATGCTCATAGCTGTCAAACAAGTGTTCATGGTTGAATGAAAACTCAAGCTCTTAAAACTAGAATTTATTATTTTTAAATGGTGCATTGTGTTACTCATAGTGTTTAATATAGTTGACTTCAGTGAAGTGGTTAAATGTGCACTTGAGTCACTCTCACTAAAATTAATGGAATTTTTAAATGTCTAATTTTTACTTTCAAGTTTTCAAAGAGTTTTCTGGAGATAGAATACTTAATCTGCAGCAGATTATGTCCTTTAATTTAGCAGAGGTTTTTTTTTAATCAATTGAATCAAGAAAGGTTGTTTTTGGTCATATCTTTCTGTACAACCATCTGCCCTACTATTTTAAGAGAATACCTCTTAACAATGCAGGAAAGATGCCAAGGGAATCAGTAAATAACAAAAGCTTTCCCATACTCAACTGACAAAAAAAAAAGTTTGGTAAATCAAAGAAATTTAATGGAGAGCAACTTAAGTCGACTTTAAATATAACAGACTATATCCATTTGCCATTTTGCAAGTATGTAACATGATTTTATGCATATGTAAAATCCAGTCCTAGTTTATATATGTGTAAAATGCATAAAATATATATGCATAAATCGCCATTTTCTGATAATTGGTTTTTCAGTATCTCAACAATTTTATCTATCTTTGTCCAAATCTATCTGTCCAAAAAAATACAATGCAATTTGTCCAAAAAAATACAATGCAATTTGACCTAATTGAAAAAAAATACTGGAGTTAATGCTTTTATTTGTAATAGTCAATCTTCCGTGTGGCTTCTGACTTAAAGGCAATCTGCTGAAATGTCAATGGCATATGTTGACATTGCATGAAAATCCTGCTGCTCAAAGAAAGGAAAGAAATAATTTTAGTAGGAAATGGAATCCAATAAATGAGACTAAGTAGTATTTTGTTCATTGTGATGGTGGTTCATTTTATTCTTATTTGTGTAGCACTATTTCATTTTGCTTTCTACATCTGAATTCAGTAGTTTGAATTAAAAATTAAATAAAAATAATAAGAAAAGATAAGTATATAAATTTTTATTGCATATGGAAATATTGCTTTATCTTTCTGGAATATGAATTCCAGTACCTTAATTCTATTTGCAGAAGTGCTTGTAGAAGTTTATTAAGGGAGGATTGAATAATCAACGGAGCTGGGACTTTCTTATCCCCTCCATTTCCTAATACCTTCTCATCCAATTTTAATGGCAATCTAATAAGAAACAGACATTCTATTTTAAGAAGAAAAAAGAAACAAACTATTTTCAATTTGGAAAATACTCCTTTACCTTTGCACCCATTTTTAAAAACAATAGACTTCCAGATAGCCAAAAAATATATTCCTTTTTAACTGTTTGCAATATTAGCTGTTTTGGTAACACTGGTATAATAGAACTGCATAGTGATAGCTGCATGTACTATTTTGTGGCATTTGTGCCAACTTTATCTTTGTACATAATTGCAACCAGTTTCATTGTCATATAACCTCTTCTGAATAAGTTGTATGCATTAAAGGCACTGAGTCATTAGACAGCTGGTTCATAAGCCAAACAAATCAAGAATGTACAATTGAATCATTCTGCGATTAATCAATATTTTCTAGAAATTAGCAATAATTACCCAAGGTCATTTCATAATCTAAACAGAAGTAGGGTACCCTTAAAATGAACCATACGTAACAAAACCTTTTCTGCTTTCTTGATGTTTGAGACATTTTATTTAAATTGAGTTAAAATTGGAAATAGATATTGCATTTTGATGCCTCAGTTTCTTCTTACAAGGAAAATAAAAAATGTCCGTTAAGTGGTATCCAACATATATTTTTTTGTTAAGCATTTTTTCATGTTGTGTTAAAAGAAACAGCTATTTTACAAAGCTAGTAAATGATTATTTTGCAGCTGTCATTAAGAAATGCCGTGGTTGTTAAGTGAATCCATGTATTCCTATGAATGTTTTTTGCCAGAAACCAGTCAAAAAGCCATAAACTGGTAAAAAACATTGTAAATCATGATCACCCTATTGCAGAACTCTGCAACCATAAAGCCGTTTTCCAAACACCAGAAATATAGTCGTGTGGGTGATGTGTGCAGCTGTCAGGAATCCTGAACTGGGTCATAAGTGGCTTTTTTTGGTGGGGGGAGTTGTAATTTCAAAAGGTCAGTAGTTTAGTTAGCATATTTCAAAGTCAACTATTTAATATCATAGAATACTTTTAACATGTCATGTTAAAAGTATTAGAGTATAATTTGTTTTCTTACACTGTAAATATAGTTGGACAACAGTTAATCTCTTTTTTTGAACAGTTATGCCAATGATTTAAAGGGAAAGCTTGAGACTGTTTTGTGAGTAATCGTGCAAATATGCCTTTTTAAGGTAGAATAATTTTGTAGAAAATTTTGGGAGAGCACGTGGAACTATTTGGCAAGTATGTGTAACAATTTGATAAAGCAACAATTTTGCAACTTCTTTTCAAAACTACATGAAGTTTTTAATTTTTTTAAGATAAGGGTGAAGTCTTGGCTCCACTATGATTCATAAAGTAACAAAATTATGCAGAAACGATTGAAACGATCTTCAGTCTTAGTGTCTTTTGGGGCTTCAATAGTGTATTTACCAAATTTTCTACCATGTTCTCCAGAAGATCAACATAGGGTAGGAGAAATAATGGATCATAAGTGGGTTCTCCACTTTCAGTGCTTGTGAGAATTCCTTGACCTGCAGCAGATATAAATTTCAGAATAGTCAGATTAACTTTTCGAAGGTAAATGTTTATAGATACGTTTAGTTTTTTTAATGGATATAAATTTAAAGAGAGTAGTAGCAATATTATATGGCTGCTTAATTGCTGTAAATACTAGGAAAATTTTAAGGTATTTCTATATCCATTTAACTCTGATTCACTCACACAGAATTTGATAGGACCTATTCTAAGATATAGAACTGAACCTGTTGAGGTGATAGTGGCAAGTTGCAAAGAAGGATTTATAAGAATAATCTATTTTCCAATAAGCAAAGTCTTTAAAAAAAAGCATGGCTACCATGTGGAACAAAAAACAGAATTTAAAATCTTTTAATGTACGGATATCAAACCTGATCACATCATGTGACCTATCATCTTTTTGCTTTTGTGGAGCTGGGGTGGGCGTGGCCTGTGCATGACACAACCGGTCTCTGGGCCAGCAGTTTGACATCCCTGTATTAATGTATATACGAGAAGAACAATATTCTTACATTGGCTACATTCTGATTTTTAGGATTAATTTAAAATAATTGTAAATTTCTGCAGTAAAATAATAATACACACTTTGTCTTTAAGCACAACCATAATTTATGAAACCCTCAGAGTAGTGAACAAAATCATACAGATAACATATCCCAGAATTAATTTTTGTTTCAGATTTTTTGGAATGTTTAAAAAAAATGAACTTTTGACTACTTTATCAGCATTCTTATAAATACATACAGTGTTTTCCTCTTTAAAAATAACAGCAAATAGTTTTTGAGCATTTGTGAACAATTAAAATATACATTAGAAGTATTTGTAGTAATAATTACTTCACTATTATATGAAGAATATTTTACAGCTGTTCTATGAAATATAGAAACTCTTAGGAATCTTGGGAAGGGGAAAAAAGAGAACTTACATCATGATCTTTGCCTTCATGGATAGAAACACTATAAAAGGTACATAGTATAAGAATTGAATACGATAATTGAATTAAAGCTTGAATGATTTTTACCTGTAATTCATTTTTTAGTCCCAGTACAACTAGAGGTGTACCTTGCTGAACAGTACAATTTTCCAGCCAATCTAAATTAATAATTAGATAGTTGTTATCAAGATTTGTCTTGTAGTTATTTTTTTTTACAAATAGATTTCCCAGTGTGAAAAGATAGCAGAAGTAGTAGCTTAAAAATAACAGACAAAATAGCAGGCTATAAAATGGGGAAGCTTTTATACACTATGGACACTGCGTACAGAAATCTAATTTCTGTATTACTTTATAACTGTAAATAAGGACTTTAACAGGCTGCTTTTTAACAAAGTTATTAGGAAATTCTATTACAGTTTAGAGGGAAAAAAAACATTAAGAAGGAATCTAGCCATTATGGGGTAGTTCTTGATTATACAATTGCGTATACTGACGTAGTACTTTAATCCATCAGTACACTTTGATTTACTCTTGGACTGTGAATATTGTTTTAGTTCACCAAAACAAAATGTTGCACTTCCCTGCACTTAAATATTCAGATGAACAGTATGTACTTCATTAGACTTAGTATTCATCATATGGTTTATTAAGCTCATTATACATCTCGGATACTAGAAAAGATTATTTAAGAAGTAAATCTGAAAAGAGGTTACACGCCTTTCAGACATGAATTCTTTCTATGATTCAACTATCCCTTAATTACAGTGTATCCAAATGGTTAGAAGAATATTCAGAAAAGGCAAAACAGACTTTATACTGTATATCCATAATGGAAGATTAATAGGCAAATTTAAGCAAGAATGACCACCATATATATTAAATATACAGCAGGATAATTTTAGACATTTGGAATATGGTTTAAAGAAAGTTATGCAGCTAATAAATTATTGATGAAAGGATTCAGATAGTTAAAAGCAATTTAAAAGGTTTAATGTAAAGTATTTATATCTAAAGTTGTACTCAGCAATTGGGAAAAGAAGGGGAAAGAACGGGAAAAAGTATTATTAACAAATTTTCCCAGGTGTTTTTCTTTATGCTTTATTCCTACTTAGTGGTGGGTTTGTTTGTTTTTTTTGTATCTTTTATGTGTGCTATTTAGCTGTTATTACCCATCATAGACCTATGCATTTCATTAGTCTAATAATAAAATATCTTGAAATATTTTTACAATAGTATAATAGGATGTTTCAGTAAAACAAAATGTTTCCACATTGCTGTGAGATTTAAATTATGCCTAAACCAGAATATCATATTAATATTAATAAAATAAATCTTACTAAACTAAGTAAACTAAACTTTCAGAACTGTGCATGTATATGTAGGCACTTTTGGATAAGAGAAATATTCTTTATTGGTTAAAAGTAAAGTGTACATATTCTAGTAGAATCACCACTTTGGATGAAGCATTATCAGTACTTGACATAACATTAAGCTATAGTTTAGCTTAGTTAGCATATGTGTTCCACATGCTAAAATGCAGTTGAAAGTGACATGAGAATATACCTCTTTAGGGAGCTCTGCTTCCCATTTCTTTTTAAATAATTTAAATATTTTGTTTCAGAATTTTTTTTAAAAAAAACATGTTATCCAATTCATTGGAATACCTTTATTTGGTTTTATGTAATTATTACTCAGCCAGTGACCAAAGTCCTGGATCTACAACCTTTAGAAATTGATTATTTACTGCAGCATTTTTTACTATTACTAAAAATTTGCACAGTAAAATGGTATTGCTTTTGGTTTTTTTTTAACCTAATCTGGTAGTGAAGCAAGTTGCAAATAATAATACTTCTGTACTTCTGTCATTGGACAACAGTAGCCAGGAAGAATACCATGTCCTATCTTTAAGTTTCTTATAGGCATTCAGTTAAATATTGTGGGACAGAGATGCAGCAGCATTCTTGTGATTTTGCTCTCTTATTTGCTTTTCTTATGTTCACATACTGTAAACTTCATGATCATACATCCATGGTGTGGTATGTAGAACTTTTGTACAGGTGTTATTAAGGCTATTAATTTTCATAAATGCAAAACTTGGCTTCTCACAATATTCTGTATTGAGACAAGGCAAACACGTCAATATTGCTTCCTAAACTAGATAATCATAAAATTATGATAATTATAATACTATAAATAATATGTATTATAATTATATAATATGTAACATTTTAAAGTATAGTAATAATAAAATACCAGTGCTATTACTTTGCCTCAGCATTAAATATTTGTTAATGGAAATAAAGCTCCAGCTTTATTATTTGTGGTAGCAAATGAAATAATGTTAAGTAAAAGTTTCACAGAAGCTTCTGTTGTGAATAGAGAAAGCAGCAAAAGTGATTGGCAGCTCTTGTGATCTGCTGACTCTCATTCCACCTGAGGCCATTCCACCAGGCTCATTCTTGCTTATGATAAAGCAGGTAGTGAAAATACTGTCCAAGCTTGCTAATTGTTTTTATTTAAGCTTAACAAGTGCAAGATGCTTATTTGATTTGAAGAATGAGAATAGGGAATTGTAATTTTTAAAAAATTCCTTTTTTCCTATTTTGTTTGAAAACCTATTCTACAATGATGCTACCAGATCCTCAAATAGCATGGGAAATGGACCCCAAAAGTGCAGACATTCATTATATTCGGTCAGCAGAGACTGCCACTAAATATAAACAATTTAACTGCTGCTCTAGTCAAGAGCATATAGTAAAGAAGAGAGATATAGTAAAGAAAAAAAACAAACAGGAAAAGAAAATCCATGATAATCATTTATAGAAGTGCTTTGTAGGACTTTAGATTTGTTTTGGTACGTATGTGGTATAGTTTAAGTTTGTGATTTAAGAAGTTTGCAACTTCTTAAATCACTTCTATTCATTGCATATCAATTGGAGCAGATATCCGTGCAATCCCAGGTAAAGACTCAGTTGTGTGGTGCAGTTGCAGCTAGATGGTACACGAACCCTCAATTATATACCTGAGCACTTCTTTTTGCCTTCAAATCCAAAGTCCTATATAGTCATATTTATCTTTTATTATTATTATTAGTCATATTTCTATGCCGCCCACTCTCTGAGGACTCTGGGCGGCTTACACCAAAGGCAATATACTAAATAGCATATTGCCCCCAACAATCTGGGTCCTCATTCTCCAACGCGCAGCTTGGAGAATCCAAAGCTTCGGGTAGTTCAATAGTAGAGTAGCCTACACTGAGTGTGTTCCTTTAAATTTTTCCTCTTCAGACACGCCCACTTGCTCGGCAGAGCCTCAGTTTAGTTCACTCAGTCGAGCCTGTGACACTGTCTGAATATTTCTCCAGTTATCCTACTTGACTATTGTTCCTTCTGAAGCTTTGGAATTTTCCTTGAATTAGAAGTTCTTCATTAATTTGGACTATCTGGCAGGGGTGAGTTGCCTGGGGTACCAGGCTGCCTCCCCTGCTGTTTCCTTCTTCGCTTCCGAAGAGCCCCAATACACATTTAAGGCTTACGAACTTTCACTTGCCGCCCGGCGTGTGGGTAGGCTCCCTGGCTTGCCGGTAATTCCGCCCCCGCCATTGACTTTAATCTTCTCCGGGGCGATTTTAGAGCGCAGCCCTGCTCTCAGCGGCACGCTCTAAAGACTTGTGTATTGCATCGGCATCGGGATTGCTTCTGAGCGATCGCACGCTCCTAATAGCAGAGGCCCTGCTCTCAACGGCCCGCTCTAAAAACTTGTGGATTCCAAACCGCAGAGGAATTTAGCGTGCCGCCCCTTCTTCGCTGAGCTTTGGCTTCGTCTGGTGAAAGGTCTCGGCTTAACAATTGCTTGGACTGTTTTGACTTGTGGCAAGCGCTGGGAGTGGCCTTCGGACTCGCGCGCTATTCTATTGCCTCAGGCGCTGGGAGCGTTACTTTGACAGTTCGCGCCTTAATTTCCTCATTCAATTGGTGGTTTCTGTTGGCGCGTCCCTCCTCAGCAGCTGGCTGATCGCCCCTCTCAGCAGGGTCTGCCCAGCGCGAAGCAAGCAATGGAATCCAGCTCCATTTCTGTCACTTCCTGGCTGCGGTCCTAGTTTGGAGGTTTTCTCCTTCTCCTTGACATCCTCGCGCCATTTTTCTACTGCCTACTTTCCAGACAGGCAAACGGCTGCCTTCATCTGCCCAGCAACAGCTCCACGCATGCGCGGTAGCCTGCTAGAAGCCAAGAGGCAACTATACTGTCAAATATCCTTTTTCAGCCACCCTATTCCAAAGTGACTTGGCTCCTGGCTGTACCCTTGGAATTGTCTTACCTGTTCCTCCTTTTTCTTCATCCAAGTTGATTGATCCTCAACTCCCTTTAAATAAATAAATAAATAAATAAATAAATAAATAAATATAAAATAAAAAAATAAAAAATAATAGAAACAACAAGAAAAATAATCAAAAATTTTTTCTTACACTTACCTCGTTCATTGGCATTCGCCCTGACTACGGCCGAGCGTGAGCCTTCCTCGGAGCTTGAGGATTGTCCAAGCTCTCCAGAACCTCAGCCAGACAGGCCAAACAGGAAGGCTAAGAAACATTCCTCTCTCGCATCTTCTTCCTCTGCGGCTCCGCCCTCTAAATGGTCAAAGTCCTCATCTGCTGCAACCAAGGATGCTTCCAGGAGACACAAGGCCCTGGAACGACAGTTTGAAAAAGCACGCAAGTTATCGGATAAGACTTCGCATTCCCGCCAACCGCCTCCACTGTCACCTGTGGTGGAGACAACGGTTCCGCCCCATCAGCAATACCATCAGCTGCCCCATCAGCAATACCATCAGTTACCGCAACCGTCTCCCTCCAGTCTGAGCCACCTCAGCCTTCTGCTTCCCACCAGATCCAGCCGGGTGGCCCTCTAGACTTGTCTTGCGGTGCCTCCTGTCTTCAGAGGGCTCAACCTGAGGCAACCTTTACTCCCACAGCTGCTGGCTTGCGCACTGTGGACTTAGCGCCTCCTCCTGTCCAGTATGATATCCCTCGCCTGATATCTGAGACTGTCTCCCGCACTCTGGCAGCGAACGTACAGCAGCCAGTACATTATGCTGCCTGGCCTCAGACGCAATACCCTCCTCCTCCTCTTCCCCGCCCGTCCCAGCCGTTTACATACCAGTATCCTTCCGCGGGGCACCCAGACACATCGCATCGCGCATACGGTCACTGCGGGGAGTCATCTTCGGAGGATGGTGACACTGAACCCCAAGATTTAGAGTTCTCCGACGATGAAGACATGCCTCCAGAGAAACCTACCTTTTCTGGCCTTTTCAGACCGTCACTATTTAAGTCCCTTCTGCATAAGGCCAAGCTGGCTATGAAGATGAATGATCCGGCCCCGCAGTCAGATCAACCAGGGCCTTCTCAACCGCATGAGGCATTGTTCACGGCGCCCAAACACGAAGCTGATTTCATCCCGTGTCCAGAGTTGTTCTCGGAAGTGGTTCAACGTTCCTGGGCCTCGCCTTCCTCATTGCCCGCCCCAACAGGCCTGGACAAAAAACTATATTGTTCGGCCCCTTGCCTTCAGGAACTACTGCAGCTACCAACGGTGGATGCCCCAGTTGCCAATCTGACCGTCATCAGTAATCTCCAACGATGTAACGGATGGTCTTCGCTCGGAGGACCGGAGAGCAGAATTTACTTTCCATCGGACACATAATGCCGTGGCATGGGCGGTCAGAGCGGCTACTTCGGCTTCATACTTCAGTCGGGCATCCTTGATATGGCTCCACCAGCTTCAGGAGCGCCTCCCTCCTGAAGACACACGTCTCCACCAGGATGTAAACAAGCTGGTGGCGGCGACAGAGTATACGGTGGACGCCTCCCTTAATGCCGCTAAATTTGCATCGCGAGCCTTAGTGTCCTCTGTCACTTCTCGCCGTTTGCTGTGGCTCAAAAACTGGAGGGCTGATGCAAAGTCCAGGTGGCGTCTGGCTTCAACGCCTTATAAGCGTTCCCGACTCTTTGGGGACGCTCTAGACCCCATCCTTGTAGAAGACAAGGATAAGTGGAAGGTCATGCCATCCTCTTATAAGAGAGCAGAACGTAAACCTTCGTCCTATTCCACCAGGCAGCCCTTTCGGTATGATGCCGGACCGTCCGGGTCCTTCTCCTCCAGACCTTACTCGCAAGGATTCGATCGCTCATTCGATAGACATTCCTTCAGAGACGGCGGACGGAAGCCCCCAACCACCAAACGGCCCTTCTGAGGTACGGGCTCCCATGCCTTCAGAAGAGGAAAATGACTACACCCACCTTCCCATCGGCGGCCGTCTGAGACATTTTCTCTCTCAGTGGGAGTTTTCAACGACGGACGCCTGGGTGCTCCAGACGATCCGCCTAGGTCTCACCCTGGAGTTCCGGTCTCATCCCCCCTCCCACTTTGTACAATGTCCCCTCCCGTCCAATCTAGCCCAGCATCAATTAATGGAGGCAGAAATCCATCACCTGCTCCAAATATGGGCCATAGAACCGGTTCCCCCCCAACATCGGGGGACCGGCTTCTACTCAATCTTTTTTCTGGTTCCCAAAGCATCGGGGGGTTACAGGGGCATATTGGCCCTCAAGAGACTGAACGAGTTCATCATATATTATCAGTTCAAGATGGAATCTCTTCGCTCAATCCTAGCTTCCATTCGACCATCGGATTGGATGACCTCTATTGATTTGAAAGAGGCCTACCTCCACGTGCCCATACGACCGTCCCATCGTCGTTTTCTCCGCTTTGCTTACAACACCTGGCATTTCCAATACAGGGCTATGCCCTTCGGCCTCTCTTCTGCCCCCAGAACCTTTACGAAGCTCCTGGCAGCAATGGCGGCCCACCTACATCAACAGCCAGTGCGGCTCCACTGCTACTTGGATGATATCCTGGTGCTCTCTCCCACTCTGCTCCGGGCCTCCCGAGACCTGCAGATAGTGTGCCGCTGTCTTCGTTAACACGGCTTTTCCCTCAACATTCCGAAGAGCCATTTGCAGCCCACTACGCGATCCTTCACCTGGGAACAGTAATAGATTCGGTGAGGGGCCAAGTGTTCTTGTCAGCAGATCGATGTTCCAGTCTCCAGTCCTTGACATCTCAAGTCCTGTCCTCCCGGGAGGTGACATTACTGATCTTGTCCCGCCTGCTCTGTAAAATGATATCCTGCCTGTCAGTCGTCCCTTGGGCGAGGTTTCACTCCCGCCAGCTGCAGTGGTTCCTCCTACCCTTTCAGAGGGCCAGACGGAGCAACTCTTCCACACGAGTATCCCTTCCGCTGGAGGTCTCACGGTCCCTCCTCTGGTGGTCGTCCCCGAGTCTGCAACAGGGCTGTTACTTTCAGAATCTACAGCATCTGATAGTGACAATGGACGCCAGCCTGTCAGGTTGGGGAGGTCACTTTCTCACTCACGTCGCCCAAGGTCTGTGGTCACCAGAGGATCGCCGCATGGGGATCAACTGGCTGGAGCTTCGCGTGATCTGCCTCTTGCTCCAACAATGTAACAGCAAAGGCACATGTAAACCGTCAAGGGGGAACCCGTTCGGGACCACTTATGGAAGAGGCGACTCTGCTCCTGATATGGGCGGAGGCGCATGCTCTCTCCCTAACAGCAGAACACATTGCCGGGACCACGAACATCAGAGCGGACTGGCTCAGCAGGCAACATCTGGACCACGCCGAGCGGCGCCTTCACCCCGATCTGTTCGCTGAAATTGCTCGCAGATTCGGCATGCCTCTGGTCGACCTATTCGCCAGCCGCGACAACACGCACCTTCCCAGGTTCTTCGCTCGGTACCCGTGTCCTCAGGCAGAAGGGGTCGACGCGCTCACCTCCCCCTGGCCCAGAGGTCTCTTCTACGCCTTCCCCCCTCTGCCACTCCTTCCTCACCTGATTCGCAGGATAATAGCGGACAGGGCCGACGTCATTCTTGTCGCACCCCATTGGCCACAGAGACCCTGGTTTGCGGACTTGATGGACCTGTCAATAGCACGGCCATGGCAGATAAGAGGGGACAGGATCGTTCTCAGCCAGGGGGTCATGCTGCACACAGAACCCCAGTGGTTGCAGTTGACCACCTGGCGTTTGAAAGGATCTTGCTAAGGAGAGTCAAGGTACCCAGCAATGCGATCCCCACTATTGAGGCGTCCAGGTGGCCGTCCCCCCGCATTTACAATGCTACTTGGACTTCCTTTTGCGCCTGGTGTGCCAAGTCTCACCTGGACCCGACGTCCGCCTCTGTTCCTGAGGCTCTGGGATTCCTCCAGGAGGGCCTCGATAAGCACCTCGCTCCTAACACTCTTCGTCGCCAGGTTGCCGCACTAAGTACTGTTTTCTCTTCTTCCGCTAATCTTCCTCTCTCGCAGGACCCTACGGTTCGCGCCTTTCTATGAGGGGCAACCAACCTGCGTCCTCCAGTTATCCATCGCTACCCGTCCTGGGACCTGACCTTGGTCCTTCAGGCCCTCATGCATCCTCCATTTGAGCCTCTCGCTTCAATCAGCCTCCGGTTTCTGACACTCAAAGTGGCTTTCTTGGTCGCAGTTACTTCGGCTCACCAAATATCTGAACTTGCGGCCTTGTCGGTGAGAAGCGATCTCTGCATTTTTCACACCAATCGTGTTGTACTGAGACTAGATCCCTCATTTCTACCTAAAGTAAATTCCTCTTTCCATCGAGCCCAGGAATTGATTCTCCCGGACTTCTGCCCGGAACCTCGACATCTTCGAGAAGAAAACTGGCACCTCTTAGATGTCCGCCGGGCCCTACGCAGATACATTAAACGAACGGAGCATTTCCAAAAATCTGAATCGCTTTTCATCTCCTTTCTGCCCGCCACCATGGGCCGGAAGGTTTCTTCTACAACAATTGGGAGATGGCTCAAATCTTGCATCTCCAGGGCTTATTCAGCTAGGAACAGACCTGTTCCGCAGAGGATACTTCCTCACTCCACCAGGAGCGCCGCCACCACGGCCGCCTGGGCCACCAATGTGTCCGTCTCCGACATCTGCAGGGCGGCTACCTGGTCATCCTTGAATCCCTTCATACGGCACTACAAGGTGGACTCCTTTGCCTTGGCGGAGGCGTCCTTTGGTCGCCGCGTGCTCCAAGCTGTATCCAACTCTTCAGACGACGTGCAGCAGCCGGTCTCCCCTCCTGTCTGAACTTGCTTGGGTACATCCTGAAGCTTTGGATTCTCCAAGCTGTGCGTTGGAGAACGCTTACCTGAACGTCCCTTCTCGATGCGCAGCTGGAGAATCCAACCCTCCCAACTTGGCTGCTGTAGAATTTCTGCCTTACGCTCTACTGCTCCTTCCTTCGTGAACAAAACTGAGGCTCTGCCGAGCAAGTGGGCGTGTCTGAAGAGGAAAAATTTAAAGGAACACACTCAGTGTAGGCTACTCGACTATTGAACTACCTGAAGCTTTGGATTCTCCAGCTGCGCGTCGAGAAGGGACGTTCAGGTAAGCAACGTCCATTTTATCCACCTCGGAAGGATGGAAGGCTGAGTCAACCTTGAGCCAGTGAGATTAGATCCGCTGATCTGCTGAACTAGCAGTCAGCTGAAGTAGCTGCAGTACTGCACTCTAACCACTGCACCACCTCAGCTCGAAATGTATAGAAAGGTGGAAGATGAAGGACTTGTGTTTTGTATGCATTGGTATTAAATGTGGCGATCTTAAATATTATAAAAAAGTTTTTTAAAAATTAAAAAAAATAAACAATTCTTGCAAATAACAGATTCTCCACAAATTGAAAATGTCTGAATTGTTTAAAATACCATCCAGCTAAAAATTGGAGAGAAAAATTACTTCAAAAGGAAGAGAATAAAAGTGGAAATTGGAAGAAAATGACTTCCACTTGGATTTTTAACTTTTTAATTTTAAAAAGTTGATACCCATCAAATAACTTCTCTATTTTACACTACATTTCTATATTTCAAATATATATGCCTATTCTTAAGTAATTACTTATTTAATAGCCAAATAATTTGTGTAGGTTACAGCAAAGTACTTACTTCTTTAAAGATTAACTAGTAATTTTTTAATTTATATGAACAATTCTGCTGTGAACCTTTAGATAAAGAAAAATGGTAGCTAAACTGAACAAAAAAACAAAGTGCTCAAATCAGAGTAGAGAAAAGTGGGATCCAAAATCAGATACACACATTCCTGTATAAACAAAAAAAATCTTGACTATCTAAACTGTAATTGTTAAAGCAATATTTTGTTTCAAAAATAGTTTTCTGCAGTATTTTTGGTGAATATTGCACAAACAAGATTGCCAGATTAAAATAAAAATGAAATCTAAAATGAGTTTTTGAAATACATGTAACCATTATTTGCTTAGTCAAGAATCCCTATGACCTTCATATTGAAGAGGGATAAGCAAAGTAATTTAAGCTGGGGCTGGGGTTTCTGTTTGTGTCTGGAGTTAAACATGCTTATTTGTCAATAACTATACTAAGGTAACTGAAGCTGTTGAGATGTTGATGATGATGGGTGTCATGTGATATATTCACTAATGTACTGGTAATCTGTATGAACAATTCTTCTATGAACATTTAAATACAAAGAATGATGGCCGAACTAGCCCTGCCATAATGTAGAAATGGAAGGAGTCAGTGATATAAGGAATAAATTAGGCATTAAACTGTTGTTTAGTCTAAAAAATTTTATTTTTGTAGGACCTAGTTCTTCTTTTCTTAACTTTTTGTGGCTTAGATTTCCATCCTGGTTGCCTTTCTAGGAGTTGTATATCAGCTGATTGATTTCCATGCTGGTCTGTAACTTGATAAGTCATCACATTAGAATCCAAAGTCACCTCTCTTGTATTTAAAGGTGATCCAACTATAACCTCTGAAGGAGAATCCAAAAGCGGCTCATCCAAAAAGGCCTCTGTAACTTGTTGTTTTTCCATTACCTCCACCTCCATCTGCTTAGCCTGGGTTTCAATCTCTTGTTGATTTTGCTTTTCTTTATTCCCCTCATGTGTTATACATAGAGATGTTGAATCCATTTTAAGAACCTTATAATAAAATTCTTCCGCTTTTTCAACAGTATTTAGTTGATATCTTTCTCCTTGATATCTCAATATTATTCCAACTGGAGCATCCCACCTAAATGGGATGTTTTGTTTCTTTAGCTCAGTCACCAAAAATCCAAAATCCTTTCTATCTTTTAACATCTTGGGCGGCAGCTCTTTAAATATCCAAATCTTCCTTCCATGCATTTCAAGAGTGGAGTTAAAAGACTTTTGCACAATATCATTTCTTATTCCTTTATCAGTAAAGTAAATCACCACATCTCTAGGCAACTGCCTTTGCTTTGCCAACCAAGAATTTGCTCTGTAAGCCTTATCAATCTTACAGGATACCTCTTCAGGACTAACCTTTAAAATCCCAGCCAGAACTTCAGCAGACATCTTTCTCAAATCTTCTTTTTTATTTTCCTGTATTCCCCTAATTCTAACCGCAAATTCCATAAATCTGAATTGCATCATTATGACTTCATTTTCAATCCTTTGTTTTGTATTATCTGCATTGTGAGTCTTGTTGTCAGCTTCCTTTATTTTTGACTCTACTTCTGAGCTATTTTCTTGAATCATTGTTAAATCATTTTCAATTCTTTGTATTTTATTATCCAAATTATAAATCTTATAATTTGAAACTTCCTTCATTTTAGACTCTATTTCTAAATTAATCTCTTTATCCATCTTTATCATTGCGTCTAAGAAATTTATCATATGTTGCTTGAATTTATCATACTTTTGTTGAACCAACCCTTTAATTTCCTGTCTAAATTTTTCAAGGTTCTGGTTCACAATCTCATCTTGTCTTGCCATCTCCTCCAAAACAAATTGCATTAGATCTTTAAAGCCATTCCTCTGCATCTGCAAGCTCAAAACTTGTTCATGTGGTTTATAAATGGGGGAGCCCCCCCACACAGCTTGGTTGTCTGGCTTTGTCAGTTTTAACGCCATCCTGCCACACAAGCAGATTTTTTTTTCCCTTTAAAGAAGAAGACTTCTCTCCAAACAATATCAATATCAAGTCTCTAAGAAGGAAGAAGCATGAAATAGGAATTTTTCTCTTCACTTCTAGCCAGCGCTATTGTCTCAATTACTTTGTAACATATTGAACTAGTCAAACGGACTAGTTCAAACGGACTTTCGCTTTCGGCTTTCTTCTCAAGCCTCAGCCAGTCGCCATTTTAAACTTTCTTTTTTCCCCCTTCCACTCTTCTTTACGTTTAAAGTCAGTCTTAGGGTTGTTAGAAATACTTGCAATTTAGGGTCCCAGGTCCGGATTTCATCCTACTTGTTCAAAGAATCTGTTAGTTTTCGTTAGTTGGTCTGGTTCCATTGCCTGGCTCTGCAAAGCGCAGAGTTCTCCCGAAGCCCGGAGCAGCGGCGAGCGAAAATAGGGAGCCTCATCCTGCTTCCTCCCCAGAGACAAAAAAAGAACTCTGGGGACTTTGCAGAGGGCTCTACCTGCCCTCGCCAGCTCTGTCTCTCGTTTCCTTACGGAAACGGAGTTTTTCGAGCCGCCTTTCAGCTGTAAAGGCGGCTCTTTACGGGCGACGGGGCTGGCGGTCCCAAGGGACCGTCTGGCAGCGACAGAAGCCAAACTGGAAGCCAACAATAGCACATTTGAATGTGTAATTATACATGTATGTATACATCTGTTATGAAACCCAGATGTAGAGAAGGATTGTTGCCACTTCAGTGGTTAGATGATTTTTTTCAGTATCAGCTTTTCTGATATGAATAAAACAATTCTCTCTTTACGTTTTTCATGCAGCTGGATAAAGTCCATTTGTAGTGCCTAACCAGAAATGCCAGTTGTCAAAATTATAGATAATTAAGGATTATGACTGAACTTTTGACTTTTACTTTTTACAGTATCAAAACTACTGCAGCTGTTTAGATAAAGTACAATTTCTTGATATAATTCATTAACAGAAAAGAATTGGAAATAAAGTTTGCATACCATGAGATCACAGCAAAGAATGAGATGTGCAATTCTCATATGCCCACACATATACAAGTAGTTATTACTATAGATTTTGTTTTTCCCCCTGTTTAATCATGTCTAATTCTCATTGACTGCCTTAACATGTTTCTGCAATTGTTTTGGCAATTTCTTTTCATAAGTGGTTTACCATTACTTTCTTCCTAAACTGAGAGAAAGTGACTGGCCCAAGATCATCGAGCTGTCTTTGTGCCCAAGATAGGACTGGAAGTCATGGTCTCTAGTATCTAGCCTGATGCCACACTGACTCTCTTACTCTGATAAACAAATCCCCAAAATATGTGAATTAAATCATTTATTCCAGACTTTGGATCTCTTTGGAAATAATAATAATAATAAATTCTCCGAGGTGAAGAAACGCCAGTCAGACTGGGGAAACGGCTCCTTTATCCAGCGTGGACCGGGTCTGCACCAATTTAAATAGCTCCGCCCTCTTGCTCCAATGTTTCGACTCGGTCCTCGCTGGATGGTTGTGTCTTCCAGTCTGGCTAGTTAAATCGCCATAATTTCAACAATTTGGATCGTTGGCTTCTATAAATTCGTCCCTTCGTTATTGGAGGCTTCCGGATTGCCGCCAGCCGGGGCTCCGGCTTGGAATCTGTCGGCTGACAGATTCCCTTGTTTGCGGCATTTTCCTTCCTCCTTCACTCGGCGCTGCATTTTAAAGGCAATTAACCCAGCAGCCGCTTTTTACGATCGGCAAGCTCCTCTCGTTATCTGATCGCAGTAATAGCCATGAGCTAGTGATCCCACCAAATAGCTTGCTAGAACGCTGCAACCGCTGAGGAGTTCTACGGAGCAGAGCCTTCGCTTCTCGTAAGTCTCTGGGGTGGTTTATTTTTGGCGCGCTTGGGATGGCGGCCATTTTGAAGGGCCAAAATCAATATCGGGCAATGGCTGAAAGAAATAAGGGCCGTAACCGTCCTCATAAACCTTCTTCTTCCGGCCAGGATTGTTTGATCTCCGATCCACTGGAAGGTCCTTCAGGCCTGGCCAAGCCAGCAAAATTGCATAAGGCCAATAAGACTTCCTCCTCCCAGGCCGCTCCAGCGCCATCCAGAGAGGAGCAGCGGCGCCACAAGGCCATGGAAAAGGCCTTTAACAAGGCTTCCTCCAGAGCAAGGCCCATTTCACCTGAGCGCCCTCCTCTAACGACCTCCGTTTCAGGGCCGGTTATCCAAGATGAAGCCCGTAGTGTGAGGAGCCTATCTCCTGACCGCCCAGTCCCATTGGGACCTGCCCTTCCCCCGGGCAAGGAGCCTCTTTTTCAAACTGAGGCTGGATCCGTTCCTTTTCCCAGCTCTCTTCAACCAGCCCAGTTGCCTGCTCTGGTAGTACCTCCACCCCCTCAGGACTCTATCCCTCCACTTCCAGAGGCGTTTGAAGCCCTTCTCACCAGTGCTATCCGCCAGGGCTTTGCCCAATGTCTCCAACAAGCAGGCCTTCAGTCTCCTCCCCCAGTTTCAGCTCCTTCCTCCATCGGGGAGCTTCACCATCTTACTACTACTGATCAGTCCTTGGATATGGATCAGGACGAATTGGAATTGGCCACGGAGCAAGCAGCTGTCTCTGAGCCCTGACTCCGCCTTATCTGAGGATGAGGGTCTGAGCCCAGACCAATCTCCTTTTATAGGCCTTTTCCGCCCGCAGATGTTCCGCTCTCTCCTTTTTAAGGCCATTGCTACCACCCGATTAGGCGAGGTTCCCCCTCCGGAGGTCTCACCGTCTACTGCTGACCCAGCTTCTGCCTTGTTCGCTGAACCAACGGTGGCCCCTGAAACCATCCCAGCACCAAAGCTGTTTCTAGATGTTCTTCGTCGCCAATGGTCCCTGCATGGTGCTGGTTCAAGTCCAAATAATCTGGATAAACGCCTCTACAATGCGGCTTCTATGTCTGACCTACTTCAGCCACCCACTGTTGATGCTCCAATCGTGGCCTTGTCCAACCCCTCACATCCCACAGGACCGCCAGAGGATTTTCTCCGTCCTGAGGACAAGCGTGCAGAGAAAACACTGATTAAGGGCCATCTCGCCGCTGCCTGGTCTATTAAATCATCCTCTGCGGCCTCATTCTTCAACAGGGCTGCCCTCCTCTGGATCAAACAGTTTCAGGACCACTTACCTCACTCTGATTCCAGGGTTCAGCAGGACATCAACAAAATCACGGCTGCCCTGGAATACTCTGCTGACGCAACCCTGAACACTACCCGGTTTGCAGCAAAAGCCCTGGGTTCCTCCATTACTTCGCGCCGCCTTTTATGGCTCAGGGGTTGGCAGGCTGACATGCGCAGCAAGTGGCAGTTGGCATCTTCCCCTTACACTCCCGGCAATCTCTTTGGCCCGCCTCTACTGGTCGAGACAAGGGATCGACGCAAGATTCTCCCTTCACAACATCGGCGCTCCAACTCCCGCTACTCGCCTTATCCTCGGCTCCAGTCCTTTCGGACATGACACCTCCTTCCAGTCCCACTACCAGCGTACATCCCAGCCAAGGTCATCCCAGCCCAACATTCAGGTCAGATCGGGGGGTCGGTTCCCACCTAGGTGGCCCTTTCGGGGGGGGATGGGGTCGTTTCCCCCGGAGAGGTACATAAGCCCAACTGGGATCCTCACATTGGGGGCCGCCTCTCTCTTTTTTATGACCAATGGCGGTCTTCAATATCAGACGCTTGGGTTTTGTCAACTATAAAATCAGGCCTTCTGTTGGAGTTTTCTTCCCCTCCCCCCCCCTCGGTTTTTTTGTCCTGTCCTCTCTCTAAGGACCCAGTTAAACAAGCTCTTGTTTCCTCTGCTATAATCCATCTCTTATCTATCAGGGCTGTTCAACCCGTTCCCCCTGAGCAACAGGGCCTGGGCTTTTACTCCCGCCTCTTCATTGTAAAGAAATCCTTGGGAGGCTGGTGGGCCATTTTAGATCTCAAGGCCTTGAACCGGTACATAACTTACCGCTAGTTCAAGATGCACATGTTGTTTTCTATTTTGGATTGTCTCAGGCCTGGTGACTTTCTTTCTTCCATTGACCTAACGGAGGCCTACCTCCATATCCTTATCCACCCTTCTCATTGCCAATTTCTTCGTTTCCACTACAAGGGTTCCCATTTCCAGTACCGCGCCCTATCCTTTGCTCTGTCCTCAGCCCCTAGGGTTTTTACATAGATTATGGCCTCCCTAATTGGCCATATTCGCTCCATTCCTATTCGTTTACAATTTTATTTGGATGACATTTTAGTTATGTCTCCCTCTATTCCTTCGGTGCACACTGACCTTTCCACTGTCCTAACCCTCTTACAAAGTCATGGATTCTCCGTAAATTGGGCTAAAAGCCACCTCTCACCATCCACTCGTATTGTCCATCTTGGGGCTTCCATTGACACACTTTCCTCCCAGGTATTCCTTTCCCCCAACCGCCAAGCCAGTCTCAAGGCCTTGGCCAATCAGTGCATTATGCAAAGATTGGTGTCACTGCTAAAGTTATCCTGCCTTCTTGGTAAAATGGTCTCCACATTTGGGATTGTTTCATGGGCCCGATTGCATAGTAGAGAGCTCCAGTGGCTCCTCCTTCCCCATCAACGATCGGGTCAAAGTTCTTCACTGTCCTGTGTCCGCCTGCCTCGATTGGTCATCTCTTCCCTCAGATGGTGGACTTCGGACGCTATCTCCAAAGGCACATATTTCAGGGAACCTTCTCGTCTGGTCCTCACGACAGACGCCAGCTTGGCAGGTTGGGGAGCCCACCTTCTTCATCACATGGCTCAGGGTCGGTGGTCCCGGCTGGAACGCCACCACAACATCAATTATCTGGAACTACGCACAGTTCAATTAGCACTCCTCCGATTCCAACCTCTGGTAGAGGGCAAAGACATTCTTGTTTTAACCGACAACGTGGCCACAAAGGCTCATATAAACAAGATGGGGGACACTCACTCCAGAGCCCTGCTGGTGGAAACGGTCCTCCTCGGTTGGTGAGCTGAAGCGCATCTCACGACAATAAAGGCGGATCACATCTCGGGGACAACCAACCTTCAAGCGGGCGCCCTCAGCCGCTCTCGGTTGGACCACGGGGAGTGGACCCTCCCTCTCCCTCTCTTCCACGATATCACGAGCTGTTTCGGCCTCCCAGTGCTAGACCTCTTTGCCTCGAGCCAGAACAACAAGCTCCCCAGCTACTCCCGCTTTCCGGATCCCCGGGCCGATGCCACGGATGCCCTTTGCAGCCCATGGCCGTCAGGCCTCCTGTATTCCTTCCCCCCCTGCCGCTCATTCCCCGTGTACTCAGGAGGATGTTGGAAGAACAGGCGGAACTCATCCTCACTGCGCCTCATTGGCCCCGCAGGCCTTGGTATGCGGACCTTCTTTCTCTGTCGGTAGCTCCACATTGGCGCATTCCGGACTCCAGGATAGTACTCACTCAGGGGGCTCTTCATCATCCAGATCCCGCTTGGCTCCATCTAACCGCCTGGAGGCTGAGCGGCTCCTCTTGATGGAGGCCAGAGTCCCTACCAGGGTAATTTCCACAATGCAGGCGGCTCACCGGCCATCTACTTCACGCATTTATGAAGCAACATGGCAATCTTTTTCTAAGTGGTGTAGACGCTCCTCCATCGATCAACTGTCAGCTTCAGTTCTTCAAGTTCTTTCTTTTCTTCAAGACGGGTTTGATTCAGGTTTGACTCCAAACACGCTACGTCGCCAAGTGGCAGCTATCGCCTCTATTCTCTCCTGCAATTCTTCGGACTCTATCGCTCGTCACCCTCACATTTGCATCTTCCTTCGGGGGGCAGTCAATCTCCGTCCTCCCCCGATTCATCGCTACCCTACATGGAACCTCAACAAGGTCCTGAATGCCTTAACTCTGTCTCCGTTCGAACCTCTCCATCAGATGTCCCTCCGTTTTTTGTCCTTCAAGGTGGCATTCCTCGTTGCCATAACCTCAGCCCGTCGAATATCCGAGCTGGCATCTCTATCAGTCCGCAGTGACCTCTGCATTTTTCATACTGACAGAGTGGTCCTCCGCCTTGATCCGGCTTTCCTACCCAAAATCAACTCTAGATTCCACCGAGCTCAAGAGCTCGTACTACCGGACTTTTGTCCGCGCCCAGTTCATCGGTTGAAGCAGTCTTGGCATCTCCTCGACGTCCGTCGGGCGCTAAAGATTTACATCTCTCGGACGGCCCCTCTTCATAAGACGGAGGCTCTGTTCATATCCTTTCAACCTGCTTCCATCGGGGCCAGAGTCTCCAGTACCACCCTAGGTCGCTGGATTAGGGCTACTATTGCTACAGCCTATCAACAACAGCATCTCCCAGTTCCACCCCACATCACTGCGCACTCGCCGAGGAGCGCTGCCACTTTGGCGTCTTGGGCTACCCAAGCTACTCTGGAAGAGGTTTGCCGGGCGGCAACGTGGACGTCGATTTCTCCATTCATTTGCCATTACCGGGTGGACTCCTTCGCTTCCGCGGATGCAGCCTTTGGTCGTTGAGTCCTACAGAAGGTGCTTCGATCTTAGAGCCTGCGGGCCGGAGTTTCCCTCCCTGGTGACATTTGGCTTTGGTATGTCCCCAGTCTGACTGGCGTTTCTTCACCTCGGAGAATGGAATTTGGTCTTACCTGATAAGTCCGTTCTCAAGTAGAAAGAAACGCCAGTCAGCCCCACCCCTTGTCCGGCCCTCCGGGTTGGATGGGAGGGGGGTTTGGATATTAATTCTCTCTCATTTCAGGAAGACACAACAGTCTACACCATGGCCCTCGCCGAAACACTGGAGCAAGAGGGCGGAGCTATTTAAATTGGTGCAGACCCAGTCCACGCTTGATAAAGGAGCCGTTTCCCCAGTCTGACTGGTGTTTCTACTCGAGAACGGACGTATCAGGTAAGACCAACGTCCAATCCAGCTACTCCACTGTTAGACTTCCATTTTCAGATTCTTTCATTTTTGGATAAATGTTATTGATCTAAAGTACATATCTCTAATTCCCAAGATACTCCTGGTTTAGAATTTTTCTGCAAAACTATTGTGATGGCTCAAGTTCAGTTCACTATCTGTATTTTTTAAAAATAAAATTTTCCCCTTAGTTTCCTAAATCAGATTTGCCATTGAAGAAATATAATAAACTATTGTCTTGAGTTTTATAAAAGAGCAAATGGAAGTTTGTCAAAAGATAGAGAATTTATACCTCTTCAAGAATTGGATAGTGTTATAATAGATTTAGGAAGGAACGTAGGAAATTTAATATGAATGCCATCTTCGGTTATCAGATACTATATTTTTATACATTGAATTCTTTTTTAAAAAAGAAATGTAACAAATATAGTACATTTTAAAGAAAAAAATGTAAATATGTTGCATCATATTCTAATTACAATATAAAATTTTAATGACCATAACATTTTATCTTTTTTTAAAGTAATATATTTATCTATCTGCCACCTCAACTTATATTGTAATTTTGATTCAATATTCACCTATAAGCAGAAAGTTACAAGGTAGAAATGTATACTTTCTGAAACCTTAATTTTATTTTGTGCAGATAAATTAAATTATACCCGTATTTTCTATTTTTATAAGGTAGCATAATTCAGTTGGGAAACTTGCTTTGTATGCAGAAGCGCCTGGTCCCTGCATTTCTAATTTAAAAGATCAGATAACAATTTATAGGAAGGTCCCTTGCACCAGATCCTGGAAAGTAACTGCCATTAAAGTAGATTCTGGACTGAAACCAGAGCAGGCCATCTTAGACATATTTTGTTAAACTGGAGTCCCAAAGGTGCTTTTTCAAGAGAAAACTGAGCTTGTGGTTTTTTTAAAAAAGTTTCGCTTCTCATCCAAGAAGCTTCTTCACCTCTAACCGGATGGTGGGGAATGGAAGAATTTATATTCCTTCAAAGAAAAAGCATCTTTGAGACAATTATGAGCTGGATCACTTTAGAACTGTGATGGTGAACCTCTGGCACACGTGCCACAGGTCGCACACGGAGCCATATTGGTGGGCACACAAGCGTTGCCCTAGCTCTGTTCCGGTGCACATGCACACACCAGCCAGCTGATTTTCGGGCCTTCTGGGCCCACCGGAAATCAGGAAACAGACTGTTTCCGGCCTCCAGAGAGCCTCCAGGGGGATGAGGAAGGCCCATTTTTCGCTCTCCCCAGGTTCCAGAGGCTTTTAGGAGCCTAAGGAGGGCGAAAACAGCCTTCTCTACCCCCTGGAGGCCCTCCAGAGGCCAGAAATGGAACATTTGCAGACATCCGATGGGACCGGAAGGCCTGTTTTTCACTCTCCCCAGGCTCTGAGCCTTTCTAGGAGCCTGGGGAGGGCAAAAACAGCCTTTCCCACCCCTCGGAGGCCCTCTGGAGGCTATAAATGGCCCATTTCCAGCCTCAGGAGGTCTCCAGGGAGGTGGGGAAGGCCATTTCCGCCCTCCCCAGGCTCCTAGAAAGCTCAGAGCCTGGGAGAGCGAAAAACAGGCCTTCCGGTCCCATCGGAAGTCGGCAAATGGTCTATTTCCGGCCTCTGGAGGGCCTTTGAGTGGTAGGGATGGCCGTTTTTGCCCTCCTTAGGCTCCAAGAAAGCCTCTGGAGCCTGAAAAACAGGCCTACCAGGCCCATCGGGGCTTCATGTGCTGAAAGCGGGGGGAGCATGTGGAGTCACGCACGCATGCGTGGGAGTGTGGGGTGCATCGAATTATGGGTGTGGGCACGTATGACCCCCCTGAACTCCCCCCCTGCTTTTGGCATGTGACGGCAAAAAGGTTAGCCATCAATGTTTTAGAATCTCCATAGACTGTTAAACTAAAGGAATCTTGTAAGTGGGCATAATACATTGGAGATGAGATAGTATTTGGAAAAAAGAAGACCTGCACAACTACTTACTTTTATAGCTAATGCACATGTTAATTTTTGCATAAAAGTAGTATCTTTTCTTTCTGAAAAATTGAATGCAGTACCAAAACTTAATTGACTTTCTCTGTGTTTTAGGGATCATCTACTGTCTCTCTTTTATTTATGTGAGTCATTTCAAGTGGTGACAATTTTTTATCTTTAATGAAGTAATATCTAGTTTCCCAAATATCTCCTCCCATAAATAATAGAGAATAACATTGCATCACTTGCTGCAGACATATAATTAGAATGTAATATTTTTTTTATCAAATCAGATGGATCTATAAATTCTTAGTTTTGATGGCATTCCACTGAAATGTTGGTTATTAATTAAGTTCCATTACTTTGGAAAGCCATTTAATAATTTTAATTCCCTCTGAACAATGAAGAATATGATTCTCTGGGCCAAACATTGCTAATCCAATTGCCAATTTATAGAGTTATGACCTGCTCTTCACAAAATTCATTTAGTGAAAAGTAATTGACTCTTTTATAGCTCACATTTTAATCCAAGTTTGTGAAGAACTGAATTTATTCTTCTTCTGCTTACCCATCTTTGTTTTTGCTATGGTATCTTTTCCTTGCTTCTCGAGAGTTGGCGCTGATACTGGCCAGTTTATTTTCTTTGGAGTCTGGTTCATGGCCATATGCAAAGATTAGTAAGAGCAACAGAGAATTTTACTCCCTCTCTGAATAGAGCAGCAGCTGTAAATTAACTCATCTGGAAAAAAAAATGGGAATTGGAGATTACAAAAGCGAGAAAGAGAGATCTGGATCTGATTGAGTAGAAAGAGAGAGCAGCATAAACTGTGGTTCCTCATCCAGGATGTGAATTGATTTTGAATAACATGAATTATTTACCAGTTGGGAGTTTAAAAATATTTTGGCTTACCACAAGCCAATTTTCAGATAAAAGTAACAAGTACGGGAGGAAAGAAGGTTTCATTAATGAATCTTTTAGGCTAATTATATAATGCCCTGATAGAAGTCCTATTCAAGCTGAGGCCTCTGCTAAGAGTTATCTGTCCTTTTCTTGCAGCTGGCTGCTCGGAATAGAGATAAGAGAAAGAGGAAAATGGGAGAGAGAAATAGTGTCCCATACTTAATTTTACTTCTGACCCTAATGAACACATAATTAACCTCTGGATTTATTACTGCATGAGATGGTGATGCCCACTACTTTTGAAAGACAATTTGATAAGTTCAGGCAGTTTCATCAAGGACTATTCATATGGCCAACTCAGTATTAACTTTAGTTTGAGCAACATGCCTGCAAAAGAAAAATGGCTAAAGATTAACCACTATGAGAAAGAAAATACTTGATTAATGTAAGCCTTGAATTTTTAATTTCTTGTTTCAGCCCTACCTAGAGTGGAGCTCCTATGGAGGCAAGTAAGATTTAATGATAAAATGTGGATTCTGATTTACACAATAATTATTATTTATTTTTGGTTTTGAGTTGAAATTCTTGCTCATTTCATTTTTACAATATCATTTCAACAGTTTGTACAACAACATACTTGTTTTTGAGCTTTTATTGTATTTTAACTTTCAAATTTTAATTACATTTTTCTAAAATATTTCACTCTAACTGGAATGAGAAAAATTAATATCAACTGTACTTCAAGTATTTTTTTATTATGAAATCAGTATTCATTTAGATTTATATTATAGAAGCATTTTTTTTTCATTCTTACCTCATGTAAATAACTTTTCATCTAAGAAATGTTAGCTAATTCCTTTATAAAAGTTATACCTGCAGAATTTGCTTTGAACATTAATAACTAATTTTATTTTTATTAAGATTTGGCAATAATTTCCATTTTGGGAAGATTATTAAAGGTTTCCATAAAAATCCTTGGCATTCTAGTGGAGTGACATGCCTCCAAAAAGGGAAATGAAGAGTTGAACTGTATTAAGAAAAATATAGTTTCCAATGAAAATGATCTGCAAGGTATAGTAAAGAAAGTCAAGGAACACAAAGTAGAATTATGATTAAAAATAAAGAAAACCAAACTAATGACAACAACCAGCCTTAGAATTCAGCATGAAAATAGACAAGTGTTGGATTAATTTAGCTTTTTAAACAGTCAACTGTCAATAATAAGGAAACTAACAATCAGGAAATGTGCCTAGAATGGGCATTGGTCCTACCTGAATGCCCTTTCTCTGTATGGTGGGACCGGCAGCCAGGCATGGGTACAACTCCGTCTGATAACCAATGGGACTGCAAACTGTTAAGCACCTCCTCCTTCCGTTGCTTCCCAGCTTTCCAACGATGATGTGGCAGACCAACACTCTGAGCTTGGTCAAGACAAGGTTATGCCCCACCCCAGGAAAAAGGAGGATGTCCCCACCCCCCATTAGCCACCCAGGACCTGGGCGCACAAGGGAGGGCTGGCTGCCGGTCCCACCATACAGAGAAAGGGCATTCAGGTAGAACCAATGCCCATTCTCCAGCTGGGTGGGGCCAGCAGCCAGGCATGGAACATACCAAAGCTAAGGCCTATTGGGAGAGAACTCTGCCCGGGCCGACGACCCTTGGGCAGAGTGAACCCGTTGCAGAACCCTGCTCCCGAAGGCAGCATCTGCCGATGTGTATACGTCCAGTTTATAATGGCGGATGAAGGGGGTCGGGGACATCTACGTGGCAGCCCTGCAAATTTCCTTCAAGGGAGCCTGGGTAGCCCAAGCTGCCAAGGTAGCCACACTCCTAGTAGTGGGCAGTGATACGGCCCAAGACAGGCAAGGCCTGGGTCTCGTACGCTCTAGCAATGCAGGCCCGAATCCACCTACCTAGGGTGGAAGCCGAGGCCTTAAGGCCCATGTTAGCCAGCTAAAAGGACACGAAGAGAGCCTCCGACCTCCGAAGAGAGGAGGTCCTCTTAAGGTAACTACGGAGGGCTCTCTGGACGTCTAAAGTATGTCAGATGTGTTCCAGCCGGTGTACCGGACTAGGACAGAAACTGGGAAGGACCAATTCCTGAGACCTGTGGAACGCTGAATTAACCTTCGGGATGAAGGGTGGCAAAGGTCATCCCTAACTCAGAGAGCAGCCAACTCGGAAATCCGGTGAGCCGATATTACGGCCACCAAGAAAGCCACTTTATAGGAGAGAAACTTAAGGCTAGCCTCCTTCTGCGGCTCAAAGGGCCCTTTAGTAAGGGCCTTCAAGACTTTGTGAGATCCCAGGAGGGATAGTGGTGGATAACTGGAGGGCACAGGTTAGCCGCCCCCCGAAGGAATTCCCGAACCAGTGGGAGGTGCTCCAGTGAACCCCTGGACCCATGTGATAAAATAGAAGAGCCGCTACCTGTCTCCACAGAGTGTTGGGTGCGAGGCCAAGCATGAAGCCAGTCTGTAAGAAGTCCAGGATGTCAGCCGTAGAGGAGTCCATCGGGTTCAGGTTCCTCTCGGAGCACCAGGTGATGAAGGTGCGCCAGGTAGCATCGTATATTCAGTTCTTAGAACTATGGCCTCAGGGAATTGAGCAGCTTTGGTCCTGTCGGAGGCCAGCGGCCGTAGGGGGGAAGGTGGCAATGGCCGAAGGGCCCTGGGGTCGGACTGAGGGTGGAACCAGAGGGGCTGCCATGTCCTGGCTGGCCAGAGGGCAAAACAGGTGATCACTGGTGCCCTAGAGGTGAGAAACATCAATGGAGCATCTGGAGACAAGGATGCCATGGATATTTGTGACAGGGCTTGTAATGCAGGCTGGGCCTGGGGAGATCGTGATGGAGGAAGCTGATCCAGGAATATATGACCCTGGCCCTGCCTGTTGGCTTCCTTAACGGCCCGTTCTATGGTTTTTTCCATAGCCTTATGTAAACAAAAAAAGAAATCAGGTATAATCTTATCAAAGTTTTCACAACTGTAGTCTGTTATATGATTCTCATTTGCATATTTGACTCCTCCCTAATTGGGTCTTTTACATTTTGTCTAAACTTTTTAAAGTCACTATTGGCCTACATTAAGTTATTTGTATTTCTATATCTATCTTGGGTTCCTCTGGCTACCTTCTAGTCCTGTTTTTTCCTTTTCCTATCTTGCAACCAAGTGTACCACTTATCCCATACTAAATAACATTCATGTTCCTCTTTATCTTGGAGTTCCTTTGTGAGTCTGTCCATTTCTGCACATTCCATGATTTTACTAATTACTCTCTCTTCACTTGGTATGTCATTACTCTTCCAATTTTGTGCAAAAATTATATGTGCTGCTGCTGTTATGTGCATTATTAAATATTTTATTTCCTTTTCATATTGTCCAGATATAATGCCTAATAGGAAGGTTTCTGGCTTCATTTCTATTCTATGTTGTGTGATTTGTTCTATTTGTGTTCTGATCATTCGCCAATATTGTTTTGCCTTTGGGCAGGTCCACCATGTATGATAATAGGTTCCTTTGTGTAGCTTACATTTCCAGCATGTTGGAGATGTGTTGGGGAACATTTTTGCCAGCCTGGCCGGAGGAAAGTGCCACCTATAAAACATTTTGAGCAGGTTCTCCTTGTAGGGTACAGACATTGTCAATTTGTAATTTATTGTCCATAGTTTTTCCCATTTATTTAATTCGATGTTATGGCCGAAGTTCTTTGCCCAGTTTAACATGTTGTCTTTAACCAACTCCTCTTCTAATTTGTATGCTCGTAGATAGTTATAAACTTTTTTTTATCAATTTGTCCTGTGGTCCTTGTAAAATTTTGTCTAGTTCATTTTGGCCTTTTTGGAATTCAAATTTGGTCAAATCTTTCTGATATCTTGATTTTATTTGTAGGTAGGGCCATCAGTCGATGTCTGTACCCATCTCCTGCAATTCTTGTCTTGTTCTTAGCTCTCCTTTGTTGTTGGGACGGTGGCCATTTTGAATGAGGAGAAGGCTTAGAGGCCTCCAACTAATACGTGGCCGAAGCCTGTGTTGTGGTAATGGCTGCCTGCCGCTGCGAAGGCTAAGACCTTAGCAATGAGGGCGGAGAGGTCAAAGGGGGCTAGTTGGTAATCTGTGCCTTATAGGATGGTCAGATTACCTGACCACACAGCTGCTGATGCAAGCTGGAGGTGGCAAATAAAACCGGAGCAGAGCCCTCGACGGATCCGACTCCTGCAGTGCCGATGATGGAGTGTGGAGGTGTTGTGAATCGATCCTGGTGCTCCGTGCTGCCACGGGCAAGGTGGGGTGGAAACCTCCACACCCGGCTCCGGAGATGTGATCAGGACGGGGCCCGGTAGTGCCCGAAAGACGCCCTGCCACCGCAGATGCCATTCACGCTGGGAGGAGAGGGAATGATCAAAAAAATCTTCCTCTCCCAAGCGGCAGACCGAAGGTGCAGTCCTCAGCGGTGTCGGGCTGAATCGCCCTTTGCGCCGGAGGGGAAGAGGTCGACCAGGGGCTGGGAGCTCCTTCCCCGATGGAAAAATTGCACCGCAACGAAAGTAGCGGGATCGAGCAGGCTAGCCCTTCACGCTAACAGCCAAATGCAGCTCAACCAGCAATCGGGAGTGCAGGCTATCAGAAAAGAAACAGCAGCTCAGAAAAAAGCATCTGTCCCAATCAGACCGAGTCTGAAAGCTGGAAAGCAACAGAAAGAGGAGGTGCTTAACAGTTTGCAGACTTGGTCCCATTGGTTATCAGACAGAGTTGTACCCATGCCTGGCTGCCGGTCCCACCCAGCTGGAGATTATCATTTGGTAGGTTGGCAATGGAAGCCTTGAAAAGAGTTTCCAAGTTTAAGCCAGTTTGGTCTAGTGGTTAAGGCACCAAGGTAGAAAGTGGGAGACTATGAGTTCAAGTTCCACCTTAGCCATGAAAGCCAGCTGGGTAACCTTGGGCAAGTCATGCTCTCTCAGTCTAACTCGCCTTGCAAGGTTGTTGTGGAGAAAATCGGAAGAAGAAGATGTGTTGGATATGTAGTTTCTAAGAAATAATGAAGCTGAGATATAAATAAAAACAAATAATCAGATACCATGTCCCTATCACAAAGATCAGACTCATGCAGATCTTTTTCCTTATGATAATCTATGGAAGTGAAAGTTCTGCTTTGAACAAGCAGGATAGAAAAGGTATTGACACTTCTGAACTTTGATATCGGAGAAAGCATTTGAAATTACGAAAACAAATACGTGAATCGCAGAGCAAATAAATCTAAAGTTCTCATTCAAGGAACAAATAGCAAAGCTCAATTTACATTTTAGATGAATTATGCAAAAATCTTATTTCTCTGGGAATTACCTTTCCCAGGATTAATTAATAATGCTGGAAAAGATACAAGAAAAAAGAAGTCTTATCTAATGAGAAGATAGGACTTATTGGAAAAAGCCCTGTTGTTGGGAAAGATTGAAGATTGAAGAGAAAGGGATAGTGTCATTGTCGCAATGAACATGAATTTGGGCAAACTTCAGGAGATAGATAATTAATTGGTGGGAAGGTTCTTTGATTAAGCCGTTGTTTACACAGCAAGTTCAAGCTTAATAACTACAAATTTAAATAACAACCAAGCTCAGAGAGCACCAACAGTTCAACTCCACAGTTCAATCCTGAGCTACAAATATTCTCTTCTATTGGCATTATAAGAATTAAATGGAGAAGAATGATTTCTAAAGAAAACTCCTCCAGTCTGGAGGAACCATACTAAGGGACACCATTTTAATTGCTGAAAATGTCAAAAAAAAACTACTCTGGATTTCCCTCATGGTCTTTTGAGTGTAATGACACTACTGTTTCTTACTATACCAATTAGGTTCCAGGAATGCAATCCCAATATAGTGAACAGTTCTTCAGAGAATAGACAATCAAGTTTATTTATAAATAAATGAATATTATAAATAAATCAGGAAGGAAGAAGGAGACAATCAGGTTGCCTCATTTTTTTTCTTCCTCGCAATCCTCAAGAGCAGATGTTACTGTTCACGGCTGACAGAGATGACAGAGAAGGGGAAGTCAGCTAATAGTTCAGTCACTGCAAATACTTATTTATATTCTGCATTTCATTTAATTATCTGAATATATAATGCCACTATGCCAGCTTCTTAACTACATGAAATTTAATTGTATGGGATTGCTATGTGGTTAACCCACATATTAAGATATTATAATTAGATTAAAAAGAAATATTATACAGCAGCAGACAGGAGAGATATAATTTCAAATCACAACTCCTGAAAGTGAGAATTATGTTTAAATCCGAATGTGTACATGTATGGTGACTGGGTCTTCCAGTTTAATCAGATTTTAAATATATAATCAAGAAGAAAACATTTAGTGAAGCTTAAGTAGAATAATATTACACTTCAGAAGAGAAAGTAGAGTTGAGTTGAAATTTGAACTTGAAGTATGGACATCTGAATTCTGAATTTTACTGAATTTTGAATTTTATGAGATGTGTAATATAAATAGAATGCATATTTACAAGTTAAGCTGCTTTTTTATATTTTACATAGCTGATTAATATCTGTAACTCTTTGTTCTTGGCTCATCTCTGTTTCTTAACTGAGGGAGCCAGCGTTATCCAGGGATACTTCCATGATTCATGTGGCTGGCATGATTATATGCTGAAGCACATGGAACACTTTCCCACCAAAGTGGTACCTATTTATCTACTTGCATTTGCATACTTTTGAACGGTTATATTGGATATCTCCTTAAAACATTTATGATAATTTAACAATCACGAATTAGATTGACAGAAAGATACATTTAAATCATTGGTTAGCTTTCCCTGGATAGTTTTTTCAGAAATGTTTTGCCATTGCCTTCTTCCTATGATTGAGAGAGTGAGTGGCCCAAGGCCACCCAGCTGGTTTTGTGTCTAAGTTAGGACTAGAACACATGGTCTTATAATTTCTAGCCTAGTGCCTTGACCTCTTCTCCAAAATTGCTCTCCCCTATTAATACAATAATGCAACGTAAAACATCTCTAACACCATCTCCTGAATACATCCAGGAAGAGGATTAAGTATTAAGCAGTTTTACTGCCAAATTGGTTTTACCACTATAATATTTTTTCTGCCAATATTTTCTTAGAAACTTCTTTTGTGTGATACAAGAACCTTTTTCTTTCTTCTTTACTCTTGGTGCAAGCAAATAGTTCCTGACTGTCTTCTGGGTTCATACAGTTCTGGTGACCACAATACAATAAACATACTGAGACCCTAAAAAGTGTGCAGAGAAAAGCAACTAGGATAATAAAGGTTCTTCAGACTAAATCATATGATGAATGGTTGAGGGAGCTAGGTATGACTAAGTTTGTCTAGCCCAGGGTCTGCAATCTTAAACACTCAAAGAGCCATTTGGATCAGTTTCCCACAGAAAAGAAAACACTGGGAGCCACAAAACTATTCCTGTGCCTATTTCTTGAGCAGCCACAAAACTAGCATATGTAGTTGAATTAAATGTTCTGTTTTCTTCGGAAACTTTTCTTTTCTTGGATTTATCCATGATTGGCCTACTGGGGTTGAAAAGCTCAATAAATCACGTGCCGGCAGGTGTTGCACATTGGTGGTTGTGACTACAATGTGGTATTTTGAGTGACAGAGCCACAGCAGAGGGGTGAAAGAGCCACATGCGGCTCCAGAGCTGCAGGTTGCTGACCCCTGGTCTAGCCTATGAAGAGAAGGAACGTGATAATTGTCTTCCAGTAATTGAGAGCTGTCACAGAGAAGAGGCCATTGACTTATTCTCCAAAGCACCAGAGGGCAGGACAAGAAGTAATGGGTGGAAAGTTGAAGAGAGATCCGACCTAGAAGTAAGGATAAATTTTCTGACAGTAAAAGCAATCAGTGGAATAGCTTGCCTCCAGGAATTGTGGGTACTCCATCACTGGAGGTTTTCAAAAATAGACTTGACAATTATTTGATTGGAATGGTATGAGGCTCCTGCCTTGGGTAGGGGATTGTACTAGAAGATCTCCAGGGTCTCTTTCGGTTCTGTGATTCTATGTTCTATGTGACAGCTCTTTAGAGACTTGAAAAGTACTATCATACCTTCCCTACCCCATAAATTGCTTTTTTTTAAAGGTGAAATATATTCAATTTCCTCAATCTCTCTTTGATTAGTTCCTGAGATGTAGTTATTGACACTGCCCTTATCTAAAGTATTTCAGTTACTATAAATCTTAAGATGTTATGCCTGGAAATGGATTCAGTACTTGAGATGAAATCTGCCCAATACAGAACATAGAATTCAACCATTTACATCCATGATCAGGAAACCCTGATGTAACTTAATTGCTTTTCTCCTTTCTAGCACCCAGCTGATTCATGTGCAGGTTGTGATAAATTACAATTCTCCATTGTGGGTGGAGACAGCAGCCAGTGTGGGTAGTACTCGCCCAATCAGCTAAAGGACTGAGTCTGTCAATAAGCATAAATCCCGCCCTTGTTACTGGGCAGACCAGCTTTTGGCGAAGAACTGAATGAGACAGACTCGGTGTGTGGGAGAAGAGTTAGAAAGACAAAGAGAGGAAAAAACCAGGCTGGCATAGGGAGGGTCTGGCTGCTGTCTCCACCCAACGAGAAGGAGCGTCTCAGGTAGGACCAACGCCCCTTCTCCATTGTGGGTGGAGACAGCAGCCAGTGTGGGACATACCCAAGTTCACTGTCCCAAAACCTGGGGGGGACCAGGCTGGTCTGAAACATCCTCCCTAGAAACGACCCGCTGCAACACCTGCCGCCCAAACGCGGCCTTTCGAGCACCCAGCTGATTCATGTGCAGGTTGTGATAAATTACAATTTTAAGATAGCATTTGGAATATGTGAAACCTTAAATGTGTTTTCTTACTAAATAATTTTGATTATTAAAAAAGCTATTAGATATCTTGCAGCCAGACCTCAAAAAAGAAGGAAACAAAGTGAACAAAAAAATAATAATAATGGATGTGGAGACCCCAAAATACAAGGAATGCATGAAAATTTGTAACAGCTTTCTTCTTTTTAAACAATAACTATAGCTTTGAAAATTACTTCAAATTTAGCATGCAATGGTTTCATCATCCACTGGTTTAATACACAGATTCTTTATCTTGATGGTATCTAAATATTAAATTAAATATATTTTTGACAAATTAGTCTTTTATTCTTTCATCTCCTAGGTCTTTGTGTGGAACAGTATGTTTGTTTTCTTAAATTACTTTCTGTATGTATGTATGGGAGAACAGAGATGTATGGTAGGTTTAAGTGTATCGGTACATATAGGATGCTATAACTGACTCACTTAATTTATGATGAGTTTTAAATCTCTGCATGACTTTGTTTGCATTCCTTGAAATGAGATATGCAGGGGGCTCTGCATATTTTGAATATCTCATAGATTGATTTCAGAGTGATTATCAGGGAATGCTGCACTATTTTGCTATTATAATTTGAAGATGCTTTTGTGAATTTGAATAGTAATCTAAATTATAAATGCTTTATCCTTCAACATTTGAAAACATTTAAGCATGTCCTTAAGCATTCTTAAGGAAAACAGTAACCATCTATTTAATTATAGATAGACTTTTTCTTATAATTATAATTATATGTATAAGAGACATTATTGGTAAATTTAGATTACTTAGTAAAGCATATTATATTTTGTCTGTTAATCCTTAATTTTTGCAGAAAAAATTGATGTTATATTTTGTTTTTATTATTTATAGGTCCATTTAGTTAAGTAGTGAAATAATTATTTCGTTTGCTTGTCATAATGGCTAATGCACATTTTTTTAGGTTTGGTTTTTACAATCCTAAATGGATGAAGCAAAAAAACAAACAATAAATTCTGTATTATAATTTACAACTATTTTTATCTTTTCTTTGTACCTTTTCTTTATATCTTTCTCTAAGAAACTTACTTATAGGAGAATATCCAGAATTTCAACAATGAAAACAATCCACTCCTGATGTTGATTTTTAAATTTGCAGAAAGACTTCATTTAAAAGGAATTTCTCTTAGGAATATATGTTGAGAATTTATGCTCAATTTATTTAACAGTTTGCATAAAACCTTATGCTGATTGAAGTATGTGTGGATTTTATTTTACTTTTTTCACACAAAGAATTTCTGCTAAGTAAGAAAATATTCAGCAAAGTACTTAACCAATTTAATCTATTTTGCATTAAAGAAGAGCGTACAAGTGTTTCATTATTTCATTGTTACCACTTAAAACTTCTTTTTACTCTTTAGATTATTGACATATGTATTCTGTGGCCTGATTCTTAGCCTTGATGCACCAGCAAATAAGCATTTGTGTTGCTATAACTGTACATACTTACCCTGCTTTTGCAACTTAACAAAACATAATATTCATTTGTTTTATCATATCTGTATAAATATTTATAACTGTGATTATAGCTTAGGTGATGGCGCAGTTCATGTAGTTATTTTTTATTTCTCAACTTAATAACATGTTGTTTCTTCCCAAATTCTCTGTACTCCTAAATTCTTATTTATCAATTCCTATTTTTTCCTTTATTATAGGAGGCATTTTATGTTACAAGTTATAGTAACAGCTTAGCGCAATGAAGACAAACTTTTGATGATTTTTCCTAACAATTCCATTCTCATATTTTAAAAATGTATTTATGTGTTTGTTTTCTAGACCCTTTAACTTCTCTAACAATTTTTTTTTCCTCTCCCACATTCAGAAAGGCACTAATTTAGCAACAAAGATTTTCCTTTCTCCATCTGTTAAATATTTTGAGCTTTCTAGTAAGATTCTTACCTGGGCTTACTGGTACTATCATTTTAAAAAGTCCTTTTGAAGTATCACCTAGTGTCAATAAAACATATGTATGTCTATTTTTGGGTTATGAACAATTTTGATAAAATGGTAGTGCTATTATCAGCTATAGCCTAATAAAAGAAGAGAAATTGGAAACTTTCAACTTTTTTGCTTTAGAGAAAGCTCTGCCCCTATTCCTTAGCTCTCGAAAAGATATTCAGAGCTTTGTAAGTTTTAAAATGGGAATGGTTTTAACCATAATAACCTTATTGGATTCCAGTTTTTAAGTCAAGTAAGCATAGCCATTTCTGAGAATTATAGTCAAACAACACCTAAAATTAATTGGATTAATGTTCTGATAAATGTACATATGATTTGATTGCCCTCAATGGAATTTCCTCAGGGCTAGAACATTTATGCATTTGGTTTTATTTTAAGATATGTACTATATTTAATGGCATTTTAAAACATTTGAGAAAGTTAGTCATTCCTACTTTTATGTTCAGGTTTTTAACAGTTTAAAACTAAATGCCTTAGCACAGGGGTGGGTTGTAAAAATTTTTTACTACCAGTTCTGTGGGCATGGCTTACTTTGTGGGCGGGCTTGGTGGGGGGGTAATGTGACTGGGTGGGTGTGGCCAACTTCTTTTTTTTTTTACTTTTAAAAGCATTTTTTCTTGCAACCTTAAAAGGTTGCAGAAAAAAAATGCTTTTAAAAGTCTCTGACGATCAGGCAACTCAGCTGGAATCACCAGAGGCTTTTAAAGGCATTTTTTTTCCTACAACGTCTTCGGCCGAAGACGTTGTAGAAAAAATGCTTTTAAAAGTTAAAAAAAAGAGCCTCTGATGAGGTGGGTGGGGTAAGCGAGTGGCGACCGGGCTGGGGACCAATTCGGGGCGTGGCCAGCCAATGTTATTACCGGTTCTCTGAACTACTGCAAATTTTTATTACCGGTTCTTGTGAACCGGTGCGAACCGGGAGCAACACACCATTGCCTTAGCAGTTACATTGGGACATTCATAGAAGGCCAAAAGCTTTTAAACTGACAACAAATTGCCAATTTTGAATTATAGATTTTAGTTACACGTTGCTGAAAATTCTATCCTATGAGCAGCTTCATCTACAAGTTAGTCTATGGTGTTAGCTGTACATACAAATGTTAAATTAGAAATAATATGAGATTTCAGAATACAAGATATGTAAAACAGTAAAACAAGCAAAAAAAGTTTCAGACTTATTTTACCTTCTTATTCTTTATTTCTTTTTTTTTTAAAAAAAAAACTCTCTTCTTAAAAGTCCAATAATTTTTACACATATATTTTACATGTAAAAGGATTCCTTTGTATACATTCCAGAAAGTAAGAAAGGGGGTTGGGTTTCAGAAATATCCCAAAGGTATCTCCATTAAAACTGAACTGGAGGATTTGTAAATGCAACTAAGAATACACTACCTTTGGGATATTTGGTTTGTGTTTATATGTTATTACTAAAAACTGGGGAAGGGAATGGAGAGTGATTATTTTGGAGTCACATTTTGGAGATGGAGGCATTGCCATTTGGATACTCATTATTATTTTTAATGCATTTTTAAATCAAATTACAAAACATTTCACATATACTATATATTGCAGAATCGAATCCACTGGATTTCACTTTCATGTGTATTCAGTTACACTTCTTTCTATGTTTCATATATTCCATTTTGTTCTTAATGGTTGATACAACCATAATGCTAAATTACAATATAATGCTATATATTAAATAGATAAACTCAGTGCTGAACTGTAGAGTTCTTGGTGCTCTTGGAACTTAGTTATTATTTGCAGACATTTTGTACCAGATATTTCATTGTTCAATGAAGTAATATCTTCATTGCTAGAGGGATGGGCTTTCTGTTTATATACAATTATCAGCCATCAACACAGAGATAACAATATTTACACATCATTAAAAAGAGACAATAAAAAACTAAAAAGGAAACAAAATGATCTGAACACCACCTCACCAGTAATCAACACCCAAATAAGCAGTTATTAAGACCAGGATTAAGTCCACACAAGTGATCAAGGAGTAAACAAAAGCCTGATCAAGAATTTGTCAGTATAAAACTCCCACCAACACTGGCACGACAAGGTACTGTATATAAACAGAGAGCAAATGCCACTCTCTTCTAGCAGTGAAGATCTTATCTAGTCTGGTAAAGAAAAGTCTTCAAGAAAACAGCCAACATCAGAAACCATAAGGACTCCACTAAATCATGAATTGTGTTCATTTTCTGTCTCATTTCTCTTCCATTGGAAATAATACGTAAATACATTTAATTAGGCATGTTTCATTGTATGTTAATATGGAAAAGGTGAGAAAGTAGTTATGAGATATAGTAAGAGGATCTATTTCATGGAATGCTGGAAGATTGATGAAGAAGACTAAACATGAATAATTAATAAATTAAATGTGGGAAAAAGAATGGGACCTAAGAAATAATTGATTTAGTAGTTAACTCTATTCCGTAAACTGGCAGAATTTTTGCTAAGTAGCATATAAATTAAAATTAGTATTATCAGTAGATAATATAGTTCCATGATGGCGAACCTATGGCACGCATGCCATCTCTCTGGGCACGCCAGTCATTGCCCATTGCTCTTCCAGGTTCTGATGCGCACCTGCGTTCCGGCCAGCTGATTTTTGTGCACGCATGCATGCCAAAAACTGAAAGACCAGATGATCGGCACACATGCGCGTGCAGGAATCCAGAAGCTCAGCTTGCCAGCACACACATGTGTGCCGGGGAACTGCTCTTCCGGTTTCTGCCATTCCCACGCACGCACATGCACACTCCCATTTCTGCATTCGGTGCTGAAAAGGTTTCCCAACACTGGTATAGTTTGACCATAATTAATATCAAACCAGAAATGTATCTTTTATGACAGAGTAGTTTCATAGATTAAGGGAATGTTGTGGATGTAATATGTTGAGCTCCTCTCGACACCGCCAGATATAACGGCGACAGTGATCCCTAGCAACCGAGACTCCTGGCGCTCACCTTGCCGCACCATGAAGATTGGGGGGGTGGCGGTTGCGGGTTCAAAGTGCACACGGTGGAGGGGGTGTTTGTTCGAGTAGGCGGGCGGTCTCCCAGCGGCCGGGGATAGGCTAGCCAGGATTCCGACGTCCCGACGCCCCGCACGTCCATCACTGCGCCGCAGAGGAGCCTTTCTACGCGTGCGCTACATGTCTGTACCCGGAAGGGCGTTGGCGGGCAGGCGCGAAGGTTTAAAAGGCGTTGGGAGGCAGCCGCTCCCAACGCCGACTTTGCGTGTATTGCGTGCAATGTTTTCTTGCCGATGACGGGCTGTGCGAGGAAATAAACCGTTTAAGCATCTTGGAGCTACAGTTAGCGTTTACTTTGCCATCTGACACGGGCCCGCAGCGGAGGTCTGACAGAAAGTCGGCGTTTTCCTCCTGGTACCACCGGCTTGCTTCGTGACAGCCATGGCGGAAGGCACGGTGGCCGGTGCACCGGGACCGGAGGAGGCAGCTGGGGATGAGGCGGCGGAGGCCGTTTAGGTTCTGGAGGAGTCGGTGCTGCCAGTGGTGCGTTCCAAGGAGAAGCCGCCACAGGCGCAAGAGATCGGCGTGACGGAGACGGAGGGGGCTGGCTCTTGCGGAGGGAAGCCTATATTGGATGAATGGTGGCCGAGTCCTGCTATCGCCGGAGCCAAGCAGCAGCTGACGCCTCATTCGAGCGACCCAGCATTCAAAGGTTGGAGAAAAAGGCGTTGGGCGGACGAAGAGGAGTGCGAGAGGAGCTATTCCACGGGGTTAGGCACCTCCACATTGGACGTACTTCGAGTAAAGTTTGGAGAGTCCAGCTTCCGGGATGCCGCCTCCTGGCAGCCATGGGTGCCGGGGCAAGACACTTGGCAAGGGCAGGGGGACACGCGGAGTAGCACGGGGCCCTGGTTTCATTTAGCTAGTCCAAAACTCCGCTTAGAGAGAGGGGTATCTGTTTTGATCTCAGTAAAGCATTTAATAAAGTCTATTACAATTCACTGGTAGAAAAGATATATAAATTTGACCTGGTGGTACTATATTGTGATACATTTTCAACAGACTAAACAATTGCTTTTAAAGGGTTCTGTTACAACCTCAAGTTAAAGTTAGGCAGCAAATCAGGTCCCGAAGATTCTTTACTTGTTGCTGTATTATTTCAATTTTTTAAGCTAACAAAGTAGAATTCTAAGACTGTTCATTAAATGTGTAGATGATGCCAAATTAGGGGGAATGGCTGACTCCTTTGAAGATAAAATTGGATACTGAATTACCTCAGCAGGTTTATATGGTGGTCAAAATGCAACAGGTTATTATTCAGAGGTGACAAGTAAGGAAAGACTTAAGTACTGTATTTTCCGGCGTATAAGACGACTGGGCGTATAAGACGACCCCCAACTTTTCCTGTTAAAATATAGGGTTTGGGCTATACTCGCCGTATAAGACTACCCCTCTTCCAATGCACACCAAATAAAAATTAAAAAACATCAAATAGCTCACCTACAATGTAAAAGCAGCTGTGCTAGTCCCAAAATGGCTCCTGCAACAAGCAGGAACCTCACACAGCCACAAAAAGCCCCCCAAAAAACTTTCACACTCTACACACACACAACACAACTGGCTCACCCACAATGTAAAAGCAGCTGTGCTAGACCCAAAATGGCCCCTGCAACAAGCAGGAACCTCACACAGCCACAAAAAGCCCCCCCCAAAAAACTTTCACACACTAAACACACACAACACAACACAACAGGCTCACCCACAATGTAAAAGCAGCTGTGCTAGACCCAAAATGGCCCCTGCAACAAGCAGGAACCTCACACAGCCACAAAAAGTCCAAAAAACCAACTTTCACACTTTACACACACAAAATTCCACATACAGCTTTGTGAGATTTTGTGTGTTTGTGTAGTTAGAGTGAAACACTACAGAAACACACTAAATCTCAGAAAGCTGCACAAATATTATTTTATTTTATTTTATTTTTATTTTTATATGAAAGCAAAATTTAAAACTTCCTAAACTTTAAAAGGCTAGGTCTAAAAAAGAACAACTAAAAAAACCCCAATTGACTATTTTTTTTAAAGCTCCCAAAGGGGAAAAAAACTTACCCAATAGAACAGGGGTCTCCAACCTTGGCAACTTTAAGACTTATAGACTTCAACTCCCAGAATTCCTCAGCCAGCTTTGCTTTGCTGGCTGAGGAATTCTGGGAGTTGAACTCCACAACTCCCTGCTTGCTTGATTGCAGGCAGGGAGTTGCTTGCTGATGGAATAGATTCAGGCAAGAGAAGCAAGGCAAGCATTGCGACTAGCAGCTGAGGTAAGCAAGCTGGAGGGGAAAAACTTTTTTCCTTTTACATGGTTTCTGGCCATCCCAGCTGAGTTGCAGGGAACTCAGCTGGGATCGTCAGAGCTGGGATCGTCAGAGCCATGTAAAAGGGAAAAACTTCTTTCCTTTTACATGGTTTCTGGCAATCCCAGCTGAGTTGCAGGGAACCCAGCTGGGATCGTCAGAGCTTGGATCGTCAGAGTAAAAGGGAAAAAACTTTTTTCTTTTTACATGGTTTCTGGCGATCCCAGCTGAGTTGCAGGGAACTCAGCTGGGATCGTCAGAGCTGGGATCGCCAGAGCCATTTAAGGCTCGTCAGAGCCTTTCGGGCTGGTCTGCCTGGTTACAGGAGAACGACACCCGGCGTATAAGATGACCCCTGACTTTTGAAAAGATTTTCATGTGTTAAAAAGTCGTCTTATACGCCGGAAAATACGGTAGAAACAAGGAGAAGGACAAGGAAAGACTTAAGTAGAAACAATTAAATGCAAAAGTAGAGAATTGGTGAGACATTGCTTGGTATTATTACATATGAGAAAGATCTATCTAAACATAATCAGTATAATGCTGGTGTAATATTTACAGAAGATTATATATAAACCACAGGAGGTAATAGTTCCATTATATTATTCTAGATAAATCATAATTATGAGTGTTGGGTTTACTTCAAGAGACCGCATTTCAAAAATGATGTGGTCTGCATGGCAGATATATATTACCATGATAATAAGACATTAGAAAAATCAAACACTATAAAGAATGATTAAATAGCAATAATGCTTAGCTGATTCACAGTCTTTACACCCCTCTCTAAGTGGTTTATCGAATCAGCATATTGCCCCCAACAATCTGGGTCTTCATTTTACCAACCTCAGAAGGATAGAAGGCTGAGTCAACCTTGAGCTGGTAAGAATCAAACTGCCGAACTGCTGCCTTCAATACTGCATTCTAACCATTGTGCCACCCAGTTTATGAAAAGTAAGAGGAAATTTTAATTTGCAAAAGATAAGATAGAGGGGAAGTTATAGGTAAGCTGTCAAGCAGTAGTTGAACCTGTTCTATGTTGAAAGCAAGGGACAATAAATGAGACTCAAAACATAGGCTGGAAACCAATGAGTTGAAATTAAAAAAAGAAAGGTAATTCACACTCAACTTTAGAAGAAACTTACTTATACCAAGAACTATTTTAATTTAGGCAACAATATCGCCAAAACAAAGATGGCCTATCCTTGCTAAAGGCCAGGGGTATCAAACTCAAGGCCCGGGGGCTGGATCTGGGTGCTTAGATCTGGCCCACAGCCCCCCTGGAAACAGTGAAGGACCAGCCCGTAGTGCTTCTGCCAGTGAAAACAGAGCTTGGAAGGGCCACATGCATCCCTCCTGAACTCCATTTTCACTGGCAGAGGGTTGCAGGAGGCCGTCGCAGCCGAAAACGGAGCTTGGGAGCCCTTTTCGCTGGCAGAGCACTTGGGCCACCACAGGTACCCCCGACATGAGTGATATCAAACTGGCTATGCCCACCTTGGTCCCCCCAAGGTCAAACACAACCCTGATGTAGCACTCAATAAAATCGAGTTTGACACTCCTGCTTTAGGCTTTCAATTGTAAGCTGAATTATCCATCAAGAATCATTCAGTCAATTTTTGCACTGAGTAGGATGTGTGTGTGTGTGTGTGTGTGTGTGTGTGTGTATCTCCTTTGAGTATTAATTCAACTATTACTCATCGTTTTGTCTTCTCTTTAAACAACTAAAGAAGAGGACTATCAATAACTTCAATTAGGAAGGTATCTTAAGTGAAGTTACTTACACTACAGTGGTGAAATCCAATTTTTTTTACTACCGGTTCTGTGGGCGTGGCTTGGTGGGCGTGGCTTGGTAGGCGTGGCAGGGGAAGGATACTGCAAAATCTCCATTTCCACCTCACTCCAGGGGAAGGATACTGCAGAATCCCCATTCCCTCCCCACTCCTGGAGAAAGGATATTGCAAAATCTCCATTTCCACCCCACTCTGGGGCCAGCCAGAGGTGGTATTTGCCGTTTCTCTGAACTACTCAAAATTTCTGCTACCAGTTCTCCATCATGCTTGGAGTCAAATATGACCATGATATTTCAATACATGAAATATAATATGACTATTATATTTCAATACAGGCACTGTAACTGTAGGGAAAAAGTATCTTCCTTTTTGTAAGGACTATCCTTTTGCAATTAAAATAGAAAGCAAGTAGATGCCATTAAATATAGCAACTGTTTTCTCCGCCCTTCATTCATGTATAGCTTTGAAATTCAGAGGAGCACTGCATAAAGGAGCTTTTGCACCCTTCTATCAACTGGGAAAAAAGAAATATTTTACACTAAAATTTTCAGTCTCTCAATTTCCAATCTCCCCTCTCCCATGCTATTTATGTGGTAAAATAATATGACCTCTGAATGAAGCTCTGTAATTAAACTGTAAATTTACTACATGACTTCTAATTTAGAGTTCCTTTGAATACAGCTACATATGTTCTTTGTCATATATGAAATAGATCAAAATGTATAGTTACAAAATGTATAGGGTCACAGGTGGCCCTCCCGAGCTCCGGTTTCGCTGGCAGAGGGTTGCAGGAGGCTGTCACAGCCGAAAATGAAGCTTGGAGCCCATTTTCGCTGGCAGAGTGCTTGGGCCACCACAGGCACCACCGACACGAGTGACGTTGAGCTGGCCACGCCCACCATGACTACGCCCTCCCCAGCCCGCTGAAGTCAAACACAACCCTGATGTGTCCCTCAATGAAATCGAGTTTGACACCCCTGATATAAACTGATGATGCTGCAAGCTCCCTCTTTCTTTGGTTTCCCAGTATTCTTTCTACCACAACCTGAATCTAAACAAAGCATTAGGCTTCAGTAATAGAATACCTCTGGAGTTTATAAAAGCCAAGGCCATTGTTGGAAATATTTATTTATTTATTTGTCAAGCATGTATAAGATAACAGATAAAAGTATAAACATGATTATGAATACAGAAAATGGAATTATGCTTGCAACTGATTCTTTAGACGCAAATTAGCTCTCTTATTTCAATTAATCTATTGTCAATTAATGCCACATTTTTCAATTAAAAGAATTGTTAAAAAAATAGGACAATCAAAGTGTCTGACAGACACCTTTGGTATACCAGGAATATTGGTACCTTATGGATGTAAACTGTGGGCCCGAGTTACAGCGACTCCACCTTATATTGCATTATGCACATGGTGGACAGGGGATAAATATCTTTAGGTTCACAATTCACCATATTGCATTATAATGTGAGTATATTTTACTTTTATCTTGTATTTTTGTTATTAAAAAACCTTAGAATTCTGAATTCTAATCTGAAACTTTGCAGTACAGAAAAGTTTGATTTGAATGTAAGCTTAATGAAATTTCATTTCTGTTGTTTTGATACTATTCATAGCGTTCATCAGTTTAAGTGCTGTTTATGTTAGTTTCCAATATCGTCTATGTAAACTGATATCTGTTTTATATGAATGTTTTGTCTGCTGATCAAGAAAGAGCAATTGCATTAGCTACATTGATCAATCCACAATGCTTCTTATCATATAGTAGACAATTAATACTTCATGTAAAGACTCCCTAGTGCACTTGTTCAGAAATAGAGCACTTAATGCAGGAGCCACAGGAGTTCCACACCGAAAGAGAGCTTGCAGAAAGTAAAGATAACAAGAGAGAGACGGAGAGAAATAAATCACAAGGAAATTGCATCCATAGATCAAGTTAATTTATATATCAATAGTCGTGTTTTCTGCAGAATATCTTCTAGAATAATGCTGCAATTTTTTGAAATAGTTTAGATAACAATTACATGTGAATGTGTGTGTATACACACATACACAAACAAACAAACATATATCTCACAGTTTAGTAGAGATTGCTGAAACCACATCTTTCGAGAAATAATTCTATTTAAAATTACATATTGTTCTACTTCAGTCAATACATATTTTATAATTCAATCTCTCTGTTCTTATAGATAATATGTAATAGTAAAGAAAAGAATATATTTACCTATGTATCCATAATAATTAAAGGTGTATTTTCAGTTATTAAATTATATCTTGTTATATATAATTTTAAAAAAATGAAAGTAATTTAATAGGACCTACCCAATTGTTCAAGAAGTTAAAAGTGGTGGCAGGTAGCCTGTACCTTCAGTTCTGCTAGATTCTATAGAATTAGCTCATCTAGTTGTATTTTCTGTATGGTTTCCTGGGAGGGCTCACATCAGCCTTATTGTATCTTAGCAAGCATAGAATTGACCAAGAGGAGTCAAATTGAAGTTCAATTTAATAAAAGTGAAAGAGACTTCCCTTTTATTAAAATAAAATTAAATCATTATAAAATCATTCCCTCACACACAGAAAAACTGGAAATCTGATTTCGTCAATCAGAAGCTTATACATGCTTTCATAGTAGGTATCATTGAGGTTGATCGTTCTTGCATCCAGATAAATATTTGTAGCCCTCTGCTAGGCTATGTTAGTTTTGTCTATCTTAATCCATGTTTATTCTAGCTTTTCAGTACTACATGGTATTGAAACATGAAAATTCTAAGACTGGTATAATAGAATTTGGGAAATGTTTATGGATTCAGTAAAGTGTATCTATTTCAAACATTAACACCTATGGGCATATATAGTTAAACATTATTTTTTAAAATAGGAAAAAATCAGTGGAAGTTTAAAATTCTAAAGGATATTAAAAGGATACTCAGTGTGATATGGTAGTTATGGTGCTGGCCTAGAAACAAAGAGACTGAGTACTAGTTCGGCCTTAGATATGAAAATCAGCTGAGTGATTAAGGGACGGTCATTGTTTTTCAACTAAATCTACCTCACAGAGTTGTTGTGGGAAAAATAGGAGGAGGAAAGAAATTAAGTATGTTCACCAACCTGAGTTACTTATATGGGATTAAAATCAAATAAATAAAGCATCAAGAATGGTATTAAAAAAAACTCTTAAAAATAAACAGCATAATTTTTAGGATGAAATGCAATATTTTCTAGTAAGATATGAATAATGTATCATACTAAGTTCATAGGGCCTTGAGTAATGTCCCAGCCTACAAGGAAAGTTTCCTTTGTATTCTTAAAAAACTCAAAGGGAGTAACACAAAAGAAAATGAGAAAGTAAATATTGCACCAGGAAGTAATGGAATTTTAGAATCGTGTGGATTAGTTTATATATACTGTATATATAAAATGGTATAGAATAGGTAATAAATAATAAATTTATAATACTGTAGATTCCAGACTGAAACTTAAAGTTTAGAGCGCTGTGTTTCAGTATGAGCTGTGGTGGTGCGGTGGTTAGAATGCAGTACTGCAGGCTATTTCTGACTGGCGGCTGCCTGAAATTTGGCATATCGAATCTCACCAGGTTTAAGGTTGACTCAGCCTTCCATCCTTCCGAGATGGTTAAAATGAGGACCCAGATTGTTGGTGGCAATATACTGACTTTGTAAACCACTTACGGCTGTAAAAGCACTGTGAAGTGGTATATAAGTCTAAGTGCTATTGCTACTTGCAATTGTAGTTCAGATGCTCTTGGACAAGTTTGTGTCTTTCAGCCTAACTGACATTGTTTTTAGCCTAAAATTTTGTTGTTGTTGTTAGTTGCGAAGTTGTGTCCGACGCATCGCAACCCCATGGACAACGTTCCTCCAGGCCTTCCTGTCCTCTACCATCCTCTGGAGTCCATTTAAACTCATGCCTACTGCTTCAGTGACTCCATCCAGCTACCTTGTTCTCTGCCATCCCATTCTTCTTTTGCCCTCAATCGTTCCCAGCATTAGGCTCTTCTCCAGTGAGTCCTTCCTTCTCATTAGGTGTCCAAAGTATTTGAGTTTCATCTCCAGGATCTGGCCTTCTAAAGAGCAATCAGGGTTGATATACTCTAGGACTGACCGGTTTGATTGCCTTGCAGTCCAAGGGACTCGCAAGAGTCTTCTCCAGCACCATAGTTCAAAGGCCTCAATTCTTTGGCGCTCAGCCTTTCTTATTGTCCAACTTTCACAGCCATACATTGCAACTGGGAAAATCATAGCCTTGACTATACACACTTTTGTTGGCAGGGTGATGTCTGTTTTTTAGTAAGATATCTAGATTTGCCATAGCTTTCCTTCCCAGGAGCAAGCGTCTTTTAATTTCTTGGCTGCAGTCCCCATCTGCTGTGATCTTGGAGCCCAGGAAAATAAAATCTGTCACTACCTCCATTTCTTCCCCATCTATTTGCCAGGAATTGAGAGGGCTGGATGATGCCATGATCTTAGTTTTCCTAATTGTGAGTTTCAAACCAACTTTTGCACTCTCCTTCTTCACCCGCATCAAGAGGCTCTTTAGTTCCGCTTTGCTTTCTGCCATTAGAGTGGTATCATCTGCATATCTGAGGTTGTTGATATTTCTCCTGGCAATCTTAATTCCAACTTTTGATTCATCTAGCCCTGCCTTTCTCATGATGTGCTCTGAATATAAATTAAATAGGTACAGTAAGGCAGTGACAGTATACAGCCTTGTCGGACTCCTTTCCCAGTTTTGAACCATCAGTGGTTCCATGTCACTGTTGCTTCTTGACCCGCATATAGGTTTCTCAAGAGACAAATAAGATGGTCTGGTACTCCCATATCTTTAAGAACCTGCCACAGTTTGTTGTGATCCACACAATCAAAGGCTTTAGCATAGTCAATGAAGCAAAAGTAGGTGTTTTTTCTGGAACTCCCTAGCTTTCTCCATGATCCAGCATGTGTTGACAATTGATCTCTAGTTCCTCTGCTTGTTCAAAATTCTGCCTGTACTTCTGGTAGTTCTCAGTCCACATCCTGCTGGAGCCTAGTTTGTAGGATTTTGAGCATAACTTTACTAGCATATAATATGAGTGCAATGGTGTGGTAGTTTGAACATTCTTTGGCATTGCCCTTCTTTGTAATTGGAATGTAAACTGACCTTTTCCAATCCTGTGGCTACTGTTGAGTTTTCCAAATTTGCTGGCAAATTGAGTGTAGCACTTTTATTGCATCGTCTTTTAAGATTTTGAAAGCTCAGCTGGAATACTGTCACCTCCACTAGCTTTGTTATTGCTCAGATTTCCTAAGGCCCATTTGACTTCACATTCTAGGATGTCTGACTTGAGCTCAGTGACCACCCCATCTTTGTTATCAGGGATATTAAGTTTATTCTTGTATAGTTCTTCTGTGTAATTTTGCCACCTCTTCTTAATCTCTTCTGCCTCTATTAAATCCCTGCCATTTTGGTCCTTTATCATGCCCAACTTTGCATGAAACGTTCCCTTCATATCTTCAATTTTCTTGAAGAGATCTCTGGTTCTCCCTATTCTATTGTTTTCTATTTCTTTGCACTGTTCATTTAAGAAGGCATTCTTATCTCTTCTAGCTATTCTATGGAATTCTGCATTCAACTGGGTGTATCTTTCTCTTTCTCTCTTGCCTTTCACTTCCCTTCTTTCCTCAGCTAGTTGCAAAGCTTCCTCAGACAGCCATTTTGCTTTCTTGTGTTTCTTTTTCTTTGGGATGGTTTTAGTTGCTACCAGTTGTACAATGTTGCGAACCTCCATCCATACTTCTTCAGGCACTCTGTCTATCAGATCTAATTCCTTAAATCTATTTGTCACTTCTACTGTATATTCATTAGGGATATGATTTAGTTCATATCTGAGTGGCCTAGTGCTTTTCCCTACTTTCTTCAATTTAAGCCTAAATTTTGCAACGAGAAGCTCATGATCTGAGCTACAGTCAGCTCGTGGTCTTGTTTTTACTGACTGTATAGAGCTTCTCCATCTTTGGCTGCAGAGCACATAGTCAATCTGATTTCTGTGTTGACCGTCTGGTGATGTCCATGTGTAGAGTCATCTCTTGGGTTGTTGGAAAATAGTGTTTGCTATGGCCATTGTATTCTTTTGACAAAATTCTATCAGCCTGTGTCCTGCTTCATTTTGTACTCCAAGGCTAAACTTGCCTATTATTCCGGTTATCTTTTGGTTCCTACTTTAGCATTCCAATCCCCCATGATGATAAGGACATAGTTTTTTGGTGTTAGTTCTATAAGGTGCTGTAGGGTTTCATAGAACCAGTGAATGTCATTCTCTTCAGCACCAGTGATTGGGGCATAGACTTGGACTACTGTGATATTGAATGGTTTGCCTTGGATTTGAACTGAGATCATTCTGTCATTTTGGGGATTGTATCCCAGTATTGCTTTTCCTATTCTTTTATTGGCTATGAAGGCTACTCCATTTCTTCTGACGGATTCTTGCCTGCAGTACTATACCTGATGGTCATCTGAATTAAATTCACCCATTCCTGCCCATTTTAGTTCGCTGATTCCTAAGATGTTGATGTTCTGTCATTTCATCTCTTGTTTGACCACGTCCAGCTTGCCTTGATTCATGGATCTTACATTCCAGGTTCCTATGGAGAAAAAATCTTTATAGCATTAGACTTTCCTTTCACCACCAGATGCATCCACAGTTAGCGTCCTTTCGACTTTGACCCAGTTGCTTCATTCTTTCTGGCGCTACTAGTAATAGCCCTCTGCTCTTCCCCTTTTGGTACTGTCCATGGGGTTTTCATAGCAAAGATACTGGAATGGGTTGCCATTTCCTTCTCCAGTGGATCACGTTTTCTCAGAGCTCTCTGCTATTACCTGTCCGTTTTGGGTGTCCCTGCATGGCATAGCTCATAGCTTCATTGAGCTACACAAGCCCCTTAGCCACAACAAGGCAGTAATCCATCTATATTCCTTAGAGTCAGCACTTATAACAAATAAGTAAGCATGTTACAAGAAAGGTTCTGAAGACTGATTCATTTCATGGAGGCATATCACACTACATAGAAGAACAAAGTTTCTCACAGAGGTGCTCAAGGAGGGCCAATCTGCATGTGCTGTACATGCAGAGGAGCCGCTACTGCTGAACAAAGTGAACTAGTCAATGTAACCTTAAGCAGTTATAGGTACCTTCATTTTATTTACATTTATTTGTTTGTTTGTTTGTTTGTTTATTGTTTGTATGTATTTCTTAACTACCCATCTCCCTCAGAGGGGCTCTGAGTGGTGCACAATTTAATCAATAAAATTAACATTAAAATCAGAATTAATTTAAGATAAAAAAGTTTTGAAATCATAAAAATAACAAAAAATTCAAAAAATTCAAAAATGGGTTGTTAGCAGTTGTTAATACAAGCAGGAAAGTGTTCCTATGGGGCCAGTCAGCCCCACATTTATATGGGTCTCTCTGTTCCTCAGGTTGCATAGCCAGATTTTGTCCCCTTTGGGCAAGGCCAAGAGATTGGGGACTTTCCTCCCTTCTGAAGGCAGGATGCTCCACAATACAGGAGCAGCAGCAGAAAAGGCCATCCTCTTAGATGCCACCAGTCAAAATTCTTTGGCTGGTGGGATCTGCAGCATACCTATCCTGCCTGAACCATGGGCTGATGTAGAATGGGCTGATGTGGTGGGGCAAAGCCAGTTAGGCAGATAACCTGAATATAGGTTTTGACTAAATCCTTGAATTGGACCTGGAAGCGAAGTGGCACCCAGTGCATTTCTCAGAGTAAAGGTGGTACATGTGTCCTTTTTGGGGCATCTAGTATGGCTCACATTGCAATAGTCCAATTGAGAGATGACCAGGGCATGAGTGACTAAATGGAAAGGCTCCCTATCTAGGATGAGGTGTAACTGGCACACAACACAGAGTTGGGCAATGTTTATCTAAATATATCCACATTAATACACTCATCCCCCAAAAAATGTTCAAAAAGAAAAAAAAATGCCCATTCTCCATCCTTGTGCATTAAGCTCTCATATCCTAGTCATTGTGCATCACAGTATGATCTTTTCATGAATTGGTTATTCTGTTCAAATTAGTTAAACTGATAGGCTATAGTTTGATTAGTTCCTGCATATGCCTAATGTTTTAAAAGCAAGATAACAAAATGTATTTTATTTGTTTCTGAAGGTACGACAGAGCGGGTGTGTTTGATCCAGGGAACAGTGGAAGCACTAAATGCTGTGCATGGCTTCATTGCTGAAAAGATACGAGAAATGCCTCAAAATGTGGCCAAGACAGAACCAGTTAGTATTCTGCAGCCTCAGACAACCGTCAATCCGGACCGCATCAAACAAGTGAGTTGTTTGTTTTTTTGAGAGAGAGAGAGAGAAAGAGAGAAGAATAAACTGGTGTTGGATTAAATATATTGCAAAAAAGCCTAAGCAATTTACAAGTAAAGCAACGATAGTGAATATATTTTGCATAAGTATGAGAAACTTTTCAGCATTTCTGATTTTGAAACTCTTATTTCATACTTTCCATTCTGACATTCATCTCCTGACTTTGACATCAACTGGAAATCCTACAGAACTACTACTATGTAAGAAGAATAAGTGCATTTATATTTTTGCTGAGAGAGAGAGAGAGAGAGAGAGAGAGAGAGAGAGAGAGAGAGAGAGAGAGAGAACAGATCAGTAATGTTAGAATTTGTGCTGCAGTTAATTTCATTAAATTTGGAAAGACAGAGTTGAATTTTCACCATTTAGCCTAGGAAAAAGATAGTAGCTCTATTTTTTTTCCTGCTCAAATGGAGTGAGATTACAAAAAAAAAAACTTATCTGTTAGATGATTATCACTAAAATTCACATTGCAAAGGTTTTCAATTTATTTTTCTAAGTGCATATCACTTTTTTGTTTCAGGGATGTGAAGAAAATTGCTGTTATAATGGCTATATGGAGTAAAATATAAATAAGACAGGCTGAGTTTTGTGCTCCATGAAAGGAGTTAGCAAGAAATAACTCTACCCTTTCTTGAATATAGAGGAGTTGATTGTTAGGTGTTGAGGCAAAACTCCTCTAAAACTCGACTTTTCTGGAAAAATATTTGTTATAACCTCAGGACAAGCACAGATTTGATGGAGGAAATTATAAAAGCATTTGTCTCCCAAGATCTGGCTACTGCCTTAAGTTGCTGTTAGTGAGATAACTAATGATGGTATGATCACAAGGCGGAAGACAGATTTATCACTTAATCCAGTAGTTACCTTACCACCATTCCCCACTGTGAAGTGTTGTATTAGTGACAACAATCTCCATGACTTCTGCAGCAGTGCCACCAGTTGTAGCTTTTTGTTTTGTTGAGGTTTAGATTCAGAACAGTTTAGTTTCATCAGCTTCATCCCAAGTACATATAGATTTGCTATATATATATATATATATATATATATATATATATATATATATATATATATATATATATATCCATGTGTATGTGTATATATGTGATCTGGTGTAGAAAGCCACGCACAAAATACAAACATATGCACATACACATAAATGTAAGTTGGTATATGCTTATCTGTCCCAACTATATTATAGTATTGCAATCAAATCAAAGTAAGTTTTATAAAAACTAAGTTTATATATATAAGAAAGATGCTACTTATTATAATAAATATAAATTCTCTGCTTGAAAATAATTAATTCTCAACTGAGAATTGTTAAAAGAGCAAGAAACATATACAGACCTTCTCCTCCAAGGAATTTATTTATTATTTCCAGAGTAGTTTTCCATAACCCTTTCCAAACTACATTCCCACATACACAGGTCTTTTTTTTTTTTCATATTTTTAAAAGTTTAAAGTTTAAGGGTTAAAAGAGTAAATTGGCTACCTTACATCTCTGTTATATTTAAGGAGCAATTATCTTACTTAACTCCAACTTTCAGATACCACAAACATGGAAATAAATGGAAACTCCCTCCCCACAACCAAGTTCCCACCCCCTGATTTAGGAGGTATTAGGCAATTAAAGAGGAGGCAAGACACTCTTAATATAGAACCAGTAATTAACCTGTGGTTTATATTGGTTACATTAACATGATATTATCAGTAATATCTCTTACAGCTTAAAATTGTATCTATTTAAGTGGATTTTAGATTAGAAAGAGTTGAGTACTTGGGAGAAAATATATATACATGTTGTTTCATCAGTCTAAGTAACAAATGAAATTATTGAAATATTAACTTTTCAAATTAATTAAGGTCACTCAAATTTGAATTTATCTTCTCAACATTACGAAAAAGATTTAATTCTAAGCTTAAAGTTAAACATTTTTGAAGTACTTCTGGTATTTTTCAAATTTTGATTAGATGTAATCATTTTAAATATGTATGCTACCTTTTCTGTTTTGCTCTTTGTAACAATTACATACTAGATGGAAAGGTAGAAAATGTTTTTTTATTCTTTCAACTTTTTCCAGGTGTAGCTATTTTTAAATCACTTCATTAAGTTAGCTAGCTGTAAAAATGCTTTAATGTTTTGTTTAAGAATAATTAAGGATAAAGGATCATTCTACTTAAAAATCTCATATACTTTGTCTAACAATTTTCATGAGTGCTATTCCTTTCTGATTTAAAAAAATGAAATAATTTGAATCCTATTCAGTAGTATGCTTAAAATCTGCATTACTGGAGTCAACAATTTGAGCCTTTCATTGACTACATATATATAGTTTACTATTTTCTTATCTACATTAATAATCCATTACATTTAAAATTGATGAACTCAGTTTCCAAAAAATATTATATTTGACTGAACTCATGTCATAGAATATATTACCCATAATATATCATAACATTTTCTACTATTGGAGATAATGAAGATGCATAAAGAAAAAAAAAACCCTCTCTCAGTTTATCCCTAGTTCTATACTATTATAAAGATGTTGTTGGGGATTATTGCAAGAGCGAGCTGTGTCAAACTATATTTTTCCTCTTCATGCGTCCTGGCAATTTCAGCCACTTTTATATATTTAACTTTTACTTGTCAGGAAACAGGACTGAATGATGACATGATTTTAAAAATAGACTTGTCCTACATGTTCTACAAAATTATATCTATTTAAGTGGATTTTAGATTAGAAAGAGTTGAGTACTTGGGTGAAAATATATATACATGTTGTTGAGAAAGCTGAATAGAGAGTGTTTTTTCATAATACTGGCAGTAGAATGATATCATCTTATGGTAATGATAATTCTAGTTATGGAAAGCATGCAGCTATCATAAATACATAAATTTTAATGTGTCTGATAGTTAAAATATATAGGACTTGTTATTACAAGTCACAAGTTTAGATTTTTTTAAAAAGTTTGATAAATTCAGGGAAGGTAGATGTTAAATGGCTCCCAAACGTAAAAGTTATATGCTGTGTCCAACATCAGAGAGTAGCCCTCTTACTACTATTTAGTGGAAAATATCAGCATAGGAAGAGAGACTCCATATGTTATTTGGTGGCTTCTAAAGAAATATTATTATTGCCAAAATGTAAACCATTACCCAAGAGATGAGCTCAATGTGACAGACATTTATATTAATTATCTATAATAGGGGTGTCAAACTCAAGGCCCGGGGGCCGGATCTGGCACGGGGGGGTGCTTAGATCTGGCCTTCAGGACCACCCTAGAAACAGCAAAGGATCGGCCCACAGTGCTTCTGCCAGTGAAAAAGAAGCTCAGGAGGGCCGTGTGTGGCCTGCCCAGGTTCCATTTTCAGCTGCAATGGCCTCCTGCCACCGTCTGCCAGTGAAAACGGAACTTCATTTCACTGGCAGAGGGTGGCAGGAGGCCGTCGCAGCTGAAAATTGAGCTCTGGAATCAGTTTTCTCTGGCAGAGCGCTTGGGCCACCACAGACACCCCCGACACGAGTTACGACAAGCTGGCCATGCCCACCCGACCAAGGTCAAACACAACCCTGATGCGGCCTTCAATGAAATTGAGTTTGACACCCCTGATCTATAAACTAATAAACTTAAACATTTCAGGCTAGTACATACTTGCAGTTTTCTTTTTATTAAGAACAGAGAAAAATACGTCTTTGTTAAATCATAATTACTTGATAAAAAATAAGAGATTACCATATATTATTGTATCTTATATTATTGTATAGTACCTTATATTATTGGATTACAAACGCTCTTAAATAAGAAAAAATGGCATTACATAATTAAGAAATTAACCTTTTGCTTCATATTCCATACATATGGTGAAAGGTAAATTCGAGTTTCATCATACTTTACACTTTTAAATAATGATTTATTATTTCATTTGGATAACTGGTGGATTATTTCTGTTTACCTTTTTATTACTTAATAATAGGAAAGAAGTCACCTATAGATTGGTTATAGTTTATTTCAGATAAAAAATATACCTTTGTCATAATAAATATTGAGAATTTTCTAATAATTAAAATATTTTATAACAATTTAATAAAGCTTTTTTCTTAAAGGTTCAAATGGCTTTAATATGTGGAAGTCTCACAAAAATGTTTATTAAGTATAGAGCTCATCATTCAAAAACAATTTATATGATCATTCTATTGCTACAGAGGGAAACCTTTTTATAAGTATATAGAGGGAATAAATATATAGAGACTTTTTTATTTCAATATATTAAAAAATAAACATAGAGAATAAAAACATAGCTTTGGTAAAAGGTAGCTAAAACGGATTGAATGACTATGCCACTGCCAAAACAGATACCCTTAAAAGTGAATTAATTCTATCGTAACTTTTCAATCCCATTGCTAAAAGGTCTAGCAATGCAAGAATTTTCCTAATGCAACATGCTAGTTTTTAAAAGGATTTTTTTCTTCTATATAAAGTAATTTGTTAAATCGTTTCAAGCTTTCGTTAGGCTAATGTACAAAGTATTTATAAAAAGCAATAAGCATTTATCATTAAACATGATTTCTGTGTGTGAATGTATATGCATGCTATTATATTCAATTCTACATAGAAATGATAGCTTTTTATTTAGGATAATTTGCATAAAGCACTACTAATAAACACAGCAAAGAAATCGCTTTATTATCCAATATCTTTTTTGTCATTTTTGTCAGCATAACTTGCAAACTGAAAAAGCACTATTTGTTAGAGCAAAAGTCTGACAGAATTTTTATGCCTTTTCTTGGATGGCCAGATTCAGGGTATAAGCAGCCTCCTGATAGAGCTGTTGATTGGTTTACCTCAATTGCCTATTAGCTCCACTGCTCCCTTGCCACTTGTTTGCCCTTGACTTAATTCTCTTGCTATTTTCCTGCTATTCTAATTTTCTCTAAAACCAGTGATGCATTATTTTTTTCTATGATCACCTGGCTTTGCAATCTATCTATCTATATGTGGTCAAAATTCAATGATTTATTTAAAAACTGAAACCCTCCCCCCTTCTCCAAATTTTCTTTATATGCAATATAGTGTGATTTTATTGTTTACTTTTTAATTTAGTTTTTTGAGGTTTTTTGTTTTTGTTTTTTCTTTAATATTATTTTTAACAAGACAACTGACTTAGTCCTAAATTGGGAAGCATCAAGCAATTTAGTAAAATGGCAAGAAAATGCTTCAACACTCACTTTTCAAGTCTTACTTGTTTTGAAATTATTGAAGAAGAAATGTTTCATTTTCTTCCCTAAGCAATCACAGTATTTTTTTTTCTATTTCCAAGATGCCTGAATTACAGTGCTGTCCTAAACAGGGGCACCATTATATTTGAGGGGTCTCTGAAAGGTGTCTTTTGAAGATCCTAGTTCTTTTACTCTGGTTTCTCCTACTCTCTGCCTGTAAATTTATGTTCTGCTGCCAGTGTTCTACTTTTCTACCTGGCAATAGAATTCAAGGCAACACATACTTACTAACTGACAATAAAAATCCTAAACCAGGTATTCAGTACACCAAAATTCAGTGATTGAAGACTTAACTGGACAATGACTCGTTGGAAGAAATATACATTTTAGAGAACAGGTTTGCTAGAGCCCACACTGTTCTAGGCTTTCTTCCAATATTTCTACCCGGATACCTATCTTTGCATATTACTCTTGTTTCTATCTTGTGAAAAATCTATAACCTAGATATGATTGATTCTATTTACAGTTTCTACTTTTGCCTGGTGAGTGCTTTGCCCCATCCTGAGAACAGCTGTCTTTCATGAGTTTAGTTAAATTTGTTTTTCATTTTCTTTTAGTCAATTAGATATTTCTTCCTCTCTTCTTGTTTGTTCCTTATTCTTGCTTGTTTTGTTTACTATTTAATACTATTCTGTCATACTTACTCTGCTGTCCCTTTTTTTATATAAGCATAGCTACTCTTGACTCACTGCCAACACTCTTCCATATTTCCATTTGGGGTATGTTTTATTAACATTCATCATTCTATATTTTACTGTCTTCTCATAAATCGTTCTGTTTCAGCCCAGAAGTCTAAACTAGTCCAATTATCTAGATTCAAGGTTCTGTTAAGTAATATTGCTATTGATTAATATCTTAGTTTCTTAACCAACATTTGACTAACACTAGATTATTTTTAGATGGAATGGATCTATGTATTTTAAAAGGGAGAAATAACCTAACACTAGGAGAAATTTGCTTAGTTAGGTATAATTCAGAAGGAACTTATAAAAAATAAAAATATAAAATGAATAGATTAAAATTATTTGTAAGGAAGACTAGCATCAATAAGGAATTTCCATATAAACAATATGCAACCTGTTACTTTTGTTTTTCTGAGGGAGAATATCTTTAAAATGTCCCCTTACCAAATATCTAGAAGTTGTAAGGACTGAAAGTGACAAGATTCTACAAAGTGGCTGATGAAAGAGGTCTAAGTTACAACACTGAGCCAGCATGCATTGGTCCGGATTTCAGTGTCTACCATAACTGACCATCTATATAAATATAAAACAAAGGTTCTCATATTAACAGCTTTGAGGGTTGGGGGAAGGTGAAGAAGATAGGTTCAAGTATCTAAACAGAGAGCATGGAGCCATGATAACAGTTTACTTTAAAAAAAAAAAAAACTCTTCAGAAATATCCAGAAGGCACTCCCTGTATGCATGGACACATGTGTATGTATAGGTTTGGTAAATTTATTTTAAGATAGGAAAGAACAGGTTAATAAATTAGCAGAATGCAGAATTTGGGATTCTTTTAAAGAGATTTAAAACAAGATAAATTATGATGCACAATGTAGGAAGCATGCAAGCAGATGTCTTCCTTATTCCCACAATAAATCATTACATGCTTGTTAAAACATTTAATTTAAAAAATTCTAGTATTTTGCTAAAGATCAATTTTACTCTAATTTTATTTATTCTAGTAATTTAATGGGCAGAATTGCAGTTCATTTATCAAGCTTTTGTGTTAAAGATGATCAAAACTTATAAATCAATAATTCCCCAACATGATCCCCTATGTATTGGACTACAAGTTATATAATCCCCCACTACTAGCTTTCTTATATGAAGTTGTTAAGAGTTATAGTCTAATATTTAAGAACACAAGCTTTGTTTTACTAACCAAACTCTATAATACAGTAGCAAGGTTAAATTAAGTTTTAAGATGATTTTTTTTTTTGCCTATCATTCTCTCAGTTCTAAAAACAAATTATAGACATAAAAGCAATTCCAACTTAATTTGCAAATCCCAACAGAAATTATACAATGAATTTTTATACTTTTTACTGTGGGCTAACTAACATGAGTATGGAGAATAAACCCAACTGCCTTTATTTTTCTTCTGCAGTTTCTTTCTTCAGAAAAAAAAGAGATAAGTTTGAACAAAGTTCTCTTAATAATAATTAAACAACATGTACGTGCATACACACATACACAGAGAGAGGAAGAGAGAGAGCTGAATTCCTCTTTAGTAGTTGCTTTATTTCTAGTTAGCTATTTACTTCGTTAAAAGAGGGAAATTTCATCTGATGTAATTTTTGTTCAGATTTTTTCCCCTAAGCAATTACTTACCACTTAATTTGTCAAGTATCAGAATTAAATTCCTTCTTCCAATTGCGTTCACATTTATTCTTTAAAAACTGTAGCAAAAATTGTCAGTTCTAAATATGCCATTCAACAGAGGTTCTGAGAATAAAACTTTTAGATCATAACTATTGCCATAAAACTGTCTCATCAAAACTGCCAAGGGTGAATCTTTCTGAAACATCTATAGCGAGAATGACAAAGCCTAAATTGAGCTGCAATATCATTTGAAAACTTCCCATAATCTACTTAAGTATCTTTCTAGTAATCCAGTTCTTCAGACTTCCCTCTCCTTTTTGTGGAAGTAGACAGGCAGACAGACATTTTTATATATGTTTGTATATATCCACATGCATGCGCACACACACACACACACACGGATGTTCCTCCTCTGCAGTTTAGTTTCAGGAAAGAATCCACAAAAGTCTGTGATTCAATTTCAAAGTAGTTAAAAAAACCTTCATATATTCTTTTCATCTTATTGCAGCTAGTTTTATTGTATATTATTCAGGATCCTGTACATTTTAATTGTTTTATTGTCAATGAATTAGTACTCAAATAGTTATCTCATGGAATAATTACAGAACTAAAATGTGTGTCTAAATCCTTAATCCAAAAAGCAAACTTGCCATCATCTTGCCCACCCAAATGGCTGTTTGATGCCTAATATTGCATTTTTCACATTCTTCATTGAGCATTATGGTGTCACTGAATTATGTGTCATTGAATTATGTCTTAATTCAAGGAAAACAAAATTGTTTCTTGGAGAAAAAAACGAAGTCCTCTTCTTGTTCTGTCTTAACTAGTGTTACCTTGGTTGAATATTCTTATAAGTAACACAACCTATTGACAAGGAAAAAAGGTGGGTTTCCTTTCTTCACCCTAACAGTTTTCTTACCTTTTAGAAAAGACCCCTTTTAGGCAGTGGCAATAACCCATAAATATGGTTTATTAATGGACCACTCTTGAAGAACAATAGTTTCAGGTAAGCTAATTTTATATCTTAATATTTTTATAATATGTGATTATCAGTGGAATATTTTATGAAGTGGACATATTATCTTAATTCAGTTGGCCTGAATTCTGATGCTCTTTATTGGACCATTTCTATATCCACGGCTTCAAGAATGGCATTAGGTTTGATCTAGAGTTACAACGGAAAAGTGCATATAGCAGGGCCTTCGACCGTTTATTTATTTATTAATCAAATTTATTAGACCAGAACTATCTTTTAATAATGTAAGCAATATTCTAATCATACCATTGATGTTTTTGTAGAATTAAAGTAATTAAGTTAAATGTCAACATCTTATTTGTTCTGCTACTATAAATAGCTAGGGTTTTATTTTAAATAGAATTGATGTTTCAATAATTAATTAGGTAATATATTATTTCTAATCAATTAAAAGTATTCCAAATTAATCATTTAATGAAATATAAGATTACATGAAATAGCAGGTGATTACTAGTATTTTAAAATCTTTTTTTCTCTTCTATTATATAAAGGAGGAATACCTTATCTAAATTATTTAATTTGATATATGATTGTAACATCTAAAATACAATGTTACTTCAGAAATATTGTGGATATAAATTTCACGATAATAAAATATGTAAAACTGAGCAAAAATTCTTTAGTCAGATTGTTATTCTAATGTTAAGGTAATTTAATCCGAGAATAATGATATTTGTATTCTAATTCTATTGTAACTCATGATAATTTGTTCTTATAACCAAGGATAATCCATATGTTTCAATGGTGAAAAATGGATGGCATGTTTTGCAATTTTTCTAATTACAGTTTTGTGGATATTTAGACACTCTTCCTTATTATTTAATGAAAGATATTAGCAGCTTGGTGTGAAGCATTATTATCATATTTATCTTACAGGGTTCCAAATGTTTAGTATTCATTTTTGCTGCTTCCTCTTTCAGCAACAGGAGAGAAACCAACATTTATTTATTTATGACATGCTGCTTTTTAGTAAGCAATATCTATATTTTGAGATTACATTTTTTAATACAACTGTATCCATCCATGAAATCATTTTGTACTCAGTTATTGTGCTATCATAATTCCAGCATATTTAAGGCAATAGTTTGCCAGAGAACAGAGCTAATTAATAGTAGGTAGGGTATTATATATTAGAATTGTGTAGATTATTCAAAAGACATTATTTGGAAATCATATTTTTATGATTGAAAAAATTTCCTTGAGATCATTAAAGCAGCCATGTCCCTTTACAGGGTTCATGCAATTGCTTTGAAAGCTGCCCTTTTCTGTATGAGTGTGCATCTGTAATCACTTTGCTTTATTAGTGCTTTCAGAAGAAGAGGGTGTCTTGATCCTCTTACCGTAAATACATTTCTTTGGAGTTATTGTAATAACTCCATTTTAGACAATCTACTTACCTTGTGTTCATCTAGCAATAAAGTTAGAAATAAGAAAGTATAAATGTTTGATTACAGATAAACTAAGAAACATTAACTGACAAGACAGTGGAAGATAGTGGAATCAAATGCATAAATGTAGGATCAGTGGGGGTTGCTCCCGGTTCGCACCAGTTCGCAAGAACCGGTAGTAAAAAATTTTACTAGTTCGGAGAACCAGTAATAAGATTGGCTGGCCACGCCCCCGAACCAGTTCCTGGCCCGGTCGCTTACCCTGCCCGCCATCATTGCCTGCATGCAGCCCCGGGACTCCGCCCTTTGCCAGCCAGAAACGCTGCTGCCAGTCGCTCCCGTGCACCCGGCTGGCTCCTGCCTCGTCACCGCCATCATGAGGAAAGGCTCCGAAGTTGCGCTGCCTGGGATCCACGTGGGCTGCCGCAGGGAGAAGCCAGGTATGGCTGGGGGGACGCTGCCCAGAGCTGAGCTCAAAACTGGCAGGAGGATGAACATTGCCTCTTAGCCAGCCCGAACTGTCTGCTGCCGCAGCCTGCCACCATCCCCTCTCCCCTGCCAGCTGCTCCTGTGTGAGAACCGCTGCCGCCAAGGACGAGGAGGTGGTAGTGGCAAGGATGGGCCGTCCGGGGCTTCCTTGTCTCCCCGCCTGAGCAGACTTCTGGCATAGCCCCAGGCCTCTGGAGGGAGGGAGGGAAGCCCTGGCCTGCTGCTCCTGCCACCACCACCCCCTTGCCCCCAGCAAGAGCGGTTCTCATGCTGCCGCTTCTCCAGCAGCACCAGGAGCAACTGCCAGGGTAGAGAGGGCGGGGCAGGCTGTGGTGGCAGGCCGTTTTTGCCGGGTAACAGACAGGCTGCTCCTGGATCAGCCAGTAGAAGGAGAAGCTGCCAGCGGGGAGGCGAGCCGCCCTAGGAGGACCGGAGGAGAGCGCAGCTTCTCACTCATGGACATCTACTGGTGGGGAAGTGGGCGCAGTAAGAAATGTGCGATCCAGGAAGCGGTTATGCTCCCTGGCGGGAGAGGGTTGCACGTTTATTCCAAAAATTTGTGCAACCCTCTCTGGCCAGGGAGCATAACCACTTCCTGGCTCGCGCATTTCTTACCATGCCCACTTCCTCACCGATAGCTCTCCATGAGCAAGAAGCTGCACTCTCCTCCGGTCCTGCTGGGGCGGCTCGCCTCCCTGCTGACAGCTTCTCTTTCTCCTGGCTGCTCCAGGAGCAGCCTGTCTGTTACACAGCGAGAACGGCCTGCCACCACAGCCTGCCCCACCCTCTCTGCCTTAGCAATTGCTCCTGGTGCTGCCGGAGAAGCGGCAGCATGAGAACCGTTCTTGCTGGGGGCAAGCAGGTGGCGGCGGCAGGAGCAGCAGGCCAGAGGTCTGGGGCTATCTTTAGCTTTGCTCAGCTGGAGTGGGAGGCATGGGGCCCGGCGGATCCCCGGGTGAGGGATGGAGGGAAGGAGGCCTGATTGGCTGACAAAAGTGTTCACGGAGGAGCGGAGGACACACCTATCCCCGACCCTGCTTAGCGCCTTTCTTCTTCCTAAAATCAGGGACTGCTCCACTCTTGCAAGGCGCAGGGACTTCCCATCCCGCTTCCTCTGTCGGGACTGAGGAAAACACACCAAGCTTTTCTTCAAGGCGTTGTTAAGGGGGGGGAGGGTGGCTGACAGAAAGAGCACCTTGGGGGGGTCATAGGATGTGGGGGTTCACCTCCGCGCCTCAAGATCCCTCAGCTTCCGCGGGCGCCACCACTGGCCCAGACAAGCACCTCTGTCTTTGCGCCTGCGGAGCTTGGGAGGGAAGGCCGGACTTGAGGCACCAGATAAAAGTTGGGCTGGTGGCTGCGGCGCTGTTTTGATGGAGCCGGGTAAACGGAGGGGAGGAAGGAGAAGGAACTGATGGGCAGGCCAGAGTAGCTCACTTTCCCCTCAGCAGGGCTTCCCCGTCGGAGCAGCAGCAGGAGGAGGAAGCGGCAGGAGAGGCTTTGCTGGCTGCCCAGCCGGGACCCAGAAGCAGTGCTGGATATGCAGAGGGGGGTGAAAGAAGGGCGGGTGATTAAATGTCTTGTGAGTGTATCTATGGATGTTTTTTGCATTTTTTTCTGCAACCTCTTAAGGTTGTAGAAAAAAATGCTTTTAAAAGTAAAAAAAAGAAGAAGTTGGCCATGCACACCCAGTCACATTACCCCCCACAAGCCATGCCCACAAATAAGCCACGCCCACAGAACTGGTAATAAAAAAATTTAGAATCCACCCCTGTATAGGATTATATTAGAAGCAGCACTTTTTTAGAAGAAAAGATAGCCATCAAATCCTACCTTATTTTAAACCTGAAATTATTGGAGAAAATATGCTTCAATATTCTTCTAGTTCAGTGCTTTTCTCTTTCCTTATGTCCTTGATTTCCCTGTTTCATTGCAATGTTACGTGAAAACACACTAATAAAAGGAAGGAAAAGATATAGCTTATTATCTATTCAAACATGTATCAACTTAATGGAATGGAACAAATGGTCCTATGAATTAAGGTTGCATTAATAAGACTATCATTTTATGAAAAAAGGTGCAATTTGAGTACTATAGTATAGATGGTGTTCCTATTAAAGACATACTGTACTGCTAACTGTGGGATATAAGAAACCTGTGATGCTGTTTGACTCCAACTCCATCAGCCTCACTGAAGGAAGCCAATAATTAGGTATGATAGATATTGTAGCTGAACAAATTCTGGCTACACCTTTAATATACTATTCTTAATATATTGGATCTCATTTTAAATTATTGTGAGAAAATATGATTTTAAAATAAAAAAGTGGAAAGTACCACAATACAGTAATGAATGAAACTAGGAGTATATTGAAAGAATTAGTTAATATCAATATGTGAAATTTAGTTCCAATGCAATATTATTGTTTGCTGGTGAATGAATACTCTGGCCATAACTCTACTTCCTCCAAATGTTGTTATCTTCCCTCTTCCTTCTGGCATCTCTGTTCTGTACGATGTCTTAACATTTCTTATTTGTTATCATTTTCCCCATTTTGCTGCTCTTCCAACAGATTTTATGAGAGAAGGAGAAAGAAGAAAATTGACCATTCGTGTGGTATACATGTAGTTACCAAAATTGGAGGGGGGGGGGCGATGACAATAATGGCAATACATCGAAGTAGCACTAAATTTTATCAGTAGCATTAATATGTCTTTTCACCTTTACCTGAACATACATACAGATCTCCTCAGACTTTTTTTTTCACCCATTGCTTTTACTCTCATAAATTCTAAAGCTTTGCCTTCTCAACTTATTACCTGCCATTTTCATTTTCTATGTGGAAAAATAAATTTCCATCAAGTTTTCGAACCATCACTTTTTACCTATTTCTCCTGGTTATAATCTCTTATAGCATCTATGCAGAAAAGGACACTAGAACAGGACAGTAGAATGCATATCCGTTAGAAGAATTGATATTTTACTACAAAAGTTGTACTATTTATGGAATTGTGATTGTTATGGAAATTTTATAAGGTCTTATATGTTTTTGGTAATGTTTACCCTGTTATATAAAAAATAAACAGTTATTCTGTTTGTTTTTCTTCTTCATAATTAACAGTGCTGATAATTTATCAAATTTAAATTTATTTAAATTTATCAAACTAAATTTATCAAAATTTACTTATTTTATTTAGCATTGAGAAGAATAGTTATTAAATTTTGTAAAATTATAATGTTGAATATTATCAGAGTGCTTCATACTTGAACTATTAAATGAAATAAACCATATAGTGTCTCTGGGAACATATTCCTTAGAAGTTTTCAAAAGAATATAAAGAATTAGCACTTCTGTATGTAATATGACTTTCCTTTTAAAGAGAAAGAGCTTTCCAATTGTTATTCCAGTCCATAGTGGTAGATTTTCTATCAGTGTTTCCTCTTCCCCAGTCTCAGTACTGATTTTAACAAGTAGACATGTTATAGTGCTGACATTTGATTGTTTTAATTGTGATCTTTACCTCTAAAGTAATTGATGCTTTTTTGTTTTACCTTAAACTGAAGTTTTTACAACTTTTTATTGTAACTGGATTTTTTAAAGTTACATGGTTCAACCTCAGAGCTTCTCTGTATGCTACAGAATAACATTTGCATAAATCAAGAAATACTTTTACATAACAATAACCAGAGAAACTGAGATACTTACAGTTTGGGTATGTTGATAAATTTATAAATATTATTTACTATATTATTTGATGTTAAATCTATTTTGTTGTTGTTATTTCTAATATGTTGAAAAGCTTGAAATATACAAGAATTATCTGACATTAAAAACAAAATTAAAAAAACTTTATCTTGAAAGTTGATTTATGGCTTTCTTATTAGAGTTATATTATTTTGGTAACTGAGACTTTCCCATATTAGAAAGTGCTATGTGGAATTAATTCTTGGTCATTATAATTTGATTTTAAATTGTGTAGTTTAAGATTAATATTGACATAAGTTCATTTTAAGCACTAATTCTAGTGTTACTGAAATTTGATTTTAATGTATACATATTATATAATGCATTTATTATATAATATAGAAATCTAAATTTATATTTTAATTGTGAAAGACAAAAGATGTAGTATTGTAGCAAATATATAATATATCAGAATGCAAGCATTACTTTTCCAAGCATATGGTAACAGAATTGGTGATACATCTGCTCATTGAACTTGCTGGAATTTGTATTTACTACTCTTTAGTCCTAAGAAACAATTATTGAAGAAATATTCGTAGTAGCAGTGTATTTTTATTTTATTTTGTGAGTCTACCATCTTAATTTTAAGCCATTAATTTGTTTTACATGTGTATGCATGCATACTTACATGCATTACTTATTGCTTGATTGGCATTAAATTCCATTAAGTTTCAATGAGGAAGATAAAATTTAGTTTTTCAGGCTTTTTCTATTTAATTTTATATTACATTACATTTGTTTATTTATTTTTTTTGACTGTTTGGTCTAAGGCTTGTTGAGGTTGATTTGCTCCTGAACTGCTTTGTTCCCAGACATTGCCATCATCCCCAACTACCACCAAGTCCTCTCCATCTGATCCCATGACCACCTCCAGAGCTAATCAGGTATAGTATCATTCTATCATCTACACCATATTTTTCACAAGTGGCTTGCAAACTGGAGAAAAAGATATGGTGGGTTGAGGTTTTATTTATTCATTTACACCCATAATCATGAATATTGAATGCTGTTGCTCAAATAATATCATTTTAGCCTGATAAATAACTCAAATTCATTTTTATCAACATAGCATGTGACTCTTATGAGGTTGCAATCTCATTGCTTATATTCACATTTTATTTCATCCGAACAGCAACTTTTGAGGTTGCATTAGAGATGCTAAATATCTCTGAAGCCTCCAGAGTATAAATAAAATGCAACATGAGACTTCTAGGGCTTTAGGTATTTTTCAAGGGGATTTGGTACTTGATAATAAAGAGTATACCTTATATAGAATAATTTTTGTAGTAGTAACACTATGTATACAATGGGGTCGGGAGGATGAAAAAACCTCATTTTTACAAAAGCAAATTTAAGGTCTCAAATTTTAATAGGTTTTTGACACCTTCAAAAAACTTGTTTTGTATTTATAATTAAAGTAAAAGATGATGTAAAAATTTCAACTGTGAAGTTGTGGTATCTTTTATTGTAGGTCTCATAATTAATATTTATCTTTATTTAAAGTAGATTAAATTTGCTTCTTTTGCTAAACAAGAAAGCTGTGATTCCAGATTTTCATAATATAGAAGATTGGAAGGCCTATTGTGTTTCTTACTGTGAAAGCTTGAATGAGGAAAGTGAAATTAAATCTGTATTTGCTTTTCTACTTATGCAAATGGAAAAGTAAGATAAGTGCAATAAAACTGCTTTTTAAGAGAGAACTTAAATAAATGTGGGCAATAGAACAGATACTGTTCCATTCCTTGTCCTTTATGTCCAACTTGTGTTGTATTTCTATGGTTCCCTGGTGTCCAAGGAAGCATTTGATACTGTGAAACAATCCCTAGGGTTCATTGCTTGAGGGTGAATAAATTGAAATTAAATCCAAGCAAGATAGAAGTATTGTTAGTTAGGTGTTTTTTTGTTTGGTTTGGTTTTGTTTTGTTTTCTGGAAGGAATTCTGTTTCCCTGAAATAACATATCTCTGTCCTTGGTATTCTTAATCCTAACCTGTGTCTGGGTTTCTAGATGCCAACAGTGACAAATTATCTTTAGGTGTCATCTGGATTCATTCTTCAGCTAGTCTGAGCTGGCAACAGTTATCCATGCCTTGTTACATCACAACTAGATTTCTTCAGTGCACTCATTTATACAATAGGAATTGCTGTGTTACTCAGAAATGCAATATCAGAACAATATCATAACTAACTGGAAAGATATGTATTAGTTGCAAGTCTTTTTTTTCTAGGGCACAAATTAAAGTGTACTTTTATCTTTTATAATTATAGATTTAAGATCTCGCTGCAAGAAGGATTATTTCTGTTTTTATGAAACTTTCTAGAGGTGGACTCGTTCTGAAGATACTGTTTCAGATTTACAGAAAGTCTTTCCTATATCACTCCTAAACTGTAGAATATCATCTTTAGAAATGGGTTTGGTTTACCTCTCCTCTCAGAGTGGTTTTGAGGACACACTTCTTTAACTAAAATGTTTTCATTAATATTGTACTATTTATGTTCTTTAAGCTATGTTTAAATTGCATTTAAAAAGAATAATTACTGTATTTTTCGGAGTATAAGATGCACCAGAGTATAAGACGCACCTTAGTGTTTGGGGAGGAAAATAGGGGTGAAAAAATTCTGCCTACCAGGTATTCATCTGGCTAGTCCTTAGCCCGGTCAGCTTCAGCACATGAATTTGCTCGCTGGTTTTGAGGTTGGGTCTGGTTGGGGCGTCAGCTTCAACGCATTAGTTCACTTGCTTATTTTGAGGTTGGGGCTGGTTGGGATCAAATACAGCTTCTAAAGCACAGCTGATCATCAGAGGGAGCAGCAATTAGAAAAGCAAGCAAAGCACAGAAGATCGCTTAGCTCATGTTGGGGCTGCAAAACAGCTTCAAAAGCACAGCTGATTGTCAGAGGGAGCTCCAGTGAGTAAAGCAGGCAAAGCACTGAAGGGGTAAGAGAAGGCAGCAGCTTTTCCTGGTAGCCATTTTGGGCACCGCCCAAAATGTATCATGTTTTCGGACCGCGATCGGCAGCGATATGCTTTGGCCATCCCCGCATCCTTGAAGGGCTCTCAAATGGAACATTTGGAGGCTAAAAACACAAAGTGCAGAGCCCAAAAGCACAAGCCATTGTCGGTGGCAATCTCTGCACCAGGAAGAGGACACACGGAGGCGTGGGGCCCGGCAGATGGGTGGGTTACATTTGGAATATAAGATGCACCCAAATTTTCAGTCTCTTTTAGGAGGGAAAAAAGTGCATCTTATACTCCGAAAAATATGGTAGGTTTTTTTCTTTTATTGCTGCTAGTGCCCCAAGAGTCTTTTTTCAATTTGAAAGATGGGCTACTTCATTTAACTTCCACTCGTTCATCAACCACCAGAACTTACAGTAGTGCTAAAGAGGACTGGTTCTTATAGTCACATCATTACAATGTCCCCACTGTAATGTAATAGCAATTCAGATACTTGGCAGTTAGTTTGCAGTGATGACATTAAAGGATCCCCCATTTCCACCTTCACTGCTGATGTCCAACAAGCAAGAGTTAATGTGGAAGCCAGCAGGAGGTCGCAAATGGGTATCAAATGACTGTAGGACACTACAACCACATGGGATTCGCATGGGTGTTGTGCCTTGTGATTCTTGACGAGTGTATCTTGTATTTTTGTCTATGTTGAGAGCATATGCACCAAAGACAAATTCCTTGTGTGTCCAATCACACTTGGTCAATAAAGAATTCTAGTCTAGTCTAGTCTAGTCTAAACAGCAACTAGGCCTGCCAGAACTGCAGTCTTAAGTAAATGCAGTCCCGTGATGTTATCTTTTATAACTGTGTTATTTAGTGATGGAGTTCTTGATCCCATTACCCTGTAATTGGTAAGTAAGAACTGCCTGCCAATCTAAACATTGATTTTGTAATGCTACAGCACTTTTAAATTATTATTTATATTAATATATCTATTGTGGTAAAAATACAATTAGATATCTACCTTATTGCATTGTGAGTCATGACATTAAGCCATAGAAACTGTGTATGTCTAATAAATAACAATATAATGTATTCAATGAATAATCAGCAAAATTTACAAAATATTTAAGAATGAAGGCAAATATACCTGTCCCAGAATAATGTTGCAGAATCCAATACTAGCATTGACGGCAACCCGCCTGCCCCTACGCTCAAAAATCCTGCTTCTTCAACATTTATTTTCTCAGATAAAATTAATATTGATATTTTAATCCATTGTGACAGTATGTAAGTGAGGTGGATTGCATGTGTCTGGCTACAATTTATCAGAAGATATTATGTACCCATATCCTGACAGACAGATTGTCTAAATGGAGTTAAGGAGAACAGAATCAAGTGCTATAAGTAGGAAAAGATATGGTGGGCAAAAGATCTAGTTTTTTTTTAAAAAAATCATCATAAACAGGGAAAAGTAGTATTTCTACACCATAAAGTAGAAGAAAGATGTGCTTAGTCATGTGCTTTAAATGATTTTGAAGTTTTCTAATTCTATATGGTATAGTTTTATCACTTTGTTATCTCCATAGCTTTTCTGAAATCTGTAGAGAGTTTTACTTGCATATTAAAAGTTTTGAAACATGCCACTGCTGAACATTTCTAGGCCTCAGATAATCTTGATTTAATATTCTAGTCCTTTAAAATATGTCTCAGTTCCACAATAAGGAATGCAGTAGACATATTTAAAATACCACCAGTGGGAAAATCAAGACATTAGAGGTGATTGAGTACATACTGCAACTTAATTCTATATCAGAGAAAGATCATTTAGAATAAAACACGAAAGATAATTTACACATTTTACTCAAATCTAGATATAACACAGTTCTGAGATTATAACTTCATCTCAAAAGAGACAAAATTTTACCAGCTGTCCAAATGCTTCTTTGATTTAGGGTTAATATCTGAGGCAGACAAAACTCAGCTTGCCAGTCCTTTCCTTCCCCAGAACACTCTTTACTTTAAAAAAATTGTCTGCAGTAAGGATTTGTTTCTTTGGAGAAGGATGAGGTGTGGGGATGGTTTTTTTTTCCCTCTTGAAATGGATTAAGGCTTTCACAATGGTTTAGGAAATCAAGATATATTTGGGGCATCCGTTACATTTTCTAGATGCTAAGGACATTATTTTATTCTAGCTGACCCTGGAGGGTTCATTTTAAAGGAGATTATTTGTAACTCAGAGTTGAAATGAGGGGTCTTTGAGTGAACTCTCTGGTGAACTATCTTGGTTGTTTTCTTGCAGACATTTCATTATCCAAACTAGGTAACACCATCAGTGCTAGTGATGATGATCACTAGCACTGACAATGTTATCTAGTTTAAGTAACGAAACGTCTATAAGAAAATAATAAACTCAGAGAGCACTAAAGAACCCTTAGAGTTCATTTTAATAGTATTACTACTACTTCCTTCTGTGGGAGGATGAAGGAGATACTGTTGTGATAAATTTTAATGTGCCTTTCCCTGAAAATAAGACCTCCGGATAATAAGCCCAATCGGGCTTTTCAGCGCATGTGTTAAAATAATCCCCCCACCAAAAAATAAGCCCCCCCACCAACTACTTACACGCATGCGCAGCCGGTCCCGCCATGTCCTCTGGTTGCTTGCTGTGCAAACAACACGAGGTGAGGAGGCAAGGCCGGGAGGAAGGGGGGACATTCCCTTCCCATCCTGTTCTTTGTGCCGGTGGAGCGGCTGGCTGCTGCTGCCCTGACGTGTCCCACTGCCACCGCTGTCTCGTGGAGCAGGACTCTGCAAGGCTTGTTGTGCCATTGCATGCACGAACTTCAGCACCGCTGCGAGCTTCATCATACCCACAGAGCTGGCGTCCTGCCACTCGGAGTTGCACCGGTATGTCAAACCTCGTGGCAGTGCTGGCGTTCGTGCATGCAATGGCACAAGCCTTGCAGAGTCCTGCTCCACAAGGCGGTGGCGGTGCAATAACTCTCACAAAGACTCATTTCTGACAGGTGGGGCGGGGGAGAAGCGAGATGCGTGGAGCGAGGCTTGGCTCCCCTTTCCCTTTCTTCTCCGTCCCCTTTGCCGGGCATGGCAGGGCTTCTGCTCCTTTCTTAGCCACCCTCCCCCTTTAGGGATGTAATTTGAGGATGGCAGGTGGGGTGGGCAATGTTGTGGCCCGTTCGCGGCTTGTGCAGCTACTAGCTGATTCAGACAGGAGGGTGCTGCGCCAGCAGCCTGTGCAGCTGGCTCGCGAGTCGGACAATGAGGAGGCTGGAGAAGATGTGGTGCCAGAGGCGAGGATTCAGCCAGGGCCTTCAAAACCTCCACAAGCTCCCTTAAGTGAAGAGGACAAAGAGGAGGAGCCTCTTCTCGATGTAAGGGCGCGCAGAGCTGCCAAAAGGCAGGAGTGGCTCCTCAGGAGGAGGTCTCCTCGAGAGTAAGGCTTGAGGCTAATTGGCCACTCCCTTAGCCTATTTAAGGAGGAATGCTGACTGAAGCAATTTGCAGGGAACAACTTAGTTCACATACCTTTGTGTCTTGTCTTGCTTATCTTATCAGCTTCCTGCAAATTGCTTCTGGGCATTCTGCCAACCATAGTAAGCTTTCAGTTATTATTCTTTGAATTCTTGACGGCTGTTAATGTAATTAATTAACAGCCTTTGTTGTAAAAGAGCTGGAAAGGTAAGATGTGTTTCCCGCTTCTCGCCCGTCCCACTTGACATCCCCAAATTGTATCCCTAAAGGGGCCGGGTGGCTAAGCAAGGTGCAGGAGCCTTGTCATTCCCGGTGAGGGGAGGTGAGAAGAGACAGCAAGGAGAGCCATGTCTCACTTCTCCCCCACCCCACCTGCCACCCCTCTCGATAAAGAGACGGTGGGGAAGGGAAGCAGCCAGGCTGCTGTTGCCATTGGGGGGGACGGGACTTGTTGGGCCGTGAGACGGCATCTTACCTTTCCAGCACTCATCGCCATTGTGTCTGTTGTGACCCAGGCCCACGTAGTTAATATTAAATGCAAAACAGTTCCAAAAAACAAACAGATTTTATTAAAACAGCTGAGAATTAACTCATTCTCAGTGTATTTCAAATTAAATGAAAGCAAAGTCCTCAAAACACAATTCTTCAGTTTATCTCTGACCTTGGGATAATTAGGCAAACTGCCAAAGGTTTTTCTTGGCAACAGTTCAGGACCAGAAGACGCTGACAAGAAAGAAATACATCCAAACACGAAGCAAATCTCTCAACGGTTGTTTTCCAGCAAAGAGGCCAAGAGCCGTTGCTGGTCTTTTAAGCCTTATGGGGGGGGGGCAATCATCTCTTGTCCCTACTCCCGTGTCATCCTCTCTGCTTTAGCTGCTTCTGCCTTCTGGCAGCTCTTCTCATACGTGCACTAGGAACAGGCTCCTCCTGTTCTTCTGCATCTCTACTGTCAGCCTCTGGAGGCTCCAAAGTCCACGCATCACTCCCCGATAGCCTTGGCCCCATCTCTGTCACTGACGCAGAGCCCTCATCTGGGCCTTTCCCAGCCTCCAGAACTGGCCCATGTTCTTCCTCAGCCTAATCGCTGTCCGACTCCGCTGCCAGCTCTGCTGGCTGCTGGCAGACCACAACAGTGTCCAGCAAAACACATTGTAAAAAAAAAACTTTATTGAACTCGGAAGAAGGGGTTTTTTTTACAATGTGTTTCCCTGGACACAACAGCGAGGAACGCCACGGAGCTTGAAAGATAAGATGCATGTACCACTTCTCACCTGCCCCATTTGCCACCCCCAAATTGCATCCTTAAAGGGGACGGATGGCTAAGCAAGGGGCAGGAGCCCTGCCATGCAATGCCCAATGAGGGTGGGGGGAGAAGAGATGGCAAGGGGAACCATGTCTCGCTCCACGCGTCTCGCTTCTCCCCCAAACCACCTGTCAGAAATGAGTCTTTGTGAGACTCATCGCTACTGCCGTTGCCTCATGGAGCAGGACTCTGCAAGGCTTGTGCCATTGCATGCATGAACGGCAGCACTGCCATGTGGTTCGACATACCGGCGCAGCCACAAGCAACAGGACATCAGCTGTGCCGATATGATGAAGCTTGCAGCGATGCTGCAGTTCAACGGCACAACAAGCCTTGTAGAGTCTTGCTCCACAAAGCAGCAGCCGCGGCGATGGGACATGTCAGGGAAGCGGTGGCCAGCCACTCGGCTGGCACAAAGAACAGGGAGTGGAGGCAGCGACGATAGGACATCCAGTTCCGCACTTACCACCTCCTCCACCCCCAAAATAATAAAACAACCCCCCCCCCCACCAATAATAAGGCCAAGCCCTTATTTCGAGGTTCAAAAGGAAATAAGACCCTGTCTTATTTTCAAGGAAACACGGTAAAGTGCTGGGGGAAAGTATTCCAACAAGTCTTCCAACAATGCATCAATTGCCACTGTAACCAAGACTATCTACCTTGCTGCTGGCCATCCTCTTCCTTTTCTTCCATTGGTAATAATACCAAGCACTTATATTTCCTTTCCATAAAATCCTACAGATTTTTTAAAATATGAGGAACACAGTGATATATGCCTTCTATCACTTGGGAACTATCCCATCCCTCAAGGAAACATATATCATCAATCAGAACTATCCCAATCTTCATAGTTTTCATATTGTAGGATGGGAATGGCAGACGGCAGTCCTTCAATTATTTTGTTCCATTCATCAAATTGTGCAATTTTAAATACATCCCCAATAATATGACTAGATAATGGAATAATTCCATGTATCTTTGATTGTGTCACAGCAAAGGCAAATAGGTAGACATGAATATGAGTGACTGAAATGTAAGACTATAAGACTTGGGCCCAGTTACCTCCGTAATTGTCCCGGTGAACTCTCTAAGCCTTTACTCTGTTCCTCTGAAGTTGTCAGGGGAAAAGCTGGGGTGTAGCCTGTCTAGGACTCCTTGGAGCTTTCTCCCCGTTAGAAGTTCCACCGGGCTCCGATGTAACAGGCGATAGGAGTATGCTGCCAGGAAGATGGCCCAGCGTGTCATCCTGGGAGACAGGGCTGCCGGAGTGGGTCGGTCCCCTGCTATGAGACCCAGAAGGGGGCAATGGTCCGTGATGAGGTCGAAGTCTCTGCCGAACAAGTATTTGTGGAACTTCTTGACTCCTGAGACAGCTGCCAGGGCCTCCTTGTCAAGTTGACTGTAGTTCCATTCGGCGCTTGAAAGAGTCCAGGAGTAGTAGGTGATGGGTGCCTCTAGACCATTCGGTAGTCTATGGCTCAGGACAGCCCCCACGCCGAATGGGGACGCGTCACAGACTAGAACTAGGGGAAGCGTAGAATTGTACTGAATTAGAAAACTCTCGGCCGACAGGAATTTCTTGATGGCAACAAACGCGATAACCTCAGCCTTCCCCCAAACCCATGTGGACTTTTTGGCCAACAGTCTGTGCAGGGGCTCCACTACTGTTGCCTTGTCCTTTAGAAAAATCACATAGAAGTTCAACAGTCCCAGGAACACTTGTAGCTCCACCTTGTCTTTGGGGGTGGGGCCTCTTGGATTGCCCTAATCTTGCTCTCAGTAGGGTGTATGCCGGTTCCGTCTACCCAATACCCCAAGAATTCCACAGAAGGGACCACGATCATGCACTTGTTGCGTTTGACCCTGAGTCCTGCATTTCTGAACTTCCCTAGAACTTGTCTCAGTCTCTCCCCTAGCTATTGTTCGTCCTCTGCGGTGACGAGCATGTCATCAAAATACGGGACCACCCCGGGGATCCCCTGTAACAGTCGCTCCATGGTGCTCTGGAACAGTCTGGGAGCTATGCTGACTCCGAATTGGAGCCTGGTACACTTGAAGGCACCTCTATGTGTAATTATAGTCTGTGCCTCTGCAGTAGCGCCATCTACCGGCAATTGCTGATACGCCTGCACAAGATCGAGTTTGGCGAAGATCTTACCGGGTCCTAGGGAATGCAGTAGATGGTGTATGATCGGAACCAGGTAAGCACTCTGTTGGAGAGCCTTATTGATCGTACACTTATAGTCCGTGCAGATGCGCACAGACCCGTCAGGCTTAATTGGGGTCTCCCATCGGGCATGATCGACTGGCACTAGCACCCCTGCTTAATCAATTTGTCCAGTTCCACATCGATCTTGGGCTTTAGGGTGAATGGTACCCTCCTGGGTTTCAACCAGATGGGGGCAATATTGGGGTCAAGGTTGAACGAAATAGGGGTCCCCATATACTTGTCGAGCTGCTTGTCGAACACGTCCTGGAACTCCTGCATCAGGTCATCCATCAGGGTGCTTCGCACGTTGCGGACTCCAGTGAATCCCATGCCCAGGGCTCTGAAACCAGTCCATGCCCAGGAGGCTTGGGAGCTTTCCGCTGACCACGGTGAGGGGAAGCTTCTCCCAGAATTCCCCGTACTCCACCTGGAACTCGCCGATTCCTTCCATGGGGATGTGGTTCCCTTGGTAATCGCGCAGTCCAAGCTGCTGATGCCCTAGGTGCTGTGTCTGGATGCTGGGGATGGCCTTCTTTAGCTTGTCCCAGGACATGATGGTTATTGGGGATCCAGTGTCGATCTCCATTACGCATTCATTACCCTCGATGCCGACTGTCGTGTAGGTCTTCTCTCCGGGGAATGTGCAGGTCTGGCCAATTCGAATGGTGAAGGCTTCGAGGTCCTCAGATTTCGCGCTTTTCCTTGGATAGCCGCCCTTCGGATTGGCTTTCGTCCACTGCGTCGTCTCTGATTGGCTAGCGTTGCTCCGCGGCTCGTAATGGGGGTTCTGCTTGGATCTGCAGACTCTAGCGATGTGCCCCTTCCTCTCGCATTGCTGGCAAATGGCATTTCGGAACTTGCAGGTCTGGTGCAGATGGGGTCCCCCACAGCTAGCACAGGCGTCTCGGTGACCTCGCTGGTCCTGCTCGGTCCGGCAGACTTCCTCGTCCCTGTGCCTATGGTTTCCTGATGAACCGGGGCTGACTTCTGTGCCGTTCTGCCCTGTGTCGTCCCCTGTAGTCTTTCGGCTGCCTTGGAGGAGGATTTGTGAGCCCTTGCCTCGTCCAGTGCGATGTGCAGTGTGAGATTCGTCTTTGCGAGCAACCTCCTCTGCAAACAAATATCTGCAGCATCTCATCGAGATCTTGGTACTCGCACTGGTTTGCAGCCTTGCGCAGGGCAGCGATGTACTCACTGATCGATTCTCCCTCATGCTGCAGCCATTGCCAGAACTCGTACTGCTGGACGTACTTCGATGGAATTGGGGTGTAGTGGTCCTTCAGCAGTGTCTGAAGTGTTTGCCACGAGATGGTGTGGACAGAGTTCGGTTCCGACAGGGCCTTGGCCATACCGAACACCTTGGGTCCACAATGGCTCAGGAACAGGGCTTTCTTCTGCACGTCGGGCAGCCCCTGTAGGTCGCTGGCCACCAGGAAGCATTCGAAGCGGGACATGTAGGATCCCCACTTCTCTTCTGTTGGGTTGAAAGGCACTGGCGGTATGTAGGCAGACATCATCGATAGATTCTCCAAGTACTCCGCTCGCTCGCCTGGCTGGATTCGGGTTTGCAGCTCTCTCGTCGGCTCGTGGCTTCAGCTCTTTCCATGGTTTCTGGCCTCAAAATCCCACCTTCGTCGCCAATGTTAAGTTGGGTGAATGAGGACACAGCAAGCCAGGCAGTGAGTGACAACAGCTCTTTATTGTAGGGTGAGAACCCAGCGACTGACCTGGGGAAACAGCTCCATTTATATACCTTGCAGCTGTGGTGGTCAGCCAATCAGCTGACAGTCAGTTAATTCAAACTGCCTGCCAAAACCTACATACATAACAATAACTATACATTTATCACTACCTGAAATATCTAAAAATAGAATTAGGGGCACCAGAAGAGATGCAGATGATTAGAACATCATTAGAGAGGATCTGGAAAGAATCTGTCTTATTTAAATCTCAGACATTTAATCAATCATTCCACTGTCCAGAAGATCATTTACAAGTGGAAAAGTTTTCAAATTACTACCAATTACTCGTCCTGGTTAGGCCGACTGAAAAGTTCAGTCAAAGAGCAGAGTGTAAGATATTGAAAGAACCCCATACTATCATAATGTGACTTAAAGGTAGCTCTCGCTACAGTCAAAGTGCAGGAGTCTACCATTAGAAAAAAACTTTACAAGCTTAGCCTATGTGGGAGGTGCTAGAAGGAAATCTTTTACTGTATGGAAAGAAGAGCAGGGCAAAACTGCTGGGATTTCTAGAACAAGCTGCTCTGGACATACAAGGCAAAGATAAACTTATTACACCATATTACCAGAAGAAGAAAAACAAATACAACATTTCATCAAGAGAAATTGACTCTACTTGTAGAGCATGCTGGTGGAAATGTTATGATTTGGAGCTGCTTTGCTGAACATTCACCATCATAGAAGCCACTATGAATTCTTCACTGTAACAGAGAGTGGTGAGGATAATGTTAGACCATCATTAAATTGAAGCGTAATCAGAAATGGAGTTTGTAACATGATAATAACCCTAAACATTCCAGTAAATCCATCAAGAATGACTAAAGGGGAAATGGAAGGATATGGAATAGCCAAATCAAAGCCCAAATCTAAATTCAATTGAGATGCTGTGGAGTGATTTGAAATGGACTGCATGAAAGAAACCCCTCAAACATAGCATAACTGGGGAAAAAATTCTGAATGAGTGGGGAATAAATTCTTCTAATAAATGTCAAAGAGACTGGTAGACAATCATAAGAAATGCCTATTATGAGTTGTTTCTGCCAAGGGGACAATGCAAGGTATTAAAGCCAAGGGTGTACTTACTTTTTCCACAGAAGGAAATTGGGTATTAGTTAATTTTCTATTGAATAAATGATTTCAAGGTCAATTTTCATAAGTTTTTTTGGCTCAAGTACAGCACCTTTATATACTGTTCGAATAAAGGTAAAATGTCGATATGCCAATTATATTAAAAAGGGACAAAAATTTATATGGAGTGAATATTTTTTCACATGGTACAGTGACTGGAATATATGTTAGAATTTCACAGGAGATTTTTTTTGTCACTTACTACTCTGTGTATAATATGAACATACTGTGTTCAGATACACAACTTCCTTGGTCACTCTTTTTGTGTGTGTGTGTTTCATCTTCCTGTTGAGCTCATTGTTTGATCGCATTACTCATTCACTTATGTTTAGGCTGGAAAAAAAATTAAATGACAGGTAACGTGAAGTTGGGAAATTTTATAAATTGAATTTAACAATTCAATATAATCTTGAGATATGAGAAAAATATTTTAAAATAGTTAACAGACAAATATAAATATGTTTATGTAACAAAAAAAAAAGATGTGCAAGATGAAGTTACCTGGCTTGATACTATTTACAAAAAAGATTTTGGAATGGAAGTTGATTTCAAATGAATGCTACAATTTTCCTAAAATAGGTATAAAATTATGTATTTCCAGAAAATTCATGCACATACATTTGTTTTTTATTACACTGATTCACAAAACTATTAGGTTTAGTAGAGTTACAGTATTAAAAATGCATAATACATTTTGTACATAGTAAATGTTCATTCCGAAGTAATTATCGATTGAGCAAATAATGCAACTAAATTGAACTTGAAAATAACCAATTTGATATAAAAAAATATTCATCTTTGCCTTTTGATTTAGTATATTGATTTAAATACCATGTAAATATGCTAACAGATATAACTATTCACAGATCTACCGGAATCTCTCCAAGTGGAGACTATTCAATCATCAGTGATGACTAGTTTATGCTTGTTACACATTCTAGGACAGGGGGTTTCAGCAACTATACTGAAACAGTGTAACATAATCACTTCTATGAAAATAGACTTGACCTCTTGCCAAATACTGTTGATATTTAGATAAGAATACAAATAAAGAATGCTGTCCCCTTACATATCTATCCTACTAACAGTAGGAAGCGACAATGCATAAGCTTTACTTTCATGTGTATCAATTTCATATTAGGAAAGGATATTTATAATGTTTAGTTGGAGTAACTAAACATTTCATGCCTATATGTTCACCTTACTACCAATTACAACCAAGTTACAGTATTTAATTTTTCCACGGTTGTTATAATAGGTATTAATAAACTATATTTAAAGAAATCTAACTGTTTTAAGAATTGCAAAGTTCTTTCACAGACAAAGAAAATATATTTATACAGAGCTAGAGCTACACGTTTTTCCAAAAGATGAAATGGTAGAGGTTGCTGCTACTTCTAAGTATAGATGAGAAATTTTAAATTGGATATAGTATTTTTTCCCTTGGGGTCTTTCTTTCCTATTATATTCTTTAAAAAATATTTTACCATAAAAATATAAAAGAAAGGTGTCATATTAATATTAGATATATTCACTGCCCTGACTTATTTATACAAACAATCAAGGCAGAATATAAATAAATATTTGTAAATTAAACTGAACATGCCCACTTGAGACATATTGTATTAGGATAAGTATTATCACCTTGAATGGCCTTTGTGCTTGAGGCTTTTAAGTTTTGGGAAGCATGTTTAACTGTTCTAAATAACCTGTTTAGAAGTGATTAATATCTATAATGTCACACAGTTACAGGCCTGACTTTTTCTTTTAACTCTTGTTTAAATTGTTGCTTTTCTTCCTTTATCAAGGCGAACTGGCAAAATTTATTCTCAGATTATGGATGAAGCTTGAATTCTTAACAAGAAAATTGATGATGATGATGATGATGATGATGATGATGATGATGATGATGATAAAACATATAGAAAAAGTTATTCAGCTGAGATGCAGTAATTCTTATTTTTTTAAATCTAACATACTGTTTTGTACAGTGCCACATCTAATTTATAAAGAAAGCTCATGAGTATAATCTAAATATAATATATCTTTTGTATTTTAGATATTACTATGCCTTTCTGCCTTTGAATCTGAAAACTCACTATACTGTTATCATAAAAGCTTAGCCCCTGGTAGATTCATTATTAATGACTTTGTTTAATTCATTTCAAATGTCATCTGAATAAGTGGCCTCATTTTTTTTTCTATCAGTAATCTCTATCAAATAATGATTCAATGCATGGTAGTATAGTCTTGTATTTGTTCTGAATGCACATAAACTTCCAAGCTCTACTATTAACCCTTATAATGAATCAACAAATCTGATAGTATTGTTATTTAATGCCAGATCACTCCATAATAAAATAGTGTGCTGAAAACATTTTGGGATAGAGTTTGTAGGGATAGAAGACCTCTTGATCAGTTCAGTTTCAGGAAATGAAAGCATTTTTCTCCATCTTCTTCCTAATCATTTTTGGTGAATAGAAGATATCAATTCCTTTAATAAATGCAGTTACTATTAAACTGCTGTTATTATTAGGAACTTTTCCTAATACTCACTCACAATCTGCCTACCTACAGCTAAATCCATTATTCTGTGACCTGTCCTCTGGAACAAAAGAAAACACACCATCATATATTGTTAATGTCATATTGCCCAATGCTACCATCACCATCACCACCCATGCCATCAATAACATACCCAGTTCTTTCAATCTGTCTTCAGTGGATTTTTTTTTTTTTTACTTCTCTGATCAAATTTGTTGACTTTCTCTGATGAAAGGGGAATAAAGTGAAACAATTTCTCCCTGTCATTTTGAAATTATATTTCAATTGATGGATTCTAAATTAGAAATGCTTTTTTTTTTTTTTGCAGGCCCATCATACTGCTGACTCATATTAAGCTTGTAATTAATCACAATTCTAAGCTTTTCACACATACTGTTACCAAGTTCTGTTCGTTTAATTTTTTTCCCTAACTATAGAAGCATATATTTGTCTCTGTTTTTATTCTATTACTTTCAGGCCACTGTCATAACCTATCAAGATTATTTTTAATTTTAGAATATTAGCTAGCCCATCCATTTGTGTGTTATCTGCAAATTTGCATTTTTCCCAATTCTTAATGCAAGTCATTGCTGGACCTAAGGCAAAGCTTTCATCACCCCCACTTAATATCATTGTAGTTTAATGAGGAACTAATGATGAACACACTTTGAATATGAATTTCAAAACAGCTATTGATGCACCTAATAGATATACTATCTAAACTATATTTAGCTATCTTGAACACTGCAACTTTGGAGGGTTTTTTTCCCCAACAATGTGAAGCCCAATCCCATTTTGGCTCAGCAGCCAGGCTGGGCACACCTCATCAGCAGCAGAATTAATAAGATAGCATAGGACCACTGAGGCAGTGGAACACAGGTCTGCTGGGGTCTTGGAGTGCCAGGGTACTCCAAGGATGTACCCTTATATTGCAAGGGTGATTGTGGCTGGGATTGGACTGTGCTGAGATGGCTGCAGCTTCCAAGAACGTGGCAAGCAGCCACAGAGCCACATTATTAACAGGGCTGCTTGCTGCCCCTGCAGAATGTAGGACAGGCAAAAGGGCAGAGAGCGGGAGAAAATAGTTGTATGGGGAGACATGGAGACAATCCCTCATTTTAGTGAGCTTCAGGTTTAGGAAGCACCAAACCCAGAGTGGTTTGCATTGGGTTGGGTACTAGTTTGATGACTTGCCATTCTTGAGCATTACTAGTCAAGTGATGCAGTCACATGGCATCTCACTTTATGATCCATTCATTAATGAGAGAAATTCCATCCCAATTGTGTTCATGAGTTTGTGACTATCTCTATTCTGTGCCTACACTGTCTGCCTACTTTGGATGGAAAGCAGCAAAGTGGTCGTAAGGCTACAGAAAGTCATAGCAGTTTGATCAATTATTGTTATGTAATTGTTGTATTCTTCATTGTAACTATCTTGTGAATATGAAATCTCCTAACATCCTAATTTTGTGAGAAAGTAAGCAGAAGATTCTCAGAATTCCAAGTGCTCCAATCAGCCATATAAACTAAGCAACCTCATAGTTCTTACGTTAATACAATAATTAATAAAATAAATAAATCAGTATAGAAAGAAACTTGGAAAGTTCTGACTTACATTTTAATAAATTATTCAGCTGCTCTTTTATATGTATTAATAACATGGGATTTAACACATCTAATTGCATGCTTCTTGTGTCTGAGAATCTGCCAAGAAAAAGATATTAGCAGCCCTGGTGTTAGGAAATCTTTAAATTGCTCATAATTAATGATGTGCAATGAATAAATGAAATAAGGCTCAGTTGGCTAATGCGCACACTATTGGAGCAGATAATCACTTCATACAAGCACAAATGATATCAGAACCATATCTTCTTCAAAACATTCTTTATTATTAGAGTATCTCTCATCTGCCATTGCGAATCTGGCTCTCTCAGTAGATCTACCAAGTTCTCCTACATTATAGTATGAAGAAAACAAATAAACAGAAGGCTTTAACTAAGCACAATTAAATTTTACCAATCATGGTTATTAAATAGATACATTATAAAAAGAAACACAGATACATTTATGACCACCATTGAGAGTTTTTCTACATTTTACATGAAAGAGAAAGATTTGATGGCTACCATTTACTGTTTTTATACTTCTGTATCAATGTTTTTGAAATTACATAAATCCTAAAAGCTGATATAGTGTAGTAACACAGTAAAAATCTAAGCCAACAAAACTAAACTGTTTTCTGGATATTAACTTAAAGAATGAAATAATGATTATTTGTTCCTCTATATAGATAATACCTAGGACTTTACTTATAAGACTAAAATGTCTTCATGTTCTGATCATTTGACTTTGCTTTCAAGAATAACTTTGCTCTATTTCAATCTCCATAAATTGTCTTGTTTTATCTCAAGTGCTTACATTCATTAAGAGTTAATTATTTTTGTCTTTAAATAATTGCAGAGAACTTTATGTTCTCACCTCATCCAACTTCATGTCATAGCAGAAGAAATGGGAATTGAGGAAAGAAAAGAGAGAAAAATGATATCTTAAGATATCACATCACTTGAGAATCGTTATTCTTTGTAGATAAGAAGGGCCCATAAAGGAAACATCCCAATCTACCAAGATTCCAGTTCATCTAGAAATTGGCCGTTAAATTTGTTTGTTAATCATTCCTATTCCTCTTTTAATAGAAGCCAGACACAGCAATGCACTAGATTAAGGTTTCTTCACATATACTTGCATTATGATGACAAGTTTTATTGTTATATAAAGAGATGATCAAAAATGATTGTAGTACATGACTATAGTGATTATAGTACATGAGAAAAAAGATGGCAGAAAAATAAGTTATGAAAAAAGAATGTAATCAATGAAAAAAAGAATTAATCTGGAAATCAAAAGTATTTATGATGTTGACAAAGAATGGAAAAGCAAAAATACTAAGGGGTCTTTGGTGCACTCTGAGTTTGGTTGCTTTCTTGCAGATGTTTCATTACCCAAACTAGGTAACATCAGTGCTAGTACTAGCTACTACTATAAAATCATACACACTAGTAATAGTATTGATGATGTTATCTAGTTTGAGTAATGAAACATCTGCAAGAAAACAACCAAGCTCTTACAAACTGTTGATGGTAATGACTTCAAATGGGGAGACTGCATATGCGGAGCTGGAATAGATTCAGAATTATTTATTTATTTATTTATTTATTTATTTATTTATTTATTTATTTATTTATTTTGTCTATTTTCTTTCTGCTGTTTTCAGGAAATCTTCATACTGGGAAATTTCCAGTAATGGTATATGGAGAAAGGAAGATAGTGACATGCTCATGGAGGCTTTCAAGCACAAGAAAATCAGAAAGTCTAGGCAATTCAAAATAATAATTTTTTATTGCAAGCTTATGCTCTCTACAAGAATCTGAATGGCCAATGGTCAAACCAAATAGGCAGTAGATAAGAGTACCACATTTTTCAGAGTATAAGATGCACCTTTTTCCCCTCTAAAAGGGGGTGAAAATTTAGGTGCGTCTTATACACCAAATGTAGCCCTGTCCACCCACTAGCCCGCACCATTTGGCCTCTGCTTTCCAGCAGTTATCTCCTTGCAGCAAACAGCAAGAAAAAAAAGCTCCTTTCAGCTTCAGCACAGCCTAATTAGCAGAAGTTGATTGGATCAGCCTCCCGACTCTCAGCTGATTTACTATCAGCTGTTTTGCACAAGGTTCTGCTGCTTGCTCCAAGGAGGTAAATTGCTGCAGCAGATTTTTTTTTCCCTTGTGCTACTCAAGCTATGCTGAAAACGAAAATGAAAGTAAAGCAGGCTGTTTGCAGTTTGCTGCAATGAGGCAAAATGGCTCAAAGGTAGAGGCAGATTTTTTTTCTTCTTTTCCTCACCTCATATGTGCAGTTTATAGTCCGGTGCATCTTATACTCCGAAAAATACGGTAAATGGAATTCAAGGTGGGATGGATTTAGATCTCTTGTGGGTATGAAGTCACTCGATACTGATGAAATGCTTGATCCGTCCTTTGGGCTCAGACTGGTCATCTCCTACATCAGGTCAACCACTTCAAATGTGGTGTGGGGATGATTGGATGATCAGAATCCTACTTTTTAAAAAAATATGCATTACATGCACATTGAAAAAGGGTAGCATTTTGATCAACAGTCATAGCCATTATGTTGAAGTTAACCACCCAATCAGCCCATCTCCTCCAGAGAAAGAACAGATAGATATATTGTTATTATCACTCATTTGTCCGAAATAGCTGCAAGGGCACTATGTGAGAATGTGTGTTGTGGCCCATCAGCGGCCTGTGCAGATTGTAGCTGATTCCGACAACAAGGAGGCTGGTGTGGTGCTGCGTCAGCAGTCTGTGCAGCTGGCACTCGAGTCGGACAGTGAGGAGGCTGTAGAAGTTGTGGTGCCAGAGGCAGGGATTCAGCCAGGGCCTTCAGAACCTCCAGAAGCTCCTTTAAGTGAAGAGGATGAAGAGGAGGAGCCTCTTCTCAATGCACGGGCGCGCAGAGCTGCCAAAAGGCAAGAGTGGCTCCTCAGGAGGAGGTCTCCTCAAGAGTAAGGCTTGGGGCTAATTGGCCACTCCCTTAGCTTATTTAAGAAGGAACACCGCTTTCAACAAGCTGTAGAGAACAACTTTAGTTCACTCTCCTTCGTGTCTGCAAAATTGCTTCTGGGCTTTCTGCCAACTCTAGTAAGACTGTGATTACCTTATCTCAGAATTCTGGTAGGCTATTAAGACAGTTCATTAACAGACTTTGAATGATAAAGACTACGTTTTTGAGTTAAATAAGCTTTGTATAGAGTTTGTGTGTGCTGCGTTCTTGGGGCCGTAACTGGGGCAGAACAATGTGCAACATTTGGGCCTTTCATATCAAAAGACTCACACAATCCATCCAAGGCCCTTTTCAACTGCAACTGTAGAGGAAACTGTCAATATTGTAACTATATTACAGAACCATTCTTATGGCACACACATTTGCTCTTTTATATTGTTTATTTACACAAAATACTATGTCCTTATATTCTGCCAAAATTCAACAAATCACATAGACATTATTTGTGAGTAAATATATTGTGCTATTGACATGAAAGTGACGCCATTTATTACTGAAAAAAAGAGAGAGAAAACTCATTGTAAAGTTTTACAGACCGCTATATGTTTTCAATTACTGCCAGGGAAAAGAAATCGAGATAAGCAGTAGTATATCAAAGAGTAAGAATAAATTTTAAAGAGTTCATTAAATTCTCAGGGCAGTTAAGTAATGGGGAGTACTTTAATTTGAGGAGGGGGGAAGCATTACAGTTAAGTCTGTTCAATTGATAAAAATCTGAAGAGAGGGGATAAGCCTCTAACAACCTCTGAATCAGCTCATTTCAAGATCTGCCTACTACTGGAAAGTCAGAATAGCCTTTTACAAGTTTTTTTCTTCTTCATCTACTTCTCTTCCCCGTAGGCTTCACTGTTATATTGGGTCAGTGACAGAACAGCAACCAACAATTATTCTGTAGAATATTGTTTGTATCACTTTATCCCTAAAGGGATACCCTTGAGTATGTCAAGAGATTATCACATTTTCTGCTAAACTGCTATATTGCCTTCATTTTATTTTGTGAAAAACACAATATATAAAGACTAGAATTTCTGAAATAATGTTTGTAAAATGGTGATTATTTAAAATAAGAATAATTTAGAAAAAATGATAACCCAAAATGTCATTTTCTATATTACTTATCTAAAGAAATTATTATTAAAGAACTTTATAGCTATTTTCCAAAGTAGCATGGGAAATAATACCCTTCATCCCCCCAAAAAATGAGAACAATGGAAAGCAAGTGAACTATTGATGCTAACCATATAATAAAGAAATCTTCTATAAACATGTTAATATATTTATTTCATATTTAAAAAGATTGCACTAGTGACTCAGTAATTCAGTGTGTGTGTGTGTGTGTGTGTGTGTAAAATAAATTGATTTATCAGATTAACCACAGAGTGACAATAATAGCAAAGGTTAAATGTATTTTATTCATTTTGAAAGCCTTCATTGAAGAGCTTAGAAGCACAATAGAAATATTTTTTAAAATATAAATGCATACTTTAGAAATAGTTTATGGGTACAGGACATTTTATTTTTTTTAAAGAGTATTTTGATATTATAGTCTCCAAAATGTTCGTTTCATTTCCTTGCTAGACATCTGCTAGAGAGATGCAAGTAAGGCCAGAAAACTTCCCAGTTGTTTTTGTGTGTCTGTGCTTAGCAGGGAATAAACCTATGTAATGGATAGAGTAGGTAGGTAATGGTTTCTAAACATGTCACGAGAGCACTGGATCTATAAATCATTGGCTCAAATTGGCACCTACCTTTGAGGTCCAGTATTTTTTTTTCTGCCTTTGATAATGGGTATTATGAGGGGAGAATCTTAGGAAACAATGGAAAAGAGTACTTTTCCCACACAATTTAATACTTTTAAAATTAAAGCAAATTACTTTGATTCTTGTGCTGTAGTAAAATCATTGTTAATTCACTTTCTTTAAAGTTTTCTGAAAACAGAAATTCTTTCCCAAACAATAAATGCTATGTATCTTTCATTCTTGAATCAAAACCTACAAAATGCATGCTTTTATGTTGCTTGGTTAATTAAGAAGTCAGGAAAGCTGCACATATGCATTTTCTTCAGCTATTACTAATAAATAATTGTGTTTTTTTTTTGGGGGGGGGGTATATATGGAAAACAGTATTGACTTTTTCATTCTCAAACACATGGAAAATATTCTAGGTTATCCATTGACACTCTTTTCCTTCATAAATCACTTATCTACCTAACAATCTCTTGTCCAATTTTTTGTGGGGTGGGGTGGGGGTGGCAACTGTGGCTTCTGTCCATTATCAAACATTTAAAATTGTGAGTAGATATTTATGAAGCCATCATGAAACTAACAAAATAAATTAAGATCATATTTGCTAATGCAGACAGTTTGCAAAATCATTAGCAATCGGGCAAATTGTAAAGACAAGAATAGAAGGAAATGGATGTGATGTGATGTGCCCAATTTTGGTTTCTCCCAAAGGATCCAAAGACAAGTATGGTAGGGTAGGGTAGGGTAGGGTAGGAGGGAGGGAGGAGGAAGGAAGGAAGGAAGGAAGGAAGGAAGGAAGGAAGGAAGGAAGGAAGGAAGGAAGGAAGGAAGACCAAATAGCAATCAATCTCCAAACAACTAAACTTTTCCAATCTGATATTAGAAACACTTATTAGTGATAAGTGTTTTTTCCAGAAATAAACTAGACTTTAAAGGAGTAGAATATATAAACTAATTTAATTTATGTGTATTCCCTCAACTCACAGGGAAGAACCTTTAAAAAGTTTGCATTCATTTGTAACAACATAAAATTTATTGAACCATTTAATTAATAAAAACTTTACATTCTCTGACTGGACAGATGAATAAGCATGCTCATTTCACTTTAGCAATAGCAGTAGCACTTAGACTTATATACCGCTTTACAGTGCTTTATAGCCCTCTCTAAGCGGTTTACAGAGTCAGCATCTTGCCCCCAACAATCTGGGTCTTCATTTTACCCACCTTGGAAGGATGGAAGGCTGACTCAACCTTGAGCCTGGTGAGATTTGAATTGCCAAATTGCAGGCAGCCCGCAGGCAGCAGAAGTAGCTTGCAGTACTGCACTCTAACCACTGTGCCACCATGCCTCATAAATAAAAACTATTCATGATCTCTTTTAATTACAGATTTGCAAAAAATGTTCAAGACCATTGTCTGTTCTGTTTTTGATAATCTTACCTAGATCAGCGGTCTACAAATTTGACAACTCTAAGACTTAAAATTCCCAGAATTCCACAAATCTAAAAGCTGCCAACTTTGGCCCCTTCTATACAGTTGCAAGAAAAAGTATGTGAACTCCTTGGGATTACGTGGAGTTTTGCATGAATTGGTCATAAAATGTGCTCTGAACTTCATCTACGTCACAACAATAGAAAAACACAATCTGCTTAAAATAATACTACACAAACATTAGATGTTGCCATGGTTTAATTGAACATAACATGTAAACATTCACAGTGCAGGGAGGAAAAAGTATGTGAACCTTTGGATTTAATAACTGGTTGACCCTCCTTTGGCAGCAATAACATCAACCAAACGTTTCCTGTAGTTGCAGATCAGACCTGCATAACGATCTGGAGTAATTTTGGACCACTCCTCTTCACAACACACTTTCAGTGTAGCAATATTCTTGGGATGTCTGGTGTGAATCGCTCTCTTAAGGTCATGCCACAGCATTTCAATCGGGTTGAGGTCAGGACTCTGACTGGGCCACTCCAGAAGGCATATTCTGTGCTGTTGAAGCCATTTTTTTGTTGAATTACTTGTATGCTTTCGGTCATTGTCCTGTTGCATCACCCATCCTCTGCAGAGCTTCAGTTGGCGGACAGATGGTCGTATGTTTTCCTGCAAGATGTCCTGATAAACTCTGGAATTCATTTTCCCATCAATGACAACAATCCATCTAGGCCCTGAGGCAGCAAAGCAGCCGCAAACCATGATGCTCCCTCCGCCATGTTTTACAGTGGGGATGAGGTTTTGATGTTGGTGTGCTGTGCCTTTTTTTCTCCACACATAGTGTTGTGTGTTCTTCCCAAACAACTCAATTTTGGTTTTATCTGTCCACAGTATATTTTGCCAGTAGTGCTGTGGAACATCCAGGTGCTCTTTTGCAAACTTCAAACGTGCTGCAATATTTTTTTTGGACAGCAGTGGCTTCCTCTGTGGTGTCCTCCCATGTACTCCATTCTTGTTTAATGTTTTCTTTATTGTAGATGTGTCAACAAAAATGTTAGCATGTGCCAGAGATTTCTGTAGGTCTTTAGCTGACACTCTAGGATTCTTCTTTACCTCATGAAGCATTCTGTGCTGTGCTCTTGCAGTTATTTTTACAGGACGACCACGCCTAGGGAGAGTAGCAACAGTGCTAAACTTTCTCCATTTGTAGACAGTCTGTCTTACCGTGGACACATGAACATCAAGGCTTTTGGAGATACTTTTGTAACCCTTTCCAGCTTCATACAAGTCAACAATTCTTGATCGTAGGTCTTCTGAGAGCTCTTTTCTGCGAGGCATGGTTCACATCAGACAGTGTTTCTTGAAACCAGTAAACCCAAAACAGATGTGTGTTTTTAAAGGGCAGAACAGCTGTCAGCAACACATCCAATATCATCACATTGATTGGAGTCAAGGTTGGCTCACTCCTGGCTCCAATTAGCTCTTGGAGAAGTCATTAGGCTAGGGGCTCACATACTTTTTCCTTCTTCACTGTGAATGTTTACATGTTATGTTCAATTAAACCATGGCAACATCTAATGTTTGTGTAGTATTATTTTAAGCAGACTGTGTTTTTCTATTGTTGTGACTTAGATAAAGTTCAGAGCACACTTTATGACCAATTCATGCAAAACTCCACGTAATCCCAAGGGGTTCACATACTTTTTCTTGCAACTGTATATGATCTAGTTGGATCACAAATAGAGTAACTTGAATTAGTGAAAAACATTTCACAATGTAGTTCTTTAAAAAAAAAAAAGAAAATGTATCTATAAACAACTCTTCAGGTTTTAATGTTTTATTCATCAAAAACTTTGATAGTCAAAGAGAATCATTTTAAATAATTTGCTGGAATAAATATAGGCTATATAATTCTATGATGAAATTGCTGTTCAGCTAATTTATTTTTAGTTGAAATAGAGCATAACTTTTACAAATAGATTGTGCCACCACCAATGCCACAAAGCAGCAATAAAAATGAATAGATTGAGCTCGCTAGAGAATCAAGTTTTTTTAAAAAAAATCATGACAGGCATCATTTTCTAGAAACTTGTACTTTATTGTTTTTAAGACATTCAGTTGTTCTGAGAAAAGGCTGTTAATGCATTTGTTGGGAGAATTACAACAAATTATTGCTGATTTCAGGGTATAATGTTCTCATTTAAAAATGGATTAAATATGGTTTTGAGCATCCACCTTTATTAAAAATTACTTTAGCAACTAAAATTGCATCATCTCCTCATGGAGAACATCCATTCTCAAGTTTTCTTCAGATGGCAAATTATTTATTTATTTATTTATTTATTTGTTTGTTTGTTTGTTTGTTTGTTTGTTTGTTTGTTTGTTCTTATTTCTATACCGTCCTTCTCCAAATAGGACTCAGGGCGGTGAACAGCCAAAGTAGAAAACAATACATACAAAATTTAAAAGCAGTTTAAAATAATTAAATATTTTGGCCGTAAATTAAAACAACCCAATTTAAAATCAATTTAAAATTTAACTCAAGCCAGCCCAGCTAGTTGAAATAAATGGGTTTTCAGGGCCCAACGAAAAATCCGGAGGTCTGTTATTGTACGTATCTCTGGGGAGAGGTTGTTCCAGAGGGTGGCCGCCGCCACAGAGAAGGCTCTCCCCTGGGAGTCGTCAGCCGACATTGTCTGGCGGACGGCACCCTGAGGAGGCCCACTCTGTGCGAGCGTACTGGCCGGTGGGAGGCTATTGGTGGCAGAAGGCAGTCTCGTAAGTACCCCGGCCCTAAGTCATGGAGCGCTTTAAAGGTGGTGACCAACAACTTGAAGCGCACCCGGAAGACCACCGGGAGCCAGTGCAGCTCGCGCAGGAGAGGTGTTACATGGGAGCGCCTCGTCGCCCCCATAATCCCCCGCGCGGCCGCGTTCTGGACCAGCTGGAGCCTCCGGATGCACCCCAGGGGGAGCCCCATGTAGAGACCCATAATGACATTTAGACATTCTGCTCTTAACCAGTCAGTGCCTTAAAATATGCTACCAGTTTGGCCTAAATATTTTCACCAGTCTTACACTGAATGTACCAATCTTGCCCTGGTTATCCATAAAGAAGAAAAAATAAATCAGAAATATACAGTATCCTTCTTAATAATGCAGTTTAGGAGAGGGGAAAACAGTTTCTCTTACAAAGTAACAAAATCTAGTCAATCGATAAATGAGTAGCATTACCAGCAACTGTTTGACCATCTATGTCAAACAAATGTTCCTTAAGTGTGGCCTTTGCTAGCTTATAGCCCAGAGATAGTAAGTAACTGGGGGAAATCCTAAGAGAGAGAGCTTGTAAACTGCTTGTTTCTACCCACTTTGAAATCTGTCCTCTAATGTCAGTGGCATTAAGCCTATAGGGAAAAGTGTCAGTTTCAGTCAGTAGTGTAACACAGCTTGCTGTCACATAAAATAAATAAAACCACATCTCGCCTCCCATAGATAAGAGTTCCAAGAACTGATTTCTGATATAGCCATCTGCCCCACAACTTTCTACTAATTTTGGAACAATAAAAATATATTCTCATAACTTGGGTATTTTGGTAGAAAATTATGCCAATGTCATATTTTAACTCTAGGATTTTGAAATACTTAATTATACTGAATGCTTTTAAACTTAAATAAATGTTTGGGTACATTATATAACAATATTTCACATCTGATCACATTTTATATTACCAAATGTGTGAATTAATTTTATAGATTGCACATTGGGCTCAGTACTTTGGATTCAATTTCAAAAGTGTGTATTTGCAAACATGAGAGTACTAATGTAATACTTGTCTGGAGTTCCTCAGAGTAATACATTGTTCCTTAAAATTTTATACCTGCTTCTGCCAGCTTCCATATATTCCCAAATAATTGTGTGGCTACTTTAATAAGTTGTAGGCAAGTTCTTCATTTTCATCTCTGAAGTACTTTTTTAGAATAAAAACCAAAATATTGCACAGCCTTATTGTATATTTCAATGTGCAGGCAGCCACATTTATTATTATAAAAAATTGAAGCACATAAATGAAGCAATTCAGAATTCATCAGTTGCTTTTGCAAATGTAATTTGAAAGTTATGAAACATTAATGTGTGAAGTACAAAGTGCCTTTAGACCATGGAATAAAAACAAATGGAAGATACAGATTATATTAAAACTATGCATCAATATAGTGTGCTTTCACTAGTCAAAATATGCTTATTACACAAAAAGTATTTGTATATGTATTTTGGGGGCAAAAGTCTAAAATGTGCAATGTGAAAATGTACAATGCATGCTCAAAGTTTATTTCTTTTCAAGTAGATACCAAATTATTCTAAATGAAATGCCCCCTTCACTCTCTTTTTATAGCATACAGAGATGGCAGTGGGAATACAGTTTTGATTCATTGTTTTTATTATTTCTACTTAAATGTATGAAATCTAACTTTTTGCATGGATTTGAATGATAGTACTGTTTCATATGTATAGGCAGTAAAAGGCACATTTGTTTTTCACAGTTGGAAAAAGCTTTCTACAGTTTGAAAGCTCTGTCATTTTTCAGTGTTTATCATAAATTTCCGAAGTAAAAAGCTGCTTAATGAGTTGCAATAAAAGACCTCTCTCCCTTCCTTTTTTTCTCCTGCTGGTTTTGTAGCTTCCACAGCATCCACACCTTGTTAGTCAAATCCATCTTAATGTTGTGTATGGTAGTGAGGGTAGACTACATATGATCTTACTCCAAATGCTATCTATCTTAGATAAGGGTACACAAAAAATAAGTGATTAATTTTAAAAGTGGGCACAGGGTCACTTAGAATATTCTAACATTTGTCTGGGATAAAATTTAGAATAACTCAAGGGTTTCCACATTCCATCTGGAACAAAACTCAAAACTTTCTACACGTGCTGGCTAGAAGAAAAAATGTGAACTCATAATAAGAACTTGCTGTCTACAATTTCACTTGGGACCAAAATAAATTATTTAGAAGAAAATATTGTTAGCATTCATGCAACAGTGGCCTACAACTGTCTCCATTTAGACAAGGACATTGTTATCATCCAGTCTATACTAGTATAAGATACTCTAGGTGAGACTTGGTTCTACAAACCCTTGAAAATGTTAAACCTAAGAATCTGATCCGTAAGAGAAATGTTCTCTATAAGAAGTTAACATAATTAGGTGGTGTCAGTTCCACTACATCAGGGGTGTCAAACTTGCGGGCCGAATGAGTCACATGCTGGCCATGCCTACCCCCAGTTTAGCAAAGGGGAAAAAGTTGTGATACATCACATGACGACAACATGATGCTGCAAGTTTGACACCCCAGCACTACATAGACCAGATCAGGAAATCAATTCCACAAGAAGACTAAAACTATTTTTATTGAGAATGATTTTAAAGAATCTTCCAAGTCAGATTGTGTGATGCCTCCTGCTCCTGCTTTTATAGTTCAGTGAATTAGGATGGTATCTGCCTAATCTGCTTTTAAATCATTCACCTGGACTTAAAAAATGCTTCAGTCCCTTTTCTTTAAATAATTTCTACACATCTTTGTCAATATTAGGTGGATTAAGAATCAGTTTATAGATTTCCATTTAATGAAGAATAGGCAATATATTCTTAATACATTATATTGATTAGTAAAATCAAGTTTCTGAACTGTAAATCAAGATAAAAATAAATTATTGCATGTCATTGCATTCAGTCTTCAAAGAATACTACAATAAATGTTACAAAGCATTGATAGCAAATTAGATTGTTATAGGACCTCAATAATTGCTTCAATAATCAAATCAAAAAAATCTCAAATTCTGAAATGGCCAAGTTTTTAATGTGCATTGTGGCATTCTGCTGTACTTTCCCATGTTTCAAAGAACTTTTCCTAAAGATTGGAATAAACTTTAGAATATACAAAAAGCAAATAATGAAGTATATTACGGGAAAAGATTTTTTTTCCAGAAACTGGATAGAAAGTTTTACATACAAAACATGTAATTCACTAATTCAAGGGATTCTTGGAATTTCTATCAAATATGTCTATATTTGGCTCCTGAAGGGGCTAAAATTATATTTACTAATTTGAATTTCTTTTTAAATACTATCAAGCAAATATTTTTAGGGGAAAAACCTTTGTTATGCAACTTCTTTTGAGCTAACTATAGAAATTCTGTTACGTTAAAATGTACAGTTTATTAGCAATTTTGGTAGGCCAAAGAACCTTTGGCTCAGGCATCAAAATAGGTGGAAGAATAGAGAAATCAAGTTCATATTAAGATGTTTATATGGAGACTGCACATTACATGGTGTAGAATGGTGGGAAAATAGCAATTAAATATATTAATTATGTATGTATCTGAGTTCTCTCTGTCTTTCATTCAGATCAGTCACCAATGCAATTGTGTTGCTATTAGAAGCATAGTGTAATATCTTGAGAATACTGTGACCAGTTTCGGTGACACTTTAAAAATTGAACTATGTACAGACATCATTTAATAAATCTGATTTGTTCTGTCTACATTAATATATATCCCAAGCTTAACTATGAAAAAATAACATCCTAATATTTCCATGATGTCAAGAATTATTGAAAGTCGGGTGGCGTACAAGCTTCATAAATTATTGTTCTATTGAGAATGAGATAGCCATAAAACATGCTAAAAAGATATAGGAAACATGTGTTAAAATGGAAGATAGTCACTGTAGTATAATCTTAGTTTAGATCAATGTAGTGAACTAAGTCACATTTGCAAATTAGAAGAATGATTTGTTCTTGATTAATTCAAGGGTTATTGTTTTCAGGGGGAGCTTAGTCATAAGTACAGCGATTATGATCCATTTTACGATTTGCATACAATTTCAGCATGTGTTGAGCTACATCTTAGATAATGGTTGTGTATTGATATACAATATGCTGCGTAAGTATTCTAGGCCAGTTAATTTTAACACTAAATTCTATGCAGTGATTAGGAATTGAACAAATGCAATCATAGATTAGATTTGGCACAGAAATTTCCTACATTATAGGAATTGCCTTCAATAACATTCTTCTGTTGGAAAATGTTTGTCTGGCTCAAGCCCAAGTAGCATGTTAAATTAAAAAAACATACTTGCGTACTTTATTCTGATTAGAGTGGGATATTGGTAGGTAAATTTAAGTGGCATACAGATACCACACTTTTCTTACTGAAGTGTAATTGCACAAAAATCAGATTTTTTTAACCATTTGAAGCTATTTCAAAATGAATAAATTTCTTTAGTTTAAATCATTAGCTAGGAAAAATGAGAAATTGCGTAGAGAACTATTTCCCCTGAAATTTGACACAAATCCCCATATTTCCTTATTCTTTTTCATCCTAGATTATTTGTACAGTTTATTGAGAATAAAGGATAACTATCAAGTAGGGGATTTTTGTTAGAAAATACCAGAATAATCATTTATAAATAAATAATGACCATAAAAATAATGAACTTAAAATAATCATTAGAATAGATACATGTCCAATTACTTTTTCTTCTATTGAAAAGCTTGTTTACAGAAATGCTGTTGAGTTATGTATAGAATGATGATCAATTTATTAGAAGGTGATCTGTTATTGAGTGTGTGATGAAACATGAACAAAAGTATTATAAAATAAGTTTATTTCTTTTACTAGTATAATTTCAATTTGTCTCAGTAGTTCATTGTTAAATGAGCTCCAAGAATTCTGTTTTTCCTCAGTGACTATATTTTTCAAAGCATTTACCATTTTATGTCACAATTCATATAAATAGTTAAATAGTTAAAAGTATGATCTTGATTCTTAATTCAAACTTATATTTCTAAGAAAATAACAATCTTTTGAGTTTTTCCACTTATTGGAGGCAATAAAGAATTTAACTATATTGTATGTGCAAAACAGAAGTATTATTCATATATATTTTTTTTAATTACAGGTAAAGATAATAGTTCCCAACAGCACAGCAGGTCTGATAATAGGGAAGGGAGGTGCTACAGTCAAGGCTATAATGGAGCAGTCAGGGGCTTGGGTGCAGCTTTCCCAGAAACCTGATGGGATCAACTTACAAGAGAGGGTTGTTACTGTAAGCGGAGAACCTGAACAAAACCGAAAAGCTGTTGAACTTATCATCCAGAAGATACAAGAGGATCCACAGAGTGGCAGCTGTCTCAATATCAGTTATGCTAATGTTACAGGTCCAGTGGCCAATTCCAATCCAACGGGATCTCCTTATGCAAACACTGCTGAAGTACTACCAACAGCTGCAGCTGCGGCAGGGCTCTTAGGACATGCAAACCTTGCTGGAGTTGCAGCCTTTCCAGCAGTTTTATCTGGCTTCACAGGCAATGATCTGGTGGCCATCACCTCTGCACTTAACACCTTAGCCAGCTATGGATATAATCTCAATACTTTAGGGTTAGGCCTAAGTCAGGCAGCAGCTACTGGGGCTTTGGCTGCAGCAGCTGCCAGTGCCAATCCAGCAGCAGCAGCAGCCAATTTGTTGGCCACCTATGCGAGTGAAGCCTCAGCCAGTGGCAGTACAGCTGGTGGTACGGCGGGGACATTTGCATTAGGTAGCCTGGCTGCTGCTACTGCTGCAACCAATGGATATTTTGGAGCTGCTTCTCCTCTAGCTGCCAGCGCCATTCTAGGAACAGAAAAATCCACAGATGGCTCAAAGGATGTAGTTGAAATAGCAGTGCCAGAAAACTTAGTTGGTGCAATACTTGGAAAAGGAGGGAAAACATTAGTAGAATACCAAGAGTTGACTGGTGCAAGGATACAGATCTCCAAAAAAGGAGAATTCGTTCCTGGCACAAGGAATCGGAAGGTAACTATTACTGGAACACCAGCTGCAACCCAGGCCGCACAGTATTTAATAACACAACGGATCACGTATGAGCAAGGAGTTCGGGCTGCCAATCCACAGAAAGTGGGTTGATCATGCTAAACGTGAGATTGTTTTAAACCCCTCCTTACCTTATTTTCAAGAAGGATGTACTGTACTTTGCAGAAGTGAAGTTTTTTTCTGTTATTAATATATAATTATGCAAATGAATGCGACTATGTTGACAATGTGTATATGTAAATATAATGTGTTTTACCAGATGTTTCATAGAAAAAAATTTTCTTGACCTGTTTTGTTCTCTATACTTTGCTTGTGTATATTTGTCAGAGGTGTTTCTAGTGTAAGATTTAAGCCTGCCATTTTACCAGCATTATTGTAGTTTAATGATTGAATGTAGAGAGGGAAATGCGTAAAGTTTTCAGTATTAGTTCTAGCTAACACTAAATTAACTACTGTTAGGTTGGGTATGATGGGGTCAGTGACCTAAAATGGAGTGAGGCCAAAGCACTGTCATGTCAGTCTTACTTCCTGCTTAGGGCACAGTGAAGTAGGAAAAAAATATTTTGAAACTAAGTTTTAAAATTTAAAATTATCAAAAAGCAATATAGTTGCATAAAAGCACTGTAAAATATTTAAAAGGTTAAAACTGTGGAAAATTATATTGGTAAGTTTACAGATCAATAAAAAGCACCTGTTCTCCATCTGAACTAGACAATGGAAATAATGCTGCATGCTGGCCATGGCCCATTCTTCACCATTTGTAAGTTCAACAAAAGTTCTCACATGGAGTCCCACCTCTACCTGAGGTTTGTACATTTGTTTTTAAGCACTGAAATCACTACTGATCCCATTGCCTGGCCAGTAGAACAGTCATTACTCCATTAACATCCTCACTGTTTAGACACATAACTGTGGTACAGTGTATTGGAAATTTTATAAACAAAAAAGTGGAAGTGCCAACAAATTATTGATAGCTGATAATGTTTCATTATCTGCAACTGCTTGAGAAGTATGTTGCATTTTAAGAGCTTATAATTGTGTATAATTTGTTAACACTAGAAACCTATTAGTATTGTGAATGTAGATTTTACTGTGAAGCTATCTGTGATTTAGCTGTTTTGCTCCCATGATGGAGTCTTTGCAGCATGGCGCTAGCAGCCAATGCAGTTTCTGATACTCAGTAATTTGCATGTTTTGTGGAACATTTTTATGTCACCAATCAGACAGTATTTCCTGCATGCTTATTTAGAAGAGGCAGTTTATCTTGAGAGGTAGTGTGGCCTACCATTGTCAGGCTTTTTGACAGGTCATTTCAGACTGAGTCTTTGTTTCCAAGACCCTACAACTGTCACCCTCTTCTGTACCTCTCCTGAGTGCCAACTGCCCAGGCCATTGACCCACCATCTGTTAACCTCTGAGTTTGCCCACTCAAGGCCACTCATAGGGGCATCCATAACCAAGCACGTCCTCATGCTGTGCATGCAGTCTTAAATTCAATGGACAAAAATAAAATGCTGGCTACCTCTGGATCATCTGGCTGAGCAACTGAATTTCAAAAGAGAATTACTTCCATCTCAACTTCAACCCATTGATTACGTCCATCCTAGCAAGCTAAATGGCATCCCAGCTGCTCCTTTCTGTGCAACCAATTAAAGAACAATGAGTGTGATGCTCCATGTCTGAATTTCGTCCAGCCTCTCTCTGAACTGTGATCTTTGTCCTCATGAACTTTCCCTTTTGTTCATTGAACTATATGGACTCTTCATTTCATATTGATTTACTGTGCAATTTACTTTTGGACATTGAGAACTTGAAATAATTCCCTGATCCTTCCCTTCCCCATTTCCCCCACTCCTTCACTATTAATAACTCATTTCTGTCAAACTGTAAGAGTAGAGTCATTTTTATTTTCATTTTAGTTTTTAACATAGGATTGTTATTTCATTTAGTTCTCGGTCTCTAAATATTTATTTAGAGAATTATTAAAAAGGGAATGATATGCTTGTTTAAAATGAAAGAGAAAAGCTGTAGTAAACTGTGTTACTTGGTAATGACTATTTATCGTCGATACTCTGTAGCTGTGTAAGTTTTGACAAATAGTGTATCTCGTGAAATCAGTGGTTAGCATTGCCGCTATTATATTTACTCATTTTATCATTATAAATGTGCTTAGTTCATCATGTAGCATCACTTGTCTCCCGTCTCATTTTTTCCTTGCATGTCACAAGTCTCAGACCATTTATAATACATTAACAGTGAATAATATCTATGTAAATTTGTCCATGCTGTCTCAGAGTCAGCATGGATGCTGGCAAGGCAATTATTGGGGCCCTATCCTAGTTTAAACTGGTAAAGGGGATGAAAAATAAAATGTATTAGGTTGTATAATAGAAGCATTTCAAATGTTGGGTCTTTAAAATGTTTTATTTAGTCTTAGAAGACTTTCAACCTGTTATATCAAAATTCTACTAGTCCACTGTGGAAACCATACATTTCATCTGGAATTAATGTTAAATTGAGATCATCCTTTAAAGAAAAATACACTGTGTATTTTTTTAGCTTTTGATGTTGACAAAATGCACATAGTTGAACTTTAAAAGTATAATTGACAATCCTGGAGCTTTTGTGGCCCACCACCAATGCATATATTTTATTATATATATGTTGGTTAAACTCTATTGCTAAATTGAAATTATTAATCTTTTAAGTGTGATAGTAATAACAAGGGTTTGCATGAATTATCTGTAAGCCAGCTTCATGCTGTTTAAAAATATATTTTGAAATTTATAGGTCATATAGTATTGATTTGTAAAAAGATTTAACTTATTGCAAAGCAATTAGTATATGGTTTCAAAGCTCATCATGTGTACAGCAAAGGCTGTTCCACTAAAGTGATTTAAAATGGAGAAAACTAATGATACAAGGGCCAAACATCTTATAAAATGCACCTATTTATAGATTTGTTTTACTATAGGGAGGCTGGTGAACACACTGAATAAGAATTACCTCAGTTCTGCAGCTTTCTATGTCTTTTTAATGCATTCTGTTTCAGGGTCACTTTCAATCAATATTTCATTTACTTACTGAGATTGAATAGGCGCTCTGAGACACAGTGTGCTGTTTATCATACAGATTGGACACCTCATTCTAGATCCAAGATCTTTTCCTCAACGCTGGGAGCTGTCCTTTCAGCACCACAAATTACTGCTTGAAGTTGCATTGCAGTTTTTTTTTTTTTTAATTTTGTTTTGTTTTGTTTTTCTTTTATCACCTGGAGCTTTTCTTTCAGCACCACAACATTGCACTTAGACTTTTTAAATGGCTGCCTTCCTCTTTGCACTGAAGACCTATTTCGTCTGCACTTCCAGTTATTGCTATTACCTGTAGGACTTTCAATCCTATTCCACCCACCACCACCACCACTTCACCCCTTTCTACAAACAGTTTAAATCTATATATTTCCGTGGAAGTCATTTTTCTCATTGAATGATCAGAAACAAAGATAAATTCTAACCTTTAACGGCTCATTTCGACTCATTGCTTACAGTAGATCTAAGCTCTTTTTTCTGCTTATTCGACTCCTTCCAGCTTCCCATCACATCTGTAACAAACTTTTAAAATATTGCCACACCACCATGCACAAGCCTACCTGCACAGTAGAGATAGATTATTCCATCACATTCAGATGGTTAACAGAGGTTAGCAAGTCCTGTATTTATATATCTATATATTTATATCGCTTTCTAAGAAAGTGCATATTAATGTTTACTTTAAAGAATGTGTAAATGGTGCTATCAAGAAATCTGATAAATTTTATCCCAGTTTTGTGTACCAGTTCAAATGTATGAGATTTATTTTTCTATTGGAAAAAATAAACAGTCTTGAAGCATTACAATTGGTAGATTTTAGTAATTTAACAGTGAATGTAATCCCTATGTCACAGTTTCATTGGGCATTTTCATGATGGGTCACACAAATTACAGCACATATTCTGACAATTATTGCACACTTTGTAATGAACATTTCCCTTAAGGTTTTGCCTAATTCAGAGTATCTACAAAATCAAGAACCTAATAAATCTGAGACAAACATGCTTGAAGAAAAGCTATGTTAATACAAAAAGTATTTTTCACTTACAGTGTTTGGTGGTTCTTCAAATGGGCAAAAACAATTTTAACAATGCATATGGTGCATAAAATTCCATTTTTGTTATATACTGCATGTTTTGTTTAATTCTTCACAAGGAGGAAAGTCAGTTTAGCCTTAATTATCTAAAAGTTTTCCTCCTTGAATCTATTTGTTTGCTTCATAGCATTAATATGCATAGTTAGCTGCAGTTGTATGTCAGAGCCATTTAAACAATTGGTAAGTATTATCAACATTTAAAGATTTTCAGCAGAGCATCTAACATTCAGCTCATTCAAAATTCATGGTACCTAAAGTATTAAACATCAAAAATCATACATTATCCAAGTCTGGCCACATATTACAAAAATCCAGTGTCATAATATGAGATTACTGCATACTAAAATTACAGATCAAAATAGTTAAGCAAAAAAAAAAAAAGACCATATTCCAGAATTATTGGTATAAAAATATTAGTTAATTTCAGTATTTAGAAATAGAAAAGTATCCAGCCATGTGTATTTTTTTAAAATAAATAACTTTATATCATACTATTGAAAAGACAGGTGTCCTCCTGTTACAATGGGGATCTCTAGATGATGTTAAATGTTAATGTCTAGACATTTTAATAAATTTAAATGAATCTGAAACATATAGCAATCTATTTTGAGACAATTCTGGGGAAATGACTATTTGTATTGTTTTATAAATACACACATGTTTATTTTTTATTTAAATATAGAATTTGTAATATGAGTATATAATACTTGTTTTCACTTTTCAGTTTTATGGGAGAAACTAGTGATTCATTGTAATTCATTTATCTCTTTTGGATGCTGGTGCTCCAACATGTGCATGTAATACCCTTTTTAAAAATGGCTCCCTTTCCCATTCTGTAAATTAGGAAAATTAATCTTGGATGCACATTTTATAGTTTATAGATATGCTACTGTAATTAAAGGGGAAGGTCATGTAGGAAAGTGCCTACAATTTTTTTAGGATTTATATGAGCCAAGAATCACAGTACCTCTCGCATAAAATGAATATTGAAATATGGTATACGTTCATATATGCTTAAAAGAATCAAAATATGTATTATTCTTCAACATTTCAATTGAATGGAGTTGCTCTGGAATACAGAATGAGGAAATATTCTACTTCATTGGAAATCTAGGGTAACAAAAATATGCTCACATTTTCTATCATATATGTTTTCCCTTTGCTGAAAATAATAATTAGGATAAATTATTTGGATATTCCAGTAATAGGTTATAATTGCACATGGTTTGTTAACATGATGCAAAATCTGCAGAGATAACTAACCAGAAGGTAATAAACCACAGAAAGCAAAACAAGTACTGTAAATTAAAATTACACTCAGTGTCAAGAGGGCATTGTGCAATATAATCCCTGTTTGTAGTAAAATATTACTATAAAATAATCTTGCTATTTTTCTATATCATGATACTAATAATCATTGTATTTCTTCTTTAACATGCAATGTTGAAGTGTAGCAATTTTAAACCATGTTTATGTTATGAAATGCAACTAAGGTTAATATTTGCCATTTACTTGAGAAGAAAAAAAAATTAAATGTGTATGATGGTAGCAGGACCTTGTGGCACTTTTAAACAGTGATCATTTGTATGAAACTACATATATTAAAATATTTCATACTGATGTTGCTTGTATTAACTGTTCTCTTTTTTTTTCTTTTCTTTTTTTCCTTTTTTGCACAGGAAAAAAGCATTCTAAGTAATCTAATGGTTGCTATTCTAAATGAACAGCCTAATCTTAAAAAGATGCACAGATGTCATGAAATCTGCTCAGTATATAACTGAACAGATATATCATATTTATAACCTCCCAAAGAGATTTTGCATAGTCAGCAGTTATAAGGAGTAGGCTTTCCTGAGATCCTGTAACATCAGGCGTGTAATTATATGAGTGACAAAGACTATGCTGCATCTTACATGTCAATGAGTGAGTTTCTCATCTGCTTTAAGAACATGTTTACAGTTCATTATCTAGTTTTTAGTTCTTTTTTTAAAGTTAACCGTAAACAATATTTATGGTATACCTCCATGCAATTAAGGCAGGGAAACCACGTGACATATTAGAAAATGCAAATGCCCAACAGAATTGGAAAATGAGTTTTTCTTGATTATTTTCTGTATTCTCACTTTAAATTGTACGATTTTTGGCAGATCTAACTAAGCAGATTCAAATCACTGGGCGAGATTTTCACTCAAAGACCATTTGTTGTTATTCAACAGAATGAATGCTACTTCACATTAATTATGCTTCATGTAAGGAACATCTTCCGTTATTCTCAAATAAATATTCAACATGGAATACAACAATACCACATGTATAAATGAAACAATCCCTGTACAAAGATCTTCAGGCTGGAGTCCAGATGTCTTATATGCCCTTTAATATCAAGAGATCTAAAACTTCAAGGATAGTAATGTAAAGGTAACTAACAACTAAAATTATTTTTAAATGAAAAAATGAAGAACTATAAGGTGCAGTCTTCTTTCTCCTAGCAGTCCCACAGCTCCTAAAATTTTTCATTGAATACAACTATTGAAATAAATCTAAGGTAGTCCTATGGCGAAATAGGTGGAAAATAAATTTGATAATAAACAGTTGTTGAATAAAGGGAGACAAAAGGAAAAGTTATCTTGAATTCAGACATAGATAGCAAGAGGAACATTGTTTAAGAACAGTTCTAATCCATGCAAAAGAGTTTCCTATCCCACATTGGCAGAAAGTTCTTGGGTTGTTGGTAGAAGGAATGGAGAAGCCAGCTTCAAGAAAATTATGTCTGTAGTGTGATGCCAAACACTTATATTATTAGTCATCACAAAGTGTACGTTCTAAATTTACCTTAATGAAAAGGTACATGTAATCACTGTTGAGTTGGCAAGTGGTATAAGATTTCATGCATGCCAGACTGTTTTATTCTATAAACTGATTTCTCTTGATTTCCATTTCTATGCAAAGAGGCTTCAATCCTTCAAGTATTTGTTTCTGAATGGCCTGTTTCAAAAGGACTTATCTGAAAGTAAGAACATGTTAAGAGGTTTGTTTGTTTGTTTTAATGTTTTTAATGCAGTCAAATTATTCTTAATTGCTATCAATTTGCTGGACAAGTAGTGACTTCCCATTGCTTTCTAAGGCTGTGAGAGAGTGACTAGCCTTTACCCAGCTAGGAATACAGCATGTGGTCTTCCAACTTCTAGCCTGCCACTTTAAACCTCTATGCCTAAATGGCTTTCTTAAGAATGTTAGCAGTTTATAATAATATTTGTGAATAGTGAATAAGAGCAGCATGGTGGCCTAGTGGTGAAGATGCTCACCTCCCACTTGGAAGGTTGAGAGTTCATGCCTAGGTAGCAGCAGATGTTTCTCCTAGAGTGCAAACGAAAAAAAATCTGCTGTGAACTCTGCGTTCCATCAGAAAGGGCATCCGACCAGTAAACACTCAGTTCCATCCAATTACCCCAACTCTACCCCTACTTAAGGGATTACAGGATGATGAATAGGGAGAGTGTATAGTAAACATAGATATAGAAATTAACCCAGTAAAACCCCTTGACACAATCGGGTAATATGAGATATGTAGGCAAAATTATTCCTGGAATAAGGTCTGAATTAAATGACAATATATCACCAAACAGATTTAATGACAGTTTTCCTTCTTCAATTATCTATATGTAAATCAAGTATTGTAATCAGCAGTGAAAGAAAAGAAAATAGGTTTCCTTCGCTATTTTTACTGCACTTTTCCAGCAGCCATGAAAGTCATATTTTATCACAGAAATCAGAAAATTAAAATTAGAATTATGTCTGGATGGCATATCTGTTGCTTATTAACTGGAAAATGCTTTTTAAAATAAGTTGACTTATTTTGATCTCATATACAGTATGTATTAAAAAAAAATTGGAAAGGTTAATACTATTCATAAAAAAGATCTGCAAATTGCATTGTGCCATGCTCACTTTAAGGGTCCATGCTTCTTCTTTGTTATTCCATTGTAATAGATGTTCAGGTCAGTGAATTTCTCGATTCTCACACAAAATGATATAAATAATATTGTTAGCCGATATGTGTAAGTCATTGAATGTACTGTTTTAATATTTCTGAATGATAGAAATGTTAGTAAATGTCAGTGAAATGAAATAATATCAAAGAACATCATTTGCTGGTTTTAATATTATAATTAGTAAGTGGGATTATATATATATATCTGCCAATCTATTTCATTGGAAACCTAAAATGGAACAATTAATAAGGCTTGTTAACTTTAATTGTGCTTTTTCATAATTCATAAGAGTGACACGGTGGTTCAGTGGATAAGACATTGAGCTTGTCGATTGAAAGGTTGGCAGTTCAGTAGTTCGAATCCCTAGTGCCACATAACGGGGTGAGCTCCCGTTACTTGTCCCAGCTTCTGCCAACCTAGCAGAAGTTCGAAAGCACATAAAAAATGCAAGTAGAAAAATAGGGAACACCTTTGGTGGGAAGGTAACAGCTTTCCGTGCACCTTTGCCGTTTAGTTATGCTGGCCACATGACCATGGAGACATCTTTGGACAGCGCTGGCTCTTCAGCTTTGAAACGGAGATGAGCACCGCCCCCTAGAGTTGGGAACGACTAGCACATATGTGCGAGGGGAACCTTTACCCTTACCGATAATTCATAAGAATAATAAATTGCTTACAAAGGCAGCTTTAGTCAGTTATATAGCATAAGAAAATTGATTCAAAAAAGAAATTGATTCCTTAGGAGCAAAACAATCAGTTTTTGGATTTGGTTGGGTTTTTTTTAAAAAAAGTTATTAATATCATTAAATTAGATAATGCATTCCAATTGAATCAATTCAGACTATGTTAAACTGAGAAGAAACTTTAGTGGCTCTGATTTTCATTCTCTAGAAGTTTGGACACCTGAAGATAGTCCAGATCAAGCTGAATCATCCCATAATTCTGCAAGAATTCTCCACAACATCTTTAATATTCTAACTACAAAATAATCTTAAATATATTTATGATTCAATATGTTTAATCTTGGGATGTACAATTTTATTGACTATTAGTGCACAAACAGTGATTCCAGGAAGGCCTGCTAATTTTAAGGAGCTGAATGCAAACACAAAGTTGTGTCACCTTTTCAAAAATCCACATAATCTGATGATTATACATTACTGCCTTAGTCCTACCAAATGAATTGACAGGAAAGTAATTTGAAAGATTCAAAATATGATCTTAGTGCCCCCGAAATGGACTGCCAATCCAGAATTATAATATAATAAATAAATAATAGATAGCTATAATAAAGACCTGAAAACTTTAACATGTATGATGGTTACATTCATAACTTAGTTATGTAACCACCATTCATGTTAAATGCATATCCTTTCTTTTCCTTTTCCCCATTGAAATTTAAGTTCATTATACTTATTTTTACAAATGTTAATTGCACTTCAATCATTCTTATCTGTAAATAACTTTACAAAATGGTTTTTATGTATATTAGGATTTCCTTGAATGTAACTATTAATTAACGGATGATTGTTTTCCAGAAAACAATAAAACTTTGGCTAAATTGAAAGGAAAGATACTTTTTCAACCAAACATAATTTGTATAATCCATTGCTTTATAATTTTTATTATAAGTTTTGTTTAGAAGCAGCTACTTTAAAATTGTTATCCACAGATGGAGTAGAGATAATTTTGATGTTTCTATCAAATGTATAAGGATATGGGAAGAAATGTTCCAGTTGTCCAATTTCTAATACATAGAATGGGATATATAGGAATGGAAACTCTTTTCTGCATCCACATCCATACATGCAGGTCCTATTAAAATAACTAGGAACTTTGCTTAATATACATTAATATTTTGAAACTGAGAATTTCCCCTTTAGAATTTGATCAGTACAGCTGAGATTTTTTCTATATAGAATAGAATAGAGTAGAGTAGAGTAGAGTAGAATAGAATAGAATAGAATAGAATAGAATAGAATAGAATAGAATAGAATAGAATAGAATAGAATAGAATAGAATAACAGAGTTGGAAGGGACCTTGGAGGTTTTGTAGTCCAACCCCCTGCTTAGGCAGGAAACCCTACACCACTTCAGACAAATGGTTATTCAACCTCTTCTTAAAAACTTCCAGTGTTAGAGCATTCACAACTCTGGAGGCAAGTTGTTCCACTGATTAATTGTTCTAACTGTCAGGAAATTTCTCCAAAGTTCTAAGTTGCTTCTATCCTTGATTTCTACCCATTGCTTCTTGTCCTACCCTCGGGAGCTTTGTATAAGTACAGTTGAAATGAATAATTACAGTACTAAAGCATTGTAGTACTTTTGCACGAGACCCATTCATTTTAATGGGATTCACGTAGAGCAGCTTCCTAAAGAATTGTCCTTATATTATTATTTTTTCTTTGGTTAATCTGTTCTTCCATGTCACACTTTTAAGTATAACCAAAAAAAATGGCCTTTTTTTGCTTGTTTCCTGTATATCTTTAGAAGAAAGAAAAGTATTCCATCCCTAACAGAGTTGTTACAGTGCCCATTATGTTAATTTTTTTATATCAGTGGGTGCTGTTGGTTAATATGACTTTATTTGGCTTTGATTCCTCTCTTATAAATTCACTGAGGTGCTGTATTTATTTTTGGGCATTTTTTACAGTTAGCTGTATTTAGAGGCCACATAATAACTTGACAAAAATAAAAATGGTTTGATAAACCTTACTAACTGAAACAAAATCAGAATGACTTCCCAAAATGTAAATTAAATACATGTGACCAATCACTTGGAAAGAAGCAGTGGAGAAAAAGAAAGCAGCATGTTTTTATTATTATTATTATTATTGTTATTGTTGTTGTTATTATTATTATTATTATTATTATTATTATTATTATTATTAAAACTTCTATACCGCCCTTCTCCTTTCGGACTCAGGGCGGTGAACAGCCAAAATAAAAACATCTATACATAACATTTACAGTTAAAAATAGAGTTAAAATAATTAATAATTATTTTATTAATTATATTATTAATTAATAATAATTATATTATTAATTAATAATAATTTAAAACTTGTCAATTTAAAATCAATATCAAAATTTTAAAACTAACCCTAAAATCAAGACAGACTGGCTAACTGAAAAAAGTAAGTTTTAATGCCACTGGTCATCACAAACTCATACAGCTATTATTCCAACAAATACACCATTAATTATTCATATAGAAGAGATAGGATGCAGAAAGAATACAGTTGGGCTTCTATGAATTCACATACTATCAAATGTAACCCAATGAAAGCCCATAGTTCCATGGCTACAGAGAGTATTAAAGCTATTCTGGGACTTGCATAATCCTAGTTATAAAAACCAGCTGGGCCTGTGAAAAGTAGGAATTTCCATTCTGCTGATTCTGTAATTTTGTACTAAATAGGTAATGCTGTAAGGAAGATAACAATTTCTAATGAACTACAAGTATGTCTTCTGTTTTCAAAACTGGTTCAAATGTGACCTGAGTTATTCATGAGATGGTGTTTAAATTCTGTGAGGAGCATCTGCAGTTAACAGTTTACATTTCAGTTTAAAATATTCAACAGATGTCTACATATTGGTCTTGCAGATTCTGAATGCTCACTTTGGGATTAGTGAATATATAATTTACTATGATATGTGGTGTTCTTGTGCCTTCTGCATTTGTTCCTCTTTCAGATATATGTTCTGTTTGACCCATTTTAATCATTTTTCTCAATGTTTTCTAATTTGAAAAAAATGTAAATTAATCTCTCTCTGTGTGTGTGTGTGTGTGTGTGTGTGTGTGTATATATATGTGTGTGTGTGTGTGTGTGTGTGTGTGTGTGTGTGTAAGTAAGTCTTTGGTTATTTGGATTTTCTCCCGTGTAAAATTGGAAGTGTCTTGGCGATGTTTGGATGAAGTCTCATTCGTCATCTTCAGGCTGGTGTTTTCGGCTTTGTGCTTCTGGAGCAATGTGTGATTGCAGCTGTTTCTTCCTTTTAACTGGCAGTGGGGGTGTGAACTGATTGGGTGGGAGCTTGGCTGTGTTCTGATTGGGTGGAGGTGTGTTCTGATTGGTTGGGTGTTTGGCTGTGCTCTGATTGGATGGGGGTGTGTTCTGTTTAGGTGGGGGCTTGGTTGTGCTCGGGTTAGTCTGAGTTGCAGGGGGATTTGAGTTGCAGCCAACCCCCCCATCCAAAATGTCAAAATGTCGCCAAGACACTTCCAATTTTACGTGGGAGAAAACCCGAATAACCAAAGACCTACATAGAAACACCCGTGAAAACCTCAGAATATATATATATATATACATATATATATATATATATATATATATATATATATATATATATATATATATATATATATATATATATGTGTATGTATATATATACACCTATAAAATAGCCATTGTAATGAATAAAGGCAATTTTAGTAGCTCACTATCATAACATTGTACTGTAGACAGAAGGAAGATGGATGAGTTAATCAGGGAACTCCTGTCTCTAGACAAATTTTGCGGAAATATAAAGAAGATGCATTTGGCCAGGAATTTTGAAGTCTATTATATGAAAGGGCATTCTTAGTGACCTAATCAGTTTTAAATGATATTTTGCCAGAAAATGCCTGGTCTCAGTCAGCCTATGTGAATCCTGGTTTCTTAAGAGCACTGTAGAATTATGTTATTATTCTATTGTTATGGTTGGTTGCATATGTCAGCCAGATGTTTAGTCTGGATTTGGCATTTTTGTCCACTTATCAAGTACTTCACAAATACCTGGGATAGACAGATGTTATTTAATAATATGAAAAGTATTGCTGCACAGTCAGATAGATTTTGATGCAATTATTGTTAATATTATTATATACAAAACTGTGCGATATCACAGCTGCCAGTTCTTTTTCTGGTTTTGGCCTTCATTTGCATCACGTTTTCTGCAAGAAACTAGGATCTTACAATGTTTCTGCATAATATACTGTGTGTGTGGATCCAAGCAATGTGGTCTTTTGTAATTAACATGAAAATTTTCTCAATGAACAGATTTTCTGTGCTATCCAAGATTGTTGGGAGTTTTTTAGTGTAGCACGCAATGTGCAATCAATTGGACATAACAATGTTTCATAATAATGTTATTTTATAATATTTTACTATGTTATAAATTAAAACTTAAAATATTTTATTTTACATTGACATTTGAATAAGTACAACTGTTCATATTAATAACAGGTTTTAATGTTAATATCCATCTTACTATATGAACATGTATCTGCAATAACAATGTATTTTGTCTTTGTTATAATCATTTTAATTAAACATAATTACAACATCTTACTTCTTTTGGAATATCTATAAGATAAATAACAGATAGCATTTTCTAAGCAAGGACAAATGTTAGAATTTGAATGTTTAAACAAGTATTGATTCCTTAGTTATCAACATTTATAATATTGTTAAAACTCTCATTGCTATAACTTTTGACTGGGCAAAACAGTAAATCATAGGACAACCATTTTTGAACCAAGATACTTCAAATGCATTCAAATTCTGGAAGCCATGACCCCTGAGGCTATAATATTTAGGGAAGTTGTGGCTGCTTCAAAATTCTGCTGTGGATGGACTGCTACTGCAGCCATATGATCCTCATTTTCAAAGTTCTGTGACAGTTTTGCAACCATTTTCACAATCTCTCACTTCCTCCCCCACCCAGTAGCAGTCACTTGCCTGCCTCCTGAGAAAGGAGAGGGGGAGGAACAGGAAGGAAAAAAGCCCCATGCACTCTTTCCAGCACATGCTATCCCAGCGGTGAAATCCACTTACCTTCACTACTGGTTCGGGAAGGGGAGCACGCTATGTGTGTCCACACTATGTGCCCACGCATCTCTTCTGTGCATGCGCAGAGGGTAAAAAACAGGATATAATTACGTCCCTGTGGGCGGGCAGAGCCTCCCACCGTTGGCACTACTGGTTCGTGCAAGCTGGATAGATCTGGCCGGATTTTACCACTGTGCTATCCCCACATGTGCCTTTCCCAAACTGACTGTGTAACCTGATCCATGTGGCACCTTTTGCATAACCCCTATGCACCACTCCTCACTCATGCCAGCCCCCATTTGCTTTCCTCAATCAATGCAGCATTTCTTGTGAACATTCATGAAGTCCTCCTGACCCATGCTATCTTCAACGCATATCCTTGACCTGCATGACATCTCTTGCACACTTGTAAGCACTTATAGGTACCCTTTCCAACCCTTGTTGCTCCCCAAACCCCTGCCTGACCACACATCTGCTCCTGCACATCCCTGCAATCTCCAATGCATCCTTATTCTGAACCCCACACACACACACACCGTATCCAACCTACACAGCATTTCTTGCCCATTCCTGTGCAGCCCTTCTTGATTCACACCATCCACCTGTACATCTTCCCCAACCTATGTGTTGTCTAGTTTCCAACTCATGTGACACCTGTCATGCACCTCCACCTACCCTTCCTGACTGTCAGTCCTTTGCACCTCCTCACTCACTCATTCCAATCAGCAGCAACCCCCTACTTGCCTGGTGACCTTGGATTTGCAACCAAAGTAAATGAAGAAGCTGGCAGGAAGAAGGCAGGGAGGCGAGAGAAGGAGGTAAGGTTTTCTATGCTCCATGCCAGCCTCCCAGAAGAAAACAGTAGGGAAGTTGACAAAACAGTTGGAGTTTGCTCCCACTCCCAGTGCTTTTTTGTCCACTTGCTATTCTGTTTATGTAAGGAAATATCTCTGAAAATGATGACACAATGGGGCATGAGTTGTCTAGTGACAAAGTAAAATCTATCTTTGTTAGTGATATTTCATTATACTGATGATTGAATGATACTGAACGATAATATAAATCACCATCTGGAAATTTCTTTAGTATCTATAGCGCTTGGTTTTCAATCTTCTATTCAATGGACAGAATCTCATATTCATATAAAATGCCCCAATGTCCCATTTTGCTTGAAAAGAAGTGTCTCCTGTCAATTTCCTTTTGATATACACTGTTTTCTTTCTTTATTGGATTGAACAGTGTGGACAAAAAAAGAGTCCACCAAATCAGATTTTTTTCCTATTTGATCAGAAACATACCAAAAAAACCCTAATAAAAACTAAGCAACATGTAAAAGAGAAAAAGTGAAAAGTGCAGAGAGACAAACAATAAAAGGATTTTTCTTCTTCTGTTTCTTCATACATATGTGAAGAAACAAGAAAAAAATATGAAAAGAAATGTCTTCCCTCTTCAAATACAAACATTTTTAGTAATTGAACACATTCTCTAAAATTTCAACCAAAAATCTCTTCATCAGTTTTCACTCAGCTGGAATGGCTCTGTGAGGGCATGTCAATCCCCTAATAAAAAAGTTTTCAAACTTTAAATTATCAGACTGTGTGGATAAAATCGTTGATCTGGGTAAATAAAATTATTCTTACATTTTTTAAAAAACTGAACAATGGCAACTAGGCCCAAAGATTCAACAACGATAACTCTCAGCTTCCAGACTCTAAAACATGCTGGAGACTACTGTTTTACAGTCTTATCATGAGAAGTATCTGTACAGAACACTCTGGATGATCTCAATTCTCCTTAATCTAGACAGGACTTCAGGAAGCCAATCCATTCACTGACTCTACTTTCTGCCCCAGTTGATGCTTCTACTATAAAAGCAAAGCCAACTTCAGTCTGCCATTGTTTTGTCTTTGAATTTTTCTTTTATCTACTCCATTTGTTTGTTAATGGTCAGCTTAAAATCTTCAACAACATTTTTATCAATTTCATTTGGTGTTATCAGTTTTACAGTTGACATTGATTCATAATGTTATGAAGAACTGAGAAGGGGAATCAATTTATTTGTTAGTATTACTTTCTGATATATGCAAGCTAAAGATTTAAAGATTTTTTTCTTTTACATTCTTGGTTAGCTTGGAGAGACCTTGAAGATGTTTTTCAACAGCTGGACTTCCATTTAATCAAAAGTAATTGGTATTTTCTCCTATGTTTTATTTACTATATATTTTAGCAATGTATTTATTCACTTTCTGTGATGCAATTACTTCTCTCATAAAACCAATTGAAGATAAAGCTTGAGTACCTTATGAGGGAACCTCATGTGATCTGGGAAGCACCTCTGCATTCTTCACTTGTTGCAAAATTAAAATTGCAAGACATTTAAGAAAAACTACCACAAATTCAAGTTAGTATTATTTGTGAATAACCAAACAGATTATCAAGTTTATAATACATTTATAAAATATAACTAGACAACCAATGGCCCATTGGGTCATTATTTCAGATATATTTCCATACTTAAACAGATGACCATGTACAGAAATAAAACCAGTGGGAATTGGAGTGATTTCTGATTTCCTGTCAGCTTGTCCATTATGTTTTCTTGTGGGAAACTGGCATTGAGAATTGGAAATCCTGCATGCATGCATGCTTCACTGCCTCTCCTAGTGTAAAGGGAATAGCATTCTCATGAACTTGTAGGAAGCTGTTAGGGGACATTGAAAATGAGGATTTCCTGACCTTGACTAACTATGGCTGTACAGAGGCGGCACTGAAGCAGCTGCAGCACAACAACACTGAAACAATCAAAATTCTCCCAAATGTTATTTCCTTGGATGTCATGGGACCTAATGTTCAGTAAGTTGGCCCATTTGAAATACCTTGGTTGAAAATGTTTTTTCCCTATGATGCCCAGTTAAAGGTTACATAAATGAGAGTTTTAGAAGTATATAGATATGCAGTAATATTGGGAGAAAAATGCATCATTGAAAATCTGGAGAGCCACTACACACCATCGTAACGAGCTGTGGTGGTGCAGTGGTTAGAATGCAGTATTGCAGGCTAACTCACTGCTCACTGCAAGAGTTCAGGCCTGACTAGCTCAAGGTTGACTCAGCCTTGCATCCTTCCGAGGTCAGTAAAATGAAGACCCAAGATTATTGGGGGCAATATGCTGACTCTGTAAACTGCTTAGAAAGAGCTGTAAAACACTGTTGAAGCAGTAGATAAGTACTATTGTTAAGAACTACAGTATAAAACATAATCTCCTTTAATAATATTGCAGCGTATACACATTCCCTCATCCCCACATGGAAGTACTATTTGAATAACTTAGCATTAATCTTTTAGATCAGGATCTAGATTAGAATGAATAGTCAAAATGCCTGATGTCCATATCTTTAATAACATCAAAAGTGAAATGTTATTGTTACAGTATGTATGGCAAATTTCCACCAGGACAAGATACAAGCCAAACTGAATAAATATATTTTTTTTCATATTTCCTTTACTGTCACTGAATGAATTGATACCTTGTCAGGATACCTGAAAATATCCTGCATTGATATTTTCGCACGTTTTGCTTTTATTACAACGTGTACAGGCACTTGTTTTAACAGACTGTATTTATACAGAAAGACAGTATAGACTTACACAATATGGTTATATTTTGGTCATTTTTGAATGATTTCTTTTTTTCAGAGTTCTTAATAGGCCTTATCTTCTTTCACCTCCAACTGGAAGAGAAAAGAACTGTCAACAACTGGTTTAAACTTATATGAGTGTCAACAGTAAATGTTTTTAAAGGTTAATCAGGTCAGTGAGGCTTGTTCTTATATCACCAACCAAGACTCTCCTGACGTTTCAAAAATAGATAAATCCTTAGGGAAATGTTTTGGACAACATGGCATGGCTAATTAGATTATTATGTTGCCACTGAAAGGGACAAAATCAAATAATTCTGAATTAAGTCTGTGAATATGTATTAAATAATGTGAAAAGAATTCAGATGACACCTATATTAAAGTTAAGTATTATCCACATCCATGTTTGGACTAATTCATTTATTTAACCTATTTCGCACACTATCTTAACAATGTGAAATGTTGCTGGACTGGTATTATTGATGTGATATATTAGCTTACTTAAATATTAAGTATTTCAAGATATACGTGCAAAGAAATATATTATTCTTTATTGACAGTTGATCAAAATTTTTACATTTAGTTGAAATGTGAAATGTTTTGGAAAGCTAATGCCTAATCAGCAAATTGTCGTTTTCCATATAAGTATGCCAATCCATTATGTGAATGATCTGTTAGTATCTTGGCTGAGGATTTCTAAAGTGGTTTTCCTGGGCAAATCCCACAGATCAATGAAACTTTCTCCAAAGGGAAGGTTTAATTAATAAACATGTTTCAATTATTTTTGTTTGCTTTTTTTATTAATCCTGTAAATTGCCTTCAAAATGCTACAATGTTAACATTGGCAAAAAAAAGTTTATAAATAAATAAACATGAACACATATAAATGTGGTCCTTTGGATTAGTGGAAAAATTAGAAAATTGATTTATTTCTAATATCCAGTTAGCCATGCATTTCAAAATCAGGAATATCTATGATCAGATAAAAATTAAACACCATATATAGATGACTGGTAACACTGAATAATGAATAATTAACATATGGCATAATTATTAATGAAGATATAGATATGAATACAGATATGGAAATCCTATGCTATCTCACTTCTATCACCATTAGATCCACTCTATAAAGGATACATTGCACACAAAATCAGCTTCTCAGATTTTCCAATATGATGGGGGTTGGGGAAGGGAAGGAATTATGGACAATTTTGGCCCTCCAAAATGGGGAAATGTTGGAATCAGTAGTATAAAAAATATGAAAGATTATCTAGTTGGACTAGATAATGAAAATCATTTAAGGATCCTGAAGCACTTAACATAGTTTTTTATGAAATGTGAGGATTTTTCATGAAATTTGAACACACTTTTAAGTTTCAACATATCATACATTGCAATGGCTATGAAACTCAAAATTGTGCAATGAACCAAATAAATGTAACCCTAGATATAGTGGACATGATTACTCTAGAGTTTAGAACTAAAATGCTTTTAACTTAAACCATATACAATAACTTTTTGTGTTCTCGATTTTATGTGAGAAAATTTACTGTAGTCAGAAATATATATATTTCTGACTACAGTAATATACACACAAACATATAATTATTGACTACAGTAAATTTTCTCACATAAAATAGAGTGTGCTTGTGTGTGTGTGTTATTTGATGTGAAAAATGTAGTCAAAAATGCCATGGGTCACACAGCTCTATGTGAATATTTTCTGCGTGCTTTGAACATAGAATGGGTGAAATCAACCAATCCTGAAGAAAAGGAGGCATTTACAATCCATGTAGATACCTGACAGGTGGGGACTGATATCCTAGTTACCTTAGAAAACCTGGTGGACACCTTCCTTTGATTTTATATATATAGCAACAAAATTCATTCCTCAAAAATGCCTGTTACTCCTACTGATATTGTGTTTCTGTGCATTTGCAAGGTACAGAAAGGTCCTGGGCTGAATAGCTTCTTCTTCAAATGTACATGCTATACTTAAATCCATCAGACTTTAAACACTGCACAATGAATAAATTACAGATAAATGCAATAACTACATAACAAGAAGATAATCAGAAAATAACTTCGAACTAATCATCTGGAGCATTACAGTATATAATTCGGCGAAAATCTCCAAAGGCCCCTGGAAAAACCAACTTGTTTCGGGGCCAGGTGATTTTACAGAAGAAAAGCCTATATGAATGAATGAATGAGGGAGGGAATGAATGAATGAATTTAAGTTATTTATTTATTTGTTTATTTATTTATTTATTAAACTTCTTAACCCTCTCATGGGTGGTATATAGGCAATCCTATAATAAACAATCCATATAAGACTTTATTGCTATTACTTACGTAACCAACACATCAAATTGCCCTTGGAAACAAACCAATAGCCAGTGTATCTTCTGCAATAACAGAAATACAAGGCAGTATTGTAATGAAGCAAAGTTGTAAGTACATGGATATCTGTGGCGTCCTTGGTGCTCTCTGAGCTTGGTTGTTTGCAGACATATCATTATCTAACTCAGTAACAACATCAATGCTGGTATGGATGGAGTTTGCTCCCTATTTATATACAATAGCTGCAAATTGTCTTGTTTGAGGAGACAATCAATCAGACAAACAAGAAAACAATGTGCTAATCAAGAAATTACAGGAGGGAAAACCACAAACCCACCATTGCTGGCAGGATAAGCTACTGTATATAAACAGGGAGCAAACCTCACATCACTAACACTGATGATGTTACCTAGGCAGGTAATGAAAGATCTGTAATCAATTAACCAAACAGAGAGAGCACTAAGGACTCCATAGTTCAACCCTAAACTACACAGATTTTTCTTCTATTAGTACATGGTTAGATGTGTATTTCACAATGAGATATTTCTGGGTGATCTTCAAGTGCAGTCCCATGTACAACAAATTACAATAATTCAAGCAAGAAGTCACAAGAATGTGAGTACTTATTCTCAGTATGTCTCAGTCTGTGAATGGCTACAATCCAGTCAGGATACTGGATACCGATAATCTGCTTCTTGAATCCTTTCAAAAGGCCACTCACCCTCTTATCTATAACTTGCCCCAAATGAAGAGGTAGGCTATGAGGTAAATTTATCCAAGATGTTGAATCTATATGAGACTTAAGGATGTGACGAACCAGCACCTGTTTCAAAACAGGTGGCATATTTTATTCCTTTAAGGAGGCATTGATTACAGCAAGAACCAACTCCTTGTCCCAACTCCAACCTTTTTAACAAACTAGGTGGAGTGGAGAGCAAGGTTGCATAAGAAGAAACCTGGTGTCAAATACATCCCAATAACACTGCACACACTATTCATCTGTCTTCCAACTTGGAGCAAATATCAAAAAATAAATAGATAAATCACTGGCCAAATTATTACAACTCATATTAGGTAACTCCTCCTGCCCATCTTTCCCTAAAATAACCCCGAGGTTAGTTCAACAGGTCGGCATTCTGCAGATTTAATGAGAAGAAGTAATTGAGCTTTGTTATCCTTCCTGCAAGGATGTCAACTTGAACTTATGTATTAGTATGTGATAATGTGTTAGGTCATGTTACCTCCACATTTGCTGCTAGTATTGTTAATAGTATGTCTTTGTCCATTTCATTTTCTAGAACTTCTCAGAATATAGACAAGGAAACAGAGGTAACTCAGGCATTGAATGGGGCCAATCAGGAGTGAGCCCATCTAATGCCTTAGTTACCTCTGTATTCTAGAAATCATCTATATGGACCAAATAGAACTGCTCCAAAGCTTTGGGAAATTCTCCAAGGATCATATGTAAGTCTACCTTAAGTGCATTAGACACCTGGGGTGGGCCATCTCTATCGGTTCATTTTCTCTGGAGAAATTAGTGGCTCTATCTAATCCCAAGGTCCCAAAAAAGTTCCTACAAAAAGAGATATAATAGAAATGTCCTACAGCACCATACCTTATTTTATCTATTCCAAGTATACAAACCATAATGGTTGAGTCACATATTTCACAAAGCTCAAAGCAAATAACATTATAGCTTAATGCAATGAGTAGATCTAACTCATATGATTATAATGCATTTGCCAACATTTAATCAACTTCTCCAAACGAGCTGTTTGTAAATTCAAGGTTTATTGTTCATTTTATTTTCATCAGTGAAGATGCAATATTAAAAATATTTTGTGCAGCCTGGATTATGTAGCTTCATTTGCAAAACCTGTACCCAGTTCCTCTACTATCTATCACAACTGCAAATGAAAATGATATAAATCCCAAGAATCAAATTTCCCTTTAGTTATGAATCGGGGTGGACTGTTTTATCTAAGAGCAATGTTGGAAGGGGCCATTTTCAGTGTGTAAGGCAATGAACCAGATGCGATTAGCTGCTGCAAAAGTTCTGCCAGTGGAAGAGAAGAGAATTAGTGAGAAGGCCTTGTTGTTGAGCCAGTAAGGCATCAGCCCAGATTGGCCTGCTCAGGGTAAGTGACCTTCATAAATCTTCCTGTATATCAAGTGCCAAAGTAAATTCATATTGATTACATCTGAATTCCTGACTAAAGCAAAACCAAGATAAAGGTGGTGTTCAAGAAAAAGCAGTTCTTTGCTCTGGTTGAGCCCTGTTATTACAGAACAGTCCAACCAATTAAGGCCCTTAGGGACAGCAAACTGGTGAAAAAGAAAGAAGGTGGAAAGATGTTTATGTCTTACTGGATCTTTTTGCTTCCATTTTATTTTACTGATTTATTTTTGCTAGCAATAGGAAGTAAGCCTTTGGTATAACTAGAGAGCTGCTTGAAATTATTCCCATGATTTGTAGGACAGAAAGCCAAGGAGGTCTTGAGTTAGTCAAATCCCTCAGGTTTTCTGAGAAAACTTTGTGAATCTCACAGCGAGCAAGTTGTGACTTAAGGTCAGATTCTCCTTACCTTAAGACCTATATGCATCTAAGAAAAACTCTCCCAACACCCAGAAGCAAAAATATTGCACCTGTTTAACAATCTGGGGGGAAAAAAACACAATGTTCTTTCTAATGTCTTCTCTTGGGATATGCTTGGGATATTGCTGAGCACATTGTAAGCCGCCCTGAGTCTCTGGAGAAGGGCGGCATATAAATCAAATTAAAAAAAAATATGGAAAGGTGATTAGACAATAAAAGCAGAACAGTAGAATCACGCACTACCATCATTTACCTTTTTACTTAAAATTATCTGGCTCTGTCCTGACCCCATGAAAATTTTATCTATTCAGTTTCTTTGATGAAAGAAAAAAAATCACTAGCAATTTCTCTTTCATCTGATTCAATGTGTGCAATGAAAAGTTGCAAAAGAACAATATTAATTCTAATTAAACTATGTCTACTAAAATTCAAACAATGAGGAATAGATATTTGTTCTTAATTCACAACTTTTATACAAATGACTTATGTCCTATTTTTGGCTTCCTGTCGCTTTATCCTGCCTGAAACATCTTTAATAATTGATTTCCTTTAATAAAAGGAGTCCTCATTTACCCATTGCCTCACTGAAATTATTCCAGTGTCAAAAAAATAGCTTTGTGACCATATATGACACCATAGCATCCCACAGTCACGTATCATTATTTGTGTGCTTTCTAATTGGCTTGAGGCAAGAAAGCCAAAGTAAAATTGTTATTTGCAGTTATTAATGACCAAATTGGAAGTGATGCTAGGAACCATCACATGATTTTTGCCTTTCCACTTGGTGACCGCAGTGCTTACAATGGAATTCCCAGTCCCAATTGTGGTAGCTAAGCAATAACTATAATTATAGATCTGATTTGGCAGCTTTTGTTCACATGTTTCTAGCATGGCAAGTATCATCACCCTCCCCCCTCAAATATCTGAATGGAATAAATAACCATTCCCAAGGGTTGTTGCCCTTGAAATTTCTTTTAAAGGAAAACAAACAAACATTAAAATAATTAGGGATTTTTGGTAGCTAATGTATTTGTTTTTTTTTTCAAAAATGGAAGCCTGGGAAGCTCTTGTCAAACCTTTTAAATTTAAACCTATTACATTTTATATCCTAAATAAGGCATGTATATAATAATAATAAAAGTAATTATAAAAATATGTCTGTTAAAGGCAAGAATAAACATTGCCTATATTCATTCCTTCCTTCCTTCCTTCCTTCCTCCCACCCTCCCTTTCTGCAGTGGAAAGCATCTCTTTTTTATTTGGTCTACATTAATATCTGATCCTTGAATTGGAATCTGACACATTTCTTGATCAAATGTGATTGATTTCATGTCAGCTTAATAAAGTATAAGCTCTTACTCCTTCCTATTCATTAGCCTAGGTATACTCCTGCCAAAGGCCACTACTGCCTTCGCTTTTTGACAACTTGCTGAACTAAGAGATTCCTGCAATACCACTTTCCTCTCAGGAGATGATTTCACTTCTTAATATTATACTTCATTATCTCTTCAATTACATTATACACCATGGACTTTAAGCACCCTGTGTAAGTGAACTGTAAATCACTTTTTGCTAAAACAAAGATAATAATAACTGATCCAAACAGCAAAGTTCACTTTTGAAACATGAAAGAAAATGGATATAACAGCATACACAATAATAGTGTGTGGATCTGAAAGCAGAGCTTAAAACATTTAGCGGAATCTAGGTGGAAATCCTAAACTACATAAAAGAGTAATAAAATATTAATGCATACTTTAAAATGAATACATGCATCTTAACTTGTAGATTTCTAAGAATTAATAATTTAGTAGCTTGTATTGATGAGAAGCAAATAAGTTGGAAGAGTATGTTGGCACCATTAAAGAATATTTAAAGAGCTCTCTATCCCTCTAAAGAGTTCTCAAATATCCTTTGGAGTATTTGAACTGACATGGATAAGTCTTGTTTTGAAACCAGAACACTGCTAGTCTTTAAATTACCGTTTCATCTGTACATCTATAACTGTCATGCATTTCTAATTGGCTACATTCTAAATATTCAAACAGAGATCTACAGGAGATATATTTAGAGCTGAAGTTTTCTGGGTATAAATTTGAATATATATTGAACAGTCTTAATAGTAAAGCACATTGTAAGTTTAACTTTTCATTTTTCTCTACTATTTCCAAGTAGATACCAGAAGGTTCTCTATAAATCCATGAAGAATCCCTGCAAATCTAAAGTAATACTGTATTATGTAGATCTGTACTTGTCCTCTTACTATGCAATATATTTGCCTATTAAATCATTATAAAACATTGCAACTGGTTACTTTGGCCGTTAAACTTATTAAATGTATTCAGATATATTTTCATGTATTACAGTTTAAAGTTTAGTAAGAACATTAAAGCAGTTATTCATAACTGCTACAACAAAGAGAGAAATAAATCTTATTCCACATTTGTTCATCAGTTTGTATCCATTTTTAAAAAATAACATTTCTAACCTGCCAATTAAAAAAAAAAAACTCTAGTCAGTTTATATTAGAGTAAAATTATAAAAAGATATTCCAGCAAGATATACCTTGTTTAACTATCAAATAGGGTTTAAGGCTCAGTGAAATAAAAAAAAGTGTTTTTCAGCATAACTATCGGGAGGCACCTTTGGAATCATCTGGGGAAGAGAATGCCAAAGTATGAGGATGGTCACAGAGAGATCCTGTGGACTCAAACATATTTCCTCACTCTAGACATCTGAGGGACTTTTAATGGGTCTTCCTGAGATATCTGAAACTAATTAATCCATCCCTCCCTCCCTCCCTCCCTTCCTTCCTTCCTTCCTTCCTTCCTTCCTTCCTTCCTTCCTTCTTTTCTTCCTCCCTCCCTCCCTCTCTCCCTGCCTTCCTGCCTTCCTTCCCCAATCTGTTCCTTAAAAGTTCTGTCTCTCACACATAAATGCACATTAATAAAATTTTAAGAAACCTAAAAATGTCACACAAGAAAGCAAAAAAATCTTTCAGAAAACAGCTTTGAGATACCTAGATGATAAATAACTAGAAGATAGATAGATAGATAGATAGATAGATAGATAGATAGATGACAGACAGAGAGATATAGTAGGAAATTCATAATAATATGTTAGGATGCAATAGCAATAGCATTTAGACTTATATACCACTACATAGTGCTTGACTCAGTGGTGGATTCCTCCCGGTTCGGACTGGTTTTCCTGAGCTGGTAGTGGTGACGATATGACATCACTGAACTGGTTTTCCCCCACCCACCCCCATGCCCCCCCGTGTTATTCTTACCTTTTATTTGACCCCACCCCCAATCTGTTGCTGCCTCCTGAGTCCCAGCTGATGGCTAGAGAGAAAAAAAACTGTTTAAACTCTTGCCGCGGGACTTCAAAGGGCTGCCCTGCAGCTGATCAGTGTTAAAAGAAAACAAATGAGTAGATCAGTGCCTGCAAAAATACATGAGTAGATCAGTGCCTGCAAAAATACATGAGTAGATCAGTGCCTGCAAAAAATAAATGGGTAGATCGGTACAGCTCTGCAAGCAGGTAAAAGCCTGGTAGACCAGTATCTCTGCTAAATCCTAAATAATTGTCACATGACCATCAAGCCACGCCCACAAAATAAGCCACACCCACAGAACCAGTAGTAAAAAAATTTAGAACCCACCCCTGGCTTGACTGTTTTATAACTCTTAGCAATAGCACTTATATACTGCTTCACAGTGCTTTACAACCCTCTCTGAGCAGTTTACAATATCAGCATATTTTCCCCAATAATCTGGGTCCTCATTTTACTGACCTTGGAAGGCTGAGTCAACCTCAAACCCCATCAGGATCAAACTCCAAGATGTGGGCATGGTTAGCCTGAAATAGTGAATTCTAACCACTGTACCGCCAGGGCTCATGCGTCATGCCAGGTCATGACCTAATCTGAATCAAGTATATCACTGAAAATAGAGAGTCAGGACCCCAAATATTAGTGAAGATATTACCTTACTGACATTGGCTTTGGTAGATATTCTGACCCAGCATCTAGTTATGTATGCTCCAATACCTTACCAGTTACCAGTCTTTGGAAGTAACTACTGTATCTTCTAGAATAATTAACACATTTTTATTATCTTTCCTCAAGCCAGATTGGAATGAATAGCGCTAATAACACATTTAAGTTTGTAGATAGAACAATTAGTCTGCCCTCACTTGTTAATAAATATAAGCTGCAATCCTGCAGTACAACCAATGCTCTATCTTTTGGTGTATTCCAAAAGTGTTATCACTAATGGTACTCCATATATCTGCTATCACAAATAATGAATAATGATTCCAGTAGACTATTGATGTTGAAATGGCAATTTCCTATTTTTAGAATTATCTGTAATCACATCTATAATAGCCCATATCTCCAGGCCATTAATCCATTTCATACTTTTTGTACATAGCTAGTAGTACAAAATAACCTAGGTTTCCACTGTAATATTTTTTATGATATATACATTCATGTTATATGGCTACTGTAGATAAACTACCAATGTCAGTGCAAATTCATAAAATATTTACAACATATTTATGCAGACACATTGAAAGGGACTTATTCTTAATTAAGAATGTGTGGAAGCATTCCCTTAATGCTTAGACATAAACTATAGAAAGCAGGGCATTTCAAACAACAGCACATTATTTAAACAATATATTTTGCCATTACCAAAGTAACACCAGCAGCATTGCAAAGTTTTCCTCCCCACTCTGGATGGCTTTTAAAATATGCTTGCAAAGATACCCATAATCTTATGGTTGGGGATGTTTACTGAGAAGGTACAGAGCTTCTTCCAGTAGCACCTTTTTCCGGACATTTCCAGTCCATTACATGAGTGATAAATTCCCCTTGGAGACCGCAGACATTTTTTGTTTAGTATTGATGGTCTTTCTTAATCTCTTCTACTTTTCTCACTTTTCTCACCGATTGCCTCACCTGCCAGGACATATGAATATTCATGAATCAGGATTATCAACTGTCTGCTTGAGGGATTCAGTTTGATTTCTACCTTTCTCGGTGTTCAGCTGGGATTTGGGTTTGATTCTAGATGTTTTAACATCAGTTGTGGATCTTTCAAAGCACCTGTTAATCCTGCTACTGGCATTCTGCTGGGTAGCTGCTGTTGGCCTTTGTCTCCTGTTGAACTTCCAAACAACCATATTACTCTATCTCCAAACTGCCAATTCTTCCTTTGTTTTTATCAGCTTTTATGTTTTGACAGTTTGGGTTGATACACGACAAGTTCTCCCTTTTTGGGAAAGTTAGGGTAGAACCTTCAGAGTACTTCAAAAAGTAAATTATTCTCCAAAGCACCAAAGGGAAGGACAAGAAACAATGATTGGAAACTAATCAAAAAGGGAAGTAACCTGGAATTAAAGAGACACTTCCTAACAGCGAGGACAATTAACCAGTGGAACAGCTTGCCTTCAGAAATCATGGGTGCTCTGTCACTGGAAGTGTTTAAGAAGAGAATAGACAGTCACTTATCTGAAATGTATAGGTTCTCCTGCCTGAACAGGGGCCTGGACTAGAAGATCTCCAAGATCCCTTTCAGCTCATTCTATTCTATTCCACCTTGAGGCCTCTCTGTTACTAACTCAAGCAAAGCCATGCATATTCCTTGGCAGTCCAAGTTAACTTTTTTGAGGGGAGGTGTCTCAAATTTACATCAGATCAAGCACAAGGCTGAAATCTCTTTGGGGGCTGTATCTATGCCACTCCATTACTCCTATACTTTGGAGAGAATGTCAGCATGCTGGGTTGCAATGTCCCTGCTCAGGGGTGAAATTCAGCAGGTTCTGACAAGTTCTGGAGAACCGGTAGTGTAAATTTTGAGTAGTTCAGAGAAGCGGCAAACATCACCTCTGGCTGGTCCCAGAGTGGGGTAGGAATGGAGATTTTGCAATATCCTTCCTCCAGCCATGGGGAGAGAATGGGGATTTTGCAGTATCCTTCCCCTGCTATGCCCACCAAGCCACGCCCGCCACGCCATGCCCACAAAACCGGTAGTAAAAAAAATTGCATTCCACCACTGTCCCTGCTTCATGATAGGCTAAAGAGATAGGCTAAAGATTGCAGGACTTTTGATGGGATAATTCATGCCTGAACCATTCTATTCTTGACTCTATGACACCCAAGAGTGCCAGCTTGCTTAGCCACAAAACTTTGTGAGAGCTTAGATGTAGCCAGTGGCTTCTCCACCAGCAAGAACACGGATGGTGCCTGTGCTGCAGCTGTGATAACCACTCCAGCCTTGCTGTATTCTCCACAATATAGCAATTGCTTTACATTAATTTAGAGTTAGTACTCTATTGTATTTTATTATGTTCTTCATTAATAGATAAAAAGCACATCAACAGCATTTCCTTATTGGCAAACAAGTTCATTGGTAGTGCATAATCAATGTTGTAGTGTCTGTTTATTTTGGGAACGACTGTCTTGAATTATAAAAAGTTCCTATAAACAAGAATGAAAAATACAAAGAGTTTCCAATGAAGTAAAAGTCATATCCTAGGCTGGCTGATCAGCCAAATCCCACCTGCCAGGCTGATTGTCAGGCCCAGTAGGTTCTCTCATAAACCCTTTTGCCTGTGTTGCACCAGTGGTGTTGCTTTGGCAGTGGTCAATAGCTCTTGGCTGCTGTGCCAAGTGAAACAGCAGGGATTGGTTCATAATGCCAATAACACAAGAAAAGTTTTTACTTGTATCCTTATAATTTTATTTCTAGTATAATAGAAAACACACAGCACTGAGTGCAGTGTTTTCTAATCAAGTTTGGTTTCTGCTATGTTGGCTTTAATTTTACATGTGAATATTCTGTTTTGCTGGGTTGTTACTCATAACTCTTGTTAAATTATAGCCAACACCAAAATAGATGCAATAAATCCTCTTTTAAAATTACAAATATTAAAACAACAACAACCAGAAGATCTTTTTTTTTTCTAATTGGGTCCATCTGGGGTTTTTACATTATATAAAGAAAACTTAATTGATAATCAACACTTTTAATTTCTCTGACTCCTGAGAGTCTAAAAAGAAAAAGAAAAGTTTGCTGCTTCAAAAGAGAGAGATAAACATTTTGATCAGCTAAATCAAATTCATGTTCCAGAGATAAATTAAATGTGGACTATTCTTATTTTCCTGTTAGATTAAAAGTACCAAATATATCAGTTTTGATAAACCCTACCTCACATTTTAGATTTCTACCTAGCAGAAAGTGAAGACAAGAACATTAAAATTTTTGCTTGGCTCTGAATTCTGATCTTCATATTTCTAGAACTGCGGACAGCAAATCAAAGATATTAAGATTTGGCTACAATAGAGAACCAGAAAGTCACTAGTGATGCACTTGTATATCCATGGAGGTCTACATGGGGAAGAAATCCACAAAAGGGAACAAGTGACAAAATGTGTTTTGTAACCTCACAACACAAATTACCTGCAGACCTTCTGATATGTATTGTCCAAATTACCTGCAGATCTTCTGCTTTTAACTCCATACTTCATGCAAATATTTTCACAGTTACCTTAAAAGTGTTGAAAACACCATTCCAGTGTTTCACCAACAAGAAGAAATGACCTGGTTTTTTTTTTCACAGAAGAAACCAAACAAATCCAGGTCTGTTTGAATTCTATCAGCATTCTTCAGCATTAAAAAATTGTTCACTTGCAAAGAAATAGATTCTCATTTGCTATAATTGGTGTTAGCAAACATGTACTTTTGACTAGCTTTTGAAAGATATTGTATTGCTTTGTAAGATTCAATAATAGTAGTAGTAAAGACCGGTGAGAGTATCAATAATAGTAATAATAATTCTTAACTTAATTGTTAATTAAAATTAAACAGGTAAAAGACTGGCATAATAAAAATAATCTCAGTAAAATAATAACTACCTAAAACTTAGATACAATTAGCATTAGGGGGACAGTACAGTCTCCTGCTATAGGAAAAGGCAAATGTATGGGTCTTCAACAGACATCAAGGACTCTGTTCTGAAGATGTTCACATGTGTTAAAGAGAATGGAAAAATGTATTAATTACAGTATCTAGTTTTGAGGTGGACAATCCACAGCTCACGAAGAAGCATTATAAAACAACTTCAGGATCCAGCATTTAATTCTAATGTTTCTAATTCTGGGTTTCATTTGCTTGCATGTTTATTCATGTACATATTTTATTGTAACCTATTTATGTAAAAACATTCTTCTGAAAAACAATGAAACTGTATGTTGTTTGTTTGCTTGCTTGCTTTAAATGTGATTCATTGATGAACAGCACCTGGAGGATTGGGGAAGAGAAAAGTAATAAAGTACGTACAACACAAAAACCCATTTTATTCTGGTTAATTCCAAAATCTCTACTCAAAAATGCCAAGAAGAAAATAAATGTTTTAGCTTGGCTCTGGAAAGAGAACAGCATGGGAACCAAATGTGCCTTTGGTCATTGGGATTGAAACAATATGGATTCTGAAACAATAATCATGAAACATCGGTTTGGATCCAAGTACCCGAGTGTATAATTACTACTTATAATGAGAGGTCCCTGGTTTCCCTTCTAAGTAGCAACAATTCATCTACCTGACACTTCCAGACGCTTCCTAACCTTCTGGAATAGAAGAAGGGGTTCATCTTGTAAGCAAGAATTGGCAATATCCATTATTAAACAGAAAGTCTTCTTAAATTCAGGCATTTGTAATCCTTAATTTTAAAGAACAGAGAAGAAAGGAATGAGGTTATGTGATGTTCAACCAATAACTGCATTTATGTTCAAGAAGCATTATAAATATAACTGCTGGCAAAACTGGTAATATTTGAAAATGAAAAAAGTGAAAGCAAAAAAGAAACCTGTCAAGTCTTCTGCAGAACAAAATGTTACATTTTTCTTTTTTATTTCAGAGCTGCGGCTGTACATGTACAATACATGAATAGAAAAGAAAAACAATCCTAATATACACATGGAACTTGGAAAAACATGTAGCACTCTGCATACAAGTAAAGGTCTCTGAAATTCTACTTTTAAAGGAAAATTAGGTAATTAATTCACCCACCAATTATGAATTCTGTGACTTGGTTTAGAGAAGTGACTATGATATTACAAATAATTATTTTGGTAATAAGCTTTGTGTGTTTGTACATAATAAGTGTGCAAATGTTTAAAATGGCAGTTGTCACAATGTGGGAATATTTGTAAAGTGGCTCCTAATAATAATAATAATAATAATAATAATAATAATAATAATAATAATAATAATAATAGAAGTTTAAAGAACATATGGAAAGGTAACTAACTCTCTTTTTCCCCTAAATCTTGTTATTTCAAAAATTCATCAAATGGAAATCAACCTCTTAATCATAGAAGTGCTATTAATCTGTTGACCTCAGTAGTAGTAGTAGTAGTAGTAGTAGTAGTAGTAGTAGTAGTAATAATAATAATAATAATAATAATAATAATAATAATAATGCTTTGCAAGAAACTCCCCCAAAGAGTGGAAAAAATATTTGGGCAGATTATAAGGCAGTGCAGCTGAGCAGGGATGAGAGATATTGTAAATCTATTAGCAAGGAATTGCTTGGCTTCATTTCTGTTTAATATTTCTTTAAGCTATAAAATTGCATTATGTTAATGCAGTGTACTATCTAAATGATAAAAGCAGCTAATGTGATTACCTCTTGCTGTGCTATAAACCTTTCAGTAAAGGAAGCATTCAACTATTTCATATGATGGCAGTGTTATGTGCAGTGGATTACATGCAGATCATTTTAAAGCGGTTGGAACATGTCTTAAATTTATACATTCTCGCAGGACACCAGGGTAAAGCATTGGAAGCGGACTCAAATAACCCTTCCTTGAACTGCATTACTGAGGCCCAGGGGACTAGTCCCTGTCATTTCACAGAAGCAGAAGCAAAGGTGACTGCAAAACAGTAGATAAAAAAAAGGTTTTCTACAAGCCTACCATTAAGCATATGAGAAATCCCATTGACAGAGTGAGTGCAGCCCAGAAAGACTTTGGAAAGGAATGATGTGTTCTTTTTCTAAACTAAGATTAAAGAAAGTGAAAGTGAGACAATAAGTCCACCTCATTGAGTCTCACTGTCTGAAATACAGTAGCACAAATTCCTTTACAGGATATTTCCCCTTTAGAGATCTCTCATGATTCTGCCTCAAAACTATAAAAAAGAAAAAGAGACAGGTTCTGGATAGGTCATTTAGGATCATTTTGATGGCATCCAATACATAGCGGAAAAGCAAGGGAGTTTTTTAAAAAAGGTCAATTCTTGTTGTTATTTATTATACTGTACAAAGACCCCTGATTATGTAGAAAGCAATAAATTCTGAATAATTCTTAAACAGATGTGTGTTTTGGACTTTTTCATCCCTTTAATTTAAGGATTTTAATGCTGGTCAAGAAGAAATGGTTAAAATGGAATATCAAGCAACCAAATGGCTAATATTTGGGAAAGGAATATACCAAGGTTATACACACTCACCTTATGTAATTATTTAATTTATATACCAAGTATATTATGAGAAAGATTGGACTAGAGGAAACAGAAACTGGATATTTTCCTCCTAAGAAATCTTTTCTTGAAAATGAAAGAACATTAAAAGTCTGTTCTACATCTCTGTCTGTCTGTCTGTCTGTCTGTCTGTCTGTCTATCTATCTATCATCTATCTCCATCCATTCATCCACCCATTTATATCACTATATTATATCAACAGGCAAAACCAATCCAGTACAAATAGTAAGAGTCAAAGTGAAAGTGAAAACAGGTATTATTTTTCTATTCAAGCATCTCAACATTAGACAAGATGCTTTGACTGCAATTGAAAAACCTAAAAATGTGGAAATGATATTTGAAATTAAACCCACATTCTTTTTGTAAGAATTATAGAAAATTAAACCAAATTATTATTATTATTTTAAAAAAATCAACATTAAGGACATTTACAGCTCATGAATTAAAAGAATTTGAACACCTAATAAAAAAACATCAATGGTTGCAATTCTTAAATTGCTAAATTTGCTTCAGAGCAGGGATGAACTGCTCCTAGTTCGGACCAGATCAGGTGATCCAGTAGTGATTGTGGCTGGTGGTTCGGAGAACCACCCAGTTTGTGGGGGCAATAAGCTGACTTTGTATAAAATATACAAAAGGATGAAGGCTATTGCTTAACGCATTGTAAGCCGCCCTGAGTCTCCGGAGAAGGGCGGCATATAAATCAAAAAAAAAAAAAAAAAAAAACCGGTAGCAATGGCAGTGGCACGAGGCTCTGCCCACCCACCCGGGTGTCATTATTTCCTGGTTTTAACCAATTAAAACCAGTTAAAACCAGGAAATACTATGTTTTTTACCCTCTGTGCATGCCTAGAAGGTTTTGCGCATGACCAGAGGGTCTGTGCGTGGCGTGCGCACTTTCGAACCGGTAAGGAAGGTAAGTAGATTTCACCCCTGCTTCAGAAGATTTATAATTATATAGAGATTTTAGGGACATATAAATATTTATGTTAAATAATAAAACTTTGGAATTTGACTATTTTTAAGAGTACTGGTTGTATTCTCCCTGAAGTGTTATTAAGAAAATTATTTTGAGAAACTGGAAACAGTAGAGTTGAAATTGTTAAAATGAATTTTAAAATTTTTGAAAAGGCAATTTTATCTACTAAACAAAAAGAATGACTCAATGCATTTTTCTGTGATATAAACTTTATATTTTATAGTGTCAGATAATATTTTCCCCCTCAGGTAGATTTAGACATCTGTTTGACATTTGATTAAAATATGAGGTATGTAGATAGTTTTCAGTTTTTCTGTTTGTGTTTTGTTACAAAATTTTTCATTAGAGACTATTTTTTATTTCATTCTGTAAAATCTGTTAAAAAAAATCTAAATTAAATTAAGAAAAGAACACATACACATATGCATACATATACATATCCACACACAATTCTTTCTAGATTCAAGCTTTCATAAGGTTAGTGACTATGGCCCTGAAATAAAGAGACATCTGCTACTATGAAAAATGTAGGCAAAATATTAAATTTTCCCTGATGAAAATAGTGCCCACACAGGAGAGAAAAAAGCACAAAAGAGATGGTGTCCACTTGTAACAGATCTGTGAAAGCTGAACCTTCTGAAAAGCTGAATGAAGAAAAATGGATGCTTTCAAGCTGCGATATTGGAGAAAATTGTTGAGAATTTGTCCATCAGAACAAGATCAAATTGTTCAACAGCAGATGAAATAAAGAGTTTGGTTGCATGCCATTTTAATAAATTATCATTACTATTATTACAAAACCAGACTGTTTATGGGAAGCAGCAATAATGAAGCAGCTAAACATAAAGATTTGTGGGGGAGAAACACTGAAAGGCGAACTCAAAAATGGCTGTGTGTGAGAGAAAGAGAGTTGCTGTTGGTGGTGGTGATGATGATGTTGGTGGTGAAGAAGAATTACAATTTTCATTCACTTGATAGATGAGGATGAGGGGCTGGTAATTTAATTGTGCCTCTGATTGAATAAGGCTGATTTCTAACCATTTAAAACCTGGTGGATTTTTTTTTTTTTTTGCTTCCTTATCCCCTCACTCATGTAAACATTATGATGCTATATTTTTTGGTAGTGAAATGGATTGCTCAATTGAGTTGCTATGGCAATGCAAGTTTTCACTTACATTTGCCTCCACTTCTTACTGCAGTAAGATGTCTCTTGAGCCCTTTACAGCTGTCTCATACAGTCAGATTGCATACATGGACTATACTTGCAAACCTGACTCTTGTATTCAGTTCAACGAAGTTAACATTTATTAGCACTATATCATCAGGGACTGCAGCATCCAACTGTGGATTTGTGAGGCTACATTTACAACAGCCCTGAGTATTTTAAACGTGTGTGTTTTTAATGAAGTTGCTGATAAAAGTGCTGGAATTCTGCTTTGTAAGCGGTGAAATTCTTGAATAGTAAGAGCACGCTGACTTTCAATCCCTAAAGAGTGACCATTCTCACAAAATGGGAAGATTAACAGTTTATGGTTCCTGGTGGAAGAGTCTTAGACTTCCCTTCCAGTGCTGACAGAGCAGCAGGAACTTGTTCTTCTCCTACAGTGACTGGTGGAGTTGCACTAGCCTCAAGTCAAAGATTGCTTGTTTGTTTCTAACACAAGTTGATGTTATTTATAATGGCATCCAAGTAACAGAGAGGAATTTTCCTGCACATTTAGACATTACTTATATGAAAGAGAAATTACTAGATAATAGTGAGATTTGTTTCCAAGGAAATATTTGCATGTCATTTGTGTAGGAGGCCCAAATGGAGAATGTAGGGCATATAGAGATTGGTTACACACTTTATAAATATATGTGAATAAATGGTATGAAAGTTCCTTCTGAGTTCTGTCATTAATTTCTCAGGGAAGAACATAATGTATCCATGTTTCTGGGCAAGGCAGAAATGTTCTTTCGGTATCTAATGGTTCCTTCTGTATCTAACATGCATAGAAATGTATGTGTGGGTAGTCCAAAGCATATTGTTTCTCTCTTGGAGACAAACTCCCAACAAAACAAAGCAAAAAGAAAGCAAACAAAAGCTTAGTTGCACAAGATTTCTTGAAAATTACACTTGGAAATTCAATAACGGAAGAAAAGGTTTATTGTTTGCTTATCTTCACCGACTAAAGTATATACACCTATGCTTAAGCTACAATTCGATGAATCCGGGGAGAACATCCCAAAGATAATGATTACATTGAATCTTCGAGAGCAGAATGAACTCCTTCCTAACAATTATGCAGATGATCTCAACCCCACAACCCCTTGCCTCCCATACTAGACTGATTATTATCCAATACTGGAACTTGGCCATCAGACTGGGCAGGAACAGATAATGATTGGCTCTGCCAAGAGATGCATTGAGCTATAGCTTTCCTGGATTTTCAAACTAAACAACAACTCTATGCCAGTCCTGAAGTTGATGTGAACTATTTCTCTCTAATTTGAAACAGTGGGATAAACTTAATGAGAAAGCTAAAAACTATTGAACAGACAAAGGTGACAATTATTCAGGATAATATGTCCAAAGATATGTTCACATATAATTATAATTAATTCTCTTTCATGTTTTAAGTAAATAATATAACGGTATTTTCTTAACTTGCTTCATTTCCAAATTGTTCTTATTAAACCACCAAATATTAGTTATTCACACTATCCTCTACTTTTTCCCTTCTATGATGTCCCACTCTTTCCAACATCTTAAATGTACATTTTGTTCTACCAGTTGCAGTAGACTCTCTTTCCAAACTATACTATGTTGACTGTTTGAAATCTCAGCTGATTTCAGTCAAAAGGGTTAATCTTTTCCTTGCCCAGGAACACAAATCCCATGTGCATATCCAACAAACTATATGTAACCCCACTCTCACACAGAACATGACCTAACCCTTCCTTCCTTCCTTCCTTCCTTCCTTCCTTCCTTCCTCCCTCCCTCCCTCCCTCACTCCCTCCCTCCCTCCCTCTTTCTTTCTTCCTCTTTCTTTCTTTCACACTTATTTTGTTTTTCATAGTAGCATACACATGACAAAAATATTTATTGGTTTTTATTATTGATTTAATCATCTTACTATCTTTACTATAGCTTTACTTTTATTGCTATTTATATCATTTGCAAATACTGTTTATTTTTTATATCCATCACCTGCTTCTTAATGCATCCCAGTCTATAGAGAGACCACAAGTCAACAATACTTGAGGCACATTTAAAATTATTGATTTTTAATGGAAAAATTAAGCATGTGCTTCCCTCTATCTAAAAATTGATGAGATTTAAATATGCTTAGATTTATCTGGATTGAGGCCAAAGTTTGGAGCATTGGATGAACACTTTTCAATATCTTTTTTAATGATGATTAATTTCTTTGATATTCATTTTAGTAGCAATAATCATGATGAATTCATTTAGCACAAATGCAGACAGAGCATTTCAATTCCTCTAGCATTTCAGCATTTTAAATGAATAATTGGAGAATAATGAATAATAGAATGGAAAGAAGTTAGCAAGTTAGCTATAAATTGAACAGTAAAATAGTATAGTCTAGAGCACTTCAGTATAATGAAAAATAAATGAATAGTAGATCCATTCAGAGGCAAACATAGTATGAATCTATAGAATTATTATGCAGTCAAATGTAATATTCTTTTAATTACAACTTCCCCCTCTGTTTTGATACTTCCATTGAGTGCCAGTTTGCATAATAGACCTATAAATAGTTTTTTTTCCATATGATTAATAGCCACAGAACTGGATTTCAAGCAAAGGTTAGAGAGCCATCTCTTGGGGAATCAGGACTAGCTGTAGCGATCCACACAAAAGCAAGTTATATTTAACCTCATCAAAAGAAAGAAACTACATTTGTCTGGATCATGCCCCAGGTTTTAATTTTAAAAATTATTCTATCACAATTTTAGGAATGAAAACGTAAATATTTAGAAATTAGTGAACAGCTTTTTATTTTAAAAAGAAAATGTGATACATGTATTTGGTAGACCCCAAATTCTTAATAGTAAGCCAAACTATAATGTACATTTGAATATGTACATTTTCAATAGAAGCCATAAAAAAAGCTTAAGATCTGCATATGTCAGCTACCATGTGAGTTATTCATTTAAGCCCAGAAAAATGGTTAAGAAAATGAGTTATTGGCATTGGCATGTTAAAAGCAGACTCTCATACCAAATGAATTATATAAAGAGCAATAAAAGAGATGTTGGAAGGTACCACCCCTAAGAATGATCATGAAGGTCATTTTCAAAATCACCTATGATTCTCGGCATTGCTTGGGTTACTTCCAGGAAACCTTTACAGCTCTAAAAGTAATGAACCAATGTGGATATGCTATAAACTAAAATGACAGTAAGAAGCTATGTGCTAAATATGTACTAAAATAGAATCTATGTTTTCTGTGAGAAGGCATGCCTCACTCTCAGAAGTCAGGCATAAAAACCTTCAAAAGAACCAAAATCCAGCACCAATCCCTTTGCCTTATAGTACCATCAGTTCTTCTATGTTGTTATTTCAAGCCTTATTTAATTATTTATTAAATTTATTTATTTATTTTTCAAATTTATGTGCCACCCATCAGGTGTTCAGGCAACGCTTAGTGGCTTTTCATATGTATTGTCAGTCTTCAAGCCACCAAATATACAAATCAGGCTATAATTTTAAATAGAATGACTATTAATAAGAGATACTGCTATAGGTCCTGCAGTAGTCTATTTATAAAATAATACCAGTATTTCAGAAATAGGCTATGGACAGTGACAGACACATATGGTGAAGATATGGATAAAAAAAGATTGGATGAATGAATAGTAGCCATAGCACGGACTATTCTATTTCATGAATATTGTCATAATTTTGAATGTCATAATCTGATCTGGATAAAATAATCAGCAAAGCAATTGAAAAGAGTGGTGATGCTAAGCATAGAACAGTAGCAGAAGTTTATTTTCAGAATTCTATATATCAAATTACAACAAAATTTAAAGTATGCTCAAAAATATACATATAATAATAAATGATAAAATATAATAAATAATAATAAAAATAAAAAATGTATAAGTGCAAAGAGTTACAATGGTACAGAAATTCGAATATACTTATAAACTGTAACATCTTTGCAACATGTAATCCATGAAAAGCAATATTCTACTGCTAGTGGAGGTTTAGTAGAACAATGCCTTCCTTTCATTTTGATGTATAACCCTAATAGCTTAGAGCCACTAACTTAATTTTGTTTCCTTATTCATAATTGATCACACACTGATTTCGGGAATTCATTTTTTGAATGTTAGATGATATATTACAGGACACCTGGAAAATTCAGATTATACCGTCACAATATCTTTAGAAATATGGAACAATTCAACTTTTCTGTTTCTATTCCGGTGCTGCATATACTTGTAACAGGTAAACAAGTGGGGAAGGCATATGAATAAGCTTGGGAAACCCCATGGCTTGAACAGATAGATATTTTATTCCAGCCCAAGACTAGGGATGTAAAAAGGCAACATTTTAAACAAAACAACATAATAAAATACAAAAAAAGAAAAAAGAAAGAAAGAAAGACAAAGAAATGGTATGTTATACTATAAAGAATTGTCCTTAAACTCATGCTTTAACCTTTATATTCCTAATATACAGTTTGTTTTCTAATAACCATAGTTCCAGAAAAAAGAAAAGCACTCTATATTAAGTAGAGACTGTATTTGAATCAGAAAAAAATGGCATAAAATATGTTCAACTTACTAGGCAATTTCTTAAAATAGATGCTATTAGTAGATGTCAGGAATCCTTAGAAAAGGAACATTGCAATAAAATATGTGCCATTGATTTGATAGACTTGAAAAGACAAGTACATTGCCATTCTGAATATGGAACACTTGAAAAATCTGCTTGGGGTAATTGCAGAAAGTAGAACATGTAGTAAGGTTGGAGAAAACACATAAGGGTACCTTGTAAAGATGACTGAAAAAACAAGAAATTTTGGCAGTGATTTTCATAGAATTAGTAACAGCAAAACTGATAGCACCATTTCAAAATGGTCTCCCAAATACTCAGTTATTGAAGTACATTCTTCCAATGAATTGCAAAGGAGATGATGAGAAGCCAAATTCCTTTGATTTTGTTTCCAGACAGCTTATGCACCTGGAATGATGTTGATCAGGTGGCAGGGGAGCGGTAGGGAGAGTAATCCTGCTAGGCAATATAACAGTTTAGCCAATAAATGCATATATTTTGTTCAAACTGGGCTTCTAGGGAAATAAGATTGTTTTAGTACACATTTGGAACAAAACAAGGAATCACAAAATTTACCCTCATAAATTTAGATTCAAGGTTTATAGGCACAGGTTTTTATCTAATATAGAAGCTATTGGTATTCCCTTGGAAGAGTTAAAACATAAATTGGACTTCTATTAGATAGAAAAATTTAAACTGGAAGATGATAACCCCTAACCATTTACTATGGAGAGAGGGACTAGTGCAGAAAAGAAGGACTAGTAAATAATTTGAATATTGGTTAGATGCAGAGGATAGAAATTTGGGTTTTCAAATGTCTTGATTACAGATTTTAAATAAAGGCTAAATAAAAAGGACCCAATATGCAACTCTGATTCACTATTTATCTGTAAGATGTTATTGGTTTCATTCATTCAGTGCATAGGCAAGATCGTTTGAATATAATAGGTCTTCCCTAGAATGAATGAATGAATGAATGAATGAATGAATGAATGAATGAACTGATAGAGTATGCTCTCTTGAAATCACTAAAGAAAAGTTCATGGCAGTAAAAAGACTGTTAGTGCTTTAAACCCTCCAAGCAATATTAATTCAAGTAGCTCAGAGGAAATGTAGTTTCTTCCTGCTGATTTATCTTCTTGTGTCTTTCCTTTTGTTTTAATTTTTTATATTAATAACTAGTAGCTGGGCTGGAGGATTCAACTGTGAGAAAAGATACAACAACATTTATAACTGCTTCTGAAAAAAAGGGAACTTCAAAATGTGATTTCAAGGTAGTTTTATTATTATTTAAGATTTAATCTTCAATTCAATTCACAGTCTGGGCCTGGGAAAAAGGTTAACAGTTCAAGTCCTAACCCAAGACCTAAGAAGAAGGTAATGCCTGAGTATATAGGCAGTTCTGAGTAAGGTAGGTTTTTTTTTGCAAGGTAAGAATATTCAGGTCTAATATTATTAGTACTATGATGTTGTAACATTAGCCAAGAGTGATACAGATGCTGATGCAGAGAGCTAATTTGGCTACCAGTTTACTAGCTCTGTTATAGTACATGCTTGTGTGCTTCCCAAGGTGCACCACAGGAAGGTGAATTATCTTTGCCCCAGAAAGAAAGTTGAGGGCCTCTTCCTGCATCATCATCTAAGGCCCTCCCTCCACCAGAGCTGCCTTGCAAAAGGGTATCACAACCAGGACAATTCAGAGCTGGCAGGAATCTGACCGCCTATACAAAGGATCAGCCCACTTCCCCACCTAGGAAGGCAGAAGCTGAAGCAAGTGACAGGACCTCACCCTGCCACACAGTATTAGGCAGTGTGGGATTCAAAAAAATTTTACTACTGGTTCTGTGGACATGGCTTGGTGGGCATGGCAGGGGAAGGATACTTTAAAATCTCCATTCCCACCCCACTCCAGGGCAAGGATAATCTCCATTCCCACCCCATTCCAGCGGAAGGATACTGCAAAATCCCCATTTCTTCCCAATCAGCTGGGACTTGGGAGGCAGAAAATAGATGAGGGTGGGGCCAGTCAGAGGTGGTATTTACCGGTTCTATGAACTACTCAAAATTTCTGCTACCGGTTCTCCAGAACTGGTCAGAACCTGCTGAATACCACCTCTGGTACTAAGGCTTGAACCCCTGGAGCAGAGACCATCTCCAGCATCATTAAGCTGAAACACCGCACCTCTTTCCAAGATAATTGAATAGATACAACAGGCTAGGAAGGGTCTTCTTCTTTTTTAACTGCAGTCTACCTGAAGGAGGACTGACCATTTGACTTGGCAACCTGAATAATGGTTGGATCACTCTTCTTCTCTGGCATCAAGTTTCTCTCTCTGGTCCATCCATACACATTCCTTGGATGGATTGGGGACAGTTAGGAATTGAGATTTCACTCCTTATAACATATCATTCCATTCCTTTTGAAAGACATGAGTAACACAACTATAGAACTAAATTTAGATTTTGTTCAAAATCAGTCTTCTGTCAGGAACAATCTGTCCCTCATCCATCCCCATTGCATCCAGGCTTAAGTGATTGTTTTATATTCAGAAGTCACTTTGTGCATCTCTCTTTAGTTAAACTTTTATATTAGCAGTTAGTAGACAAATGTTATCTTTAAAATATATACTGCCCTGGGAATTCCTTTTTTTTCCCCAAGTCACAAAATTTGTAAGAAATGTCTTTTGTTGCTTTTTACTAAGCTACAAATTTAGTTCAGTGAGCAAAAATACTGTTCAAAAGTTTAAAAAGTTAGTTTAGCATTGCAAAGGTTTCACACATTTAAATCACTAAATACAGTACATTCTATATCAAAACTTTAAAAAGCAATTGCTTAACTGGTCTTTCTGAACCATGTACACATAAGAAGCAACTGAGGTGTGCTTTGAAGAATTGTGGTGAACTGAATTTCATCTCTTTAATTTTTTTAAAAAAAATATGTGCTTTTTGTAATTCCATTTCTACATAGGAGTTCATGACCCATTACAATGCTGATTCCAGTGGAGAAGTTATCCTGCCATTATTGCATGTTTCATTATTAAATAGAATTCTCTTAGATAGAATTGAATGTGTGGGACATTTACCTGAAATGAACCAGAAATAAATAGATACTCATGAACTGCTGCCACCAGCAATACTAGAAATGTAGCATTTCCAAAGGATTCCTTTTCATTGCTCAGCTATTATACAAACTGCTGGTGTGAAATTTTCTGAAGCATGGACTACTCATGTCATACCTCAGGGGTGTATAACATTTCCCAGGCTGTGAGCTTTACTTGGTTTTTAAGGGGGACAAAAACAAACAAAAGAAGGATATAGTCCAAGAAGTGATGGGCAAAGGTAAGTCAAAACTTAAGTAGGTTTATTTTCATTTCTGTTTATTAAGTTAACCAGGACTATATGCTTACTATTCATTTAATAATTTTCTCCTCCTTTTTTATAATCTATAATTTGCAACAACTTTTGAAGGCCACAACTTCAGGTCTTAGGAGACAGTAGTTTGATCCTACTGTCTCAGTCTGGACTTTTCTGCGATAGATACCGTGTTTTCCCAAAAACGACTTACCCTGAAAGTAAGTCCTAGCTTGATTTTTACAGGTGTGCCCAGTATAAGCCCTACTACAAGACAGAGATGTCCATTGTCCCCTTTATTATTTATTTTGACATTGGAAGTGTTAAATAGAAATACAGAAATAAAAGGAATTGAGATAAAAAAAGGAAAAAGACAAATTACAAGTATCTGCAGATGACCTAGTATTTATCATAGAGGAACTGCAAGAAACTGGACCCAAATTGATGAAGAAAATAGATAACTATGGGGAAGTTGCAGGATTAAAAGTAAACAAAGAGAAAACTAAAATTCTACTCAAAAACGTCACAGATAAACAGAAAAAAGATTTAATGAAGACAGAGATTCAGATAGTGAAGAAAGTAAAATATCTGGTAATTTATTTATCAGTGAAATGTGCAACTATAAAAGAAGATAATTATGCTAAATTGATATAGCAAATTAAACTTGACTTGGAAAAGTGGAAAAACCTGCAACTATCACTGATACCAAGAATAGCTACCATTAAAATGAATACTCCACCAAGATTATTATACCTGTTCCAAACAATTCCAATTAAACTGGAAAAGAAATACTTCGAGGAATTAAACAGATTAGTATCAAAATTTATCTGGCAAGGTAAAAAAGCAAGAAAAAGTCTGAAACTGTTACAAGACTCTAATAATAGACGAGGCTTTGGGTTGCCAGATTGGGAGTTATATTACCAGGCATCTGCACTTTTGTGGCTAAAAAAAATGGATAACGTTGAGACATAGATGATTATTAACTTTGTAGGGACATGATTTATAACTGTGGTAGCACACTTTTATATGGTATGGGAAAAATAAAATACACAAATATTTCCAAGGACACTATATTAGAAATGCTCTGTTTTTAGTATGGGCAAAAATTAAGGAAAAGCACTGTTTAAAAATACAGTGGCTAAAAGTCTGGCTCTCTACGATGGAGGCACTGATACATCCAAATGTGGAGAAAAAATCATAAGATATAAAGATATTCTGAATGAGAAAGGGGAATTGAAAAGCAAACAGGAATTGAATAGTCAAGGGATAGATTTAGCGTGGTAGCCGCTGGTACAAATACAATCAAGATATGAAAAAGATGCTAAAACGTATGGTTTTTATAAAAAACCAACAGAATTGGACCAGATTCTAACAGGAATGGATGAGAAAATAATTTTTAAAAATTATAACTTTCTACTGAATATTAGAATGGAAAAAGAGAAAGTAAAGGAAACAATGATAGTGTGAGCTAAAAACTTTAGTTATTCTATAGAATTGGATAAATGGCAAAAGTTGTGGGATTGAAATTATAAATTAACAATGTCTACTGCATACAAAGTAAAATTATACAAAATGTTTTACAGAGGGCACTTCCCACCAGCAAGATTCGCTAAAATGTATAAAGATATGTATGCTAAATGTTGGAAGTGTAATCAGATTCTGGTCTCATTCTACCACATGTGGTGGACGTGCTCAAAGGCAAAAGCATACTGGACAAAAATACATACTTGGATAGAAAAAATGATAAAGGAACATATAGATCTAAAACCAGAAATATTTCTGTTGGGTATCATACCAGAAAAATATAATAAAGGTACTATGTACGTAATACTACATATGTTAACAGCGGCTAGAAGGGGCGTTGGTCCTACCTGATACGCCCCTTCTCGTTGAGTGGAGACAGCAGCCAGACGTGGGTTGTGCTCATTGGTCAGAGGTTGGACTGAGCCTGTAAAATCTTCTTAAATCCTTCCCCTGTTGCTAGGGCACCCAGGTTTTTGTCGAAGGAGAAGGAAACAGACTCGGTGTGTGGAAAGAAAAACAGTAAAAACAGTAAACAACAATGCAATAATACAATGACATGAATGACCAGACTGAAAAGACCAGGGTGGGGCTGGCTGCTGTCTCCACTCAACGAGAAGGGGCGTATCAGGTAGGAACAACGCCCCTTCTCCCTTGAGGGTGGAGACAGCAGCCAGACGTGGGACATATCAAAGATCACTGTCCCATTTCACGGGCGGGAACAGTCTGGGCAGAATACCCCTCCCGAGTGACAACACCCTGAAACACACGCCTCCCAAAATCAGCCTCCGCCGAGGCAAACTTATCTAGCTTATAATGTCTAATAAAGGGCGAAGGAGACGTCCAAGTTGCCGCCCTGCAGATCTCGAACAAGGAAGCCTTTGAGGACCAAGCCGCCGTGGTCGCAGCACTTCTGGTAGAATGGGCTGTGACAGAAGCAGGAGGAGGCAACGACTGGAGCTCGTATGCTGTTGTAATCGTTGAACGGATCCACCGCCCCACCGTGGAGGAAGTCACTCATTGTCCTAAGGAAGACGGTAGAAAAGAAACAAACAGTGATTCTGTCCACCGAATATCAGCTGTCCTCCGGAGGTAGAGGCTCAGAGCCCGGCAGACATCCAACGTGTGTAAACGGATCTCCACCGGATCGGAAGGAGAAGGATAGAAATCTGGTAAGACCAGTTCCTGCAAATGATGAAATGGAGAGTTAATCTTAGTCACAAATGTCGGATCCAATCTGAGGACCACTCGATCTTCATGAAAAACACACAAATCATTTCTAATGGACAATGCTGCTAGTTCTGAAATTCGACACGCCAACGTAATGGCAACCAAAAAGGCCACCTTGCCAGACAATAAACGCAAACTGACCGAATCAAGAGGTTCGTATGGTGACCCCATAAGGGAGTCCAGCACAAGAGGAAGATCCCAAGAGGGATACCTATGTAGAACAGGAGGGCAGAGATTAGTTGCGCCTTGGAGGAAACATTGAATCAGAGGTTGCTGAGACAACGAATGTATTGAATTATACATTAGGATGGAAGAAATTGCCGCAACCTGTCTCCTGAGGGTATTGGGAGACAGACCTTTGTCCAATGCTGACTGAAGGAACCAAAGAACGTGCAAGACTGAAGCTCGAAGGGGAGAAAAACCTTGGGATGAACACCATGAGGAAAAAGCTTGCCAAGTAGCCGAATAAATCCATTCTGTCGATGCTCGCCGGGAGGCCTGGATGGTATGGATCACGTCAGAGGGGATGTGATCCCGCTGCATAGCTGCCCACTCAACCGCCAAGCGGTCAGCTGAAGCCACTGAGGTTCTGGATGTACAATCGTCCCTTGGCTGAGACAATCCGGGGAACACGGAATCTTCCAAGGAGGAGACTCTGACAGATGCATGAGGTCTGCAAACCATGACCTCCTCGGCCAATGTGGAGCTACCAGAATGATCTCCGCCTGCTCCAGCAGTAGCTTCCGAACCACCCTTGGGATGAGGGGAATCGGAGGAAAGGCGTAGAGCAGCCTTGCAGTCAAGGGGAACGCAGGGCATCCACAGCTTCCACTCGATGGGAAGGGAAGCGGGAGAAGAAACGAGGCAACTTGTTGTTCTGAGGTGAAGCAAACAGGTCTATTTGCGGGGTTCCGAAATGAGCCGCTATCCTCCGGAATAGGAGCGGGTGAAGGCTCCATTCTCCGTGGTCCAAGTGCTGGCGACTCAGCCAGTCTGCTGTCATGTTCGAGACACCCGATATATGGTCTGCCTTCAAGGAGGCCAGATGCCTCTCTGCCCAAAGGCCTAGTCTCTTTGCTTCCCGCATCAACAAGATTGACCTGGTACCGCCCTGGCGATTGATGTGCGCCTTGGCCGAGGTGTTGTCGGTCAAAATCAGCACGTGTTCACCGGACAGCAGATGTTGAAAGGCCCAGAGAGCCAGGTAAATTGCCCTCAGCTCTAACCAATTGATGCTGTGGGCCACTTCTACGGAGGACCAGGTCCCTTGCGCGAAGTGAGTCCTGCAGTGAGCCCCCCAGCCGGACTTGCTGGCATCAGAAGTCACCGTTACCCGCTGGGGTTCTAGGAACAGACAGCCCTTGGAGAGCGCAGGAGATGTCCACCAGCGAAGGGATGACCGCACTCCCCGTGGAACTGCCACCTTGGCCAAGGAGGATCCCTTGCCCGCTTTCTGAAAAGGCAAGAGAAACCATTGAAGGTCTCTAAGGTGTAACCTGGCCCATGGGACAATGGAGATGGCCGAAACTATCTTCCCTAGTAGTCTGGAAAGAAATAGAGGGGAAACCCTCCTCTCCCCCATGACCTTGGCTACCATGGATCTCAAGCCAGCCTGTCTGTCCGGGGAAAGGAAAACCTTGCCCTGTGATGAGTCAATAATAGCCCCCAAATGAAGGATCCTAGTAGAGGGGGTTAGGTGGCTCTTCTCTAAGTTAACAGAGAAGCCATGTGATGCCAGTGTCTGAATCGTAAGACCAAGGTCCGACATGGCTTGCTGATGAGAAGATGACATAATAAGGATATCATCCAGATAACACTGGATACGAACGGCTTGAAGCCTGAGATGGGCCGCTAAGGCCACCAAAATCTTGGTGAAACTACAGGGTGCGGAGGAAAGACCGAAGGGTAATGCCCTGTACTGGTAGTGGGCCCCAGCATAGTAAAAGCGAAGGAATCGCCTATGAGAAGGGCAAATGGGGATATGGAGGTAAGCCTCCGTGAGATCTATTAAACAGAGGAGATTGCCCCTCCGTACGCCGTCCAGAATTGAAGACAAAGATTGCATTTTGAACCTTCTATAGACCACAAACCGGTTCAATCGTTTAAGGTCCAGAATAGGTCTCCACCCCCCCCAATGACTTAGAGACTAGAAAGACCCTAGAATAGAACCCCTGTCCCACCTGGTCGCGAGGCACTCGCTGAATAGCCCTAATGACCAAAAGATGGTTGACAGCCAAGTCCATGCGGGCTCGACGATCGGCTATGTGGGACAGAGGACATCGGACAAAGGACATAGGAGGGGTGGAAACAAATTCAATGGCCATCCCAGATGAAATGGAGGCCCGGACCTAGCAATCTGAAGTAGTACCCTCCCAAGCATTGGTGAAGAGGCCCAATCGTCCACCAATGGGAGGATCCCCTGTACTACTAACGCTGGCGATGGATGGAATGACCCCCTCCCCCTCGAAAGGGCCGCCGGGGACCAAAATTCTTCCCCCTAGCTGGTCTCTCCTGAAAATTCCTCTGCCTAAAATTTAAAGACCCAGGGTAGAAATTACCCATGTTTCTGTGGGGACCCATTCCCCCTTCCGCCGGACGGAATTGAGAACGAGGAGGATAAGGAAAAACCCGAGGTTCCCCCCTACGGAAAACTGCTGGCAAGACTTTTCTTTTATCTTTGGTCTCTACGAGAAACTTGTCCAAGTGCTCGCCAAACAGTTTTGATCCTGAGAAAGGCACTGAAGTCAGACGCCATTTATGCCTCACATCAGCTTGCCAATGGCGAAGCCACACTAAACGGCGGGCCGCAATGGAAAAGGCCAGAGACTTGGCTGTGAATCGAGTGGCATGCAAGGTGGCATCTGCAGAAAACTGTACCGCAGCTATAATTTTATTCAAGTCCTGCTTCAACCTAGGGTCCTCAGACGACATCTTTTCCTGTAATTGTTTAAGCCACAGGATAGTTGTCCGATTAAAAAACGATGCGGTGGATGCAGATTTAATGGCCCAAGCCGCACTTAGGTGGGCCCGCTGAAGAACCTGTTCTGCTCTACGCTCCTCAGGGCGAAGACCCTCCTCTGGATTTCTAGGAATGGAAGAAGAAGAGAGCAATGCCGCAACAGGAGCGTCAACTGAGGGAACCTGAAGCAGAGACTCCAGGTCCGAAGAAACAATGAAGTTTCTTTTGTCAGTGGAAGTTAGCACTGGAACTGAGGAGGGAGCAGACCACTGCTTCTGGATGACCTCCAGGAAAAGCGGAGGCGTAGGAATGGCTGTAACTGCCTTAGGTTGCTCGGCAAACAGCGGGTTCAAAGAGCCCACAGATGGAGGAGGCTCTGGCAGCGAAGTGGGCCCCAGTTGAGCTGTATTTACCACCTTAAACAGCAGTGATTTAAAAAGAGACTGGGGGAAAAGGCCCGTGAAGGCTGGCTGATCAGGGGGCAATCCCTCATCCTCCGAGAGCTCTGGTTCCTGGGGTTCCATGTTCACATCTTTGGAGTGGTCACTGACCCCGGAAACAGATGGAGAGTCTGAGCCTGCCAGAGAAATGGCATCATCCATATCAAACCCAGTCAGAGATTCCGCTTGTTCTAACAGGACCGAGTGAGTGGGAGCAGGTCCCGGAGTCGGGTTGAAATGGGTAGATAACGACTGATGTACCACAACGGAAATCATTCGTTGAATGTCTTCCGGCTGCCAATTTACCGGAGGTTGACCTGGAGCTGGGCTGGCCTCCAAAGAGGCCCGGACCAGAGCAGAAGTAATAGGAGAATGGACCATTGGGGAAAAGGGAGTGCTAGACTCCACTGTAGAATGAACCCCCGCCAAGGGAGCTGATCCCCAAACTTCTGCTGAATTTACAGACATTGGAAAGTCCTGCAAGGATCTTTGATCCGGAGTCAAAGAAATTTCTCTTCTCAAGCCCTCAGAAGACTCTCTGGCTGACCTACATAGTGGGGCTCCATTACCACTTTGCCTTTTTGACACCTCAATGGGAGGCTTTCCCTGGGCCTTGAGCACCTTGGAAGTTAGCGAGGGTCGCCTGGTGGAAGCAGGAGCTCGCACCCCGTTGTCTGGGGCCTGAATCTGGTTTTCACATAAAGAGATCTCCGATTGTTCGCAGACCGTGGCCTTACGGCCATGCCTAGATTTAGATTGAGCCTTAGGCATGACTAAAGAAAAAAACAACAAACAACCAAGCTAACGGGAACAGCCGCCGCAACTCCGTTCGCAAGATTGGAGTCCTTAGAAGACCCCTTGGTGTGCAGGGGCTTCGAAAGCAAGTCAGAGAGGAGGGATAGCGAGAGCCGACAAGCGGCTAAATTAGGACAGCGCGAGACTCCACAATAAATCAGTACAGTCAAAAGGATTGTCAAAGCCAATGGGGAGGTGGGGGCGCGAGGCTCCACAGGGTACAAATGCTAGGTAACTGCGGTTAATTAATGATAATAGGGCAAGAAGCTGCCCCTACCCCCAAAAAAGGGGAGCGGAAAGCTCCACCAGAATTTTTACTAACCCTTTTAGTCGATGTTGATCGTAGCTGAGAGAAAGAAACAATTCAGCAGCTCACAAGAAGCTGCTGAAATTCAGGTCCACTGAAAAAAATTCAACAGGCTAGAGAATAGTCAGTAGGAAAACCAAAGTCAAAAAAAACACAGAATCAATCAGATAGAAATATAACCCTAACTCGATAAGGAGATAGAGAACACTTTCCACACAACTGTCCAGTCTGATGACTGAGCCAAAAACTGGGTGCCCTAGCAACAGGGGAAGGATTTAAGAAGATTTTACAGGCTCAGTCCAACCTCTGACCAATGAGCACAACCCACGTCTGGCTGCTGTCTCCACCCTCAAGGGAGAATTGTATTTGCACAACATTGGAAAAGTGTGGAGATCCCTACAGAAGAGAAGAAAATAATAATAAAAAAATACTAGAATATGCAGAAATGGATAGACTAACACTTGAAATTAAAGAGAAGGAAGACACAGAGTATTTTGAAATATGGGATTCGTTTTATCAATGGCTAACTAACAGAAACAGAAGTTAGAACATTTAAAATTATAAGAGAAGGATTAATTTTGCTATGAGGGCTTATTACAATATGTTTATTATTAATATGAATTAGTATCAATAATAATCAACGGCGAGGAAAGCGATGGAACTTGAAAGGTAAGACCTGCATCCCGTTTCTCACCCGCCCCACCTGCCATTCCCAAATTGCATTCCTAAAGGGGAGAGGTGTCTAAGCAAGGGGCAGAAGCCCTGCCATGCCCAGTGAGAGGAGGAGAGAAGAAATGGCAAGGGAAGCCACATCTTGCTCCATGGGTCTTGCTTTTCCCCCACCCCACCTGCCACCCCGATAAAGAGACAGTGGGGAAGGGAAGAAAAAGATACAATGGGGAAGGGAAGTAGCCATACTGCTGTTGCCATTGGGGTAGGGTGGGACATGTTGGGCCACTCAGCCGGCATGAAGAACAGGGGGGAGTGCATGTCCCCCCTTCCCTCCCCTCTGGTCTTGCCTCCTCAACTCATTTTATTTGCACAGCAAGAAACCAGAGGAAATGGCGGGACCAGCCACGCATGCATGTAAGTAGTTAGTGGGGGGCTTATTTTGCGAGGGTGGCTTATATTATTGCATGCACTGAAAAGCCCGATTGGGCTTATTATCCGAACATGTCTTATTTTCAGGGAAACATGGTACACACACACACACACACACACACACACACACACATATGCCCTACCTCCAAAATAAGCCCTAATTAAGACCCTGCCCACTCCAGGATGCATGGATAAAAATTAAGCTAGGGTTGGGATGGGGGGGTGGAGCTGCCCTACTAATTACCTTCGGACAATTGCAGCCAGGCCTTGCACACCCCGAAACTTGCTGGCCCATTTCTTTCTGCAGGCAAAGCTTTCCTGAAGGCCTCTGCAGCCAACAACAGATCTCCGCATCAATCAGAAGAAGTCCCTGAAGCAAAAGGAGGCCAGGGGTGACACATGCAAGTGAGGTGAGTAGGTGGATGACATCCCCTCCCCTGAAAATAAGACCTGGTGCCTTTTTTGCTGGCAAAAAAAATAAGACCCGGTCTTATTTTCGGGGAAACATAGATAGATAGATAGACGATAGATAGATGATAGATAGATAGATAGATAGATAGATAGATAGATAGATAGATAGATGATAGATCAGCAGCAGCAATGAGCAACTGATGACATCTGATATATTAATCTTAAGTATTAAGATTAAGTCTTGACAGCTGACATTTTTTCATTTGCAAGAAATGATTTTCAATAGCAATGTTTTAATATTAAGAGAAACAAAATTGCCACAAACTTGAATCTGAATTTTTGAAATCTCATGTTAATTTTAAAAATTTAAAAATAAAGTTTCAAAAACAATTTTTAATTTGTGTTTCCTAAAAAAAAAATGCCATTGTTGACATGCATTAATTTGTCATGTTGTAAACTTTCCTGAAGTGTCTCTCTTTTTTAGACCAGCAAATTCGTATACAAACCAGGTTTTTAACTGACTTTAACCTGCAACATATTTATGATGACACTTTTCATAACAAAAGCTTGAACAGAGTCACAGAGCACTTTGTCTTAAGCTGACAAAAAGATAACTAATGTGACTCATTTCAATAGAAGCTTAAAACGTCTATTTCAGAAGGGTATCTAGAGATTAATGGCATTTTTGAGCAATTGTAATTCTCCAGCATAGAAAAGAAAAAAAAATGCTATAAGATCCACACGGTTTTAATGTTACCATGGCAATGAGATGCTTGGTATTTTATTGAATGCTATGTCTAAAGTTTATTCCCAAATCAAGTAACCAATATGCAGTGAGCATTAGCTATTTCTCTCCTGAAACCAATAGATTGCTTGGTAGACATGATGCTTAATTAGCCTTCATCACCTCCAAATCCATATTATGCGATTTTAATGCTCTTTCTTTCATTCTCTCTCACACACATACATATATACAAATTTCAGGGTATGCTTTTGGAAGTTGCTTTGTGCTTATGTTGAAAAATGGCTGAAACACACCTTGCTTTATTCATCCCTGAAACATGTAGCTGAGAAATTACCTCACCTTTTGAAGAATAAAAAAAATCTAAAAGAGAAGGAAAAATTTCCCCTGACTACAGACAGTCTATCAAACGATTTAATGAAGTATTTCTATAGCCTACCCTTTTCCATTAAAAAAATCACATTTACAAATGGGTATGTTGATTTTTGTTCTTCTTCCTGATTCTGGGTTGGGAAGGAGTGCTGGTAAAATGATATTAAAATGAATGAACCTAGTGTAGAATGAAAAGAAGAAAATACTACTAACCTACATTTTTTTTGAGAAAAACAACTATATAGAATATTACACTTATTTGGGGGGGGGGTCTTTTCACCTAGCTCTTGAACTAAACAGGCAATCTGTATGCTACTGAACTCACCAGTTTCTAGATCTAATCATATATTCCATCTGTTTTTGCATGAACTAGTAAAAGCAGACAGTAAATTAGTTCTAATCTTAGGACCAGGATTTTCTGGGAGTGTCATTATCAAATAAATTGAAAAATAATGTTGAGCTAGAAAGATATCCTTAAAATGCAATTTAAGCCCACTTCATCCATTGTTTTTATTTTATAATTTTTGCTACAAAGCCATATTGTTATAGTTGACCTTTACACCATCACATAGTATTGCAGTATCACAATACAGGTAGTCCTATTTTAGCAACCGAAAGAGAGACTGGCAACTCAGGTGTTCAGCGAAGTGATCAGTAAATGAAACACCATTATCCTTATGATCTTCAGGTTTTCTTTGCTTTACAGATCTGCAAAAGTTATAAATGCAAGAATTCATTCTAAAGTAACTTTTTTTATCAGTTTCATAACTGTGAGGAGTCACTAAATTAGGCAATCACTCAACAAGGTTGAGTTGTTAATGCTTCTTGTTACTGAATAATGTTTCATAATCAAATGGATTTAAATTTGTAAAGTTGATCCCAAATGGAGAACTTATTTAAATGAGCTTAACCTTCTCAGCCTGAACAGTTTAGAACTTCCCAGCTTGGAATTCATTTTCTGTGGTGGCTAGGAATTTTGGGAATTATTGCCTCATGAATTCTGAAGAAGTTGGAGGACTGCTATATTTTATTAAAGATATGCATGAAATAAAAAATGCTGATATTTTATCAGCATACATCCTGCTGTGGGACAACTTGCTTAGGACATTATCAGCCTTAACCAGGCTATTATAGCAATAGTATTTATATACTGCTTCACAGTGCTTTATAGCCTTCTCTAAGCAGTTTAAAGAGTCACCATATTGCCCCAACAATCTGGGTTCTCATTTTACCGATCTTGGAAGGATGGAAGGCTGAGTCAACCTTGAGCCACTTAGAATAGAACTCCTGGAGTGAGCAGTGAGTTAGCCTGCAGTACTACATTCTAACCACTGCGCCAATGTATAATGTTATGCATTATACATTAGAATGGCCTTGGATCAAACATACAGAACTACAAGTACCAACATTTTTATTGTTATGAAGGCTACCATCTTGCCCAAGGCAATGGGAAAAACACTGTCTCACACCTATCAAGTCATATATTATTAGACACATAGGGAATTCTACTTGTTGGAGTGCACTCCAACAAGGCTGAAATATCTTTAGTACACTGAAGTAACAAATTTAAATGCCTCCCAGCTCATTTCCTCAGGCTCTTAGCCATTTTACTGAAAGTTGCTCATTCTGTTTAATGGCATGGCATCCTTAGATGGCGTCAGAGACAGAAAAAGAAGCCCATGATTATTTAAAGTTCTTTGATCTGATTTCCTTTTTTCTAGCTTAGAGATAAAGAAATATGAACAGCATGCCCAGTGTCTTGTCATTGATAAACAATTCATGTAAACAAGCATATACAGACTGAAAAAAAAATGTCTCCAGACTGTGCAACTGTGAAAAGCATATCACTCAACATGGTGTATCTAAACCATGCTTCCTTGATGAAAAATGTACTACCGTAGCAACCCTTTTGCTTCAGTCAGTAATCATTTGTGGGCAGTCTTCTTTTTTTTATCTATAGCATAGTGGCTCTTCATAACTCCATACTTAAGAAGTCTGCAAAAGATGCACAGAACTTGAACTATGAGATGGAAAAATCTGGGCTATGCCAGTCTTCTCTAATATCTCTATTTATTGATCTGATTGTCTTAGAGTAGGCTAAGACTGGTGCAGCCTCAGGGCAGAAAGCATGCCAGGCTTCCAGATCAAAGGGTTTTGCTTTCTCCTCACATAGGTGCCAAAGCCATGGCTTACTTCCAAGAGAAAGTGCCTGCGGCAATGTCAGCTAATTACAGGTTGTGTTCTGCTGTTTCCAAACAGGGTGAAAGTGACAGAAGTTTAACTGTGAATAATTATACACTTGAATAAGTATGTGATTAGCCCTATTTGTTGTGGTTGGAACTAGAGTGACAGGACAAGAATGGAGTGATTGCATTATTTACAGCTTAATTGTAGACAAGTAATTACTTTTGTAAGCTGGTGTGGTTAGGTCATGGAATTCACACATAAGAATGGAATATGAGTTTAACAAGAACTTCAGAGAGTTGCTTCTCTAAAATAGTGACTGAAAATATGTTTTCTTTTTCCATTTAAATTTGATTATAGAGATTTTTTTTCAAATTAAATGTCTGATAGTATTTAGTATCCTGTTCTCTCTAAAATCAGGGCTATATTGAAATATTTCTGAAGAAAAAGCTCCTAAAGTAATATATCTCAAATGCCATCTAGTGGTTTCTGTTTCTTAGAGAATTATCATGAAGAATGAATGAATGAATGAATGAATGAATGAATGAATGAATGAATCCCACTGCAGAGTCCAGGGAGTCCTTGGCATTGATTAACCCATTTAAATGTCCACATGTGTGTGGGAGAAAGAATGGAATTTTCTTTCTCAAAAGTAGATTCTATAAGGAGTCCTCTACATACTGCTAGCCAACACCCCAAAACAGGAAGTAGACTAATTCACCATGTGGTACTCTGGAGAAGAACTTTTAACTAATAATTTAGAAATCCTGGAGCTAATATTTTACATTCTATAATGTGAACAAAAACCATAAATAGTCATTTCTAAGCTTTTAATTTGAATCAAGACAGAATAAATACTGCAGGAAGTTATAAGCAAACAAGCATTACAAATTTTAGAGAAATGAGTCGTGGACTTTGAGCTATATGTCTTTAATTTTTGTTTTTAATAAACTTGAGCAATGAATGTTCTTAAGAAATTTCAAGCAGATAGGCTGAGAGAAAGCTGAGCTAAAAGAATAAATGGTAATAAGAAATAATAATGTCCCTTCATGAAGAGACTAGTGATGAGTCCAAACTGGAGATAATGCACTGAGCAAACGGAATAACTATTTCCATTATGTCACTCTTCCCAAAAAGTTGGATTTGGAAAAAGATGAAATTCTAATCACAAGATTCACTTTTGTGGATAAACCTGTCAATCACAGTCACAATCTCTAATACTCAACTTCCTCTTTCTATCACCTCCTCTTGATTGTAGAACTCTGAAAAGTATCCATAAATAATAAATGGAAAACATCCTCTGAATTTGAAGCAAGTGGAATATCTGAAGTATCCTTACAAAAATAAACTCAATTATTATCTGGTTATTCACTCGTTATATCACTCTATTTCACTCGAAATAGATGTTTTGTAGATATTTAATTACAAACCACAAGATGAAGTATTTAATAGAGAAGCAAATCTCTATTTATTTGTAACCAGATCTGATCAACATAAAGATAATAAAATATTTTAAAGAAATACTTATTAAACATATGACCCCTGGTCCCTACTCTTAAATAAAATATGTAGATCTATCAATATTTATCCATGCCAGTCTATTGTTGAGAATTTAAAAACTGAATGGTAACAGCTGTTGAACTTAAAGATTCAGAACAGAATCTGAGGGCAAGTTAAAATTTACATTTTGCTTCATTTTACCAGGTTCCAAGTGGCTAAACTTTCTTTAATGCTCCAAGTTCTGATCTTTAATTGATACAGCTGGTGTAAGAGGAAATATAATCAGCAAAGATCACTCTGGGATTTGGCCAAATCTTAATCAGGCTTTGATTATCAAATTTAACCACAAATTAAATATGCCAATATTATACTAAGGTATTATCACCTGTAGCAAAAGAAGACAAACGTTCACTATTTTTTTAAAAAAATTAATCATTAATTAGAGTGCGAAAGATACCCCAGAGATATAATCTGAAAAGAATTAGAAAAATCACCTGAAAGCTTCCTCAGGTCAGTCTTATCTAATGGGATTCAAATAAGACATGAAAATAGAAATTAATTTGATAATAAGTTTTAGATTTTTAAGGATTTTTTGGGTAGAGTGCCTTTTAATAAAACTGAAATTGGTTTCTTGTAATTGACCAAATTATACATACACCCAGTCTAAGGCAACCATTTTTACAATACTATGGAGCTCCAGCTCTTTACAGAATCACTTTGATGAAAATTGCTTCCAGACCACAATTTGCAAAACTTCCCACCCATGCTAATTTCAAGTCGTCCTTGTCTGAATTAAAATACTTGCTTTAGGTGGTTTGGTCAGTTCACAGAACAAACTTTTAGAACACAATGGGATGTTTTGCTTTGGGCATGTAATAAAACAGGGCTGTTTTTTCTGATGTTGGTGGGGATAGAAAAACAAAACAAAACTCAAGGACACTGGCATGAATGGAAGACAGGAGAGGGATGAAAGATCCTGACAAAATTGCCTGGGCAGACATTTTAGTCTCTCTATCTCTATCTCTATCTCTATCTCTATCTCTATCTCTATCTCTATCTCTATCTCTATCTCTATCTCTATCTCTATCATCTCTAATCTCCCTCTCTCTATCTCCCTCTCCCTCTCTCCCTCTATGTTTCTTTCTCTTTCTCTCTATCTCTCTCCATCTCCCTCTCCCCCTCTCTCTATCTCCCTCTCCCCCCTCTCTAAATATGTATGCTTTTTTTTTTTTTAAAAAAAAGGCTCCTATTCTATGAACCGCCCCCAATTAAGATTAGAGTCTAATAGTCTAATATCTTGAAGTTTAAGAAAGTCATTGAAATATGTCTTTTTGAAGCTTTTTTGAATCCATAAAAACATATTTTGGGATTATTTAATACAGTTTTATGTTGTGGTACTAGGACTGTTTATATTGATTACTATATTTTATTGCTGTTATTGTATATTTCATTGATTTGTGCAATTGGATATAAGCACACACATACACAGAGACCTCCTTTTACTATACTAATTCTGTATATTCAAGTTTTATTAGAAGGACAATCATTTTATTGCTATGGTTGTTAATCACAACTGGGAGTCAGAAATCCTTGCGAATCAACTCCAAATCATTCTGAAATAATCTCTCTAGCTCTTTGTATATTATCCAATTCCCCATGATACTGAGAGGCTGAAAATAACTAAAACCAATATCATACAATTATTGTTAATAATAATTTATTAAAGTTAAATGCCACCCGGCTCTCAAAAGATGGCAAGAATGACACGCTGGACAAGAATTGCTGAGCACATTGTAAGCCGCCCTGAGTCTTCGGAGAAGGGCGGCATATAAATCAAATTAAAAAAAAAAAAGAAAAAAAAAGAAAAAAAAAGAATGAAGTAAAGGGGTTAATTCTCCCTTCCCAAAAGCATGGACAAAGAGATCTTTAAGACCCTTCTAAAAAGTAGTAGGATGGTGAAGCATCAAAATCTCAGGGGAAATCTCATTCAATAGGGAAGGTACCCTGTATATTTACCAACAGAAATCTATCAATAGATGTAGTTCTACATTGTCCAGTGATTGATTTAGACCAGTGCTGTCAAACTCCCAGCCTGCAGGCTGGATGCTTCATGTGCCGGCCACGCCAATGCCCAGTTTAGCAAAGGGGAAAAAAGTCCCAATATGTCATGTGACGCTGCCATGGTGAAGCAAGTTTGACACCCCTGTTTTAGACAAACATCTTTAATAAAAAATGCATTGTGATGGCTGTCATATTTTACAAGAAATGGCTCCCTTGAAATTCTTACTTAGAATGCTGTGAATGCTATTTTCCTCTTCTAATTTTCCTGCTTCTAATTTAAAAAGCCCTCAGTCATTCAATCAAGTATCAAATGTGTGAATGCTCTGATTCATCAAAATCATCATAAATATGGCCAGGCAAATGGACTGGAAAATCACACAGGCCACCAATATATGCTCTAAATCATTATGTAAATAATTAGATATAAAAAGAAAACAAAATGGAAAAAAGAATAGCCAGAAATGAACAGCCATTGTCAATGACTTCTTATATAGCAAAGTGAACCTCAGTGTTAACTTTCATCCTAAATAAGAAATTTACTTGCTGTATTATCTAACTTGACTGCTGAATTAATTTTTTTTTTCTAGATTTGTATGATAAAACATTAGTCAGACTAGGTCTTGCATAATATGGTGGGGAAAAAAGTACAAAATATTCAAACAAAAAATTAAGCAACCTTTGGTCATTGTTCAACTAGGTCTTTCATTGACCTAAGTGTGTTATACCAACAGCACTGCAAGCATCTGGAATTAAGTCCCTGTCATCCAGCAGTAATTGTGGTATTGTGTCTGCCTATGCATTCCCTCCATGCTGAGTTTGAAAACTACCATTCCAATGTTTAGAAGGTTTCTGGCAAGATGGCCAACCTGGGAAAATCAGCATTTTCACTTCCTGCAATTCCCAGACAGAATACATAGCACCTCAATGATAAAGCATCTGCTTTGCATGTACAAATCCATATATAATTTCAGTCATATCCATGAATGTCAGAAGGAGACCTTTGCATGAAATCTTGGAATGCAGGTGCCATCAGTGCTGATCATAATGATCAAGGCAACACTACTTTTTGACCATAGAAGAAAACTTCCAATATTTCTTTATCCTAAATGTCACAGAGAAATAACAGGTGAAGCTGACAGTTATTGCTGAGCATGGAGATAATTATATTTATATAAATGTACTACATTTACCACCTTGATATTACAATGAAAATATAGAATATAACTCTAATAAATCAGTTTAATGGAAACAGATTGTGTTTCTTAAAAGACACTAAGGAAGTTTATACTATCATCTGGACACAACAATAATGACTTTAAAAAAAGTCTAGCCTAATATCATAGCTCTAGATTCTGTGGATTTCCATGAATAACAGATTTACACTTTTATCTGATTTATAATAAAGCCAATATCAACCTCACTTATAATAAAGCTCATATGAACCTCACTTAGACAGTGCTTTAAGAATATTATAATATCTGGAAATGGAATTGAACCCAGGTTGAAATAAATAAGACATAGTCATCAACATGTACATCAGACCTATTTTGCTTGATAAAAAATAACACATGAAAAGATTTCCTTTAATTGACACAAGAGCAGTGGTGCTTCAATGGTTAGAATGCAGTACTGCAGGCTAATTCTGCTACTGCTGGCGGCCAGCAATTCAGGAGCTGGTAGGCTAATGCCAGGAGTTCAATCCTCACTGATTCAAGGTTGACTCAGCCTTCCATCCTTCCGAGGTTGGTAAAATGGGAACCCAGATTTTTGTTGGCAATATGCTGACTCTGTAAACCCCTTAGAGAGGGTTGTAAAGCACTGTGAAGCAGCATGTAAGTCTTCTATTGCTCTTGCTACATTTGCTACCAAAAACATATTATTGAAAATCTATTGAATGAACAGTGACAAAAGGGTTGGATTTAGAGTTGGAAGACCCTGCTAAACAGATGGGCTAATTTTTGAGAAAGACATCTTCTTGTAAACCAAGATTCTTATGTGATAACATTAGGAAAGTTCCCTATCATCCATGCATGTTTTCATAATCTCTTAGAGAAGAGGCAATTTATAAAAACAATGAGTTCCTTCTGCTTTTAACATTTTTTATTAATTGATCCCTCCCTCCCTCCCTCCCTCCCTTCCTTCCTTCCTTCCTTCCTTCCTTCCTTCCTTCCTCAGGTAAATATGACCATCCACCTCATGAATAAGTGACTGAGCAGTATATAATAATAAAAAAATTAACACATCAAAATATTCTTCATTAAGAATATTTTTTTCTCTTAGAATTAACATCGCTTTGCTCAAAATCTTTTGGAAAGCTTATTCCTGAAATAGGCTAAGCAAGAAACAGTTTTAAGAGTTAGTAATGTCTAGTGTGCTTTAAAAGACCTAAACAAAAGACAAAAACAATGAAATAAAATACATGGTTTGCAAATTATTCTTAGGAATTTGTGTGTGTGGTGCTTGTGTGTGAATGTTTGTGTGTTTGTATAACATTATATGATGTGATACAAACTTCAGATAATATACATAGTATTTTACACTGCTGGTTTCCTCTATTATTAAAATGAAGATCTTTGGTTTTCTACTGAAATTGAAGGAAAGAACCAATAGAAGGTGACAACATGAAGACCAGTATGAGACTTCAACTGGACATTTTTCAGTGGATTCTATTTTCTGACCAGCAGTACTAAATTTGCATCATGGGAAAAATATTTTGGTTGCAAACTGCATTCCAGCTTTAACTGTAAATAATATAAAAAGCACTTTTCTCCTGGCCAATTTGATGTAGTGTCTTTTTAAATTAAAATGTCTTTTTCATTTAGTAGACCTTGGGAATAATCAGAATAAACACCTAAGACTTCCTATAACTACAGTATTTACAACTACTTCACTGCTACCTATGCCTTTTAAAATCGTAACGAGTCTACTTTTCATCCATAAAATAAAAAACACGTTGCTGGAATTTCTTCAACTTTAAGTAGGATGCTTATTCTCATTTAAGATATGCCTTTGTTTGAGAGGAAGTACAATCAAATCCAAGGATTTGCATCAGATCCAGAGATTGTGCTATGTTAGAAACTTTGTACTATGTAGAATTCTACTTGGACACAGAAGCAATGAAAGTGGAGTCACAATGTGTATGAAAGCTTTAAAGCCAGATTCCTTATACAATATTCTATTTTCTTACTTCTTTCTCCTCCCCTCCACTACCTCTGCTGTATTCCTCTTTCCATTCAGGGCCACCTTTTCTCTTCTTATTTATTTTTAGAAGCTAAACTTGGGTACAATGCAGAGTGAACTTACAATCATATCTGCCATCTCTATTTTCTCCAGTGCTTCCATGGTTTGCCCAATGTCCCCTTTGAAAGAGAGAACAAAAGAAATTAATAATAAAAAGTAGAAAAAATATATATTCTGTTAACCATGTGCATAACAACCAATTCAGAAGAGAAACATCAGAATATCAAATACAATCAATAATTTAATACACAATAAAATCACATAAGCATAGTAAGCTAATCATACCCAACAAATTTCTACTCACCCAACTTCAAATTAATTAAGCATGTATTCCCATACCCTAAAGTTTCAATAAAATATTAAGTTAAAATCCATAAAACAATAAAAATTAAGTCAACCTGTTGTAGCCAAAGCCACATTCTGGTTCTTCCACTGAACTATAGACTAAAACAGTGGTGAAATCTAAAATGTATTACTACTGTTCTATGGATATTGCTTGGTGGTGGTGGGTAATGTGACTGGGTGGGCGTGGCCAATTTTTTTAAAAAACTTTTAAAACCATTTTTTCTACAACCTCTTTGTCAAAGAGGTTGTAAAAAATGCTTTCAAAAGGCTCCGACGATCCCAGCTGAGTTGCCTAATTGGCAGAGGCTTTTTTAAAAAGCTTCTGCCAGTCAGGCAACTCAGCTGGGATCATCAGAGGCATTTAAAAGAAAAAAAGGGTTTTTTTCTTTTAAAAGCCTTTGATGATCCCAGCTGAGCTGTGCGATCATCAGAGGATTTTTTTTTTTTTTTTACTTTTAAAAGCATTTTTTGGCCAAAGAGGTTGTAGAAAAAATGCTTTTAAAAGTAAAAAAAAAAAAGCCTCTGATGTTTGTGCGGCTCAACTGGGCATGGGGGTGGGGGAGGCAGGGATTTTTGCTACCGGTTCTCCGAACCACCCACCTCCATCACTACCGGATCAGGCGATCAGGTCCGAACTGGGAGCATTTCACCCCTGAACTAAAATAAATATATTTGGGCCCTTCTTAAATATATAAAAATTGGCTAAACAGAAGGGCGGCTCAGAACTTTGGGTAGAAGTACAAAATGGAGTTTCAGGATAATGAAGGCTATTTTCATTGCGCTTCTTTGTAATTTCTTAAAGTATCTTTTTTCCCAGGATGATGCAGTTCTCAAGGTGGAAAATTTCATTGGCTTGAAGAGTTTTTGCTTTCAATTTAGAAGTACTGTACAGCCTCACTGAGAAGTATCAGGGAGTTGTTTCCATAGTTTTTTTGGCCCAGGTCTTAGAAACTGGAAGAAGACTCAGCTAGAATTGGGTGTGACCAGTCACTAAAGAAGAGCATCTCTGGAAATAAAACAAGAAAGATAAGATGTACAGTACAGACCAAAAATCAACATTTTATTTTGGGTCTTGCTCTTATATGGAACTAGTAAATGGCATTGAACTCAGGAGTGAAATCCAGCAGGTTCTGACAGGTTCTGGAGAACTAATAGCAGAGATTTTGAGCAGTTTGGAGAACCAGTAGTGGAAATTTTGAGTAGTTCAGAGAACCAGCAAATACCACCTCTGGCTGACCCCAGAGTGGGGTGGGAATGGAGATTTTGCAATATCCTTCCCCCAGGAATGGGGAGGGAATGGAGATTTTGCAGTATCCTTCCCCTGCCATGTCCACCAAGTCACACCATGCCCACCAAGCCACGCCCACAGAACCAGTAGTAAACAAAACTGGTTTTCACCACTGATGGAACTGTAAATGAACTGCACCTAAGGATAATGCAGGGTCAAACCAGTCTCATCCTGTTTTTCTCTTCCTGAATCACGTGTGGTTTCTTTAGTTTCTTAGTAGGACTGGACTTTTTGCTGATCTTTAAACAATTGTATGTACCCATTCTCGCAACTTTGTAAACATCCTGTGATTAATTGACTTCATACAAAGATATACTGTGGTTAATTGCTTTGATACAGGTTTACTGTTCATTCTCTAGCCATAAAAAGGCAGTATTTTTATTATTATTATTTATTATTTATTTGATTTTTATACCGCCCTTCTCCAGCAGGACTCAGGGCGGTGAACAGCCAAGGTAAAACAAAACATACAAAATTTTAAAAGATATTAAATGATTTCGGCCCACAATTTAAAACAGTCCAATTAAAATCAATTACAAATTAAAACCGAAAGGATGGGATCAAGCCAGCCCGGCTAGATGAAATAAATGAGTTTTAAGGGCCCGATGAAAAGTCCAGAGGTCTGGTATTGTGCGTATCTCTGGGGGTAGGTCGTTCCTGACGGCAGGTGCCGCCACAGAAAAGGCTCTCTCCATATGGCACGGTTCCTTACCATGGCTTTTCCAATGTTTCTGCCCATTAAAGCTGATTAAGAAAAATTCTTTGCTTGGTAACTATACAAGCGTAATTCTAAAGCTTTGCTGATTATAAACACACTGGTGTCCATAGTTTATTCTTTGCCAGGATTCAACACCTAGCAGTCACAGCCATGAAAAGCTTTTAGAAGGATTTAAAGCCTTTAGAGCTAAAGAAGCTTCTTGGATGAGAAGCGAAATGTCTTCAGAGAAAAACCAGTCCAATTGCCTCTTGAAAAAGCACCTTTGGGACAACCATGACGTAGAGGGATGAGAACAATGGGAAGGTCCAGGATAGTGCAAACAATGCAGTTATAGAGTTACCTGTAAACTCTTACTGCAGTCCAAACACAAAACCTTCACGGTCTGCACCAGAAACATCACTCTATTGTCAGAAAGTGGCAGATAAAATTAGAGGCTGTTGCTGTTACAAATGTTTGCAAAAGCAGCCTATTATCCACAGGAACTTTATGAACATGACAACCTAGACAGGAAACTATGAACAATTTTGAATTCAGATGAGGGGATCAGAAACAAGGCAAATGGATGGTAGGAATCTCAGTTTTGTCACATTGAATCTGAGATGATGCATACTGTTCTGTCTCATAATGTTATTAGACAGCTTGAGATGGATTTCCCAAGCTATCATTAAGCATGGGATTGATACATATCCATATAATCAGTATTCTGCATTTTTTTTTCTAAAAATCCAGGCAAGAAATAAGTTAACCCGTGGAAAGAATAAAAAGACAGAATAACAAAGATGCTAGGACTGATTCCTGTGGAATATCTATTTCAGGGAAAATAACCTATTATGAAAAGTCCCCAACAAATTAAAAACAACAACAACCAAGGTCTCAGAGTAAAAGAAAACCACAAGAGGGCTACAGAACTAATGCCCAGGGATCTCAAGAAGGAGTGGAATTTTTGGTTATACAAATTATTGAATTTGCACAAGGAGCACCAGCTCATATAACAATGCTTTGCCTAGGCCAGGGGTCTGCAACCTAAAACACAGCCATTTGGACCTGTTTCCCTCAGAAAAGAAATCACTGGGAACCACAAAACCTAGGTGGTTGTGGCCAACTCGATGTCACTCACTCCCACCCAGTCACATGATCCCCCAACCACACTTAACCAGGTTTTGTGGCTCCTGATGTTTTCTGTGGGTATATATCTCTCTCTCTGTCTCTCCCTTTTTCATCTCCCTCTCTCATCTCTCTCTCTCTGTCTCTCCCTCTTTCATCTCCCTCTTTCTCATCTCTCTCTCTCTTTCATCTCCCTCTCTCTCATCTCTCTCTCTCATCTCTCATCTCTCTCTCTCTGTCTCTCCCTCTTTCATCTCCCTGTCTCTCATCTCTCTCTCTCTCTCTGTCTCTCCCTCTTTCATCTCCCTCTCTCTCATCTCTCATCTCTCTGTCTCTCCCTCTTTCATCTCCCTCTCTCTCATCTCTCTCTCTCTCTGTCTCTCCCTCTTTCATCTCCCTCTCTCTCATCTCTCATCTCTCTGTCTCTCCCTCTTTCATCTCCCTCTCTCTCATCTCTCTCTCTCTTTCATCTCCCTCTCTCTCATCTCTCTCTCTCTCTGTTGTCTCTCTCTCTGTATCTCCCTCTTTCATCTCCCTCTCTCTCATCTCTCTCTCTCTCTTTTTCTTTCACTCTGTCTCGTGTGTGTGTGTGTGTGTGTGTTCCCTCTTGAACCATTTCCAAAAACAGGTGACGGTTGGTGGTTTTTGTTTTGTTTTTTTGCTATGTTATTCTTTCTTCTTCTTGGGTGCTTTTTACCATATTTAAATCAAGAGTCATTTCAGGTTCCCAGATAAATGAAGCTCTTTTGTTCCCCTGCTATGGTTCCCTGTCCTCTGAACCCACCACTGGCTGGCCCCGCCCCTCTCCCTCACCCTCCCAGTCACTCCTTGCCTGGCCTGAAAAGGTAAGGGCAATGGCAGGCAATGGAGACTTGCTCCATATTTCAGAGTGGGAGTGAAGTGCCCCTGTACTTGCCATATCTCGCAGATGCTTCTTCCGGCCCTTGTTGGTGCTGTGCACACCTTGGTCATTTGGGGAGATGCACAACTTGCTCTCCACCCCGAGACACTGGCTTGGCCTGACTGCGGCTGATGCCACTGTTGTTGCCACCTCCATAGCTTGTCCGCTGCTCTCACAGCACATTGCACAGTACAGTTAAATTTAACACACTTCACAATGGGGGAGATGGTGTCCCCTCTTCCTCCTGGAGCCAATTACAATGCAGAGCATCAGCTGCAGCCAGGCTGGGCCAGTGTCTCAGAGCAGAGAGCAAGTCGCTTATCTCCCTGAGCGACCAAGGTGCACGCAGCACCAACAAGGGCCAGAAGAAGTGCCTGTGAGATATGGCAAGTACAGGGGTGCTTTGCTCCCGCTCTGGGATAAGGAGGAACTCTCCATCCCCCGCTGTCACCCTTACCTTCTCAGGCCAGGCAAGGAATGACTTGGAGGGTGAGGGTGAGGGACCAGCCAGTTGTGGATTCAGAGGACAGGGAGCCACAGCAGGGGGACAAAAGAGCCGCATGCAGCTCCAGAGCCACAGGTGCAGACACCCAGCCTAGGCCATTCAGATATCAGTCAATAAGACAGTGCCATTGCAGTAATGATGGCTTGCCAAGAACCATAATTAAAAGGGGTCACTGAAATAAAAATAACCAAGATGAACTGCCAGTAAGAACAGGGAATATTTCACCAGGACTTCTAAGAAGAAGAAAAGGAGAAGAAGAAACTGAAAGAACACAATGATGAAGGAAACTTTTCAACAATGGAGGAAAGACAGTTTGTGTAAGGGTAGATTGATGAGGTGAGAATCTTTGACTCTAATCCTAGAAAAACTATTTTGTAAACAAGGGACAGGTGGTGGAAATTTTCTAGGTTGGGGAATGGACAACTACAAGGCCATTTTCTTGAAAAGTTTGAAGGAAGGAAGGGATGGATGTTTGGAGGGAAGGAGGGAGATAATTTAATCAATGTACCTGGTACAAATGTTTTACTGAATTTGGAAATTTGCCAGTGGCAAGGGAGCAGTCTATCAGATGGTTAAGTAAGAACAGTTTTAGGTAGAAAGGAAGTAAGCAGGAAAGAGGAGACTGAGAAAAGGAGACAAATTGCAAGAGGAATGAAGAAAATAATTGCTCCTCTTTCTGAGTTATTGATTAGAATTATTATTTTTTCTATATGACTGAAAAATTAATATAGTGGTGGAAGAAAACAGATGGACAGCATTCAAGCAGTTTTGCTTATATTTTCCACAAAAATATTGTCAATGGCAGTTGGCAGTTAAAACAACATGAATAGCAACAACAGACAAAATCACTAGGACCAAGAGAGACTGAAATGTATAGAAAAGTTGATGTGAATATTGGGTTTAGGAGAAGATAGTAGTTAAAAACCAGTTATCCTAATTCAGAGAATCAAAGAATTAGTGGGATAGAATCATGAAAGAAAGGACATCAAAGGAGGGATAAAATAAAATGTAAATGACAAAAAATAAAATATTTTTAAAATTGTTTTAAATAATTAAATTGAATAGTTGAATTGTCCCACAGAGAATTGTCCTATGACATGTTCTCCCATGGTGAGTTGTCCTCAGTAAGTTGGTGCAGCAAATTGACCATGATGAGTTGATCATGGCTAGTTGGCCATGTTAACTTGGCTGTGGCGAGTTGTCCCATTCTATGTACAGTAGTGTATATGTCCAATACATCCTTAGTAACACTGCAGAAGATAGATGTTAATTTATCAACCAGAGTATTGCTTGGAATAATAAAAGCCAGCTTGGCTGTCTGGGGAATTCTTGGAGTTGAAGTCCACACATCTTCAAATTGCCAAGGTTGAGAAACACTGGCCTAGATATCTCAATTAGAAATAATGTGAAAATGAGAAGAGAGGAAAAAGGGAAAAAAAATACACTTAGAAGTGGTCTAAATGATTGTAATTTGGTACAAAGTTATCCACGGGAGTGAATAACTCTGTGAAGTGGGGTCATGGGGTTCAGATGGGTTTGCTGATCACGTACCTGGCTCCCTGCCACATGGCAGCAGCCCTGCCCAAGCTCCTCGACATTATTGCCGCGGTGGCGGTTGATACCCCCAGACTTATGGTCATGGGGGATTTCAACTTGCCATCCGTGGATGAGACGTCGGAGGTGGCTCGGGAGTTCATGGCTTCCATGACAGCTATGGACCTGACCCAGTTAATTCATGGCCCTACCCACACAGGGGGAAACACGCTGGACCTGTTTTTTTGTCTCTGGACAGCGGTTGAGTGATCTTGAGATAGGGGACATAGTCACCGAGCCCTTGACGTGGTCGGATCACTCTCTCTTTCGCCTTGACCTTCGAACTTCTATACCCTGTCACAGGGAGGCGGAGCCAGTAAGATGGTTCCACCCCGGGCACCTGATGGAACCTGATAGGTTCCAGATGGAGCTTGGGCCATTTCCTGAAGCTCTGGCACATGCCTTGACTAGGGACCTAGTGGCTGCCTGGGATAGGGAAGCCGCTGGAGCTCTGGATTGGGTCATGCCTTTGCGGCCTCTGATCCGGCACTGATCTCACCTAGCTCCTTGGTTCACTGAGGAGCTGAGGGAGATGAAGCACTGGAAAAGACGCTTAGAGAGTAGTTGGAGGGCCAGTCTTTCTGAATCCGACCGGACACTGGTAAGATCTCATATTAAGAATTACCTAGTGGCAATAAAAATGTACATATTTTGCTGCTCTTATTGCATCATCAGATAATCGCCTGGCCGCTCTGTTTAGGGTGACCCGCTCCCTGCTCCACCAGGAAGTGCGGGAGGACCCCTTGGAGGGTAGAGCCGAGGATTTTGTTCAATATCTGTATGACAAAATCACTCAGATTCGGGAAGATCTGGACTCTGACTGGGTAGTTCCAGGGGGGATGACTGAGGCAGGTCTTGAGAATGTTACCTGGGATGAGTTTGATCCTGTGACCCCTGATGACATGGACAGGATTCTGGGTGGACTGGGTGACCACATGTTTATTGGACCCGTGCCCCTCCTGGTTAGTGCTGGCTTCCCGGGAGGTGACGCGAGACTGGCTCTAGGGGATTATAAATGCTTCGTTGGGTGAGGGTGACTTCCCTGCCGCCTTGAAAGAGGCGGTGGTGAGGCCTCTCCTCAAGAAGCCTTCCCTGGATCTGGCAGTGTTGGCTAATTATCATCCGTTCTCCAACCTTCATTTTGTTGCGAAGGTTGTTGAGAATGTGGTTGTGCGACAGCTCCCCCAGTACCTGGATTAATCGACATATCTGGATCTGTTCCAGTCGGGCTTCAGGCCTGGGTACAGCACAGAAACGGCATTGGTCGCATTGGTTGATGATCTCTGGAGGGCTCGGGACAGGGGTTGCTCCTCTGTCCTGGTCCTATTAGACCTCTCAGCGGCTTTTGATACCATCGACCATGGTATCATGCTGCACCAGTTGGAAGAGTTAGGGGTGGGAGGCACTGTATTATGGTGGTTCTCCTCCTTTCTCTCCGACCGGGTGCAGTCTGTGTTGGCAGGGGGGCAGAGGTTGACGCCAAAGCCCCTTATATGTGGGGTGACACAAGGATCGGTCCTCTCGCCCCTTTTGTTCAACATTTATGTAAAGCCGCTGGGTGAGATCATCCGTGGTTTCGGGGTGAAGTACCACCAGTATGCTGATGACACCCAGCTGTACATCTCCACCCTGGACCACCCCAAAGATGCCCTTGAAGTGATGTCCTGGTGTCTGGAGGCCGTGCGGATCTGGATGGGGAGGAACAGGCTCAGGCTCAACCCATCCAAGACCGAGTGGCTGTGGTTTCCGACATCCCGATATAGTCAGTTGACGCCATTGCTGACTATTGGGGGCGAATCGCTGGCCCCCATGGAGAGGGCTCGCAATTTGGGTGTCCTCCTGGATTCACGGCTGTCTTTAGAAGAGCACTTGACGGCTGTGACCGGGAGGATTTTTCATCAGGTTCGCCTGATTCGCCAGTTGCGTCCCTTTCCCTACACACAGTCACTCATGCCCTCGTCACTTCCCGCCTGGACTACTGTAACACTCTCTACATGGGGCTCCCTTTGAGGAGCACCCGGAGGCTCCAACTGGTGCAGAGTGCGGCCGCACAGGTGGTTATGGGAGCAACATGGCACTCCCATGTGATACCTCTCCTGCGCGAGCTGCACTGGCTTCTGGTGGTCTTCCGGGTGCACTTCAAGGTTTTGGTCACCACCTTTAGAGCGCTCCATGGCTTAGGACCTGGTTATTTACGGGACCACCTACTACCACAAACAGCCTCCCAACGGCCGGTACACTCTCATAGAGAGGGGCTCCTCCGGATGCCGTCAGCCAAACAATGTCGACTGGCGGCCCCCAGGGGGAGGGCCTTCTCTGTGGGGGGACCCACTATCTGGAATGAGCTCCGCCCCAGAGATACGGAGGATCCGGATCTGCGCACTTTCCGCCGTGCTCTTAAGACCCTCCTATTCCAGCAAGCCGGCCTGGCCTAATTTTCTCCCCTGTTTTAAAATTCTTCCATAATTATGGAAGCATTGCCAGGACTATGAAAAAAAAAAAGTCATCCAGGACCACAGGAAGCTGTTTACCTCCTAAGATTACCTTTGCCTGCTTATTGGTATGTTTCAGGGGTGAAATACAGCAGGTTCTAACAGGTTCTCAAGAACCGGTAGTGGAAATTTTGAGTAGTTCAGAGAACTGGCAAATACCACCTTTGGCTGGCCCCAAAGTGGGGTGAGAATGGTGATTTTGCAGTATCCTTCCCCCAGGAGAGGAGGGAATGGTGATTTTGCATTATCCTTTCCCTGCCATACCCACAGAACTGGTAGGGAAAAAAATTGGATTTCACCCCTGGTATGTTTGTTTTTCTCAGCAGATTGAACACTTTCATACAAAGCAATGGGCTACAGCAGAGGTGTCAAAGTCAAGGCCCACAGGTCAGATCTGGTGCTCAGATCTGGCCTGTGTGCCCACACTGGAAACAGTGAAGGACCAGCCCATGGTGCCTCTGGCAGCAAAAATGGAGCATGGGGAGGCTGTGCGAGGCCCACCTGGGCTCTGTTTTTGGCCCCGACGGCCTCCTGCAGCCCTCTGCCAGAGAAAATGGAGCCAGTGATGTTGAGCTACCCACACCCACCCTGGCCATGCCACCCAGTCCCCCAAAGTCAAACACAACCTTGGTGTGGCACTCAATGAAATTGAGTTTGATACCCCTGGGTTATAGCTTACTAACCTTTATAAGGTTAGTTATCATCAAACATACCTACAGATTTGATCTTATTACAGATCTTACATCATCTGATCTTATTTTATAGAGGACCAGGACATTCTTGGAAATAATGTCACTGCTGCCATTTCAATTCACAGCATGTCAGGTTCCAATTTATTTATTAATTTTAAAAATTAAAAGTCTTAACGAAAATTAGGTGGAGCTGGAAGTCTAGAAAATCTAAGGGAGAAATTAGTGGTCATGGACACCAAGGTGTTTATTCTGTTCTAATTATTTTTTCCCACTTTGAATTGCTTCACTTTTCCAGTTCAATCATCACAACACTTACACAACCAACTTGGCAAATCCCTTCTTTTTAAATATATAATCTCCTCTTGCAATCAGCTCATGATCTCTGAAGCATGAACTGCAATACCACTCACCAAGGGACATAAGTAATGATATTATACAAATTTGTGCAGTGAAATTTTTACTGCATGGTTTTCCTTTTGTAGCCTCTCTATATCTGAAAAAGCAATACACATCTGACAGGCAAACATCAGCAAGAAAAAAAAAAACCACTAAACAAGAAGTTTTGGCTTAGATGACTTCAGCTGGGTTTGTAATTAAATCATATGGGAATGAACTGTGATTTATTTTAATTGGACCATAAATAAGAAAATAAATAAAGCTATCTCTTGCAATAGCAACAGACACAATCAAGAATGGTATCTGATAAGCTTGGTTATTTCAAAGTTCTGAAGAGAGTCCTTGGTCTTTTCAGATGTTTTCCACCAAATAATCACAGTGCTGGCTACACTACCAAGATGCATGTTCCAACCAATAGGCCTGTCCATCTGTATTTAGATTACTTGTTAAAGTGTCTCCTCCCTTACTTATGTATTCTCATCTTCTATATCGTAAAATGTAAAGAAATTGAGATGCAGATGGTTCCAATAAAAAAATTAAAATGAAAGGCTATTACAACAGTCAATTCCCTGCATTAATAAAATATACTGTTGCAAAGTTCAGCAGCAGGAAAATTACTTTCAATTTCAGAGTCTCCAATAATTGACTTGCTGCTTTAGAATAACAGAGTTAGAAGGGACCTTGGAGGTCTTCTAGTCCAACCCCTTGCTTAGGCAGGAAACCCTACACCACTTTAGACAAATGGTTGTCCAATCTCTTCTTTAAAACTTCCAGTACTGGAGCATTCACTACTTCTAGAGGCAAGTTGTTCCACTGATTAATTGTTCTAACTGTCAGGAAATTTCTCCTTAGTTCTAAATTGCTTCTCTCCTTGATTAGTTTCCACCCATTGCTATATGTAGTATAAATGTTGGAAGCGGTATAGAACTGCAAACTTCCTGAAATCAAACTTTTACTCTTTTCTTGAGAGCTTCGGAATAGGTTTTCTAGGAATAAGGTACTTTTTGTTAAAAGACTACCCAGAGAGGAGAAAACATTCTTGTCCCCCGTCTCTGATGGTGATGATGGTTATTTTACCATAGAGCTTTTGTGGGAAATAAGAATTCAAGCTACTCAGAAGTCAATAGGCAGTTGCTTTCTCATTACGAAGACAAATCTACATAAAATATATATTTCCTGTTTTTAATAAATTGGGCCCAGGGCATTCTTTGGTTGTACTTGAACAATCTTAAATTAGTTTCCAGAGAGATTTCTCCCTGCTCTAATCAACAACCAGACTAAATGTTGTATTATGATAACACTTCTAATCATTTTTCCTGTGACTTTGTCCTTTTAAGCTCTCTATTAACTATGTAAAAAAGGGACATTTTTTCTAAATTCACTCCATGTTCGGCCTTATTTTGAAGGATTTACATGATTTGCTATAAAAAGAGCCAGCATTCTAAAATATTTCCTTCATTTTTGCAAATGGTACAATCTGTGAACAATATAAAAGGGTCTTTTATTTTTCACATATTTATCAGTTACTTTTTACATATATAGAATAGAATAGAATAGAATAGAATAGAATAGAATAGAATAGAATAGAATAGAATAGAATAGAATAGAATAGAATTCTTTATTGGCCAAGTGTGATTGGACACACAAGGAATTTGTCTTTGGTGCATATGCTCTCAGTGTACATAAAAAGATATGATACATTTGCCAAGAATCACAAGGCATAACACCCAGTGACAGTCATACGGCACAATAAGCAATCAAATCATACTAGTAAGCAATCAATATCAATATAAATCTCAAGAATATCAGGTAATTTAATACAGCTTTCCAAAAAGATAAGTTCGGTATGGGACAAACATATTTTTAGAAATCTGCATTTTTTCCCTTAAAATTGTATATGTTGTTTTCACCTAGTTATGGATTTCTAAATTATAGAGGTTACATTTTATGATTCACTACAACTCTGGCTTGAATTATGTAATACCTGGGTAAACTTGGTAAATGGTATTGACCTTTTTCAGATGCAAGTTATTCAACAGGTGAATTATCAAGCTTTTTTGTGTGTATGCTGTCATAATAGATACAAGCTTAGAAAGGTTTTTAGTGTGTGAGAGATCCTTGAAACTTAGCAAAATGCCCTTAAATCAAGCTTATTTTTCAGTGGCTAGAAGGAAACAGCTGTTTTATATATAAATTTAACAACTGCCCCATTGTATTTCAGTTTTCAAGCACATTATTTTTTTTATATCAGCATATCTTTTCTTCTGATAGTTTACTTTTTCCAAGTTCAGGATGACAGTAGTGCTTAATGAGTGTTATGAAGGTTGTGTTTAAATTAATTATCCAAAACGCTCTCTGCTTACTATCTTGACATAAAGGAGGACACCTCTGTGCTTCCTTTTTCATTCTTTTTAAAACTTGCTATTCTTTTTCGTATTTTTGTACAGTTCTGTGAGGAAAAAAACAAATCCACCCTCCTGATGACTATACTTCTAAAGCCTTCTTGCAGCTATAAATAATGAATACATCTTAGAGTCTTGGCTTAAGGGATTTTCAGATTTAAGGGAGTTTGGTTTTTCATCTTCCCCTAATTAAATAGAAAATGTATAACTAGTGTTATTGGTTTATTCTGTCCCCCCACCCCCATATACAACTGCAGACAGATACTGACCCCATTCACTTATTTCTCTGCAATAAACATCATTTGTTCTGGTAGTCCTCGTTCATCACAAAGTTAATGAAGGGTAATTATTAAAGATTTTTCTTCAGTCATTGTAATTAACACTGCACCTCAAATTGGCTCTGTGCAGAGAAAGTGAGATATTTCTTATTCTGCATCTCCCCGGTGATGTAAACTGGCAGGAGAGATAACAGCATGCCTTAAACTTGTTACTGCTAAATACCAAAATCAGGATACAAATTAGACAGAGGTGCCATGAAAACCATTAAAGCTGTTGTCTCTAATACTACATTGCATTGTTTCTTGGATACATGTGGCTGGCTTCCCTATGAATGCATGAAGCCTTCTGCTGAGAAAGTATGCACACACTTTGGAATAGTCCAAAGAAAGGTTAAGATACTTGTCAAAGTCGTCAAAGAGATTTGCTTGTTTTAAAATAAGTTCATTAAGGTTTATGTTCAAAAACAAAGGAGGAAGAGCAATCTGAAGAGGATAAGGAAGAGAAAATAAACAGCAGAAAATTGTCTAACTGAAAACCCTGTCAAATATATATTGAGAAAAGCAGGAGTAGAAAGTAGAAAATAGGTACAACAGATTCACAATAGCTCCCCGCCCTTTTTTTTTTTCTTGAGCACATTCAGAAGGCAGATGTGTATCAGAATAAGAATCTGCATTGTGAAATCCTAGACCTCTCGTTTAAGGGGGAAAAGAATACTGGAACTGCCAAATACAAATGGTCCCTTCATCCCTAGATACCACCAGGGGTTTGGGAGAACCTCTAGCTAAGATTCTGTGCAGTTCAGAGAACCCCCCAAATCCCACTTCTGGCTGGCCCCACCGTCTATCATACACTGCCTCTTTAATTTTTTTAAAACATAACTTTGCTTGGAGAAATAAAGCACTTTCTTCCCAAAAACATTGTCTGGAAAGTTAAAAAAAAAAAGAAATAGAATGGAAAAGGCAGTATGCCTTATTATCTGCAAGAACTAGCATTAAAAATGTGGTATTCTATGCATAATACATGCGAAATTTGTACTGGCTCTTAGCTGAACATTCTTGCAGTTCTATTAATTATTAGCAATTTCTCTTTTACTGCTTTGCTTCAACTGTGTGCAAACAGCAAATATACTTTTCTGCATCACCAGCTAGTCTTTGTTATCAGGTGTTGACATCTCTTTGCACCTGGGCCCCAAGAGAAGAGTTTCAACAGTAGTTTTTTTTTAAAAAAAATATTAAATATATTGTATGTATTATATATGCCTGGTCTTCCAGATCAGGATAACGTTCTGTGGGAAGACTCATTAAAATGAGTTTGTTGCTTCTCTTCAAGATAATACTTCAGTGCAATTTCAGTGCAATTCAGCTTAAGGCATTGTTGGAAATCCTCCAAGTTTCAGTGACCAGACTGATATCTACAAAGCAGAAATCTTAATCTCAAATGTCACATGGTACCAACTATGCTGCCAATCTGCAAGAGAAGATGAGGTGGGAAACAGCTAACTGTAACTCAGCATGTAAAAAAAGTAAATTCCTATTATATTGATATCTGCTCCTTCAGTTTAATTTCTCGTAAAGTCTTGCCATTTTTCTAGGATCTGATTCTTCAGAAATTCATCCTAGCTGCCAGTGAACATCCCTTGGAAGCAAAAAATATATATGCATAATTTATAAATTAAAATTACCTAGGTAGTATTTGCTACATGAAAAAAGCCGAAGTGTTTTATCATGATAATGTTTTGTTTGCTAGTTGAATTGGCTCATAGTTACAAGCTTTCTCTAATATCAGATGACATCTTAAAATGTAATGAGAATATTTTAGAACTTTGAAGAATGAAGCATTCTTCTATACATCAATGAATGATCACACTGGCAGGACAAAACCTATTAATATTCATTATTTCATACTTAACATTTATTTCATTACATCCTGGAGTTCATTCAGATATGTAATTTGCCACGGATACTTTTTATTCATATATGTAGTAAATTGCCTATTGAGATTCAGAAAAGACCAGTATATAACTTTAGTATATTGGTTCTGGCAGGGCTGGTGTGACTTAAATTGAAAAATGCAAATTAACTGGATATTTTACTATTATTATAGACTATTTTCAATACTTTCTTGTGGCATTTTTGTTTCTGTCTATTCTTCAGAAGTCTTTTAAATAAGAATCTAATTTCAAATGGGTTTTAAAATCTGATCACAAGATTTTAGTGATTAAGGCATTAAAAATAAATTTATTTCTCAAGTATTCCCAGGCATAATTTATAAAAGATCCTTGCAATTCTATGTAAAAAGTATAATCTTCTAACTTTTGTTTATTTCATTAATTCTGTTCTTTGACTCATTGATGTATATTAGAATTATCGATGTGTTTTTAGCACCAGTTTTATGAATTCCATGAAAAGCTGGCTTATCTGGTTTTGGATTTAGCGAAAACAACCTAAGTTCTTTTCTAACCACAACATTTAAATTTTCTACATCATGAATTTTCTACATTTAAAGGTGGATCATAACTGTATGCATGTTCTGGTAATTCATTATAGTAAGTGAATATAAGATACAAAAATGTGCATTGCATGAACACCTGTTTAGAAAACAAGAGGATGAAAATGCTACCAAAAGAAAGATCTGTGTCAGGTGTGCAAGACCAGGATCACATGAAATTCCAACTAAAATGATTTATTACTATTCATGTCTATGCACAGGAATCTACTAACAATTAGCATTTATGCCAGCTAAGGGTTAATGGAATTCGAGAGCAGTTGGACTTTCTGACTACATAGATACTCTAGTCTGATTCCTCTTTTGACTCCACTCCCAAGTTCTGCTACTACACCAAAAGCCTTGGTGGTGCAGCGGACTAAGTGCTGTTATGTAGCACTTAGTTGCCAGCTGCTTGCAATTAGTGCAAGTTCAAATCTCACCAGGCTCAAGGTTGACTCAGCCTTCCATCCTTCCGAGGTAGGTAAATTGAGGGCCCGAATTGTGGGGGCAATAAGCTGACTTTGTAGAAACACCACTTACAGGGGGCCAAAAGCCCTAATAAGCAGGTATATACAAAAGAATGAAGGCTATTGCTATAAGTGCATTGTAAGCCACCCTGAGTCTTCTGAGAAGGGTGGCATATAAATTAAACTAATAAATAAATTGAACTAATAAATACTCTATCTTCTACAGCCTGTAATGTAAGACCTGTGTTTATTGCTAATGAATTATGGTCAGAACAAAACATCAAGGCTTACTAAATAGATAGATGATAGATAGATGTTAGATAGATAGATAGACAGACAGATAGATGATAGATGACAGATGATGGATGGATGGATGGATGGATAGATAGATAGATAGATAGATAGATAGATAGATAGATGATAGATAGATAATCAGATAGATAGATAGATAGATAGATAGATAGATAGATAGATAGATGAGAGGGGGATGGATGGTTGGATGGATGGATGGATGGATGGATGGATGGAAGGAAGGAAGGAAGGACATGCAGCAGGCATGCAGGCAGATGGATGAACAGACAGACAGACAGACAGGCAGGCAGATAGATATAGGCTTATTACAAATGAATCGTGGTCAGAAGAAAACATGCACAAAGATTTACCTAATATATATTGGCAGTGCACAAAGCATTTGTCAAGATATTTCAGTACCATTCTGGATTTTCTGCAGAAGCCATGAAGCAACTACAGCTACTTGAAGGCTTCTGTAGCTACTTGGATGGAATATACACACAATATATATACAGTAGACAGCTACTCCAATACCACCCCATTATTATTTATATCTGCTTTCCATTTTCAAGAGCTAGGCATCAATAAAAGTTCTAAGAAGCAACACATCACAGAAAAGAAGTACTTTGGTCTCATTGGTATTGGCATCCTCAGAGGGCAAGATAATGATCAATTCTAGTGCAGGTATTTGCACCCAGTTTAGATTATTTGCAATTATTTTTTTATCTGTTACATAATCATAAGGAATGGGGCAGCAGTATTTTAAGTGAAACAATTCAGGAGTGAGAATAGAAATATGATCTTTTCCCCAGCAACCCTTTTTTCATGTAATACATTTCTGCCTTCCCAAGAATATTATAATGTTTGCATAATTCATAATTCTCCTCTTGAAGTTGCATGACAGGTAAGTGTACCAATGTTAGATTAGCCATCAGTATTTCATTTTCTCCAATATTTTTAATCAATTGCCTTTTCCATTAATTAGAAGAAAAAATATTTTTTAACAAAACATTCCATGGCTTGTCTCAAAGGTTTTTTTTTTTTTCTTCAAAAGGCAATTGGTCTCTTTTTTCCTCAAAGAAGAAGAAAACATTTTGCTTCTCATCCACAAAGCTTTGTCAGTTCTGATGGTGGGGAATGGACGAATCCTTCCATTCTGCCCCCAAAACTGATGAAGCTTCTTGGATGAGAAGCGAAATTCTTCTTCTTCTTCTTCTTCTTCTTCTTCTTCTTCTTCTTCTTCTTCTTCTTCTTCTTCTTCCTCTTCCTCTTCCTCTTCCTCCTCCTCCTCCTCCCCCTCCTCCCCCCCTCCTCCTCCTCCTCCTCCTCCTCCTCTTCTTCTTCTTCTTCTTCTTCTTCTTCTTCTTCTTCTTCTTCTTCTTCTTCTTCTTCTTCTTCTTCTTCTTCTATAAAAAACAAAACAGTCCAATTGCCTTTTGAAGAAAAAAAAACACCTTTGGGACAACTATGACCTGGATGACTGATAACATTCATCTCCACAGACATTTGTTCCATGGCTTATAATTATATTTTGTAGAATGAAAACCAGCTGAAGGCATTTCAACTTACTTGAGGGGATAACTGTTTCTCTGGCTGCTCCCCAGAATCCATAAAATTCAGGAGTGAGTTTTGAAGAGTGAAGAATAAGCCATTGCTTGACTTCATTCTGTCTCATCCCAGGATTGGAAAATCCAAATTCAATGGAATTCAATACTGGGTCCTATGGATACCTCATTATGTTGTCATTTACCTCTGTATTAAGTAAGATATTGCCTGCTTTACCCATGCAAGGAAAATTCCTATGATCCAGGGGTGAAATCCAGCAGGTTCTGGAAATTTTGAGTAGTTCAGAGAACCGGCAAATAACACTTCTGGATGGTGCCAGAGTGGAGTGAGAATGGAGATTTTGCAATATCACCTCTCTGATGACACCTCTCGTCACCTCTCGCTTGGATTACGGCAATGCTCTCTACATCCCCTTGAAGAGCACCCGGAGACTAAACTGGTCCAGAATGTGGCCGCGCGGGTAGTGATGGAAGCTGCATGGCGCTCCCACATAACACCTCTCCTGCGTGAGCTGCACTGGCTCCCAGTGGTCTTCCGGGTGCGCTTCAAGGTGTTGGTTATCACCTTTAAAGCGCTCCATGGCCTAGGACCTGGATACCTTCAAGATCGTCTGCTGCCACCAACGACCTCTCACCAACCGGTGTGCTCCCATAGAGAGGGCCTCCTCAGGGTGCCATCGGCCAAGCAATGTAGACTGGTGGCCCCCAGGGGGAGGGCCTTCTCTGTGGGGGCACCTGCTCTCTGGAATCAACTGCCCCCAGAGATACGAAGAATTCAAGACCTCAGTGCCTTCTGCCGTGCCCTGAAGACCTTCCTTTTTCAGCAAGCAGGGCTGGCTTAATGCTTTTTAAATGTTTTTAATATGTTTTGTTACTGTTTTTTTAACTTTGGGGCCAAATTTATATATATCTTTTAAAATTGTTTTTAATGTTTGTATCTTTGTTTTTTACTTTGGCTGTACACCGCCCTGAGCCCTTCGGGAGAAGGGCAGTCTATAAATTTGATAATAAATAATAAATAAATAAACAAAATATTCTTCCCACAGGAGAGAGGAGGGAATGGGGATTTTGCAGTATCCTCCCCCCGCTATGCCCACAGAACCAGTAGGGAAAAAATTTGAATTTCACCCCTGCTACAATCCCATAATCCTGTGATTGTAAAATACTGTATGATTTAGAATACAGACCAAAAACTGTAATGCTTTGCTATGAAAAGCAAAGAAAGAAGCAAAATGAAAAAAATAACAAGTAGAAAATTAATGCAGCAGAGAGCCTCATGCTTCTGACCCAAACTTTTATGGGTTAAAGGAGACTTTAACCCATAAAAGGTTCAAGAACAATAAGATGATTATGATACTTCAATATCTGCATCTACAAACCAAGTTTATACCTCACACGGTGGAGCAAAACCAGTGTAACATGAAGCATTTTATGCATATCTGATTTGAGCTAGATTAAAATTTCTTTCCATTTTCATTTTTACTCACTTTCTATTTTGTCATCACTTTTTCACTTTGGGGTTCACTGTCCATCTGTGAAAGGATGTGGTGTTGAATTATTAACACCCTGTTGCTCTTTTAGAGGAACCATTTGCCATTTAGATCAAGTTAAAGCAGACCCAAGAGTAAAGAGAAGAAATACTAATTAGGTTAATACAACAATATCTTCATGTTTTAACTGATCTTGTAAACTTCCCAGCAGTATAATGACACACTTGATACTTCATTTTGAAAATAATAATAAAGGAAAGAGAGAGAGAGGGGGGGGGGAGGGAGGGAGGGAGAGAGAGATCTGTCATTACAACATGGGTATATGTATCGTAGGCAGCAGAACACTTAAGTCTTCCTCTTCCTCTTCTTCAGACAAAAGAGCTTTAAGTTGCATATGGCATTTTTAAATTAAATTTATAGAGTTTGATTTTCAATAACATAACTATAGCTACAGATATGATGGATTACACTTTCGGCATAATGCAGGGATGAATATACAGATGAATTGGTACAGGGCTCCATGCTGTGCCTCATGCATTAATCATGAAGCATCATGCTTATGCAAATGTGAAAAAGCCCAATTAGGCACACAGCACAGAGCACTGGGGATAATGTTGTGGGCCATTGAGCTTTTGAAATACATTCCCTGGCCAAATTTTTCAAGGAAAAGCAGATTTGAAATATCTTTTTACTATGGGAAACAGGTGTACAATTGTTCTGCTTGGTCCTTATTTTATGTCTTTGCCCTTAAAACAAAACTTTATCTCTCTTGGCATGACTTTCCTTAGTCATTGAACAACTGTGGTGCAAATTCCAAAGTCACTGACAAGAAAATAAAATGTTCTTTCAGAAGGCAGGCATGCCAGGAATATTGCAATGTTTCCCAATATTTAGATATTTGCTCTCCGTGCTTCAAAAGGCTCCACATTTCAGAATGTGCTCTGATTTCCACCAGCATATTTCTTGAGCCTCTCTCCCATATGCACTTAATCAAAACCATCTGATTTACACTCAGAAATACCTACTGCACAAAAATGCAAATACTTTGAATATTAAGAACTACGCCTTGGAATGTGCTGTCACATTAGGGAGACTAATTCATATTCAGGTTTAGGAAGTTGTGCTTTTAGGAAGCCGATCAGTGGGCAGCATTTTCATTTCTTTCGACAGCTGCATTTTTCACATTTATCAACAGAATTTGGTTAAAGCATGAAGCAAACATTTGTTTATCTACTTCACATGAAAGAAAAAAAAATAGAAAGACTTATTCTAATGGAAACCAGTACATCAGTATCTTAATAATTGATGTACAAATGTTCTATTGTTGACAAATAGAAAGGATTTGATTAAAATTGTCCATTGAGTAGAGTATCACTGAATAGACATTTGTCTTTTCATCAATTAACTGATTAAAATAATTTTTTTGCATTGAAATATCAAACTCTGCAATCCTCGAACTTTTTACTTGCAAATCATTCCCACTACATTTTCCAACCCATATTCCTCCTAGTTTGTCATCAATCCCCACAGATCCCAAATATAATTCAACCTCACTTAGCCAATTAACCTTGAGAACACCAGCCTATCGATGCTTACTCTCTCTGCCTCAGAAGAACTGGTCTCAACTGTCCAACCTCGTTGTAATAAAAAGAGAAGCACAAAATCTTAAGTTCACCATAGTGCTGATCTTCCTAGCCTCGTGAAAAGTGTTACCACACCAATTCTTCATAGTGTAGCAAGCTATCAAGGCAACAAAGCTCTGTTTGAAGGTTTCTCCCTGAGCTAGCTGAGTGAAATAGAACAGGGAGATTGAGGATTATGGCAGCAGGCTTTCCAGTGAGAAAGAAATTCCTATAATACAAAGAACAAATTTGCTGGAACCGTGTTACGCATAGTGGAGAATCAGGAGGAGGGGTTTGCTTTCAAATGGTAAGAGAAGAAGTGACGTTTCAGGACTCTGAAGCACATTACTGCTGGGTTGTTGTTGATCTCGTGTGACAGGTAGGAAAGTACAGAGCAGGTAAAATGCAGCAAAATTTCCATTTGATAGGATCTGATTTTTTTTTCGTTGTGAAATATAGATCTTGTTTCTCACAAATAAAATGAAGCTTGGAAAGAAGCTTTTTATCCAAAACTGGTGAAGTCTTTGTTGATGAATAAAATAGAGTGAATTCTACTGGACCCAGAAAGACCTGATTTCAAAATTCAAGGTGTTCTTGAGAGTCTTTTCAAAGAAATCAGGAAGTGGGGGAAGAGCCAGGAAATGTTCACTAGTGAACTCCTTCCTTGCAGGATAGTTCAAATCTATGGCTGTACGTTTGCAAGCTATTCCGACACATCTAGATCTCCAATTCAATGTTATCATTTTTCCTGCCAGTAAAATGTACACACCCCCGCCCCAATTCTTCACCATGTTTTGAACTACTCTCACTCTATTTGATTGAATCAGGAACTGCAAAGATGTAAGCTTATATTTCTTTTGTTATGGGGTATCCTGTTGGAATGTAGGGTAAATATCCCATCAACATTACCAGCTTGTCAGTCAGTTGCAAGGCTAAAAGCAAACTAGAAGAACCTGGTTTGGTAAAATACACTCCTAGGTTCCAGTCATTAAAAAAGTTAAGAAAGTAGAGAAAATAATAGTTGTTATAGATGGCTTCAGAAAATCCCCATGTTAACTACCATGTTTTCCATGAACATTATCTCTGTAGTATAGAGGTCAAAAAACTCTTCAGCTATTGATCCCATTGTAAAGGTTTAGATTGTTTAACAATCCCCAAATGTTCATTATATAAAATTAACATAATAAATATTTCTTTATCTAATTTGATATTAGCTATGATTAGATACTAATCAACAATAACAACATTGACTCCTTGAGCCCAATAGGAATATATTCAATAGGAATATTGATCCCCTTGTGGGTCAATATTGAAGACTTTGGAGAATCCTGTTGCAGTGGAATGCTTGTTTTTTGCATTTATCTTAGATATTGGATGCATGTAAGAATTCCATCTTTCACTGTAAACTTCCATAACTTTCTGCAGCCTTCTTGACTCCCTATGTTTTCCTTCCTCAAAGATGTGATAGCAACGCTTCCCAGAGAACTTTTTCAGATCTGGAAACATGGAAATATGGGCTGACTGTTATCTTGAAACAATATTAAAGAATATTAATATTATTTAATATTAAAGACCTAAAGTGGAAGTCTTGGGAAACTTCTAAAGGAACTTCTAAAACAACCAGAGAATGAAATAGAGAAAAAATATAGAAAAAGAAAAACACTGAGATCTCCAAAAATAGTATGATATAGTATTCAATTGCAGGTCCTTTTCCATTTCTTGTCTGTTTATTGCTGAACTTTACTAATTAAAATTCTTAATGGATCTTAATCAATTAAAAGATTGAATTTTAGGATTTAGTCCTATAATTGCTTACCTAGGAGTAAGTTTTATTAAACTCAGTGGAATTCTGAATAGAAAGGCATAGGAGTGCTCTGTTAAAAACTTATTGTAAAGCTTGGAGCTACAAAATAATAAATGTTCATTATCTCACAATTCTATGCCCTTTCCAAGCACGTAGTTTATTGGACGTCTGGCATATGGTTTGGTGTTTTGTTTTCATTCTTCCTTTTTAATTTGTCATTTGTTCATAAATTCAGAACAAATTGCCTCTGGTCATGGTGCTGAAATGGATGGTGTTGCTTAGGTGTGAGAAGCAGAATGGAAGACTATAATCCCTGGCATTTGAAACAAATGTCTAAAATTCTCCTGTAGGAGTAAGGGAAAAAAATTGTTGACCTTTTAATAAATGTATCTTACACATAACTATTTCAAAATGCTCCCAGCTGTGATGACTCATAAGCCACTGAAGTATTGGCACATATGTTTGAGATCTAATATCCCTGAATTACCTGTTCCAAAAACCAGACAAAGGCCCTGTCATCTTTCCAGTTTCACAACACTGCCCCTTGTTGCTCAGGGTAGGTTAAGGAATAGTAGCCAAGGATGCTTGGAAAATGGAATAGCAATTAAGGATTTGGATTTCAACAGCTCATATCAAAGTGTTAAGAAGGCTTGGTCAAGTGGAAGGTGGGGCTAGGGAAAATTAGATAGCTGGAGACAATCTGATGGCAGTCTCAAAACCAATCTTTAAGGAAAGTGTTGGTGATGAAATGGTGTCCCCGGAGGAAGCAGGTGACCATTTGGGACCTTTGGTTGTGTGTAGGTAAAACAACTGAATCAAACCAAGGAGAAACTTAACATCTCTTTCTTATAATTTGGAGAGGGGAGGAGAGGTAGTGTCATTACATTTCAGCATTATAGATTTGAAGCATTAAAGGGTTTATGGCATGGAGAAACAGAACAGAACGGAACAGAACAGAACAGAACAAAACAAAACAAAACAAAACAAAACAAAACAAAACAAAACAAAACAAAACAAAACAAAACAAAACAAAACAAAACAAACAAAACAAGAACAACAAAGCAAAACAAAGCAAAACAAAGCAAAGCAAGCAAAGCAAAGCAAAGCAAAGCACAGAAAACAGGATTCTTTACTGAGTGTTACTATTGGGAACAATTCACATGCGAGCAAAAGGACACATTTATTTCTGTTGGTAGGATCCAAAATAAAGGATTCAAACTGCTAGAAAAGTAAGTTAGCCAACTAGCCTTGAAAGACTGAACCCTTCCTTTGTTAGATACTTTTTAAAGCAGGAATGATCTGATGGGATGCTGAAATTTCCACACCAGGAGTGGAAAAGTGGACTTCATTATCTTTAAGGCCCTTTCTAACTCTGCGCAGTATTCTAGGCTTATTCAAAATGCAAGGATAATTAGAATTTCTCTAAGTAAAAGTAGAATATTCAAGCACGAGCAATATATTTGCAAGCAAAATATTTCTGCCTGAGTAGGGAAACAAGCAGGCTATTTATATTTACTCAGAAATGTGACATTAGATTCAAACAGGATATTCATCGGAGACCCTAAAAAAATCTAAGAAGCTTTCTGAGTAAGTGGATGTGGAAAGTCTTCATTGCTGTGGCAGGAACATCTATCTCTTTAAATCATTTTTTGGAGGGGCAGTCCTGAAAGCTATAGGAGGTATGCTCATTAGCATCATTACAATGACTCCAATCCAAAAACATTGCCCCCAACCCCCTGCTCTTTATATCTCACATAACATAACAGATTGCCCCAAGTTAGCAATGAAGGCTTGCTTGGGTCAGGACTGTACTTAAGTCTCAATGGTCCAAATTCAATGACTTAAGTACTTTGGAGCAGTGGAAACTACATTTTTGCTAAGCTTCTCAGAGTCTTAACATATCACTTTAAATTGTTGTTAAAAAGAAATAAAACCTTTCCTCCAGAAATTACCATTTTGTTGTCATATTTTGGCAGTACAATTTTATCCTTGAGATTAGAAGAGAAGCAAAAATGGGTTTAGTATGCCCACTGATGGTGGACTGTCTGCTCTTGTTTCAAGTCTCAAGTCAAGGGAACTGCTCCTGAGTTGACATATAAGTTGACATACAGGTGCCTGGAAGCGGTGCAGCTCTGGATGGGGAGGAATAGGCTTCAGCTCAACCTTGACAAGACGGAGTGGCTGTGGATACCGGCATCGTGGTTCCAGGAGAATATTCCATCGTTGGCTATAGGGGGTGAGGTGTTGCCCCCTGTAGAATGGGCGCACAATCTAGGCATCCTCCTGGACTCACGGTTGACTCTGGACGACCATGTTATGACCGTGACTAGGGGGGCATTTGCTCAGATTCGTCTGGTGCACCAGTTGCGCCCTTACCTGGACCGTGATGACCTGCGCACAGTCACTCATGCGCTTGTCACCTCCCGGATTGACTACTGCAATGCTCTCTACATGGGGCTGCCCTTGAAGACCACCCGGAGGCTTCAGTTGGTGCAGAATGCGGCCACATGAGTAGTGATGGGAGTGTCCTGACACTCTCATGTTACACCCCTCCTGCGGGACCTACATTGGCCAATTCTGGGCAGCTGACAAAATGGAGTTGAGAGTGGGTGGATTTTTATACCTTCTTTCGGCTTTGTGTTTGACCTTCCTGTTCCTGTGCAAGAACATGTCCTTTAAAATTCTATTGGCTGTTGTCAGTTTCCCTTGGGGTCATGTAGGGGGTCATAACTGGCTCTATAGACAAAAGAAATGCAAACCCTAGGTGTTTGTCTGAGCTAATCTGGTCAACCTCTGGTTTATTGTTTATCTGAGCTCCCAGGTTTTTGTGACTTTGAAGTTTGGACTGCTCTGGGAGTGGTGCAAAGAAGGAACTTGTGTTCTGAAAGGGTGTTGGGCAATTCCTATTGTGGCTAATGGCTTTTGTCCTGTGTTGGATCTTCGGTGAGGGGCTGCTTTCTAATCCTACCATTCTGCCAAGGAGTTTTGAATGGATTACCAAATCTGCATTTCTAAAAGCTAGCCTCCTCAGTTTCTGCTTGGGGCAGGGAGACTGAGGCTGGTTTCTGTCTCCCTTAAGAGCATGTTTCTCCATTTCTCCCTTTGGGGAAATATAATATCCTGCCTTTTTAATACTCTTCAAAATATTTAATTCTTCTAGGAGGGGGCCTTCCCACACAAGCATTTATATTGAGATCATGATGTGAATTGGTTCAATAGATTGTTACTTTAGAGTAGAGCTCATTAGGTTTACCTCAAAGCATTATTTTCATTTTTATTTATTTATCAAATTTATATTCTGCCCATTTCATATTCAGATATAAGGGATTATAATTTTAATATGCAAAACAGAAGCTTAAGCATTTGCCCCTCTGATCTCTTTCACCCGTGTATTCTTGCATTTGTCCACGGCTTTATTTCAGTTTTCAAAGTTGCCTCAGAAATGCAACTTCCACATCCTCCATCCCCACTTATTTGACTCTCTAATCCAACCCAGAGTATTACATCAGAAAATGTAAACAACCTAGCAGGGGATTTCATTTTGTTGACATGCAACTGTAGGGATTCAATTTTAATTAACCGAAGAATCAGAAAATATGACAAGTCTTCTTTTAGAGAAGCATATTTAAGTGAAAGGCATCAAAAGTAGACCCCAACTATGTAAGGGTGCTCTTCCATTTCACATACACAATGCTAATTATATTGAGCTAATGTAATTCTGTTCACTTAAATAATGAAAGTGAGCAGTAAATGTCTTGTTGATCTTTTGAAAATCTCTTCACACTTTCAATCATGATGTGGAATAGAAAAAGCTGACAGAGACACGACTTTCATGCTGTTCATATGAATGAATACATATTAATATTGTCTTACATTTTATAGAACATTGGAAATAGGAATCCGAAAATCACGGTACCAGATATGCTGACAAGCTCATATATAAAACCCCTCACACCAGTGCAAGACAAAATCCTTTATATGTATCTCTGGTTTATTTTTATTGATTGATTCATTTCATTTATTTAGAGATTTATATGCTACCTATTCCAATAGATCTGGGCCATTTACAAGAATGCATACGTAGCATTTTAAAACCGATTCAAATTCTAAGACAATGCTCTAAGGATTGAGCTTTTAATTTTAATCGCCGCATCTTGAACTCTCTATCCCTGAATCATTTTATGAAATCTGATAGACTTTAGATTTAAAAAGTTAGGCTTATTTCCAATTTTCATATCAAGTATATTTGACTAGGAAATCAAGTTCTTATTCTCTACCCCTACCTGTAGGATGTATTTGTTTATTGCATAAATTTGTAATCACTTCTGTCCTTCATCCTCACATTGTCAATATATAATACAAGCAGAAAATGTTACTATTACTTCTATTCTACTTCTGTTATTTTTGTACTGCTATTGTCATTCACTATTGCTTCAAATCAATGGAGAAAACCTACAGAAGGTGGACATTTTTCAGTATCTGGGATCCCACGTCCAAGGCAATGGTAACATCAATGGCAAAGTGCGAGCAAGGGTGAATGCAGACTGGATGCGTTGGTGAAAACTCATTGGTGTGTTATGTGATGGACGAATGCCAACCCATCTTAAATTTACAAGACAACCATCTGCCCTGTTGCACTGTATCAGGGACTGAAAGCTGTCTCCATGCCATGGAAATGCAAATGCTCAATTGGATATTGGTTATCTCCCTTCTTGACCACATCACAAATGACACCATTCGACAACATTTTGGTGTGGCACCAATTATAGAGAAAATGAGAGAAGGCTGGCTCCGCAGGTATGGACATATCCTGAGAGCAGCGCCTTCCACCATTGCCAAGAATGCCTACTAGAAGTCAATGGCCAGCGACCTTGCAGGCACCCAAAACAGAGATGGCAAGACCCCATCAACAAAGACATGCAAGTCGTGGGCCTGAGGCCTGGAGACACAGCTGACTGTGCAAAATGGCATTCAATGATCTGAAAAGCAGATCCTGCACTTGCAGCAGGAGGAGGAGGAGGAGGAGGAGGAGGAGGAGGAGGAGGAGGAGGAGGAAGAAGAAGAAGAAGAAGAAGAAGAAGAAGAAGAAGAAGAAGAAGAAGAAGAAGAAGAAGAAGAAAATATTTCGCTTCTTATCCAAGAAGCTTCATCAGTGCAATTTTCTATACTATTTTGATACAAATATGTGTTTTTATAAACAATTCCCAACTATCTTCCTTGAGAAATTTAGAAAAGTGTGAGTGAAAAGTGGAATACTTTCTTTTGGTATTCTCTCCTTCTCCCATCAATCCAAATTTATTTAATCCAAATCAATTAATTGAAAGCAAACAATGATTTGTAAGGTAGGATATTTGATTCAATGGTGGAAGCAGAAAAGAATGCTATTCTTGTTAAAATAATGAGAGTGTCTAGTTTTGACTCGATGCAATGTTATAAAATGAGCACTGACTTCAACTGAAGAAATCCATGTGGATTTTACTCTACTAGTCATTGCCGACTTTAGGGGTGGTGCTCATCTCCATTTCAAGGCCATTGAACCACCACTGTCTGGATACATATCCATGGTCATGTGGCCAGCATGATGTCACAGAGCACTGTTACCTTCCCACTGAAAGTGGTATCTATTTAACTACTTGCATTTGCATGTTTTTGAACTGCTAGGTTGGCAGGAGCTAGGATGAGGGCGGGAGCTCATCCCATCATGGGTGACGGGTCTTGGACCCACACAGCTGGCTTTCCAGCTGACAAGCCTAGCATCTTAATCACTGAGCTGACCTTATCTGAAGGCATGCTAAAATAAAATAGGAAGAAAACATCATTGCGTAAGACAGTGTGAACTCTTATTTACAAACCTATCCTTCAGCAAATTCTACTCTCGCTGGCATTTTCTTTGGAGTACTGAACTCTGCTGTTGTTTTCAGAATATATTTCTGTTTTATAGACTTTAACAAAGAAATGAATTAAATGCTAGCTTTTCCCAGTAAACAGTTTAACTCAGGGGGCTATATTACATTCCTCCCACCCACAACAAATATTTGCATAAGTCTTTTGCATTTTAAGAAAAGCTCCCCCCTCACCCCGCTTAACTAGAAACTATCGGAATATTCACATGATCTTTCAAAGGGGCTGTTAAAAAAAATAAATCCCCAGAGAGATGTAGCAGTGACCAGTTCACTGCATTTATAATGTTATCACTGCTTATAATGCTTTGAACAGTTGTCAGATGTACCCTACAGGTTTGCAAAATATCAGCTAAAAAGAGCTGTTTTGCACTCTTGTATCAGTTACTTAAATGTGTTTCTCACTGCATTAAGTGGCTAATTCTTAAAACATTGATTCAGAAACCCTTAAGGCTGAACTCTGATGTGAATCTTTCTAGAGAAAAAACTCTTTATAGCCTCAGAAAGTTGGTGAAATTATGCCATTTTTGGAACAGAAAATTATCCTTTTTGTCAGTACTTGACACTGATGGATTTGCCAATTCTTTTTGTACCAAACAAGACTGGAATTAATAATTACAATAATTCACAATTACCATTGAGAAGAAATACTAGTGCTAAAAAATGGAGTTGAGATGGAAATGGAGGGAAGTTGCAGCATTTGTTGTAACTTTTTAAGCTTAACTAAGCCTTCCCAGTATGGATGTTTGCAATGGGTTGTGTCCAAAAATAAAAAAAATCAAGATGGCAGCTTTGACATGGAAGCCCCACACCATTTGACAATATGCTATATATACCAAACATGTAAAAAATGGTCAGGGCCCTATTGTGTATTGACCCCTTGTGCAAATATCCCTGACACCTAGAATCACCCATGTAGATTAAATGGAAATGGGTGAGCAGAAGGAAGTCAGGAAGGCACAATGGGATACATCTGAATTCTGATTGTCAATTTGGAATTGACCAATTCAAATCCACTTGTGGAGCGCATGGTCTCGATTAAATGCAATTTAATGTATTAAATGAGGCACTTTCAACTTTCGTTTGGACTGAGGTTTCCTTTTGTTGGTTTTATTCTGAAACTCTTGTGAACAATGAGAAATTCTAGGCATAATCATCGCTGTACAAAAAAAAAATATAAATGCCCCCATGTTTTCTAAAAGCTCAGCATCTGATTTATCTGCATTAATATAGAATATCTGTCCTCAGATGAGAAGTTATTAATGATCGCCCTGTCAAGTGAAATATAGTGGCAGGGCTAGGAAAATTGTCTTCAGGGGCTTCTGTCTGTAATAAATTTTACGGAGGAAAAAAAAAAGGAGTTTGTATGGGTTTAAATCTATACCCAGAAAAACAAAAAGGATGAGAAGAGTTGTTGTTGGAAGGAAGAGGACGAGAGGAGGACGAGGATAAGGAAGAAGCAGCTATAAACTTTAACTCCACATAGGCTTGGTTTATTATATATCTCAAAGCAATTTGAAAAGCTTCTGAAGTATATTCCTTTTCAGCCTGCAAGAGAACTTAAAGCAATAAAAGAAGGAAAGTAGTCTCTGAAGTTCATTTTCATATAGATTTATGGGAAAACTGCTTTGATGTCTTTTGCATTCCCTTGCCAGTTAAAGAAGGAACTTCTATTACATTTAACACCACTTCTCTCATTCCTTTTTTCTCTGCTTCTCTTGCTAGTTTTTAGCTCACCTCCCACCCTTTATGCTTCATACCTCATTTATCTTTTATGAGTACTAGGCATCTTTCCATAATAATGCTGTGAATAATAGAAGACTCTTGTATTCATTCAGAGTTTTTACTTTTCTTCACACAATCAACATATTGCATTATTGACTTCCTCATTCAAGGAGGTGTCACGAATAAGCCCAGTGCTGTACAGAAGCACTACAGCATGCTACGGGGTATAAAGGTTGGATAAGATGAGGTTGACAATTTAACTTTAGGGATGCATTCTGTGCTATGACTACAGTAGACAATTTTAGTGATTTCAGGACAATGTTTAATAGCTCTGCAAATCTACTTCCTTAACTTGTAAAGGAAGCTTGAGGTGGAGTTAAGAACACCTCAAATTAGGCTGCAAAGTAAGCTATTATGTTTTTTTCCCCCTTTGGAGAAGTATTGTGAGATTTGTAATGCTGAGGTTCCAGGAAAGGTAAGACAGGATAATGATGAATTTAAAAAGGGAGTGTATATTACACATATTATTAAATATAGATTAGCAGGATCATTTGAGATTGTTGCTACTGTACCAGCCTCCCTGCTGTGTATATCCTCTCTACTTGAACTGTCTGAGGCTGCCTCAGGGCTGGCAGCAAAGTTCCCTTTATGATTGTAGGGACTTCAATTTGCCATTGCTTGGGTTGGGCTTGGAAACAACTCAGGAGCTGTTTCCAAGGCCTATCACAGACCATTTACATCCCAATTCAAAATAATGGCCACACAACAAACATGATTTTCTTGTCAGAGCAGAGGCAATTTGATCGAAGGGGGAAGTTACCTCTGTCCCCTTATTTAAGGTAACCTTATTTAAGGTTACTGAGACCCTTACTTAAGGTTAACCAGAGGGGTTTGGGGATGCACCTTCAGGTCTGCCCAGAGGAATTTGTTGTGCAGCTGGTGGATAAAATCACTTGGATTCATTCTCAGTTGGAAGCCAAGCATAGGGTAGGTCCTTTGGTAATGCCTGGGGAGTGAACTTATCCATTTGATCCTGTTGGATCTGAGGAAATAGACAGGGTCCTTGAGGCTGTAAACATGGCCACCTGTGAATTAAACCCATGTCCTCCTGGCTTGTCAAGGCCACCCTAGAGGTGACATGTGTGAATAGCTGCTGACAATGGTTAACTCATGCTTCAGGAAGGGGGTATTCCTGGTGTCATTTAAAAAAGTTTTGGTTTCATCCTCTCCTTAAAAAGCCATTGCAGGACCCCACCATCCTGTACAATGTTTGTCCAGTCGTCCACCTTCCCTTTTTAGGGTTAGGTTTAGGGTTACGATTAGGCTTTACTACCTTCTCATACTCTTTCTTCCTGCTGTCACTAGGCATTTCTACATATATCACCACTATTGAATCCTGGTCTTGATCTAATACTATGATGTCTGATTGATTGGCAGGAACTGTATGCCTGTCTGGATTTGGAAGTCTCATGGGTTCTTTGCCCATTCTTTGCCATTTGACCATAGCTCAAATATTTAGTTTAGTTTAGTTTAGTTTAGTTTAGTTTAGTTTAGTTTAGTTTAGTTTAGTTTAGTTTAGTTTAGTTTAGTTTAGTTTAGTTTAGTGTCATTACACATGGTGCAACGAAATTAAATGCCATCTTCAGTGTACATTTATTTATTTATTTATTTATTTATTTATTTATTTATTTGTTTGTTTGTTTATTTGTTTATTTATTTATTAGTTTGATTTATATGCCACCCTTCTCTGGAGACTCAGGGTGGCTTACAATGCATTAAGCAATAGCCTTCATACTTTTGTATATACCTTCTTAGTAGGGCTTTTTGGGGCCCCCTAAGCAGTGTTCTATTTTATACAAAGTCAGCTTATTGCCCCCACAAACCGGGTCCTCATTTTACCTACCTTGGAAGGATGGAAGGCTGAGTCAACCTTGAGCCTGGTGAGAATTGAACTCACAGTAATTGCAGGCAGTTGGCAGTTAAGTGCTACTTTAACAGCAGTTTAGTCCGCTGCGCCACCAAGGCTCCGTACATTATCACTATAAAAATAAAAACACAAACATATATCCTTTAAATTCTATATAATTACATTCTATATAATTCTATATTGTACAGATGCTTTGGTATACAATGTCAACTACTTGGTTGTGTTGTTCAGCATATTCTGTTCTTCTCTCCATTTTACACCCTGATGTTATGTGTTGGACTGTCTCTGAGGCCTCTCTGCATAACCTGCGTCTCAGGCCCTGTTTAGTGTGGTAAACACCTGCTTCTATGGATCTATTGCTTAGAGCCTGTTCTTTTTCTGCTACAATCAGTGCCTCAATGCTATTTTTAGTGCACCTCTTTCCAACCACTGGTGGGATTCTCCAATGTTTGCTACATCAGCTATCTGTTGCCGGCACTTCCCATGCAAGGATTTGTCTTGCCATGGCGCTTCCTCTGCTTGATCTTCCTTCCATGTCTGCTGCTGTCTCAGCATTCTCTCAGCAGCTTATTTTTCAGGGCCATCTCCTAAGGTTTCTGGTTTTAATTCAGGACAGCAGCTTTGACACTCACCAGACCCAACCCACCCTCTTTCTGTCTGGTGTACAGTCTCTGCGTAGTGGACTTGGAATAGAAATCTCCATTCATTGTGAAGAGCTTTTGGGTCTTACACCAGTAACTTCCATGTCCTCATTTGGTCACTCACTACACTGACAGAGTATCTGATGACTGGCAGGGCATCTGTGTTCATGGTATTAATCTTGTTCTTCCCAAGAAACCAGTTCTGCATTTGACCTAGAAAACTACATGGATAACTAAGATAAAATGATTGATTATAGTGTTTGATGGCCCCCTTAGGTCAGATGGCACTTACCTTGCTACTGAACAAATATAATGTTGCAATATTTTCAGGATCAGACTCAATAATTAAAGTAAGAATAGTATGTTTAAATAAAGCTCTGTTTAATCACAGATGGCATTCTATATTCACTGAATATTCACAAATAGAAGCACTGAAAAATGGTATACAGCTCCTTATATATACAAGGGGAGGAGCTAGATATGGGAGTGGTTAGACATACATACATTAAGCAATGGAAATAAGTTAACTCTTGATATACTGTACAGATACTATTTACATGATGGAGAATAAAGCATTTACTTGTGACAAATCCCCCTCTAAATGCTGATTCGACATATGACAATAATTACATTCAGATTCAGAACAATATAAAACTTGTAGCTTGGTAGTTAAGTATTTGTGTTGTTTAGAAGGTAAAGGTTTTGTCAAGATGTCAGCTATTTGCTCTGATGTTTCACAATGAATAGCTTTAATAAATCCGTCTTGTGATAATTGCCTTACATGTTTGAATTTTATATCTATATGTCTAGATCGCTGTCCAATAGCATCAGATCTAGATATTTCGATGGCAGCTTTGTTATCTTCATGTATGATATAAGGCAATGAAGGTTTTTTCCAAATATTAGACAATAAATCATTAAACCATACTAGGTTATTTGATGCTTTAGACAGACAGACATATTCTGCCTCAGTAGTTGATGTAGCTACCAAATCTTGTTTACCAGTGTACCAGTAAACTGGGCAGCCGTTAAGGAAAAATATATAGCCAGATGTACTTTTTCTACAAGTGACATCACCAGCCCAATCTGCGTCTGCATAACATGTGAGAATGGGTTCATTTGTATTATTGGGTTCTAATAACAAGCAGAAGTCTAAGCTATTTTTTAAGTATCTTAATATCCTCTTGACAGCTTCCCAATGGTATGATAATGGTTTACTGACATGTCTGGATAATAAGTTAAGGGGTAAAGCAATATCAGGTCTAGTCCAGTTAGAGATATAGAGAAGAGAGCCGATAACAGACCTATACAATGTGTTATCTTTAAATTCTGGAGATGACTTATCAGTGTTTCTTAGAAAATCAGTCTGCATGGGAGTATCGCATGGTTTGGCATCATTTAGGTTACATTTGTTTAAGAGTTCTATAATTTTATCCCTTTGGGAAAGTTTGAATCCCTTCTTTGTTTTGCTGATTTGAACACCAAGATATTTGTTTACTTTCCCTAATGATTTTAAGGAAAAGTGTTCATTGAGTTTTGTTACAAAAGTTTCTCTCCTTTTTGTATCTTTGCCTATATATAGAATATCATCAACATAAATCAATACAAATTCTGGAGAATCACCTTCACTCTTAACAAAGAAACAATTGTCAGCAGTAGTGGCAACAAAGTTCATAGTTTTAAGTACTTTGACTAAACATTCATACCATCGCTTGCCAGATTGTTTCAATCCGTATAGACTTTTGTTTAATAGCCATATATCATTTTTGTTTGTATATTGACTATGAGGAGCTCTTACATATATATCTTTATCTAATTTGGCATGTAAATATGCAGTTTGTATATCATATTGAAATACCTCGAGATTAAGTGCTGATGCTATAACTAGAGCTGTTTTAACACTCTCAGTTCTTACAGTAGGAGAGTAAGTGTCTGTATAATCCTCAGGATATCTTTGACCATAACCTTGTGCGACTAGTCTGGCTTTATACAGTGTGTTACCTCCTTCCAAATTTTTAATTTTATATATCCACCTGGTACCAATAATAGTCTTATCCCTTGGGGCTTGTGTGGGTGTAAAAACATTCAATTCTTGTAAGCTATTCATCTCCTTGGTCATTGCTGATTCCCACTTTTCTCTTTCTTTGAGGGGAAGTTTCAGCACTTCTTCATAAGTGTTTGGTGTTACTATTTCTCCATTCATACACATTACATAATCTTTGTATTTATTAGGCACCTGATTTCTGTTACTTCTGGTTGTTCTCACTGGTATACTATCATTGTCATGCAAATACCTTGCTTCCTTTTTTGTTACTGAATCAGTTTTTATTTTGTGTTGACTATTTGTCCATGTTCTAACTTTGTTTTTGCGTGTGCTGTTATTGTTTTTCTTTTCAATATTCTCATTTTGATGTTCAGTGTCTGAATTGGTGTTTGGGAATATTTCATTAAGGTGTATTTTGGACCAATTGACCTGTTCATGATACTGCTGTTCTTGAAATTATGAATCTGTTATTGTTATCAATAAATCTGTATCCTTTTGTGCCTGTTTCGTATCCCATGAATTTAAGTGTTTTGGATACGTTTTCACCTTTACGCCTTAATTGTTTAGGTATATGTACGTCTGCAGTGACTCCAAATATATGCATGTGTGTTAACTTAGGTTTCCTACTGTACATTACTTCATATGGTGTTTTATTCACTATGCTGGACCAAGTCCTATTTTGGGTGTAATTGGAAAATTGTAAAGCTTCTGACCAGAATTGTTTACCTAAACCAGCATCTTCTAATGTGGATCTAATCATGGTTTGTAGTGTTGAGTTCTTTCTCTCTACCACTCCGTTCTGGAATGCAGAGAAAGGACTAGATGTGTAATGCAACATCCCTTTATCTTTTAGCCATCGTGAGAATTCGTTTGACATGAACTCACATCCTCTATCTGTCATAATTTGTTTTATTCTAATGTTGTGTTATGTCTCTATGCGTTCGTAAAATTCTTTGAATTTCTGAAATGTTTCATCCTTATGTCTTAATGTGTAGACAAACCCATAACGACTATAGTGATCCACAATGGTTAGAAAATAGCGTTTTTTATATGTGATTGATGGTGTCAATGGGCCAACTAAGTCCATGTGTACTAATTCAAAGATTTGTTTGGTTGACCTGATTGATTTTTTGGGCCTGGGGCTAGTTTTGAGTTTTGTGGATTTACACACTGAGCATTCTAGATAGTTTTTACAGTTTTTTATTTTAACACCATCAGCATGTTCAATCATTTTTTGTACTACAGGAAAACTAGCATGTCCTAATTTTCTATGTAAGATATGGGCACATTCATCATGAATAGGTTTGCCTATATTAGGTCTTTTATCATTGGATGAGTTTTTGTTGTTATGAACTACCTCATGTTCCTCATTATCACTATTACTATTTTCTTCGTTATTTATGTCATTGTCATCCTCTATGTTGGAATCAATATTGTGTAAACATCTTTCATTTGTTATTAAGTAAGGTAAGCCTCCTTTTATAATGACAGTACCTACGCTTGTTTCATTTTTCTTTAAAGCTGCATTCCCTTTTGAAAAGACTATGTTTATGCCAGATTCTCTGCTTAGTTTTATTGCACTAAGTATGTTATGAGTTATTTCAGGTATTAACAATACCCCCTCTATTTTTCCTAGGCCAGGTAAGATTATATTTCCTCTACCTATAACTTGGACCTTCTCTTGATTAGCTACTTTGATTATAAATTTATCTTCAACAAACGAAGATAATATATTTTTGTTGTGTGTAGTGTGATTTGTTGCACCAGAGTCAATGAGCCAATTGTTATCTTCTGGTCTATGTATGTTGTTGTTGTTGTGTTTGTTCAGTCCATTCAATGAACCAGATTTTCTATCTCTTGAATCATCTCTACCCCCTCTATGTTCCTTATAGATGGGTGGACTTCTATATCTATGTCTGTCAGTGGATGACTGTCTGTTGTGATATCTATCTCTATGATCTGTCCTATGTTTATCTCTGAGGAATTTAGGACAATCTCTTCTATTATGCTCTTTGGACCCACAATTATGGCATTTGATTGGTTCATGGTACCTTTCTTGAAATGCCATTTTCTTATATTGCTTATGCTCTATGTGATTATTATAACGATTTCTTCTCAAATTGTCTTCAGCTATCAACCTATTAGAAAGGTTTTCTATGGATAAATACCCTAAATTGATTGTATCTAAATGGGATATATAATTATTCCAAGATGGGTCTAATGAATTGATAATAACACTTTTCATTGTTTGATCTGAAATTATTTCTCCTCTTAGTTGTAATTCTGCTCTGACTTTGTTTAAGTATATTAAATGTTCACTTATGGTGACCCCAGATTTTAACCTGGCTGAAAAGAAATCCTTAGACATTCTTGTTGTAGTGGCTACACTATCACTGTGAAACAGCTTAAACATGTATTGAACAATTTCTGATACAGTTAGATTTGACTTAATACTATGATACATAGCAGGAGATATACTGGATATTAGTAAGAAAAATGCTCTATGGTGTAGGCAGTCCAATCTTAAAGTCCAAGGTCTTTTTGGAGGGTTAGTAATGAAAAACAATAAATTTTCTTTCATAAGCTGTTGGAGCTTGGAGCTGTTGGCACCACTCTTGTAAATTAACACCATCTACCCTCAGTTTTGGGAAATCATTGGGTAAATTCCCAATGTTGTTAGCTCCATTACTTACAACTGGAGGAAGTCCATGGTCTTCTAAGTGTTGGTAACCGCAGAATGGCATGGGGATGCTAGCGACGACTTTAAATGGCAGTCTCTGTCTTTCTCTTGCTTCGAAGCTGTCTGTGTAGCTTTGCACATGCGCATTGTCCATTTCGCTCCTGAAGTCATGGTGAAAGGTTCTCGTCGCTGCAGCTCCCTTGCATTGTTCTTCTTCGGAAGACTCGGTCTCTGGTTCAGCCTTGGGAGTCCTGGTGGCGATGGGAGTCCTTTTATTGAGAGCGCTGGTCTCTGGAATTGTTTGCGGCGTAGGTTGGTATCTGCAGGGCTCTCTGGGTTCAGGCATCGATGCTTTCGCTGTCTGCATAGAGGCGTGCGATCTTCGGGAAGTTCGTTTACTCACTGTTCTTCCTTTTGTTTTTTTTACTGCAGTTTTTCGCTGATTCTTTAGTTATTTTCAATTTTGACCCAAAAGTTGCAAAAAGCGTTTTCATTGCAGACTCTACTTGATTTTCTATTGATTCTTCTTCAGTCTCTGTGTCAGACTCTTCTGATGTATGGATCTTTTCTCTTTTGTTTTTTGCATCAAGTAAGTCCTTTCGCGCCAGATATTTTGAATCTTGTCTTCTGATTGGCTCTTCATCACTTAGACTGAAGGTTTGTTGAAACCAAGATGGCTGCCATTCAAAATTTTGCGCGGGACCGTTGTTCTTCTCCTTCGTTGCATTTTTGTCTGTAGACAAATCGCTCACCTTTTTTGAGTCTTTATTTTCATCTGTAACGATGTGCTTTTCTCTCGCTGCTCCGCTTTTTTCCAGTAAGTCTTGGAGGTTCGCGATGAGGTTTTCATCGTTCTTTTGATCTTTTAAAAGTTTTAGTATTTCTGACCTGAGTTTGTTATTTTCTATTTCATTTTCTTTTTGATCATTGTTCTCATCTATTATTTCTTCGTTGTCTGTAGTACAGTCTTCAGATTCTCTCGATATTTCAGTTGCGTATTCATCAATTATTTCTTGTTCTGCTTCCATTTCTTTAGTATATGCCCTGGTGTTCGGTCTTATTTTTTTGCTTTTTGATTTTTCTCTCTCAGACATTGTTGAATTTTTTTATTGAGTCAATTAACCATCCTCTGCTACCAAATTGTTGCAATATTTTCAGGATCAGACTCAATAATTAAAGTAAGAATAGTATGTTTAAATAAAGCTCTGTTTAATCACAGATGGCATTCTATATTCACTGAATATTCACAAATAGAAGCACTGAAAAATGGCATACAGCTCCTTATATATACAAGGGGAGGAGCTAGATATGGGAGTGGTTAGACATACATACATTAAGCAATGGAAATAAGTTAACTCTTGATATACTGTACAGATACTATTTACATGATGGAGAATAAAGCATTTACTTGTGACATATAATGATATTTTTGAAGTATGACCTAAGAAACATAAATTAAATCTGTTTTGCCAATCCAATGATTTCTAACACAATTGCTAACACAATTTTCAAACAACCAAAATAACATAGATTTGGACATCATCAGATGGAGTATACAAATAAAACTGACAATTTTATTGGTAAAAGGCAATAGAAGAGATCAATTATGATAAAAGTTATGTCCAGTAACTGAATGTTGAACAAGTAATGAATTGCTCATGTGCAAGTTTCAAGTTAACCTAAAATGGAGCTATATGTATATATGTACATAAGTAATCATAATAAGAGGAAATCAGGGACAGTTCTCAAAGGAGATAGCATCTTTGCGCAATATTGTTAGATAAACAGAATCCACATGCTTGTCTGCTCCCAAGAGCTTTGATATTATGGCTGCTAATGGATCTCTGTGAAGACCAGGACAATAGTCTGGTCTAACTACTAAGTATAATAGTCTAACTATAAAGACTGTATTACTATTCTTCTCATTCTTACTAGTACCTATCTCTTCCCACTTATGGCTATATCCATATTGCTTGTATCTTTTCAATTTATATTGTTTTTATTGTTTCCTAGTATGATTTGATTGCTATTAGTATCCTATGACTATTGCTAAGTGTTGTATCTTATGAACCTTGATGAATATATTTTATTTTTTCTTTATGTACACTGAGAGCATATGCACCAAAGACAAATTCCTTATGTGTCCAATCACACTTGGCCAATAAAAAATTCTATTCTATTCTATTCTATTCTATTCTATTCTATTCTATTCTATTCTATTCTATTCTATTCCATTCCATTCCATTCTATTCTATTTGTCCGAAGAAGCAAATCTGCTCAATTTTAAACTGTGTAAATGAATTTAATGCACTCTTTATCCCTGGAAATGTGGAAACTCCCACAGGAAGGGTAGATCAACCTGATTTGATGATTGACAAAGAAATTGAAAGAGATTGGGACCACACCACATCTTTCTACCCCATAGTTAAGTATGAGCCAAAAGAGCAAAAAATGAACATTTACAGTTCTCAAACTTCTGGACATCTGAACTGGCATCTGAACTGGAAAAGGAATCTGAACTGAATTGTTAGATATACAGAAGCATCTAAATTTAGCAAATTACTTAAAATACAATTTAAATTTATTAGGTGCAAAATACAGGGGATGAGGGATATCCCTTGCCTTCTGTATCCATGAGGTGGCAAGAGAAAACAAATGCCCAACAATGTAATTATGCAAATCTTTGTGTCAGATATCAGGATGCAAAAGCACAGTAAGTATAGTATAGTACACAGTGACTGTAGTAATATTTAAGTCTGTGCTTAAATATATCTGGAATAAAATGAAATCTGTCTGCTTTTCTTTTCTTTTTTTTTATTAGAAATGTTGTGTTCCATCTTACCATAAAATTTCCTAAATAGACTTCAGTTTTAAACTTCAACCTTTGAATGGATGACTGACTGCAAAGAGAAAAAGTACTATGGGAATAAAGCAATGAAGGGAAAGAAATGATAGACAGCCAATTTATGGATGGCCAAAATATCAAGTCACTCTGGAGAGCACAAAGTAGAATATTACTTTATAAGCTGAACATCAATAAATGAAAAAAATAGTCTAGCTGCTATATGCACAGTCATCTTGAGATACTGGTTACATAGGAGATATATGGGAACTGGCACATGAAATTCTTGATTGTAGGGGTCCCAAACATCATAACTAACTTGATGGAATGATGAAAGGAATCAGGAATTTTCTTGATGAGCACGATTGCTCAAAATTTTCATTGCTTAAATAAAAACATATAGTTCTAAGATTTGATTTTTTGAGATTGGTACCCAATCTGGGGTTGGTCCTGGACTCACAGTTCCCACTTAAAAAGCTGGTGGTAATTGAAACCTGGAGAACTTTCTCACAGGTCCATCTAATGTGGAAGTTATGTCCTTTTCTTCAGACAGTCACTCATACCTAAGTTGTATTAGAAATGGACTTCCCTAATAAACTCCACACTTGGCTCTCCTAGAAGACAATTTGGTAGTTACAGTATAACTGGTCCAAAATACAGCAGCACAGGCAATGATGGGAATTCTATAATACGCTTTTGTGTCATTGCTGCTTCATGAGCTGCACTGGTTGTCAATTGGCTTCTCAGCGAAATTTATGGTATTGGTAATCATTTATAAAACTGACCTGGCATAGGCCTTATTGTTTAGACAATCCTCTATCTCTAATAGTTTGTGCCCATTCTGAACATCTCTGAAAACCTGATTTTGCTCTCAGACTTGGAACTAGGGAACTTTTCAAGCTTCTGTTGGTTTTCTTTTGGGTTGTCCTTTTCTGGATGTCTGTGTTTTTTTAAACTATAATTATGTTGTTCCTATGTTTAAAATGTAAGGCCCCTGGAGGTGTCTTAGAGATGTCAGGCAACCTCTAAATCCCATTAATCAATGAAGTGAAAATTAGGTAGGAAGGTGAACATTCCCCACTGCAGTATCAATAATAATAATACCATCAATAATTAAGTAATGATTGCCTGCAATTGGGAGTACTCACCCACCCATGAAGGAGAGCTGCAACCCTCCATCTGTTAGGTTTTCAGCTCATGCAGAAGACTTTGTATCTGGAGAAAACCCTAACTTTTTATTGTTTCAAAAGCCCTCAGTTTTTAAGTCACTTCAAAGATGTTAATACACAACCAGTAGTGTGATTCCTGGGTTCAACCAGCTCCAGGCAATTATGCATGCACTCAGGCAGCTGGGGAAAATGAGCATTAAATCTGTGCCTGCTGGCTCTGTTCAACTTGTGTGCCCTCCTCAAGAAAGATTGTGCTGTCAGGATTGACAGAAAATGATGGGGAAGGTAAACACTGTTGCAGGAAAGTAAGCAAATTTCTGAACTTTCAAAATTTTTGTGAAATGAAATGAAAGTATCTTATGCTACTGAGCAGAAATTATCTCAAGTAAGATGAATGAGGAAATTAGGTGCAAAAATGCAGAAACATTAGTCCTTAGGAAAGATTGAACCCTTTTGACAAATTTTATCAGTCTGACCAATAAAGACTTTTTGATTTTTGATCAGAATGGCCTTTCTGCAATGTTATGTCCTCCACATGCATTGGAACTACGGTTCCTAAAATTTCACTGGGTTTTTGAGAGCTGTACTTCCAACTCATTTCAAGATTATGAAGCATGGAAGACTGATGGAATAACCAAGCAAACTGAACAAGTGCTGCTATACAAATGATGCATTCTGAATTGTTTAGTAAAAAGCCAGATTCAATCTGTGAAATGAAGATGATGGAAATGATGAAAAATTAACTTAAATGGAAGATGATGATAAATTGCAGTTTGAGGGGAAAGCAAAGTCTCTGCTACTGTTTGATATCAATCTGACTTAGTTCTGAGATTTATTTTACTTTGCAAAAAAAAAGGAACTACTTTCTAAATGAAAAAGAAAAAAGATGGACATGTTCGTTGGTTGAGTATGAGGAAAATCAAGAGCTGATTTGTGGTTTAGTTCCCAATGCTATGCAAAAATTTCTTACAGGATAATGGACTTGGTAATGTTCCTACTGAGTCAGCCTACATACTATCTTAACTCAGATTAACATTAATGGAAGCAATTTGACTTCTTCTGAGAGTCTCCTACACAAAATGTATCCATAGCCCTGAATTTTTTGCTCTGATTTATCTTTATTGCTTATCCTATTATTTGACACATGCTTGAGATAAAGGTGTAAAAATACAAATCACTATGTTTTTAGCTCCTTTTATTTCCAACTTCTGGGAACGATTGAGGGCAAATGAAGAAGAAGGGGCTAGCAGAGAATGAGGTAGCTAGATGGAGTCACTGAAGCAGTCGGTGTGAGGTTAAATGGTCTCCAGGGAATAGTAGAGGACAGGAAGGTCTGGAGGAAAGTTGTCCATGGGGTTGCTCTGGGTCAGATATGACTTCGCAACTAACTACAAATTTCCAACTTCAGTTGGAAAAAACCTGTTAATCTACCCAACAAGCAATGCAGTCCAACAGATTTCCATTGTGGTGGAATATGTCTCCCCCACCCCCCCCCTCTCTCTCTATGTGTGTGTGTGTGTGTGTGTGTGTGTGTGTGTAAAAGTTTTAAAGTTTACAATGGAGTTACCCCAAAAGAAATGGGCAATGCAGCTTTTGGAAACCTAGAGCCCTCTGGTTGTATGGAGGGTATGACACAACCAGGATTCTGTATCTGTGAATTCTAGGTGTTGCAGTTTAAACGTATCCATAACCTCTTCTCAATTATCAGCCCATGCAATTAAATTTGGCAGAGGAGGCATGGTGTGGATCGGGGTGGGTTCTACTTACCTTTACTACTGGTTTGTAACGGGGCTGCGTGCGCATGTGAGCGAAGTGAGCACATGCATTCATGCTCTTGTGCGCATGCGCAGAAACATTTTGATGATATCGGGGTCGGTGGGCGGAGCCTCCCATCGGTTTTACTACCAGTTCTATAGAACCGGTGCGAACTGGGGGCAACCCACCACTGGTGTGGATACCATGAGCTAGGTTGGTCCCTAGCTAGCAATTTGATTCCAGGAAATGGGTCTTCTCTTCCATGGCACCTGCCTTATGGAACATTCTTTTCTCCAAGATATGATTAATTCCATCCCTGTTGCTAATCTGGAAGGTCTCTCATGAGTTGGTAGTGTTATCAGGCCTGGGGCGGGGGGGGGGAGGCTTGGAGAACAAGAGACATGCTTCACTAATTCCATTGCTAAGGTGTCCATTCTTATCCTCTCTTTACCTAGAGTTTGTATATTTGTTTTTTATAATATTTATCTTCTAAGATGGATTTTTATATCTTTGTATCTGTTGGTTTCTTTGATTGTTGTACACTGTACAGTATCATTTTTTGAGAAATGGTTGGCTATACAAATTAGATGAAGAAAGAAAGAAAGAAAGAAAGAAAGAAAGAAAGAAAGAAAGAAAGAAAGAAAGAAAGAAAGAAAGAAAGAAAAGAAAAGAAAAGAAAAGACTAAAAACCTTACCTCTGTTCTATTTTTCCAAAGTTGTGGAAGGCACTTGCAAAGCAACATGGAGAAAACTGTCAAAGCAGAAGAGGTAGCTGCATACGACTCAAGAGAGTTAATGGAAAACATCAACCTCCACTTGTTCAATTGACTTATTCTTTTTCTCTTTGGCTGATGAAGCAAACAAAGCTAATTATGGATAGAGGAGTCTTCTCATGCTTTTATTTCTTTACCTGAATTGCCTGGGTATAATCAACCAAATCCTCCCTGTTGTGTCACCAAAGGGAAGAGAGGGGGGGGGGGGGGAGAGAGAGAGAGAGAAAACAGACAGACAGACAGACAGACAGACAGACAAAACAGCTAACCGTGAGGAGGAAGTGGATAATCGAAGGGCAAACCTACACACTCAGAAATAAATCCTTTTTAGTTTGGTGGGCTTCCTGCCTGGCAATTGAATATGGGAATGCAGCTTAGTTTAACCAGATTTAAGTGTATTTTGCATATGGAATTGCTGCTGCCATATGAAATATATATAGCTACTTTGCCCCCCTCTCCTGCCATTCTATGTTCCAGCTGCTTCCTATCTGCATCCTCCATTCTACCCAGTCTGCCCTGGCTTGTCTGGCACCAATCTTCAGTGTGAAATTGATGAAAGAAAATGGATGGCACAAAGTTGAGAAATAGCTTCCACTTAGTCCACACTTTCTCTGATTTGTTTGGTTCTTACAGATACGTAGAATGCCTGTCAGCAAGCTGATGCTTAAATACAACAGGTGTTTGCCACCTGCAATTGCTTTTGCTTTTGCTTTTGACCGTGATCAAAAGGGAAAATTGAGTGAGATTTTAATTCCATCTGTTCAAAGAGGAGGAGCCATTGCTTTTTTTCATCACTGGGAAAGTGTCAAATTAGTGAGCTAGAGAAACTAGAAAGACGTGCAACCCAGGTAATAGTCAAAGAATTTTCTCTGCCAAAGAGACTAATTTGGGTGTGCTGAAAGATGTTGATGTTTCAGCCTACACTAGATGTATACCTTACATAGCAAACTCCTTCTGAGCCAGAGTACTTAGCATCTTAAACTGAGAGAAATCTTTATGGGAACAATCCTACTATTCTTCTTCAAGGTCTTCAGTTGGTTCTCTATATATCTAATTGCCAGGGTTTGTTGCAAAAATCAAATCCAAAAAGCGCACACAGGCAGACTGATGCAGCAAGATTCATTAACTTCTTTATATGCATAATAATACATGAAGTAAATTTACAATATCGATGTAGGTCTTCTTCAACGTATTAGCAGTTACAAGCAAAGCACACAGGCAGCAGTACAGCAGAGATGCAAGTCCAGACTTGTTTCATTTCAGAGCTGAGCACAGAGCTTAATACAAAGAGAGCCTCCTCTATACAGGGCAGTTAAGCTTCTGCATGGACTCAGTTGCCTAAACCATGCCCAGACTTCAAGCTTAAGTTTCTGTTTCTAAACAGCCTTCATTGGCTGAGCCTGTTACCATTCCTATTCATCGGCTGACTTGTTACCATGTCTCCATTCAGTCCCCATTGGCCGATCTATTCCACTCCATGAATATTCATACTCTGACACTAATGACATGCCAGGGTCCTGGTAACAGTAAACCTAAAAAGCAAAAGAAACACAAAAACCCGGAGAGTTATTCATTGGCTGGACTCACATCAAGGAAGAGCCTTGGTGGTGCAGCGGACTAAGTGCTGTTATGTAGCACTTAGCTGCCAGCTGCCAGCTGCCTGCAATTAGTGCAAGTTCAAATCTTACCAGGCTCAAGGTTGACTCAGCCTTCCATCCTTCCGAGGTAGGTAAATTGAGGAGCTGGATTGTGGGGGCAATAAACTGACTTTGTAGAAACACTGCTTATGGGGGGAGGGGCAAAAGCCCTAATAAGGAGGTATATACAAAAGAATGAAGGTTATTGCTATAAGTGCATTGTAAGCCGCCCTGAGTCTTCGGAGAAAGGGCGGCATATAAATTGAACTAATAAATAAATAAATAATAAATAAATCCAACTTGGGTGAGGTAAAGGAGACAATGTCATCATGCCAATCTCCCAATTGACTGTGTGGTTAAAGAGGTTAATTTAACAAAATAATCTTGATAGTTTTATATTTACTTTTCCCTGTCAGCTATGCCATGGAAAAAATTGGAGGTCTTAACACTCAATTTCTTGCTATTAGAATACAAGCAATATTACTATGAAACCTGGTCTGTTATTGGCATTCTATTGGCATTTTTCTCCCTAAATTATAAACAAGATTTAATAGCCACCCAACCACTTTCTACCTATGGGAGGGCGAGTTTCTTGTCAAAGTGATTGCTTCATGTTTGACTGGTGATCTTCCCTGTCATCTCCTGTAAGGTAAGTGCTCATTGGATTCAGTGATAGCTTCAGGCAAATGAAATAGGTGAACCTAAACACAGTATGTGCACGGTGTGCCCTTTTGAAGAAGGTTCTTTTTAGCCTGGTTTGTATGTGTGTGTGTGTGTGTGTGTGTGTGTGTGTGTGTAATTTAACAATAGAGTTCTGTGTGAAGCAACTTTTAGATAAACAGGGGACCAGACATAACATTAGGGATGGGATAAAAACTGCAATAGAAAAGGCAACAATATGAAATAGGTAGACATTTCCACAACTGGAACCAGGGTTTTTGAAGTCCTTTGGGAGATGGTTCTTATATTTCTAACATTACTTCTATAGATTTTTTAAAAACGTTTTCTAACACAAAACCCCCAAAATTCTGGCTTTGCAATCACATTGTCAAAATTAAAGAAGCAGGGTTAGAACGGATACAGAAGGGCTCACATGTGGCTCTGGGGCCATTAATTGATCTTCTTTGGATTAAGAGAAAATATGAAAGATTGAATGATTTCACTATAGTAATGGCATTGTCCTCAAACTAATTTACATTTAAAACCTCACCTTTGGAAAGAGAACTTAAAAGATTAAAGGGAAATTCGCAAATACATTCTAATTTATATGAAATACCCTGAGGCAGTTGCTATACTTGATAAAGGAATGTTAATAGTGTGGTGATATCTTAGCATGGGAAATCGCATCACTGATATTGAATGAGAAAATTGAGGCAGAGAAAAACTTTTTCTACCTATAGCCAAGAATAAACTAATCCAGGAGTTTATGCAAACATTAGGCTACAATTTTATGTTCTAAGGTATACTTGAAGAACAAAGGTTGATGGGTGGGTAAGGCTAGCTTTTTTTCTTGAGATCTGAGATTGGAGAAGTGGAGTTAGGCTGAAGTGGAGCCTTCATGATATTTGCCCATTAATCTGTTGCGTTCATGACATAATTGATGTCAATGTATATATTGCTAAGTAACTGTACATTACAAAATAGCAATACACTTACTCTCAAAGACAGTCTCTTCCCCAAACATACAGAAAATCCACGGATCAGTAAAACATTGATTAGAGCCAACAAAAATACAGAACAATGTGAAACCATTGATATTTCAGGGATCAAAAACTAAGTAAATGCTACATGTTTAGAACTGGGGAAGCAGAAAACTCACATCCTTCCTCTTCTCCCTCTTAGTTGACAAGTTTTTTTTTTTCAACTGTTGTCTTTTAACAGAGAGATGCACAATTTGAGGGCCCTTGGTTGAAAACCCTCAAAAAAGGGGCTTTCAAATTTAATATGATAAAGATAAAATATATTATGTACATACTTGGAGAATATGTACATGCAACAGAATCAGTGGTGGGTTTGGTTCACCCCGGATCAGGTGAACCGGTAGTGGCGGCGGCGGGAGGCTCTGTCCATCTACCTGGACGCTTCTGTGCATGCGCAGAAGTGGTGCATGCGTGAGCACGCACGCCCTCGAGAGAGCCGGTAGCAAAAGGTTTTGAAACCCACTACTGGACAGAATGGTAATATATAGATTCTTTGCCCTCCTTCCAATGGACTCAAAACCATGTGCACAGTTCCAGCTCCCTCTGTATTTTCACAGCAACTTTGTTAACAAAGACATTTGCAGAAGGAAGGATCCAGAAAACTTAAGATAGCAGTTGTGATTACACAATTGAAAGTCTGCTGTAGGCTTCAGTTATGTGGTTTCAGCTGCCATCTTAACTTTTTTTCACTATTCCTCTGGAGACATCCCAGCCTACAAGATTTTGACATAGGCCCAAGATAGATATTTTGAGATAGATCCAAGTTCCCCTGTGAACTTCATGATTTATTTGAATTCTATATTCTCATTACTACACTGTGCTGAACTTTCTCAATGAAAACCAGGAAGACTAAAGAATATAATGAATTGCAAATATGTCTCTGAAAAAGCTAAGACTGCCCTTGGCTATTATTAGGCAACAAGAATATACATTACTAAAATTGTTATTAAATTGACAGCATCAGGCCTAGAATTAGAAGGATCAGAAGCATATACCCAGACATTCAATATCTTTGATGAAATTCTCAAAAATATAATGCTGGTAAAGACAGTTGCTAGCAGCTGCAAATTGAGGAAGCAGAAATAGAATGATAAACATGTAATGATAGTTCAGGAGGTACACAAAAGAGTAGCAATTCTAAATAAATCTATCTAAAGGCCACTAGTTGCTATAGGGATCAATATGGTCAAAAATAGACACTCTTATTTCTAATACTGAGACACAATACTATTATAACCAGATGATTTGTAATGTTGGACAGCTCTATCCTAAACATTTACATTTACATATAATAAAGACTTGGCTTTTTTTTTTCTTGTTACTCATCTCTAATAAAATTGTAGTTAGGCCATGGAAAGTTCATGTTCTGAATGTTCAAGATGGACACAAGACTGATTTTCTTTAGGAACCATCAAATTTGATAGAGTAAGTTTTGAATGCCCTTCACAGAACATAACTGGACTCAAAGCTAAAATAAATACAAATATATTGTAGAATATCTTGCTATTGGCATAAAAGATGTAACATTCAGAAAAAAAAGACTTTGTGAAGAATAGAACTAGAGCAAGAAACAGTGGAGTACTTAAAATCAACACCCAACCAACACAGTTGTGTCACCTACATAGATGAGAATATTTCTGAACTGGAATATAAATTAGGGTCAGATCACACTCAGTTACACACTTAAATACTGGCTGTCCAAGTGATAGGTTTCTTTCCTCAAAATGTTCTGGTTACTACCAATAAAGTCCTCCAAACACAGTTTGAATTACTGTGGGATTGCCTCTCTTCAACTTAATCTGCCCACCCTATAGATCAGTGATGGCTAACCTTTTTGCCGTCGTGTGCCAAAAGTGGGGGGAGCATGGGGAAGGTTAGCACACGTGCATGCCTGCGCCCATAATTCAGTGTGCCCTGCCCCTGCGCATACATGCATGATCCCACCGTGCAACCCCCGCTTTTGGGACACTATGGCACAGTGGGCCCAGTTGGCCCAGTTTTCACCCTCCCCAGGCTCCAGAGGCTTTCTTGGAGCCTGAGGAGGGTGAAAACGACCTTCCCCAACCCCCCAGAGACCTCTGGAGGCTGGAAACAGCCCATTTCCTGACTTCCAGTGGGACCAGAAGGCCTGAAAATCAGCATAGTTTAAAAAAGATTTGACCCAGTAATACACTGTCCACAAAATATATATGGTGTGAAAAGAAAACTGCAAATTAAAAAACGTTTTTTTAAAAAACATTTTTTAAAAAAGACTCAGCTTTCCATCCTTCCAAGGTTGGTAAAATGAGGAGCTACAGGAGGCCATCGCAGCTGAAAACAGAGCTCGGGAGCCTGTTTTTGCTGGCAGAGCTCTCGGGCCATCACAGGTGCCCTCGACATGAGTAATGTGAAGCTGGACACGCCCAACCTGGACACATCCACCCCGGCCTCACAAGATCAAGCTCAATCCTGATGTGGCCCTCAATGTAATCAAGTTTGACACCCCTGGTGTAGACTATTGCCTCTAACCTATTTTAGACACACCCACAAGTATTGCCCATCTTTGGGTTAAATAGGAAAGCTCATCTTAGAAGAGACCTAAAGACTGGAGTAATGAAAGAATGATAAGATTTCAGAGAAAAGACTGTGATGGAGGGAATATCTATTTTAGCTGTCTCTTCACAATATTTATTCACAGCAGCTCTATCATCAAGTTGCATGACAAAGCCTGAGGCTTATTACCTGCATGTGGGCAGTCAGGTATAACTATGAGAGATTCTAAATGCTCAGCTATGACTAATTCAATTTTTGAATTCCCTTCTAATTTTATTGCATAGAGATTTCATTAAAATGGCATACCTAGCCAAGTTATTTCTCTTGTTTTCCTCCCTTTTTTTCTCCCTTTCAAATTAAAACCAACCTATTGTTTTCTATTAAAGAAGTCAACCATTGTTCCGCCCCCACCTCCTAGATTTTAGGAAATGTACAGCTTGATGGAGAACTCACACACTGATTTGGACTCTTTTCATCCTTCTGTCTCACCCTTCTTAACACAGCCAATATGAACCAATATGAGTTCTCTGAAATTTTCTAAGGAAGCCACTTGGAAGAATTCATAAAATATTGCACAAATATTGATGTAGAGGTACATGATTGTATGTCAATGTAACTTTTTATTGGTTTAGTGTTTTAGTTATTAAGGTGCATCACAAAAGCACCTTAATACAACCATAAAGATCCATCACATCAAGGACACACACACACACACACACACACACACACACAGAGAGAGAGAGAGAGAGGGGGGGGAGTTTAATACAACCATATGTACAATCATAGCAATAATATTCTAAACAGAGTTTATCCTATGTGGAGTAGAAAAGAATGGAAGAGTAATGGAGATAAATACAAAGATTGGAAATATTCTGAAAATGTCAAGAATTGTGCCTAAAAGTTCAAAAATCTAAAAATAAAGCCATGCAAATTCTAGTGATTTACTTTAAAAATAAAACCAGGTAATTCCTAACTTTAAAATTCAGACAAATACAGTTTTGCCAGCATTTTCATACTTGATTGAAAGTCAGCATTCTAAACATTTTTGTTAAACTGATATGCTTTTTGTTCTTTCTTTGCAGTACTTTCCCATTCCTTTCTACTTCTTTCTTAATACAGTATTTGAAACTTGTATAAGAGAAAAAGAAATTAGGCTATAACATATATAACAGTTAGAAGCATAAGTGAAATCTTTGTGCCCCCAGTAATACATTCATAGTAATATCCTAATTGTAACAATAGTGATGCTCACATAACCTAAGGCATCTGGAAAAAAATAATGTTGGTGTTCCATCATTGCTCCTTGCAACTACTAAATCGTTAATAGCACTTGTAATCTCTGTTGTCATCAAATGAGCTTGCAATAATCATTTATCTTTAGTTCTCCTATAGGTTCTCTTCTGAGTGGTTTGTAAGAAATGTGCAATACACAGTTAAAAATCCAAGGAGTGCTAACTCAAGAGATACACACTCTTTTGATTTAATTATATTAAAATTAATACACCAATGCATTAAAATAAAGGATTTTTTAAAAAAATATTTTATAGATATGTGCAAAATAAATTCAATAAGAAATCATTGACAGGAATGGATCTCTTTATTTGAAACCATTTCAGTAATATTAATACATTTATATATTTTTCCTTGTGTCTTGGATGCTAAATATAGGCTCAGATCATTTTATGCTACCTACTCAAAAAAAAGTTATGCTTTTACTCTGGGGTAAGAAGGCAGAGTGTCTGTGAAGTAAGACCAAGAAGTGTTGGATGATTGGCTGGTGCCTGTTACACCTATATCAGGGGTGGGCAAGTGTGGTCCTTTTACAATCTGTGGACTTCAACTCCCAGAATTCCTGAGACAGCTTGGCTGGGAGTTGAAGTCCACAGGTTGTAAAAGGGCCACATTTGCCCACTCCTGACCTATACTGTGTTCTGATCTTCCTTTTCTGGGGTGAAAGTCAGTCTTGACCCAACTTCTGTATTGGAAGCAACATAGTGAGTAGAAGACAGAGGGCTGTAAAGAAGACTATTAAAATCCTTCTACGCTACAGGTTGTCCATCTCTGATTTAGATTATAAAGTCTGAGATCAATTTTGCATCTCATCTGGAAATAAATTAGGCACTTTAGCCTTAGCAATACAATCATAGAATGAAGATATAAACTGTGAAGATCAGCCTGTTTATGCAAATCATAATCCATTACTTTGTAAGGGTAGCAAATGTGAATCAGAATGAGATTTTATAAATTCAAAATAATATGCCTTGTAGTTGCAAGAGACACCTTAAAGGGTTGGCCAGTCAACATTCTGTAATTAGGATTACATCTGTCTGCATCAATGGTTTATAAGAAGTGTTGCTGATTCAAGCTGAAGGAAGAATTTCATTAGCTATTTGTTGTCATGGAATCGGCAAAATATTTATTAATGTTGATGTGACAGACTCACGAAATAGATGTTTTCTGAACTGTGTGGCATCACTGCAATTCCAAGGAATATAGACATCCCGTAATTTTTTGTCCTAAATAAGTTGCATGTGTTTGTTTATGGGAGATGCATGAGCAATGGGTTTTGTTGAAGTATATTGATACAAGATGAAATGAGAAAAGAGAAACAGCCTGGCAGAGGGCCAAATATGCCAGTTTGGTTATGTTCAGGCACTGCCAGCTCAAATCTCACTATACCCAGCAACAAATGAGCTCATCTGAGAATTGTACCTTCGGTGTGCAGCATGACTACAAAGTATAAATCTTTTGTTTAGAATTACTGAGCTTTTTTTTTTAACTGCCAGTCATAACCATGTTTTGTGGGATCCAATTCCAGCCATCTGGATAATCTTGTACAGTGAAAGAAAATATTTCCCAAGAGAGCTTGTAATTAGTGATTTAAACACACACACATGCACAAACACACACACACACCATTCCTCTGTTGATATTATGTTTGCCTAGAAATTCCACTGAAGAAAAGAAAAAAGAGAAGAAAAGAGAAAAGAAGGGGGGAAAAAGAAGAAAGGAAAGGAAAGCTAAAAAAGAAAATAAGGAAATAAGAATTCTGTGGCATTTTAGAGACTAAAGTATGTCTAATGAAGAATATTTTAAAGGTAGCTTCCTCAAAATATGTTTAGTGTAGCCAGCATTTGTAACTGCTCCTGTGGAATCTTTTCTAAATGTTCAGAAATGTAACCTGACATCATTTTTTTCATTATAAGAGCAACATACAATGAGAAATGTGTCTGGTGCAATCTGTTGAGAGTTTGCAAGGAACAAAATAAGAATGTTAAATTGGGTGTTGAAGAGCTGATTGCACAGTTATGTAATTGGAAAAAGTCCTAATCAGACAAAGTAGGATTCTCAGAGATACTAAGGCAAATATAGGTAGAGATTAAGCTAGTGATGACAGACTTCTTATGAGACTGCCTGAAGTCAATAAGGAACTCAGGAATTAGGAAAGTTCTCAAAGGGAGGAGTCAGTCCAGAGAATAAAGAGGGTAGAATCCGTCAGCCTCCTAAGTAGAGCAGGCAGGAAATATGACCAAATTAGCTGATTCTACCTTATTGTAAGAATATATTAATAAATCTTGCAATTCTGAAAGTACAAATTTCCTGCCATCTTTTTTAGGGCAAATCTTTCCTGAGTTTCTTTCTCTGCCCATTATGCAGTTGTGGGTTCCCCTCCCCTCTCTTGTCTTTCTCTAGAGGGCTGCTTTTTCCCACTCTTCCAAGGTCATTCTCACATTCCATAGCAGAAATGAAACTCAGAGTTAAAATACCTAGAAAAAGCAATGGAACTGTGGGAGACAGATAGCAACTCATAGGGAAGAGGGAAGAAAGGAGCAAAAAAACTTCAAGTTACAGACCAATGGCTGGAATAGACAGAAGGGAAGACAGGATAGATAGATAGATAAAATGATAGATGATAGAAGAGATAGATAGATAGATAGATGATAGATAGATAGATAGATAGATAGATAGATAGATAGATAGATAGATGATAGACAGACAGACAGACAGACAGACCTTGGAGGTTTTCAAGTCCAGACAGATACCGTAGGAAGATAAATCATAGATAGATCATAAATAGGTAGACAAATAGACAGTCAGTCAGACAGACAGACAGACTGACTGACTGATGAGAAAGAGAGGGAGATAGAGAGGGGGAAGGAGAAGGAGAGGAAGCAGAGGAGAGAGAAAGAAAGAGAAAGAGAAGGAAAAGTTTAGAAGCTGGTGTGAAAGTGCATTAAGAAAGGGATTGTTAGACTGTCTTGTCATGCTACATAGAAGGAATGGCAGAGAAGAACATGAGAGTCTTTTCTATTTCTTTGAACAGAGATAGAATCTCTCTTACACAATAATATGGTTGAATCAACCTTCTAACCATGAAGGTAGCAAAACCTTGTACTCAGACTCAACCCCTCCAAGACTGAGTGGCTGTGGCTTCCGGCGTCCCGATATAGTCAGCAGGTGCCATCGCTGACTATTGGGGGTGAATCTTTGCCCCCCACAGAGAGGGCTCGCAATTTGGGTGTCCTCCTGGATGCACGGCTGTCTTTAGAACAGCATATGACGGCCGTGGCCAGGGGGCCTTTTATCAGGTTTGCCTGATTTGCCAGTTGCAGCCCTTTCTGGACCGGGACGCCTTGCGCACAGTCACTCACGCCCTTGTCACCTCCCGGCTGGACTATTGTAATGCTCTCTACATGGGGCTCCCCTTGAAGAGCACTCGGAGGCTCCAACTGGTCCAGAATGCGGCCGCGCGGGGTGGTTATGGGCGCAACTCATTGTGCCCATGTGACACCCCTCCTGCGCGAGCTGCACTGGTTCCCAGTGGTCTTCCGGGTGCGATTCAAAGTGCTGGTTACCACCTTTAAAGCGCTCCATGGCATGGGACCCGGGTACCTTCGAGACCGACTTCTGCCACCAATAGTCTCCCACCGGCCAGTTCGCTCCCACAGAGAGGATCTCCTCAGGGTGCCATCGGCCAAGTTATGTCGGCTGGTGACACCCAGGGGGAGGGCCTTCTCTGTGGGAGCCCCAGCCCTGTGGAATGAACTGCCCCCGGAAATACGTAAGATCCCCGACCTCCGGGTATTTCGCTGTGCACTGAAGACCCTGTTGTTCTACCAGGCCAGGCTATCGACATGATAATTTTAAATTGGGGTATTTTAAATTTCTGGGGTTTTAAATGGAGCCAAATTTATTTAATAATTTTAAATTTTAAATTGATGTTTGTCTTGTGTTTTTAAATAGGCTGTACACTGCCCTGAGTCCTTCGGGAGAAGGGCGGTATAGAAATAAAATTATTATTATTATTATTATTATTATTATTATTATTATTATTATTATTATTATTAATAATAATATTAATAATAATAATATTGTTGCTGTTGTTGTTGTTGTTGTTGTTGTACTGACTGATTAAGATCTTCACTAGGACAGGCAAATAATGTGCTTAGAAAAAATAGTCATTAAATAAAGAACCAAACTGTCTGGAGATAGATGTAGCAAAGTTTAAAAACTCCGGGGCAAACTACAGTAAACATGTTGAAAAGTCCCAAGATTGTCAAAGGCTAAAGATTATATACCTCAAAGAGAAGAATATGTGACAAATTACAAGCTCAATTTAGTTAATATATAGCCCTAAAGTATGACACATGTCAGGTGAGAAAGAAATGATTCTACTGTATAGCGCTAGGTCATACTTACCCCTTCAGTATTTTCAAATTACCATTTATGTGCTTTCTTTCAATTTCTCTGTTATTTATAGTATAGCACAATAAATATCAATACTTTATGCTCATCTGTTGACCTTTTTAACACTTTCTTAGGAAATGTCAGTCTGTTTTTCATTATCTATTTCAATTCCCTTTCATTACACCTTGGAGTTTCAGTTTTGACCCTTTGTTATCTACTTATAAGATTTACATTTTGTTTCCGTAATACTAGTGAAGCATAGTTCATCTCTAAGACAATGGTCCTTACAGTTGCTGAATATAAGTAATGAGATAATATTCTCCTAAACAAATCTATTCTATATAGAAATTGAACTTTGCTTAGTCACTCTGAATATAATATAAGTCCTTTGTTTCAACTCAGATCTGGGTTTACTAGTACAAAGTCAGGCAGTGGGGTAAACATCCCACGATATGTTAAAACTGTGAATATTTATGAAGAATATATAACGTTGTCCTTCAAGGTCAAAGAAGCCAAAGTAAGAGGCCAAAAACCCACTATTTCAACAAACAAAGCTTTATTCAGGTCTCCATGGACATTAGGGTATAGTCTGAACTGAGCAGAGAATTCAATAATCAGTGGGGCACTCATAAGAAAGCTCTCAAATGTGGACTGAACAACCTCTACAGAACTTAAGTTATGTTAGTGATAAAATTGCATTTGTGGCTAATGATCTTAGCTCTGGTTTTTTCTTTGTTGCAGCTGGGATAGGTTATTGCCATTAGGTCTCCCAAAAAGCAAAACTGAATATGAAAGTTTATGAGCACTGGTATATGCTGATAATTTCAGGTCACTGAAGTGTGGAAGATCATATAGAAAGAATAAATGAGAGTCAAATTGCAAAATATGTTAGCGAGAGTGGATGGGTTGAAAGACCAAGAAAGTTGTGCTTGATTGGAGTTGATTAGATCTTCAAAGAGAGAGATGAGATTTTTTTTAAAAAAACTATGTATAAATCAGTATATAGAGCTGGTGGAAGTAAGGATGTTTTGCAAAGATAGAAAGGTATGAGGACTATAGTAAAAAGTGCTGGTGACTACTCATTTAGGTACATTTTTTGATGCCTTTTATTTCTTTGACCCACTATTATTATTTTTTTAATTTGATTTATATGCCGCCCTTCTCCGGAGACTCAGGGCGGCTTACAATGCGTTAAGCAATAGCCTTCATTCTTTTTGTATATTTTATACAAAGTCAGCTTATTGCCCCCACAAACTGGGTCCTCATTTCACCTACCTTAGAAAGGATGGAAGGCTGAGTCAACTATTTCTTACTCTTTGTGTGTGTGTGTGTGTGTGCTCTGCATAAGAGCATGATGGTTACAGGTCCTGCCAAATTATTGGAGAGTTTAGGACTACCTAGTCTACATGCCATCTCATTTCCTGTTCTCAATGATAGTAACATAGGTTACATCAAACAAAAGCAGTATTTTGCCTAATATATTATTGAGTCCAACATTCATATTAAGCTTAGCTTGGGAACAGTCCTGTTATTTAATCATGATTATGAAGAAATGCAACACCCACAATTTTCCATAGAATAACCTCTTTATGGGTTTTCTTTGAGTGTAATTGCCAATATATAGCTAAAACGGTTGTGGAAAAACTTTCAAGAAATCTGCTTGTTTGAATTTTTTAGGTTTTTTACTTAGAAATGTTGCACAATGGGTCCCATGAGAAATATTTGTCACCATCCACAGAGCAAAAGTTCAGTTTTATTTTTACCTTATAGTTGTTTTACTCTGACCTCTTCCTTACATATGAATATGTTTGCTTTCTCTTTCCTATTTGCAGCATTGGCCTTCAGATTGCTAGATTTTGTTATCAGGAAAGTCTCAGAAAAGAAAAAAACTCCAAAACAAGTCATAAACAGAAAGTTGCTCTTTTCATTGCATTTTAGAATCATGGTGAAGCTGGATTATGAAACAATTAGTAGATCTTTTATATGAGTTAGATAAAATTAAGACAAGATAAGATGTTAAGTTAAGATAAGATGTCAAGGTAAGGTAAGATGAGGTGAGATGAAGTGAGGTAAGAAGGGAAGGGAAGGGAAGGGAAGGGAAGGGAAGGGAAGGGAAGGGAAGAGAAGAGAAGAGAGGAGAGGAGAGGAGAGGAGAGGAGAGGAGAGGAGAGGAGAGGAGAGGAGAGGAGAGGAGAGGAGAGGAGAGGAGAGGAGAGGAGAGGAGAGGAGAGGAGAGGAGAGGAGAAGAGAAGAGAAGAGAAGAGGGCAAAGTAAGATAAGGTAAGATTATGGTATGGTATGGTATGGTATGGTATGGTACGGTACGGTACGGTACGGTACGGTACAGTACAGTACAGTACAGTACAGTACAGTACAGTATAGTAGTGTGTGTATACACACACACACACACACAAATATTAATCGTTGTCCATTTTGAATATATAGAGGAAAGAGGAAACTTGAAAGTCCACATATACAGTTCACATATAAAATTTGCTCTTATTAAAGTTTTCTTTTGAATATGTGAGCACTAAAGTAAACGATTGAATGGTCATGCATAGAAGTACCATTCCAATATCTCTGTCAATATAAGTTCTTAAAATAGTTTCATATTACTGGGGAAATTTCAGTAAAATTTCTAAGAGCAACATGACCTATATGCTTACAAACCTTTTCAGGATCAGAAATTCTCATTATAAAAGTTTTAAAACTTTCATTCTCAGTATGTAAGGCACTAAAAACAATGTAGTGATATAGAATTAGTGCATGAGACTAACAAGATTACTTTATCACTGGTTGGTTTTAGTCCTTATATATTCATGAGACTGGAGTGCATAACACCAGATATGTCACTGCAAGGCAAAATCACAACTGATTTTGCCTTGCAGTTATTTCACTTTCACTTATTTTGGCCATGTAATGTGGGGGAATTCACTGGGGAAGGCAATTATGTTTGGAAGAATTAACAATAAAAGGAAACCAGGCCACCCAAGAATACAGTGTCTGGACATCATCAAAGCTGACACCAGCCAGAGCATAGAACAACTCAAAGAAATAGTATAAGATCAGAAGATGTAGAAAGACCTGGCCTATAGAATCACCACATATCTGAATGGATAACATCATCATTATCATTATATTCATGAGAATGTTTGCACTGAACTTCTGAATGACCTCTGCAATAGTGAGGTCATTTGTCAACCCTGAAGCTGACTTGATTGAAGCCATTTTGACCACTTCAGTGTTGCCACACTGGAGCTGAGGGATAGGTATGGGGGAATTGAGATAGAGGGGAATAGCCAAAACAACATACTTTCTCTTGGGAACCAAGGACATTTTCACACTTGGTTGGAAGAAGGTGGAGTGAAGCCATCTGGCTGCCAACCTGTTCTGTGATTGGACCATGTGAGAGAACAGCTGGAAAGAAAGTGGGAAAACGTTTACTTTTAATTAGGTGAAAACTGCTGGAGATGTCAGAGTCGGTTTTCACCAGATATGTGCCAATATGATAATTACAAATAAAAGTATTCTTTGAGGAATCTTCATGCCTCGGAGTCTTGCTTGCTGTGGATTTATTACTTGGAACCCTGACAATTGAACTTTACAATGACCTCTACAATAGCGAAATTAATCAAAATTATGGACCATTTTCATCCTTAATTTTATTGTCATAATGTAACAATGGCTACTCACATTGAGTTTTGATTTTTTAAGGATAGTGGCTAATGCAGAATTTCCACTCCTTCAACAGAAAAGACAGTTCTTACTACTTGCAGAACTTAAACATAATGCAGATTAGTAGAAATTGCATTAATGTATTCTAAGAGTCCTCATTAGGGACAGTATTTTGATATCTCTAAACTAAACAGAAAGAGGGTATAGTGGCCCATCACTTAAGATGCTGGAGTTGTTGACCAGAAGGTTGACAGTTTGAAACCCAAATGTTGCATATGGGGTGAGTTCCTATTACTTGCCCCAGGTCCTGCCCATTTAGCAGTTTGAAAGCATGCAATTGCAAGTAGATAAATAGGTACTACTTTGGTGGGAAGGTAACAGCACACTGTGCACCTTGACATATGACCACAGATATGACTTTAGACAACACTGGCTCCCTCAGCTAAGAAACAGAGATGAACACCGCCTTCTTGAGTTGGTCACAACTGTACAGGGGGAACCTTTACTTTTACTAAACTACACAGATGCTTTGTGTAAAATTCTGCATTTCTATGTTTTTGCTATTCTATTGCACTTCATGACTTGAAGCTGGTGTGCATGATCCAATCTTTCCAAACTGGTTGCAAGCCTCATATTCCCATTTATTCACAGGAATAACCAGGAATTGTGAATACTCCTATTTTAAGATTACTTTAAGGAAGACTTCTATTTTAAGGAGTTTTTGTACAATATGCACGCTGCTATTATTGTGATAGCATAGTGTTCATTTCTTCATTTGTTTTAGTTATACATATTTATGTCTCATTATTTTTGGGAAGAACGGTGCACATAAAAATAAATTTAAAAAGCCTAATAAATGAGGGTGAACAAATAAAAAATGCTACTTAAAATAATCATGGATTAAAGTATCATGCCTAAAAGACCTGATAAATATTGTTTGTCATTTTTATTTAATGAATAATAGTGACAAGAAAGGCAATACTCTCTAGAAAAGATCTCTCACTATCCACTAAGAAGGCATCCTTTGAATCAACATCAGCCACATGTGAAATAATGGGGACACTTGAAATGAAAGCAAACACAAAGTTGTATAGCATGGGGAAATGACTATAGCTAAAAGATTGTTATATAGTCAGGATCCAGGATACTATTGTTTTGTCATAGAGATATCTGCCTGATAAGATGCAGAAATCCAATAAAAGTTCTTAAGTGAAGTTACACAACTAGCTTTTATGTAGCCAAACCAGATTTGGTTCTGGGATGATAGGAATCAGCCAAGGAATACAATTAAAAGCTAGGAGAAAAACAGAACATTAGTGCCTTGCTGAAACTTTTTCATAAGGAAATAATAATAATACTTTTGATATTATACATTTTAAGTATCTGCAGCATTTTCTCATTATTAATTTATACTAGTGTTCCTGCTTCTTTTTCCTCCCAAATGCTAGTTTGATCTCAAATTTATCTTCAACCCAGGGAGTTGGCTATAAGAATGCTGATAGCCTGGAGGTGTTTGTGCCATCTTCTCATCATCATGAAAATACTATATTTTTAAAAAATGTTACTTTCATGTTTCCTACTTATGGTTCATCTCTCTTGGTGCCCTAGTTTATAGTTTATTTTTCCAGTTCACCTCTCTGTAGATTTTCTATGAAGGTGGCTAGGAAAATGGTTTTAAAACGAAATCCCTCAGGATACAGAATTGCTCAAATCAAATGATTCATTGCTTATTCAAACTAAAAGAATGCATGACAAATTCCCCCACCTTCCACAAGAAAGTTGAAAGATTTGGGTTTCTCCTCTAAGTTGAAACATGAGTTTTTTTAAAAAAAGAAAGAAGGTCATTTTGGAATAATTGGTAAATCTGTTCACCTAGAAGCATGACAATTGCTTTGATTTGCTTAAGAAACTAAATAGAGAATCTGAAAATGTTTTGTTCAGTTGTTCAGTTATAAAATCTACTGTCACTTTATGGTTGCAACAAAAAAAAAACATCTTATTATTATACCATTGTGGGTTAGATAGGGTACCAGGTCAAGACAGTTTGCTGCCTGAGTTCAAATTATTTTAGCCTGTAGAGCAGAAAATCTGAGTATCCTTTTTAATACCAATAAATTAAATGTCATAATAACCAAATCTTTTCATAACAAACAGCCTGCCTGAGGTGGCCAGATTAATCTGTCAAATGGTGCATCTGTCTTTTAAAAATCATCTGATTTATTGTAGATGTAATGTTTGATATTTAAAATTTATTTATTTATTACTTATTATCTATTGTTCTGGATAAAGCATATCTCAGACAATTAGGAAAGATGAAGAGTTTTATATTCAGATACGAAGATCTGAACTAGATTTATATTGTGTATCATCTTCCACACTTAGGTTAGAAATTGTCACAAGATGTTCATGACTCAAGTTAAAAATAGCAAAACTGGATGTAACACATGGTGCCAAATTAATCCACCATTCCATCTAAAAGGGAGCAACTGTGAATTTTTGTGAAGACTCAGTGACAATACATGACAGACTCAAATCTGAAAGCCAGAAGTACTGACCATCTGAATGGATTACTTGAATTCATGATGAGCTGTATGCCACATAAAACAGATGGTAGTTATTAGAACTGCACAAAAATTCAATTCAGAGATTTAATAGCTAGTCAATCAAAACATTGAATCAAATAATCTTTCTGAATCCAATTGGAAAGTTGACCTGTCAAACAGATTTGGATGACTCTGAAATGGTTTGAGTGACTAGAATCCTGCTGTGCTACACAAAAATAAACCACCTTCTTCTGTCCTATAGTATATAGCACAGATTATTCTGAATTTAGTCATAAACCTGAATTGAATCAATCATCTGACAATTTCATTTGAGTGTCCAAATTTGGTAGAATCAAGTGACTGATTTTTCAAATTAAATCAATGACAGGAATTTTTAAAAAAATGTTTAGTAGATAAAGCACACTGCAATAACACTGAAAGTTGCAGGTTCCGTTACAAATTGGCTGAATTTGTTATATAATGCTGTCCCCAACAGAAAAGACTTTTTTTAGACCAAACATAAGATATTAATTTAAATGTTAATAGCCCAGTCTATGAATGTATAGTTCTATTAGGTTTTTTTCCAAATAAAAGTAGTTTTTGATCCTATGATCCTGTCTGGAAATTTATTCAGAAATGATTAGAACTTTGTTCTTATTGAAGGTATTTTTCCCTTAAATTCAACTGTTTTCTTCAGCCCATTCTGCTTCCCTTCATTTATTTGATTATGTATTCTTTTATTTTATGATACCCTGCTTAGCATTTCAGTTCATCATTTCTTATCCCAGAGGATTTTTTTTAATGCAAATATAATTCTGGAAAATGGCTTGGGGAAAAGGATCCCCAGAGTGAATTCTTCATGATGAGAAGCAGGCACAGACAATTCAGTTTGGGGGACTGTATGAATATGGTTGGGGACAGCAGTTGTATTGTTTGTTTGATTATTTGTCTGAATGGTGATTCTAATTTTGCCCCCCACCAAATAACATTCTTACAACCTTATCTAAATAAGAAAATGCCAGTGAAAATGCTTCAGTCTTAAGTTAATTAAAGCTGCAATTTCACTTGAGAATCCAGATCTGTTGACTGGTTCTTCTGGCCAGATTTCAACAAACTTTGCACAAAACAATTGAATCCTGGGGTATTATAGCAGCTCATATTATCAGAAAGATTATGGATGACAGCTGCGCTGGTCGATGATAGCAGAAGAAAAACAAGTTCTGGTAGCTGGAGAGATTATTACTGAAGGCCTCCCAGTGGTGTTGATAATGTTAAAAAAAATCAAATATAGTTTATGCATTTGGAGCTGAAATTCTAACAATCATAAAATCTATGTATGCTACCATTCTCTTTCTCACACACACACTCTTTCTTCCACTCTCCCACTTGTACTTCTTTCTCTTCATCTTTCTTTTCTTTCTCTTTGAATATTATAAATATACATGTGTGTGTGTGTGTGTGTGTGTTTTCTTTCTTTTTCGTAGGTTTTATGTGTATTTCTCTTTAGCCAGGTTCTATCTACGTAAACCAAGATATAATGCAGCCCTAGTTCAGTGAATTGTGATTTCACTGAACTAGGGCTGCATAATATCTTGGTTTACGTAGGTAGAACCTGGCTAAAGAGAAATACACACACACACACACACACACACACACACACACAAATATATATATTACATCAGTGCTGGACCATTTTTGCTTTGTAAATTGTTCCTTTTGAAATAAATTAATTATTACCAATGAGCTATAGGCTTCACAAATGAACCACATTATCTTTTAATATATATATATATTTATAATATTGTTTAAAATCAATTGCCATAGTGTAAATAAAAGCAAAATTCAGGATAGAGAAAAGCTTGGGAAGCCTTCATAATCTTGCATTCAGATCCTGAGGATGTAAAAAAAAAAAATCAAGAATCAATTACTTTTGTTCTTTACTTGTATCTTGGACTTGAAATGGATAGCTTTTTAGATGAATAATAGTTTTAGATAGTGACTGTCGCATGATAGTTTGGCAGAAAATCCCTTTTGCCAAGTTGGACATCTGACCATTTAATAAACCATGGTCACGTATGTTGGAATATTACTAATAGATTCTCCTTCACACAACATGTGTGAAGGTTGCTCTGCTACACTAGCTATTCAATGGGGATGGACCTGGTTAGAAGAATGACTGCCACTTCAAAATACTCCAAAGTGCTGATAGAAGGCAATATTTGTAGTTCATGGTTGAACCACAGAGTCCTTGTCTATGGAGATTCTCAGTCACCCAGGTCATGGTTGTCCCAAAAATGCTTTTTCAAGAGGCAACTTTCTTGGATGAGAAGTGCAATGTCCTCAAAGAAAAAGCAGAAAGTCCAGTTGCTTCTTGAAAAAGCACCTTTGGGACTTAGGATCCTTGGTGTTCTCTGGTTGTTTTCTTGCAGACATTTCATTACCAAACTATGTGAAATCATCAGTGCTAGAAAACAGTGGGGTTTGTTTATATACTGTACAAGTGGCTTATCCCGTGAGTCTTGTTGGAAGTCATTTTGATAGTTCCTTGATTAGGCTATTGTTGATTATTTTTCTGAGTTGGTAGTTGTTTGATTGGGGTATTGTTTCCTCCTTGATTGTTGGTTTGCTATTAGTGTTAATCTCTGCTTAGCTGGATGTTGATTCCTGGTGAGAAGGTATTTTGCTGTTTTGGGCTTGTTGATTGTCTCTCTTGAATGGTATATAGAAGTTGTTTACCTCTACAAATTAGCCTGTGAAGGCTAATTTGTATGAGTGCCAAGCTTCTAAGAATTCTGTAGCATTTTTAGACTTGGCTTGTTCTAGTATGCTCAGAGTTTCCCTCTATGGTTAAATCTGTCCATGTTTTGTGCAATTAAGAAGTTAGCTAAATTTCTTCTAACTACTAGTTGGTGTTCATGGATCTGCTCTGCTAGTCTTCCACCTGTTTGTCTTACATAGTGGCTGTTACAGTCCTTACACTATATATCATAGATTACTTCTGTCCAGTAGTCGGTTTCAAAACCCGGTGCTACCAGTTTGCTATCCATAGCGCTCAGGTGCACTCGCTTGTTTTGTGAGCGGGCAGCGCTTCTGCACATGCACAGATCATTTTTGATGATGTCTGGGCAGGTGGGAGGAGCCTCCTGCCACCACCACTACTGGTTCTCCTGAACTGGGGCAAACTGGGAGCAACCCACCACTGCTCCTGTCCAGCCCCGCTTTTGGGTCTAATAGGTCTTTTGGTTAACCTAAAATGTATTTGAGGATATCCAGGAAGGATAATGTGTTCTTGTGATTTTTATTCCTTTGAAAATGTTGCTGATTGTTTCTGGTGTCTTTTCTAGTTGTTCATTTTTTTTATTATGACAAAGGCATCATCTACACACCAGATCTATACCTTGGGTTGTATGGGTGGGAGTGCTGTAGTTTCTAGGCATTACATTACAGTCTCTTCTATAAGTCCTGAAAGTGGTAATCCCTGGGGTGTTCCTCTGATTTGTTGGTATATTTGCCTCTCAAACTGAAAATGTCAATGGTTGAGGAGGCCCATGATTTGGGGTACTTCAATCTTAGTGTTTGGTTAGGTCAAGTGTATAGTTTAGTAATGCTTCCATTGAGTCTTTTGCTAATTCTGGGTCTATGGCTGTGAAGAGTGCTGTGACATCAAATGAAACCATAATCTCATCTTTTTCTATTATTAAGTCTTTGATTTTCTGAAGGCACCATAGTGGGGAATTGATAGAATAGATGCTCCCCTCTGTGGAAAGCAAACTTTAAAGTTTTGTGTACGATACATATGTGTGTGTGTGTGTGTGTGTATCTCTCTCATACAATAATATATCGAGGAATATTGCTTACAAAAATGCACACATAAAAAAAAATAGTCAGCTGCATTGAAATTTAATACACAATTAGAATATCAGATTTATATATGAAAAATGAGAAACAGGGAGAAACAAAAGGTGGTTAGTTGGTTGATTTATCCATACTAGAACATTGGGATTGAAGTTTATTGGTTTATGAAAAGAGATGGCTACAGGTTAAGTAGTAATGGATGGAACTTTTGCAGAATTTATAACGAATGACATTTCAGACTAATAATTAATACAGTAAGATCAATAAACCATGTTCCAGGTGTACTTTAAAAAAAAACACTGTGAAGGACTATGAATTGGGATTATGATACCTGTAACATGTCAGGAGAATCAGGTGATTTCACCAAAATTATGAAATTAATGTCATGATGGTGCATTGAAAGCACCAGCACCAGGCATGTGACATCCCAATGGGCAATACTGATTTTAACATTTGCCTCCTTTGCTTCCCCATGGACGCCTATGAATCTCAGGTAATTCTCTTGAATAATGTGTCCCTCATATTGCTACTAGAATGTTTTTGCTTACATTTGAGTGCAGCTCAAACATTAAATGTTGGATCAATACTTGACACAGAAAAACAGGGAATTAGAAAACTTAATGCAATTATGGAAAAAATAAAACATAAAGTAAAAAATAATAAGTCCATGTTTATTATAGCTGATATTTTCTCTAAAAACTAAGAAATACATTATTCAATTGCATTAAAATCTTGTTGATAAATCTGCACACATTTTTTGTAGCACAAAAAATTTGATTCTCAGTATTTTGTATTTGGTGGCAATTAGCCAGACTAGGAACAGGATTCCTATTCTATTTGCATGGTAATGAATTATTCTTTGAAATAAATCAAAACACTAATGAGATTTTATTCACAACACCTGATGGTTGACATTAATCAGAAAATGTGGCAAAGATGTTCATTTGTTTACATCAATATTCCTGTGAGTACTAGAGCACAAAAGTTGTTCATTTGCTAAGACAAACAACCAAAAGTAACATGCCTTTTAGGCACCAGGGTCTTTCTCAGCTAAAATTAATCAAATCTGGAAAAGAAGAAATCATAATGAAAAAAGGACTCACCTTTTACATTCTTGATATGGATATAATGGAATAAAAATTAAAGGAGTAAATATTCTGAGAGTGGAGGTTCTTTCTCTGAGCTTGTGGGTTGGTTTCTCAACATTTCGTTAGTAGGCTGGGTAACATCTTCAGAAGAATTTAGGGATGTCAGTGTCAGTGTTCTTCTGCTTAATAGGGCCTCCTATGGTCATTAGTCTTGTAATGGGGAGGTCCCATGACATCAGCGAGTATTATATTTTAGTTGAAGGTGGTTTTCAACACAACAGGACACCCCTTTGCTCTCATTTCTCTCTCTCTCTCTCTCTAGAGGCACTATGATATGTTTAGCAAACCATGCTTAGAAGGAAGCAATGAGATATATTACTCTAAGGAAGGCCCCTTTGAACAAAAGGATTGAGTGATGGAAATTGTTTTTGGCCATTACAGCTCATGTGGTGGGAAGCCTAGCTCTGCCTTTATTGAATAGCCAAGGGGATAGTCAAATCATTTACTGCTGGTGTTTAGAATTTTCTCTCCTAAACTTGATTCTCTGTATGGTTATTCACATAATTTTCCTCTAGTGACCTCAGGGTAATGTATTCACCCTTGTTGTGACCTAGGCTTCCTGAGTCATTAAAACACATGAGTAGTCCCAAAAACCTCTTTTATTGCAACAGCTGTGAATTCCGTTCATTCACTGAGTCCCAAGTAGTTGCAAAAAGTCCTTCGGGAGAAGTCCTTTAGGATAATCACCAACCTTTATCTCCCTTGACACTCTGCCAAAGACCTACTTGGCAAAGCCACATGGATTCCAGAATCAAACAGAGATGCTGACCGGGAAGAGAATTAACAACGTTGCTTTCCTGCAAAGGGCCCACATGCCTTTGCTCCTCTTTTAAGCCTTATGGGAGGGGCCAATCATCTTCAGGCCTTACTCCCAAGTTGTTGCTTTTGTTTGAACTGTTCTTGCTTTCTGGCAGCTCTGTGCATGTGCGCACTAGGAACAGGCTCCTCCTGCTCCCATCTCTGCTCCCGATGCAGAGCCCTTGTCCGGGCCTTCCCTAGACTCCAGGACTGGCCCATGGTCCTCCCCAGCTTCCTCACTGTCTGACTCCACTGCCTGCTTTACTGGTGGACCACAACAACCCTTGAGGGCCAAGATGACAAGAAGTGATAGAGGTAATGAATTTTTGGGGGGCTCTGGGGGATTGTTTGTTAAAATGGTGGTCTTACCTAAGAGAAAGTCACTTTGTAGAATTCAGATATGATTCAAGCATTTGCTGTATCTGTCTTACAAGGGTAGGTGTGTATGCAGTGGTGGCATTCAAATAATTTAACAACTGGTTCTCTACCCTAATGATCTCTTCCAACAACCAGTTTACCAAACTATTCAGAAAGTTAATGACCGGTTCTCCCGAAGTGGTGCAAACTGGCTGAATCCCACCACTCTCTGTATGTGCATACATGAACACTTTACAAATGATCCAAATTGGATGGCAAGATTAGCAAAGACTGGATCAAATTGAAATCTGGTTTGGTGACTTTGGGTCTGTCATTCTCATTCAGCCCAACTCACTTGACAGGGTTGTTATTATGGAGACGAGGAAAGAGTATTAGATGTTTACCACCTTGAGTTGTTTGTCAAAATAGTAAAGGTGAGATAACATTTTAAAAATTGTCTATGAACACTCATGCTTTCTCCCTTGGACTGGCTTTTGTTCATTTCTGAGATTAATTCAAAATAGCGGTCTCAGCTTTCAAAGGGTTGAAGTCAGAATGCTCATATTTCATACCAATCGTGTCTTTTCTTAAAGTTCTGAATGACCCCTAGTTTTCTGTAAATATTAAACTATTAAAAGAAGATGGTAGAATCCCCATACCACAGGTATAAAACCTTGGTATGAATAATTGAATTTAGCTTTTTGGAGTGGTTTTTAAAAAAGGAAGGTACAGGTACAAAATAAGCACAAGACAGAATCCTTAATAGTCAATTCTGCCAGATAGAACAAAACATGGCCAATTGTATTAAAAGCTGCTGAGAAGTCTAGGAGAAATAAAAGTGTCACATTCATCAGTCCATCTCAATATTGTTCATCCATCTCAGTACTGTATTCTAAATGAATTTCCAAGTGAACTCAGTTCAGATACTCAATTTTATCCAGATGCATCTGGAGTTGGAAAGCTACCATTTTCATTTGCCTTATACAAGAATGTTACATTTGAAATTGGCCTATAATTACAGAAATCATCCAGGTCAAGGGAGGGCTTTTTCAATAGAGATATCACAACTAGACTTTTAAGTGAGGGGAATATACATTCCATTAATCATGCGGTCAGGAGGAACAAGGATCAAGCAAGCTTCACTTGTAAGCAAAAATATTTATTTTTATGGGTTAATAATTCTACAAGAACTGTTTAAAAATTGTGAGAAGTTTTATAAATATAGTTAATAAATATTATTTCCAATAATGCCCCATATACAATGCAATAGAAATGATTCATGTATTTATGTTTTGACTGGAAGATCACACAAACTGCCTTTCATGAAAGCCAGCTGGATGATTTTAGGACAGTCACTCTTTGAGCCCAATGCACCTCACGGGCTTGTTGTGGGGAAAATAGGATAAGGAAGATGTGTTGGATACATTGTCCACCTTGAATTGTTTGTAAATATATTAAAGGCAGGATATAAGCAAACAAACAAACAAACAAATATAAAAAGTATTAATCTAAATCCAGCCAACAGTGTCAATAGGAAATGTCCTCCTAGTTCAGATGGCATCTTCAATGGAGTGATTTTCCACAAAATCATAAAAAGGAAAGTGCTAAATTTCCCTACCACACTTTCTGTGTTTCCAGTTATCTTTAGCCTCCTTCCAAAATTTAACTACTGGGAACATATCTGGATAAATATGACTTAGCTTATATTTAAGCAGCACTCCCATTTTTGTCTCTTCTTGATGGTGCCAAGATTTATTCCCTATGGACATTCCCTTATCCCATTGTAACAAATTTCCCTCTAGATTTGGGAACACTGAGGAACAGGCACTAAAGGTTGAGAGAAAATTATTGTGGGTAGCCCTTCTCACTCTCTATTTGTGGTGACTTCAGAGCATGAAACGTTTTAGGGTAACCATGTGTCACTGAGTGAAGCATCCTAGAATTTTATGATATGGCTAGCTGAATACCTGTGCTCTGCTATGAAACTATGTGATCAGGCTTGATAAATCAACAGAGTTTGAAAATTAATGAGTAGTTACGATTGGACTCTCCTCTCCCCTTCCCTCCCTCAGACTAGCCCCACAAAAGCCTCTGCTCTCCTCTCCCCTTCCCTCCCTCAGGCTTGCCCCATAGAAGCCTCTACTCTCCCCTTCTCTCCCTCAGGCTGGCCCCATAGATCCTCTCCTCTCATCTCCCCTTCTCCTATCCTATCCCCTTCTCTCCCTCAGGCTTTCTAGCCCCTTCTCTCCAAGAGGCTTGCCCCACAGAAGCCTGTCCTATGCTATCCCATTCTCTCCAGAGTTTTTTCAAGTTGGGAGGGGGAGTAGAACGTCTAACTAATTAGCATCAGAGCATGTTATAATAATATAAGAAATACTAATGCTCTGATGGTCATTTTGAAAAATCCTTTCTTAGTGAGCACCTAGAAGCAAAGAGGAACATATGTAGCACATTTCAAGTTTGTAGGCTTTACGGTTCTGGAGATTTCATGATTAATGCATGAGTGGTTTTCTCATATATGTATATATATATATATACATATATATATATGGCTTCCTTATTATTTGTATTTTTTTTTTTTAGTTTTTCTTGTTATTTTCTACAGCTGTTTTTCATAACACATTGCTTTAATTCTTTGGAGATATTCTTAATCCATGAGCAGTTAAATGAGATGAGAAGGGCATATTCCTTTATAAATTGCCTGAAATTCAGGCCTCACTGAAGAGACTCTCAAACAAAGCCCCAAATGTTACATTTACACAGAAATTAAAACAAATTGTTCAAGCTTGTCAATTGGTTGAAGAAATTATTTCTTCTTCTCCCTCTTCTCCCTCGCCTTCTCCTTCTGCCCCCTTCCCCCCATCTCTTTTCTTTAAAATAAGATTCAATTGTATTTTTCAGGGACGAAAAATAACTTTGCCCACCCCAACATAAGCCTCATGATAATGCCAACATGTGAAACTTTATGAGTTCTGTGTTCCTGATTCTATTTTTTGATAACCAAGAAATTGCAATTGTTGCAGTGAGATTTCTTGGAGAACGAATGCTAAGGCTTTGATTTGGGCCTTCAGTTTTATCTGCAACTTTAATCAGTATCCAGTGTAAAGCTTTCTCTGACATTTGTAGCAGCATTCCCGAGATTGATGTTGCCGCCCATTATTATAGAGGAGAACATTTGATACTAAAGGTTCCCAAAGCTCCCATCAGCTTTCTATAGTATGTCTGCTCTCTTGACATTTAATGTCCCTAAAGCTTGATATGGTCTGATAACTTCAATGTGCTATGTGCCTTGGGAAGGGGCAATGGGGAGAGAAAGCACTAAGGTATTTTTGCTATTCAATTTAGAAAGTCACTATCTACATCCACAGTGCTTAATTTTGTTCCAGCTTTATTCAATTAAGAAAAAAATACAAATAAAATACCATAGGCTGGTAAAAAATATATAAAGGTGTGTGTGAAGACAGATGAGAGGAATACTCCTAGAAGCAAAACGATTTTGCCAAAAAAAAAAAAGCAAACAAACAAAACTTATTTTCTCAGATACTTTGCTGCTCTTATTGAAATTCCATAAGATGACTTAGAAATATATCATATTGAATGGAAGAGCATCAATATGTCGAACAAATGAATGTATGGGAACTAAAAAAGCTAGATTCTTCTGAGTCAGGAGCTGACAGTAAGTCTCTAAAGCTTCTGGCCAAAGAATTTTCTAATCCCAACATTTCTCAATTAGCAATTTATAACCTTATGCAGCTATTACTGAAGCCATATTTCACTAAGGTAGACAGACTTAATATCATTAACAGTATCAATTGGTAGTGTTGAAACGATAGTGTAGAAATGGTCAATTATACCGAAACATTTTTCATATCAAATATGAATTCTATCCATGAACTGTGGGCCATTCTGATACCTAAGGGTGCCATAGCAAAACCAGAAAACTCATATCACCATAAATAATAGTTCCATTGTATTCTGTAAAGATTAGAACATATCTCTGGGAATAGTCTCAGTGATGGCTGATTTCATTTTACAGTGGACATTGACAAATTAGTTTGTTTTCCAGAGAAGTCAAGGGTGGTGAAACTAGCCCCAGTAAAGGACCTAGGTATGATTAATCTAAAGATAGTGAGATGGGGGAGATATATGATAATGAGATTTGATTGCTTGACTGAAATATTTATGTAACATTATTCAGCCATAAAATTCTCAGTGCAGTGTATAAGAAGAAAACAAAAAACTCGTATTTTTTTTAACAAAATAATTTATGAAAGACTGTATTGTAGGAATTCATTGCTTGCATAAGTTGCTTACTTTCTATACTCTCCTGTTTGAAGGGCTAATTTCTCTACAGTTTGATTTTTATTGAACTAAATTTTTACTTGTTTGGATCAGGCTGAGAAAGTGGTTGACCTACATCTGAAATGTTAAGAGGTGATTAAGATGTCCCTTCTTCCACTCACTTAGCCTTTTAAAGAATCCATCCTTGTTTTCTTATGTTCCTTTAAATTGGCAGTGACAGTGGTTATATGGCAATTCCTGGAAATGACAGGAAAGAAACTTGTATCTAATAAGAGTTTTGGATGTTTCTAATGAGAAAGGGGGAGGAAAAGGAGGAGGAAGAGGAGGAGGAGACATATCTCAGACAACTTCTAAAGTATTAATATATCATTTTCCTGCCTCATCATACAAATATAATTGGACAATAAGAGACAATCAAGGGGGGGAACCAGGGAGGAGCCGGACAGGGAAAGTTAACTGGGAAAATTTGGCACACAAATCTTTAGTTCTGACCTTGCTATACTGTGATTGATTTGGCTTTTAATAAAAGTATATATTTCACTACAAATGGAGTTGAGGGTATTTCTTTGCTAAGGGACCAAGTCAGGGCAGGCCTGACACTATCATAAATGAATCTGTTATAACAACCTGTAAAGTTAATCTGAAACATTGTCATTTAGAGGTATGATTTCAGAGGTGAGCTGCTGCTCACCAGTTTGGACTGGTTCGCCCGAACCAGTTGTTCCGCTTCTGTGCAGTTCAGAGAACTGGCAGATTGGACCACTGATTGGCCTGCCCCTGCCCATTTTTAGGCCATTTTCAGGCCATTTTCCAGGCCATTTTCTGGCCAAAATTGGCCCCCAAATATGGCCTGAAAATGGCCAGAAAAACAGCCTGAAAACACCCCCCAAACAGGCCATTTTGGGGCCACTTTCAGGCCATTTTTTGGGTGAAAAATGGCCTGGAAATGGCCTGAAAAATGCCCCAAAGCAGGCCATTTTTGGGCCATTTTTTCCAACCAAAACCGGCCTGAAAACAGCTCGAAAAATGGCCTGAAAATGTCCCCCAAATGATCTGAAAACAGCCCAAAAAGCACCCAAAAAAGGCCTGAAAATAGCCCAAAAAACAGCCTGGAAAAAGCCCAATAAATGCCCCAAAATGGCCTGAAAATGGCTCAAAAAATTTGGCTGCAAGAGGAAGAGAAGCCAGATGAGCCGGACCCAGACGTGTCCTGGGTTCCCTTGTTCCAGAAGCAGCAACCTCACACTCTTCCCCTCTCTGCTATCCTCCTTCTTCGCACAGGATCGCCCAGCAATGGAGACGGAGACAGAGAATGGGGTAGTGTTTCTGTGTGCTCCTGTTTCTGTGTGGCACTCTCCCCTCAATGCTAGCGGCCATCATGCCCCCTTCTTCCTCTCCGCCTCCACTACTGGATGATCCTGTGTGAAGAAGGGGGCTAGCATAAGGTGACCAGACGTCCCGCTTTTGGCGGGACAGTCCCGCTTTTGAGCAATTTGTCCCGCGTCCCGCGGCGTTTTAAAAAAGTCCCGATTTTTCATTCTGCCTCCCGAATCCCCGCTGATGGCTAGAGGGAAAAAAAACTCTTTAAACTCTTGCCGCGGGGCTTCAAAGGGCCGACCTACAGCTGATCAGTGTTAAAAAAAAAATGAATAGACCCATGCCTGCAAAAATAGAAAAAACAGCCCCTGTTAACAGCTTCCGCTAGGTTAATTAGCTGCAAAAAGCTGCAAAAAGTTCCTGGAGCAGATTTCCCCCCCCTAGCTATACTGAAAACAAAGGCGAAAGCGAAACTAAACCTGCAACATGACAAAATGAGGCAGAGAGAGATTTCTTTCTTTTTCTTTTTCTTTTTCCTCACCAAAAAAGGTAGGTACAAAACTGCAAACAATGGGAAATTTTGGGCAAAAGAGGAGAGTTCAAGATTTTAAAACACAAAAGAAAAAAAGCTCTATTTAACTAGGGAATTGTAATAATTGAGATACTATTAATAATTGTATATTGTGTTGAAAGCAGAAATGGTTAAGTTGTGGTTTGGAGGAATATATGGGGGAAATTATTTGGTTTATTATTATTGGTAAATATAATTAATTGATTTGTAAGAAATTGGATTGCATGGAAATAATTGGAATATTCATGTTCATATTGATTAATATACAAAAAAGATAGTTATATAACTAATTGATTTATATTAAAATGTTGAATTTGTATTAAACAACTGTATTACATAATTACATAATTAACCAATGTGAGGATGGATATAAAAATAGATGACAATGGGAAGGGGTATAATATAGAATAGAAGGGAAAAATTGAATTTGATTAAGATTAGAGATGAGGATGAGGGTAATATTGTTTTTTTAAAAAAATAGATGAGGAATAAATATGGCAAAAAGGAAATATAGAAATTGTAAATTTAATTGAAATGACTAAACGCTGTTTAAATTTGTGAACCAGCCAAATATTCTGTTCAAAGAAAATACATTGCATGTTTGTATGTGTGTTTCTAATTATTGCTATTTATTCATATTTGTTCTCTTTTATTCTTTAAAGTTTAACAATTCATTCTTAATCTTAATATCTTTATATTTGCTTGGGGTTGGCTTTCTTCCCTTTCATCTTTTTTATTGTACAGCAATCTTTCTCCTCAAACCTACCACCACTCTCTTTTCTTTCCTTCTTACTTTCTCTTCCCCCCACCCTCTTTTTCTCCTCCCTACTTCCTCTTCCTTTCTCCTTCTCCTCCTCTCTTCCTCCCTCTCTTACCCTCACTCCTACTCTAATTTCCATTCCTTCATCCCTCTCTATTGCTGTATCCTTTAATGCATATGGACTACTCAGAGGGCTGAAAAAGTTATTTTTGACTGGTCCTCACACTTTTGACCAGTCCTCGAACTTACGACTGTCCTCACATTTTACATTTTTGCCCTATCTTGTCATCATGGTGAAGAGAAGCAGTTGTGAAATGAGTGACATGGTTGTTAAGAATGCTGCATGGGCATAAATATGAGGATGGTCATAAGTGTGAGGACCAGTCAAAAGTGCGAGGACCTGTCAGAAATGACTTTTTTCAACCCTCTGGTTAGTCCTTTTGTGCATATGGACTACTCAGAGGGCTGAAAAAGTTATTTTTGACTGGTCCTCACACTTTTGACCAGTCCTCGAACTTACGACTGTCCTCACATTTTACGTTTTTGCCCTATCTTGTCACCATGGTGAAGAGAAGCAGTTGTGAAATGAGTGACATGGTTGTTAAGAATACTGCACGGGCATAAATGTGAGGATGGTCATAAGTGTGAGGACCAGTCAAAAGTGTGAGGACCTGTCAGAAATGACTTTTCAGCCCTCTGAGTAGTCCCTATACACATAGCCATGGCCACCCGGTCACATGACCAGCTAGCCACGCCCACCCAGTCACATGGCCTCCAAGCCACGCCCACACAATAAGTCACGCCCACAATGGTGTCCTTCTTACCAATGTTAAAATCTGTTCACCTTACCCTATACGCATAGCCATGGCCACCCGGTCACATGACCAGCTAGCCACACCCACCCAGTCACATGACCAGCTAGCCATGCCCACCCAGTCACATGACCAGCTAGCCACGCCCACAAAATAAGCCACGCCCACAATGTCCCTCTTTACCAATGTTAAAATCTGGTCACCTTAGGCTAGCAGGGGAGAGTGTGAGGTTGCTCCTTCTGGGATGAAGGGACCTGGGAAGTATCTGGGTCCATCTTATCCAGTTTCTCTTTCTCTTGCAGCCATCTTTCCCAGTCTAGCTTGACGCAGTCTCTCTGTCTCTCTCTCTCACACACATACCAGTGGTGGGTTGCTCTCAGTTCACTCTGGTTCTGGAGAACTGGTAGTGGCAGCGATGGGAGGCTCCACCTATCTGCCCAGACATATATTATGATTCTGGAATCTAAAAATTCAAAATGCTTCATAGCTGAGCCTATTCCAAGATACCTATTGAAATTCCTACTAGTCCTCACATTTAAACAAATAACTACATTGTAACATAATTTTCTTCTTGCTTGATAAAGAAATTAATTTATGTTTACATCATACCCATCATGCAAAGCATCCCATTTCTGCAAATTTGCTCCTCGTTCTCCTTCCTTCCTTTCTTCCTTCTCTCCCTCCTTCTCTCCCTCCCTCCATCCTTCCATCCCTCCATTTCTCTTGGGGGTTGCACTATCACTCTGGTTGTATCTTGAGGGTTCAGTCTCAGGTAATGGGTCACTGATTTCATTTATTTAGCTCATCACAAAGTGCAGTGACAGCAAAGTCACCTAGTGTGCTTTATTCCACTGAAGCAAATAACATGAAGTAGCAACATAGGTATTTTTCTTGGAAAAGCATTGCAGTTTATTTGGTTATGTACACGCCTTAAGGCTGTCAGTTTTGCTGGACACTTGCTGTATTTTATAGAAAAAAGTAATTCCTAAATACTATCTTCTGGAATTGATTAGCTCTAAATTAATGAATAAACAATTTTTATGTCAGAGCTATATATATAGTTGAGAAATGGAATTCAACATGCTTTAAGACCACTCACTTTTTAAGTAATCTGGATATTTCTGGACTGATTTTTCTACTTTTTTTGAAAAATATTTTATATATAGCAGTGATCGCAAATCTTTTCGGCACCGGGTGCCTAAACCGGAATGTGTATGCACGCTGGAGCCCTGGAAATCCAAAGACCAGCTCCCTCTTGCACGTGCACTTGTGGCCATCTGGCCTTCTGGTTTTCAGTGTGTGCATGTGCGCTGGCCAGCTGGTCTTCACATGTGCCAGAGCCCCAGAAACCCAAAGACCAACTGGCCAGTGCACGTGTGCATTCTGGCCACCTGGTCTTCTGGTTTCCAGCACATGTATGAGCGCCAGCCAGCTGGTCTTTGTATGTGCTACAGTGCCAGAAACCTGAAGACCAGGTGGCTGGCACATGCATGTGCACCGGCCAGGTGGTCTTTGGGTTTCTTAGGTTCCAGCATGTGCAAAAATCAGCTGGCCGGCATGCATGCACATACCAGAAACCAGAAGAGCAGGTGGTGATGGCACGTGTGCCCACAGAGGGCTGTGCATGCCACCTCTGGCACGCGTGCCATAGGTTTGCCATCACGGATATATAGGATATATAGGAGTATGTGCACAGTTCTAAAGTCATGCTTTGCTTTGATCAAGCTGTAAACAAAGCACCCCTTTGGAGTTGCTTCACAAGGCAATGTCATTCCCCATTTTTAAGAAAAAAATGAAGTGGTTTTACAATCTTGTTACCGATGCTAGGCAGATATGATACCATTACAGGCAATTCTGGATGAGAACATTGATCCCTCTAGAAATGTACTTAACGTTTTCAAGACTAGGCTATCTTGCCGCATACACTGAAGGTATCCAAACTGAAACTTCCTCTATTTGTTTGCAGTTCTGCAAGTGCTGTGGAGGAGGCACCATGTTCAGGAGGAGGAAAGAAGTGAAAACCAGAATTGTGGTGATCACAGCTGAAGTCTGAAATATCTTTGCCATGTGCCACAGTTTTCAGCATGTCTGGGATACTTTTCCAACTGGGCAGCACATAGGCAATCAGCATTGGTTCACAGTATGGTAGTGGACTGGGGTGATAATTTATAGATATCAGAAAGCAAAATGTGGGCATGGTTGTCCATTCTTCTTGGAAGAATATGGTAGCTGAGATGGAGAGGGTAAGAACCATATAAAATTTAGGGAGCTTTCATTTTGAGTAAGACTTGCCAATCATTGCTCCTAACTTTCTTTTCTTTTTCTTTTTTTGAGTCTGGCATGAGCAAATTTCACTAGTACCTTTAATCAAATCTTCTATGAAATGTGAGCAGCCTTGAACAATCAAAGAGTAAGATTACACAGATTGTATGCTTCATTCCCTGAGGGAATTGTCCCATAGTACAAAGACAAAGTGAGGTAATATATAACCTAGGGGAAATCATATTGAGGGCTTGGGGAAATCATATTGAGGGTGGGGAGAATAGTTTGTCAAAGAATTTCATTCTGTGACTGAAATGGTTAGGCCTGAAGATAATGAGGATGATTTGTTTGTGGTCTTTAAAGACAGAGTTGGAGCTGTTTTGTGACTTTACTGCTAAGTTAGTGAATATAGAAACATATAGCTTTATTTACTCATTCAATTGGATACAAATGAGCATGTGAAGAGCCATGTTAGCTGATCTTATATACACTAAAATAGTAATGGAAAAAAAAACCTCTGGCCCTATTCATCTTCTTCTCCAGACCTGAGTTTTGACCTATCTAGGTCTCAGAAGCAGGAACAGAAAAAGCTCTTAGCTGCATTTAGTAACTGATTGAAAAGAAAGCTTCTCACAGTGTTGTTCTGTAAAGAAAAGCATCTAGTATTATCAGTGAATGCTTTTAAAAACTCAGGTGCTGAATGGGGACATTTTGGGGAATCACTGCTGAGGTGCAAAGACTAAACATCCTTTTGTTCCATAATCAGCCTTCTCTCCAAAGAATCCCTTCAAAAATTGATCTTTTGTATTTAGGTTTAGAAAAAAAAAATCTTCCATTTAGTCTGGAAAGGTTTTAAAAAGTCTGATCCTTTCATAAAAGTATTGTTTGAGAGGAATTTGTGGGTTTGAGCATGAAAATAAGTGGAGATGACATATATTGATTGTTATGTGTGTGTATAAAATAGAAGAATTTTTTTCTTTTTTACTTCCTAGAGTTTTCCCACAGATGCAGGGTTTGCTTTTTTTGGGAGGGCAGGGAGATCAACTGAGTGTTGAACCATTGGTTGCAAAGGGTAATTATGTTGTGAGTTCAGAGTGAGTGAGTGACCTATAGTCACCCAGCCATCTTTCAAGCAAAATGGGACTAGAACTCAAAGTCTTCAGGCCTTGTGCCTTGGCCAACTGAGTAATAAAAAAAGACCAGGTTTTGGGTGTGTGTGTGTTTTTTTTAAATAGTGGGTATATAAATGATAAATGTGTGTTTGCATGTAGCTCCAGCAACTATGTCCAGCGGGTTAGATATTTGTGTGTGACACCATGGAATTGAGTTGGTAATAAGAGTATATGACCTGGGGTGCATATATATTAAGTCAATTTCTAGCTTAGCAGAACCTAATTTCCCCAAAGCCAGGGAAATGTTATCAGTAGGTATTCATTTCTACCCTACTATACATGTAAATAGAGCAAAAGACACATGCCCTTCATGCAGGGATGGGTCTTGTAAACATAATTAATAAGACTTCTACCTCATTCAGAAACACTCTTTCAAAGAGAGTTCAAATTAAAAACACCTTCATCAATGTGGATAAATTAAAAAGCTTTTAGCTGAAGGTGCAGCCATATTAATGGACTAATTGCCATGGAGCAGGGATGGGTGAGTAGGGTGATAGGAGAACAAAACAAATCAATTATAATTTGGAATAATGAAAATGTGGAAGAGCACTACTGTATAATAAACAAAGGAACATTATGGTATGAGTGCATGTATCTAATATTTTGTCACAAAAAACAGCAAAATAGGATCCATTAATGTTCTATTATAATTTTGCTATGTGCCTGGATCAATGTTTCCCCAAAGTCACCAATCTCAGTTTTAGCAAAGAAACAACATTGCTAGCACACTGAAATAAATCCTGCTTTTATTTTCAGCATATCCATCAGATTTTAAATAGGCAGTAAAAGCACTAATAATGGAAAACTGCACAAAGAGTTGTGGAAAAATATGCAAGAATTTAGTTTAGATTTGGACACTGGCAGTTGGCAGCAAGAGTTATTGTTCTTTCATGTAGTGTTTGCAACAATCTAAAAACCAGAAAGGAGTTTTAGAAAAGACAAATTGGTTATTTACACTAGATTGCTTCTACTGCCTTACTCTTAAGTGTCCTTCCAGCTCGGTTGCTATATTATTTTCTAAGTAATTTCCTAGTAGATAATTTTCCCCAGTCTGCATTTCTGAGTGTCCTTCCTTTCTACTATCCCATTTTCTAACAACCATTGAGGGAAGATAAATGAGGGCCTAAAACTCTTTAGCCGGCTGAACAGACCTTGCCCTCAGGATCCCAAAGTACTGTACGCTTAATTTAAGATGCTAGAGAAAACAGCAAGGCCAGGTTAACTTTCTTTTGTATTTACTTTTGTATGTGATATATATATATATATATATATATATATATATATATATATATATATATATATATATATATATATATATATATATATATATATATATTCTCAGGTTTTCGCGGGTGTTTGTATGTAGGTCTTTGGTTATTCGGGTCTTCTCCTATGTAAAATTGGAAGTGTCTTGGCGACGTTTCGACGAAGTCTCATTCGTCATCTTCAGGCTGGTGTTCTTGGCTTTGTGCTTCTAGGCCGAAAACACCAGCCTGAAGATGACGAATGAGGCTTTGTCGAAACGTCGCCAAGACACTTCCAATTTTACGTGGGAGAAATCCCGAATAACCAAAGACCTACATACAAACACCCGCAAAAACCTCAGAAAAAAAAACACACACACACACATATATATATTTGGCAAATTCAGTTTGCCAAATAAATGCAGCTCATAATTTAATGTTGGAGTAAACCATAGTTGAACTTTCTGAAGAACAGAGAATCTGGAAAAGGTTATGTATCATGTCAGAATTGAAAAACTCATACTGTGTTCTTATTGATAGTTTATATAGTATATAAACTAGTATATAGTTTATATACATGTGTTAATTCAGTGTGAACATATGGAGCAAATAACTGAGAAAATAGCAAAGAGCTGGGCTGATCCTAGACAAAGAATAAGCCATTCAGACTGGTACTTCTTTTGGAGAGCTTTGGAGACCTTATCTGAACCTCAGCACTGCTGTTTCTATAAAGTACTATTCCTTCCTCCCTCCCTCCCTCCCTCCCTTCCTTCCTTCCTTCCTTCCTTCCTTCCTTCCTTCCTTCCTTCCTTCCTTCCTTCCTTCCTTCCTTTATGCAATCTATATATTGAATTTGTATAAATCAGAAAACCCCAACCTTGGAGTGAAGAACAAAGCTACAAGTAAAAAACTTCCTTCTAGAACAGAAAAGATTTTGCCAGAATAGCAAGGTTTTTTTTAAAAATCTACCTTAATCTCTTCTTCTGAACTTGAGTAAGGAGCAGTGTGTTCTGACCTAGGCTTCCTTATAAAGTATACAGCACAATCTTAGTCCCGGCAAACCTCTTTTATTCAAACGGCTGTGAATTATTGTCATTCCCAGTCCAAAAGGCGTCTCAAACAGTCTATCAGGGGAGTGTTTAAAAACACACACCTTATCTCCCTTGGAATGCTACCAGAGAACTAACTGCCAAATGCAGGGCAAGGCCAAATTTAGCACAGAGTCAAATAGAGCTTTTCCAGAGCTTTTACCAGCCAGATGAACTAATAGCTTCCTGCAAAAGCTCACCTCCCATTCACTTCTCTTTTATGTCTTATGGGAGAGGCCAATCATCCAAGCCTTACTCTCAGGTCAACCCTGTTTTCTTAATTGTTCCTGTCTTCTGGCAGCTCTGCGCATGCGCACACTGGGAATAGGCTCATGCTGTTCTTCTGCCTCACTGATGTCAGACTCTGAAGAGTCCGGAGGCAGCAAAGAACTACCAGATGGCCTTGGCCCCCTCTCTGCCTCGGACTCAGAGCCCTCATCCAAGTCTTCCCTAGACTCCAGGACTGGCCCACATTCCTCCCCAACCTCCTCACTGTCCTACTCTGCTGCCAGCTCTGCTGGCCACTGGTGGGCCACAACACAGTGTTTCATATTATCTTCTAAACCTGTGAATCCTGCCCTAGATCTAGTGATCTAGCCAGAATAAGGCTTTTGAGACAGAAGGACGCTTGCCAGTTTTGTTCCCAAATCTTGAACTGTACTAGCCTTCTGGCACAGCTTGTGCCAAAGACCTGTGTATGTTATGTCAGTTTGTCCCCCACCCCCTTCACCTTTTATGCTGGGATGGTGGCACCTTAGTCAAGCAGCAGTTGTTCAATAAAGAGAGGTTGGGACAGATAGTGTTGTTCCTCCTACTGCTCCCTTATCTATCCCGTCCTGTTGCCACTAACCGATCAAGATCAGGGTATATGTTTTAAAAGGACAAAATCCTGAACATTTTTGATACCTTTTAATTATCAAAAAGGAAAACACGTCCAGGGTCTGAATGAGATAAAATGAGATTTGATTTAATTCAACAAGGTGGAGTGACTGGAAGATAATCCTTGCAAAAACGTCTCTAGCTCCTGACTGGATCACCCTCCTCAGTGGTGGAATTCAATTTTTTTTTCTACCGGTTCTGTGGGCGCGGCTTGGGGTGTGTGGCAGTAGAAGGATACTGCAAAATCTGCATTCCCTCCCCACTCCTGGGGGAAAGATATTGCAAAATCTCCATTCCCACCCTACTCTGGGGCCAGCCAGAGGTGGTATTTGCTGGTTCTCTGAACTACTCAAAATTTCCACTACCGGTTCTTCAGAACCTGTCAGAACCTGCTGAATAGCACCCCTGACCCTCTCCAGTAGGAGCTGGAGGAGCTAGGTTCTGAATTTGTCCTGGAAAAGCAGGTAGAAGGCATGGCCAGAAAATCTTTGCTTAGCTATGGCTGGTGCACCAGATGCCTGCCTGCCTTCCTTCCTTCCTTCCTTCCTTCCCAGTTCCAATCAACACTGGGCAGGGTACAAAACTGGAAAAATATATGAAAATAGATACAACATAAAACTACAAGAAAGCCCAGGATAAAATAATCTGAAAAGCAACAATAATCAAACCAAACAGGGGTCCATGGGACCAAAGCCAGGCTTCCAGAGCTTTCTGGAAGTCTAGGAGAGAGCAGGCTCTTCATATCTCTGGAAGATGCTGTCCCAGAGGGGGAGGACCACAAAGAGAAAGCACGTTTCCTTGGAATTGCAAGATGGAAACATTTAATAGAGGGACCTGGATCATACCCACCAACTGCAATACACTAGATAGATAAAACTGATTGGAGACAAGCAGTCCAGTGGTGGTATTCAGTCGGTTCTATCCAGTTTGGGCAAACTGGTAGGTGGCTGTGGGAGGCTCTGCCCACCCACCTGCACATCATCATGTCCCATTTTTGATGCTCTGCGCGTGTGCACTTACATTTGCAAACCAGTAGTGAAGATAAGTGAATACCAGTCCTGAAGCAGTCCCTCAGATATCCAGGTCCTATGCCACGTGCAAATAATGGCAGACCCACCAAAGGACATGTTTTCAAAAATGCAGCCAGTGTTAGCTATGGAATAGTGGTCCTGAACTTTAATATGTCTCCAGCAGGCCTGGATGGGTAATTCAACTCATTCTTCCTCGAAACAAGTATTTGCATCAGGAGAAAAGCTTCTCTCTAAAAATTAACTGCATGAGAAAGCTGAATTACAACAAAGAAAAATTAAATCCTCTTCATTTCTGTTGCAAACCTGGTTATTATCATCCTGCCCCCTGACATTAGTTTCCCATTTTCTATTTAAATATAAAGAAGCATATTAGGTTATATCTAACTCTGCTCTAAATGTGACCAATCTTCTCCTGAGGGAAGAAGACAGTGCCTGGCATTAGCTTTTTTCCCCTAAGCACAAAGCATTGTGGGCTCAGTGGCCTTGGAGATCATCTTCATATAAAAGCGCACATTATTTCAGTGAAATAACCACAATCTTTCTATAATGAGGGTCTTTTAATTCATGGCCTTTTCCATGCTACCGTAGCTTTAAAATAAATAGAAAGCTGGGATATCTTATGTCAATATGTAGTACTAGTTTATTTCAACATTCTATCTAAACTACATTTTAACTTGGCTTAATTATGGAAGTTATGCTAGATTGTATTCAAAGTTTTTCCAACCCTTTTCCAATCTGTACGATTCTATAAATATTTTCTTTTTTAAAAAAAGTTGTAATAACGACTTCCGGTCTGGCTTCCGTCGCCACCAGACGGTCCTCTGTGACCGCCAGCCCCATTGCCTGTAAAGAGCCGCCTTTACATCTAAAAGGCGGCTCGAAAAACTCAATTTCCTGATGGAAATGTGAGTCAGAGCAGGCGAGGGCAGGTAGAGCCCTCTACAAAGTCCCCAGAGTTTTTTCTTCACTCTTGGGGATGAGCAGAGCGGGGCTCCCTATTTTCCCTCGCCGATGTTCCGGGCTTCGGGAGGACTCTGCTTTTTTTTGCAGAGCTAGGCGCCGGGACTGGATCAATTAATAAAATAACAGATGGTTTAATTGAAGAGAGCGAGATCTGTACCTGGGACCCTAATCGCAAGTATTTTTAATGATTTTACAAGTGTTTCTATTTGAACGGAAAAAATAAGTTTAAAATGGCGACTGCTGAGGCTTGAGAAGGAAGCCGAAAGTAAAAGTCCTTCCGTAATAAGCTACACAGTAGTGAAATATACAGTGCCGGCTAGACTAGAAGGAAAATATCCATTTTAAGTTTCTTTTTCTTTGGAGATCTGTATTTGATCTTTTTTGGGGAAAAGTTTTCTTTTAAAAAAAGAGCTTTTTTGTGTGGCAGGATGGCGTTAAAGTTAATGAAGCCTGACAGACAAGCAGTGGGAGGGGGAGTGCTCCCCCATCCACAATTATCTGAACAAGCTCTGAGTTTACAGACTTTGCAGAATGGTTTTAATTTAAAAGAATTTCTTCAGGAGGAAATGGCAAAATATCATGAGACTGTGAACCAGAAATTTGAAAAATTAAGGCAGGAAATTAAAGAAATGATACAACTAAAGTATGATAATCTGCAACGAAAGATTGTAACAGTGACTAATGCTTTTTCAGAAGTTGTTATAAAGATGGATACAAATATCAAATTATTAGAGTCTAAAATGGAGGAAGTTGATGATAGGATTTATAATTTGGACAATAAAATACAAAGAATTGAAAATGATTTGATAAATATTCAAGACAATAGCTTAGAAGTAAAGTCTAAAAAGGAAGCTGATCACGAGACTTACAATGCAGAAGATATAAAGCAAGGGATTGAAAGAGAAGTTGTAATGATGCAATACAGGCTCACAGAATTTGCGGTCAGAATGAGAGGGTTACAGGAAAATAACAGAGATGATCTAAGAAAAATATCTGCTCAAGTTCTGGCTGGGATTTTAAAGGTTCCTCCTGAGGAGGTATCTTGTAAAATTGACAAGGCCTATAGAGTAAATTCTTGGATTGCAAAGCAAAGGCAACTGCCTAGAGATGTGGTGATTTACTTTACAGATAAAGAAATAAGAAATGATATTGTGCAAAAATCCTTTAATTCTACTTCACAACTGTATGGGAGAAAAATCTGGATATATAAAGAATTGCCGCCTAAGTTGTTAAAAGATAGAAAGAAATTTGGACTTTTGGTGACTGAACTAAAAAAAACAAAATATTTTATTCAGGTGGGATGTTCCAGGGTATAATATTGAGATATCAAGGAGAAAGATATCAGTTAAATACTGTTGAAAAAGCGGAAGAATTTTACTACAAGGTCCTTAAAAAGCAAAATCAACAAGAGATAGAAATTCAAGAAAAGCAGAAGGAGATGGAAGTAATGAAGAAACAACAAGCTACAGAGGTCTCTACAGATGAGCCGCTTTTGGATTCTCTCTCAGAGGTCTCAGATGGACTATTTAATACAAGAGAGGCAGTTCCGGATTCTAATGCAACGACTTATCAACTCACAAACCAGCATGGAAATCAATCAGTTGATATACAATTTATAGAACCAGAAAGATTTAAGCCACAAAAGCAAAACCAACAAGATCAAGTTATAGATCAGCATGAAAACCAAATAGTTGATATACAATCTACAGAAAGGAATTCAGGATGGAGATCCAACCCACAAAAAGTTAAGAAAAGAAGAAGCAGGTCTCACAAAAACAAAAACTTTTAAACTAAACAACAGTGTAATGCCAGTTATTTAAGAGATGATTGAATATATGAAAAGATAGCTGAGGCAAAGTATTGGTTTATATTATCCTGAGGAGAGTGACAGACTTCTGCAGTGCTGTACTTTTGGGATGTGAAAAGGGCCTTAAACTGAATGGATTGGAACTATCTTTTTTTTGGATTCTTTGATAAATATATTATGTTTATGCTGAGTTACAAGGCAAGAGAGTTATGGGATTGGGGCACGCAGAAGATCTGGTTGTTACCCTATTACGGTGGTTGGAATTAATAATCTGGATAAAAGACACCTCTACAGACACTATATGGAATACAAATACAAAGTCATTCGAGTGGTTGTTTTTTTTTTTTATTATTATTATTATGAAGATATTTGCTATTGATGGGGGCAGATGGTAATTGAAGATACCGAACATACTGTTGGAATTAGGATGTGATGTTACCCTAATATGGGTGATGGAGTTTATAATCCAGTTGAAAGACATTACAGAAGATATTATATGGATTACAAGACTAAAGTCTTTTTAAGAGGATTTTATTTACATAAGGGAATATTTTTTAGTGGAGTGGGCAGAAGAATAAAGATATTAAGAATTATTAAGTATGGTAGTCCTGTAGGAAAGTGGGTGGAGATAGGTTAGTTTATTGATTGTTTAGTTTAAGAAAAGGAATATTATGTTTAGATATGAATATATGTAAAAGATTTGAGTTAAGAGATATAACGATGGGGGTGAAGGAAATGGGTAGACTATGAACTGAATAAATGTTAAATTAGGATTTATTATATAGTTTTATAGCAGAAGGTTGTTTTGAAATGATAGATTAATATACATAAAAGATTTGATTTATTATTATGCTAAATTAGTAGTTATTATATAATGTTATAGTAGAAAGTCATTTTGAAATGTATAGTATAAGGGGGATATGATAATCTTATTAGAAAGAAAGAGTCAGCATATGGGGATGGAGTAAGGGGATGGTAAAGTATTATATAATCTGTTATGAATTTGGATTTTATTATGAAGAAGTCACAGGGGGAGGGGAGGTGGAGGGGGGTTAGGGAGGAGGGGGGAAAAGGGGGAAAAATTTTGTATTTGAAAAACTTCTTCAATAAAAAAAAAAGAAAATACAGAAAAATAAAATAGTTTTTGAACTTTGAAAAAAACAGTTGTAATAACTTTTGTAGTGATTTTAAATGTAATATATTTATTATGAGGTACACTTCTTTAGGTGCAGACCTAAATAAACCTGAACTAAACCTGAATTAAAGCATTAATAAGTCTGCATTATTTGTCGTAGCAAGAGTAAAAAAAAAAAGAGCTGTTAAATACAGTAGATATCCCAGTACAGGTGCTCAAGATATGTAGTCCATTCTATTAATAATAATTATTATTAACCTTATTATGCTATTATTAATAATAACAATAATTTTCCCGCAACAATCCTGTGAGTTAGGCTGCGCTGAGATGGTGTGACATGTCCCAAATCAACCAATGCACTTCCATGGCTTATGATGAAGCTGGTCCTAAACTTCCTCAGTCCTAGATCTGAACCTTAACCAGTGGTGGGATTAACTTGGTTGTGTCCGGATCGCGCGAACTGGTAGCCGCAACTCTAGGAGGCTCCGCCCACCTGCCTGGACATAATGTACAACTACTGCACATGCACAGAAGGCACGCTCACATTTGCGAACCGGTAGGGAAGGTAAGTGAATCCCACCTCTGACCATAACCATGATACCATGCTATTAATTCATGATCTCTAAGAGTTTTAGTTCACTTTCAGTCAAGTTTTCTTTCTTACATGGTACATTTTTACCAAATCCAGTATAGAATGTAATATATTGTACACTAAAACAGACAAGTTCCAAATTGTTTTGCAGCTTGCATTGCTGCAGCAGCTGTGATAAGGAAGACTTTAGCATACTTATATTTGAGTGTCTCAACTTAATGGAGGATTTCCTTCATTAAAATGGTATTTTGATGAGTAAATTGAATAAAACTGCATTTTGCTGAAGAAATAACATTTCTTGTTTACTTTTTGGCAAGGCAACATTGCTTTTTTCCCATTTTTCACTACTAAATAACTGGTAAGGCATTTTCATACTGAATGTTTTGCTATTTGTTTAAAAGATAATTTTCATTGCTGTCTTCGTATGTGCTTCATTTGGGTGTTTTTTGCCCATTAAAAATATCAATCTCTTTTTCAAATATTATAAATAGTTAATTTTTCAAAGTCTGTATAATTCTATCATGGTACAATCACAGGACATGAGACATGAAATTTATACATTTCCAAAGCTGATCTTTCGTATCCACAGGATCTGTCAAAACCCTAGAAACATAATAGTCATAGTAATTACACTTAATCAGATGTTAATTTAAATTAAATCAAATGTCTTTTTTTTTTGTTCCAGCTCCACCCAATTCAGCCTCAGGATGTCACTCAAGGCTAGGCATTTTTCAGAAGCCCCTTTGCTCTTATAATTGAGTTCCTAAGTCCAGAGTAACACATTTCTAAGAAAAACTTCACTAGCCTTGGTGCTATTAATTCTCCTTTTCTTTACAGTTATAATTTATATATTCCATGCCATCATTAACAGAGACTGTATAGGTAGTCCTCGACTTACTATCATTCCTTTAGTTTACAATGGTACTAAAAAAAAGTGACATGACTATTTATTACACTTATGACGATCAGAACATCGTCATGGTCACATGATCAAAATGTGGATGCTTGGCAACTAGTTTGTATTTACAATGGAATCTTGGGGTCATGTGATCACTTTTTGCCACCTTTTGACAAGCGAAGTCAACGGGGAAGTCAGAATCACTTAACAACCCTGTTTCTAGCTTAGCAGTGATTCACTTAACAACTGTCTTGCTTAGCAACAGAAATTTTGGGCTTAGTTGTGGTCACAAGTCAAGGTATGTATCTATGTATCTACAGTATGTTATTAATATTATATCATGGGTTTGAATCACCAGGGTTCCTTCTGGTTCCGCCCGGTTCCGCCGAGCCAGTAGTGGTGACGATATGATGTCACCGAACTGGTTCTGCCCCCCCGCCCCCCCCGCTTTATTCTTACCTTTTATTTGGCCCCACTCCCAATCTATTGCTGCCTCCTGAGTCCCAGCTGATCGGCTAGAAGGAAAAAGACTGTTTAAACTCTTGCCACGGGGCTTCAAAGGGCCATCCTACAGCTGATCAGTGTTAAAAAGCAGTGTGCTGGTAGACCAGTGCCTCCAAAAACAAATGAGTAGACCGGTGCCTGCAAAAATAAATGGGTAGACCAGTGCCTGCAAAAACAAATAGGTAGGCTGGTGTCTGCAAAAACAAATGAGTAGACTGGTACAGCTCTGCAAGCAGTTAAAAGCCTGGTAGACCAGTACCTCTGCTAAATCCTAAAGAATTGTCACATGACCATCAAGCCACACCCACAAAATAAGCCACACCCACAGAACCGGTAATAAAAAAATTTAGAACCCACCCCTGGTTTGAATGTTAGGGTGAAACAGTAGCTTCCTGTCCATACTCCCAAATGCATAATTTGAATCACAGTGGAATATTCAGAGTCAGTCCCTGCCCTTCTACCTCTGATCTACAGGAGTTAAAAGGGAAGATCTAAGCCATGGGTGTCAAACTTGCTGCGTCACATTGCCATCATGTGATGTTTCGCAATGTTTTTCCCCTTTGTGGAACTGGGGTGGGCGGGGCCTGCACGTGATGCATCCCACCCACAGGCTGTCAGTTTGACACCTCTGATCTAATCCAAGAACTTAGATAGAGCAATGGAATTCTTTACCATTTTTCTACTGTATAGTAGTATTTTAGTGTTTTACAGCCCAGACATAGGAGCTCTTCCTATTATGATATTTTATGTTTCCAAACATTTAAGCAAGCATGTATTTCTCCATTGACCTATGGTCCCATATTACAAGTCCTTCAAATGTCTCAGAGTTGCATCTAATTGTCAATAAAAATGTCACCAATGTAAAGATCTTATGACATGATCAAATTTCAACATCATGTTAATGTCAGGTTTCAATGTCATCTCAAATAAAATAAATTGCATTTCCAAATGAATAGTCTTCGGTAAAATCTTTCATTTTATTAAGCATGACAATCTGTCCCCGATCGTGGCGTAGCCAACTCTGACTTCCTGACCCCAAACCTTCCCTTTCCGTTCCCCAATTCTCTGAGTCTCATTGGCCCTCTTCCAAATCACTCTCCCCATATCTATTACTTCAGCTCCCAGGTATGTCCCCCCTCCCATCTCATCTCCTATGGGATATTATCTTCAAGGAAAATAAGTAGGTGAGAAGTCAAGCGTCCTCTTGCCATCTGCCCCCTCTTCTCCTTCTTATATCAGCCCTAGAGTAAATGCAGGTTGAAGTGCTGACAGTTAAATTGTAGTTGTATGGAGATGACAGACAATGACCTGTTTGTGAAGTCACCTTCGTTTCCTCCCAAAAAAAATGGTGGTGGGGAGCTTGGCAAGGATGGTTATTTTATAGTTAACAGAGATGGTCTCTGTGAAAAAAAAAATATCCTCTACTCTCACAATTATTTTTTCCTATCCTCTTCACCTGTGGCTTCAATTATCTACACATTCACCTGGAAGTAAATCTGAATGAAATCAATGAGGCTTACTTTTGAGTAGACATCAATTAGTTGGTGTCGAGAGCCCTAATATGACCTGTTTTTGAAGATGGAATAAAGTACAACTCCAGCTATGTTCTCTGCATTTAGATACAAACTTCATTTGCTTTGTCCAGGCAACCTTGAGCAATTCCAATCACTCAGGAAGTCAATAATTGACTACAACTAATGCACTTGTGTAATGAATGGTTAAAGGGACACATTTGGCTTTAATGGACCTTTTACTTCTGCAGTGAAAGATTTCAAGGCTAGAGATTTACCTCTGGCATCTGGTGCAGCACCTGTCTCTAGCAGGAAGCCACTACTCTTTTTTTTTAAAGTTTTTCCTTCCTCACAAGCTGCCCTTGTAGATCTATTGGTTTCACCTGTCCCTGTTAAGAAGTTTGTTCCCTCAGATCTCATTAAATAGCCACTTGCATGTCAAACTTCCTGGTGCACACCTGCAATCTTGAAACCATTCATAAAAGATAACCTTACACTGAAAGGGAAGGTGACTTTGTGTCAAGTGCCTTTCTGCCTGTGCAAAATGCATTTGTTATGCAAACATAGAACCCAATTGTGATGTATTCCCCTCCCATATACTGGGTTTATAAATCAGGTAATTCCAAGGGCATTACGTATTTAAAGTGAGGTGTGTGTGTATGTAATTGATTAATCTCTTGATTTTTAAACAATTAAGGGATTTCTTATATATTATTGTAATCACAATATATCAGCTCTTTTAAGCTATTTATGGAAGAGTAAGATAACTCATAATTATATAAACAAAAGCTACAATCTATTTGATGGACCTTTTGGCTTTAAAATATGATTTTACTACCTAATTTTGAAGAATCAGAGTTTCATTAAGCCCAACCCAAATTATGGCTATATAAATAAAGTATTGAGCTCCCTAATTCAGATATCATTCCATGGGACACAATATTTAAGTAATCTCACCTTAAGTAGGTGAGATTTAAGACAAGCAAAACATTGAACATAGCCTGCATTTACCACTTTGTGGTAAGTGATCTACATACCTTAAAATGAAACAAAATCATCTATTTCTGCTGCCAGCATTGTATGATCACATCACATGGAGGTTTACTGGGGAAGATGTTAAGTAAAATAATCTAGCCTTCCTTGAATGGGCAGTACACATTAAGGAAGACAGAAGTCTTAACATTAAAGTTTAGAGAAAACCCACTGTCAGCACTAGAGTAAATGCAGGTTGAAACTTGACACCCACACACAAAGATCAGTATTTACATTTTGATTCCCACCAGCCACTGGAGCACAAAATGGGAGTCATCAGAACCCTAAACCACTGAGCTGAAGACCTGCCTACCAGCAAAGATGGGAAAGAAAAAGAATTAAAACACATCAAGGAAGCCCTCAGAATGTGTGGCTATCCCAGGTGGGTCTTCATCAAATTTCAAAAAAGAAACTACAGGAACTTCTCCACAACAAACAATGAAGAGAACAATAAACAAAGCAACATTGTCATTCCATATGTTGCCGGAATATCAGAAAACCTTAGGAGGATCATCAGCCAACACAACCTATGTGCACACTTCAGACCCAAGAATATACTAAGAAAGAAGCTTGTCCACCCCAGTGGTGGGTTCCAACTGGTGTTACCACCGGTTCTCTTCACGCACACGCTTTTCTCTTCTGCCTCTATCCTGCTCCTGCCTTCTTTATCTGCCTCTCTTTATCAGCCTGGCATGGCCCATTTATATTTAACCACAGCTAACATTTTCATCATATTGGAAATCCAAGGACTGAATTGTCACGTGCTGTGTCCTGCTGTCAGTTCCAATAGCCCAGACCAGGAAATCATGCCACAATTAGGTCCAAGCTGCTTTTATTGATATGGGTTATAATAACAGAATATTGCAAATCTGATTGTTCTATAGCTCTTCCTCTTCCATATAGTAAATTAGGAAGGTATCTGCCTTAGCCATTTCCAAATGTCATCTTGTTGTGGGTTTAAAAATGCTTCAGCCCCTTTTGGGTAGGTCAATGGCTCCTGCATATGTCCATCAAAGTCATCTTCCTTTCTCCATACTGTTGCTACTGAGAAACAGGTTGCTAATTCTTTGGCTGGAGGATCGGGGTGGTTCTACTTACCTTTACTCATGGTTTGTAGTGGGGCTGCGTGTGCTCGCTCACTTCGCTCATGAACACGTGAGCTCTTCTGCGCATGCGCAGAAGCATTTTGATGATGTCGGGGTCAGTGGGCGCAGCCTCCCACAGGTTTCTATAGAACCGGTGCGAACCGGGGGCAACCCACCACTGTGGAGGATGCACTACAATTTGCTCAGCTGGGAATGTCAGTAAGAAAGGAAAGCCTCCATCTTAAAGAGTTTTGGAAGACACTGAAAAGTAGAAATAAAAATGCAAACAAAGCAAATGCAATAGCCTGTAGTACAGTGGACTAAAGCACTGTTATTAACAACTGCTGCTTGCAATTACTGCAAGTTCAAATTTCACCAGGCTCAAGGTTGACTCAGCCTTCCATCCTTTCAAAGGTAGGTGAAATGAGGACCCAGATTGTGGGGGGCAATAAGCTGACTTTGTATAAATATACAAAAGTATGAAGGCTATTGCTTAACGCATTGTAAGCCACCCTGAGTCTCCGGAGAAGGGCGGCATATAAATTAAAGTCAAAAAAAAAAAAAATAGGCTGACTAGCATTGCTAGCCACCATTTTTCTCTGCCTAGTCTATTAGGGTATTGCTATCTATGGCAATATTTGAAGAAAAGTCAACTTGGAATAGTTTTTTTTCCTATTATTGCTTGGGAGATCTTGTGGAGCTGAACTCTTGCACAAATTATATGAATTACAAATGGATTTCATTTGTGGTGGTGAATGAGATGTTTGAGATGATAGCTCACTATGTTCTATATATATATATTACTCACAGAGATCAAGACAGCAATTTATTATGTTGTAATTATGGATGAAACTACAGATATCCAGGTGATAGAACAAATTTCGTTTCTCTTTTTCAATTTTATAGAGGATCTAGCAGAATGGGATATGCAATCCACTTTCCCATCAGCTCTCAAAGTGAGATGTTATATTATGTTATGCCTCCCCCCATACCATGTTTTAAATTCTGTCCTCCTCACCCCTCCTTGGAGGAAGAGGTCCTCCCCTAGGATCTAAAGCTAATGTTTTCTATATATTCTTCTAAAGTGAAACTGGCCATGAATTCAATTCCTGATGGTGGATTTGAATCCAAAAACTGGCTATGGCTGTTTGATGATTTTGAATAGCAATAGCACTTAGACTTATATTCCACTTTACAGTGCTTTACAGCCCTCTCTAAGCAGTTTACAGAGTCAGCATATTGCCTCCAACAATCTGGGTCCTCATTTTATCCACTTTGGAAGGATGGAAGGCTGAGCCAACGTTGAGGCTGGTAAGATTCGAACTGCCAAATTGCAGTCAGCCAGCAGTCAGCAGAAATAGCCTGCAGTACTGCACTCTAACCACTGCGCCACCAAGGCTCGTAGATAAGAATAAGAATATTCTTATTCATAGATAGAATATTCAATAAGAATACAAATGGTTATGCACTGCTTCCTGATGGTCATTATCATTTCTGCATATCCGGCAATGAATTGTTTTATATCCCTTATGAAAATTGTGATGGAACAACAGAATCTCTGTATGCTGTTTTGAAATACATCTTCTGATACTTTATCCTTCCTTTCAGTAAATGCTGTGGCCACTGATGTAACTGGTTAGATGATTTATTGGAGTGCAAACTGTGATGAAGGAAAGGAAATCACAAGTACGTCTTCAGTGTGTGGCACATATTGTCAAATCCAGTGGTACAAGATCATTAGAAAATATGATATGTGTAGAAATTTTCTTAGTGAAAAAAGAATCCTGATCTGATCTCCATCAGAACTTTATCAGTTTTCCCAGTTTAAAGCATTTCATCAAAGAAAGCATAATCAGAAAACATTTTATTCTACAAGATGAACATTAAGAGCAACTTGCATACTTGCATATGAGCCGTGGTGGTGCAGTGATTAGAATGCAGTACTGCACGCTATTTCTGCTGCCTGCTGGCTGCCTGCAGTTCGGCTGTTAAAGTCTCATCAGCTCAAGGTTGACTCATCCTTCCATCCTTCTGAGGTGGGTAAAATGAGGACCCAGATTGTTGGGGCCAATATGCTGACTCTGTAAACCACTTAGAGAGGGCTGTAAAGCATTGTGAAGCAGTATATAAGACTAAGTACTATTGCTATACTCTATATGTATTTTGTGTTTACAGAGAGCTGGCTGAATTTGTTGAAAAGATGTGTTGTTCAAAAGAGGAGACTTTGAGGCAAAAGCAAATTGACATCCATGGACTTTGAAAAAAAATTAATTTGCTTTAACCTGTGGTTATTGCTGCTTCTCTTTTGGTCACTTAGATTCTCTAAACATACCAAAAAAAAAAAAAAAACCCTCTACAAAAAAACAGCTAACATGCAATTCCATGAAGCAGAACTTCATGGATTTATTTTAGCTTCTGTTAAAGAAAATATAAAGCAGCTATGGAACAACTCTTAATCATTCTAGGCAAAGATCACCTTGCTAGCAGAGCAATTGGAATTAGAAAACCCAAGTCCCCTGAGGAGCAGAAGAGTTCTTTGAATTAGTCTCACCTATTTGAGTTTCCTAAGGAATTTTAGAAAAAATATTTTGTAGGACCTTGTTGATATCATTATTTACAATTTAACTCCATTGCTTTCCCTCTAAAATATGCTGCCACATGAAACAGCATTGAAAAATTTGTCATAGACAGAATACAATGCATATTTTTACAGACTGATTTGGATGCTTCTTGTCTATAATTTTATCATGATATGCTAATGGACATTGCTGAAGGGCAGAATGTAAAATGTTCAGCTCCACAGGATGTACCTCATCTTTTGAATGTGGAAAAAAGGAAATCGCCTAGGATACTTAGATACTTTGGAAAGAGAGCAGAGAAGAGCAATGAAGATGATTAGGGGCCTGGAGGCTAAAACATATGAAGAATGGTTGCAAGAATTGGGTATAATTAATCTAGTGAAAAGAATTTATTTATTTATTTTATTTATTTATTAAATTTTTTATACCGCCCCCTCTCCTGAAGGACTCGGGGCAGTGAACAGCCAGAATTAAAAACACACAATACAAATATTAAAATACATTAAAACAAAATTAAATTATCTTTGACTTCTCCAATTTTAAAACCCCTTACCCATAAAATTCACCCAATTAAAATTTTAAACCAGCCCGGCTTGCTGAAATAAAAAAGTCTTCAGGGCCCGGCGGAAGGTACGGAGGTCCAGGATTAGTCGTATCCCTGGGGGTAGCTCATTCCAGAGGGTGGGTGCCCCCCTCTTCCCTGGGGGGTCACCAGCCGACATTGCCTGACAGACGGCACCCTGAGGAGACCCTCTCTGTGGGAGCATGTTGGCCGGTGGGAGGTTATTGGAGGCAGAAGGTGGTCTCGTAAATAACCGGGTCCTAAGCCATGGAGCGCTTTGAAGATGAGAACCAACACCTTGAAGCACACTCGGAAGACCACTGGAAGCCAATGCAGCTCGCGCAGGAGAGGTGTCACGTGGGAGCGCCATGTCGCCCCCATAAGTACCCGCGCGGCCGCATTCTGCACCAGTTGGAGCCTCCGAGTGCTCCTCAAGGGGAGCCCCATGTAGAGAGCGTTGCAGTAGTCGAGGCGGGAAGTGACGAGGGCATGAGTAACCATGCATAGGGAGTCCCGATCCAGAAAGGGGCGCAACTGGCGTATCAGGCGAACCTGATAGAAAGCCCCCCTGGCCACAGCCGTCATATGCTCTTCTAAAGACAGCCGTGCGTCCAGGAGGACACCCAAGTTACGCGCCCTCTCCATGGGGGCGAATGTCTCGCCCCCAATAGTCAGCGATGGCACCAGCTGACTATATCAGGACGCCGGCAGCCACAGCCACTCAGTCTTGGAGGGATTGAGTCGAAGCCTGTTCCTCCCCATCCAGACCCGCACGGCCTCCAGGTACCGGGACATCACTTCAAGGGCATCGTTGGGGTGGTCTGGGGTAGAGATGTATAGCTGGGTGTCATCAGTGGCACTGCACCCCAAAACCACGGATGATCTCGCCCAGCAGCTTCACATAAATGTTGAACAGGAGAGGCGAGAGGACCGAAGAAGAACCAGAGGTGACATGATAGCAGTGTTCCAATGTTTGAGGGGCTACCACAAAGAAGAGTCAATCTATTTTCCAAACCCCTTGAAGGCAAGGTATGGAAACTAATCAAGGAGAGATCCAACCTAGACCAAGGAGACGTTTCCTAACAATTAGAACAATTAATCAGTGGAATGATTTGCCTTCAGAAGTTATGGGTGCTCCATCACTGGAGGCTTTTAAGAAGAGACTGGACAACCACTTGTCAGAAATGGTATAAGGTCTCCTGTGTGAGCACGGGGTTGGACTAGAAGACCAACAAGGTCCCTTTCAATTCTGTTATTCTGTTAAGATGTTTTAATCAATTCTGGTAGGGTTTTTTTAAGAGGGAGGGAGGGAGGGAGGGAAGAAAGAAAGAAAGAGAGAGGGGGGAAGGAAGGAAGGAAGGAAGGAAGGAAGGAAGGAAGGAAGGAAGGAGGGAAGTAAAACTAATGTTCAAACATGAGACAACCCAGAATCAAGTCATATAAAAATCTGCATAGACACAAGCAAGATTCACAGAAGAATGGCTAACACATTCATCCAGGAAGCATACATTTGGCACATGCAGTTTGAACACCTTAGCTTTCATTTAAATGCTATGTCCACCAAAACCCTCTTATAGTACGAAAAATGAATGGAACGCTAGTTTTATTGTTTTGGACTATCACCAGTAATTGCTTCTTTTTTGACACAGATTACTTGACTACATCCCTGATCCCTTAATACTGACAAATTTATACCCATGTGTCTTTGGTAATTAGTATTACTGGAGCCAGGCTGGAAAAATCTGTTTTAACTTCTAGAGAGAGTTTTCTGCATTTCTTTGCTGCCATCCAGTGGTTTTCTGGATTTTTGTAATTCTAATATAACTGATTTCTATTCTATGGCACTAGCAGATTATCTTAAAAGTCTGCATCTTTATGTAAGAGATGAGGTGCATTTCTCTGTTCATGCTTTTACATTTAGTAGTATATTATGGAAAGTATTAATCAGGTTTTGAAATAAACCCAATAAACTCAATGAAATATTCATTGTAAATACATCATTCAGTAGTCTTACTAAGGGAAATCTGCTTGGTTGCTTCTTGCAACTGTTAATGGGTCATTCTTTTGTGATGGTGAATTTATGCAGCAAACATAAAATGTAATTTCACCATGTTAACATTCAATAGGATCCACTGCTAAGTTGCAAAGGCTAGTACAAATCTTACTTCTAGACTTAATGCGTGCTTCTTGATATTTTCTCAGTACATCTATTTAAAATGTGTCTCAACAGAAGTTTTTCAGCAGTAAGAAGTTTCAGCCTGAAAGAAAGGAACTTAAAATAGCTATTTTTTTTTTAAAAAAATAAAATACTAGTGTAGATGAATACAATACAATGTGCATCCATAAACAGATAAAGAATTTGATTTTTTTTGTTGCTGGAGATTTTAAACAAAGACTATTTATTCCTTTCTACAAATTTCGTGAAAATTTTGTTCAGTGTTATCCCAGTGGGTATTTATTATCCAATAAATACGTTGCAATTGTAGATTTCACTGCCTACATATTAGATTTGCAATATCTTATGATATATAGCTTCTAGATTTCTTTAAAATGAGAATATGTTCCATTTTTTCTATGTGATGGACAGTATAAACTGTCATTATCTTTTGTTTTTCAACTTTCATGCCATTGTAGCCATGAAATTGTGGATGCTCCATCACTGGTGGCTTTTAAGAAAAGACCGAACAACCACTTGTCAGAAATGGTATAAAATCTTGTATGTGAGCAGGGGGTTCTTCCATCCAAGTTATTGAATAAACCTAGGTAGTGGCAGCAATGTTCCTAAGAATAGGCAAAATGCCACACCCCCATGGCATCATGATCCAAGGTCTGTCCCAGGGGTGAAATGCTCCCAGTTCGGACCGGATCGCCAACCAGGTGGTTCGGAGAACCGGTAGCAAAAATCCCTGCAGCTACCAGTGTCATGCAATCACCTACTGGCATAGTCTCTGTACATGATTACATCTGCAGGAATTATGGAATTGCCTTTCTATGGAATACCTCTCTATGGAATACACGAGCAAAAAATAGATACAAACTGAAGGTAAACTTGATTGCAGAAAATATGACTTCAGTAACAGAGTGGTCAATGCCTGGAATGCACTACCTGACTCTGTGGTTTCTTCCCCAAACCCCCAAAACTTTAACCTTAAACTGTCTACTGTTGACCTCACCCCATTCCTAAGAGGTCTGTAAGGGGCGTGCATAAGCGCACCAATGTGCCTACAATCCCTGTCCTAATATTCCTTTTTACTCTTACTTTTTTCATGTATTCAAATTAAGTTTATACTTTTACCTGTTATCTTATATATCAGTGGTTCTCAACCTGTGGGTCGCGACCCCTTTGGTGGTCGAATGACCCTTACACAGGGGTCGCCTAAGACCATCGGAAAACAGATATTTTCAGTGGTGACAAATAAATAAATAATAAAAAATGAACCACTGAAGATGTAAATTAAACACATCTGACCTGGTTGGGTTACTTTATAAATTCTGTTGTACTGCTGGCATTCTATTGTGTTTGAATTCACGATGGATCAGATACTTATAGGTTTGATCTCATGGTCATCCACTGCATAGGTTGTAGAAGAATACTTCAGCTTACAAAAAGCACAAAGAAAGTATAAATAAAATTAATATTATACCCATATATTCTTTCTTGCCTTCTTAAGAGTTTTCACATCCCCCTGTTTGTACAATTGGGTATAGGAATGACATGTTTGTTAGTCATACTATTGCTTGAATAAATACTGTATGTATGGTAAGGGCTGGTACCTTACTCTGATCCTTTCATTTCAAACATATGCCTTTAGCTTCTTTAAAGGATCCAATCGCCAGCATTATCATTGTTGAATAATCCTGACACCTCTGTCCCAGCTGATAAACACATTTCTATGAAAAGTGTAGTGTCTGTCATGGATGAGCACGGATGCTTCAAGATACAATTTACTTTGTTGAAATGGCATCAGGAGAATCAGAGAAGATCTCACAGATGTGATTGGAGTTTTCTGGCAGTTCTATGAACCACAAGACATCTGAGAATATGTTCATAACAAAAATTTCCAGGGCATGTCAAATTTCCCTCTAATGCCATGATAAATGTGAAGTTCAACAGAATGAGTATTAATGCCATTATTCTTATATGAAAAACAAAAATTTGCCAAGTTGGATAAATCAGTTGACAAGATTTGGTTCAACCAGTTCACTCTGATAAAGTACAAGAAATTCTTGGTGATAAATATGTCTTGTAAATTTACATCTTCCGTGTAAATTGCTTTTGATATCTTCAGTATCAAAATTGCTTTCATATTTAACCAAGTGGAAACATTCAGTAAATGTTACAAGCAAATGTTCTAAAAGTTGGAAATATATTAATGACAGAAAACATGGCCCTTGGAAGGAAAAATAGCAGATGAGAAAGAAAAACAGTGTAGAGCAAGGCTGTCAAACTTCTGGCCGTGGGCTGGATGCATCACTCACTGACCACGCCCATGGCTGGTTTAGCGAAGGGGGAAAAAGTCCTAATACATCACCTGATGCCACCATGACAAAGTGAGTTTGACACCCCTGGTGTAGAGAGACCCATATTCAAATTCCTATGGTGCTCACTAAGTGATTTTGGTTAATCACTATTTCTTAGCCATAGATATCTCAGAAGGTTATGAGGGTAAATTTGGATAGACCATCACAATGAACATGCCATAACATCTCTATAAATAAAATAAAGGAAAGCAATGGCAACAGTAAATAACATCAATTCAATATAAAATAAATTATTTTTTCCTTAATCCACAAGTTCCTTCTGAAAGCCCTTCTATTTCTTCTCTTAATTAGGATTAAGAATTGTGTTTCTTATCTCAAATAAGAAATAGTAGTTGTCGCTGGCTGCTTGAGGATATGGCCACCAGAGAAAAACACAAGAATTTGTCCTTGTTTTCCATCATATAGTATCTATTGTTATATGCTTAAATGAAGTTTGCTTAAAATGTAGTCCTCTCTTTTTGACAATTTTGAGTTTGGCATAGGTTCCAGTAAAAGAATGTCTATACTTGCCATGCAATGTGGATGAACCTCTGTCTATTCTTACTTTATAGTACATTTCATTTAAGGCTACTTGTCTAATATTGCAATCTTTCCAAATATCCAAGGAGAAAGTCCAATGCAACCTTCAATAGCTGGGAAAAGTTGGTGGTTCTATATGAAATTTTGGTGCTATGTTTTACCAGGCTGTACTTGACTAAAAGGAACAATGCCTTTACACGGGACCACCCGAACAGGTGAAATAGGATCATTAAACCCACTGATGAAACCGATTGAACAATTCTGTGCACATTTGCGAGAAAATAAATCACACGCTATCTTAATTCTTAGTATCTTAAAGCAGGCAAAAGTGTTTTACATTTTTCTGAACTGATAAAAAATAATACATCATTAGAATAGTCCAAAACTGAATTAACCTTATTTTCATTTAAAATATGCATAAATAAAGATTTCAGATTTTTTAAATGAAACAATCTACAATTTTTTAAAAAAAGACATGCAGCCCTCAAATAACAATGACAAATCAAACACTTTCATGAAAGGATTTGGTTTACAATATGTACTTCAGAACTGAGTGGTACAATTTATGGCTTTTTGAATATCAAAAAACTTGCTAATTGGAATAAAACATTACTTTCTCAGTTTGGGAATGTAGCCCAAACCACTACTAGTAACATTCTATTACTAATTTGTGAGTACTTAAAGTGAAATAATGAGCTATTCCTTGAAATTCTGAAAAGAAAAGTAAGGAATAATAGCAATTGATTAGAACAGAAAGTCTGTAATTAAAATCAAACCTAGACACAAATCCCTAAACCAAGGATATCCAAGCTTTTCAGCCATGTGGGTTGCATCTCTATATATTGCCAGCCTTTTGGGGTAGAATAGACCAAAGAAATACCATAGGAAATATTAGAGCTTGTCTTTACTAATATAGTCTGTAAGAACAGGTACTTGAAAATATGACAGCATTTCTTCCTCCTGCCTTCTCATGTTGGGGCAATCTTGACTTCCTTTCTCATGTTTTCTTAGGCTAACCTCATGTTTTACTAAAGAGTCATATTATTGTTTACTTTTTAAAAAATCATACCCAATAACTCAAGATGGTGAACATACTGTATCTAGTATCCATCTCCCTCAACAAGAGTCCTGAAAGGTTTTTTGGGCTGAGAGACAGTAACCTGCCCAAAGTCACCCAATTAGTTTTCATGCTTAAGGTGAGACCAGAACTCATAGTTTCCTGTTTCTAGCTTGCTGCCTTAATCATTTCAAGATGTTTCTTCAAGGCAAGTTTACCTTAATGAATACGGTTAGGATGATCTGAGGAAGATGTGTCAAACATATCCTTCCCAGTCCTTATGAGGTGGAGCCTTTCATAAGCCTATCATATAGATAGTTTAGAACATGAGTGTCAAACTTGCAGCGTCATGTTGTCATCAAGTGACGTATTGCAACTTTTCCCCCCTTCACGTGACGTATCTGGCCTGCATGTGACACATATGGTCCCCAGACTGTGACTTTGACACACCTGGTGTAGATCATGCTCTAGAAATCCATACCAATTTTCTTGATAGCCCAATGATTGACCACTGACATCTTCTGCTCCTTCACTGGACGTTGGCCTTTGATTGGAAGTACAGATGAAAATACCATCTGTGATCCTAGAGTGTTTGCCTAACTCCTTGTAGTACCTTAATTTTTTTTCAGACTCTTTTCTTTTTTTTGTATTGTCTATCCCAGTGTGAAAGACGAGAAAGGGATAATAATCAGTGGGCTTGATTAGTTGGGTAAACCTCTCTGTCACATCTTTAATCTTTGCACCTGAGAAACAACATACTTCTCTTGATAGCTTGTTTGGTCTGCTGTTTTCTGATTCTGTTCCTCTGAGAAGTGAGTCACCAGCTCTGAAAAGTAAGTCACAATTGTTGTCCTCTGAAAAGATAGGCCATTTGTTTTTATTTTAGCATCTTGAGATGAAAATTCCAACAAGGTACACTGGCAGGAATGGCATCACAATGCAAACTCTCCATATCAAGGCAAGCACAAAATGTATGGTGTCTATGGAGATTCTGTTAGCCAGGTCATGGCTGTCCCAAAGGTGCTTTTTCAAAAGGCAACTGGACTTTTTTGTTTTGTTTTGCTTAAAGACATTTCACTTCTCATCCAAGAAGTTTCAGTCAGAACTGAAGAAGCTTCTTGGATGAGAAGTGAAACGTCTTCAAGCAAAACAAAGAAAGTTTGGTTGACCTTTTGGAAAAGCACCTGTGGGACAAAAGGTGTGCTGCTTTCATTGCTTCCTCCTTTTGCCTTCATTCAGCACCGTTTCAAATTACATTGGGCAAGCTTTAGGTTATTCAATAGAGTGAATAGGGTGAGATTTAGAAAATGAATGGTTAAGAGCAAGTGGTAAAGAAAGCTGATTTGCCAGCAATTGGCTTTTGTTCATGTGTCAAGGTTTCCTTTGGGGTCAGTTTTAAGCAGAACTTAGAAAAATAATGTAATTATTTTTTCTTTCCTTAATAACAGATGATCGTATAATAGCTATGCTACCCTATTACTCATAAAAGTAATAAAATAATTGTTTCAGTAAATATTATTTCTAGAAATAAGCACAGAAGTGAGCACAGCACAGAATAGATTTAAATTTCACTCAGGCTGCTGGCATAATAGCAATATTGCATTTACTGATATATGCTTACGCAATAGATCTATAGGAAGAATAATCTATTATAATAAATATAATTAGAGATCCACACCGGCATTTTTCTTTATATAGATTACATTTCTGACAAGTACTTCCATTGTTCTGGGATCAGAATTCTCTTGGAACATATGAAAATGTATTCGGTTCATTGTGAAAATGGATATCATAGTAAAAATAAATATCATGGGTATCAAGCTTCAAATGAATTTTTCATGTAGAACTTCAGTGTTCCCCTAGAAACAAAACTTAGAAAAGAATCTCAAATTCCACATTATTGGAACTTGTTGGCAGAGCTGTCAAAGCTGGACTAGGATATAGCATATATCTGTAAAAGAGGGATTTGGTAAATAGATGCAGAAAAAACTATGAGTACAGAGAAGAGCCAGAGTTGCTGCACAAAATGCCAGGCTTCATGTAAAGACAGAACTGAATGTCAAGATGCAATTCCCTCCCTTCCTTTCTTGAATAACCTTGCTAACTTTTCCTCTTTCACTTAGTTCAGTTGTCTAGAAACAAACAAAAAAGATTTATAAGGTAACCTCCCCTAGACTACCCAACTACAATAAAAATTAAAACTAAAAACAGATAAAATTCCAGAAAGAGATAAAATCAATATATACCATGAAATATTCACAGTCACAACAATAATACTTATTGTATTATTCCTAAAAAATTCCTAAACCGATTTATTAAATTATTTTTATTAAATAAGTGAACTGCTAATAAAATTCGGACAAAAACAAAACACACACACACACACACACACACACACACGCACACACACATATATATATTATTTTGTAAAATAATGAACGTTCTTCTTCCTTCTCCCAAGCTACAAAGAAATATAGTGGAACCAGCACTTAAATGAGACCCATTATGAAAATTGAGTGGATACAGATCCATTTTCTGCATCCCAAGGAAGATCCATTCCATATTATGTCAAGGCTAAATATAATGTGTGATCACTATTATTCTGGTGTTACTGGTATGTTATTTAGCCGATTAAGCCCAATTTGTATGAACTAATTGTTTTAAAATATAGTTTAACATTTAACAACCAGGGTTGACAAAATGAGATGGGAAAGACTTGTCCAAGAATCTACAAGTCAACATATCTAGGAAGTCAACATATCTAGTTCCAAATTAAAAGTGACAACTTGGTGAGCAACTGTGTATCCCCAGAGATATATTAAAAGAGTTGCTTCCTTTACCACTCAGGAATGGAACTTTGAATGGCATTTCAATAGGAAGGAAGCAGTAGAAAATTGTCTGCTCTTCCCTTGCTGTCCCTATATAATTTGTGGGGCAAGCATAAATTAGTTTCCTGGGATGAGTAGAAATCAGAGCAGTAGATATGGGGAAGAAAAGGGACAATTTAAGCCTACAGTGATCATACTGAAGAAGAAAATTGTGGCGAAAAGTTGAGGTAGCAAGCTTATGATGGAGGCAGAAATACATTGCTCAAAAAAATAAAGGGAACACAAGCAGAAGACATCCGAGATCTGAATGAATGAAATAGCCTTATTAAATACTTTGTTCGTTACATACAGTAGTTTTGTGTTCCCTTTAGTTGTTGTAGCAGTGTATAAACTACTGTATGTAAAGAACAAAGTATTTAATAAGGGTATTTCATTCATTCAGATCTCGGATGTCTTCTGCTTGTGTTCCCTTTATTTTTTTGAGCAGTATATATTACATCTTGGAAAACTCTGGTCTGCAAACCAATATGTTGTTGTTTGTTGCAAAGTTGTGTCCGACCCAGGCTTTCCTGTCCTATATCATCCTCTGGAGTCCATTTAAGCTCACGCCAACTGCTTCAGTGACTCCATCCAGCCACCTAGTTCTCTGTCGTCCCCTTCTTCTTTTGCCCTCCGTCTTTCCCAGCATTAGGCACTTCTCCAGTGAGTCTTTCCTTCTCATTAGGTGGCCAAAATATTTGAGTTTCATCTTCAGGATCTGGCCTTCTAAAGAGCAATCAGGGTTGATCTCCTATACGACTGACCAGTTTGATCGCCTTGTAGTCCAAGGGACTCGCAGGAGTCTTCTCCAGCACCATTCTCCAAACCAATATATGGTATGGTTTTCCTCAGAACAAATTCTATTCCACATCATGATGTTCTTCTCCAGAAAAGATCTACTCAGGTCCCCATTATGTTCAAAATCAACATTGATACTAATCAAAATCAACACTTATACTGATATTCATTTCTGTAATGTTTGCATATCTTGAGGTTGATGGGATAGCCAAAATTTTATGCATGCAATGCAGCATTGTTCTTGTTAGCTTTTCTTATTCTGCTGTTCCTTTTTTGAACTCCTCTATTAAAATCATGTGAACTGCTTTATATATTTTTTTTCATACAAGGGGAAAAGCGAGGTACAAATAAGCATAATAAAATAATTTATACATCCACTTATTCTCTGGCTTGAGGTTTAGAACTCTGTGACTCATGTGGGACCTTGTTTGCAACCCAGAACCTATGAGTTATGTTGCAGAATAATTTCCATAATTCTCAGACAGCTGTCTAGAAGAGATTGCTGGACTGGGGTAGAATGCCGATCAGCTAAAAATGTACCGGGATGAAAGCTGCTCATGAATATGGAAGGTTTTATTGTGTTTTTCTTTGTTATTATCAATGGTCCTAGAAATATGAAGGGCGCTATTAACGTATTTTAAATAAATAGAAACAAATATCTGCATAATGGAAATATTATATCAAAGCTATGTTTCATGATACCTTCAACACAAGGTAAAAATAAGCTGGTTGCCAAATGATTTTTGGAATAAGAAATGTATACTTTAAAATATTAACTGAAGTATTTAGGTTAATAATAGCCTGATTGGTTTCTTAAGCCTCTCAAAGAGTATCTCCTTCCTTTTCAATTTTATATTACTGGGGTGGACTTTTTATTACCTTTCATTTTTCTTGGTCTCGAGTAGACACAGATTATTGTGTTGAAGTTCCAGCAGCATCACCAGATGTGATTGCTACAGTGAAAAGCTTTCCAGAATAGATAGCAAAGTGTGAGCAAAAGGCATAATCCACATATTAAGGATGGGTGCTAGCACAATACAACAAGGTAAATTGATATTGATTCATCTTCTCTGAGCAAACTGTTTTCTGACAGTGGAAAGGGAAGCTCAGAAGAGACTGTGCTTCTAAGTACAAAAGCTAAAGTTGAACAGATTTGCATTTAAATTAAAAATATTGGTGCTTGAAATCAATAATAATACTAATCAAAAAGTTTAGTTTTCAAAATAGCATGATATTATACAATTATTCAGATTCTAAATGGCTGCCCTGAAGTTACTTGAAATATGCATAGAACAAACTTTCTGATTTTATCCTGACACCAAGCTATTGAAGAACATGTATTACTTTAAGTAGAGCCATTTGTAACTCTTGTATATGGTGTTCTCACACCACAATGGATTGCCTAAAAAAGGTCAATTTCATTAGCAGATCTTGGCATTCTGACAAAGCATCTATCAACAAACATATAGCAATGAATCCCATCTACATACCATTTAAAAGACAACCAAAATCAAGGAAAGAAGTAAACAACTCAAAGCACATCTTTCCCTGCCACCAATATTCAGAGAAACAGGAAACACCAAAAGCACTAAGAACCCCAGAATAATTTTATATTATGTAATCTATGGCTTCCTTGGGAAACTTAAGTTCAGATACACAGGGAAGGTCAAAGGGATATTATACAGTAAAAGTATTCTTAACATCAGTTTTGAGGTAAGAAGTCAACTTACCAATTTAATTGTAAATTTTTCATTGCATCCAATCTTCTTTTAATTTTTTCATACATGATTGGGTGACATTCCTTTTTTAAAACTCCTCTTTTTCTGATGATAAACCAACAAGAAAATGTGTTCTTCACCTTTTCATTTTAATTCTTTAGACTACAGAAATATATACAAATCTGCAATGGAAAATAGAAAATGAAACTTGTGAAACATGTACTCAAGTATTATACTGGATGCTTGACTATGCTCTTAATTGGCTGAGCTTTAATACCATTAGGAGTTATCCATATGCTTCAGCTAGTTTTCATGCAGAGAAGAACAAATATCAACATCCATCTGTCAAGCAAGGGAAGCCCATATGCTACCAGAAGAGCTAATTTAAGTCAGGTGTGGCTTAGACAATTCAAGTTACTGTCACCAGCATTGCTTGATATGAAGGATTTGTTCATTCTGAAAAAAGAGTCTCTTCAAAATATCCAGTAGAGCCAAAATTTTGATTAACTTCTATTTCCCCAAATTTTAAAATTAAGGTTCTTTTAATATTGTGATAATAGAGAAATGTCATAAAAGGTGTAACATTCTGAGGAATCTTTATCCTTCCAGTTGTTGCTTTGTGGTATATCTTAGAATTCAACATACTAAAAGTTACAGATCCTCAATCCCCCATTTTAAGTAGATCAAATCGAGAAAGGAATAAATTCTACTAAATTTGATAATGAAATGATAAATATCAATGAGTCAGAATTTTCATTTATTAGCAAGAGTCAGAACTTTTCATTTATTAGCAAATGAAAACCCACCTGTTAAAAAATTTTTTAAATTAAATTATTGGGGTGTTTTAATTTGTCTGGGCCAAATAATTTAATTTGATTTTATTGGGTTTTTAAATTTTGTGTATCTATGTATTTTATTGTTGGCTGTTCACCGCCCTGAGTCCTTCAGGAGTAGGGCGGTATACAAATCAAATAAAACTAAAACTAAAAACTAAAACTTAGTAGGAATAAAAACAAAATTATTTTCAATTTCATTCTGTTTTTTTCTAAAATACATGCATGTTTTCTCAGTGTGTAAGAAATTATGAGCTGGGATAGCCATAACAACAAGTCACCCAATGGAAACTGTTTGCTGACTGAGACTCATGTCAGACAGCTCGGAGCCTGGGTGTGGCTTAGTTGATTGATCTGTATATACTGTATATATAAGAGTTGGTTTGTCCTTACATTATATTGATTCTGTGTTTCTGGATTCTGAGTTGTGGTTCTGGCTTCTGCTGCATGGGTATTGTATACATGCATCATGCTTTATATTACTGTATATAAAGAAATTTCTTTTATACATGAATCCTGCTTAATTATTTACGTGTGCTGGTTGGATTGCTGCAAACTCTAACATGTTTTGGCATTGTTTTTTCCCCAACAAATGATATTTCTCCTAACGTATAAATTTTGTATAGCCTTTTGCAAGTTCCTTTGCACAATTTAACACTTATTTGCACATACATTATCTTCATGTATATGCTTTATGTGTACTTTCTTTAATGTTGCAGTATTGCATTGCACCACAAATTTTGGGAGATGAGGATTTGGGACAGCTTTCACTTACAAATGGGTTCAAAAATTAGATTAATTTCTATAAAATTTTGCACAGAATGAACTGTTCGACTGTCTTTAATTCCTACTGAGTAAAGAAGAAGCAATAAAATATCTTGGATTGTAATTTGGGAATGTACAAATACAGTTTTTATGAATGTGAACCAAAAGAATGATCCCGACTCATGGAATACCTTTAAAAAAAATTTTTTTTTTGCTTTAATTTATATGCCGCTCTTCTCCAGAGACTCAGGGCAGCTTACAATGTGTTAAGCAATAGCCTTCATACTTTTGTATATTTATACAAAGTCAGCTTATTGCCCCCCACAATCTGGGTCCTCATTTTACCTACCTTTGAAAGGATGGAAGGCTGAGTCAACCTTGAGTCTGGTGAGATTTGAACTTGCAGTAATTGCAAGCAGCAGATGTTAATAACAGTGCTTTAGTCCACTGTACTACCAAGGCTCATCAAAAAATTTACATCAAAAAATGATGTAAATCCAAGCAGTTTGAAGATTATTAGAGATAGGCATGATTTCATGGTTGTTCATGAAATTGTTGGAATTAATAGTTTTCCATTATCCAGATATTTACATATATATAGTTTGAATTATGGCATGTTTATATCACTATTTTAGAAAAGCTTTTAACAAAAAGATAAAGTGCTTTCTATAAATGACACAGAATAGGTAATGGAAACCTCATTAAATTTTACTTATTTTCTTTACTTTTTATTTTCTTTATTAAATCTATTATATCTCACGATCAGCAATCTTGACAGTGGCTATTATTATAAGGCAGATATTTAGCTTGGATTTGGCATCATGTGGAATAGCGACATCAATGAACCAGTTTCATTATTATTAGAGTTATGTAATAATATTATTAGTGTTCATTGCACAAATTTCTCTCTTTTGACCATGGGATGGCCAAGTGAATCTTCTTCTGTCCCACTGGATAGGAAGAAACTGTCTGCAGCTAATCCTATGGAGACTGAATGGCTTTGAGTCACCCAGAATACCCCAACTTTTATTTGGATGGGATTGTACTTCCTCATGCAAGAGTAGTCCACAATGTCAGAATATATAGTCCTGCTCTCAAAGAGCAGATAGCAGCTGTGACCTAGGAAAGCCTTTGCAGAACTTCATCTGTGTGCAAGCTGGGCCCTTCCTTTGGTCAGGGTGCTCTTCAGTCAGACTCTCATGTTTAGGTCACCTGATGGCTGGATCAGGGGTGAAATGCTACTGGTTTAGACCAGTTCGCCCAAATCAGTAGTAAAAAATGCTACTGATTCAGGTGAACCGGTAGTAAAAAAATGCTACTGATTCGGGTGAACCAGTATTTCCGACGATCAGCTGTGCTGCACAATTTATATTTGCTAGAAAGCAGGAAACCCTGCTTTCTAGCTAATGTAAATCACGCGGCACAGCTGTCCCCCCCGTTCTACTTACCTTTGCAGACTCAGAAAAGACTTCTTAATCTTCCTGTTTCAGCACTGCGTGGTAGCACCTGTGGTGCGCATGCGTGCAAAGCATGTGTTTCGTGAGCACTGTGCATGCACCGCGAAGTGAACCAGTAGCAGACTTCAGAGCATTTCACTCCTGGGCTGGACTACTGTAATGTTGTATATATAGGGTTGCCCTTAAAGACTACTCCAAAATTTGAATGGATCAAAAATGCATCGGCACAGGCATTTACAGATGTGCCTTAATACCACTGCTTTGTGAGCTGCACTCAATACAAGAGTGAAATCCAGCAGGTTCTGACAGGTTCTGGAGAACTGGTAGCAGAAATTTTGAGCAGTTCGCAGCACCAGTAACGGAAATTTTGAGTAGTTTGGAGAACTGGCAAATACCACTTCTGGCTGGCCCCAGAGTGGGGTGGGAATGGAGATTTTGCAATATCCTTCCCCTGCCACACCCAGCAAGCCACGCCCACCAAGCCACGCCCACAGAACCAATAGTAAAAAAAATTGGATTTCACCACTGACTCAATACCAATTGTTTTGGGTATGATTCAAGATCCTGATTGTTACTTTATAAGTGGAAAAAATAAATAGGATACTTGGCTCTCATCTATCCATAGGGCCTGGATACTTGAAAGAGCACTATCTACTTGGCCTATTTGATCTTGTAGGATTGATGCACTCTTGATGCCTACAGTTAATGCCATCTATCAGGATGCTGGAGCTGTGTGTCCTTTGTAGCAACATCTGAGTTCTGGAAAGATGTTCCCCAAGCTCTGAATGACCTTCACCCTCCTGTTGTTTAAAAGACCTTGAAGATCTGCTCTTTGCCCAGGCAAGGAACAAAACAGTTAATTCTCTTTGCTTTGTTCCTGTCTGCTTTAATCATTCTTGTTATTTTATTTTTAACTTGTTGTTGACTGTATTTTTCCTGTTTTAGTTGTTATGAGCAGTCCAAACTGGCTTTTTGGGAGTTGGGTGGCATGCAAATTAGCTAGCTAGCTGGATATAAAGTTTCCCCAGTCAGAGACAGGTAATCTAGAGAGTAGAAGCCCCTAAATGTAATGCTATCATTTTGAAATTACTAGTGTTGATATTAGTGCTGTTGTCGCAATGATCAAACATTCCTTATATTAAGTTTTCCAAACTTTCTTCTAATCAGAGAGGTAAATCAGCCTGTCTATTTGCATGGCAATGTATCTCATTTTAGCTGCAACAGAATCTATGGCTGCTTCTGAATACGGTATTTGAATAGAAATTTGTTAATTTAATTCTTTATTAATGACTGTCAGTGTATTTTAGTATAACGGTTGCCCTAACTAAAGGATAAGTAAACTAAAACTTCCATGTTACAGAAAATCTGATATACTGAGAAGCATGTATGTTTTGGAGAAAAGCAGAAGAAAAAACATTAAAGAACATTACAAATATTACAAGGGAAAAAAATCTCTTAGATTCTAGTTGATGGTTAACGTATGCCTCACAATATATCTAGCAAAATGAAAATTCTGATCCCCAATGCAAAGACATTCATTTGCATTTAGCCTAGGAAAAAAACTATCTCTGGCCTTGAAAGCCCTTTTAATAGAATGGTTGAATGGTCCAAGGAAAGCCAAATCACATGACAGGGTACAGAGCATCATGTAATGAAGTCAAATGATCCTTGGGTCACCATTTATGAAGCACAGTTCTCTATTCAATTTCATGCTTAACTTCTGAGACACTCACCTCATCCTGACATTCCTGGTGTTAAGGACTAGGTCTAAGTTAATCTCATCTGTCATTTTCACTCTACATTGACCTTAGCAACGTTGGAGGACTATTACAGTGACACATGGTAAGGTCTGAATATGGAGCATCATTTTATATTTGATGCTTGTATAAAAAACACTGAAGTGAACTCAGATATACCCAATTTAAACTGTAGCTGCTGTGACATGGATGAGGAATATAATTCAGATATCCAAAACTTGTAAGACAAGAGGGTTCTAAGGAGCTATCTCTGAACCTGTGTTTTATCAACTCTTGTCTAATATCTTGATCTTTAGATCACACTGACTCATCATTCAATAGAAGTAAAAATATTTATTTATTCAACTTATTATAGCCACCTTTCTCACAATATAACTGACTTGGGCACCATGTAACAAAGATAACAATTATAATTAATACATACTATTATTAATTAGATATTATTATCTATTCACAACAATGTTCTGCTAGTTCTTTAGCTGGCGTTGGCCTTCAAATGCATCACATTCTTGCCAAGAACCTAGGTTGTCATAATGTGTCAGCATAGTATATGTGCAGATCAAAGCAGTGTTGCTTTTGAATTGACAGGTGGAAATGTTGCCAATGCACAGATTTCCTATAGTTATTATGGCCATTTGCATAGTCAGCCAGATGTCTTGATTGGATTTGGTATTTTTATCCATCTAGTGATGTCTTCCCAAGGACCTGGGACTGGGATAGGCAGATATTATTATTTTTTTATTCATTAAACATGAAACTCAGTCAACTTAACTTTCAAAAATGCATCAAAAATACCATTGATTGGTGCTAATGGTTGATACGGGTTGCTGCCAGTGTCCCAGGTATCAACCAAGTACCTTCTTAAGATGTACAATGTTCCAAGTAGCACAGTTTTTTGCAGTTCCACTGGTATTATTGCAGGAAGCTGCAATTTGTTGATTATCTTATAAAATTCTTGAACATGGTACCAAGTGTCCTGATGACAATGGGTATCACTGTTACATGTTTCATCCATAATCACGTAGTTTCAAAAGTCGCAATATTTTTCTTCAACTCTGGCATCTCCTGGTACTGTGCTGTCAATAAATTATGCATTTCGGTTTTCGACAACTGTGATATTTTGTGTTTTGTGTTCCAAATGACAATCTGTCTGTATTCGAAAGTCCCACAAGATCTTTACCTTCTCATTTTCTATAACTTTTTCCACTTTATGTTCCCATGACTTTTTGGATACAGGTAAGTCATATTTTTTACATAATGACCAGTGGATTAATTTAGCAACTCGGTTGTGTCTAGCTTTGTAATCAGCTTGTGTGATTTTGCTGCATTCACATATTAAATGTGAAACAGTTTCGACTTTGTTGTTGCAAAGTCGGCAGTTTGGATTGTCGGTGGATTTTTGTATCTTTGATTTCATGAATTAGTTTGTAGTGTTTGTATTTGAGCAGTGTGTGTTAAACTTTCCGTTACTTTTGTGATGGTTCAGCTGGTGTTATTGCAGGTGCAAATTGAAGCTGCAATTTGTTGATGTATGTTATAAAATTCTTGTTCATGGTACCAAGTGCCCCAATGACAAATAATAATAAATTGGGAATTTATCTTCACCTATTGTCCTTCCCAAGGACTAGGATAGGAAGATGTTTTTTTCTATAAAATTAAAGTTAAAAGAAGAAAGAATGGCTGAAGGGATGTTAATAAAACTAGGGCCACTTCATTTGTTCATCAGTTCTCTAGGGTTCCAAGGCCTGTTGGCACATTCAGATTTTGAGGGAACTTTGGAAAGTCAAGAGCAAATGGCACCAACCATAACTGAGGGAGATATTGGTGCCAGGAAGATATTGGTGCCACCACCACAATGTTGATGTCACAGCTGAAAAGGCCTACAAATTAGGGCCCACCAACTGTACTTCCCTAAATGACTGGAGCTGGTGGGATGAACAGGTGTAATTGGGGAAACAGTCCCTCAAATAACTGGAGCTCATGCCAGATAGGACTTTTAAGGTCAAACCTAATACCTTGAATTAGACCTGGAAACAGACTGATAACCAATGCAACTTACAGAGCAGAAGTGTAACATGCTACTAGGAGTAGACATAATTGCCCAACTGAAGTTTCCAGATACTCTTCAATGGAGTCCTGTATAGATTGTATTACAATGGTCCAATCCGGAGATAAGTAGGGCATGAGTGAATATGCTTAAAAGCTTTGGGAAAGTAGATAAAAATATTATTTGATCCTAAAATGTCAATTAAATAAGTGTTAGAATTAGAATAAATAATTCCTTTAGAATTCTACCTATCTACCATACTCCTGGTCTATTTTTTAAATACTCCAAAATAACGTCATAAGTCTAATTAATAAGTGTAAAAGAGTGTAAGTGTAAAAGAGTAAAATATATATAAACTATTTGCTTTATTGTTAAAGCATACACTAATCCCTTCTCTTGCAATCTTAGACCATATGTTACCTCTTTCACACCATTATTAGCCTCTAAGAAAAAATAATCACTATAAGCAATTAAGTAGGTCCAAGTACAGAGACATATTTAATATTAAAAGCATAAATACAAAATGGCATATACCACTTTGAATAAAATATATTTGTGCTTTCCCATATTCATTCTTTAAACATTAAAAAAAAATCTTAAAGCAAAAAAAAAAAATGAAGGAAGAAAAAGAACATGGCCACAAAACACATTTAAAATTGACCTTTCCTCAGTTTTATTTTGAATGGACTTCTCACTCTTATTTGAAATTGCATCCTTCTTGACAGATTACTCAGGGAGAAATAATTTACCTCTTACAGGCTGTGGATATATCTATCAATGGACTATTTGTGCATAATCTAAACTAGAACATCTTGAAACTGGCTGATTTCATACTGTGGGAAGCCACCCTGCCCCTCCTAGAAGAATGAAATATTTTGAGGAATATTAAAAAGGCAGAATATTATATTTCTCAAAGGGAGAAATGGAGAAACATTTTTTTAGAGGCAGAAAAGCAACCCCCACTTTCCTTAATAGCCCACAGCAGATGTCAGCACTTAAGAGATAAAGAGCTTATTGAAAACTAGATACCTCTATTCATAGGCAAAGCAAATACTGCAGGCAAAAATCCATTCAAGACAGGATATTTTGAAATTCCCTGCAGCAAAGTCTGAACAAAGGCAGAGTGAAAGAATTAGCCCTCACCCAAGAGCCAAAACAGGACAAAAGCCATTTAGCCACAACAGGAATTGCCCAACACCCGTTCAGAAACACAAGCCTTCATTTCATCACCCTCAGAGCACTCCAAACTTCAATCAAACTTAGCTCAGACAAACAACTAGGATTTGCATTTCCTCTTTTGCCTATGGAGCCAGCTGTGACCCCTACATAATCCCTACATGACCCCATAGGAATCTGACAACAGCCAATAGAATACAGGTTCTTGCACAGGAACAGGAAGTTAAAGTGCAAAGCTCAAAGAAGGTATAACCCCCCTCCCTCATTTCTTAACTTCATTTTGTCAGCTGCACCAGAACCACAAACATGTTCATCAATAAATGGACCCTCTTTCCAATCAGCCTCCAGCCTCCATTTTGTCTCCAGTGCCTTTCTCCTGGATTGGGACAGAATCAGATGGATATTTCTTCCCACAATACATTTCTCACTGCAAGATGACCTCTAGTTTTTCTCCTTCCATGATTAATACAAAGTAATCCTCTACTATATACTATATATACATAAAAACCCTTGTTCCGCTGCCTTTATTTTCTGGCCTTGCTTAAAAGGTGTTAGTACGATTTCATCAATATGCAGGATATGTGTTTACACAGTAATAAGCCCTATTAAATTCAATGAAATATAGTATTCCCAGGCTGGTGTGTGCAAGATTGTAGCCAAATACTTTTCATGTAAAGGCTAAAAACTTTAATGGATCCACTCCTTTCTCTATGGTCTCCCTTTCTGATTTTGTTGCAGAATTTCAGAAGCATGAACTGTCAGCAACTACTGATTTATAAGAGTGATTTACCTTCTGGAGAATGTAATTATGTTCATAGTTAAGAATTAATCAGGTGAAAGAATTATGGAATAATCACACTCTTGACTTTGGAAGGACAAAGTAAATGGAAATTATTTCAGCCTTGTAGGACCCTCTTGGCAAGCAGAGAGTTCCTTCTCCTTACACAGATAGAAGATCAGTTTTCTGTAGGCTGATGACTTCCATCTTCATCTTAAAAGATAAAGGATTATGGGAAAATGATTGAGAATTAATAGGAAAACAAACTCTCCCCCCTCCCGTTTCCTGCCTGTTTTGAAAGTCTGAACAGAGGGGATGGAAAAAGAAATGGTTTTAAACAACAACATAAATAAATAAATTATACTTGGATATCTATTCAGTTTAGAGGATAAATAATTAGCCACAATGCTAGCCAAAAATTTACGTTTTAAAGAAATATTTTTTTAGTTTCCATCCATCAAAATTTCTTGAGATTATGAAGTCATAAGCAGAAGAAACAGACTCATGTCATCCTTGCAGTGATATTGTTTTTGAAGACAAAATGTATGGACATATTGTTGTATTTAATAAATGGTTAAGGACATTCTGCAACCATTCATATTGTGTCCTAGAAGATTACAATTAATGGACTCATTGATGTACTCATTAACTTGAGAATGGATTTTATTAATCGTTTTGGACTTAAGTGTGAAAGTGTTTCCCTGAAGCATAAATATAAGCATGAATATGAGTATGAGTACATACATACATAGATGCACAAAAGAGCAATAGACTGTGTTTCTGACTAGACTTGGAATATGGAGACATATGTATTTCTATTTCCCTTAGACATACAAATCATCTGAATAACTTGGGCCAATTGTTCTCTTTCAGCCCTAGACTAAAGAATTGAAAAACATCTACACTGGACCAGCCTGGTAGTTTATGACCTACAACCGTGATGGCGAACCTATGGCATGCGTGCCCAAAGTGGCATGCAGAGCCATGTTGCCGGGCACGCGCAGCAGCACCCATTCCGTTTCCGGGTTTCTGGTACACATGCATGTGCGACGATCAGCTAGCCTTTGAGATTGCATCAGAGCTGGTCTTCCATTTTCCGGCATGAGCATGTGCATTGGCCAGCTGATTGGCACATGGCAGTAACCTGAAGACTTGCCAGTCGGCAGGCATGCACGTGCCAGAAATCAGAAGTACATTTTCTGGCACACGCTCTCCAGCTGATTGGCGCATGCACATACATGGCAGTAATCTGAAGACTTGCTGGCAGTAAAGAAGAAGAAACCTGAAGAAACTGCAAGTACCATTCTCCGATGCGCGCATACCCCTGGACAACTCCTATTCCTGGTCTCGGCCCATACAAGCCACTCCCTTTTTGGCACTCGGTGCTGAACAGGTTCACCATCACTCACTTATAACCTTCATCTGCAGTAGATTTATTTTATTTTACCTTTATTTTATATTTTTAAATGTATTTTCTGCTCACCTCATTTCAAAGTGGCCATGTTTATAGCTTTAAAGTTTAAGGCTGATCATAATCTTCATGTGCACACACATATACACATACTTTCTATATTATGTTCCAGCATTAAAAAGAAGCATATGACTCTCCATGAAAGTAGAAGTCCTTTACCTATAACTTTAATATAGAACCTTTACCTATAACTTTAATATAGAACTGCTAGTCTCCAGCAGTTTAACGTGATTCTTCTTATACAGAGCTATAGAAAAAAACAAAACAAAACAAAACAAAAACTTTTACTCATGTGCTGTTTGTCAAGTTTCAGAAAGATGCCCTAATTAATTCATGAGCCATGATCCAAGTTGACACTGTTATGTGCACAACAGAAGGTTTGCAGATCAGCTGAATGGGAAAGCAACTCACTGCAGAAAACTGCAACGTATTCATGGAGATCAAGTTTTTCCTAGCATTACAATGCAGTGTTTCAGTGTAGTGTTTTGCAAGTTGTTGTTAAGGCTACTATGTTTTGGCTGCAATCCTCTAGGCCACCACTAGACCCAGATTATGGAAACGTGCAGCACTTCACTCAGTACTAGATAAAGTAGGACCAATCTGTTTCCTGAAAGCACTAACAAATAAAGTAAAACTTAAATACTCTGAACACCCAATGCAAAGGCATGAGGTATGGGAGAAAATGGGATGCAGTTGAAAAAGAGGCCAGGAAGAAACAAGAAGGCACGATACTATGATTGATGAGACAAGCACAAGCTTGCAAGAACTCAGAAAAGGTTACTAACAGACACTCCTAGTGAATTGTTATTCATTAAGTCACAGAAAAGTTGAAAGTCACTTAACAATTGAACACCAACAGAACTGAATGGTTCTTTTAATGAAAATATTGCTACGAATAAACAGAATGAAGACAAGTGAGACAAGGACCATAAAAACGAAACTTCAGCAACTTCAGGCAGCATCTGCTGAGATTTCAATTCAGCAACAGCTTTCTACCTTGCTTTCTGCTGGTACACACACTGGGCCAATCCTTATCATGATATTTTCTTAGATGTATCTATAGGCGCAAGACACAGGTGGTATTCAGCAGATTCTGACCAGTTCTGGAGAACTGGTAGCAGAAATTTTGAGTAGTTCGGAGAACTGGTAAATAGCACCTCTGATTGGCTCTGCCCCCATCTATTCTTTGCCTCCCGAGTCCCAGCTGATCAGGAGGAAATGGGGATTTTGCAGTAACCTTCCCCTGGAGTGGGGTGGGAATAGAGATTTTATAGTATCATGGAGTTTTTACAGTATCCCTCCCCTGCCATGCCCACCAAGCCACACCCACCAAGCCACACCCACAGAACCAGTAGTAAAAAATTTGAATCCCACTACTGGCACAAGAGTGATCCTCACCCACTCTTTTTGTTTGGATGGAGATCCTAACAAATTTTGAACTAGAGTATGTGAAAGTTCAAACAAATAGTAAGGGATTTACAGTAAATTCAAACTTGTCCTTCTTGGTTCCATGATGGAATGCAAACGATAATATTATTCCTGAGTAAAGTTTTGGGATGGAAACTGAGCATACTACAAATCCAGTGATGCTTAAAGGTAGAATCTCATCACACTGTGTCAGTGTGTTCTTTGCAGATCTTTTATGCAGTTATAGCATAAGATATTGCTATGCGAAGCAAAAGTGGCTTCAGTAGAAATAAACGTATCATCTATAAAGATTGAATAACACATTGCCTCTTTCTGACTGTTCTTTTAACTGATGCCCTGAACCATTTCCTAATGGGACATGCATTATGTACTAAATTCCATTTAATTTTAGATTGTGTCTAGCCTTAGCAGTTTTGCATAGTTATGAATTTTATATAACTGCAGCAGATATTTGGTTTTCATAACTTCCTGTCAGCAAATCTAATGGGTAAAGTTTCTGTGTACTACAGCTGGTTTCAAGATTGATAATAGAAACAATAAAAGAAATATGACTGGCACAAATCTTTTGTGAGCAAACTGAAAATAAGAGGGAGAAGAGGCAAAAGAGTAATTTTTTTTCTTGATGGTGCTTGAGAATTACTGTGTGATGAAGGTCAATAACTACAATTATTAATAAGCAAATTTGCTGAGTTGACACATAGAGTGTAATAACAGCAGAATCTTCTTTGCTTAATTAATTTTTATTGGAAATTCACTATTCTGCTCATATAACTAGTATTGCCTTTCTATATTTCATCAAGAACTTTGACTCAGAACTGCACAATCACAAGAAGCCAAGAGCTAAGACAAATATCTTGCTTGTAAGTGGCAGAAGCATAAGGCCTTGCAACAACATGTAATACTTGAATCTAAAGTACTTCAAGTAGCTGCAAGACTTGTACGATTCTTTCTACTTTTCCTTAGCTTTTCATATACTGTACTCTTAATTGTATATATGACAAAGATCTGTCAGTGATCTGTCAGTGATCCACACCTGTAGTGGATAATGTTAATTAGATGCCTCTATTTATAAGCATCCAGGAGTATAAGGGAACCTGATTCCATATACAGCTGATTTAAGTTATGTCAAATATCCTTGTTCGGAAGAGATTATTCCCCATCTATTTATTGAATCTTCTGATCCCTCTCTGTTTCTTCATAAAAATATAATAATACTTGATTGGTGGGTAAAATGACCAATCCAGTCTAAACATCTGGCTGGCTGTGTGATAAACCATAATTGGTCTACAGCAAGGCATTACTTTGCTGTGGCTATGGTTGTATGATTCAAGGAAGATGAGAGCTACACCAGAAGTTCAACCATACTCATCAGAGTATCATCAGGTCTCATCAGAGGAACCAGATGAAGAGTGTCTCTCCCAAAAGCAATACCTTCACCATCAACAGGGGAATAATAGTGAACGCTAAAGAACCAAGACACCGTATGGAAATATCATCAAAAGGCGGAATGAAGATGATCACTACAAATATTTGGGCATGCTTCACGCTGACAACACATTAAACACATTGTAATCAAGGAGGATAGAAGTGAATAAATTATGAGTAAAAAAGATCCTAAAGTCCTGAAAGATAATGAATCATGCTCTTCCTCCATGCAGCGATGTGGACAGACTCTACTTATCAAGGAAAATAGGTGGGCTGGAATATTGCATGTACACCAGACAGTTAAAGAAGGAGAAAAGGGGCATTTGAAGAATATCTGAAGGAAAGTGAGGAAGATGATCTGAAGCTAGTACACTATGAAGGCTTGCTGAATACCAAAGATACCAAACTGACCTATGAGAAAAACCAAATGAATAGCATAAATACATTTCAAAAAATTAGAAAGGAGACATGGCAATACAGTGTGTGTGTGTGTGAGAGAGAGGGTGGGAGAGAGAGGGGGTGAGTAATAGCAGACAAAGCAGATAACAGCAAAACTTGTAATGTCTAAGAACAGGAAAGCTGAAAAAAGAGACATAGGGCCTAATACTGTCTGCACAAGACCAAGTCTTTAGCACAAATGCATAAAATCTAAACTGAAAAGACAGCAATAAACAGCAAATCCCATTTCTGCAAAGAAGCTGCAGAAACCATTAGCTGCTGCAAAATCAAACAGACCGACTACAAACAGCAGCATGGCAAAGTAGTAACAATGGTGCATTGGAATATCTATAAGAAATTCCTGCAAGAATTGGTGGGAGCAAAAAATACACAAAATAATAGAAAATGAAGAAGCTAAAGTGCTCTGGGACTTCAGAGTTCAAACAGACAAGCACCTGTCACATAACACTGCAGACTTAACAATTGTTGATAAGAAAGACAAAAAAGTCTTGACAGTGGACACTGCAATACCTGGAGACATTGGAATTGAAGAGAAAGAACTGGAGAAAATCACAACATACCAGCACCTGTAAATAAAAGTAAAATAACTATGGCAAAAGAAAGCAAAGATAGTTCCAATAATAATAGGTGCCATGGATGCAATCCCAAGACATATGGAGCACCACTTAAGCACCATTGGCATTGACAAAATCACCATCAGTCAATTGAAAAAAAAATGCAGCTTTATTTGGAACAGCTTACATTCTGCAACAAAGTTGCATTTTTTAACACCATCAATAACATATACCTATCTGAGGTCCTTGAGAAGAACTTAATAGGTGGATAAAAATGCTAGATCCAGACTAAACATCTGGCTGACTGGCAGGCCATCATCATCATCAACAACAACAACAACCTGGAAATAGTAGTGACTACGAATATTAGATTTAAAGGAAGATATGGTAGTATGGTTCCCATGCAGGAGACCAATTATAATAAGAAAGGAACTTAAATGAAAGGGCTTCTTGACAATTCTTCAAAACAATTTTTTAAAAATCCATTAAATCTATTGCAAACTTGATAGAAATGAGAACATATCAAATATGTTAAAGGATTAAAGACATGAACACAGAGAGAAAAGAAAACATTTCTAAAACCAATACTTTTACCTGTATCGGAAAATAGAAGTTGGGGATGGACAAAAATTCACACTGGATAGATGAGTAGCTTAGCTCAGAGAGCAGAACTGAAGAAAAGAAAAGAAGAAAAGGAAGAAAAGGAAAAGAAAGGAAAGGAAACTCTTACTTGGATGTTTTTGTGGGCCTCTGTTTTCTGTAATTTGTTACTCCATCTCTTTTTCCTTGAAGAATGGAAAGGTATAGCAGGCTTTGAAAGGTGAAGATACTGAGCCCGTTTCCTATTCTATTAATCATCATCTGTCATGCTTACACCTGTAAATCATTTGAATTCTTCTGGTGTTTGGACTTCCAGAAGACCAGATCTGTAAAAAGCTATAGCTCCCTGTACTGCTAGTATCAAGGTAGATAAGCTAATGATCTAATTTAGTGAAGAACTTACTTAACTCGTTTGCTTACTTATTAGATTTAAATTCCCCCTTTCCTCCAGGAACATGACAGTAGGAAATGAAGGGATACAGTCATGTCACTGTAGAGATACTGATATATTCTATTACAATGGCCTTGATTTGGTCCTCAAAAACCAAATATCTTGCAAGATGTTAAAAAGTTTCCCTTAGAAAAATAGTTTAAAGTAGAAGAAATGAAGAAAAAGTTCTAACTTGTGCTTGGGATAAGGGGGGGAGAGAGAGAGGGAGGGAAGGAGAGAGAGAGAGAGAGAGAGAGAGAGGGAGGGAAGGAGAGAGGGAGAGGGAGGGAGGGAGGGAGGGAGGGAGGGAGGGAGGGAGGGAGAGAGAGAGAGAGAGAGAGAGAGAGAGAGAGAGAGAGAGAGAGAGAGAGAGAGAGAGAGAGAGATTGAGATTGCATCCATAAATCCCTCAATGTAATTTTTGCAAGACAATTTCAGACAGGAAAGGTGAAATATTCACTTTTGCTAACAAACAGGATGGAGCAGGTAGACTGAGCTTCATTTGCCTCCCATGCCTTGTTACGTTTCCTCATCCCTTCAGCAATTCTCTCTCTGTTTAACTTAGTGTTTCAAAAGTCACCTTTCAGAACAGACAAATTATCCATTCTGTTATGTCATATTCTCAAGGAGATTCAGCCGTAGCACTTCATTTGAGCATAAGAAGAAACCTTTTTGCCAAAATAAATGGTCTTTTATTTACAGACATATTTCCCTAGTGTTCCTCAAAGGGCTCATCGAAGCTGAAATTCCATCTGTCCCAGAGGTTGCAAAGGTCCAGCAGCCCATTTACAGAATGACGCAGATGAGTATTAAAGTAATAGCCTGCATATCATTATACATAATTGTTAACTATAATTATAATCCTTTATTTCACTATCTTTCTAAATTGCCACCCTCTGTAATTTTTTATCACGTCTGGCATAATTATTTTAGAGGTGCTGATTGCATTTAGAGAATAATATATTTGACTGGGGAGGGGGAGAATGGTGCCTCAGAAAGATAAACTAATTGTTGCTTATTTTGTACTTGAACTTTGCAAAGTCATCTGCACCTGTACAGCTGCTGCAGTGTGATAGAAATGACTTTTAGATTCCTACAGTTGTGTATGTAGAAGAAGAGACTCTTTAATATTATAAATGGGCATTTCTTTATTTCTAATATATCCATTAGATGTACAACTCTGATAAAGTCTGAGCAATTTGGTCATGCTGGCTGAGGCTGAAGGGAAATAGCATTCAAGATAATTGGAGAGTCGGGTTTTAGAAATCTGCCTTAAATTGAGCCATACACCCATTTGTTACTGGCTAACCTTTTGATTTGGTAGCGTGGTAATCACAATGTTTATTTATCAGTTAGTACTAGGAATGGTCAAATTCAAGAGGATCTATAGCTATTACAATCTGATCAAGAACATTGCTGTTCTCTGAACTTGGTTGCTTGTTTGCATAAGTGGAATGGAGGTGGGGATTTGCTGCCCATTTGTATATAGTAGCTTACTCTGTATAGTAGCTTGCTCTGTATATAAAGTGGCTTGCCCTGCCAGACCAGGTACCAGCAGCATTGTGGCAACACTGGTAGGGCAATCTACTGTAAACAAACAGAGAGCAAACCCTACACTACACTTACTTGTACTAATGATGTTACCTAATTGGGTAATGAAAAATCTACAGTCAAACAACCAAGCTTAGATAGCACCCAGAACTTTGCAGTTCAACCCTGAACTACTGTCAGGCACGATGAACTAGAACGACACTGTGAGCTGATCAGATAACTTTCTTTACTGCTGTTTATCTATGTACACAAATTTCTCCAGATTGACTCCAGTTTCTTAGGAACAACCAAAAAAGGGCTCGGGGATATTAAGTGGGGATATGTCCCTGTTGCTTCCTCCCCTGCAGGGTTTCCAAACTATCAGATCTCTTAACTCCACCCTCAGTTATAAATACTCTTCTATTATCTTTCAACTGCTGAATATGTTATTCCATATATATATATATATATATATATATATATATATATATATATATATATATATGTATGTATGTATGTATACATACATACATGTATGTATGTACGTATTTACTCACTGCAAAGTGTGGTAGCATAAAAAGTAAAAGTAAAAGCTTGTGTTGCCAAGACCAGCATAGAAGTATATGATTTCATGTACAAACAAAAGAACAGAGTTAGAGCTCATGACTGGTCATAACAAAGAAGTTGACAGACCCAAAAGCAAATGAAACCCACATGGTTTTGGTTACCCCAACAGGCCACAGCTGAGCAGAGATTTTAAAGAGGTGATAAAACTCATTGTTTATTCAACATTCCCTCAGTATTCTTCATGTACAGTATGATGTCAAACCTGCAACACTTTGGTATTGTTTCTAACATATTAAAAGTGTGAGAAAACCATCAAATCTATGAAGTTCTTTGAAAAGCGATGAAACGCTTCAAAGCTACTTAGATTTGCTGATTCAAAGTGGAGTCTGTACTTGAGCCCACTTTGAGGGTTGTTTTGATTGAAGCTTTCTTGCATTCAAAGCTTTGTGCTAATTCTAATAAACAGGAGTAGAAGCCTCAGGGTTTGAGTTGCTTCAACCTTCCCAAGTCTTCCTAGATCAGTTATTTTCACCCCAATCTGAGTGAAAAGATAACCTACTCAGGGGTGGGTTCTATTTACCCTTACTACCAGTTCACATTGCGTCCACACACGTGCACTCATTTTGCTTGCGCGTGTGCACGCTCTTCTGCGCATGCGCAGATCCCCTAAGATGACATCAGGGTCAGTGGGTGGAGCCTCCCACCAGTTTTACTACCGGTTCTTGCAAACCGGTCCAAACGGGGGCAAACCACCACTGAACCTAGTGTACTGTTCTACTGTCTCCTTCTGGAAATTTTGCTTCAATGATCTGGGCAGCCATGAACCCAGTTGACTCTGGCATTAGGAAGAAGCAATGATTAGTTCCCAACACCACATTTTTTTTCTGAATTAAAGTGCCTTTCTCCACTCAATGTGTTGTGCAAAAACATAGCCCAATGAAAAGGAGTAGTTATCAAATTCTGCATTCTAAATTCTTCAATAAAAAAGATAGCGGTTATGAAAAAAACTACAAGTTCTTTACTAGCCTTGGTAGTATAGTGGTTTAATGCACCCTGTTATTAACACAGCTGCCTGCAATTTCTGCAAGTTCGAATCTTGCCAGGGTCAAGGTTGACTCAGCCTTCCATCCTTCCTAAGGTAGGTTAAATGAGGACCCAGTTTGTGGGGGCAATAAGCTGACTTTGTATAAATATACAAAAGTATGAAGGCTATTGCTTAACGCATTGTAAGCCGCCCTGAGTCTCCGGAGAAGGGCGGCATATAAATCAAATTAAAAAAAAAACAACAACTATAGAATTCACTATCCAAATCTGACATCCTTTGAACCTGATTTCCTAACATTAATGGACCGATCAAGCTATTTTTTCATTAGGTTGTTGCTCAGTTCCTTTTCATGCTGGCATATACCACTAACAATAGCTCCAGATGACAAAAATTTCTCAGCAGACCTTCTCATGCTTAAGTACTGAAAACAACCGCAGCCACTACTCTGTGTTCCCAAATGTAGGCAAGGCTTCAAAGATGTCCAGTGTTGGCTGCCATATTTCTGGCATGCCAATTGTCATTGCTTGTCCTGTACAATTTTCCCTCCTTGGATATGGTTGTCCCGCACCAATCCTCCCACCCCAGTGACTTTCCTTATGTCGTCATGAAGAAGCGCTTGCTCATGGTTAATCCCCATTTGAATTTACATGGATATGCACAGATTTGTGGTTTGTGATTTGTGGCACACCTAGTTTTCATTATCACAGTATTTTAGTTTATTTGGTTCCTTGTTTGCCTTTTTCCAACACCTGCTCTCTTCCTCCTCCCCCTTCTTCAGCCTGTAAACATCTCCATTTTTGAATAAGCTCTGGTAGTGACAGGTTAAAACAAAACACTGCAAGTGAGATCCCTCAATGGCCCTAGTCTTCCTGACAAAATACTTGAATTAGTAAAAGTGCACAAGAGGCTTGCAGAAGCCCATATTTAGTTTGCACTTAATGTGCTTGTTAGCCTAGTTTGTCATTTAGCAAGTGGACAGAATGAAAAGTGAAGATCTAACCTATCATGATCAACAGGAGTGCATTGAGCCAAGGGACATACATTTATTAAGTGACATTTCAGCAGATCCGGGCGTGCTGCAGTTTTTCAGTTAGTATTTTCACACCACGTACTGTTGCTTCAGAATAGAACATTGTGTGTGTATAAGTATATGTAAGTGTATGAGGGCTGCACAGATTTCAAGGGAGTATTCAATCAAAGTGCCCCTTGGAAGTGAAATGATTCTCTACTTCTATCAAGACAAAAGGATCATCCTGCTCTGTTTTGCTCAGTAACAGTGTGGTCTTTACATGCACAGATGCAGATGTTACTGTTAATGAAGGATAGGACTGATTAAGGTAGATGAGCCATGCCTCAAAAAGGAGTTGAGACAGAGTGATATGCTTCTGCTAGACAAAACATTTTACTGAGCCAGATTGTAAGTAATTTACAACCCCCCAGTAAGAGGGTCTGCATGCATATATATGTGTGTGTGGGGATGTGGCTCTACTGAAATAGAATCAGCGGTAAATCAAGGATTTCCTGAAACTGCACAACTTAACTTGATTCATCTTTTGACTTGGCAAAAGGCTCACAGACTTGAATCGACTAAAGTCAAATTTCTTTGCAGTCAAGAATACTTATATCTCTGTGGCATTAACACAAATTACAGATGCCTCATTAGATATCACTTAGACAGAGACATGAGAGGAAAGCAAATTACAACTGATTCATTTAAAATATTGTGTGTATGTAAGCATGTGTAATCTGTGCATCTATCCATCCTTCTACCCATCCATCCACCCATCCATACAAGTTCCAGTCAACTCACTAGGTCTGTGATGGCGAAGCTATGGCACGTGTGCCAGAGGGGGAACGCAGTGCCCTCTCTGATGGCACGTGAGTCGTCGCCCCAGTTCAGCTCTGCTGTGCATGTCCATGTGCCACCTGCCGGCCAGCTGCCGCATATGGGGGGGGGGGCACGTGCCGGGGGCTGCATGCAGATGCATGGGGGTAGGGTGTGTGCAGGGGGTGGGGTGTGTGCAGAGGCATGCAGGTGCATGCACGCCCCCCCCATGCATTGTATTTTGGGCGTTTGGGCATGTGTGGGCATGCTTTGGGCACTCAGTCCAGAAAAGATTAGCAATCACTGCACTAGGTCACTTAAAAGTGCTATTATATTCCAAAATATAGAGGGTACACAACTCCAACATCTCCTGTGCATTGTCTCCATTCTTATGGTGACACATCTGCCTTACATTCACTGGTGACAAGGGTTACTAAAATGTCTCTAAAGCTACATACATAAGGTGTGCATCCTAAAGGTGCTTTTTTTCAAGAGGCTACTGGACTTTCAGATTTTTCTTTGAAGACTGTGACATCAGGACAGAGTCCTGATCATCATAAACCTCCAGCTGACCTTAACAACTCACTAAAACAATGCAATTGACCAGATGTCTGCAAGGAATATAAATCCTTCCATTCCCCACCAACCAATCAGAGCTAAAGAAGCTTCTTGGATGAGAAGTGAAACGTATTCAAAGAAAAATCTAAAAGTCCAGTTGCCTCTTGAAAAAAAGCACCTTTCAGACAACCATGACCTGGATGACTGAGAATCACCATAGATTTAAGGTGTGTATCTAGCTTTAGTAACCTTTGTCACCTGGAGCTTTTTCTCCACAATTAAAATGTTCAGAAATATTTTAAAAGATCTAGCCTAAGGCCTGTCATGTTTGTTTATCTAAAAGGGTAGAAGTAGGTGTAATGTAATTGCACTTTGACATCATCCTCTGTGACCAATGGTTCATTCCAGCTTCACCATGAGGCCCAGGCAGTGAGGCCTGCTCAGCTCCTACTGGAGCAAGATTGAGATATTCTTTACTTGTAGAGATCTGTTGTAACACATGGGTAGCCCATAGAAAGTGGATAGAACAAGCTAAAGACTTTCAGAGACATGCTGGACAAAGGACATAACAATTTCATCTAGGAGTAGAACTTCCAATTTTAGCTGCAGGAGCCATCTTATATTTCAATATCTATAAAAAGAATGACCAATACAGGACAGTCAGAACTCATTACCAAGAAACAATTACCTATGTAGTTGAAAGGGCACTTTCTTGCATTTCTATTACAGCAGAAATGTGTGCATGTGGGAAGTAGTTACAAAATCAGAATTGCATGTTAAGCCAAACTAACTCCAATTTGGTCTGTTTAATTTAATATGAATTTGTATTGAAGTAGAAAACTTTAACTAATCAGGCACACCATGCCTGGACTCCTTTTAACCAGTGTTCTGTCACAGTTTTTCAATCTAATCTACTTTACTAAACAAGGAAATTGCTTGTAAATGATTTTCTCATTCTGCATCCCCTTGCCCCCGCCCCCCCCCCCCCGGGGCATGAAAGGGAACAAAGTGAAACAAAGCTACCTCTGAATTGTCTCTTTGCCTGAACCCAAACTTATTGAAATATAGATAATTTTCTCTGACAGAGTCTTCCACTGTTGCACAAAGTAAGATTAAGGATAATTTATGTTCGTTTCAGAAATAAGCTTAACTCGGTGGTAAAATTGTAGATGCCCATGAGTGTACTTCAAGGAATACGAAACGAGCAGCCCTGTAATTTTATTGCTGATATTCACTCTATGACAAACTCTCAGCTACAGTACTCAGTTCATATAGAATGTTAGAAAATGAACCTTATGAATTTTAATCTCTTTTTACTTTGGACGTTGATGTATGCTTTGTGCAGCTGTATTCTTCTATATGGTGATATAAATAAAAGGTATCCTTAATCAAACATTTAAAGAGTGTTGTAGTTTCCAAGTTTTTTTTTTTAAAAAAAAAACCATAGAGGTTGCAATCAGCCATAAATATTTAGTGAGACTGCTTTAATCTCAATAATTTAAAATAATATTAAAGGGGGAAGCCATCAGTTTATATGTCTGTTTGACAGGTCAAAACCAACATGAAAGCAACTTGGAAAGTTGAACATAATGAAAGCAAATTGCATCTTCTCAGCCAGGAGACCTTTATCTTACAGTAATACTCAAACTGTTTAGGAATAATTCATATAACTGAAACAGTCTGCTGAGAATTAGAGCTGAATGCACCTATGTTTATTTCTTTCTAACCTAGCAAAGTTGGTGAGTTTACAGTGTGCTGACATTACAGCAATCCTCCTCAAATGACCTTTGGGAATTTTTTTTTTAATCAGCATCATAGATAGGTTTTAAGCTAGATATAGCAGGAATATTATGGTTTCTCTTATATCAAACTCCACATAGTCCCATGCTCTCAACTTATTAAACCAAGTAATTGGGCTTCTTCATGGTATCAAAAGAATTGCTTAATTAAAAAAAAAATTGTAGGAACATTTTAGATGGAATTCTATTCTTTTCACCTGGACAATCCTAACAAACATAAGAAAGTATTTTCTTCCAAAAGGGGAGATGAGATTGAAAGGATCAATAGCATATATAGTGTGGTACCTAGTACCCTTTCATAAACACAGCTAATTCCAGTGGTGAAATGTAAAATTTGTACTACTGGTTCTGTGGGTATAGCTTGGTGGGTTGGTTAATGTGACTGGGTGGGCGTGGCCAACTTTTTTTTTTTACTTTTAAAAGCATTTTTTCTATAACCTCTTCGAAGAGGTTATTAAAAAATGCTTTTAAAAGGCTCTGACGATCCCAGCTGAGTTGCCTGATCATCAGAAGCTTCTGTTTTCTTTTAAAAGCATTTTGTTTTTGCTTTGAAAAGAAAGAAAAAAGCTTCTGATGATCAGGCAACTCAGCTGGGATCGTCAGAGCCTTTTAAAAGCATTTTTTTTACAACCTCTTCGGCTGAAGAGGTTGTAGAAAAAATGCTTTTAAAAGTTAAAAAAAAAGCCTCTGATGATTGCGCGGCTCAGCTGGGCATGGGGTGGGGGTGGGGTGGAGGGATTTTTGCTACCGAACCACCCATCACCATCGCTATTGGATCGGGCAATCCGGTCCGAACCAGAAGCATTTCACCCCGGCTAATTTTCTCTTTTTCCAAACAACCCAAATGGGATTTAAGTAAAACCTCTCCTGCCAATCCCACAATATACCTACTCTAAATATCTACCAACTGTACTCAGCCTACTGTAAATCAACCACGTATTAGTCAAACTCTCAAAAATAAGATGAGGGTAAATCCAGCACTTAGAGTTTGTCTCACTGGTACCTAATAACTAAAACCCCAATCCATACTACTATTGCTGACAAGACTGTCCTCATTCCCACAAATACCCAGTTTTAAGAAGCACAAAATAGTCCACTTCCCAGGGAATGGAGAGATGAACTGAGACAGTTCCATGACAATGGACACACAGGGCTTATTCTGACCTTTACCTAAACTCTCGGGGCCCCAAAGCAATATGGTCTTCAGATCCCACACCCTTACACTCTTCCATCTCTTTCCAGCTCTTATCCAAGAAAAAAGCAACATCCCAAAACGTAGTCCACTTCCCATCTCCCAGGCCATAGTGGCTCTCCAAAAAAGATCTCATGGCCTTTTCCCTGGACAACTATAGAACTCCACTGTCATGTTTATCCAAAACCAAGTCCTACCACCAAAAAGACCCAGTTACTATCCCTGTCATTTAGTCCCTCAAATATTAATTAATTAATTAACTCAGTCTACCCAATACATCTATAGCCCAGTCAAAGGGTATCCAAAAAGTCCAACAACATCACTATTGGATCCAAAAGCTCCAGGGACACACCTACCCATGTTGCTCTGCCACCAGCACCACTGTCACTATGGTTTCAACTAGTAGGTAAGTCATTCCCATAGCCAAGTGGCCTAAGCTAACCACTCAGCTGGATCCTCCACTCCAGGAAATAAAAACAGCAGCCTCCATCTCAAAGTACCCAGTCATTAGTGATGAAACATCTGCATAGAAGAAATCATCTCATCTCCTCTCTTGCTTCCCATTCCTGTTTTACATCTTCAGACACTGCTTCTCTCCTTTACCTCATCCACTGCTGGTCCATGCTACAATAATTACTAGTATTAAGTAAAACACTGAGCTGCCCACTTGTTCCTATGGGATCCTTCCACCTAGAACATGGGTATCAAACTCGATCTCGTCACATGATGTTTTGTGACCTATCACAACATTTTTTGCCTTCATGGAGCCAGGATGGGCATGGCCTATGTGTGACGCATCCAACCCCACAGGCTGCCAGTTTGACAACCCTGACCTATAAAGAGGCTTTTCAATGCAACAAGAAAAATAAGGTTTTGGAATTTGCAGATAGCCTTTTAGAAATGGCAGAGTTGTCCTCCCCCCCACTCCTCCTCCTCCTCCTCTGTCTAGGAAAAACATTGATAGACTGATGAAGTTCAATGCCAGTTCTCTATGTTCCTGGTGGTTTACTTGTTTGTATTTGTAGCAATTGGAAAAGGTGACATGTGGAAAGAATGCCATGTGGAAGAATATTAATTAATCTTCTTCTAGAACACTTTTAATGCCTATTGTAACTAATTCCATGGAACAATATGAAAAACATGTTTTCCACTTCTACACTATGATTTTGTCAGTCCTCATATTTAATGTACAAGGGGAGAAAACAGTGATAGAGGGATTTAAAATATCCTTGAGGACTCCAGTGGGTTTTGGACATCAAATGATAAACACATTCCAGCTGTCAAAAACTTATGATAATGCGGACTTCTAAAGAATCAAACTGTGAACAAAGCAGGAAGCATCATTAAGGTAGTAGGAGCCAATTGGCCTGCCACAGAGGACAAAAGTATATCTTGACACTCCAGGGATTTGTAATTAAGAGGTCAAGAGCAATGATTTATTAAGGCCAACAAGTTGACAAAAGAAGGGAGAGAAAAGCAATATAGAAAGTCAGCACAAAGATTCAGAGAGGTGACAAAAGCAATATTCTCTTACTTGTGAAAGCATTAATTCAGAGTTGTCCGGTGATTTTATTGTCTCATTATTAATGTTGTACAAGTTCGATTCTAAACCAAGCCATAGTGTTAAGTTATCTACAATAGACTGATGTAATAACAAATTAAAATGGATACCATAAAGGACAAAGCATTATACTGATCGTAGAATTTTTTTTTCAGCATGATACTCTCAGATTATTTTCTGAAACTAATTAGTTTCAGGTCCTATAATTTCCATCAACATAACCAATTCTTCCTGATTAATTGGCAACAAACCACTTTACATTAGAAATCAGATTAGTAGATTGGCTTTGCTTAAGTGAAAATATTGCCTATAATGCAAAAAAAAAAAAAGGGGGGGGGGGGCAAGGATCATGCTGCCAATAATTTGGTGCCAAAAGTTTTGAATATCAAGAATGTGATTTCAAAGTATTTGGCTATAGATGTCTGGGTGTGAGTGAATTCAACTGACAAAATATATACATGTATTGTGTCAGAATAACAGAATAACAAAGTTGGAAGGGCCTTTGAAGTCATCTACTGCAAGCCTCTGCTAAAGCAGGGAACCCTATACCACTTCAGATAAATGGTTGTCCAATCTCTTCTTAAAAACCTCCAGTGTTGTAGCACACACAATGTCTGGAGTTGTGGAGTCACAATGCAACCTTTGCCCTTTCATATTTGCATCATTTTGGGCATCTGAGTCATGCGATTACAAGCAAAATCATACATGGCTTGAAGATTAATGTTAAAAATGAAAATGGATTGTCCCCAAATATTTACTCTTCCCATTCCAGACCACTAATAGTTTTCTGATAGAATAAAAACTATAAAAATACAAATAAATATTTTTGGAAATGAACACTCCAATTGTGTGCATGTATATTCTATATAACTAAGTAGCAAGCCTATCAGTCTGAATAACATTGATATTTAAAAATGCAACCCTATGTCTGTTTACTCAGTATAATTTATTTTTATGTCATAGACACCAACTTGGAAAAATTTAGTTCATTTTTAAATTAAACCTCCTTTAATTTCAAATTAGCACATAATGACAATGCCTAAATTGGAGCTGCTGCTTTGGAATATTTCTTGCTGTCCCATTCCTGCTGTATCCATTTGAGTAAAATACAAATGTGATACAATGCATATTATCTGTGGCTGCTGATTCTCCTTCAGCTTGGTACGTTTGTTGTTAGTTGCGAAGTCATGTCCGACTCATCATGACCCCATGGACAATGTTCCTCCAGGCCTTCCTGTCCTCTACCATCCTCTGGAGTCCATTTAAGCTCAAGCCTACTGCTTCAGTGACTCCATCCAGCCACTTCATTCTCTGTCGTCCCTTTCTTCTTTTGCCCTCAATTGTTCCCAGTATTAGGCTCTTCTCCAGTGAGTCCTTCCTTCTCATTAGGTGGTCAAAGTATTTGAGTTTCATCTTCAGGATCTGGCCTTCTAAAGAGCAGTCAGGGTTGATCTCCTCTAGGACTGACAGGTTTGATCGCCTTGCAGTCCAAGGGACTTGCAGGAATCTTCTCCAGCACCATAGTTCAAAGGCCTCAATTCTTTGGCGCTCAGCCTTTCTTATGATCCAACTTTCACAGCCATACATTGCAACTGGGAAAACCATAGCCTTGACTATACACACTTTTGTTGGCAGGGTGGTATCTCTGCTTTTTAGTAAGCTTTCTAGATTTGCCATAGCTTTCCTCCCCAGGAGTAAGCATCTTTTAATTTCTTGGCTGCAGTCCCCATCTGTGGTGATCTTGGAGCCCAGGAAAATAAAATCTGTCACTACCTCCATTTCTTCCCCACCTATTTGCCAGGAATTGAGAGGTCCAGATGCCGTGATCTTAGTTTTCTTAATGTTGAGTTTCAAGCCAACTTTTGCACTCTCCTTCTTCACCCGCATCAAGAGGTTCACTTTCTGCCATTAGAGCAGTATCATCTGCATATCTGAGGTTGTTAATATTTCTCCCAGCAATCAGCTTGGTATAGTCTTATACAATAGTGAGTCAACACAGGAAAACAGGTCTAAGAATGTAGCCATTGGTTTAATAATTTAAAACATGAAGCACCATCCTCTAGCAACTTTAAGTAATGTTAAAGTATAGAGTTCCTAAAATCTTGTTATTGCAGGGTGGCTTTAGCTCCTTTAAGAGCCCTCCAACGGGGAGAACTCAGCGTGGGGACACGGAAACCCACCCCTCACATCCAATCTCACCACGACATCAGCCGGAAGTCCTAAATTTCTTAATATGTTCATAAGAAGAGGATTTTTAAAAAGATGTCAATGTCATGTTGAGTTATAGACTACAATGTGGCATTATCAATGTGTGAAGAACATTGGATTTTTTGAGAAACGTAGCAAAGATTTTTTTTAATGTAAACAGAAAATGATACCAAGGATATAAAGTCTGGGAACAATGGGATATGTTCACTCTTTGCTTATGAATTGGCCACCATCAACATAATAGAAACTACAACCAATATTATTATATATTAGTGTGTTTCTCAAACTTGGCAAGCTTACGAAGTTTGGACTCCAACTCCCACAATTGCCCAGTCAGCAGTTGAAGTCTTAAAGTTGCCAAATTTTTAAAAACACTGCTTTATAAGTTCAAAACTGAATGTTATTTTATCTAAAAATTAAAACAACCAGTAATTCAAAATTTGGATATTTTTAAAAAAATATTTTTTAGTTTGTATTTATCTATTTTCTTTGTTTCCGTGCATTAAAACATTTTATATCTAATATAAAATATTTTTAATAAGCAGTAATGACTGTTGAGAGGTAAAACATGACTGAAAACACAAAACAGTTATCTCTTCAATTATAGGAATTCACTGAGTAAAAATCTGAAATAAAACTTCAGAGATAGGCAATTATATTCTGTTTGCAACTTCATACTGCATGTACTTGGTCTCATTCATAAAATATAACACAGAACCTTTTATGTTTTAGAACTGCATATGAATTTCCAACCATTAACAACAAAAAAAAAAATCAGTTGGGCCTAAGTATCCGAAGTGGCTTTTGATATATGTTTCTTGATCAACTTTTCCCTTTCCTGATGTAAACTGTAAATCATCTCCATTTCTGTTTGTTTCACTTTAGAAAAAATAGAAAATAGAATTCTTTATTAGCTAAGTGTGATTGGACACACAAGAAATTTGTCTTGGTGCATACACTCTCAGAGTACATACATTCGTCAAGAATCATAAGGTACAACACTTAATGATAGTCATAGGGAAACAGTCAATATAAATCTTAAGGATACCAGCAACAAGTTTACAGTTTTATACAGTCATAAGTGGGAGGAGAAGGGTGATAGGAACGATGAGAAGATTAATAGTAATGCAGACTTAGTAACTAGTTTTTCAGTGTTGAGGGAATTATTTGTTTAGCAGAGTGATGGCGTTTGGGAAGAAACTGTTCTTGTGTCTAGTTCTGGTGTGCAGTGCTCTATAGCATCGTATTGAGGGTAGAAGATTTTATGGCAAGAAATATATATATATATATATATATATATATATATATATATATATATATATATATATATATATGTAGGTCTTTGGTTATTCGGGTCTTCTCCCACGTAAAATTGGAAGTGTCTTGGCGACGTTTCGACGAAGTCTCATTCGTCATCTTCAGGCTGGTGTTCTCGGCTTCGTGCTTCCAGGAGCAATGTGAGATCGCAGCTGTCTCTTCCTCACATTGCTCCTGGAATCACACGATTCCTCACATCTCACATTGCTCCTGGAAACACGAAGCCGAGAACACCAGCCTGAAGATGACGAATGAGACTTCGTCGAAACGTCGCCAAGACACTTCCAATTTTACGTGGGAGAAGACCCGAATAACCAAAGACCTATATACAAACACCCGCGAAAACCTGAGAAAATATATATATATATATATATATATATATATATATATATATATATATATATATATATATATATATATATGTGTGTTTATGTAAGTTTTCACGGGTATGTATGTGTGTATAGTTAATATTTCGGGTTTCTTCCCGTGTAATTGTGGATATATCCCTAAAAGGGTAGAAGCGACGTTTCGACAGAATCCCATCTGCCATCATCAGGCTTATGTCAGCAGTCATTTTGTACTAACTGCCGTTGGTATTTCAAATCTGGTGCTGGTATTCTGGGATGGCTCCACCTTTTCATTCTGATTGGTTGGGAGTCCCAGTATGTGTTTATTGGCTTGGCTTCGGGTGTATGGTCGGTTTTTCTCCACTAGGTGGCAGGGCTTCATCTTTGTGGCTGGTTTGAATATGATTTGGTTGGGATTTTTTTGATTAATGTTTGGTTTATGTTTTATATATAGTGTTAAGATTCGTCTATCTATGAGAGCAGGTTTCCAAATAGTAGGCAGACGTGAAGTGTCATCCCGTTTATTCATGCAATATGGTCTTTTTTCCATTTCTATTGCTTCTCTGATTATCCTGCCATTGAGATGTTCTATTTTTGCAACTGTTTTTGTTTTATTAAAATTAATGTTGTGTCCTGTTGTATTTATATGTTGAACTAATGATGATGTGTGTTCTTGTTTTTGTATTGAGTTGTTGTGTTCCTCGATGCGCACACTCATTCTTCTGTTGGTCTGTCCAATGTATGTTGATGGGCAGGAAGCACATGGGATTTCGTATATGCCTTGATCTTCTAATTCTATTTTGTCTTTGGGGTTGGAATGGACGATATCTTTCTATCTGTGCAAAATACGGTTTTGATGTTGTGTTTATGTAGTACTTTGCTAATTTTGTCTGTTGTTCCCCTTATATAGGGCAAGATGGCTTTCCCATTGTTTTGTCCCTCTTGTTGTTTTTTATTATGTCTTGGTGTTGTATGTTTGATCATATTGATGACGTCTGGCTGATGAAGCACATTTACAAACAGAATTATATACACTAACTAATGTACTGACATCAAATGGGTTCTGTAGAAATAAAGTCATCAATATGATCAAACATACAACACCAAGACATAATAAAAAACAACAAGAGGAACAAAACAATGGAAAAGCCATCTTGCCCTATATAAGGGGAACAACAGACAAAATTAGCAAAGTACTACATAAACACAACATCAAAACCGTATTTTGCACAGATAGAAAGATATCGTCCATTCTCAGAAACCCCAAAGACAAAATAGAATTAGAAGATCAAGGCATATACGAAATCCCATGTGCTTCCTGCCCATCAACATACATTGGACAGACCAACAGAAGAATGAGTGTGCGCATCGAGGAACACAAAAACTCAATACAAAAACAAGAACACACATCATCATTAGTTCAACATATAAATACAACAGGACACAACATTAATTTTAATAAAACAAAAACAGTTGCAAAAATAGAACATCTCAATGGCAGGATAATCAGAGAAGCAATAGAAATGGAAAAAAGACCATATTGCATGAATAAACGGGATGACACTTCACGTCTGCCTACTATTTGGAAACCTGCTCTCATAGATAGACGAATCTTAACACCATATATAAAACATAAACCAAACATTAATCAAAAAAATCCTAACCAAATCATATTCAAACCAGCCACAAAGATGAAGCCCTGCCACCTAGTGGAGAAAAACCGACCATACACCCGAAGCCAAGCCAATAAACACATACTGGGACTCCCAACCAATCAGAATGAAAAGGTGGAGCCATCCCAGAATACCAGCACCAGATTTGAAATACCAACGGCAGTTAGTACAAAATGACTGCTGACATAAGCCTGATGATGGCAGATGGGATTCTGTCGAAACGTCGCTTCTACCCTTTTAGGGATATATCCACAATTACACGGGAAGAAACCCGAAATATTAACTACACACACACACACACACACACACACACACACACACACACACACACACACACACACACACACACATATATATATATATATATATATATATATATATATATATATATATATATATATATATATATATATATATATATATATATATATGAATTCCAAGGTAAAAGAATCATAGTGCAACTGAAGAAGCATTAATATTCATAATAGTTCAATTTTTTTTTATCTAAAACATGTGTGTAGGACTCTTTCTCTGTGTGTGTCTTATTCCCTCTGTTAGGTTTAACCAAATCTGCATCATTCAAATAATTGTATTGCAATTGTCTGTGGGTTTTAGACCATGACATAAATATGACATTATTCCTCTAATAGATTTAATGCATTTATTTACCTTGATAGAAGCTTCAAAAATGTGGATTATTTCAAAATGTCACCCTGCTGATGTCTTCACATTACTATAATGTCCTTTGTAGCCCTCAGCTTTTCACAGAATGATTTTATGAAATGTATCTCCAAACACCCCAAGGTTGTTCACTCCCCATTTTTGGGGGGGTGAGTGGCAGAAGGTTGTTTTGTTTTGTTTTGTTGCCTAAATTTTCAAAGTACTTCATAACCAAGGCAAGGTAATACACCCACTGAGTCAAGATTCATTTCCTAAAAATGAAAAGAGGGCAGACAATTTTAAAGCAGTTTATGTGCTGAAATCTTTTAAGGTTAATTCCATCTGCATTCCAACCATTGCTGGTTGTGTATCCAAAATGATTGTGTGATGAAGACTGTCAGGTTGCAGGAAAGTGATTATTTTTACTTCTCTAAAACATAATGATAAGTGAGGGGGGGGGGGTTTTGCTTCACTTTTTTGTAAGAACTCACCAAAGCTTGCAATGAATATGCAAAGCTTGCGAATTCATAAACATAAAGGTAAATGACTTGTAAAAATCCAATGTCTGAGATTTTTAATGTTTGTTGCTCAGTTTCAATTTCTGTGAACTCAGTCATATTTGTGGGACTGAATTAAGGTTGACAGATATTTTTTCCCCTGACATCTACCCACTTTTAATAGCTTTTTTGTCCAATTCAAATGTCTACCAAATTAATTTTGTTCTTTTGCCTGCTTGATTTTAATAATAAGTTACCAGAACAGTGCAACTGTTTTCATAAGAAGGATGAATGTGACAGATCTCAATGGGGATAAAAGGGAGGACAAGGAGGAAGAAGAGGAGGAGGAGGAGGCATTAGTTAAAATCTATTTTGCTTCTAAGGATGAGGTCTAGAAGTGTGGATGGTACACAAAATTCCCTGAAAATATTTTTTGCTCCAAAAGACATATTAGGGCTTATTTTCTGGTTAGGTCTTATTTTCAGGGAAATATGGTACTAAATACATCCGTCCAGCTGGGACTTATTTTGGGGATAGTGCTTATATTACAAGCATCCTGAAAAATCATGCTAGGGCTTATTTTCTGGTTGAGTCTTGTTTTCTGGGAAACACAGTAGGTCCTTGAAGGATTCAATGTTGTTTGGAACTATGGGTTGCTCATACCTTTCCTAAGATATATCTTATAGCCAACAGCACTTCTGGCAAACCAGGATGACACCAAAATGACCCAATAAAATGCAGTGTGTGTGTGTGTGTGTGTGTGTGTGTGTGTGTGTATTATCATCATTTTAGTCATTGTCTATCCACTACAGGATAAAGGCCTCTTCTGCATGTTTCCAACCTAGGCAGTCCTGAGCTTTCTTTTGCCAATTGGACCTGAAATATTTGCTGATGGCTTCAATCCATCTTGTTTTAGGTCTCTTTCATGATACTTTTCAAGTGGGATCCATTCTATGATGGCCTTGGTCCACCTGCCATCAGTTCTTCTTGCCATGTGATCAGGTCACTTCCATTTCAATTTTTTTTACTCTCTTGATAATATAATATACTTTTATTTGTTCTCTAATCCATGTGCAGGTCTTTCTATCTTGTCTTGTAATGCTGAGCATGTATCTTTCCGTGGCTCTTTGCACCATTCTGAGGTTTTTGCGGGTGTTTGTATGTAGGTTTTTGGTTATTCAGGTTTTCTCCTGCGTAAAATTGGAAGTGTCTTGGCGATGTTTCAACGAAGTCTCATTCGTCATCTTCAGGCTGGTGTTTTCGGCTTCGTGCTTCTAGGAGCAATGTGTGATCGCAAGTGTTACTTCTTTTTAACTGCCAGTGGGGGTATGAACTGATTGGGTGGCAGCTTGGCTGTGTTCTGATTGGGTGGAGGTGTGTTCTGGTTGGTTGGGGGCTTGGTTGTGTTCTGATTGGATGGGGGGGTTGGCTGTGCTCTGATTGGATGGCGATGAACGCGAAGTGGTGGTGGTAAACCACGAACACGAAGCCAAACAACAGCAACGCAGCTCACCAACTCAAATCCCTCTGCAACTCAGACTAACCCGAGCACAGCCAAGCCCCCACCTAAACAGAACACAGCACCTTCCAATCAGAGCACAGCCAACCAACAATATATTTTCATTTCTATCTGATTTCTATTTACAATGTGTTATAGAATTTCTATCTGATATTTGTCTTTACATATTTCTTCTTGATTTTTTTCTGCTGTACTTAATTGAGTAAAATTCATACAATGGCAGTAATGCCAATGCGAAAACAACTTTTTTACAATTTAAGACAGAAAGAATCAAGTTAAGAGAACATAATTATGTTTACATTATGCACCCAAGAACTATCAGACCAAACCATGAAATGTCAAGTACAAGTCTAACGTCAGATGAAAATTTACTCACTGGATTTAGGGAATATATATATCCTTAGTTCCAGCTTCTCGTTGTTTAAGCAACTTAAAGAATCGTTGCAAAGATAAATAAGAAATGTATATAGTTTGACTGACCCCTCCAAAGGGACATGTAGCTAATACAGACATGCATAGACAAATATACTGTATATGTTAACATCATGATTCTTGGAGGACTGTAGCTTGCCATACATACATGGGACACTAATTGTACAGCAGAGCCCTCTTTCTCTTCCATACAAAGTAGAAATCTAAGAGTGTGCTTAGTATGCAGAGAAATATTGGTAATAAGAGATCAGTGCATCGTTGAACTAACCCATGGTACCCATGGAGGCTGGATGAGGAACTCAAGAAAGTTTTGATGGTGGCTGCAACCATGTCCTTTTTAAACTGCATCCCCTGCATTAACTTGATGCCTTTGCAAGTCTCCCATTCTCTGGGTTATTGCTTCAGAGTATTTGTACACACATGCCAGAATTAAACAGTTGACAAATTTACTTGAACTGACCTCTATTAAATGCCACTCATGTGCAGATACTACACTTGTTTTGGCAGTATTAGTCTAAAATTTAATAACATTGCAGGACTAGCTGATTAGCAGGGCATATGTCTTGAATAAAGAAGGTCCAAGGTTCAGACTCTGGCATCATTTGTTAAAAAGAGGCCCTCCTGAAACTATTAGAAAGCTGCTGCCAATGAGAGGAGAAATGCTGGTGTACATGGACAAGACTAACGAGCAAAAAAGTTCCCCATAACAGCTGCCACTACCATTCGGCCTCTTAACTTTATGGGAAAGAATCAAGGTGCAAGTACACATACATATATCACTCATTTGTCTGCTCTCCAGCCATTAAGTGCTCCTGGAACAGTTTTTCATGCAATATTCCATTAGCAGATATTTTTTGGCTTATTAAAAAGATGGCCTTGTTTTCTGTTATCAGTGAAGAAATGAAATATTTTTTTATTAAAATAAAGGAAGAAGGGAGTATTTAAATGAACTTCAATAAATTTAATGGGACAATCCATTGCGCATAAATGCGCACATTCTATTCTTTGACTCATAACAATTACATCACTATTTACTTTACAAAAAAGTCCAGTTGTGTCATTATTTGATTGAAGCCAGGCCTCTTGCCATGTGACTCTAGTTAATTCTTGGCTTGTGTTGTACTATTATGAATTAGCTACTTAACTACTTCCAATATTTCATTTATTTTTTTATTTATTTTACCAATAACTTAAGGCAGTGAATACATCCAATATTCCTCCTCCTGTTTTCCCCACAACAACCTTGTGAGGTGATTTGGGCTGAGAGAGAGTGTTGGCCCAGTTACTCAGCTGGCTTTATGACTAAATTGGGATTAAAATTAACAATCCGGTGTTTTTTGTAGTCCGGTGCCTTAACCACTAGCCAAACTGGCTCTCTCTGTTTAATTTGGAAGCGAAACTGTCTCAACTGAGAGAGAAAAAAGAATCTGTCTCAGTAAATTCTCTTTTGGTATTGCTTTACTTCTTTGTAAAACTTCTTTTTAAAAACCATTAACATGCATCTTTTCAAAGAGGCTTTTCATTTATTTTAATTGTTTTAAATAGATATTGCTTTATGTTTTTCCTCTCAGTAGCTGACAGTGCAATCAGATGAACAATAAAGAAAGAAAACAGCATGTATACAGTAAGAATCTAGGAAATACAGTTTGGATGAGGTTGTTGAGAGACTTAATTATCATATACATTAAAAAAAATATATGAAAAAAAAGTTCTGGGGCAAAAAGGAGCGAGAGCTTGCTTAGAAATGCCACAAGCCGGTGTCAGTGTGAAGGTTTACCCAGTGCATCCTGGAAACAGAGAATAGTCCCGACTGTAGGCGACTGTGATAAACTCCAAGCGATTCTGCAGAGTGCTGAACAGCAGTAAAAAAGCAAACCAAATTACAGGAAGCATACAGCGGTGACAAGCATTAATAGTGCCATTATCTCAAGATAATGCTGCACTGATAAAATATTTTACCATGGCCAGGGTCATTATTTCCTGGGGAGAGATGTGCCTCGATATGCAACAGTCTATCACAAAATCTCAAGGGAAGCTCCACAAGATCTCTTGATGTATGAAATGCATGAGCTTTGCCACTATAACTGAAGGGAATATAATTTAGAGGACATTATTCCACTGCCGTTTAAAAGAGGCGAGGCAGGTTGCACATTTCAAGAGTGCAGCAGCCTCAATCATTTCTCTCTAGCCATCCTTTTTGGGAAAAAAAAATAATCTAACAATATATTATCTACAGATCCAAATATTACAGGAGAAAGAGGCAACCAGAGGCACTGCCCATACAGCTGCACCGAAACCAGGGGGGACCATCACCTTCACCACCAAAATTTAGGAATTTAGGGGAAAATTTAGGAAAGTTTTTTGTAGGGGTGAATAGTCAGTAGATGGAAGACAGATGGCAGAATCCAGCAAACTCCCACACTACCGTTTTATGTTTTGTTTTTTTTTGCTAAAGGGTAGAATAAAACTATTTAGAATGCATAATGTCATGGTCAGGTTTGTGAAACAAGTTAAAATAGTATTTGGGAGTTTAACATGTTGTGCAAATCAAGCCAATGTCTTAGCATTTGTATGAACCTAATCTTACATCAAGCCATAATATGATCCAGTCACCTGGTCATGGCATGCTATGTGAACACAGCAATTGAATTTTGTTAGTATGAATTTGGAATTGTGCATCTTCCATGAACTCAGACAATTTCATTCCTAACGGTATTTTGTCATGGAATATAAAATGAAATTCTACACATGCTTCATTTATCATCAGGCTGACTAGCATACAAAAGCTGTTTCAGGCGTTTGGTAGGCATTTGTTCAGGAGACTAGTCCTTTTTCCATAGTGAAGTTTCCAGCATTAACTATTTGCTAGATAATCTGATCTCCCAAGCAAGACTGTTTACTTCTTTTTATATATTAAATCAGCTTTAATTGATCATGCCTTATAATAATTTGATATTTTTATTATTATTCAGACAAAGAACATCTTTGTGTTCTTGGAAAAAAATGGGGGGGGGGGGAAGAATTGGTGGTATTGTCACATTTTCAAGGTTTCTGCTGGTCCTGGTTCTGAAAACTTAAATAACCAGGAATAATCTAATCATCTGAAGGCAGAAGGCAGACTGTATAAGCCAAGAGAGAACTTTCTGAGACATATTTTTTCCCCTCAACTGAGACAGTTTCATTTCCAAATGAAGGGAGGAGTAACTCCATCATTAAGAAATTTTTACTTACATATGTGACACAGATGAGATGCAGTTGCACTGATTTTTCAATATGACTTAAATTCATGAACATGGCAGAACAAATCTGTCTACATAACAGCTGCTGATTTCTCAGGAAAAAAAGGTCATAAAAAATCAGTACTACAAGCCCATTTTTGTCCAGGATTAAGTTCTATTGAATTCAGTAGGACTCACTGGCAGGTCAAGAGGGAGAGGCAGATTTATTGGAGATGGTGTCATTTTTTTTTTAAAAAAAAAAAACAATCTTCAAAAAAAATATTGTGTTAGGAAATGGTTATTACCTAATTGATTGGCCAGGAAATATATAAGCCAACATTGTATGTTTGTATTATGTGAATGTATTATGTAGCTTTAAGAACTGTGCTGAGTCATTTTGCATCCTGATTGGCTGAGCTCTGTAGCCAATGTATTTAAGGAGAGTTAAATTATGGTTAGTGTGGACACTACACCATTTTTACCTGCTTCTACGCTGTAACTCTTTTTGATCTCTCTATGGTCAATTGTTTGATCATGATTATTTATTTACTGCTTTCTGATATTTATTGAACTGTTTTTATATTGTTCCTGATTGTTCCTTGTATTTTTCTACAAACTGATAAGAAGATTTTATATTCTTGGATTGATTTTATATTGCACTTTATATGGCCAAGACTGGATTGTTAAAGGACTATGATTTTGTTTTCCCTAAAAGTAAAATACTATAAAACCCAGTTTGTCTGTATGTTATTCACAATTACTCTCAAAAACATTTCCCTGGGTAAAACTCTAATGGTATTCGGCTTTATAAACCACAACTTCGGGTGTAACTCAACAATATCCTTATCATATTGTTAAATACTTTAATTTTTTTTTAAAAAAAACCACCTCTTTATAGCTCTCTTCATTGCTTCACCCCCAAACTTAAACTCTTAAGACACACTGCTGATTCAACACATTTTCAAAGATCTGAACTGAAAAATTGAAATCTGACCATTGATTTCTGCCATTGGTGATCCAAACAGCTGAGTAAATTAATGTCCAGAAAACCACCATTACTGCTAATCTTAGCAACTATTCAGCAATTAAGCTATGATTTATAGATGGCTCATGTGAGTGTTTACTATTTTTTTTTAAAAAAAAATCCTTTTTACTTTCACCAATTGACATTTTCAAGGCATGTAATCTAAAGGTCAATTCAAAACCCATAACATGAACCCACAGGAATCTATGGAAGATTTATATAGAAGTCAAGTGTAAGAAATTAATGATTTTCTATGTATTGAAGGAGAAGAATCAGACAACTGAAGAAAGGAAACCTGATGGGAGCTAAATATTTGAGAAACACTACTTAAGTGATTTATATAGCACTGATATGTAGGATTGATGACAGGTTTACCAGGTGTTTTAATATCAGAACACAACTCGTGATGGAGTTTATTCCCCCTCATGCCAATACAACACTCTTCTCTGATCAAATTATTGTGGATATGTGCCAAATATCTACAAGGACAAATTCAACTGAGACAGAGAGTTACAGCACCTTGTGCCTTTCAGATATGATGTCACTACAGCTCCCAGTATTCCTTGCCAGCATGAAGTTTGACAGTGCTTGCTTGAAATTTTGAGACTTTAAGAGTTCCTAGCAGGATCATTGGAAAGGTTAAGTCCTAACTGTCGTTGTCAGCACTATTTGGTGATAGCTTCAAGGAGCTCAATTTCATCTGGTTTAAATACTCCAGTCCTCACTGATTAGGTATGCTATGGTATTCATTGTTAGATGTTAATAAAAGTACATTTCTGAAACCAGTTGCTACCAGAAACACAGTTCTGAAAATTTAATATTGGAAAAATAGTCTTTCCATTAAATGTTACTGCAGAAGTCTGCCTTACTAGATACTATACATTCTGCTTTTGCATGGTTCTCATATTTTTGTGTTAATCCCCTCCATGGGGTCTAATAGACCTCCATGGGGTCTATTAGATCAGCTTTCCCCAAATGCTGAACTGATTGAGTTCCAGAAAGAACTTGGGGCTGTTATGGAAAGTCTACTACACAGTTCTTAATTATGATATCCTTCTGGACTGGTTTGAGGGGTTTGGGATGGAAAGTACAGTGTTGTACTGTTTCTCCTCCTTCTTCCAGGGTTAGTTCCAGTCAATGTTAATGGGGGACAAAGATCCAACTCATGACCCCTATTTTATGGGGAGCTGCAGAGTTCTCTTCCCCTTTTATTTAATATTTACATGAGGCCATTTGGTGAGGTGATGCAATGGTTTGGGATGAGGTATCATCAGTAAGTTGAAGTCAGGCTCTAAAAACCAAGAAAGACACACTGAGATTCTTCTAAGCAGTGTATTATCTCTCGCTTATAAACAGAAATCTTGCCAAGCTAAAGCTAACGTATTAAAAAATACTCTGAGAACTCCTAGGGAGAAGCTGTTTTAACTCTCTTCCTCCCACACAAACTATCTAAACTTTGCCCCTTGGGAATGCACTGATTTCTTCTTGGGAATCCAGATTACCTTCCACCACATTTGATGATAACCAGTTTTATATCCGCATCCCAGATAAAAGAGTGAATCTCTGTAAACTGAGCAATGCCATGGATGTCCTGTCTCAGTGCTTGGAGGCTGTAGGAGCCTGGATTGTAATGCAATGGGCTTTGACTCAATCCAAACAAGACTTTAGGTCTTTGGGCCTTTCAGTATCAAAGTTTTTCTACCTTTCAACCTGGACAGAGTGGCAGTGTCTTAGAGAAAATCGATGTCCAATCTGGGGCCTATCTGGACATAGCTTGTCCTGGAAGAGCAGGTGATAGCTGTGGCTAATTGGGCCTTTTCCCTGTTTGTGCTGGACCAGGAGGCAGTGTTCACTGTCATTTATGCTGTTCTGACCCACTGTTGAATTATTGTAGTTGGGATGCCCTTGAAAATCATTCAGAACCTTCACCTAGTGCAGAATACAGTTGCATGGATAGTTAATAATATTAGTTATTTGGCACATGTAACACCACACCTTCTTGATCTGCATTGGTTGCCAGTGTGTTTCCTAGTATAATTCAAGTTTCTGATTGTTACCTTTAAAGCCCTTTAGTGCTTGGAACTGGGTTATTAGAGGGACCATTCCCCATTTGCCCAGGTATTTCTAGGTATCCAATCCAGTCTGGCAGGATGGACATGCTTGGGGTCCCATCAGCCAAGGAACATTGCTTGGTGAGGATATGGAGGCATGCACCTGGTCTCTGGAATTTCCCCCTTCTAGACAGAGGTGGGTTTCAGCAGGTTCTGACTAGTTCTGGATAACCGGTAGTGGAAATTTTGAGTAGTTCGGAGAACCGGTAGTAAAAATTCTGACTAGCCCCGCCCCCATCTATTCTCTGCCTCCCAAGTCCCAGCTGATCAGGAGGATATGGGGATTTTGCAGTAACCTTCCCCTAGAGTGGGGAGGGAATGGAGATTTTACAGTATCCTTCCCCTGCCATGCCCACCAAGCCACACTCACAGAACCGGTAGTAAAAAAAATTGAAACCCACGACTGCCTCCAGAGATTAAGATAACTCTGACCCTGTTGGTCTTTTGTAGGGCCTTGAAGACCTAGTTATGTGCTTCAGTCTGAAATCCAAATTGTGTGAAATGCCCTGTTTCCTGATTAAGTTAACACCCATGAATTATTATGGTTTCTTGACTGCTGTCTGCATTTAATTTTTTTTTTGTACACTGTAATTGTAATTTGTTTTTTACTTGACTTTATGATCGTGTGCCACCCTGAGTTGCTTGTTTGTGATGGGCAACCACATAAACTGAATAAATAAAAAAATATTGAGAAATTGCCATTTTCATACATTACATCCACTAAAATCAATCAAATTATGAATTCTTCAGTACTGGAAACTGAGCACTATTTGTCAATACTTACTGTGCAAGGGGATTAAAACATCAAGCTGAATTTTTTACTAAATGCTGATCATAATATATTAATAGGTACAAGAGATTGGAAAAGAACCTTTTTATGGGGCCTATGTAGAAAATGAATCCTTTTTTTGTTTGCACAAAGATTCCTAGTAGTTTGATAGATGGTTTTCGTTAAAAGAAAAACAAAACAGAACAAAAAAAAATCCTGTAATTGTTATCAACCAATCTGCAATGAACCATAGCTGAGAATAACATGTTTTTGAAAGGAAGGAGAAAGTAAGAAAAATATGGACAGAAAACAAGAAACAGGTAATAGGTGTATACATCCTGTCCCAAAGACTATTAGATCTGAAAGTTCTTGTTCTGAAAATATAGCTCAGAAGACAAGCTGTTAGATGAAACAGGAAGAAGCAGAATAACTGAACAGGTCAATTTCTTTTAAATAAAAACATCCCAAGGTTGTGGTTTTTCCGAAGTTTCATAAATTCATTCAGAACTTTTCCAAGCAATGAGCAAAAGAAATGGGATAACATTTCTTCACTGCTGCCAAATATCTCAGTTCATTTCTCTGTGAACAGCCAATACTTATATCCCCATTGAGCTGGTTACTGAATACTGAAATCATGGAAAATTGATTTAAGTGCAGTGTGCTGGAAAGAATGATATTTTTATTTCATTAATTATTCCTGTTGACACGTTCAGAATTCACTGAAAGCACGATGGGTAGCAATTACAGGCACAGCTATTAATACCTATTGTTATTCTCACATTAGTTGGAAAAGTATTCCTCCATATGGAAGGCAGGGAGTGATATTAATTCACATGGGTGATTTAATTTTTAGAACATCACAATGTCCTAGGATTGTGCAGAACCTGTCACAGGCCCATTAGTCAACCATTAATTAGCCAACTCTTTTAAAAAGTGTTAGTAGCTACTCTGACAACATCAATGGAATACCCTTTAATGCTCAGAGTTACAAAGACACCAATGCCTTTTATCTATATTCTCAGTCTGTTTAAACTACACTGATGGGAGGTAGCAGTGAGTTTGGTGGCAAAGGACATGAGAGATCATGCCATAGCCTTAGCACCCTACTTGGTGCTTCTAGGACCCAGAAAATGTGGCACATATTTAGATAATTATATCATTGTATGCTAGACAGTGGTGGTATTGGTGGCATGCAAGATGCCATTAACTCCATATCATTGAATTTCAGGCAACAGTTGTATAGAATTATACAAATCATACAAATATAGGGCTGGAAGGGATTTTGGAGCGCCTTTATTCTAATTCCATACCTAGTTCAAAATATATTACTGTACTATGGCAACCATCCAAAATGGCTATCTAGCCTCTGTTTTAAATAGTTCCATGGGAGATGAGGCAAAGGCAGTCTGGGCTATTGCTGAAACAGTCTTACATTAGGAAATGATTCCTGGTGTACCATAAGCATCTATTTCTTCGAACTGTAAATCCATTGTGTCTTTCTTGATTCCAAAAAAGGAAATTGAACAAGTCTACTTTGCCTTCTACATACAGCTCTCCAAGCAGTTGAAAGAAGCTCTCTTATATCACTGCAGGGTTTCCTTCCCCCAAACTAGTCATAACTGATGTCTCCTCATTTATTTAATTCTAGTCCCCTTAGAATTTTGGTCAGTCTTCTCAGGACACGCTACATTTTGCAAATTGTTCTTCCTAAAATGGCATCACCTAGTCACAAGAACAAGCAAATTTGAATACTGGAAATTGTATTCTGCCAGAAGTACAAAAGTAGGTTCCAAGGAAAATAAGTACAAAGAAGGAATTTAAACCAGCCAGTAAGAACTGGGCCCCAGTGTATGTGAAATATGACTGAAGATTGAAGATAAAGCTATACAGAACACTGTCAAGGAATAAATAATGGAATGAAAGGTCCCTGAACTGAGACCTGAACAGAAGCATTCATATTGCAATAGGTCCCACATACTTTATTTTTACAATAATAACTGTTTCAAATCATTTTAGTAAGGTACTCCTCAAAATCTTCAGCTAATTCCTTTACTTTACGCTTGTATCATTAAAAGTTTGTGACTATTTTTATGCTAGTCTTTTTACTTTCCTCATTTGGACTAGCTTGTACATTTAATGAACGCCATCTTACCTTTTATAGTTTTCTGATTCCCTTTATTAACTACACTGACATCCTCTTGGGCTTGTTTATGCTTTCCCTAATCTGTCACTGTCATATACATTTTTATTTCAGTTTCTATTTTAACATGGTTTTAAATAACTTCTAAGTGTGCCAAAAAGATTCCATCATTTTTATTTTCCTTTTCAGATTCCTCTCAGATAAATCATTATCTTTCTTTTAAGATTAAAAAGGAGAATTATTGAACTTTCTGAGATTTTTCTCACATGTGTGTTGAATGTGGTTTCACTCATAAAGATCCATGAAGATTTATCTATCTTAAAAATAGATCCTCGATTTACAACTACAAATTTTATTATATTACAACCTGAATGTGTATAGTACTAATAAGTTTCTATGAATAATAAACAGTTTGTTAATTAGTTGGTCTACATTCAGGGAGACCACCATTCAAGACTGTTCTTAGCCATTTATTGGGTTTGGGGTTCATTCTTTCTCAGCCCAACATATTGTATATCAACGTGTGGCTATCACAGAGACAACAATAAAGAGATCCCCATGCAAGCTTTCTTGGTTTTCTGAAGGAAAAGAACAAATAAATCAACCAAGAGACTGAACACTGATATGAACTGCTTCAGAGAATTAGGTTGATTCTATTCACTGAACTGAATATGTCAGAACTGACTCAGAACTTTCTGAATCTTTTCTGCGAACGTTCAAATGTTTTAGTGGTCTGATTCATTCTGAACTTAATTGAATCCAGTTGAGAAATTCAGTATGAATAATTTCAGACATCTGAACTAAACAGAATCCATTTTCCAACCTATTTGAAACCTTTGAATAGATTCAGATCTGATTTACATGCCCCTAAAGTTAAGTCAATTATCATGGGTTCATAATCATGTGTTTCCTGACTTAATTGCATTTTCTTTTTCTTCTAAATATCCCTTCATCTACTTTGTATATGCCTGCATTGATATTGCAATACTATCATTCAAAAAATTAAGATTGTTGTAGTTAGCTTGTAAATTGAGTGGTCGGCTATCAAGGGGTTTCAATCGTAATGTAGCCTACATGGACATAAGATTCACACTAGCCTTATTTCTTAATCACTTTCAGATATAACTAACTTACACTTAAAGAGAGATTTTTGAGTGGCAGGATAAGAAAATTCTACTTGATGAGTCAACATTCTTTCTGAATTAGAAAGAGAAAATATTTTGTTAAAAACAAATTTAAAATTTTTGGCAAAAAGCTTTTGAACAAATTGGAATTAAAGAAATGAACTGGCCCTTTATTGAAATGTTTTTTTTTTAATTAAAGACTTCAGTCAATTTATGGATTTTACAAAACAAAACATAAAGATAATATGATCCAGCCTATATTGCTGACTATGCAGTGCCATTTAACATGAAAATATTAAGGGCATAGGAAGTCAAAATAGGGAAAAAGTTGGAAACTTACCTTTTCTCTTTCCCATGTTTGAATCACATTCATTTTTGGAATATATTATCATAAAGTCAACCACCCGAAAAGCAGCAGAAATAATAGAGGGAACGGGAGGATCACTAGAACAACCTGCAGAGAGATTAATTACATCAGATTTGCTTCAGTTGTTTGAGCAACTGGGCAATAATTTAGCTAAATCACTTGATACTAAATTGACAGTTTTTGAAAACAGAATAGATAAAGGACTTGTAAAGATGAAATAAGAGATAAAAGAAAATGAAGTATATGGAAAGCTTTATGTAGCAAGTATCTGGAGATGTAAAACAAATTAATGACAAGTGGAAATTCTGGAGAGTAAGACAGATGTTATAAACAAAAAGCTGGAAAAAGAACTACATAATCTGGCTCTATTGGAATTGGGACAGAAGGCATTTTCTTTGAGATTCAGTCAGAAGATTCTGATGAAGATATTAGAGAAAAGATTTTTAAAGCTTCAACAAAGTTTTTGGATTGGGATGAGAAGGTTACAGGGACAGAAACTGGTAACATATGTAGACTGAAAACACAATTTGAAAGAATATGAAATGTTCCAAGGGATATTTTGGTGCAGGCAAGGGATCTAGCTTTACAACACCATTTTAATAGAAGGCTGAAGGCTGATAATAAAGACATAATTGTTCTTAAACAAATTCCTTGGAATCTTGTGAAAGATTTTTTACTAAGAGATTAAAAAAGAAAAAGATTCCATGTTGGTAGCACAGATTAGAAGGCTGTGACTTTTACTTTTAAGCAGCAGACGTTTTAACAGAATTCTATGCAGAAGGCAAGGGAATTTCTAGCAAATATTAAAGAGGAATTGAAGGAGATTCAAATGGACATATCAAACAAGACTACACAAATACTTCAATAGGTACAACAGAAAATTAAAAGGAATATTGGAGTAGGCATTTCAAGTATTAACTTTTGCAAATTTTTGGATTGATTATGGATGACAAATGCTTAACATGGAACATAAATGCAACAGATGCTCCTCAAAAGAGAAAAATATTATTATTTGAAAAGTTAAAACAAGACATAATTTGCCTACAAGAGACACATATTATAAAAATATAAATCTCCAAGTAAAACCAGAATTTGTACTGACTAATGAACAGATTTGTTGGAGTGGAAGTTAATTTGCATGGGACTAAGTCTTTGATAGTGAGAATTTATGTCCTAAATGAGGACAAAGTATTGTTTTATAAATGATTTAGGAGAGATTAATCAATTTCTCTTGGTGTTTGATGTAGATTGGAATAGAGTGATCTTTCCACATTTGAATCTTCCCAAAACATCTTGAGAAAAATATTTAAATCACTCATACATAAATTTTATGTCTTAATCTTAATCTTAATTAAATACTTAAATCGCTTTGTATGCACAAAGATGGAAAGAATCACCACTATTCACAATGAAGGAATGATTAGTTAAGAATGATATGTAATGGTATGTAGGAAAGGCCTTGTGAGATGAGACAAAGAGATGTTGCATAGGGAATGGTTAGATAAGAGTGGAATGGAACTTTTTGTCTCTGACTGTTCATTCTCCTCAGGCATTTCTCCTTGGGTGATTCTCCCCCAACTTATCTCCTCAGCTGGCACACCTCCAGTCATTTGCCCTGGGCAATGGGCCCTGCCTGGCCCCTGTGTCCCACATCCTTCAACATGGCCCATTCACAGAAAGAGGATTTGTCCTGGGAGTTCCACCCTCTGTGACAGTTAGCCCCCAACCAATCGGCTAGAGGGGGTATAATAGAAATCCAGCAAAAGGAGAGAGGTGTAAAAGAATTTGTCAAAATACCTTCCTCCCTCTCTCTCTCTTCCCCCCACCGGCCTCCTCTAAAGCCCCCCCACCAATACACAGAGGAACAGTTGGTTTACTCGGAAGTAAGTCTCACTAAATTCAATGCTAGGGTTGCACTGTGAAATATTTGTCTAGTATTTCAAATGGAACAGTTGGTTTACTTGGAAGTAAGAATTCTTTAATACAAGGACAATTAATAGAAATTCAGCGAAAGGAGAGAGGTGTAAAAGAATTCAGACAGTGATGCTGTTATTGAGCGGGCTAAAAGCCTTCCTCCCTCCCTCCCTTCCTTCAACCAGTTAGTTAACCAAGTTTGGAAGGGTCAAATAGAAGAGAATTTTTCCTTCCTTCCTTCCTTCCTTCTTTCCACCCACCCACCCACCATAACAGCATAACATGGCAACTAGCCAGGTTTGAGGCTCTTCTAGAGGGGTGGAGCTTGCAAGATTCTGTAACTTTTCAATAAAATAGAATTAATTTAATTGATCATGTTTTCCATATGGTCTACCTTGTAAGGCTGACACAGTGGAACTTGCTGAGATGACTAAATTGATTTATTTGATCAAAGAAAAGAGAATATGTTTATAGTTGACTGGAAACTCCTTGTGGACCTTTGGCATAAATCATGAAAAATGAACTTACGACTTATGGTTTTGATGATTAGTCAGGATTACAAAAAGAGAGTTTTGATGCAAGTAAGAGGTAAGTTTATTACACATACAGGTATAACTTCTGTAAAGTGATCTGTACACTTGTTTGTAGCTTTTTTCTTTCTTTTCTATTTTCCTTTTCCTTCCCCCCCCACCTTTCTTAAACTCTTAGCTATATTTTTATTTATTTTATTTATTTTCTTTCTCCTATTGTATATTAGTTTCAAAAACCTTTAATAAAAGTGTGTGTGTGTGAGAGAGGGGTGGTGATGTATTCAGATAGATAATAGATTTAAAACTCTGGAAGCATAGTAATTTTGGCTGGAGGATGGCAACTCATCTTGACTAGAATTCCGGAAGCCACATTTTTTTAAAAAAAAATATTAGGATATAGAAAAGGTGTAAATGCTGTCGTGTTGGGGAAAAATTAATTTTAATTTAATTAACTTTTAAATAGAATTTTAATAATATTTAATGTCATGTTTCTTATTTAGCACTTTCCCCCCTTTTCTGTCACATAAAGCATTATAATTCTTTGGTGTAATTTGCAAAGCATCTTTCAGATTAAGTCAAGGCTTTTGAAAGATCGATGCAGCTATGACTTTAAATAGTTTCATATTGATTAAAAATGCATAAACAGACATTAAGGATTTTCAAATCTTTGCCAATGTTGTTTTAAGCAATTACACTAGAGGTTCTCATATGTGTGGGTGCAGAGGTTGGATCAGTTAAATTTTACAAGGTGGTGATCAGGATATCATAATCAAAGCCCTGCCTCTTTAATTTGCACATTCAAGAAGGTGGGCTCTGTTTGTGATACCAGGCCTGCCACACTAAAGATTTTGACACTCCCCTCCACATACCTTTGCTTCTCCAGGTCTATGGATAGCTGTTAAGTATTAAATTTATAATATTTAGTTCACAACCTGAAGCTAAAACCATGCCAAGTTGTTGAAATCTATCTATGTCTTTTGAGATGAGAACAACAACACACACAAAAAATGCAATTTTAGCAAAACATTGCAACATGAAGTCTTAATTCACATGCTTCAGGATGAAATCTAACCAACACTAGGGTAGATTTTTTTGTTTTTTACAATGATGCCACTTCAGAAGACAGAAATGAACTCATTAAGGGTCTAAAACAAGAAGCAGAGCAAAAAAAAAGATGGATTCTTTCAAGAGGCAAGCCATTTGAAACCAGAATGCTTGTCTAACTTGGTGAATACAACTATATACAATCAATGTTTGAAACCTATTTCATTTCTATGCTGTAACAATCAAATATTGTATTTGAACTATTTCTGTTCCATGCCAATAGGTTCATCATCAGTTGTGCTTTTGATTAAAATGTGCTTTTAAATGTTAAATATTGATTCCCATCGCTTACGTCTCCTTTAAGAATTAGCACTTAAAATATATAGAGAGAATCATTTCATTCTTTATCTTCCTACCTTTTTTTTTTTTACTTTTATACTTTTTTGTGGATTTTTTTTTTTTTTTTTTTTGCTTATGGCAACAAGTAAATTTCCTCACTCAGTCACAAAGCCCATCAAAAAGGCAAATCTCCAAAGTTTAGATTTTGTGTGTAAGATTTTTCACACAGCTCCACATCTAATTATCTGTATATACTATTGGCTGAGGCTCACAAGGTATTGCTTATTGGAATTGACTTGCTAGACATCTCAGGCCTTGAGGACGAATGAATAAATAACTTTGCTGAATGCTGCTGAATATGTAATAATGTAATTAGTATTCTTGCCAACTGAATTGAAAATATTGGGCGGGCTTTGCTCATTTTTAAAAATATATGTTTCCTTGAAAATATGAAACACATACGAGCTTTGAAAAAGCCATGGAAAACATTTAGAGTAAATTAGAGGCTGCCATCTGATTTGAGTTGGAAAAGTACCATTTTATTTCACAGTCCCAACAAAACTGGTGTGAAAGTAAAAACAGTATGAGGATTGGTTATTGATTATTGCTCTGCAAAAGATTTTTCTAGTTTCACATTTTTTTTAATGCTCATCCAGTCTGGTGGAAAAGAAATTGTTTTTATGTAGAATCCTTATTGATGGATTGTGAAATCTTTTTAAAACTTATCTTTGAGTATGAAATGGTCAAGGGGACATTGTAAGGGTCAAATCTTATCATTTTTCCAGCTTGCTATAAGATCTAGATGTTTGCATTTGGATTAAATCACAAGGCTAAAACACCTAAAGGGAATTAACATCTTATGATTTTTCAAATTAGCAAATGGGAGCAGCAAGGGAGACAAAGGGAGGGAAAATACACAACAGCACCTTCTGCCCTCTTAGCTCAGAAAGCTAACTTAACCTAAGACCTGTAAAACAGGAAACTAAAACATTCCACTTAGGTTTCAGAACCACATTAGGGTTCAGGGATAATGCATTTAGAATGAAACATTGTCAAATGACAAATGTGAGCGAAGCAAAGAGGTAGAGACTATCCAGTATCTTAAACTGCTATACAAGGGGCCATTGCTATAGAGTTAGCTGTCCATCCTGGAAGACTTCAGCCTGTTGAGTAACAGAATAACAGGGACCTTGGAGGTCTTCTAGTCCAAGCCCTGCTCAAGCAGGAAACCCTGTACCATTTCAAGCAAATGGTTGTCCAATCTCATTTTAAAAACTTCCAGTGTTGGAGCACCCACAATTTCTGGAGGCAAACCATTCCATTGATTAATTGTTCTAACTGATAGGAAATGTCTCCTTAGTTATAGGTTGGTTCTGTCCTTGATTAATTTCCATTCATTGCTTCTTGTCTTGCCTTCAGGTACTTTGTCCAGCACTCATCACATTTCTTAAAGTTTTGCAGTCTGAAAGCATTTTGTTCAGCATTGTGGAAGAAATTCTCAGATTTCTGAGAAACTCCTGAGAGGAAAATACCTCTCAACTTTCTTCCAAACTCTGCAGGGGAATGTTGACAAGAGCACAATGAAGATAAAAGCAAAGGAACATGGTCATTCTGATTTCTTCTTGGAGATAAGAAGACCACTCTGCTTTGCAAAGTTCTAAAGGGGAAGCTTTGATAAAGGGAAGGATTGATTTGAAGCAGAAAATGTACCATGAATCTGATGTAGAACAACAAATAACTATTGTGCAAAGTTGGGAAAAAAGAGATTGAGGATTTATCCCTCCCACTTCTAATATCTGAACATTTAAAATAATGTTAGTTGTTATGGTTAAGTAAATCTCAAACACAGAGATTCAATTTGAAAGCTTTTCAACCCAAATGAGTTATTGAATGAGCTGCATTGGAAAATCATATTGAACTGCCTTCTCTCAAATGAATTTGGTGATTTAAAAGAGAGTTTGTATATTCACAAAATTCCCCCACCTTTTTTTAAACGCTTCAGAAAATCATACTAAATTTATTTGATTTTCTGAATCATTTTTAATGATTGATGAAATGGGATTGGATTGATGAGGTGGATCAAACTGGAGTCAATCCAAACAAATTTTAGTTATTCAACATCAAACCTGAGAGTCCATTCTCTTCTGCAACCATAATGCAAAATCAATCTAAGCCTAAAGAAGGACTATCAGACAGCCAGGCTTATGAGGCAAAAGAGAGAGAATATTCTGAAATCAAGTTCATTTCTAGTAACGCTGCTCACCATTATCTGCATATGATGCAAATGATTCTCTCCTATAGTTTTGTTGACAGAAACACAAGATGAGCTGATGCTAAGAATGAAAAGACAAAATAAAACAGCCAAGACCCAGCATGGCCCTGCATGGAAGCATACATAGAAGGGGAAATGTCAACTTAGTCTAACAGCCCAGGAGTACACCTGACAGCTGCAGAGACTGTTAATGTTGATTTAGGTTACTGCCTAATGCTATCGCTCGGGTAGGCACAGAGATAGTGTTTACTTCAGAAGCTGAAATTATATGGACAAAACACAACATTATGCAACCCGTCTTGTGGAAATGCTTTAACAGCAGCAGCAGCACTCTTGAAGCTCAAGGGCCTGCTGAAGATGCCAATCCCAGCAATCTTTTTAGCTGTGCTCCACTTGCAAATCAAATAGCCTGGATCCCTTTTGATTCCTTCAATTTCAGAGATAATCCTGCTTCTATAATGGGATGACTCTGAAAATCTATGTCCCATGCAAGTCTGACTCCCTTATTTGGGATCAGGCTATCTGGAGGTCAGGATTCTATACCATACACATTTTCAGTGGGAGTAGAGAGAAAATAGATTAAAAATTTCTCAAACAGAAACATTTCTACTGTATTAGGTAGTTATTCACTGGAAATTCAGTAATGGATTTCACTAATAAGATACAAGCCAGTGTCAGTAGTAAAGTTCATTTTTCATATTCCAGATACCAAACTTAAAATTCAGAATGCTGAACTAGCAAACCTTAAATCAGAAGATATGCAGTGTGAGTATTCTGAGCAACGAAATAATACCTGATCCATGATACCTGCCTGACCAAAGAACAATCAGGCCAAAAGAAAAGCCAGGAACCGAAGCTAAATATTTTACTGCTGAACAAAAAAATGAAAGTGGGGAAACAGAAACCCTTAAGCCATTCAGAGTGTGTGGAAAAATACAGTACAAATGATGGGTCTTGGTCATTCTTTAGGCAATCTTTTTTTAAGCATTACTTTCAGTGGCTGAGACCTCAGGGGCAGAGAGTGGTGACTCATAATTACCTACAATTTAGAATTTCAGGAGTTTAAGGAAATGTTTCCTAGGAGCATAGTGAAATAAACTATACTGAAATAAATACTTTTATTTCAAATCAAGCTGTTGACTTCGATGCTTTGTCACTGTAAATATTTTGGGGAACCTCCGTGAGACACAGGCAAAGTTCTGAGGCTACACGTGGGCTAAGATTGATAACTCACCTTTGATGTAGGTCAACAATATAGTTCCTAGCAGTCCCTTTTTTTTACTTTTCTGGCAATTCACAGATTCCTTTCACACCTCAGTCCCTGCACAGCAAGGATGCATCCAGCTCACTTCTTCCATACTCAGTACATTTCAAAGCTATGGACAGCTTCTTATATTCCAAAATAAATTCCTTGCTGGTTCTTGGAAACTATTTCTCACAGAGTAGGTTATTCCTAAATACACATAAACAAGGAGGAGGAAGAAAAATAGATCTATAGGTAGAATATGTGTTAGGCCTGTGCAAGCCTTCAAAGGGTGATTCACTTCAGTGAAAGCTGGTCATCCTTCAAAGATATTTCACAAAGCAACGTAGTGAGATGGCTCCCTAGCTTTGCTTCACAGAGCTTTGCTTCTGTGGCCCTTCAGTGACTGGAAGCTACAGGAAACTGTTTCTGGCTTGGGGAGCTATAGTTAAAAGTTGTTTTCTCTAACACATGCAACAGCTACTCACTTGGGATTCTGCTCCTCAAATTTGAATTTCTAAAGGGCTGGCCCTGTGTGAAAAACATCATCCATAAATATTCCAGCTCAGTAGGGAATAGGATTCATTTTTTTAGTGGAAAGTCTGTGTTTTGATTGCTTTATGAGAAAAAAATTGTTTTATTTTATTCTTACCTGCACAGTTGGCTTTGGCTTTTTCAGTGCTTTATAGACCCTTGTCTTTTTATTAGTTCAATGTTCCCTGTTGAGTTTATGTTTTATATACCTGCTGCCATGACCAGCGTCTCACTGTAAACAAGAATGGTGTATCTCAGTAGGTTATTTTCTGTTAATGACCTGTGATACTGTGTGTGTGTGTGTGTGTGTGTGTGTGTGTGTGTGTGTACCCAGGAGAGCTACATAGGTACTGTTTCTTAACAACATATTGCAATCTTACTGTTGCAATGTTCATAAATTCTATAAAATTGTGCTATAGTATGGTTAAAAAAAGATAGGTAGTCTGCATTATGTGATCAACAGTTGTTACAAAATAAATCCATTTTGATGTTAATTGTAAAGTAATCCTAGATAGTTTATTTGGAAATGCAGAAGATGAAGAATGGATAGAGACAATGCAATCACAGTAGGTGAACAGACAGTTTAGCAGCTCCTGAGTCTCTATTAAGAACATTGAAGAAAGAATTTTGTCAGGAGCAATTGTCCATCTTATAGTGCTATAGAGCACCACCTAAACATCTACCAACCTTATCTCTGCCATAAAATGAAGAAATGGGGAGGAGCAATATCTATCTGGAGAAGAAAATGCTTTGCAGTCATGTTATTCTTCAAAAAATGCTACTCACTTTGCAACATCTGAAAGGAATGTTTAGAATTTGATTAAATGTAAGTGTTCATCTTCATTGGCATACATACACACAAACACCAATGTATTCCACTTTGAGCTTACAACAGTTCTATTGAAAAATAACAGCTAGAGAGGGATAATGGTGATGATACATCTCTGTTCATCTTCATTTTTATCACTGCATAGCCAAATATGATTTGCTATGCATACTGATGACACCTTCACATTCATGACATGGTTCTTGAGTGACTAGTATTATCTGAGGTTAAAAAAATGTGCCAGGATTCTGGAGAACAATAGATTTGTACAGATACAAAGTATGTAAAACAAGGTGTAAGGTCATTTTTTTTTCTATTTGCAATTTCCATACGGACAACAGTTGCATCGAAAATCAAGTACCATGAATTTTTGTGCATAAATGCCCAGTGCAGAAGTACTTGCTGTGTAAGATAAATAACAATTAAATTTCCAAGCATCAGGGGAAGGGGAACTGAGAGGATTGGACTTTATGTCTACCAGACATTCTTCATGCTATATATATTATTAAGTGAGCAGCTAAACTGTGAAGACTCAGCTTCTTTGTGATACACAGCTTTGTGTTGTTTCAATAGTCATCATGCTTTGTTGGGATAGTAGTCATGATTTGCTGCATAATAAATTTGGCTAAGCATCATGGAATAGTAACATTAATTAATGGTTTTGTGAATGTGAATTTCATTATTGCTGCTACTTAACTATAGTTGTGTGCAGTAGGGGAGTTTTAGCAAAAGTGATATCACTGTTTCCATGAGTTTCAGGTTTTCCAGCAATATTCTTTAGGAGATAGTTGCAACAGTTTGGCTCAGCTAAATCATAGTGAATTATATTGCCCTTGTTAATCCATGTTATGAACTCAACTGAATTATTATCTGAGGCCATGCAGTTCTTTGTGACCTTGGAAACAGGCAGAGGAAGGACAGTGGACTGTCTTTCTCCAGCAAGGACAGTGAAGATGACCACACAGAATATGAAGCATCTTTTACTCATTTTGGATCTGATTCTGCACATGTAGGAACTGAAAAGTCAATATATATGGAGTGCTAACAGGGTACACAGATAGTCCTACTGAACAATCACAATTGGGATTAGTATTGCTAAATAATGTAGTCATTAAGTGATCCATCACCTCATCATGCCAAAACTTATGAATCCAGTTCTGCTGACCACATTAAGCAAATCACCCATGGTCACTAAGAGTGACATCACGTCGTTGCAGCTTGTGACTCATTGCTGGCTTCTCCATTGACTTTGCTTGTTGGAACTGGCTGTGAAACCTAGAAATGGCAATCATATGACTGCAGGATGCTATGATGGACATAAATGCATGCCAATTGTGAAGTGCCCAAATGGTGATCATATGACTGTAGGTAGATATGCTGCAACAATCAAGTTTGAGGACAGTTAGAAGGCTACTTTTTCAGTGCTATCGTAAATTTGAACTAATGGTCATTAACTACTAACTACTTGCATTCTTTGGAATTCTAATCAGTAAAACCTCCAATCTTCTGCAAGGACAGAATCACTAAGGTGCTAGCAGGAACCAAAATTATACCGGGTCATAATTAGAGAACCTGTTCCCCACTGTGGCCAAATATAGACCTATGAGAAGCCCACAATCAGAGCATTGTTTCCGTTCTCCCTTGAACTGGAATAGAAATGCCAACTATTTGTGACATTGGAGGAAGTACATATAATTGCCAACATTAGTACTCACATACATTAACCTTCACAAGTACATCCCAACATCATTTAAAGTTGTTGTATGTTCTGATTAATATTTCATTTTGCAATTCGCAATGTGCAGCAGTATTTTCTTTCATCTGCTTTGGCTTGCTCACCAATCAGCCTCATTATTTGATCTCAAATTCTAGTGTTATGGAAAAAGAAATTTCTCCACACCATGCATAATGTCATACTGTATACCTATAGAATTCCTCACCCCTCAGCTTTCCCCACCTTAAAACTAAAGCAATAATGCTGCCATATTTCCTCAGTCCAATGTGCATTGGGCTGTCCATTTCCAGAAACGTTATAACAACAATTACCATCTGTAATTCAAGCTGCCACTGTATGCCATTCTGAACCTAGCTTTTAGTTTATCACTTGAAAACATAAAACATGATATTATATGAATGTCAAAATGACTATGCAGTGCTGTGCTAACCACCTATGTAGCCTTGTGCACTGTTATCCACCTGGCAGCAGTTATTCCTACTATGCTTCAGCCACATTGATTACCTGTGCAACCTGGCAGCCGCCATTTACCTATTCACTGCCCTCCTTGCAAGCCATTTGGGATTTGTACAGTGGTGAAATCCAAATTTATTTACTACCAGTTCTGTGGGCATTGCTTGGTGGGCGTGGCAGGGGAAGGATATTGCAAAATCTCCATTCCTACCCCGCTCTGGGGCCAGCCAGAGGTGGTATTTGCCAGTTCTCCAAACTACTCAAAATTCCCACTACCAGGTTCAGAACCTGCTGGATTTCACCTCTGGATTTGTAACTTCTTGCTGGCTTTCTCACTGACTTGGGTTATTGGAATTTGGCAGAAAATTATGATAAGGTTCTTGCTTAATGACATGCAATCTTCCTTAATCACCAGGAACTGGCAGGATTGCTGTTGCTAATCAATGTAGTTACATGCCATTATACTTTACAACTGCATCGCTTAGTTGTGGAAATTCCAGTCCCAATTACAATTGTTAACCAAGGATTACAGTACCCATGCGTCTTCTACATGACCTACTGATCCACAAAATATCATGGCCTACTCATAGTCTCATACATACCAGATTTTAAAATGTCTCAAAACAACATGTCTTGACACATTATATACTTACCTAAACAAACAAAACTGAAAAAAGGAAGTTATGAAAAACCTTGCTACCTTAGAGAACAATATCTTAAAAGTTAATGAACCATGATAAACTTACCATTTCTCATTTCTGTTTGCCCATCAATCAAAACATTTCTTCTTTGTTTTGGGGCAAATAAAAGGCATGAAATTAATCTTGACTCTTTTTTAAAGTAATGTCCTACTGCTTCAATACAAATTAAATGTCATCAGGATACCTCTAAAATGTCATCAGGTTAGCCATACTAATAGTAGCAGAAATAGCAAACCAGGTGGCACTTCCACAAAGACTTTTCAACAAAAAAAAATTGTCATTTTAAGTACTATTTTGGAACAGTTAGGAGTAACATGATTAACCTCAATCGTGTTTTATATGTTGTGTCGAGTACCTGTTTAGAAAGGCGATTAATATTTTTCAGTGCTCGGGCCTTTAAACTGTATATACAATGGATCTTTCTGACACTTCCTGGTGGAAAGTCACTAAGCATCTAATTAGATTTAGGAGGCTCGGGGATGAGATTCTACTAAGTTAGGATCCCAGCATGATGAGTCAGATGAAGAGAATGTCACAGATTTGATCTCTGGTATAAAAGAAGGCAGGAACAGAACTGTGATGAATAAATATAGGCACTTTATCCGCCATATGTTTATTTTTGAAACCATTTTCCATTGTTTGATATCAGAGTGCTTCTTTTCCCTTTTGCTTCAGTATAATTTCATAGGCCTGTGGGAAGTTTTGCTTTGTGGAGTTGTCTTGTGTCAGATCATAGGAATTATTTGATTGAAGGTTAGGCCAGGTATCTAGAAAGAACTGAAATGATAACATACATGCATGTCATCATCATTTTGACACAAACCCCACCTTTATGAATTGGACACTGATATTTGATTTGTTCTTCTTGGCTCCTTGCAGATACCCTATTGTTGTCAAATCAATTCTAAAACAATGTCCTACCTTATACCCCCAACCTATGTTGCAGTAGATTGGCTAATTGCTTCACTTCAGTAGAAGTATCAGCAACATATCTCTTGCAAAGGTATGAACATCCCTGGAAAGCACTTCTACCAGCGTTCGGTGAGGACCACACATTTCTTTGCTTTGTGTTGCTTTGTGTTTAGTGGAATGCTTTGATTGAAGTCAAATCCCTTTTGAAGATTCATAGAGTCCCACTGTTTCATTCATTGCTATTTATTGACTATACATTGCACAGACAATTTATAAAAGAACAGCCATATGAGGATACTAAAGAGTTTGCCATTGTTCATTTGTGTGAGCCATTCTCACTACAGTGGAAATTCAGGAATATATGAATAATGGCCCTCTTTTAAAGGAACCAGTGTAGTTATCCTAAAATATACCTTTTAACTTTCCTGCTGCAAATTAACAATTATGGGTTCACCATATACATACCTCTTGACCAGTGGTGAAATCTAAAATTTGTTACTACCGATTCTGTGGGTGTGGCTTGGGGGTGTGTGTGGCTTGGGGGATGGATGGGCATGGCCAATTTTTTTTTTTTTTTACTTTTAAAACCATTTTTTCTACAACCTCTTTCAAAAAATGCTTTCAAAAGGCTCTGACGATCTCAGTTGAGTTGCCTGATCAGCAGAGGTTTTTTTCCTTTTAAAAGCCTCTGCCAATCAGGCAACTCAGCTTGGATCGTCAGAGGCATTTAAAAGAAAAAAAAGCCTCTGACGATCAGGCAACTCAGCTTGGATCATCAGAGGCATTTAAAAGAAAAAAAGCCTCTGCTTTTTCTACAACCTGAAGAGGTTGTAGAAAAAATGCTTTTAAAAGCCTTTGACTATCCTAGCTGAGCTGCACGATCATCAGAGGCTTTTTTTTTACTTTTAAAAGCATTTTTTCGGCTGAAGAGGTTATAGAAAAAATGCTCTTAAAAACTAAAAAAAAAAGCCTCTGATGATTGCGCGGCTCAGCTGGACATGGGGGAGGGGCAGGGATTTTTGCTACCGGTTCTCTGAACCACCTGCCTCCATTGCTACCGGATTGGGCGATCCGGTCCGAACCAGGAGCATTTTACCCCTGCTATATATATTATTTTTAGTGAAAGAGCTATTAAGAAGTTATAGGAAAAATGCACCAGGATTCTTTTTGTGTCTCTCTCTTTCTCTTTGAAAAGTAGAGAATGTAGCATTCAACCAAAGGAACGAACATGTGTCTATATGCTTTATAGTACCGATGTCCTCTAAATCAGGCCATAGCTCATTGGAAATCTTGGAAATGCTATAAGCAAGATGCCTATGATAAATCAAGAGGAACTCAGATATAAGATTTGATCGGGATTGGGAGATATTAAGTTCACGTTCGTCAGAAGGATGACAAATGAGAATGTCAAAAAGGTACTCAAGATCATGCAATTGGAAGAGGCTTTTTTCTAGAAACACTTTGCTATGCAAAATTGAACTCCCACATATGCTATGTTAATTAAAATCCTACAATCCTACAACCTTTTTTTTGGGCGGGGGGGAGAAAGTAATTTGGAAGGGAAGGGAAGGGAAGGGAAGGGAAGGGAAGGGAAGGGAAGGGAAGGGAAGAGATACTTCCAATGTTCCTTACCAGATTCCCACAATGAAACTCAATGGGTAAATTGGCAAGAAGTTGGAAGTCATTCTTCTCCTGATGTTTTTGCTGCCCACCCTTGATCATTCAGTTTCTCTGCAAGGAACTGTCTTTGAAACTTTCAATGGTATCTAGTACATACAGATCTGTATATGCATGTAAACTATTGCTGACCTCAAAGATTTTGAAGATTGTCAGAGGTTCTGCTTCTTTGATGTGATAACTGATTGTGACAATCAATATTGCTAAAGAAGAAGTAGAAAAAAGTTAACTTAAACTAATATAAATGCATTCGTGCATTTCAGAAGTAGTTATTGTAGATATATACAGTATATGGATTACATTTTGTCACTTGGGGAAGGCTATGAAGACTATTTGGCTGGAGTCAGTTTTCAAGCACCATATTTCAAAGGCCCTATTTTTCTTTCTCGTGGTTCTTTAATCCAGACTTGCATTGGTTGGGCCTTCAAATAGAGGACACCTTCGCACAGAGGATTGTTCTGTCAGTCCTTGAAGTAAACAGCTGTTTCTTAAAATAGGACGACTGGATCCAGAGTCAAGCTAATCCATGGTACACTCAGAATAATTTAGACAACATCATTATTAAATAACAGATTCTATCCTTAACCCTTAAACACCATCGTTTGAAAAAAACACAAGCTTAGTTAAAAACATCAAAATATTTTAGTTAAATATTAGGATTATATTTAATCTTTAGATTAAATTATATTTAATAATTAGTATCTTTTTACAAAAATTGAGATATTATTTCACCAATATGCAGCATAGCAATCCTCTAATTCTGTATTTTAACACTGCTATAATTTTAGAGTAAAAATAGGTCTCTACCAGAATTCATTGGCTTAAACCTGTAGCAGGCAATGGAGCTTTCTTTGTGATAAATAGACACTAAAGCTAAGCCTTGGCAATCTCTTATATTATTTAAGGAAGCAATGATCAAAGGGAAGACGGTACAAAGAACTTGCAGCCTCGTATATTCTGCACTGATGCAGAGATATTGTCATCCATGGTGAATACAATTACTACCAAGGAATGCTGGACAGATGCTGTTAAAGCTGACATTTATAAATCTCCACTGAAGGTTAGAAACAGAAGCCAAACAACAGCCAGGCTCCTGTGACTATTTATGGGGATATATAATTATATCACTTTTTTCTTCTACCTTACTGATTCTTTCCACTATACTTTATACTTGATGTAACCACTGAACATGAAGTCAATTCCCCTGTAATTACACTGCCATTTTACAACATTAGGTGATGATTTTTGATGCAGTGTGTTCACTCTCCTGTTGTACAGAAAATACCTTAGCTGTTCACGGCATAATTTTCCAGTTTGTTTTTCCTTTATGTGGGCAGAAAACCTCAGCTGCCCACTACTGCTACTGTGTGTTAATGGTTGTTTGGTGGTAGGTTGTTAGGGTGGGGGGGGGGTGTTTGTCTTTCATTTTTACAGAACTGTATCAATGAGTTTGTAAGTAAGTAAGAACTCGGTATGATATTATTCAAGAGGATAAAAATATTATAAATGTAATACAATTTCTTAGTATAGAAATGGAGAATTATCTTTGGCATTAAGGTGAATGGGATTAAAACAAGCAATGGTAGGACCTGAACCAAAACATTCACTTTCTGAATGTGACCTCTGTGCATTAACCCCTGGAACCAAATCAGAAAGATACCATGATCTTTCCACTGAGTCACTGAGAGATCAAGGAGACAGAGGATGGACGCACTATCCCCATATAACAATTCCACAAGTCACTTACAAGTGTGACCAAGGCTGTATGGCTATTAAATCCCAGCTTGAAACCCAATTGAAATGTGTCTAGATAAACCATTTTCTCCATTGTCCTCATCATCTACCGGCCAACCTTCTAAAAAAGGAAAGATTGGAGGTAAAACAATGATTTTCAAAAAAAACATTGAGTCCAAAGATGACTTCTTGAGGAGGGAGTACATTTGGTCTCTCATTCCACTCTCCCCTGACCTGGATGACACCACAGTATAGACTCAACTTCTGATAATCTCTCAGACTGTTTTTGTGATCAAGGAGGGGCTGGGTCCAATAACAGATTGCTGAAAAGCACAGAGAACCCTATCCACTTCCTCAGCAGTGGATCTAAGTGAGCTCATATACCATATAGCCTGATATTCCTCACAATGGTCTTGTAGATGATCCTGGGGACATTCCAGGATTATCTTAAACAGAACTGATGGATGGTTATTGGTGAAATGTCCATATTTCTCCATCCTTTCTGCAATAAAGTAATTCCAAACCTGGGCTTGAGCTAATAGCTGTGTGAAAAGAACTCAGTAGAAACTTCTCATCCTAAGAATGCCAACTGCAGATTCCTGGCCTAACAGGCATGCTGTTTGATTTGCAATACTAAGTTACATTTTACACTACATTGTTATTTGTCTTAATTTCAAGCATGTGTGTGTTTCTGTAGCAGCCCCATCCATGTGCTCCTCTGCTCGCAACAGAATACCTTATGCCACCAGGCTTGAAATTTTGGGCTTAGACATTTTAGAACTACGCCGCCTTCGGTATGACCTAAGCATAGTACCCAAAATTATCTGCTACAACATCCTACCTGTCAATGACTACTTCAGCTTCAACCACAACAATACACAAGCACACAATAGATACAGACTTAAGGTAAACCGCTCCAAACTCAATTGCAGAAAATACGACTTCAGCAACAGAGTGGTCAATGCCTGGAATGCACTACCTGGCTCTGTGGTTTTTTCTCCAAACCCCCATATCTTTAACCTTAGACTGTCTATTGTTGATCTCATCTCGTTCCTAAGAGATCTGTAAGGGGCGTGCATAAGCACACCAATGTGCTTACCGTCCCTTTCCTACTGTCCCCATTTATTCGTATTTATTTCATGTATTCATAATCATGTTTATACTTATATCTGTTATCTTATACATGCTTGACAAAATAAATAAAATAAATAAATAAAATAAAATAAATGTGCTATCTTTTCAATATGGGACACTAAAGCTTATGTACCATCTTATCTGTGTAAAAAAGGGGAGGAAGACACCTTCTTTACTTCTACATAAGTACCTAGTTAACAATAGAGGAAGGAGAACAGTAATTTACAGCCTACATAATCTGAAAATAATCCCTGCACTTCCAACAATCATCAAGTGAAGTTACTTTTGCTCTCTCTTTTTTTTTTTACATATGGAACACATTTTTATCACCCAACAGATGTGAGCAAGCTATTAAGGCAGGGAGTCTCACATCATCTTGAAACTCATTAGACAAGCTTTGACAAGCCACAATTCTCTCATCTTTCAGCTCTCTCTGTCCTGCTGAACAATGCTAGCTTATTTATAATAATGAAATCTATGCATATTTGCCTATGAGGAAGCCCAATTACAAATAGTAGATTCTTGCATAAACAATCATATAACTGGACTCTTAGATTTTGAGCTCTTTGAAGCTAATGGGAAAAAGACTATAGAGTTATAAAAGCTGTAGCAACCATACTATGTAGATCCATACATTGGGAATGGGCACATTGTTTGCATTTTACTTTAATGAACTCTGTGATTTTTAACTGATAAAGGAGATAAATGATTCAGTAAGTAATCTGTGAATTGAAGATTCTGGCATCCTCAGGGAAAATTGGCTGCAGGACTAATTTTGATCTAATTGAGCACTAATTCTTCTTCTTATAATAGAACCGAAAGTAAGAAATGTATCTGACTGATGTTCCCTGCATATGATGTGTGTCTGCATTTGATAAGCATAAATTACATAGCCTACCATAAAATTATTTACTTTTATCAAATCCTACTTACCTCCCCAGGCAAGATGAATTCTTACTTAATCTGCAAATCCAGAAACCTTTAAATGCAGTTTTTAGATTATTTATGAGGAAATATTCCTATCACAATTACAATCAAAAGCTGGGTTTTCTGGATGTAATTGGGTTGTGATGGATTATAACTGATTATGTATATTTAACTATTAGCTTCGTGGAAATTCCTGTTAGTGGTCATTGACTCGGTTGAAGCATAAACTGGACATATTAAGGCCCCTTGGATAGAAATTAGAAGGTCAGTTTCCATTTACAGCTTTAAAATATATTAATTTGGGAGATGTAGACTAGCAGAAATGCGATCCCATCAGAATTTATCATTTCTATGATCTATTGCATTCAGTGGAAGAATTGAGATATGGCCTTACAGGAATTTTACTGAAATAAATACATTTTTAAAAGGTTTAGCTTTGGCTCGCTCGTGTCACATACTGATAATCTTTGCTGAAGATTACCTTGAGATATTTAAGATAACTTAAATGTCATTGACATTTTCAATAGAAGTAATGTGCAAAGCTGCACCTTCTTCCATTCCTAATTGAGATAAGATAATTCTTTACCATTGCCCCCAGGTACTGTGTGATGTTTTTTATTTACAGTAAAAAATTCACCTACATAAAATCAAAGGTGTTCACAGAGACAGCAAGGACAAGAAAAATGACAGTACTGGTAGTTCTTGTTTAATGACCAGTAACTTTGCTGTTAAGTGAAGTGATTGCTAAGTGAAACTGTGACTATGCTTATGCTTTGACTTCAGCTCTCCTTTCTATATAAATCTGTGAAGATTATAAATGCAAAGATTAATCACAAATGTCTATGGAGATTCTCAGTCATTCAGGTTGTCCCAAAGTTGCTTTTTATCAAGGGCAACTGGACTTCCTGGTTTTCCTTTGAAGATGTTTCGCTTCTCTTGGATGAGAAATGAAATATCTTCAAAGAAAAAGCAGAAAGTCCAGTTGCCTCTTGTTAAAAAAAAAAAAAAAAAAAAAAAAAACCCTTTAGGACATTGGTCACAAAGTTACTTTTTCATCTTTGTCATAACTTCAGTCACTAAACAAGACAGCTGCTATATGAGGACTACTTTTATTAACAAGCTGCACCTTGAGTGACAGACTGAGATGCATGGACATAAATGTAGTTCATAACATCATCATACACATTTTGTAAAATGTGGTGGAATTTTTTCCCCTTTACTATGGACTCCTACTTCTGCCACGAAGCAACTTTTATTTAACAAGTAATTAAACAGTATCCTTTTTTGTGAAAACATGTTTATTATTGTCACCCTATTCTTTTATTAGCATTTGTTTTCTTTCTCCAAAAACTATCACTGAAAGAACTCTGGGATCTGTGATTTCAGAACGACAGCTTTCCTGACCTTTATTCAGTCTTTCTCATCTTCAGAATCCCAGATATGGATACCAGTCATGATCATGGTATCTTCCTGCCAGGTAAGAATGATGGATCCCATCATTCAGTGACGCCTGGGCATTGTCTCATTGATATACTGCATGTAATACCTATTTTTAAAATTCACATTACTGGCTTAAATTATAAGCAGGTATAGGTACAACATTGAAATAATCCATCCATCTTCCATTCCATTCCATTTCTTTTTCTTTCGTTTCACTCTACTCTTCTGGTTTTCTACAAATTCAGTTCTACTGCATGCCACTATCCCAATGTTTGTCTTTCTCTTCCCTACCCCAGAATATATCAAAGTTATGTATCATTTTAGTGTTATAAGTAAAAGTTTCTTCTCCTAAAAAAATGTTTTGGATTATCTCTTTACTATTATCCAGGAATCTCAAGCTTCTAAAATAAGCATTATTTGTTGCTTACTTTGATTTGATTTGCATGGCTGTCTAACTTAGAACATAGCTCTGGGTGGCTCACAACAACTGTCATTCTATATATTGTATTTTGATAAATGAAAGAGTTATTCTTTGACTATGAAGAATTCAGTCTCAAGCAAATCAATTCCCAATTGAGTATTAGAAAAATGATCAGCTAACTGCCATCTGACTGTAAGATCATAATCTTAACATTATTTCCATATGATCAAAATTTGGAGAGTCTACTTAATGGTTTGGTTTTTAGGAACACTCACCAAAGATAACATAAACACAGTCCATTCCTATATATATATTTACATCTCTATTTTAACATATTTTCTACTCTTCTCTAATCTCCTTTTATTTCCAACTTCCATTATTATTCTCTAACCATCAATAAAATAATTCAGTCCATTCCTATGAGCTGGTTTTGCATTAGGTAGTTTTTGGCTTAATGTATCACATGGTCATGGCCACTGTTTATAGTTCTTTAATACAGTAATTTAGCATAAGAAAAACAAATACTAAAAACTCATATGGAATCAGCTGTTCAATCTTAACACATTATTAAGAAGGAATCAGTTTTTGGTTCCAAGTTCATAGGCTAGAAGTCTCATGATGCAATTATCTGCATATTTGCTCAGAGCAAATGAGTTTTAAGGAGATTTATTCCCAAACAAAACAGAATAGCAGATTGATGCTTTTTATAACTATTTGAGTTTGACTTCAAGAAAACCTTATGAGACTTGTTTGATTTCAAGAAAACCTTATGGGACTTTATTTAAATATACCATATTTAAAGCAGAACACTATTGCTTATCTTAGCTGTGATGGTTTCTGTCATTTAGGATGCTTCTCTTAGTGACAATTTCAAACTGTAGCAAAAGGAAAAATGGCTGTCAGATATACCAGGATTGACATGCTATTTCATGAGATGTAGAAAAATATTATCCTTGAAGCCCCAAGGTAGGAAAGCCTGTACCTGTTAAATTTAAGTCTATCCAACTATTGTTACAGCTATTTAGCATTTGGAAAAAGAAAATAGGTTGTTTTAACAGAAATTGTGTGCTTAAATAAATACCATAGCCAACCTTGGTTAAATTCCAGATCATGTTTGGTAGGAATTAAATAAAGGGTACCAGAATTGCTTAGTGAAGCCAGAAAAACTACCTTCAAGCTATACTTTCTCCCTAAAGATTAGCATTTTGATTTGAAATTAACTTCGAAATACAGGTGAATCACTCTGTAGATACTGCCTTCCACTTTACAGTTTTCTTAAAAAACGTAACAGGGAAACATGTACAAGGAACGTGCAGAAATGAAACTACTTAAGCATTATTGGTACATCAGATTACAAAATTTGTACATGTTTGATTTGGAGAAAAAGACAAAGTGAATGGGAAAAAAGTAAGGCATTAAAGTAGATGTTACATATTAGCTGCGTTGTTTCCTAACCAAAAGTTGGACACATATTCCTCAAATGAAGCCATTAATGTTGATGCTTTAAACATGGGTTTAATAGATGATGAAAGGACATTTCCTTTATAATATCGGACAAATTCAGATTAGCATGCTTGGTATTATGAATCTTATGCAAAATAGGCATTAAAGTTTCCATCTTTGGATAATATTATCGATTATCAGTTGAGCTATGCAAACATTCACTAGCCACAAATCATAATGGGGCACTTTTATATGAGTATGAATTGGAGGTTATAATTGCACTCTGCAAACTGCTTAAACCAGCATATCTTTACCAAAATTGAAATCTTGGGCACAATGGCTGGAATGCTGAGACAATTTCACAGTGAAACAATTATGCAATATACTGTGTGATAGAAATTATAAAATGATAGCAATTATTCTGTATTACAAAGCTTGCAAATTCTGTAGTGTCTTGTAATTGTGTGTTTGTGTGTGTGTGTGTGTGTGTGTGTGTGTGTATATATATTTGTTTTCTCAGGTTTTCGCGGGTGTTTGTATGTAGGTCTTTGGTTATTCGGGTCTTCTCCCACGTAAAATTGGAAGTGTCTTGGCGACGTTTTGACGAAATCTCATTCGTCATCTTCAGGCTGGTGTTCTCGGCTTCGTGCTCCTGGAAGCACGAAGCCGAGAACACCAGCCTGAAGATGACGAATGAGACTTCGTCGAAACGTCGCCAAGACACTTCCAATTTTACATGGGAGAAGACCCGAATAACCAAAGACCTACATATATATATATATATATATATATACACACACACACACACACACACACACACACACATACATACACACACACACACATACATTCTAGCTTATGTAAGTATGTATGTGTGCAATTTATACAACATTGTATATGTACAATTTATACAACAATATACAGGTTATATGGCTGTCCATTTCAATATCCTTCCTCCTCCTCCTCCTTTTAAAAAACTTTTGGTTGGGAACAGGAGCAGGTTTCAAAACCCATCGCTACTGGTTCGCTCATGGGTACACGTGCTTGCATGCATGTGTGACGCTTCTGCGCATGCACAGAAGCATCTGGGCGGGTAGGTGCAGCCTCCCTCTGCCTCCACTACCAGTTCACCTGATCTGGGGTGAACCGGTAGCAACCCATCACTGGTTGGGAATCTCTTCTATTGTCATCCTTAACAAGCTCTTTTTTTCATCCCATAGTTCCTTTAACACACATAGGAGTAATTTATGATCTCATACATATTCAGATTCAGATTTTTGCTATAATAACTGATTCTTCTACCTCCTTGTACCAATAATGCAATCACTTTTATTTCTGTGTACTCTGTATACTTTGTACACCTGGAAACACCCATGTATATAGGAGTCATTTTGTTCATTTAAAGTCAAGCAGTGAAGAAATTGATGTTATTATCTTGTATGAGTTTGTTTTCCTAGGCCTTACATTTCATCTTCATTTTCATCCTTACTATATCCAGTTTGGTGCTCTAAGCCCCAAACCACATGTAACAGAATTTACTTGTATATTTTGTCAGTTTCAAATTTAACATAAAACTTATCAACCTCCTCTTCTATATCAAAGTTGGAGCATAAACTTGGATTGTTGTCATATTAAATGGTTGTTTATGAAGTCTGATTGGCAATATTTGGTTCTTGATTCCATTGTACCTATTGTACTGTTCTTGCTGTACGTTCCAAACTATGAAGCAACGTTGTTCCTTCCTCTCTGTCTTCTTTATAGCTTGCTGCAAACAAGATAAGAAACACAACATCAAAAAAGTGAAAATAGCAGGAGAAAGGTGGGAGGGAATGAGTTATCCTCACCCACATTTAGTTTATTCCTTTTCATGATTTTCTTGAAGTCATGAGGCCCAAATAGATTAATTTGAAGGAATATTGTTTTTAATATGCCTATTTTAAGTAATGAGGGAATACTGACACTGGAGAAAACATAGTCTTCTGATTTGAATTTCCCCTTCCTCATCTAAGGATCATTTTCTTTGGCTTTTTATGTAAAGAAGACAAAATCATAAGAAGAGCCAGGTTAAATTACTTCATTGACTCACATAGTCCAGCATTCTGAATCACACAGTGGCTGGACAGATACACTTGGAAAACCCATGACTTTGGACTTTCAAACTCAATGCTGCTTTCCGCTATCAGATTCCAACCTACCATTTATAATTCAGGACATAGTACACAACCATCAATAAATATCCATTGGTAGACTGAACCTCCATAAACTAACCTCCTTTAAAAAACATCTATATTGGTTGCCATTATCACATCTGCTAGCTGCAAATTTCACCATCTTTGGGTTGTTGATTTTTTACATGTTCAGAAGAGTCCATTGAGACATATGACTTGGGATATGGTCTAATGTAATTCACACCTCAATATACATATTTTAAAATAAACTTATTGCATTATGCAGAAAGAATTCTGTTTTTTCCCTTTCTCAAATATATTTCTTTATGCAGATAGTTCCGTTTAGTATCTCTACCTTTTCATCAGTTTTAGTGTAGTCTTCAAATACTTATGCCTGTTTTTTAAGTTGTCTTGATTTAAAAAAAAAATATGGATTTAGGCATGCCAGTGCATTCTGGTTTGTTCATGTTCAGATATACTTTGGAGTTTATATTCAGATTTCTAATAATATAAAATTTATCTTTGTAGCAAGATTAAACACAATATTTATAAGTGTTTCTCACATTAAAGAGGAGCTTTGAAACCATTAATTGTGATCTATTTTCTTTTTTTAATTAATATTATTCCTTATCTCCAAAGATAAAATACAAAACAGAGAAAAAAAAAAAGAAAACAACCATGATCTATGGTTTATAGCTGACATTTCCATTTTCTTGTTTCCATGTTCAAGAAACATGAGATATAAGTCTGATCAAATTTAGTTATAATTCTATACATACTCACCAGGGAGCAAGCCCAGTATACATATTTTCCTTTGAAGAAACATATATGGGGTTTTGGTGCAGATAACCAATGCAATATTCATTATGGCCACATTTCTTTCCCATTTATTATGTAACAATGAAGTGGTATTCTATATGTGAATACTAAAACTGATTGATTGAAGGCATATTCACATAGAAAAATATGCCAACTCCTTTATCATATCACACATTAAATAACACACATGCTAAAGAAAAGCATATGTGTTTCATTCTCTCTAATGCATATTACGATTGCAAGACTGATGATAAATGTGTCAGCTGATGTATTATCCAACAGCTGTCAGGAATCCTCAGAATCTCCAATAGTTTTGTGAAAGTTGCCCATTTATAATATTTAAATTAAATTTAGATATTTCCCTTGTTTGCTTTTCTTAAGTCGAGTTGAATAAATCAAGGTTGTCTTGGTGCCCTCCAGATATTTTCAATTATTATACCCACAATTTCTTGCAATTGTTATTGTTGAAGGGATCTGACAAAAAATGAAGTCCAGAATACTAGGATAGCAACAGATTGCTTACTCTTCCTCTAGATATAATCACATAGTAACTCATTCTGTGTGATGAAACATGAAGGAGGCTGATTAAATGCGTGCTTGGTTGATAAATCCAGCCAATTCTTGTTACCCAAACTTTGCTAAATATTAGTCCTGTGCATGATTGAGGGAAACAGAACAGAACAACAACTGCTGTTGTGTCTAAGCACCACATGAAGAAAAGGTAAAATCCATTCTCCTGGATAAATTGAATGGTAATGCTTCATTTTCTTTATGTGGGCACTGTGCATATGTAGCAGCTGTGACAAGAAAGATTATTTTTTATTTGAAGAATTAAGACACAGCTTGTTTCACTGAGGCTCTGTCAATATCCAGAGATGCCATCTTTTGATGTGCCCTGTGTGATTCACCATATATTTTCAGACATTGGTACTGTCATTATTCACAAGATATAAACCTCAATTTCACTTTTGAAGTCTCAACCAAATTCCTCTTAGGAGTTGGGCAAGAGGACCTTTCCACTCTTAAGTCGTTTCAAACTTCCTATACCATTTCTACAAAACCTACCAACTTAGATTTTTTATTTTGCCATTTTCCCCCCTCATCCCTCCTCTCCATCAGCTGGGCAGTCACATCTCTTCTACCAAGTTGAAAAGCTACAAATGTAACACCAGCAGCCTCTGCTGGTAGAATAGTTGTTTGTCCCACACTACTTAATAAGGACAGTTGCAAGGAAGAACCAAATATGGATCAAAACAGTATTTAAATCTTTGATTATGACTATGTATATTAGATGGGTGACATGCTGTTTTTCCCCAAACTCATGTTGGAATCCCTGTGGAAGATCAGTGTTTTGGAATGCCTTTAAAATATTTTCTAAAGTTATTAATTCAGAATTCATTGCAAATTTTAATTTCTATCTTATTACTTTCCTGACAGGAAGTTTGGGAAAATATCAACTCCTCCCCAAAAGAGGACTAGATAATAATATAAAAAGCCTTGGATCCTCGTACATACTACACCGATACATTACAAATGTTATGTCCTTGGGAAGAACTTGATGCATATGAAAGCCAACACCAGTTAAAAAAATGGCAGCTTTGACTTCACATGCTTATGTATGTAATAATAATTGCAGACAAAAGTCATGCTCAGTGTCTTCCTTGGTCAATCTAAGGTTGTTTACTTAACTTGAAATCAGTCCTGGAGCTTCTGCCTTCCTCAGTGTGTCTAAGTGTTGCACATCTTTGCATGTATGGTGCTTATATGTCTGCCAAAACCACACTGTAAACAAGAGCCAATTTTAGACAAGGAAAAACTGAATTAACAACTACAGAGTAGAATTAATTTGCTGTAAAATAAAGTACCCCATTTATAAAACCAACAGATTGTGATCTAGATATTTCAAACTTCTTTCTTGTTGCATTTGAAAGGAATTGTAAAGGAGGAGAAAACCAGACCTCCTAGAACAAGGGTGTCAAACTCGCCTTCTCGTCAAGGCAGCATTACGTGACATATCGGGACTTTCCTTTAGCTAAACTGGGCATGGGTGTGGCCAGCGCGAGACACATCCGGCCCACGGGCTATGAGTTTTACAGCCCTGTTTCGGAGTAACAAAAAGATTTAAAATTAAGTATGTCAGGCATAAGGATTTGCCTTTTTGCATTTTTTTACTGTACATAAACAAAAGTTGTTCAAGTTGTGTGTGTTTTTCTTAAATGCATACGTACCTACAGAACATTTTTATCTCCTCCCCATCCTTTTAAAGATAGAAAAGCTGCTAAAAATTGATGTGAAATCTGTATGATGTATGAGGATACTGATTTATCTCAGAAGATTGAATCAACCCCTAGCTAGGATCTATGGTATTCCTCAATTTCTAGCAGCTTTTCTATTTTTGAAATGGTGAGAGGGCAAAAAGAGTGCTCTTTATCCTCACTAAATAATTGCATTCCCCATGACAAGACAAGACAAGACATTCCCCACGTCTTCATTAATTTCTTCATTCATTCATTTAATACTATGGAAAATGGATTTAAATGCCAAACAGTAGAGTTTTCTTGCCACCCAATGAATTTAAATAGTTCTTTAACATAATCTGAACCATGTTTCAATAATATATTCCATTTTATAACAAAAGAGTCTCAAGATGAGATATAAGCAATGAAAATTTCTTTTAATTGATGCTGGCTTGACCAAGAAAGATAGGGTATTCTATGACTGGGCTACCAGGGCTGAGAAGGCTATATTGCAATACTTTATGTAATGTTTATCTTGCAATCTGTGGTGTTGTATATATTCTTCAATATGCTAAAGCTATGATAAAAGGAGGTCACCAGATTTTGCATAAATACAGTTATCAGCAACTTATAGGTCTTTGGCAGGTTCTTTTCCCAAAGCACAATTTTACAAAATGTTCTTGTATCATGATGTTCTTGTATCATTAGGGTGAATGAATGGTCCTACAAAAATTCCAGCAAGGGAACCAATTTTTAATTTAGAACCAATGTCCTTTATCTCAGAGTACAGTAGGTGACTCTCTGAAAGATTTTCTTACAGCGTCATGGTACACTCATGTTCAAAAGTATGCAAATGAAAGTAGATAAATAGGTACCACTATGGTGGGAAAGTAACAGTGCTCAGTGACATCATGGTGGCCACATGACCACAGAAATATCTTCAGGCAGTGCTGGCTCCATGGCCTTGTTGAAATGGCCTCATATAGTATTCCTCATATAGTTGGCAACAACTGGTCGAGTAAAAACCACAGGAGACTCCATGGTACACCAAAGAGCAGGTGGTTCTTTTTCCAATAGTTAAATAGTCTGCAACTGGTTGTTTACATAACAGTCACTTTACCAGTCTGAGAACCAATTCTTACAACCCCTGTCATTGCTACTTAGGGGCTCAGAAAGAAACAGTGCAAAAGACAAGTTGGGGTTGTTTTATTTTTTACATATTATTTGGTCAATCTACTGTATATTACTAAAATCTTTCCCATTTGTAACTTTCACTTAGCCCAAATGATGCATAACAGACCAACAAGTTTTGAATCGAGTTATCTCAAAATCTGCTAACTTAAATAATATGTACAAAATCTGGGACTTAGTGCTCCCATGGAATTGAAATTTCAAGGATCTTTAGACCAGTTGTCTTCACAAAGTTGTGGCTACTACAGTGCTGCCGCAGTCAGCCACAGTGACATGGTTATGATTTCTGACATTCCCTGCCAGCTTCCCACAAAGTCAATGGGGAAGCTGGCAAGAAGTCAGAAGTCGCTTCAGCTCTGACAGGATAAGCCAATGATAATGGGTTGTTTAGTATAACATAAATGAGTGAGAAGTATACTGTGTCAAAATATTATGAATAGCTTAAACTTCACTTTCTTTTTATGGTTGCTACTACTGCCTTGTGCAAGGTGCACCCTGAGCATATGCTCAAACAGGAAATCATTAACCAATCACAGCAATGTGTTTGATTAACCCATGGCCCCATCTGCCCGTAGAGATACACAGAGCCTGGTTTTGCATGAGTGAGTTCACTTCTCATGGCAAGTTATGAATTTAAGGGGGCATCATTGAAGAATAGCAAGTTATTGGTTGAATATTTTGATAGGGTTTTTTTTCACCACTGGACCAGAGAACTTTTTTGGAATGTTCTGTCTCAAGCAATAAAATAAAATAGTTTGGCCCATCTTGACTTCTAATAATGCTTTATCCACAGCCAGCTTCTATTAGGCAGCCCTCTGTATCGCTCCAATATATTTTCACTGGAGTCAGTCAGGGTTAGTGTTACTTTGACATTGTAGGTGAGTCTTTGTAATAAATTCCAGAGCCTGTTTCTGAAACATGATTTTGCAATCTGCCATTATTTCATTCCCTTACATTTTGCTTCAAAGATCAAAGAACTTGCAAGGAACAATGAGATGCTTTGGTCTGTCTGGGGCAGGAAATGTCAAGCACCTTGCCCAAGTTGTTGTGATGGTGAAGATGATTCACCTTGCATTACCTGGTTGACAGCTGACCTTGCACCAATCAATAGGCTTTCCTGACTATCTTGTGGCTTTCCCCAACACAGAAAATGTAACTGTGCCACAGCAACCTTAATAACTGAACTAACTCCCCAAATGCTGAACCCTTCAATGCTGATTACATCAGTCACTAAGTAAGTATCTAATAATACCTATGAAGAAACATCTACTGAGAAAAAGCCAAGACATTTTATTATATGGAGAATATTAGAACCTCTAAAAAGAAATGCTCTATCAGTTTGGACACCAAGGGACATTTATATAGATATAATTAATTTACAACCTAAATTACTTTAGAAATGAGTTTCTGCACATGCCAATGGGTTGGATGATTTAACTCCCATGTATCTGCTTATGTTTTTAATTATTTCCCATGCAGGCATGAAAATGGACATTCCTGGCACTTAACAGATTTCTGCTTTTAATAAAATGCTACCATCTAGATTTCATCAGCCAGACTGTAATATATTCTTAATATATGGACTAATTCAGGTGCATAGTTAGAATTGCTATAGCTGTCAAGTTATCACTGAAATTACCCTATAGGGTTTTTGCCTTTCCAAAAATTATGAGGCAACCCCCATTCCCCCACCCTACGTTTACTACTGCAGATGTACTCAAGATAATTAATGTTCCATATTGAGTGTTCATCTATACTATATGCGTTTATCTAATCCACAGGTATAAGTGGGGCCATTTCTAAAGTCTAAAACTGTGCTACAAGTCTAAGAAATGAATTCAAAAAATGAATTTAATTCATTTGTTTGTGTTTTTTTTATTTCTATGTCAACCCCACCCCCCATCTCACTCATACAGTGACTCTTAGCAGCTTGCAATATAATAAAATTTAAAACGTGCAATGAAGAAGTGCAATTAAAACAGAATAAAAAGTTAAATTTAAAAACTAAGATGATGAGCAGCCTGGGGAAGACAATCTTCTCTATCCTGTCAGTGATCCCCAGGGTAGTGGGCCAGGATTGGCCAAGTGGCAGAGCCATGTTTTAGGCTTTACTGGAAGGCCAGGAATGTGGGGGTGGATCTCACTTCTGTAGGCTATTCTCCTGGACCCCGCCAGCCAATTTATTTTGGCTGATATGATTTGAAGTAGGCCCCTTCCTCTGAAACTAGTGGAGTGGGATAATACCAATGAAGTAAGATGGTTCCTTAGATACCCTGAACCCATGCCATGAACATCTGAAGCTACAATTTTATTAGTCTTAGTCATTGCCATGCTATATGCGATATTCTCTGTTCATGGTTGGGACAATAGTGGTCAGTAGTGTCATATTTTACCAGTCATATTCATGTTTTTCTCCGTAAACTAGATCTCTAATCTAAAAGCTACCTTTCAATTAACCAGATTATTACTCACATGAACATGTGGAAGAACATATAGTATATTGACATGTGCATTGAATATTTCCCTGTTCTCTTATCTCATGCCTTAATTATTTGTTTATTTGTTTGTTTGTTCACTATTTCTTATTTCCTTTCTGGGCTTTTCTGAGTGATGCTTAATTTTAAAAGACATAGTGTGATGGGTATGTATGAATGAATGAAAACATCTCATTTCCCTTTCTGAAGTCAAGAAAATTCACTCTTCCTTTTTTGACACCTCTGGAAGGTCGTTGTATGTGATTGAACACCCCAATCACCTTTTTCATCACCCCAACAAAAAAATATATTGATATTTTGGAGAGAGTTCTGGAAAGAGTTCAGAGAAGAACAACAAAAATGATTAGGGGCATAGAAGCTATAATATACAAAGAACTATTGCAGGAACTGGATATACCTAGTCTAGTGAAAAGAAGGACTAGGGAGACTTGATAGCAGTCTTCCATTATTTGAAGGGCTGCCACAAGAAAGAGGGAAAGGCAACTTATTTACCAAAACACTGGAAGGCAAGACAAGAAACAATGGATGGAAAATAATCAAGGACAGAAGCACTCTAGAACTAAGGAGAAAATTAGTGAGAACAGTCAACCAGTGGAATGAATTGCCTTCAGAAGTTGTGGGTGCCCCATGACTGGAGCTTTTAAGAAGAGGCTGGACCAGTGGTGGGTTCCTCCCGGTTCGGCCGAGCCGGTAGTGGTGACGATATGATGTCACCGAACCGGTTCTGCCCTCCCGCCCCCTCACCCCCCCCACGTTATTCTTACCTTTTATTTGGCGCCACCTCCAATCTTTTGCTGTCTCCTGAGTCCCAGCTGATGGCTAGAGGGAAAAAAACTGTTTAAACTCTTGCTGCGGGGCTTCAAAGGGCCGCCTTACAGCTGATCAGTGTTAAAAGAAAACAAATGAGTAGACCAGTGCCTGCAAAAATACATGAGTAGATCAGTGCCTGAAAAAATAAATGGGTAGATCGGTACAGCTCTGCAAGCAGTTAAAAGCTGGTAGACCAGTACCTCTGCTAAAGCCTAAATAATTGTCACATGACCATCAAGCCACACCCACAAAATAAGCCACGCCCACAGAACCGGTAGTAAAAAAATTTAGAACTCACCCCTGGACTGAACAGCCATTTGTCAGAAATAGTATAGATCTCCTAGGTGAGCAGGGGGTTGGACTAGATGACTTCAGAGGTCACTTCCAACCCTGTTACTGTTACTGTTTGACTTTCCTGCTCTGCTCACTTGTGACCAAACTGCTCAATGAAGGAAACTTAGCATTTGCTGTTAGCAAATCATAATTGAAAGAGCATAACTGAGGACAGAAAAAAACCTACCACCTAAACTAATTTGGATGCTTATCAAAAAAAAAGAAGGGAAAAAAATCTATTTGGCTCAGGCCTGACTAGAAGCAGCTGTTTTTGCAACCAGGCAATGTGGATAGCAGAATCATAGAACTTTATTAGTATAGTAAAAGATTCATAGGAAAGCCTTATTGTGTTCCATGTTATTTTAAAGCCTGTTTGTATGTGCATCTGTTTGAATGGAGAAGTGGCAGGAACGGGGAAATATTTAATCCTTTTTCGATTCTTTTGAGAGTTCTGTTCAAAATGCAGCCACTTCCTTTACTATCTAAATACGAATCTGGAACCCCACATGGACAAAAGGCTTTGCATGAAGGGAAGAATTAATGGGACTTTCAGAAATACAACCTCTTGTTTCTCATTTTAATTAAAAGAAAAGAAAAAGAAACCTAATCCAAAGCATCATTTCACACATTTGCATGTAATTATAGTTTGCCCCTAATTTTCCAGCTGATGTAGAAAGCAGCATACAAGTCTGCCTTCACTATAAGGTTATGTTGAGCAGTGCAGGGCAAGGAAGGTAGGGGTGAGGGGAGATTGTATAAATGTTGTGAAAGCAAAATAAAATAAATTATCTTGGGCACAGATATAAGCTTGGGAATCTTCAGGCTACAGAGACTCAGTTTAGATGCCAAGGACTGGATTAATTTGTAATTAAGTATCTTATATAGTACCTGTATTGATGCTTGGGGGTGGGTGGGAGGCAGGGAGAAGCAAAATAAGATAAAACCTGAATATTTCAAGCTGGTTTGCAAGAAATCCAGCATCTTCTCCTTTTCTTCCAAGGTGACTACCCAGTATAAATTGCCACTCTAAATTGTTGTGAAAGGCTTGATAATGAAATTGAAACTATGCAACTAAAAACTGATTTATATTGCCAGAGCCCGATAATCAAAATTAATGCCATGGAAAGTAACGTTTACAGAAAAATAGCGCTGGGAAAGTGCATTGCCCCATTTTCCTTATTAACTGTCACTGCTTTTTGCTTTTAGGACAGGTGTTAGAAAACGCAGACACAGAATTATTATCCATATTTTGTTATAATCATATCTTTGTGAGCATACATTTATAAAGCTCCTGGCCTGGCTCAATAAATTCATTTTAAAGACATAACCCTACCACTGCACCTTCAAACTAATGCAAAGAATAGTTAGAGATTTATACGGAAATCTCATCAGAATGCTTACACAATAGCCAAAAGGACATTGGGCAGAGGAGCACATTTTCAGATGAATTTTGAATTTGTGATATACTGTTTTATCCATATCTTTATTTGAGTGGGTGAAAGAGGGAAAGCTTCAGTGAAAGAAAAATACGTTTTCCTTTTAAAATGGTACACATAAAATAGTGTTGAGAAAGCTGTAAGGCTTTCAGCAAAGGGACCAGAGCAATAGAACATAGAATAATAGAGTTGGAAGGGAACTTGGAGGTTTTCTAGTTTTCTGATTCAATAGGAGATTCTAAACCAGGGGTGTCAAACTCATGTCATCACGGCAGCATCACATGATGTGTTGGGACTCTCCCCCCTTTCTCTAGATGGGCGTGGCCAGCGCGTGACGCATCCAACCCACGGGACAGGAATTTGACAATCCTGCCCTATACCATTTCAAACGAACGGTTGTCAAGTCTCTTTTTGAAAGACCCCAATGTTGGAGCACCCACAACTTCTGAAGGCAAGCTATTCCATTCATTGATTGCTCTCATCATTAGGAAATTTTTCCTTAGTTCTAGGTTGCAATACAAATGGGTAGGATGCCTTTTTTTTTTCTTTCAACCTAATTAAACAAATCCTTTGTGTACTTTATATTTTTGTGAGAGAGATGATGTCAGAGTCCCAAAGGTAGAGCTCATGACTCAAAAGTTGGGCTCTGGCTTCTGTATGCATTCAGGAAATTCCCAATTAAAGTGTCATGCAGGAAGACTTTCTCCAATGAGAGGGAGGGAGAGAGAGGGGGGGAGGAGAGAGAGATATATATTCTGAATGCATTCATATAAAATACATTTTGTCTTATTTTCTCGAGAAAATACATAAATTATACATTAGCAAAATTTAAAGAAAGATGACAATAAAGACAAAAAATACATGATCTGTGCATGTGTTTGTTAGGTGTGAATTGTGGGTTTAGTTCTAAATAAAGACCTAATGAAATTTTTAGGTATCTCTATTTGCAAAATAAAGGTAGAAGAGGTAGGTAGGTAGGTAGGTAGGTAAGTAGATAGATAGATAGATAGATAGATAGATAGATAGATAGATAGATAGATAGATAGATAGATAGATACTGATGTATACTGTATACATCTAACATCAGGAATCAGCTATATTAGGCATCTGCCACTGTGAATGTTCAGTTTATGATGATTCACAAATTTATGTATTCTTCCTGCTCTTTATTGAGGTTGCTGGTTCATCTGCTCATTCTGGATAATTAGTATCACGAGACCAACACTAACCGTTAGTGTTGCTGGCAGATAACGCTTGGCTAGATAGGCAATTGGGTATGAACTGCACATAAATATTGTAATATTTGAATATAAATATTAAAATATTAACAGTTTATTATCATCAACAAGCCCTGGTAAAACATAGTTCTCTGCTTGCTTTTTTTGTCAGAAGCAAATATCCACTATGCTAACCAGTTTACCTTCAGTACCAACTCATGTTGCTTCATTCATCTATTTGACCACCCTTTTCTCCAAGTAAGAACCATACAGACTGCAACTCAAACAGCTGTTCTGAAATATTCTATATGAATATATATTGTATTTCAGTACACTTGGGCATCTTTGCATCCTATGAGATGTTTGTCCTTTGTTCCATGTTTATTGAATTCAGAGGTTAAAAAAAAATTCTGGAACAGCTGCTTTAAATTAAAGTGTTTTGCCCTTTCAGCCCTGTGTAATCTTTGTGATTTTGGTCTTGATAGATTTGTATAAGACTTGTTGCTAATATCTAATCAGTTTCCACATGAAGGAAGGTGTTCATCAAATTGGAAAATTGGAAGGACTATATAGTGGATTGTTCCAATAACTATGTTTTCTACCTTTCTATGTGCTTAGAATAACTAGTTGCTATACTAAAATAATAGTAGTTTTTGTCTGCATGATCACAGCCCAAGTGGTTATTTTTTTCCCCACAATGCAATTTTATCATAAGAAATGTTAATATTTTAACAGAACAATTAATTAATTTAACGAAACAAAAATGTTAATATTTTAACGGAACAATAATTATTTTAAATATTATAAGTGGTCCAACCACCACTAATATTATTTTTTTTACTATTATTTACTATTTGAGGTCCACATGATGGAAATGAACCAATCACACAAAATATTTAAAATCCATGGCTACAGGGTTTTATTAGAATAGGAAAATTGGCTCAGAAATTGAGTCAGCAAAAGGGTAGTGCAAGCAAGACATTGGATCTCTTAGGAGCAAACCGAAGTGAATAACTGAGCCATTACAATAAATTTGGAAAGTGTAGCAAAGTATTTAGGAAAAACTAAGAAAAATGGCTGAAAAGTTAGAGAATAGAAGATGGATTTTAGCAACAGTGACAACATAGCAGAAAATCTCAGCATATATATGAATGTAGGGAGTTAAGCAATAGTATTTCAAAATAAAGGACAGCATTGAAGAAAATTATTACATTCTGCTCTGCCCAGGATATGGAATAATTTGGAGTAGGGTGCAGCATGGGATATGAATAGCAGAGTAACCCAGGCTAAGCATGCATCAAGTTGCTTCAATCAGCCAGATCTCTCTGAACAAGCTTCTAGATATTCCATAATATAAGAACATTGTCCACATCGTTGATCATGGGAGAAGTTTAATGTCTTGATAAAAATTACTTGGGAATTTTTTTTATTTCAATTCACCTGCCCCCCCATCCTTTTTTTAAAAAAAAAAAATACTTCCTTATGTCATCATTATTGCTGTTGCATTAAAATCTTTGTAATTTTATTTTATGTTGCATACCAGACTAAATAGGAAGTGATAACCATAATGGAAGATGAAGGGTTCTTAGAAGACTTTTGTAGCAAGATTAAAGCTACAGTATGCGATTTAGATAACGGAAAAAGTTGTAGGTCATATGAAGGGAGCCTGAAGTGATGTTCCTTCCTACGTCACAGTTTTACCGGTTTTCAGAATACAGGGTAGAAACAAGAGATAAATATTCACAAAATATTTTGCTTTAAAACAACATAGAAATATGTCAGAAATATTCATCTAGTATCCACCTTAGCATCATTCTCTGAACACTATATTTCATTTTGAATTTGATGGTTGGCATCAGCAATCTTAGCCAATGTCAGCAAAAACTTGAGCATGATATACAAGCAGCATCCCATTATCTGTTTGTTTGTTAAATTTATTTGTTGCCTATCTTGCCATGGGACTACTCCAGGTGGCTTGCAATAATAAAAAGGAAGAAAATGAAAGAAGTGCAAACAGAAGTAAAATAATAGAACCATAAAATAAACAATGAAAAAGGAATACAACAAGAATACATCAATATGATAATAAAAAAAGATGGATGGGTAAAGAGCAGAGCACAAGGGAGAGGGAAGTGGAGAGATCCATCAATCTAGCAGCCACCTCCAGTGTAGAACTGCCCCATTTGGTCCTCATGCCAACTGGCAGAGCCAAGACCTCGGGCTGTTCTGAAGAAATCATCTCTGAAAAGGAAATTTTCACAGAACTAAGTCAGATTGAGAGTAATACAGTGGCTACCATACATATTTAGAGAATCGTCATCGTCATCATCATCATCATCATCACCATCATCATCATTTTAGCCATTGTCATCCAGTGCAGGATGAAGACCTCTTCCGCATGTTTCCAAACTATAGTGTCCTGAGCTTTCTTTTGCCAAGTGGGCCCACAATGTTTACTGATATTGTTGACCCATCTTGTTTTAGGTCTCTAATGTGGATACTTTTTATCAAATGGGATCCATTCTATGACTGCCTTGGTCCACCTGCCATCAGTTCTTCTTGCTATATGGCCAGCCCATTTCCATTTCAATTCTTTTACTCTCTTGATGATATCATATACTTTCATTTGTTCTCTAATTCATTTGCAGGTCTTTCTATCTTGTCTTGTAATGCCAAACATGTATCTTTCCATGGCTCTTTGCTTCACTCATACCTTTTATATTGATTGTGAGGTTAGTGTCCATGTTTCACTGGCATATGTTTGAGTAGGTAGGACACACTGATAGAAAACTTTACTCTCCAGACATAGTGGGAGGTTGTTCTTATGGTTAGTTTACTGAATATAAATGTAGATACATTTATAAATTACTATCTCCAATATATTTCCATTACTCCCATTAGTGGTGGTCCAACATGTAAGACAAAGGTATGGTATGGTATGGTATGGTATGGTATGGTATGGTATGGTATGGTATGGTATGGTATGGTATATGAGGTTGGATGGGATGGGATAGTAGTCAAAATGAAGACACTTTGCAGTCCTGGAATATTCTGTTTAGCAGAATAATCCAGGTGCCTTAAAATATTTGTATGTTTTAGAAGGGATTAGGTGGAAAATAAATTGCTTATCTCCCTCATGTCTCGCTCTTAATACTGTGTGGTCATTCCAAAGTCCAAATATATATTTGCACTTCAAATGGTGTTGGCGTATAACCTCCATTATTTTTCAAAAATGGATGATGGAGACTCGGATTTCATCAACATCTAAAAAAAACCCCATATTGCTCATTCCATTTGTAGCGGGTGATGAATTTGGAGAAAGTTTGGGAGAGGAAAAATGATGGTGGAGAGCGAATTCTGAAACACCTTCTTGGTCAAGGCAAAATTCAGTTAGTGAGTAGTAAAATCTAATATGTATTAATACTGTCCCAGAATATGACACGCTGGAAAAATCTTCTACCTAAAACTTTCATAATAACTGTGTTCTTCTCTTTAGTTTTCTTTTGAAAGTCTTCAAAACTTTAATAATAACACATTGTGGAACTAACACTAGGCAAAGTAACCCAATTTCAAAACATTTTTTAAATTCCCCAATAGGTCTTTTGGGATTTGCCTATCCTAGATCTTTAGCTCCTTTCTGTTTTGCTAGCTAAGCTTGCTTATAATGTTAAAAGCTTATACGACCTTGCAAGCATAATAAATTATTCAACAGAATAATGTGAGAATAGAGCAAGATCAAAATGCACATATTTGTCAATTGTTTCTCAACTGGAGACCTTCACTGAGGAACGCTTTAAAACAAAAGCTTTCTTCATATCTCCTTCCAAAACCTGTACATGGTAGAAAATCTCCCACAGAACAACCTTGCCTATCTTGGCCCTTTAAGCAAATAATCAAAGTGCTTTTTTATTTTTTTGGAATCCCTAATACATGTGGCTACCCAGTGCTCATTTAGTGATAATGAAACATATGGCAAAACAGAAACATTTTACATTCAGAGTGGCATCTTGCTCAGCATCGTGTCACGAGTGTTCCTTATTGTAAAACTCATATGCTCATTTTAACCTTGCTGTTATTGTTTTGTTATATAAATTATTCAGATGGCAATGTCACGTAGTTTAAACTTTCCATCAGCAAATAAAAAGGAGATGGGAAAAATAACATCTTTTATAAAAGTTTTCAAATGTCAAGCAAATGTTGCATTCCTTTCCAAAAGTTTCATGAGAAGAAAATTGATGAAATATCTCAGTGGTGGGTTACTCCCGGTTCGGGCCAGTTCGGGTGAGCCGATAGTGGTGATGATGTGACGTCACCGAACCGGTTCTCTTTGACTGGGAGTTGGGCCCTCCCGCCCACCCCCGCATTAAACTTACCTTTATTTCTCATTTTCTAGCCCAGCTGATAGGCACGGCAGAGTGGATTGTCGCACCTCAGCTGGACAGAAACCTAATGCGCTTGCGCAAAGTTCAGCACACGTGCGAGCGAAGTAAGCACAACTGCGGCAATCGCACACAAAGTGCGTGCATGAAGAGAACTGGTGGTAACACCGGTTGGAACCCACTACTGAAATATCTGTATAGCAAAATTACAGATAGTCCTCAATTTACAACAGTTCTTTTAGTGACTGTTCGATGTTACGACGGCACTGAAAAAAGGGACTTATGACCATTTTTCACACTTACAACCATTGCATCATCCCTGTGGTCACATGGTAAAGATTTGAACCCTTGGACACTGATTCATATTTATGATGTTTGCAGTGTCCTGGAGTCATATGATCAGCTTTTGCAATCTTTGACAAGCTAAGTCGATGGGGAAGCCAGATTCACTTAAAAACTGTGCTACTAACTCAACAGCTGTAGTAATTCACTTAACAACTGTGCAAGAAAGGTCATAAAATGGGGCAAAATTCACTTAACAACTGCCTTGCTTAGCAACAGAAGTTTTGGGATCAGTTGTGGTCATAAGTCGAAAACTACCTGTATTTGTTTTGGAGTGTATTGGTGACAAAATCTACGGGAGAGTAAATACTGTTCAAACTGGAAATGAACATAAATTCAGTGGCATTCATACTTCAGCATCTGATCCCAAGGGGGCAGTGGGAAGGAGGGAAATAAAAGATTTACTTTATGTCCCTTCTTTGTCATTCTTTGTCTAAGAGTGTCTAAACCTTTGTAATCTCAAGTCATTTCCTCCTGCCTTGATTCCCAGGCACATAGGTACAAGACACAAACTGAGACTCTCCTTGTGGTAGGTAAATAGGTGCTACACTATGCTTTGCATCTATGCTACAAGATGTTAAATAAAAATCTTTATTTAATTTGTTTCACTAATCTTTATTCAGATAAGATTCCCACTCTCAATAATACTTACAAGCACTCATACAGATGCCTTCCTTCAACTGCCAACAATATATGTGTATATGGGGACAGGGAAGCATGAAGCAGGAGAGATTTTTAAAAAATACATATTTTTCAGCTGCTTAAAAAAAAGTTACCAAAATGTATATTTGTCCTGATTTAGTACAGGTACTAAAGTTCTAATTTCAGATTTGGCATTAGTATTCCCTATTCTAATGTAATGAAATCAATGAGCACATTATATACAAAGGCCTATATACTTTAGTCTTGCTTCCAAACTTTGCAAAGAGTTTGATGCACGCTGGTCTCAGGAATAATTCATTAGTGGATTTTCCAGAGTTTATATGTTCTTGCCCCTCTTCTTGGAGAAGGACGAGAAAGGAGAAAAAACTAGCTGTTTGTTTCCCATATGATTTCCTCTATATATCAAATTGTGGCATGCACTAAATATTAGCTTTAAAATGATCACCTTGGTATTGAAATTATGACTCATAATTTCAGTAATTTATTTCAAAAACCAAACAAACAAGCAAAGCAAAAAGCCATTTTGCCTGTTTAAAATGGGTGGATAGGGATTAAATTTGTTGTATATTTGTAATCAGAATCTCTAGCTTGACATCTTGAAGTCATTCTTCATTTTCTTATCATTAATGGCCTAGTTATCACAAAGAAAGCCATGGTTTGTTAAATAGTGCTGGTTTAATTGCTAAACTATTCCTGTTCTATATGTACTTGAAAAAGAAAAGTATAAAACTGAAATTGATAAAGAATATGGAGAGGGAGAGAGAGAGAGAGGCAGGGAGGGAGAGAGAGAGGCAAGGAGGGAGGGAGAGGGAGAGGGAGAGGGAGGGAGTTACATATGGGCTTTGGATTTCTAAAGCTCAGCATTAGGAAAACTTAAAAAATTCCTGCTGTGTTTATTGCTTCTCTTATAATTGCTATTATTTCAGTACTTGATTTTTTAAAAGGGTTTTTTTCTAGTAAAGATATAGTCTTCGTGTCTCTTTTACTTACCAAGGTAGCATTAACTTTTCCTATCTCAATTTGGGCCATACAGTTAGGTTTATTTTATTTTTTCTATTCATTTATCTTCTCACAAAAATACTGTGGTGAAAATCAATTCAAGTCCATGAACACACCAAGATGTATGACTATACCATATACTACAAGTAAAACTAAAACACACAAAAAGCAATTAACTCAAGGAAGTGATTAAAAGATAGTATCTGGTTACATATCATGGCTCTGGAACTAATACTTAAAATATATTTTCTAGAACATTCTGAGACTGAGAGTAGACTCACTGAAAATTAGATCGCTTCAAAATTTACAAGGAAAGCAGCTGACATACTATCAGTTATCAAAGAAAGTGAGCCAAACCACAGATTACAGGCCAAGCGATACACCAGCAATATATGACAATGAATTTGCCTGTACATATTCTAAAAATCCAAAGATTTTTCCAAAGACAAATCAATCCCTGCAGAACGTGAGGTAAAATATAAACTGAATTTCTTTTATTTCCCTTTTGTATGGGAGTTTAGGTTTATAAATAAGCCCAGAAACTCATGAGTTAAACCAATCATATAATTCTTATACTGACAAAATCACAAAGGGGCATACACTTCATGATACATATATCCAATGTATATACACTGTTCATAATAAATATTGAGGCTACAAAATATTGGGTTTTTTTCCATATTATCTGTGGTTGAGTCCCTCTAATTTCTACTAACCTGTTCACTGTCTAATGAAAACCACACCCAGTGACAATATCCCTTCTATAATAGGGGATTATAGTCTAGAAGTCAACTGGGCAATATGACCCAGACTGAGTAATTGATAGAAGAATACAAGAAGAATAGAAGAAGGCTTTATTTGGTCAAGTGTGATTAGACACACAAGGAATTCATCTCCCATGCAGAAATTCTCATGTACATGCAAAGCAATAGAATAGTAATCATCACCGTCATCATCATCATCATACCAAGAAGAGGAGGAGTAAAGGAGATAATAAGAAAGATACACTCCATTTGTTACGCATAAATAAGGAATGGGTGACCACCCAATTCAGGAAAGGATATGGCATGTTAGATGAATTGGCACAGGACATTGTGCTGTATGACCATGTTGCTTAGCAGTAGAGTTCCTAGTGCCAATTACTGTTATTAACCAAGAACTACCTGTACATTAAATGCATGCCATCTGTTCTTTGAGCAAGAGCTTTAAGCCCAGGAGAAATGCCAAACTACACATCAGCAAATGTTATGGTTTTGCATATGTGGACTAGCCACTATGATTCGAATAACTTGCCTCATAACTAATCAAGCAATTATTTGGGGGTTAGTTTACAAGCATAGCAAAGAAGGCTCAAGGAAACATTTCAGCAAAAAATAAGCTTCTTCAATGCTGAAAACTCATGAATGAAGTATATAAAGCTGCTGGAAACTATATGCATTATGTTACATAATTTACATTTGTCCCTCATTATATTTAACTCTGGGTTTTCAGACCAATGCTGACTGGGAAATATCTAAAGAGGTTTTCCTAAAACTACATGATAGCATATTCTATCTTTCTTCTCTGCTTGTGAAATTCTTTTAAGTGAACATCATATAAAAGCGCTTGTGAATGACAGACTTGACATGTTATTGACAAGCACTCAGGAATGGAAGATTTAATTTAATCACCAAGAAGACCATAACTTCAGATTCACTTAAATATGACAGACGTATGACATCAATGACCTCCTATTGATTTTTTGAGTTGGTTATTTTTTTTCCCAACTGTGAATTGGAGTTGTTTTCATAATTTTACCTAGGCTAACATTCCTGAAACTGTAACTTAGCAGTGCAGTTCATTAAAGAATGCTACATGATCATTTCACAGATGAAGATAGCATAGTACTGAAGTTATTTTACTTTCCAGCGTTGTATATTGATCTTTTCTTAAAGTAATTGATTTATTCCATTAACAGCATTGTGTTTTACCTTCTGGCACCCATGTCTGGACAGTTGTTGTGATGAGTGTGGAAATCTTTAGCAATGGGAATCTCTTCCTTGGAAATCAGAATCTAATTTTCCTTTTTCCTGTTTAAAAGGCCTGACCACTAATCCCACCACAGCACAACCAACATGAGCTATGAAAAGGATAAAATGTTATACATAAAAAAAAATCTTGGGAAAAAACAACAGACTCTTACAACCAAATGGCATCACCATAACACACAAGTCAATTAAAGCCTCCAAAGCATCTTAAATAAGCCAAAAGATCCAATAGCCCCAAAAGAAAAATAAAAGTGAAGAACATATAGTGAAGAACTATAACACCCACTATATATCACAGACAGAAGACTATCAGAGTACATAAGCACCAATCAGCAGTCAGACGAGACAAACTTCTTAATCTCACAACATATGAACAGACTCAAGCACAGTTTCAACTAAGAAACTTTAAATATTCTGGTCAAGCTAAATCCAAAAGTCTAGGGATCTCCTTATAATTTGGTATTCAGATAAATCAGCCACCAAGAGAAATAAATGTAGACATAGAAATAATAGACATAGAAATAAACCAAATTTCATACCATTCAACAGAGATAATAAGAAAGCTAAGAAGGAAATAAGAATACTAGAATATCTTCTTCAGTAACCAACAACTGCATAGATAAGCAGGGATTAACACCACACAAACAATCAAGCAGAAAACAATGACCTAATCAAGGAACTACCAGAGAGAAAAACCATAAATCCATTAATATTGTTAGGGGAAGCTACTATATATAAAACTAAGGAGCAAACCCTAGACTCATTGGTATTGAAGATGTTACTTAGGTCTGCAAACTAACAGTCATACGGAGCATCAATGATTCCACAGTTCAAGCCCGAGCTACAATTATTCTCTCTTATTAGGATAGTCAATTTTCTGTTTTCTGTGCAAAAGAGTCTGCTTTCTAAACAGTATTATGTGTGTCATTTGTAGTTCCAGGCTCATGTTCAGATTCTGCTAAAAAGTTTTTATTTAATAGGTTCATTAAAGATTCTCAAAAGTTAACTTTCCGATTCATCTGAAATAGCATTCAAAAGCACAATAACATGTTGTTCCTTGAATTGGACATATAGTACTATTGTTCCAATGTATTAAGTTAGCTTTGCCTCAACATTGTTTCAAAAAAAAAATCTTTCTGGCATGAATCTTGACACCTAACATGGAAGTGTCTATTTCAGTGACAGCATAGATTTATAGTTATTCACACTTTAGATTACTGGGAATTGTGCCTTTCATTATATCTCCTTCTTGCAACTCCTCTATTTCACTTTCTTGAAAACGTGTCTTCTAAATAGTTCCACTCCCTGTTTCTAGTAAAATCAAAAGACTGTAGCTATACTATTCATTCTGACTACATTTTTTTCTATGCTCATTATTCAAGCATTGCCTATATCAGTATAAACTTACCCATTCTATGAAAACATTTTCAAATATAACCAATGACATAAAATGCTTGATGACTTCATTCAGTTTCTATTTTTAAGTAAATCCACCATTCTCAAATTAATATATGGACTAAAAGAAAATTTTAGGTTTTATGATTTCTTAAATTTTATTTTTATGACATTTGATTTGCTTTCTCTACCCCTCATATTATATTGGCTTTTCTGAAATTTTCATGTCTTTTGGTGAACTTCAAAGCCCCTACACAGACTGTGAATACACCTGCAGTTTTCTTGGCAAGGTTTTGGAGGTGGTTTACCATTGCCTCTTCCAGAAGATGAGACTGAATGTTTGGTTCAAGGTCACTTAGCTGGTTTCATACCAAGGTGGGAGTAGAACTCATTGTCTCCTGATTTCTAGCCTGCTGTCTTAACCACAGCACCAAACTTGACCTCTTCTCTCTCCCCCTTAAAACCTGGAGTTATTTCTTGTAAAAAAAGTGTGAGTGATGAGAGCATTCCTTACAGAAAGAAAGCTGACAACCCTACTCCTGGAAGTAAGGGCAACTCTTCCTCACTAGCCCTTACTCCATCTCCTGTTCTTCCCTGTAATTCAACCCTCACTTTTCATAAATGTGATGAATGGATGGAAAATAAGCTGTTTATTACAGCTCCAGTTGCAGCATAGTTTCAAATCCTGGAAAACCATATACGTTTTATGATGCCTTATGTGGGCTATTAAGAAACAAAAGAGTGTGGGAGGTTTTTGGGAGTGAAAACTAGCAAATATAATTCCTATTGTTCCCAGTATTCCTGATGCTATCATAAACATGCAAGTGTTGCAGTTTATTTCTGGGCATTGCCCACATTTCTTCATACTATCAACTTGGGATATTGCTGCATTTTAAGACTAGTCTAGAAAATCAGTTAATTGTTTTGCCAATGGTAGGTCATAAAACTGGACTCTGCCCCAGGTACCAATTTCCTGTGATCAACTGTACATTGCTCATACTCTCAGTGACTTTTCCAAAGCGTATCTTATAAACCTTTGAAAGGCTATTGTGCCCAAATCCCACCGATTTTATTTACACTTTATTTATAACATTTACAGATTTAACTGCACACTGGCTAAGGCTCATGCAATCCTGGGTCAGGGACACAATCATGAAACATGAAAATGCAGCCAGCCTAGGGCTGGAGAGCATCAGTTTGAACTCAAAGCACTCACACATTCATTTCAAGTTAAAAGAAGCATTCTTGATCAACTGCCATGTGAGCATGTTAGCATAGGGATAATGTTGGCAGCTTTGCCTGTATGGAAACAAGAATGTATCACTGGTCTTCAGAATAAGGCTTTTCTAAGGCCATCACTATTTTTGTTGCCCCCCCTTTTTTTAATCCCCTTCCCATCAAGTGTACCCAAGCTGGATTTCAAAGATCAGTTGCACAACTCAAGTTTGGGCTGTCCAACTTTCAAATGTCATCTCTCAGTTCTCCACCCAATTCCCAATCCAATCAGATCTAAAGGCCAATGAAGCTTTCAAACAAAGAGCCATTGATGAGGCTGCCCAAGTTGATATGGCAGCACTTAAATATGTTAAGTCTTTGAAGTGGCTGGCTCAGCAGAAATCTTCTTCCCAATTAAAAAAATATCTAACAACTTACATGCCTCAATATCTCCACATCTTCTTGAGCTCATTTCAAACAACTGGATTCCATGGTAACGCATGGGAGGTTTCATGGAGTCCCATTTGGAAAAAGACTAGATATTTGTGAAGCAGCAACTACTGACTAAAAAAATATCGGGACACATCTTTTTACAGGGAATGAACCTGCATATCACTAGTAAGATTGCACTCATTATTTAGCAATATCACTTAGACTTATATACTGCTTCATAGTGCTTTTTACAGCCCTCTCTAAGTGGTTTACAGAGTCAGCATATTGCCGCCAACAATCTGGGTCCTCATTTTACCCACCTTGGAAGGATGGAAGGCTGAGTCAACCTTGATCCGGTGAGATTTGAACTGCCAAACTGCAGCTAGCACTCAGCTGAAGTAGCTTGCAGTACTGCACTTTAACCACTGTGCCACCTTGGCTCTCAAAGGCCATCTCTTTCAAAGGCCATTTTGAAGTGGACAGAATTTTTATTTATTAGTTTGTCAAACATGTACAAGGTAGCAGGTATAAATATGAACATGACCATGAATTACAAATAAATGGGGACAGTAAGACAGGGATGGTAGATGTGCTGGTGCACTTATGCACGCCCCCTTTACGAGCCTCTTAGGAATGGGATGAGGTCCACGGTACACAGTTTAAGATTGAAGACAGTTTAAGGTTGAAGATTTTAGACCAGATTGGGATTAATTGCAGGGGTGATGACTTACTAGAAACATGTCATAATGTTTTCTTTGTGTCTATTTCTATTTTTCTATCAGTTTTATATATTTGCTTTGGTCAAATGACTTAATCAATAAAATTTCTATTCTATTCACAGGTGTATGGAGAAGAAAACTTCAGAAAGGTTTAAGGAAGATCCCTCCTATCTACCCCTGGTTGCAATATTCTGACCATCATTGACCCACCTTAGAAGGGTTTCCCCCCTTCTTTTTAAAGAGATAGTTTAGCCTGCTTCTGCCAGGGAAAAGACAATATGTTAAAAATTCTCTTAAAAAATGTTCCTGATGTAACAGGGGCAGCTTCTCATTGCACGGATCATCTGCCATCCCTTTATCCACTAAGTCATTTCCCTGGAGGTAGCAGCAGACAGAGACAGCCATGTTGTGCAAATGCAGCCAGCAAGATATGAAATTTGGTTTCATTAGTCCAGATGGTGTAGGCACAACAAACTGTCGCACACAGCTAGAGCTGCATAATATATTCATTAAATCGTATGTAGTGGATACAAGTGCATTTTTTTCCCAGGAAAAAAAAGGGAAGGTGCATTTTCATTAATAATTTAGAAAATAGGATCACCCTGTATGGTTGTAAGTCCCAGTTTTGACAGTGGTGTAGATCTGATTCACTCTTGGGAGCTACATTTGAAATCCTGGCTGCTTGCAAAGTTACACCTGTCGCATCTCATCTAATCACAATGTCCATGTACTGGGAACTCTTCTTATGCCATTTCTTACATTCTAATCACAACTGTTTTCTAGTGCGATTCAAAATGTACAGTAAATTAGTCATGCCGAGACATGTATATAAAAATACCTTCATTAGAATTCTACCAACCAAGGACCAAAGACAACGTGCTTGCCAATTCTTTCTCTCCTCCTCCTCCTCTTCCTCCTCCTCCTCCTCCTCCTCCCCCCCGAAGTAAATGTGCTTTAGTTTGTATTGTGTAGCTGGATGCTGTGTGTTTATTTTCTTTTTCTTTGTCCTTTCTGATTTTGTAGGCATTGATTTCCCTCTCCCTCTCAGCTTCCTCTTGCGGAGTGTCAGCCTTGGAAATGGAACATTTCCTGCCTTGTTTTGTAAGAGCATTATCAGGTATGTCAGCAGCGGCATTCATGAAGCTTGGAAAGCTTGGCTGATTAAAAGACTGAAGCTCCTTTTCCAGCAAAGTCAAAGCCTACCTTTTCTATTCTCCCTGGATCAACATTCATTGCCTTCTCCCATTGTTTACTTTGCAGAAGTGTATAGTATAGAAAATATTACATCTGTAATAATAAGCTTACACACATACACAAGCGCACACATTTCACAGAAACACATACACAAACACAAAGTGTCAGTCATTTCACTCCTCTTCATCCATCTAGCTCCTTTTCCTCTTGTGGTGCAATGCCCGAATACATGACATGAATTTTATGAGCTGCAAATGTACGTCAACTTTGCACCAAATAAGAAATGTGAAAATCCTTGTGCATCAAATGTTTTCAAGGTCCAAGCTCTTTAAAAGATTGCCATCTTGAACTGGTGGATACAGTGGTTCTTCCTTAGATTGGAAAGTAGAAAGGCAAATCGATAAAACAAGTTTAAGAGAAAGGATGGGGAGATGGGTTGCAGAATTTTGTTTGTGATAATGGGAATGGTAAGAAAAAGACATGCAGAGAAGGGGTTACATAGTTTCTGGATCAATTACAAGGGGAAAGAGACAAAAAGTTATTGTCTGCTAGCTTGAATGCAGTGGAAGTTGGCTTAGCTTATTTTGCATTAAATAATAAATAAAACCAGCAAAACCACAAAAATACATAAAAATAAAATTCTTAACATCACACTCCCAATGCTGTTTTCAGTTAAAAAACTTTTTTTTTACTCTTCTTCTAAATAATAATAATTGGAAGCCAATCTGACATGGGACAGGCTGTTCTATAGTAATTATACGGACTTCTCAATAGATTGGCACCTGGAGCTTTCCTCCAAGCAGGGCATATTCCATGTAACATAGACAATTATTAGACAATTAGTGCTATCAGCCCTTCAAAGAAGCCAGACTTGGAAAACTAAACTCATGTAGGCCAATATTATTTTTATTATAAAGTTATGGTAATCTTGCAAGTCTGAAGGAGCTTCCTTTTTCCTTGTGGAAGACTGGTTTTGCCAAGATGTTTTCTTGGGTTACAGACCCAGGTTACTTTTATTGATCGTAGTTTTCACAGCAGTTCCTCAAGGTTATTCCTTCTGCCAATTATATGTCATATATATAAGACATTATAGGTTAAGAACAATCACTGTTCATTTTTACTTGGTGATAATCTGAGTTTCCATTATTCCCACCCAGAAGTGTCCCCAAAAACTCAATTCCAAATTTTAAAGTCAATAGTTCTGTCATAACATCTATCCCATCAGAAAAGGCTGCCATGTGTAGCCGGATGCTTCTGCAAGCCTAGTTTTTACTCACAGAGAAACTTACACAAGCAGCCGTGTCATTCTTTTCCTCCAGCTTTACAAGAATGTAGAGTAGGAATTGACAGAATGAATGAGAGAAAAGAAGTGAAATATTAGTTTATATCACCAATGAAGTCAAACACAGAGTGATCTAAATCTGTAGTCAAAAAAACAGTCAGCAATTTGCAACCTTTTCTTTTATGTACCATATTTTTCGAAGTATAAGATGCACTCCTTCCCCCCCCAAAAAAAAGTGGGTGGAAATGTCTGTGCATCTTATACAGAGAATATTGCGGTTGGGGGAGCCGGGTTGGTGCGGTGCCGATCAGCTGTTATAGAACAAGCCGTAGCGAGTGGGCAGTGGTGGTGAATAGACAGTGGCAAATGGGCCGCGGTAGTGATGGCAAATGGACAGCGGCAAATGGGCTGCGGCGGCAGTGGTGAACAGGCCATGGCGGTGGCGAACGGGCCACCGTGATGGTGAATGGGCTACAGCAGTGGCGAACAAGCCACGGTGGTGGCAAATGGGCTGCGGTGACGAATGGGTCATGATGGCAAACAGGCCGCAATGAATGAGCGGCAGCAAACCGGCAGAGGCAGTGGCAGAGAATAGGCCGCGGTGAATGCGACAGATGAATTCCAGATGGATGCTGGGAGGCAGAGGCAGATTTTTTTTCCCTTGTTTTCCTCCCCAAAAGCTAGGTGTGTCTTATCACCTGGAACATCTTATAGTATGAAAAATATGGTATTTCACCACATATGTAAACATTTAGCAGTGGCTAAAATCTCATGGGTTCACCATTTATCCATGAAATGTTCGTTTTTCTCTGTGTGCATCATGAATAAAGTGAAATAAACATGTATATTATTGCAAGGCCACAAACACCCCACACATTTTAACTATCCACTTTTACACAAACAAAATTGCATCATAACACTATATGGCAGGGTGAGAACCCATTGCAGTACCCAGCAAACTAAACAACTGGGGAGCAGGTACCTACATGAATAATTTGGGCAAAATGGGTACCCACAAGTATTTATTAGAAGATGTCTGTGCAACGTGGTTGAGACAGAAAGGAAGAAACAAGGTACAAGACCCATTACAAAGCACACCCTGTCATACAAAAACATTTCAGAAGCATTAGAATGCAGCTCCTGAGATCTGCAAGTGGGCATTGCACACCACCCAGAGGCTAGTACTTGTTCCTGCACTGAAACACCTGATAGACCTGTGCACGCTCTGACAGGCTACCAGATATATTCATTGTAAGGAACACTTGGAGGTGGGAGATACTTCCAATACAATCTATTGGATCCCCTACATGGATTGCCCCTGTGACTATGTAGGGCAGATGGGGAGGAAGCAAGCCACCAGACTGCAACAACACAAGCAAGTGGTCAGATGAGGAGACCTGAACTCATTGGTAGCCTCACATTGCAATGAATAAGGAAATATATTAAATTTTGCAGCTACTAAGATTGTTGGATGAGCAGGCACAAAAATAGCCAGAGAAGTGATTGCAGCCTGGGAAATGGGTCCCTTGTCAATCAGTAGGAGTGCTGATTTATCAGCCTATCAAGAATTTAGGAGAGGAGGGCTTGGCAACACAAGGAAACAACAACTAATGACTTAACAGCTGGCCATCAACATCCCAATCAACAACTAAGAAGCCACACAACTAAGAAGCCACATACAACCAGGCACCATATAAATACCATACACAGAATAGCCCAAAGCATACACACTCTGTTTGAGAGAAGATCCCTGAAGATAGGCTCCAGCATGAGACCGAAAGCTCAGAAGATTAAACCTCTCATCCCAGTGACTGACAGAAGGAAATTGGAATCTCTCTCCCCACCTCCCTCCCCTCCCCCTCTCTCTTACAACAGACCACTTCTGGTATCCTTTTAGACTGCCAGTGGAATCTAGTAGTGCAGTAAATCCAATTAGAGATCCAGTTGCTGGAAATAAATGATTCCCTGCAGTTGCAGATTCTTGCTATAGAGATGTTACCATGGGGTAGTCTTCTCCTGTTTCCAGAATCAGGAAGAGGTTCTAGCATCTAATAGAACATGGGTAATTTTTCTTATGCTGGAAGAGTTTTTGACTTACTTGGTATTATTTAGAAAGAGATTTAGGACCAACTTATTGAACAATCTCTCTAGTCACTGTTTATACTTGAAACAAAGTTCAAGTGTGTTGAGAAAATTGAAAGCAGTTTAAGCAAATCTCAGCAAATGTGTGATTTTAAAAAAAGTTCTCAGTTTAGTTAACTGCAGCAGGAACATGTTAGTTCTACATATGCTAAATGAAGCATGCTGTTAATGTGTTAGTATAAATATGGCACATAAAAATAACACCAACATCAATAGCAAGCTGTTAGACAGCTACTTAATTAAAAATAAAATATAAAATGGCTACAGAGAAGATTAGAAATATTGATCCATCATAGTCAGGTTTACCATGGCTATCTCAATTCAAAATTATTGAGGCTGGGCTATTCCAATCAGTTTTGGACTCTGTATCTAAAGAATGTAGGTTCTGCATTCTGTCCAACAGAAGTCCCATAGCCTGAGATAGCTTCACATACAGTATGCAAGAATTCTATTTGATTTTGTTGGAAGAAATGCCCATCTGGGTTCAGTTCCAAGTGGGGAGAAAGGTACTGGAAACATGGAAGATGCTTGGAAAGATGGTTTAATGGTGAAAAGGACCACATGGTTTGAGGTCCTGGGCAATCGAGCACATGGGTGTGAGAAAGGGAGAGATTTATACTCTCTCTTGGGCCCCACCTTGGAGCTTCCTGTTCCTGTGTAAGAAATGTATTCTGATTGGTTGTCAGACTCCCATGGGGCCATACAGGGGTAACTTTGCAGGTTGTCTTGAGTCCCAGACTTGGTTGAATCTTGCTGGGTTATGTAATGAAGCTAATCCTATCATGTCCTGAGGGTGAAGGTCTTAATTCCATTACCCTGGAGCAGAAGTGGGGGGTGTGGGCAAGGAGCTGCAGGGAGCTGCTTTGTCTTTAAAAACACGTTTCTCCTTTTCTCATCCAGGGACATATAATATTCTTCCTTTTTAATATTTCCTATAATATTTCATTCTTCTAAGAGATGGGTGGGTGCTAACTTTCTACAATTTTCAAATAATTAATGCCTTAGTAAACAGAATGTCCCTATTTTGAATACATGAGGTTGGGATTTTTTGAGTTCTCTCAAGAAACAATTGCTTTGTTGTGGGAAAGTCAATAGCTCCAATGGTACTTAAAATGGTGCTGGTAGGTCTAGAGTGCCTCCCACTGGTGGGATGCTGCCGGTTTAACAACCGGTTCGGTGAGCACATGCACATGTGCAGTTTTATAAATACTAACCTTCTATGTTATCACTTGGGAGTAACAGCTGAGGCACGGCAATCTGCTTTGCCACGCCAATCAGCTGAGAAGATAAAGGTAAGTAAAGCTCTTATCCTGGGCGTACCAACCTGATTTTTGGAGCTACCAGTTCACCTGAACTGGTCCGAACTGATAGAATCCCACCTCTGGTTCCTCCTATTTATTTATTTATAAAATGTATTTGCTGCCCATTTCATATCCAATGACTCAGGGCAACTGGTTGACAAAGCTGAAAAGGGAATAAACCCAATAATGACAGTTGACAGTTGGAGTGAGCAGCAAAGCTCTGTAGGAGGAAGGGATGCTTCCTTCCCTAAAAGAAGGAAGTCCATAGCCAAGCCTGAATAAGATAATACAAACTACTTCTAAATATAAGCCTGTGTAGACATGTCAGACTCATTTCAGTTAGTTTTGATGCTTGAAGACAGTACTCTTCCCAGTCAGAAGGGAATCCTCATTTTTCTGAGGAAGAATATAGAAATCTATCAGCAGATCTGGAGGTAATGACTTGACCAGATCAAAGCTAGAAGGGAGTCTGGTCAATGAAGACACCAAGATTAAAAAAATAAATTTCTCATTTTACAAGAACACATATAATTGGAAATGAAATCAGAGAAGCATGAAACAAAGCCGACATGAATAGTGCCAAACTGGGGGTTTTAAGAATAAATGAATTTTCAATGAACTGGATTGGGCTACTTTAACCTTGGATTATTGTATGAGTTCATAAGAAGAAATGGAATGTCAATATTACTCAAAAGGAACATTCCAAAGTAATATTTCGGATATAATCCAATAAAGAGCAAGTTCATCTCTATTAGAGTTATTGGATATCCAGAGAACTTCAATGGTATACAGCAATATACATCTATTACAGTTGCAACAGTGAAAGACTTAAAAAAACTATATGACAGAGATGTTCAATTCAATATTATTAAATAATATTAATAAATGATTGGAAAGCAAATGCTGGAGAAATGGACAAATTTGTAATGACTGGAAATTTGGATTTGGTAAACAGCATAATGGATGTGGGATAACAGAATTGCTAGCATCAAACCTGCTTTAAACAATATTAATACAGATTCTTGTCATGGACTTTCCTGGATGAAACTCATCTAAATCCAAACGTTTCCTAATAGAAACAGAAGAAAGAGAATGGCAATCTAGTCAGCAAGGTCACTTCTAGATGCAAACTATAGAACATATTTTTCTATGTATGTGTTTGTAGGGCTGCCCAGAATTATTTTTAAATGGGCAACTATAGAAATATTTTTAAATAAATTAATTTGTGCTGCCAAACATATGGGTAAAACATTAAAAGTTAAAAACCCACCATGAACCAATAAGATCCCTGGAGGTCAAAACATAAGATTAATACAAGAAAGAGACTCAATCCACCTAACTTATGTAAAAGAGAATCCAGGTAACTAAAAGAAGAGAGAAGAAATATAGCAAAAACTGGAGCAGAAAATCACATTCCCAAAATTTTAAAAGGAAAGATCTAGGTGGTTTTCAGAACAAGCTATATAATCAAATTAAAAAGGAAGATGAAAGGTTTTGGCAACAAAAAAATTATGACTGACTTTGAACAACTTTGAACATACAACTTTGAACATCAAGCAAGAAAGGATAAGGAAAAGTATCTCACTAAAATGCCAATAACGTGTCAAATATTAGAAAAAGGAGAGATTTTCTTAAAGAAAGCTAGAGGATTCACAGGAAAAATTACCCAAGAGTAATTATAGAAGAGATCTAATAGAAGAAAAACATTGAAAGACTATCCTGAAATCCTTTGCAAATAGAATTATAGAATGACAAACATTTGAAGAGAAAGAATATATTCAGGAATCTATTTCACTCAAAAAGAGAAGTATGACAGGCAGTAAACCAGCTGTCAAATACTCAGGCACAGATGTGATACCTACTGAACTATTTAAAACTGCAGCAGAAAAACAAATATATTGATATCAATAAATATGGAATAAGAGTGCGCAGTCTAGAAGTTGAACAAAATAAACAATGGTGAGGAAATACAAGAAGGATATGTACCTTCACTTTGTTGGCTGTGGGGAAGCACAGTGATTCAGAGATTTAGACTCTGGGCTTGTTGGCTGGAAAATTGGCAGCCCATGTTTGATACCCAAGTGCCAGGTGATGAAGTGAGCTCCCATCCTTGCCCCAGCTCCTCCCAACCTAGCAGTTTGGAAGTATGCAAATATGAGTAGATAAATAGGTGCCACTTTGGTGGGAAGGTAACAGTGTTGTGTGACACTGTTGTGCAGAAATCTATTAAGACAGTGCTCAATGGCCTTGAAATGGAGATGAGCATCACTCCCTATAGTTGGCAATGACTTGCAGAATAAAATCCACTGGGACTCATTTATCTTTGATTGGCTATAGCAATACCTTTCATCATGTAGATCAGGGCTGTCAAACTCACGGCCCACGGACCAGGTGCATCATGCACTGGCCACATCCATGCCTGGTTTAGTGAAGGGGAGAAAGGTCCTGATATGTTACATGATGCCACCATAACAGCGCGAGTTTGACACCCCTGATGTAGATGATGTCAGACTGTTGAGTCGATTAAACCAAATGCAAACCAGAAAACCTGTTGGTTCCTCTAAGGCAGATCTATCAAATTGGCAGCCTGGAGACTGGATGAATCACACGCAGGCCATGCTAACCCCAGCTCTGCAAAGGCAAAAAAACGTCATGATACGACACAATACGTCATGTGAAGCAATCGAGTTTGTCACCTGTTGCTCTAAGGAGTTTGTAAAACGAACTTCCTGTAATAACTGAATCTGGAGATTCTGAATCAAAGGATTCAGAATAGGAAACAGCAGTACATGAAAATGCACATTTTACCCTGTGTCAGGGTTCCAAGAAATACATCCCAGTTCAATAAGAACACCAAGGCAAGCAAGTTCCTCAAAGAACATTTTATTAGGACATATAAATGAGCATATTCCTGGTGGAAAACCGGCTCTAAATTGGTGCAGGTTTCCCCCCCAATTAAAAGTCAAACTTTGTCACTTCCCCCAAGAGTCTCAGTCACATGGTCCAATCAGCATACAGCCTAGTTGCTAGATGACCTCAGTCTACAACCTGCGAACACCTGCATGAACATTCTTGATTCCAGGGGTGGATTCTACTTACCTTTACTACCGGTTCACAACGGGATCATGTGTGCCTTGCTTCTGCGCATGCGCAGAACCTTCTGTGCATGCACAGATCACCAATGATGACATCCGGGGCAATGGGTGGGGCCTCCCACCGGTTTTACTACTGGCCCTTGCGAATCGATCTGAACCGGGAGCAACCCACCAATGCTTGATTCCCAGGGGAAAGAATTTTATTTTGGCTCAAGACCCCAGCTAATCTCTACAACCTCCCTGGCCCCTTCACTCCAGGCTTTGTCAACCCTGAAGCAGGGAGAAAAAAAACCTTCCTAGAAACTACAAAAAAGAAAATGGCCACAGTTGAGCCAACTTCAGGCTTGACAATCTGTTCAGTATATTTTACAGTGAATGGATTATGTATTATTAGAAAAATTGTCAGAATCAAAAGATAAGGTTGAAATACTAACAATCTGAGATATTTGGAAATATATTTGGCCAAAAGATAGGTTGAAAGGTAGATAGATAATATCATTTATCATTTGTATCTGGCAGTGGGAGGGGTGGGTGGAAGCAAAGGAATACAAATGTTGATAAATACTGTATATCATCACATCATCAGGCCAATTATGCAATTTACATAGTTCCATCCAGGCATCAAGACATGTTTACATAATCACACCATTTGCATCATAATGCCAGGAACCACATCACCAGTAAAAAAAAAGAAAAGAAGTTTGCTTTTAATTAAATGGAATAGAAAAAGGGAAAAGCAAACAACAAACTGAAAGGAAACCAAAACAAAATGTCATTGTTTTGCACATAGTGGTTTGTTAAGGATACCTTTGTGTGTGCATGTGCCTTGCCTTTCAATAAGTTTTGCTGACTGCCTGGACTAGTACCTGCAGTTATCATGGCACTATTTTTCACAAGTACTTTGCCATTTCCTTTTTCCTAGGACTGACAGTGAATGACCAGCTCAGTGACACCACGCTGGCTTTCTACATAAAGCAGGACTAGAACTTATCACTCTCGGTTTCTAGTCTGATGCCTTTAACCAATACACCAAACTGGCTCTTGACTGTTTTAGCCTGGGATTAAAGAAGTTTTTGGAATTACTGTTATAAAAATTGTCTGTTGTTTCTGGGCAATTGTTCAGGACTTCAAACATTTATCCATGTAATGCCGAGAAGTCTAAATAGAATATTTTCCATTTTCCATGGAAGGCTATATATTGGATGTGCGAACATTGACACACGACCGTGATATAATGAGGGTGTTTTCCTTTATTATTTATTTATCACATTTGCAAACTGCCCCAGTCGCGTACTGTACAGTACACTCTGGGCAGTGTAAAACAAAAATGTAAATAAGAACAAAACTAAATATATAACAAAATACAGGTAGTCCTCTACTTACAACAGTTCATTTAGTGACTATTCAAAGTTACAACGGCACTGAAAAAAGGGATTTAGGACCATTTTTCACAGTTACGACCTTTGCAACATCCCCATGTTCATGTGATCAAAATTCAGGTGCTTTGCAAAAATTCATATTTATGACCGTTCTTGTGTGCCAAGATCATGTGATCACTTTTTGCAACTTTCTGACAAGCAAGTCAATGGGGAAGCCAGATTCACTTAACAACCGGGTTACTAACTTATCATCTGCAGTGATTCACTTAACAACTGAGGCAAGAATCTGGATGGGGAAAAACAGACTCAGGCTCAACCCATCCAAGACTGAGTGGCTGTGGTTTCCGGCATCCTGATATAGTCAGTTGGTGCCATCACTGACTATTGGGGGCAAGTCATTGGCCCCCACGGAGAGGGCTCGCAACTTGGGCGTCGTCCTGGATTCATGGCTTTCTTTAGAAGAGCACTTGAGGTCCACCCGATATGCCAGTTGCGTCCCTTTCTGGATCAGGACTCCTTACGCACGGTCACTCATGCCCTTGTCACTTCCTGCCTGGACTACTCTAATGCTCTCCACATGGGGCTCCCCTTGAGGAGCACCCGGAGGCTCCAGCTGGTTCAGAGTGCGGTGGTTATTATTATTATTTATTATTTTATTAATTAAATTTGTATACCGCCCTACTCCCGAAGGACTCAGGGCGGTGAACAGCCATGGAATAAAACATATAAATACAAAATTTAAAATAGATTAAAACGAAATTAAATAATTTGGCTGAACAGATTAAAACTCCAATAATTTAAAACCAAATTTAAAATTTCCATTTAAAAAGGTTATGGGAGCGACATGACGTTTCCATGTGATACCTCTCCTGCGCGAGCTGCACTGACCCCCGGTGGTCTTCCGGGTGTGCTTCAAGGTTTTGGTCACCACCTTTAGAGCGCTCCATGGTTTAGGACCTGGGTACTTATGCGACTGCCTTCTGCCACCAGTAGCCTCTGATCGGCCAGTACGCTCACACCAGTAGCCTCTCATCAGCCGGTACGCTTACACCAGTAGCCTCTCATCAGCCGGTACGCTCACAACGGCACCCTGAGGGGCTCCTCAGGGTGCCATTGGCCAAACAATGTCGACTGACGGCCCCCAGGGGGAGAGGCTTCTCCGTGGGGGCACCTGCTATCTGGAATGAGCTCCCCCTGAAGATACGGAGGATCCCGGATTTACGCACCTTCTGCCGTGCCCTCAAGACCTATTTATTTCAACAGGCTGGCCTGGCCTGGCCTAACTTCCCTTTTAATTGTAACTTTTAAAATTGGTTTTAAAACATTAGGGGTGTTTTAAATTGTTTTGGGCCAAATTATTTAATGGGTTTTTATATTGTCTTTTAAATTTTGTAGTCTGTGTGTTTTATCTTTCTGGCTGTTCACTGCCCTGAGTCCTTTGGGAATAGGGCAGTATATAAATCTAATAAAATGAAAATGAAATGAAAATGAAAGAAAGGTTGTAAAATAGAGCAAAACTCACTTAACAAATATCTCCCTTAATAACAGATGGGGCAAAACTCACTTAACAAATGTCACCCTTAATAACAGAAATTTTGGGTTCAGTTGTGGTTGTAAGTCAAAGGCTACCTGTAATGCAGCACAATAATTATTTTAACTGAGAATAATGGTTACTCATAATACTTCAAGATCAAAGGCATCCTGGAAAATGATGCCTTGATAAATGTTAAGAGTGAATGGGCTAAATATATCTCTGATGATAAGCATGTTTCATTGTGTGGCCACAACCACTGAAAAAGTCCTGCCATATAGCTTATACTCTATCTTTCAAGGTTGTGGAACCCACATTAGGCCTTCCCATGCTGTTCAGGTCAGACAGAGTCATATTGGCAGGATGGCTCTTGATAAATCCTGCTACGGTGCTTTATATAGCTTTGAAAATAACCACCCAAATTTTGAACTGGGTTCAGAGGGTTTCTGGAAACCATTGCAGCAACTTTCATATTAGTGTTATTCTACAATAGTGGATTTAGGCTTCTAGAAGTTTGGATAGCCCATCCTATAGTAGCTTCCGCTTCCATTTTGTCTCCAAAAGCAGGATCATGTTGTGATGAAATTCTTAACAGACCTTCAAAACAAGGGCACAAAGGAAGCAGCAAAATACATGGCCATTACAGAGACTCAAAGTGGCTTGACCTTAATTACACTGGATAAAATTGAACAAACAGCTACTTTGGTAAGATTTCAAGATTCTGATATATTATCTACTGACAATAAAGATCTTTCTAGAAATCCAAGTGGTTCTTACTTCCTGAACTTGTTGACCTTGCAAGGCTTGACATGCAAAGAATGAATTTTAATATTCAGGTTCAGGATGATAGATTCATTTTCATTTGTAATTATGTTATTGTAATTGACTGCTCAAGGTGACAAAACCTCCAGGATTACAGGTGAATAATAATGGTATTGAAGGCATGAGTTGTGGAAATACCTGATAGGAATAAAAATACTTAGAAAAATATATATATATATATATATATATATATATATATATATATATATATATATATATATATATATATATATATATAAAAAATTAATATGTATATATTATTAAAAGTTTAAAAGCAATAATAAGAACTTACAAACTAAATTAGAACAGAAAAAAAAGAAAAATAGCAGAGAAATCTAAAACTGCAAGAAAAGAAAATAGAAGTATAAAAAGATATAATGAAAATCATAAAAGTATAAAGAAGTAGCTTCCGATATAAATATAATTACTTTTTAATATCTCTCTAAAAGTTATAAATACACTTATATATACAATTACATTTTAATATAGTTCTAATTTTACAACATATATAACTCTCCTCTGCCTATTTATCCAGTTTAATCATTACAACATAAATCATAAGTTCATTTTTCTTTCATTTTAGTCAAAAAGACCACAATGAGTTTCCAGTCTCCAATTAATGTACATACTGTTTTCCTCTAATCAAAGGAGTCAATTATATACCTCACAAGATCTGCCAGTTTCACCGAGCATTACTCCATGGTGGATAGTGCCAGATCTTTCCATCTTTGTGCATATAGCAAACTAAAAAGAAAGGGTCTGGTTTGAATTGAATTGAATATTTAAAATCCTCTATATCAATGTACATATCTGAATCCAAAATTTTAAAACTTTTCTACATGTCCACCAAGCATGATAAAATGTCCCTTCATGTTGTTCATATTTCTAACATACATTTGAAATTTCTTTACACACTATAGATGATTTCTAATGGGGCCAACAATACATCAGTTTATTTTTTAAAAAAATCAAGATCAAAACACAATGCTCAACCCTTTTAACCGCATATTTTCCCATTGATCCATCTGTATATTACATCCTTAGCCCAATCTCTTATTTTGAAGCTTCAAACACTGCAAAATACTATTGGCTGAGGTGTGTCTGTAAGAGGGAGGGAGGGAGGGAGGGAGGGAGGGAGGGAGGGAGGGAGAGAGAGAGAGAGAGAGAGAGAGAGAGAGAGAGAGAGAGAGAGAGAGAGAGAGAGAGCGAGCTTCCTGAGGGAGGAGCTGAGCCAGAACTCACCACCAGTGTATATCACTGAAAGAGATTTCTTTCATGTACATTTCCACGGTCAATAAGAATTCTAGAATCATGGCAGTCAACAAAAACAACCAGATGGGAAATGGCAAAAAATGCTTCAATCTGATCCTTTATGTTTTACAGATCCAGCTGAACAGAATTTTTAGCTGGGGTCTCTCTCTCCCTTTATCTCCTTGGACAGCTCCCCCAAGTCATTTAACTATCCAATGCTTAAGTTCTGCCCCATTACTTTAAAAAATGTTGAGGGGGGAAGATATTTTATGTTTCTGTCAACATTAACTTCCCTTCTTTGACACTCCTTAGGAATGAGCTCTACATCCCAGCTAGGAATCTAGTATTCAGCTAGCCAATTGTTTAGGCTTTTAACAATTGTATCACACTGACTGTTAATATTGGTGGACTTTTTTTCCCTTCCATTCACATTGTGATTCTCTGTTATATCACCAAAATGATGGACAGCAAGACTAAAGAACAACAGGAGATGTGCAGAAGACAACTAGCTCTTTCATCACAATAGGGTGAAAAAAAGCCACAGAACAATCGAGAGCATCTTCCTTTTGAACAAGAAAAGAATTGATTAGAAAGAAAGCAAACACTGAAAAAGAATTGAAGTCATAGTGGGAGGGAATTTGGAAAAAAAAATGCTACTAGTCAAACAGAAGAAACAAAGAAATCTACAGCTGGACACCTGTGGGATTTGAGAGAATATAAGCAGCAGAAGAGAAAGGGGAAACAGAGAGAAGGAAAAAGACAAAAACTTGAAAAGGAATATTAAAAATGATTTTTTAAAAAACCAATTAAAAGTGTCAGAATATTTAATAGTAAGGGCCACGATCTGAAAAACTTCTGAAAGGTTAGATTGAACTGCTGTATAGGGCTAGGCATTTTTTTACAGTGAGATACTCACTAAGAGCTTTAAGCGCTCCAGAAAATATGAGGCATTAAAGATAGATGGGGAGAAAATATAACTTTGCATATATTTAAGCTACTGTTCTGGAGTTAAAATGAACATGATCAAAAGATTTAAACTGAGGACAGGACCTTTCTCCTCCCCCGACAAAGTCAGCAATTCATTAAATGAGAAAGAATAGAGAGAATTAATGGGGGGGGAAATCTTTTTTTTATTTTATGTAGCAATGGATTCACACCACAGCACCCTTAAAGCTTACTGTGTGATGTTATTACTCCCTGACACTACTATGTATTATATTTCACATATAATTCCAGAATTTCTATTTTACCAAAGATAGCAGAAGGCTAGCAAAACAGGTCTTGATGACAATTTAAGAAAATTATTTTCTTGAACCAGGTGTCTTTCAGCCTAATGTTGGAATAACAATATTCTAAATTCTCAACCAGGGCAATAACAACCCCAACTGTAGAGAACCCCAATTCCCTACAGTTAAATGAATCAGCAGATTTGTGCACCTCCTTAGGTTTAGACAAGACTATACTATTAGATGGAGGTTATCCTGAGCAAGACACAATCATTTGTATTTGGTTGCTTTACTTAATATGCACAAACATATTAAGTAAAGCAACCAGAGACAGATACCCACACATGTACACAGCTTCTTTTCTTTCACAACACACATATAAATGACATACAATGTACATACTTGCGCTCAAGATAATAACAAATTTGGGTGCTTTTGCTGGCAGGAATACTTTTTGACAGATAGATGGTTCTATTTCATTTCCTTTTTAATTATTTATTAAATTATAATTTATTATGTTAAGCATCGTTGTAGTTGTTGTATAAAAAGGTAAAGGTTCCCCTCGCACATATAGAGTCCCCTCGACTCTAGGAGGTGGTGCTCATCTCCGTTTCAAAGCTGAAGAGCCAGCACTGTCTGAAGATGTCTCCGTGGTCATGTGGCCAGCATGACTAAATGCCAAAGGCGCACAGAACGCTGTTACCTTCCCACCAAAGGTGGTCCCTGTTTTTCTACTTGCATTTTTTACATGCTTTCGAACTGTTAGGTTGGCAGAAGCTGGGACAAGTAACGGGAGCTCACCCCATTACTTAGCACTAGGGATTTGAACCGCTGATTGACAAGCTCAGCATCTTAGCCACTGAGCCACCACGTCCCTTTTTAGTTGTTGTATACACAATATTTATTGGCAGGGCTCCATTAGAGCCTTGGTGGCGCAACAGACTAAAGCACTGTTAAGTAACACCAGCTGCCTGCAATTACTGCAAGTTCAAATCTCACCAGGCTCAAGGTTGACTCAGCCTTCCATCCTTTCGAGGTAAGTAATATGAGGACCCGGTTTGTGGGGGCAATAAGCTGACTTTGTATAAAAAAGAACACCACTTGGGGAGGGGGGTGAAAGCCCTACTAAGCAGGTATATACAAAAGTATGAAGGCTATTGCTTAACGCATTGTAAGCCGCCCTGAGTCTCCAGAAAAGGACAGCATATAAATTGAACAAATAAAAAAATAAATAAATAAATAATAAATAAATAAATAAATAAATAAATAAATAAATAAATAAATAAGATACAAGATTAAAAGACATGAACTTTATCTTCATTTTATTTTTACTGCCTATTTGAACAGCAAAATAACAGTTATTTTGATAATAGTAGACTCATATTAGAAATATGATGATACAGTTGATATTGTTAGCCATAACTGAGTTGAATACAAAGGCAAAATATAAATAAATAATTGAAGTTTTTGATACGTCATTTAAGATTTCTACTATTTTTAATGGGAAGTCATAGAGAAATGCTTTATCATTAAATACAGATAATCTCTATATAATCCAATGCCCTTTTGATATACTGGACCAATTTCCATCATTTCAAAGACTATATTAATTGGCAAATAAACATTTGCCATTTGACATTTCGCTTTCATTTTGAGTCCACCAAAGGTGAATCTATTTCAAATATTCAAATACATATATATGCCAGTCTATCTGTCTCTTGACATTTGTCATTCATTTTTACTCTACAAATTTCCACTATGTGACTTCATTTCCCAATTTTATATTTTGCTTGGAAAGAATCCAAGCATTCAAACATTTTAATTAAAAACAATTCCCTACAGTTAAATGAATCAGCAGATTTGTGCACCTCCTTAATTTTAGCCTAAATGTTGCAACAGATGCTGATCTTCCAGTCTCAATAGGGAGTAGATTCTACAATTGGGAAAGCATAATTACAGCAAGCACCAGCTCCTGCTGTCTCAAAGTTATACTTAGGGCACGCTAAATAGTCTGCCAGTTTCAGTCTTCAGTGGATGGCTAGGGCCTTTGGTGATAAAAGATCAGTGAAGAGTGCCTTATGACACTATGAAGAATCCTAACAGCATTGTAAAATTCATAATCCAAGCAGACATATGCCATCTTCATACACTGAAGAACAATTAAAGCCAAGGCAATAAGAAGAGTAAGCAAGTATAACACAACTAATGTGAGGTAGACATATGATTGCTCTTCCAAAATGCTTCTAGGAAGGATACAGCATTATCTTTTTTCTTCATCTTTTTATTTTTTTTCTCTCTTTCATTCGTTTTCATAATTGAGGATGAATTAAAGAATTCTAGAGATATAATATTATTTTTTTAAAAAAACAACAACAACAAACATGACTGGCTTTCTTCTTTAGTCGCTTAAAAAATAAACGTATTGATGGCTTTTTCTTTGGTGTTCAGGAAAGATTCAGAGCAGAATAATAACCTTTGACAATCATTGCATTGCAGCTGAGAAAGGTAGTAAACTTGACCAAAATTACCACTAACTGGGATTAATAATAATAATAACTCCATAATACTACCTCTTGGCCCTTGAAACTCTGAGACACATTTAACATTGGAGTGTAAGACAAGGACTCTCAGATCCTGAGATGGTTACTTTTTAGGTCCTGGGGAGGAAGAAGATGAGCAAGAAAACATGTATTCTGTAATATAAACCACTCTTGCAGTTTGAAGCATATAACCCAACCACACCCTAACACCACCACTTCCAAAAAAGAGGACTTTTTTTTTTTGAGGAATTGAAACAAATGGTTAATCTGTGGTTTTAAAATTAGTTTGATTAAAAATACCCAAAAGGAAAAGGAAAGGTTCCTTTTAATTTGTGGTACTTATGTGCAAGATCAAATATGAGTATATGGACTATGGAAGGCATGCTGATAAAGGGATAAGATCCTGATCATCAATCCTCTGTAGAATGCTACCAGAGAGGGAGCACCAATACAATTTGGGTGGAAGGAATATGTGGCTCAGAAGGCTTAAGGTGGATCAGAAATGAAAGGCCTCCTGACAAAATCCAATAAATTTCAGTTGCAAAAGTGATTAAACATAGTTTCTAAAAACAATCAATCAGACACTGGGGGAAAAAAAAGCAGAAATCTGTAAATAAGAAGGGGGAGGGAATCTTGCAGTTCTTTTAGTGGATCATGGTCCCTGACCACAGTGCTTCAAAATAATGAACATCTAAATGAGTCCCAATGAAATTTTAGGATTCAGTTGACTCAGTGAGGATTTAATAGGGCTGTGCTAAGCTTTGAAAGTGAGCTTCACTTCAAGGAAGGTTCATGTGAAGTGTCTCTTCAAAGTGGTGGAATATCCCCTCCCTTTAAATGCAGAACAACTCGGCTGCTTCACCTCATATCATTTTGATATATTGTAGTGCAGCTTCAGATGCTAAAACAGAAGCCTTTCCAGATCTTCCAATCTCTCCTAGCTCTTGGAAGGACTGGCTGAGTACTTAGATAGTTGTAAACAATATATCAATGCAGGCTTCCACAGTGAGCTTTAATGATGATGAGCTTCTGGGCATGGTCTAATTATTTGGTCACTGACATTTCTGTAGTGCAGAGCAGACCACTAATCCTAAGGATCTGAAACAAAGAAGTTTGATAAAGACTTGTTTTCAGCTTTATGCCACAGCAGAATAAAACAGCCCTTAATTAATTAACACCCTATAGAATATACAGAATTTTCTAGGTCCCTACAGAATATACAGCAACCTCACCTGAAAATAATAAGCAGCAGTGTTTAGTGGCAAAACATACCCATAAAAAAAAAAAATCCTTTGGAATGTCTTCAAATTACACCAACTACATTTATACTCAACTGAAATGGCTGGTTATGGCTCCAAGTATAGCAAAATACATAAACTGAGTAAGGGGTGAAATGCTCCCAGTTCAGACTGGATTGCCCAATCCGGTAGTGATGGTGGTGGGTGGCTCAGAGAACCGGGAGTAAAAGTCCCTGCCCCCCCATGCCCAGCTGAGCCGTGCGATCATCAGAGGCTTTTTTTTTTACTTTTAAAAGCATTTTTTCTACAACCTCTTTGGTCGAGGTTGTAAAAAAAATGCTTTTAAAAGGCTCTGACGATTCCAGCTGAGCCGCGCGATCATCAGAGCCTTTTAAAAGCATTTTTTTTACAACCACTTTGGCTGAAGAGATTGGAGAAAAAATGCTTTTAAAAGTTTTAAAAAAAAAGCCTCTGACGATCAGGCAACTCAGCTGGGATCATCAGAGCCTTTTAAAAGCATTTTTTTTTACAACCTCTTTGGCCGAAGAGGTTGTAGAAAAAATGCTTTTAAAAGGTAAAAAAAAGCCTCTGTTGATCCTAGCTGAGCAGTGCGATCGTCAGAGGCTTTTTTTTTTACTTTTAAAAGCAATGATTTTAAAAATTTTTAAAAAGATTGCGTGCCACAGCTGATCACCTCCCCTCTCGCGCGCTGTTCTACTTAAAGCATGTCTCCCTTTGGCATGCACTGCGCATGCGCACCTCACATTTAGTGCAAGGTGCACTCTGCACATGCACAGCCAGCGAACTGGTAGTAAACTGGTTCAGATTTCACCACTGAACTGACTTCACATAATGCTAACCCAAGTTTTTTTAAAAAAATAATTTGCTGAAACATTTATTGAATAAGTCATATAAGATAGTGGTGAAATCCAGCTGGTTCTATCCGGCTCAGGTGAACCAGTAGCGGCGGTGGTGGGAGGCTCCACCCACCCACCTGGATGTCATCACCTCCCATTTTTGACCCTCTGTGCATGTGCAGAAGGCTCTGCGCATGTGTGGAGGAGGTGCGTGCGCTCACACTTCCGAACCGGTAGCGAAGGTAAGTAAATTTCACCCCTGATATAAGGTGAAATCTAAGGCACAGTAATTGGTTTGCATATCATTCTAAACCAAAAGCAAACAAATCTCATTATGCCTTAGTAACCCAAACTAGTGTAATTATAACATGCTTTACATTACACAAATCAATATGGGGATAAAGCTTCAATGATGAGAACCTATTCCTCTACACCCTATAAGGGAAACTTTTATGGCATATATTCCCACTTTGAGTATTAATGTTATACTTGGATCAGACAACAGTGCTTTTTATTATGACTTCATACATATCTGAATGGTGCTACATGTATAAACTATTTTTTCATGAAATTACAGTATATTGAACTTAACATTTTTTTAAAACAATGTTTTACAAGATTCTAACAGACTGAAAATAAAATAAAATCCCCAAAATGTAACTGTCATACATAAAAACTATCTTATTGGGGACATTTAGAAGTCAGAAAATATAGATATTGATAGTCTGGAGTTTTAAGAATTACATTTTCGTTTCTAAGTCCAGCAAAGTTAGTAGTGAAAATAGTGGCCTATATAAATATGATCATGTGACAAAAACTATTTTTTTTCAGAGGATAATATTCTCAATTACTTGGTTACTATGTAGATGCCAAATTATTATCTATTAACTATTTTCCTCTTTCTAGACACTGTTTTTACTTGGCAGAAGTGAAATACCTCAGAGGGGTGAGAAGATCTAATTGAGTATTAAGTTTCTGTGTATTTGAGGACATGTTAAAAATGAGTTTTTAGTAGAACTGGCTCAAATATAATGATTGTTTAGACGCTATTGCACTTATTTAGAAATAGTTTATTTCAGTTTGTTCATTTTGGAAAAAGTGTTAAAATAAATTTGAAAAAAAATGCTAATACTCCAGTACTATTTAAAAGATACAGATAAGTTCAGGAAATGTCTTTTCATTGTTTCAGATCGTTTGCTTATTTATATCAGATATTTGATGGTGAATCAGATATTTACAATTCTATCCTTGTCTGATCAATGAATTCATTGGCATTTAGTCTGAGGGAAAGAAGAATAAGCAAAATGAGACAGTTCAACACTGAAGAAAGAACTTTGTTCAAATGGCTATTTTGCATTATCTGCTGTACATCCATTGGCTGCGCTAAAAAAGATGGAGTCTTAATCTTTTCCTCTTGTTCATTTAAAATGTTTTACAATAACCCCAGCAAAAAGAAAATTATATCTGTATAACATTTGTCACCTTATTAACGTGTGCAGAATTTAGGGCTGCTTTATTTACTATTTTCTGGGGATATTAAAGAAAATGATCAGTAGATTATTTTTTCTTTATTTCCACCCACCACCCACCTCTAATAGCAATAGCACTAAAAGTTATATACCACTCCACAGTGCTTTACCGTACTCTTTCTTTACAATGTCATCATATTGCCCCTAACAATCTGTGCCTTCATTTTACTGAAGTTAGAAAGATGTAAGGCTGAGTCAACCTTGAGTTCATCAGGATCAAACTCCTGATTGTGGGCAGAGTTAGCCTCAATACTGCATTCTAACTACTGTGCCACCACAGTTAATATCTCTACTAATCATTGCTAAATGTAGAAGGAAAAGGAGGAAAGTTTCTAGGTATGGCTCAATAGGCAGGTTCAGCCATTTGTCAACACTCTCTCCAGCTTTTCTCAGGTTAATAGATGATGAAGAGAGTTGTACATAAAAGTAGAAGGACCTCTTCCACTTGCCTTACATAATGCCTTCTCCAGACAAAGGAAGTATAAGAAGAGCAATCCTGTCCTAATTGCATTAGATATGAGTTAATGGGGATAATTTTTGACAGTCTTTCAAGAATTTATTACATTGCCCTACTTGTTGAATATGCTGTGGTGAAATGAAAGCAATAAAAGGTTTATTACTACAGCAGGGAATGTTCACTGATTCATATATAATTTGTTTGTAACTTAAACAGCAAAATGCAGAAGAGGCAGTATATTATATATAATATAATATAGTCTGTCTTATACAATGCCTTCTATGTTTGTTTCTAATTCCAGGCTTCACAATTAAAAAAGGAGAGTGATAAATTAGATCATGTTCAGAGAAGAACTACCAAGATGGTGAAGGTCTGAAAACCAACACCATGACAAGCAGGTTGAAAAGAGATGTCTACATTTAGCCTACAGAAAAGATGACCAATGGGACATACAATAGCAAGCTTTCAAATATCTGAAGAGTTATCTCATAGAAGAGGCAGTGAACTTAGTTTCTATTGTCCCAGAAGGCAGAACTACAAATAACAGGTTAAATTACAAGAAAGCAACTTCAGGCTGGCTTCTGAGAAATTTCCTGACTGCATGAACTGTCACCCAATGAAACAGACTGTCACACGAAGAGTAAAGACTTCTTCTTCACTAAAGGTCTCCAGAGGCTGAATAGTCATCTATTAGAGATGTTCTAGTGGATCCTACATGAGGGATAGGAAGTAGGGAATTAGACTCTCTAAACTCAATAATCCTCTTTCAACTTTATGATTCTATATGCTCTTCAAAAATATCCCACCTACATATTTTAGCAGTTTGACACAATAAACATTAAGTTCTTTTTACAAATGCAATCCAATTTATAGCCAATGGAAACTAAAAGAAAGAAAGAATAGATGTGGGCAATGTAAGGAGCACAAAAGAGCCACGCCATTCAGAAATCATTGGCTTGTTCAGAGTGACAGAAACTGTATAATGGAAATCTTCCTTTCTTAGATAAATTACACTTAGCTGATCTATTGTCTGTGAACATAAAATGAAATAGGGAAGCAGAGCAGAAGGAACTAAAAGAAACTGTAACAAAACAGGACAATCTACACATATTTAAATCTTCCACCACAAGAAGATCTCATAAGGAAATCACTGGGAAAAATAGCTCTTGAGAGGTATAATTGATAGGAAAAGTTTTATGGGAAGCTATTATGTCCAACACAAGATAATCCAGGGTTCTTTCAGTCTCTCTGTAAGATATGATATGTTGAGAAATTGACTGATTAAGAGGCATCCCATGAGTTTTGTGACTGTAGTAATGAAGCATACTGCCTTTTTTATGAATGCAGAATAAAGATGGACATAAATATTGGTAAATGTAAGCCACAGTTTTACTTGACAATTTATAGCAAAGCTCAAGAGTTATATGGGAATCAGTCAAGATGTCTCTTTCTTTTCAATGTGCCCTGAAGTATCATTCCACTGCATCAATCTCTACTCTGCAAACATGCTCTAGTTTCTGTCCAACCCACCACTCTGTAGGAGGGAAATTTTCCACCTTGCCATTTCCAGGATCTTATGTGAAACCTTCTAAGAAATCCTTTATCCTTTCATAAATTTTTAAGAAGTTTTTAGAAAGATAGATTAAAAACTAACATGAACTATTATCTAAAATATAGAAGAAAGAAAGAAAGAAAGAAAGAAAGAAAGAAAGAAAGAAAGAAAGAGAAAGAAAGAAAGAAAAAGAAAGAAAGAAAGAAAGAAAGAAAGAAAGAAAGAAAGAAAGAAAGAAAGAAAGAAAGAAAGGGGTTTTTTTTGTAATCACCAAAATCATATATCATAATTTCATTTATTTCTGTACCATACAAAATCTCTGTAAGGGTATCTTAAAGAATATATTTTGTTTAATCAATCCTATCAGTTTGGCCATCTCCACAAATTCCACATTTTCCATTTGAGTTGCTCAAAGTAATCTTTCATAGAAATCTTTCCCATTCTCTAGATTGCAAAACCCTAAATTACAAATCCAGAGGAACTTCCTGAAATTCAAAGTTATCTTCCCACTGTTAATTTCATTCTCAACTGAGATATATTTAAAGTGGTTCCAATTTTGAGACTTCGGGGCTAATCTATAGTAAGTGAAGAAATCTGTACTTGAAGCCCAGTACTGAATGTTTTAGAGGAGAAAAACAGACATTGTCAGAACTAAGATCTGGCTTAAACAGGCCAGATAGTTCTTTGAGTGTTAATTTTAAAAAGTCAGAACTTTTTCTGTGGGGTCTTTCTCATTCAAAACCAGCTGCCATGCTTTTCTCTCCGCTACACATGTTTTGGAGCTGGGAATGGGGAAATAGTATTGCTTTTTTTATTTTTAATGGCTTAAAATAATGGCTTTTGTTTTATTTTGTGTGACTTAGCATTTAGCAGGTGGAATCTTCAAGCATTGTTCTGTCTTAATAGACTACATTGTAAAGAAACTACAATGTTTTGAATGATTTTGTTTCAAAGAAGACATTAAATATTTTTCTGTATAATTCAGTGTTTTAATTATTAAGAACACTTAACTGTCAGCTCTGTTCATGGAAAAATATATTAAAAAAATGAAGTACCTTGTCTATATACTACTAAAACTCTGTTTGTTGTTTGTAACCTTTAATTAGCTGCATCATAGGGCAATGATTTTTGAATCAAAAATCAACCTCAATTGGTACCTCAAATGCATAAACTTAAAGAATGTGTACAAAATCCTACTCCTGAAGAATTGAAATTTCAAGGCTCATCAGACCAGTTGTATTCACAAATGTATAGGCCACCATGAACATGTGACCATAATCCCTACCAACTTCCCACAAAATCATTAGGAAAGCTGGCAGCCAATCAGAAGTTGCTCCTGCTCCCAGTGCTTTTTGGCCAACTTGTGGTCATTCTTTTTAAGTGACTAAATATTAAGAAAGAATAAGCCAATTGGTCATAGGTTATCTAATTAATTAATAAAGCCATTGAATATCCCTTAGTAAATATTCTCAAGCATATTTTAATAATGTTTGCTTAGCTTTGACTTCTGAAATGACTGAGTGAATGAAACAAATAATATAAGTAACTTTCCTTCTTCACAAAACAAATAATTCCATAAAGTTATTGTAAAGTTTTCCCCACTATCATTTCTATTTTACCTAGATAATTATTTCATGCTACTTTAAGACAGTACTTGTCATATACTTCTAGTTGCCTCAATGATAAAATTTTTCAGTATGAGTCTGCAGGTTGTATTTCTTTCTACTCTTTATAGAAGTACAGTTATAGCTGTAGATCATTATGAAGAGACAAATAAAATAGACAAAGCCTCCAAAGATCAACCAACTTACTGCAAAACTGCTGTATCGTTCAATTAATATTATTTTTATGGCCACCAAAAGGCAGGCACAGTTTCTTTCATGACTCTCTTGTTAGCACGATACTCCCACATAGTACCCAATTATTAAGAATCCCTATCCACATTTACATTGCTCTCCAAGTTAGAAAACAGAATAATTAGGAAGCTTCTAGAGTGATTAAATAAGAATGCAAGATCAAGCCTAGATTATGCAAACAATGACATAAGGACAATTTGCCATTCTCACTTTTGTTTCCCTCTCATCTGCACTTGAGAACTAACACCAGATACATGCAGAGCTCAAAAAGCAGTTTACCACATCCACCTCATTTTTTATTATTTATTATTATTATTTCAATTTATATGGCCACCCATCTCATCTAAGTGACATTGGGCAGCTCAAAACAGATAACAATTTTATTATTCTGATTATTATTGGGTTGTGGTTTTTTTTTTTTTTTGGTTTTTTTTTTTTTTTTGTAAGCCATCCTGTGTCACATTTGCAAAACAGGCATCCAAGGAAAAACAAAGAAAGTCCAGGTGCCTCTTGAAAAATCACCTTTGGGTACCTCTGCAATTGTGCATTCATATAGAAAAAAGGCAATGCCCCCAGAGCCGAAGAAAAGTGCTCTGTTTATATCCCTACCCTACTTTTAGAATTAAAAGTATTGCACAATGCTGCAAATTATGTCCTTTGTCACACTTTTAATCTTGCTATGATCTAGATAGTCAGCTACAAAAGCCAGCGGGGATTCTCTCTCAGTTATTTTAATTCATTGATGTTTAGCTCATTAATTACCATCAATCATTGAAAATAATTATCAAAGATGAAATGCAAGGTAAAAAGGAACAGCAATTGTTTGAAAACATCCTGGAAATCAAATGCAACTCTCTGTTAAGGATTCTCTGTCCTGAGCTCTGTTGTCTCCCTCTTTACAGTTTCATTTTATTTCCATTTATATTATTTGAATTTTAAGAGTAATTGCTTGACATAATTAACTTGATCTCCTAAGAGAAACAAATTGCTTCATATTGCAACCATGTACACACGTTGCTACAGTAACTTAATGGGTTTTTATTCTGAACAGATATTTAAAAGTTTGCCACACTGTATATTTTCCCTGGAAGCTGAATTTATATTCATTGGGGATGAATAAGTGCTTTATATTCATTGGGGATTATGTCCTTTTAGGGCTCAGGTGTCAAACTCGCGGTGTCATGTTGCCATCACATGACGTAGCATGATGTTTTTCCCCTTCACAGAGCTGGAATGGGTGTGGTCTGTGTGTGACGCATCTGGCCCGCAGGCCGCTAGTTTGACACCCCTGTTTTAAGGGATGTAGATTATACTAAAACTCAAGGGAAGTCACAATATTTACTCTGCAACTCTTTTCTTTATTTTGCAGAATCATTTAGCACGCATTTAAATTGCAAAAACACAAGTTAAAAATAATGTGGGGATACTCTTATAACCTTTACTTCCCATGTCCTCAAGCATATAGAGGCTTTTAAACATTTTAATGCATTGAATCTTAAGGTTAACCAGAAGCTGCTACATATGTTAATCTGAAAGTTCATAAAAACCTCCCCAGAACAGGAAAACACCCAGTTCATGATTTTAAAGCATGGTTGGATTTCCATGATGTCCCCTAATGCCACATTTTAAATTTCTGTTTTTGCAGGTTGACAGAAGAAGAAGGCACAAGACAGGAAACCTAAGGTGCATGCTTGAAAAAGAGAGACAGGCACATGGGAAACAAATTAAAAGGGAATTTATGTTGCTGGCTGAATTCAAAGGTTCTGTATCTGAAAAGGTTGAAGATATTGCTCTTGTAAATTCTTCAGCATGTCGTAGTAATATTCTTGGGACTATATTCTATCAGGAAAAGCAGGACCTTGAAAAATATCAAAATGCAATATTAAGGAAAGGGTAAGATGGATTTTCTTCATTTCCCCCCCCCCCCCCTATTTTTGCCGCACAAAGGCAGACCTGATGAGGTTGTAGAAAAACAATTTCAGTATATTACTAAAAGCTAGTATGTAGGGCTGGCAGATTTCTTATTCTCATGCAGTAGGAGTTCCTTACCAATCTTCTCTTGCCCAAATGCAAATCATGTTGCTAGGAAACAAACGTACTGTCCTGAAATATGAAGCACACATTTTTATATTTGCTTCTATTAAGTTCAGCTCAATTAAGTTGTACCTCTGGGCTAAAAGCTGTGAACTGAACATTTCTACATAATAAATTATAATGGCATCACAGTAAAATAATGGAAAATTTCAACACAGAGGTATCTCATCAAAACTTATCTAAAACTACATTTATGAAGTATATAGCCAACACAACAACTCTAGAAATAACTATCAAAGTATTCTCAATTATCCAATAGTTTTATAGCTATAGATGGAAGAAAAAATGCTTGATAACCAGTTAACCAGTTAAGTTTATTTACGTAATTTATGTTATTTTCTGTCTATTGTATTAGCTTCTTCCGACCAAGGTTACAAAATCCAGGCAAGGCCTTATAACAAAATAATCCAACCTCTTTTCTCCTCCCTACCTCCCCCCCCCACAATAATCCAAAATACCAAGGGATTTTTAGTAATGATGTTTAGAACTAAGCATCTTACCCAACTTTATAAAATAGCTCTTCTGTATAATTAGCACATTAGTCACTCTGTACAATGGAGAAGAATGAATTATTCAAATCCTGTTCCCAAACTGCTGCTTGATGGCCTTCTATAAGGGCACATTAAAAAGAGAGTAAAGTACAGCAAGAGAAGTCCTCTCCAAGTTGAACTTGGGAACAATAAGAAAGGCAAACTAGGAGATGGAAGGCATGTTGATAGCCCCCTATTTTATGATAATGGTGAAGATATAAAAGAAGGAAAAAGCTACCGAAGCAAGATCAAGAGTCATTACTTATTAACAGAAAAGATGGGACAGAGGTAATACTAGTCACTATGCTTTAAAGCTCCAATGCAGTATAGGACAGAATGATTGGGTAGTCTAATTAGAAATAAAACCATGAATAGCCTTTTTTTAACAAGCTCCAAGCAGAACACATTTTCCCTGAGCTATAAATTCAGAATACGAATCTAGGGATGCTTGGAACTTCTTCACACAGTATTCTTTTGAGTATACCCATAAAATTTTACCTGTATATATATGTGTGTGTGTGTGTATTTGTGTGTGTGTGTGTATTCTTTAGAGATGATAAATCCATATTTCCAAGAACATGTACACCATGTGCAGTGGTGGGATTCAGGTAATTTAACAACTGGTTCTCTGTCCTAATGATTTCTTCCAACAACCAGTGTGCCAAACTGCTCAGAAAGTTAACAACCGGTTTTCCCGAAGTGGTACGAACTGGCTGAATCCCACCACTGACCATGTAGTTGTAGTGCACTAGAACTGGAACTGGCAGGAGCATCCATGAAATCTGAGATATGACTGGGAGACTATGATATCCAGTGGAAAGATTCTCATTGAAAATCAATCTAAAAGAAAAGTTTCATTTAGTGAATTTTTGTTTCATTTCCTGATGAATTACATTGAAATGTAGAACAGAATAGTATCAAACTGCCTTAAATGGAAAAAAACTTAGAATTCAACAGCCAAATTTTCTTAATACCCAACCAAAACTTTATTGTTAAAAAGTTTCTACAAGATGGCTGAAAGAATTTAACAGGAAAGAAAGTCATAATGGAAATAACATGTTGGCCTCTGTACAATATTTTGGTTCCCTCTAGTGGGTGATTGAACTAAATCCAACACTGCTGTCCTTAAAAACTAACCACACACACACACACAGAGAGAGAGAGAAAGACATAACACAAAACAGACACACACAGAGAGAGAAAGTAGTGGTTTTTTTAAAAAAAAGAAAAGCAAGAAAGCACATTTCTATGCATGGGGTAAGGAAAAATACTCTTCATTAAGATTTAACTGCGAGAACTTACAGCTGGAGTACTGAATTTTCAGAAGTTTTGCTTTCACATATTTCATATAGAACAGCTTTGCATATATTATTTGTTTTATATGCTCTTAAAATGATTGAATGTTAACAAAAACGTTATTATTCAGCTTATTTACTTTAATGCATTTATTGTGATGTTATAAGGGGATTCACGTGCCTATGAAATGGCAATTGAAGATAATATGGAGATAACATACATCTCTTTATCTTCTGATTTGATATGAGTTTCCTTCTACTGGAATAGTTTGGCAGTTTCTTTTCTATGCCAAGCAAAGGAATTCTCCATGTTATCTTTCCAAGTTTCTATTCCATTTAACGAAAGAAAATTTGCTTCCCAAATTCGTTAAGAGGAAAAATGTTTTCTGATAAATTCTCCTAAGCTGAATGCAACATTTAGTGTACGTATGAATTTCTCATCTCTCAGCCCCTCCATCCTCCCAATTAAATCCCAAAGAAAGACAAAAGAGGAAGCACCTCTCATTAGATTTCTGCTACTGCTTTTGGGGAGGTCTACTGCAGAAACCTACGTCCTCTGGAAAAATTCAGGGAAATAATCTACTTAATTTTTCTGTCCATTGGTGGGAAAATTCTGCAAGGTGACAAACACCCAGAATTTACTTTCTTTCTTATAGACATAAAAGGCTGCTTTCTATTTGGGCATATCATTGGTTTCTGTAGTTCAGTATCATTTCTAACAGGCTTTTCCCAACTGGGAAAGCTTTAAATGTTCAGTTTTTATCAATCCTGAATCATTGTTTGTGATGGATGGACAAAATACAGGAAAGAGCCCACACAGGAGAAGTCTAGTCTGTATCAATCATGAAAAAGCATAGATCCTCCTGTTGTCTTGCCCTGGAAAATTGACCACAATATCCAACAACATGAGACTGAGATCCTCTTAATGATGAGAAATATAGTTCAGTATACCAGTCTATACTAATTGAATTCTTCAGATTTTTTTTTTTGTGGGGGGGCAGAAAAGTTTCTCTACCACATTTGGAATTATCAGAAATTGAACCTAGATCCTTTTGCATTCAAAATATATGATCTTACACTAAACTATAAAGGTAAAGGTAAAGGTTCCTTTCGCATATATGTGCTAGTTCCTGACTCTAGGGGGCGGTGCTCATTTCTGTTTCAAAGCCAAAGAGCCAGCACTGTCTGAAGACATCTCCATGGTTATGTGGCCGGCATGACAAAATGCCAAAAGCGCACAGAATGATGTTACTTCCCACCAAAGATGGTCCCTATTTTTTCTACTTGCATTTTTTACGTGCTTTCGAACTGCTAGGTTGGCAGAAGCTGGAGCAAATGACGGGAGCTCATCCCGTTATGCGGCACTAGCGATTTGAACCTCTGAACTGCCAACCCTTTCGATTGACAAGCTCAGTGGCTAAGCCACCACATCCCCTTACACTAAACTATACCCTTCCCCAATTACCAAAAGTCCACAAACCTGAGCAAATGACAACATACCTAGGTACATATGTACCTACGAACGTATGATGTACATACATGCATACATGACACTTTGTTTCCACTGAAAATATTTTAAATACTTCTCAAGTTATACTATTAACTAAACTGACTGTAAATGAAATGAATTATTGATAGAAATTGAGAACAAATCTATTCAATTTAATCTTTTTCTTTTGCAGAAAAGGATATGTACTGAATGTTAACTGCTTTTTTTCCACTGAACTCTGTGGCATATTGCAGAATAATAAGTTGTAAATGAACTTGCCATTCTGGATAAGAAACAAATAAATTAATTTGGTATTCTCAAACTTTAGCAGTGTTGATGGAATCCTATTAAATATATAAAAGTCATGGTGAGAAAGAGGTGAATTCAAGGAAAATCGCTAATTTCAAACTTTGTTTCATTACATTTCTATGTAAACTGGTATCTCATTGTATCTATATATTGTTAGAGGTACCATATTAAAAACTGCATTCTTTTAAGTTGATATTGACTAGTTGACTGGTCAACTTTAGTTAAGTTGACTAAACTTATGTTTGGCATGTGAACAAGAAAATCTCCTAATAGGTGAGGAATTTTTTCATTCTCCCACCGCCTTATAAGGATTTAGAAATAAAATAAGGGAGATAATAAGGAAAGAGAACAATGGCAGTGACCAAATTAAAAAAATGTACTGAAAAATATTCCCTTTTACAGAACACAGGTTTTTGACTATTTATGTATTGTTTGAGGCTGACAGTAAATTTTGGAGCCAGTTCAGGCCCAAATTTACCACATTTATCACAATATTTTAGAGGCTTTTTCTGAATAGTCTGTCATGTGAAATTTCTCAAAATTGTTTCAAAATGGAAATGGCCGTGTTATTATGACAACAGAGAGCAGTGTCTTTTTTCTTTTCAGTAGGATTCTTTATTTGTTTGGGGAAGGAAGATTAGTTAGTTCCTCTATTGCCAGTAGTTCTTACAATAGTGTAGAATAAAAGCAAGATAGACAATTTAATCCATCATCATCATCATCATCATCATCATCATCATCATCATCATGAAAATATTGCATGGTCAATTTGCACAAAAGATCAAGGGAAACTGGATAAAGATAAAACCTGGCAATGACTTATAACTAGAACATTGAAAAGAAATGGAAGGCTTCATTTTGGTTGTGGAAGAATAAGCTTTACAAACTAATACAATCACTGTAAGAATTGAAAAATCACCAAATGATATAAAGTGCAGATTGTGCAAAGAAGCAGAAGAAACAGTAAATTCCTGCAAGAAGATTTCACAGATTATAGACAGTGACATAACAGAGTCATGAAAACAATTCACTGCAACATCTGTAAACATTATCGTGCACCAGTCATGGTAAATTAGTAGGAAATAGAGTTGAAAAAGTAGTTGAAAGTGAGCTTTAAATATTGTAGGGTTTCTGATAAAGTCTTGGCTAATAACATGCCAAATATGTCTCTGGTTAAAAGAAGGAAGAGTGGATAATTTATGTGATAGTATACCAGAGGATAGTATTATGTTAGGTGCAAGATTGGAGAAGATCACAAAGTATTAAGATCTGAAAATTAAAACTTAAAGTATATGGCATAAAGAGGCCATGATAGTCCCAGTGGTTATTAGCATACAAGGTGCCATACCAAAAAATCTTGGATGGCACTTAGAAAATCTACACACTGACAAATTTTCATCTGTCAATTTGAAAACTGCTTGGATTTGCACATATACTACACAGATATAATATAACATCCTAGTTTTTGGGAAGAACTAGATGCATATGAAGGCCAACAATAATTAAAGAACTGGCAGATGTATCTTCACATTGTTATGAACAGATAATATTGTTCACAGATAATACTACTAGTAGTAGTAGCAATAGTAATACTAAACAACAAGATAATTCATTAGAAACAGCAAATGGGTAAAAGCAGCAAAGGCTAAACATGCATAACATGGATTTCTCTCCAACCAATAAAATATATAATAATGAGGGATTCAGGTCAACAACAACAATATATTTGATGTGTACAATCCCCATGGCTAAATGTGAAAATCCAGTACTGGAAATGAATGAACTATATGTCATGATTTTGCTCACTTGGAACCCAATTTTTAACAGGATGTGCAAAAACCAATGTTTGTTTCTTTGTTTGAATAAATCAATAGGTAAAGAGATTTAATTGTTGCTCGGGAAAGAGGAGGAATTTTGAGGAGGAATATCTTCTAAGATATTTCCATCCTACCCTAATCAAAACCTTTTAACTGGGAGAAAAATTAAAATTTCAATATATTTAAATTCATATATAATTGGCCTATTCATTGTAATGCTTTGCTGCTATTGCTGATCTTGGGTGCTAGTATAGTATATAAAAATATTAATCTTCTGTTAATTGGCCCCTAGCCTCATGTTCAAACACTTTTTTTTTATTGAAAAGTTTTACAAAAAGTTTACATATTCCCCTCCCTTCCCTGCCTCAACCTCCCCCCTCCCCCCTCCTCTTCCCAGAGCAAATTACAGGGTATAAACTTCAACAATCATAATCAATCCTAGTCTAAACAATTATGACATTCCACATCTCTTGTTCCTTCAATTCCCTAATTATCCGCCCAGTTTTATTACTTAAAGGCACACCAAATATCTATATAATCATTCATAACCTATCTGCAATTTCTTATTCCGGTATTTATTTTGAATATAATCTATCCATCTTCTCCAGTCTCTTAAATATCTTTCATTTGAATGATCCTTCAAGTACGCTGAGATTTTTGCCATTTCCGCTAGATTTGTAACTTTCATTGTCCACTCTTGGATTGTAGGTAAATCTTGCCTCTTCCAATATTGTGCCACCAACAGTCTTGCTGCAGTTATTAAATTCAAAATCAATTTAGTCTCTATAACTGTACAATCCGTAACTATACCCAGCAGAAACAGCTGTGGTGTAAATTTCAACCTCTTTTTAAGAATATTTTATAAAATCCACCAAATTTTTATCCAAAACGCTTTAACCTTTTTACATGTCCACCAAATGTGAAAATAAGTGGCATCCTCACAATTACATCTCCAACATTTTTGTTGTACATTCGGATACATACGAGATAGCTTTTTTGGGTCTAGATGCCATCTATAAAACATTTTATAAAAGTTCTCCCTTAAATTTTGCGCCTTGGTAAATTTCACATTTGTCACCCATATTTTCTCCCACGTTTCCATCATTATTGGCTGTTCAAAATTCTGCGCCCATTTTATCATACAGTCCTTAACTAGCTCTGTTTCCGAGTCCATCTCTATCAATATATTATACCATCTTTTTATGTGCATTGGGCTTTGGTCTCTAATTTGTTTAATTACATTTTCATCACTTTGTATAACACCAGTTTTCTGGTCTTTTCTCCATCTGGCTTGTAATTGTACATATTGAAACCATGTTTGAGTTATTTTCTCCTCTTTCAACACATTCACAGATTTTAATTTTAATATACCTCCCTCCATAATGAGAATATCTTTATACGTAATTACATCCTGTCTACTTTCTATACTCGCATTCTCTATTGCGTGCCTGGGTGCTGTCCATATAGGTATGTTTTCATTTAACTTATATTGATATTTCTTCCAGACACACAATAAAGCATTTCTCAGTATATGACTCTTAAATGCTCTATCCACCCTTTTTTCATACACTAAATAAGCATGCCAACCATAGACCAGGTCATGCCCTTCAATATTCAATATCCTTCCATTGTTTGTTAAATTAATCCAATCACTAATTGCTGATAAAACAGCTGCTTCATAGTACAATTTTAAATTTGGCATTTTCAATCCTCCTCTTTCTCGTATGTCCTGCATTATTTTCAATTTTATCCTTGGTTTCTTACCTTGCCATACGAACTTATTAATACCTTTCTGCCATTCTTCCAGGTTGGCATCCTTTTTTAGTATTGGTATCATTTGAAAGAGGAATAAAAACCTAGGTAAAACATTCATTTTTATAACTGCTATTCTACCCAACAAGGACAGTTTTAATTTTTTCCATTTATCCATTTCAGCTTGTATTTTATACCATATCAGTTCATAATTATACAATTTACCATTAGAAGATGCAATATAAACTCCTAAGTACTTGACTTTTTTAACTATTTCACATCCCGTTACCCTTTGTAACTCCTCTTTTTGATTAGCTGTCATATTTTTAACTATCATCTTTGTTTTTCCAATGTTTATCTTAAACCCAGATACTTGACCATACTGTTTTATTATATCAATCAAAACCTTTGCTGATTCCACTGGATGAGTTAAGGTCATAACCAAATCATCTGCAAATGCCCGTATCTTATATTCATAGTCTCTAACTTTGATTCCCTTTATCTCATCTATATTACGTATTTTGTTTAACAGCAACTCCAAAGTTAATATAAATAATAATGGCGATAAGGGACATCCCTGCCTCGTACCTTTTTCAATTTTAAAAGTTTCTGTCAAACTGCCATTAATAATTATCTGAGCTGTCTGTTCCTGATATATTGCTTTTATGGACTGCATAAAGCAATTCCCAAATTGCATCCTATTAACCACTCTCAATAAAAATTGCCAATCTAATCGATCAAAAGCTTTTTCCGCATCCAGAAATATAAGCACCGCGGGGATTTGGTTATTCCTTTCCAATATGTCAACAATTTGTCTTACATTATTTTTCATTTTTCTACCTTGTATAAAACCAGTTTGGTCAGCATGAATCATTTTTTGCATTACTAGCATTAACCTATTTGCCAATATCTTAGCAAATATTTTATAATCTGTATTCAATAAGGATATGGGTCTATAATTTTTGGGTTGTGTCAAATCTTGATCTTCTTTTGGAATTAACGAAATAAAAGCTGTTTTCCATGAAGGTGGTACCCCTTCACCCAGCTGAATTCTATTAAATAATTCTTTAAGAGGTAGAACCATCTCCAGTTGTAAATATTTATAATACACAGCTGTTAATCCATCCGTGCCAGGAGCCTTACCAGTTTTTAACTGTTTAATTGCTGAGAGGATCTCCTCCTCTGTTATTAATTGATTTAACCGTTCTCTTTGTTCCTCTGTAACTATTGGAATATTCTGTCTATCCAAATATGTCTCTACCCCTGCACCTTGTATTTTGTCTGCAGTATACAGTTTTGCATAAAATTCTAAAAATGCCTTTTTAATCATATTTTGGTGATACACCTCTTTACCTTTATACTCTATTTTCTCTATGGTATGAGATTTTTGTTTTTTCCTCAGCATGTATGCCAACCATCTACCTGGTTTATTTGCATTACAAAAAGTATTATGTTTAGGATATTGTAGATTGGTTGCCACTTGGTCTGAAAGCATCATATTAAATTGCCCACGTAATAAACTGATCTCTTCTTTGATTTTCTTATCCCCTGGGTTATCAATTAACACCTTTCTTTTTTCTTAATCTCTTCTTCTAATTCCCTCCTTTTCTCCACTTGTCTATGCCTATAAGCATTATTCATATTTATCAAAACTCCTCTCATATATGCTTTACTAGCATCCCATCCCATATCCATAGATGTTCCCTTGTTCATATTAAAAACAAAAAATTCCTTCATTAGTTTTTTACATTCTATTACATTTTTCTCATATCTGAAAAGGTTTTCATTTAACCGCCAAGATCTCCTAGCTCTTTCCCCACACTCCAGTTCCATCCAAACTGGACTATGATCAGTTAAAATTCTGGGACAAATCTTTATCTTCTTTACCCTGGAAAAAAAAATCATTTGTAATTAATATAAAATCAATTCTTGAAAAGGATTGATGTCTATCTGAAAAAAATGTAAAATCTTGTTCTCTATAGTTCCGTTCACGCCAAATGTCTCTTAATTCCATATCCTCCATCATATCAAAAAAAGTCTTAGGCAGTCTGGATCGCAATTTGGTAGATTGTACTATTCTTTTCTTATCAATACTAGGGTCTAACACTCCGTTCCAATCTCCCATCAATATACATGAATTATAATCCCAATGTAATAATTTTGTATGTATCAACTTATAAAATTTCTCTTGCTGTTGGTTGGGAGCATATATCCCCAATAAAAGTGTTTTCTTTCCTTCTATCATTATCTCAATTGCCAGAAATCTTCCTTGTTGATCTGCTCAACTAATTTAGCCATCAAATCTCTTTTCAAGTAAATCACTATTCCATTCTTTTTTTCTGGGGCTGATGCAACAAAATGTGTTCCCAATTTTGTATTTATTAAATATTTTTGATCAGTTGTCCTTATATGTGTTTCCTGCAGGCATATTATTTCATTTTTAAATTGTCTCAAGTGGTGAAATATTTTCTTCCTTTTTTGTGGTGAGTTTAAACCATTTACATTCCAGGTTAAGAACCTAGAAGCCATCCTCAGACTCTCGAAGCTTGGTGAGAACCACTTGATATTCCTCTTGGAATTTTCTTTTGGGTCTCGCCCCTCCCACAGCTTCTGCACCAATATTCACTTCTTGTGATAAAGCCTGCTCTTGTAACTTTTTTAACTCTTCAACTTTACGTTTAGTAGCTGCTCTGGTTTGTCTTTGATCTTTGCCTTCTTGTTTTTCAACTATATCCCATGCTTGGACAGCACTTGAAAGTTGCAGTACCTCCTCCTGCATACTCATAGCTCCGCCTTCCAACTGCTTCTGCAAATCCTCTTTCCTTCCCTCTGTCGCCTCTCTTACTTTTTTACCTCCTGGCACTGGTGGTTGTCCAGCCTTTAGTATGTTACTATAAAAATCTCTTGCTTTGCATATTGTATTGAGACGATATCGCTCTCCTGCATAGTCCACCGATAATCCAACTGGGACTTCCCATCTGTATTGTACCTGTCAATTCCTCAGCTCATCTGCCAGAAAAGCATACTCTTTCTTGGATTTCAGCATTTTGGGTGGTATTTCTTTAAATACTGCAACTTCTTGTCCTGCCACTTGCAACTTATTTTTATAGGCAGCTTGTAAAATCTCACTTCTAATCCTTTTAGTGACAAAGTAAATCACAACATCTCTTGGTAGTTTCCTTTCTAGCTACCCATGAGTTAACACGATAGATCCGGTCCATTTGCCATTCAAGTTCACCTCTGGGCACTCCTATAAACTGTGCCAGAGCATCTTCAAAGATCTCTTTCAAATTTTCCTTCAGATTTTCTTTCAAGCCTCTTATTCTCACGGCAAATTCCATCATCTTATATTGTGTCAACAACATTTCAGCTTCTGCTTTGTCAATCTTAGTTTGTGATTCCTCAACTTTACCATCTAAAATCTCATTGGCTTGAACAACCTCATCAATTCTATCTTCTACATGACTAACATGTTTTGCCAGTCCCTGGAGTGCAAAAACTATATCTTCCCTTATGTGTTGATTTCTTGTCTTAATTATGTCCTTCATTTCTTCCATTTGATCTGAGACTCCTTTAAATGCAAATGCAATGTCCTCTTTAAAACCTTCTTTAATTTCTTTCATGGCTTCCTGAAACATCTCAAGTGTTAACATTTGTGCTTGTGGTTGTAATTGTGATTGTAATTGAGCTTGTGTATCTGCCGGAGGCAATAAAGTTTGCAACTTGCTAGTTTGAGCTGGGGAACTTCCCGCACTCCCTGCTTTAGGCAACACCAATTTTGTCTGCTTTGAAGCCATTTTAAAATTACACAGTCTCAGAAACAGTTCTTATAGCCAGCGAAGAAAAATCAGAGAGTCTTTAAAATCTTTAAATTTTGATTCCCAAAGTCCAAGATATAAGGTTAAATCCAAAAAGTTTTAAGCGGAGTTGTTAACTGATAGGCATTAATGAGTTAACAAGCCTGTAACAACTTTCTTCTTAACTTTCACTTTCGTCTCTTTGTCTTAACGAACCAGCGCCATCTTCCCCTCCCTTTCCACTCCAGCTCCGCTCTTATAGGCTCGAAAAGAAGCGATGTTCAAAGGAATTAAAGTATAAGTACTTGCAATTATGTAGTCTCCTGTTTTTGTTCTGCCTGCTTCAATTTTCTCTTTGTATCAATTAGTAGCAGGGGCGGACGTGGCGTTTTGTTCTGCCTTCTGGCAGAGGTGTCCCGGCTTTGGAGCTTTCCCAGGTTCTTGGGGAGCTCACACCTTTCAAGCCCCAGAATTAATTCTAGGGCTCTTATGGAGCTCTACCCTGCACCTGGCTGCTCGCTTCCCCCTCTTCTCCAGGGGGGGAAGGTTCTTCACCACTAGACAGCTGATTTTTTGCTGTTCTAGCGGCTAACAAAGTCGCGGGGCTAGCGCTCACCCAGGGAGCGTCCTCAACGTCCTATGGAGCCGCCGGAAGTCCGCCTCATGTTCAAACACTTACAGCATGAGGAATTTAAAATGGTTGTTTGTCACCAATAATGCAGAGATTTTGTATTAGCTGACCGTTTTAATGTACTATGGTGTATAAAGGCTCCAGTGTTAAAGGTTAAGAAGAAAGCAATAATGTGGGACATTAATGCAAGGAGGAATACAGAAGTATTTAAAGCACTTAAGGGCAGCAAGATTCATAGAAGGTCTAAGAGTCAGAAACCAATGCTGTATTAGAAATTCAGTTTCTATGTTTGAACTTTAAGAAACCTCATCAATTTTTAATCTCTCTTAAATAGTATCTCCTTATCAATAGACCTTTATTCATGAGAAATGCTGTTGTCCATAACAACAACAGAGCTGAGGATGTATCCTTCAAAGACTATGTAACACTTTGATCAAACTCAGGATTCCTAGAAACAAATCACTTTTCAGTGATATCTTCCAAATAAATATCCCCGAGGCTAGAAGAGGGAAATCACACAGACTTTGACTGGGTTACCATCAAATGTTTCTCAACTTTTTCAAAATTCAATTTAACTAACATCCATACTATATTTGTGGAAGATCCTTCTGTATTTATTTTTACCATTCTAATTAAAGGTGATTGGGGAAAAAGCCTTCTGAGAATGGATTTAGAAGCAAAGCCATTTTTTTAGGGGAAGGGGAAAAAATATTGGAAGTTGGAGGACAAATTTTGGCACACCCTTCATTCTATCACTTTGTAATATCAGTTCTTGCATTATAAGCAGTATTTGTTTAACTGTGGGATCCTTGATATGTACAACTCTTGCATGATGTTGCAAAGTATCACGTCTTAGCAAAAATCATGATTTTGAGTGGAGACAATGACATGGCAAAAGTCACTAACCTGCTGGGTTTACATCCACATAAAAACTGTGTTTCTTCTTCCCACTTCTTCTATTTAGAATGCCTGTTACCATGGACTCTGTTGTCTTTTTTAATAATCTTGCTTCTCTCTTTGGTTACATACTATATTGAAAATTACCCACTGCAGCTGTGTAACATGTTTTATTCATTTCCCCTAATACTGCTCATCGTCACAAGATTATTCTGCAGTGATTTAATTTCTAGCCCCACTAATTTTGTCTTAATATTAATTTTTGAGCATCTTATTCCTGCTGTACCAAAATTTTCATTTACTTTGTTTCTACGCCAACACAGCTCTGTTTTCCTGCCCCCTTTTCTCATTCTTTCTCTGCCAGTTTTTTTCCTCATACCATGCAAATTAGATTAAAGAAAGCATATTATTTTATGTGAAGAGTCTCTATGGACATATAAACACTTGCTCAGATATCTATATCCAAGCCTGGATGTTGGTGCTTAGTTACTCAGAAAACTGATATCATAACAAATGATCAAATTGTTTTTAACAATTAGAAAAAAATAATTTAATAATACTTTCTAATCAAACTGGGCACAAATGATTTAAAAGTCCTAAAATGAGGGCAAATAAACAAGAATATAGTTGCACAGAAATTCAAGACAATGGAAGTCCTGTTGAAAATGTGTGGGTAGAAGGAGGAATAAACACCAATAGTACTATCATGGGAATTTATTCTAGACCATCTGGACAGGCTGAAGATACAGACAAGATCTTTCTTGATCAGATGTCCATTCTTTTAAACAGGGATGCAATAATAAAAATTGGGGAGTTAATTATCCTGACATCTGCTGGAAATCTAACTCTGTTAAGAATCAAAGATTCAATAAATTCCTGTCCTATCTTGCTGAGAACTTCATTTTTCAAAAGATTAAAAAAGAAGAATAAAGAATCTGCTATTCTGGATATAATTCTTATCAACAGGAAGGGAGAACTGAAGTTGACTGCTATCATGGGATAAAATAATCATGTAATCTTTGAATCTGTGATATCCAGGGATTGAGAAACTGAGAAGAATCAGACCTGCATCCTGAATTTAAGAAGAATGGATTTTGATGAATTTCTGGGCAAAGTAGGTCAATCTAATGCCTTGAAAACCTGAAAGAAAAAGGTATCCGGAAAGTATGAAAAATCCTACGAAATTAAACATTGAAGGAACAACTGTGAGCAACTTTGTCTAGTGGTTAAGACAATAGGCTAGAAACCAAGAGAGTATGAGTTGTAGTCCCATTTTAGGCAACCATGAAAGCTGACTGGGTGACCTTGAGCCAGACACTCTCTCAGCTCAACCCACCTCAGAAACATGGTTGTTGTAGGGAAAATGGAAAGAGGAAAGAATATTAGCTATGTTTTCTGCCTTGAGTTATTTATAAAAATAATAAAGGTGGGATAAATTTTAAATTTTAAAAAATCCTACAACAAGGAAAAATTGGAGTTATGATTCTTTAATTTTACAGTCATGCCACCTTGGAGTGATTTCAGAGAGTTCAGTAAATATTGATGTTTTATTTTTAAATCAAACAGACAATGATATGATTATATTTACCCTTATAGTATGACATCAGCAACTTTGTCCTTATAACCCAGGATAAAAATAAATCAGTAATAACCTAAGATGCACACCAAAGATAATATCCTAATAAGTTAAGAGTACAATTTGGTGTGGGTGTGGAATTGGTGGTTCTCCACCAGTGGTACTTCTCTAAAATAGCATCACTCCAGGTGGCTTTGAGTTCACTGCTTTTCTTCCTTCTTTTGTAGATCTGTAAGAACATATCACTTTTGACCAATTCTACCTCGTATGATTAATCTACAGACCAAAATATGAGATGCCTTTTTCTTACAGCAAAATTCATTTGGGGCTTCATTTGTGCTTCACTAATAGTTTTGAAAAATCAGAGCCCCCCTCACAGCGCTCATATATTGAATAAGATGCCAGTATTTTATTATTTGTCTGTTCTCAACCTTTAGGCAGTTAGCAGGATGACTGTTCCAAAACAACATTGTTAAATTCAATCAAAACATGGAGGCATATTTTGTACAGTTGCAAAAGATACATTTACAATTTTGTGGTAACCATCATACATAACAGAATAATTTTAACTGATAACAAATATGGGCCAGGATTCAGGGAAACATGCCCCCCCCCCCAGGAATTCCCAACCATGAAAATATTTTTTAAAAGTAGAATGCCCAGTAGAATGGAAGTCAAAATTCTGAAGCAAAATATTTTTTATATTAGTCCTCTTTGAGTTGTTTTAGCTTCAGAAGTTTTTTCTTCCTTAGCAAAAATATAGTTTGTGTGTGTGCATGTGTACATTTGTATTTGAGGCAGCTCAAGCCTCTTAATGTATCACCTTTTTTGCATGGTAATATATCATTTTTCCTATTGCTTGACTAATTATTTGCCATGAAGTTGGTGTTTACTTCTAGTGACTCCATAGATAGATTTTCTCTACAACACTCTGTCCCCAACCTAGTCCTTCAGATTTACCAATGGTGCACCTATCACTGCTGTAATTGAGTTCAACAATTTTGATTGGTCATCCTCCCCTTCTCCTTCCTTCCATCTTTCTCAGTATCATAGATTTCTGTATATATTTGAATGTAGAAAACAATCTGTTAGGATATTTATTAAAGACACTCTGAGTGTCTAAATTTCACCAATGCAAGGTCCTTCAGTTATAATTTTTAACAAATTGAGATGTTTTATTTAAAAAGAAAAAAAATGAATATAATGCTGACACAATTTCAATGATACAGTAATCACAGTGTTAAATTATAGTGTAGATGCCTTCCTTTTAGAAGTCAATGGTCAATGAAGAAAATTTCCTAGCAGAGGACAATATTTGAGGATATGGAAATAGAGATATTGTTCACTTTTACCTAAAGCAAAAATTCAAATTTGAATGTCAATCTCTCTATTCAAGAAAAGAAGAGTATTACCTTCAACAGAAAACCAGGGCTGTTGTGCTAAAGCTGCCAACACTTTTCAAAAGAGACTTGGCATACCCTTTCTCTTATTATTTTCCAATATGATTGGAAGCATGAGAGTCTTGAAGAGTGATGTCCCTTTGGATCACATTTTTACCATAAAAATGCAGGTTGCTTGACAAAGCAAATAGTTTTTTCAAAGTTATGTACAACCTGCATAACAGAGCCCTGGTAGCGCAGCAGACTAAAGCACTGTTATTAACATCAGCTGCCTGCAATTACTGCAAGTTCAAATCTCACCAGACTCAAGGTTGACTCAGCCTTCCATCCTTTCTAAGATAGGTAAAACGAGGACCCAGATTGTGGGGGCAATAAGATGACTTTGTACAAAATATACAAAAGTATGAAGGCTATTGCTTAACACATTGTAAGCCACCATGAGTCTTCGGAGAAGGGCGGCATATAAATCAAATTAAAAAAAAAAAAACCTAACTAGTGGCCATTTTTGAATTAGTCTGAGATTTGCATTAAAATGTGAGCTGTAGAAAAATTGCATCTGTTGCTATTCCAATTCTGTTACTATCTGAATTCTTACTTATCAATGAGCCTTTATCTTTATTTTTCTTTATCTGGATGCTGAATGATAATACTAGTACTATTATCCAGAGAAAGGAGAAGGAAGAGGATAAATGGGGAAAGTTTTTTTTCCAGTACACATCTGCATCTTTTATGACACTAGTCAAGTAGCATTTGGGATGTAATTCTCCCAAAGGCTATACTGCAAATGAGGTGGGAGAAAAAATTTACAGCTTGAAAATTTTTACCACAGAAAAGCACTTTTAAAGTATGGTGGAAAAACAATTCAAGTAATGTGAAAGAAACTGCAAAATTCTTTGTTATCCTGCATTCATGGCTAGAAAAATATGTAAATATTAGCATATGTTTGAAAATATTACATAAAATAAATATTTTTCTAAAGTAACATAAAAATATTAAAAATTGTCAATTGTGGGAAGCAAAATATATAATCTATAGTGATTGTGCTAAATTCTTTGGGGGGGGGGGGGTTGGACATAATTCATAATTCATTGATATATTTGTTGGAATATTTGAGTACATGCAGTCCCAAAGGTGCTTTTTCAAGAGGCAACTGGACTTTTCTTTGAAGAAGCTTTTTGGAAGAGAAGAAAAACCAGAAAATCCAGTTACCTTTAATAAAGTGCCTTTGGGACAACCATGACCTGGATGACTGAGAATCTCCATAAATGAGTACATGCAGTCTTTATGGGGATCAGATTCTGCTGCTTTGTGTATCCTTTTTTCCTGCTGCATGAATTCATGCTATTCAGTGTATATAGTGAGTGCACCTAACAAACTAGATATCTAGCTTCTGTTTCTATTGAATAAATCCTCATGTATGAAATGCCATGTGTAGTGATTTATGTTTGATTCCAAAATAATGGTTTGTACCACACAGGAGTGCTAAGATACCACTGTCTGCAATTCTTTAAAGCAGCTATGTCCTAAGAACTGCACTGCATTGTCCTGTGAAAAGATTAATCAGCTTTCAAAAACTGAAGGTAGCAGATATGCTTACACTGACATTACATACTGATGCACTTGTAAGAAACTGAATATGAAGTACTGTACAACTGTTATATGAAAGCTTAAATCTGTTCGAATGGGCCAAATATTTGATACCAGTCCATTAAAATCTGTGGATTTTTTTTTGTTTGTTTCAAAGAGAAGATATTACATATAAAATAAACTACCGAGACAAAAAGAAAAATTACAGATAAGGCAGAAAGAAATAATAATAATAATAAAGAAGTATGCACAACATACACAATCAACATTAAACACTGAACATACATTGCCCACCCTGGTTGAATGTTGGAAAAATATATCTCAAATCTAGTAAATTCCTCCTTTGCATAGTGGATCTACAAATAATTATGAACTTTCTCATCTATACTTTCTATATTTGGTATATTACTATTTTACATCACTATTACTTAAGAAATATCTCATATATAGAAATATAATATCTATTAATCAGGTCAACCCAAAATCTTAGTTATAAAAACAAATTATTAACTGGTATCTTCCCCCCCACCCCCCAAAAAAATAAGCTGATCTTCAAAACCCTCTGTTAACAGTCTACTGTTGTATTTAATTTGCAGAAACTCCATGAATAGCTTCCAGTGTCTTATAAAATTGTCCAAAACCAGTCCATTAAAATATTATTAAGCAGCACACTTTGAGATTAGAATCTGGGTATGACGTCTGAAATACAAATTAATGATGAATTTGCTGAGTAAAGTCAATAAATACATGAAATAGACCAGGGGTGTTAAACTGGCAGCCCATGGGCCAGATGCATCATGCGCAGGCCATGCCCACCCCAACTCCGCAAAGGCAAAAAAATGTCACAATATGCCACATGATGTCACATGACATGATCAAGTTTGACACCTGTGAAATAGACGATAGTACCTGATATTTTACTTACGGGACACAGAAATATTCATATTAGACATCCAAATTCTACCCAATAAAGAAACCCAGGTTGTGCTTTTGCAATGAATTGTGTGACAATTAGGCAGAATGCAGACAAACTAGGGGGTATATCTATAGAACATGATTTTTGGATTTTGGACTTAATGTGTATATCTGCCCCATTTCATGAGTACTGTGAAAAGAAAAGGCATCTGAGAATCAGAAAACCATATCTTTGGTTTTTTCTCCTTCCCTTTTAAATGTACGATCTGCCAAATGAACAAAAGTGAATTAGTTTGCATTAACAGCCATCAGTGGTAAAAACAATGCATTAGAAATAATCACCTAGAACAATGTTTTCTAACCAGCTGCTAAACCAAGTAATGTATTTATTTTATTGCACATTTGCATAATAGGGCAAACTAGAAAGTCTCTCTAACAGATGCGATGGTGGCAGGGAGATTTGATTACTGGCCTCTGTTATTAATCACTGCACAAATCTTAAATGATTTGTTTCTACAGTTTGATCAATTTACATCAGAGCACTTGCATTTATGCACACAATGTGGAGATAAAACATCTGTTCACACCTTTGCTGGCAGCATTGATTTTCTTATCAGGCTTGAAGTTCTGCAGTAAGTGAGGCACAAGAGAATTCACCAAGAGACTAACAACACTGGAAAAAGAAAGATTCAGTGTTAGCACTGAGAATAATTCATAGTTGAAAGATATTTCTCCGAGCTGGTAAAACCTATATTGTGCTTATTAGCTGGACTCAGGTTAGCATCTAGTATAGAAATAAAGCAGGAGGAAAATCCATAGGTTTTTTTCCCCCAGATTTGCATTATAGTACAAAGTAGGAATATATACAAAAGGTAAACTATATGACATATTTTTAATATCACTTCTTTGTTGTATTTCTCAATACTTTAGATGGAATTAAATATTTCACCATAGTCAAAGATGAACACACAGAGACATACAAAGGGAACTATCCAAAAAACAACATGGGGTTGAGTTACATAATAGTTTTATAGTAATGCCTTTATTCAGTTTCTGAAAGGTAATATTTTCTAGGTTAATTTTAAAACATATTTTTCATATATGTTTAATAGATAAATTATAATTTATATTCCAGGATCCAAGACACAGGTTTATATCCAAGTTATATTTACATAGGGGGTTAAGATGAAAAAAAGTCAGAGTTTGTACATAGAGCATCCGTTTCTGGTTGCCAAGCCACGTAGGCTTTATCTTGACCATTGCATTTTGCACCAGTTGTACAGTAGTTCCCAGGTCATCTTCAAATTCTCTAAATAGACTGTGTGGAGTAATAGTAAATTGAGAGATAGTAAGTATGAATCACTGGCATCTGAGCTTCTTTTTCCAGTTAAGGTTGTAACTGGCATAGCAGCTTAAATTGGGAAATATCTCCCCCATAGCTACTGTTTTAATCCATTGTTGGAGCAGGAGGTATGTATCCATGAAGATCTCCAACTGGTGGATGTTCTTGTTCATATAAAGAGTCAACCTATTGAGAGCAATCACTCAGCTGAGATTGGGTGATTCATCAAAGAAACCAATGCTATTTCATCCTATGTATGTAACTTAATGCAGATGGAAATGCATCCAGATAATTTGCTTCATTTAGGAACCCACAGTATGTAGTTTGTCCAAAAACACCCCAGGAAAGGAATTTGGATACTGGACAAAAGTTCTCAGTACAGCTGGATCAAGAGTTAGCTGCAAGACAGGACACAACACTATCTCTTTTAAGATAGATGGATTAGGGATCACTCTCCAGTCACTCAGGTGATACAGTGGCTCAGTGATTAAAGATGTTGAGCTTGGAAAGCTGACAGCCTGGGTTTGAGACTCAAGCACCGTGAGACAGGGTGATCTTCTGTTGTTGTCCCAGCTCTTAGCAATTTGAAAGCATGCAAATGCAAGTAGATAAATAGGTACCACTTTGATGGGAAGGTAACAGCATTCCATGCATCTTGGTCTTTAGTCATGTTGGCCACATGATCATGGAAATGTCTTCAGAGAATGCTGGCTCTCTTGGCTAAGAAACATAGATGATCACTGCCCCATGGAGTCAGACACACAACTGGCCAGGGGAAACCTTTATCTTTTTTTGTCCAGCCACTCACAGCAGCCTGAAAGAGTCAGGAAAAGCTGTGAATCTAGCCCAATGTGGCATAATTCATACTACATAAAATTCTACCAACTTCCTCAGCTATTACAAGCTTAAACAAATCCCAGATGATATGCAAAACATTACGCCAGTTTAATACATTTGATTCCATCTAAGTGGCACCCAACTCTGAGCAAATATCTAATTAGAATGAGAAAATATCCTAAGCTCATTACAGCAGTCAGCAAGAGCATTGGTGCTCCTGATCATTTCTTCCCAAAATGAAATGAGCAGGGCTGCTGGACTTCAGATGTAGCTAATTGCTAAATGGTAAGAACATGTGCAACTTTTATTGTGCAGTTTAAACATATGTACATATGATCATTAAAATTTTCCTTTTGTTTTTCACCAGGTAGCTCTTTATTTCATTTCTTAGAGGTACTTGATAAACCAAGTAGTAACTCTAGAATTAACAACTGGAGCAGTCACATCCAACATCTTATGTATGTGTGAAATTTCCTGACCATTAGAACAATTAGTTACTGGAATGAGTTGCCTCCAGAAGATGTGAGTGCTCCAACACTGGAGATTTTAAAGGACAGATTGGACAAACATTTGTCTGAAATGGTATAGAGTTTCTTGCTTCAGCAGGGGTTGGATTAGAAGTCTTCCAAGGTCCCTTCCAACTCTGTTATTCACTTACTATGATGTCCCTTTTCCTGTAACAGATTCTTCAGCTTTTTTTCTCATACCTTACCCTGCCAATTAATACAAGCTATCCATCTGATGCCCACCAATTTTTCCTTCTTCTGCTTCCAACTTAATCACCAAACACACAAATCAATCAATCTAAAGGGATAGCCAGAGCATTCTATCTAACTCCTACAGTACTCACATCATCCTCAAAGCATTCCCCAAACTAAAAATCCTAGATCAGAATTCCCTGCACGTATTTCCTCTCCCTTTTCTCAGTACACATAGAGAGATCATTCTTTCCATGTCTTTTCACCACAAGAAGATATCTTTTAGACTATTTTTATTTTTCTATTTATTTATTTATATTTTGCCTGTATTATTTTTACAAATAACTCAATGTGGCAAACATACCTAATACTTTTCCTTCCTCCTATTTCCCACACAATAATAAACCTGTGGGCTGGACTGACGGAGACTGACTGACCCAAATCACCTAGCTGGTTTTCATGGCTAGTGCAGGACTACAACCAGTGGTAGCTTTCAATTTTTTTTACTACCAGTTCTGTGGGTGTGGCTTGGTGGGCATGGCAGGGGAAGGATACTGTAAAATCTCCATTCCCACCCCACTCCAGGGGAAGGATACTGCAAAATCCCCATTTTCTCCTGATCAACTGGGACTTGTGAGGCATAGAATAAATGGGGGCGGGGCCAGTCAGAATTTTTACTACTGGTTTTCCGAACTACTCAAAATTTCTGCTACTGGTTCTCCAGAACTGGTCAGAACCTGCTGAAACCCACCTCTGACTACAATTTTTAAATGTTTTAATTGGTTTGTGATTTTTAATTTTTGGGCCAAATTTATATATATTTTAATTGTTTTTAATATTTGTATTTCATGTTCTTAATTCTGGCTCTACACCGCCCTGAGTCCTCAGGGAGAAGGGTGGTATATAAATTGGAAATAAAATAAATAAATAAATAAATAAAACTCACAATCTCCTGCTTTCAAGCCTGTTGCTTTAACTACAAGACCAAACTGGCTTCAGTATCTCACCCTAACAGTAATGTAATTATTAAATTTATATTATTAAGTTAGATTAAAGTTAGATTATTAAATTTATATTCTGTCAAACTTTATATTAAGGTTATTATAATTCAATTATTAAATATAATAAATTAAGGTATCTTACCCTAAGAGCTGGATCATGAGGTACGCTTCTTCCTTCAATATCGCAGCTTCCTAACCTACATCTTCCCAAACTCAACAGTGCAGAATCTCAGTAACTTCTATTACTTCCCCAATACTCCCTATACTTGGTAGCTCTGCCAATGATTGCAGCAATGGCCACTTGGTCTCAGAGTTTTTGCCTAGTATTAAATGCTTCAGCTACTACCATTTTCTCTTGCACCTCACTGAATGAGCCAACTATTGCCATTCACTCATGCTTAATGCCCACAATTCTGGTTCCTTGACTTCCACAATCTCTACCAGCACTCCAGTGCAGATAACTCCAGAGGATAGTGCCTGATCTATGAACTTTGCTTTCCCTTCAATAACTAAGACAAACAGTCCTTTTCAGGCCATGTTTTTCAAAGACTTCTTTTGTTCTTCAAGACACTCTGACAACTGTTGTCATGCCTATTCAATCTCAACAGCCATGGCTTTAGATGACAGCAAATCAACCATGTCCCTCCCTTGCTGATTATGCTGCTTTCCTGTATTGAGGCACTACAAAATGGCCACTGGAGATGATTCAAGCCTGTCTCCTACTACAAGGAGATCATTGTTTTCCTTATCTTCTTCCTCTACTTTTTGCACACCTACCACATCCTTCTCTTCTTTCTGCTACTCTATTCTCTCATATTCTCCTCTCTCTTTGTTCCTTCTTTGTATTACTACAAAGTTTACAATTTCTTCCAAGATATCTTCTCACATTCAGCCTCTCATTGTTCTCCACTGCCATTAATCTCAGTAAAAATGTTAAATTAAAAATAAATTATGGCACTATCAGCTGGGTGTCATCTTGAAAAATAAAAGAGCAGCAGCGAGGAAATGGCAATCATCTCAGCACTCACAAAACGGCTTTTTGTGTCTGCTTTTTTTTTAGATGAAAGGAGATTAACCACATTATTTAAAGCAACCTTCCACTGAGAAATAAGGCATTCAAATTCATTATTCCCCAAGTCCCCAAAGTAATAAATGTTAATTTTTTCCAATTCCTTCAATTGTTCATAAAAAGGGATTTGTGTCTTTAGAGCCCCAATTGATTTTTGCTAAACTTTTGATAAAAGCAGCAATAGTATCAAGAACAAAGAGTCGAACTGAAAACACTAAAGCTGACCAAACATCTGAGCACTGCTCTTCAGTGACAAATACTTGCTTTCAAGTTCTACAGATACTTTAAAAATTCTTCATCAGCAAAGCTGATGCAAAATATAGTGAACCCTCAGTGTGACAAAAGTCCATTTGCAGACTTCAGATTCAGGAAACCAAAGTTCTGTTTGGATATCTCCCTGATACCCCATTAATTGTATTTGAAATAATCTGGATGAGGCAGTTAAGTTAATTTTACATCATTCACAATGATTTGCAACATCTGTATAATGACATCATTATGCAAATGACACAAATAATCATTTGTCAATTAATATCATTTGTGTAATATCATCATTACACAAATGATGTAAATCTTCAAGAATGATGCCATTTTGATTTAATGGATATTTATGAGAAACTGACACCCTTTGCACTGAATGGTCCATTAACTTAAAAGTTCACTATAATAATATTAGCAGAAGCTCAAATTATGCAAGAAATAGATTTAGTAGTTATTTTTAAAATTAATGTGACCCCATAACACAAGCTTTATGTGTCTGTGCACACATATATGCATCTTGCAGTATTAAGTGCAAGTATTGAATCAAAATAAACCAGAACCCCCAATGTTTGTCAGTATTTCAGTAGAGTCAAATAACAGCTTTCAGGTTGAGCTGCAAAAGGAATTGAATTTGATGTTTCCATTCCTAATTGAAGCTAAATAAATGTTCAATGTTAAGACTGAAAGTATGGAAAGCTATAGCCATTGTGCCAACAAGCAATTATAATTTACCAGAAAAATCTTGACCAATGCCCTCATCAGGGAAACTGATTTAATAGTGTAACAATAATTTGAAATAATGTAAACAGAAAATATAAATTAACCTCCAAGTTATTGTCATTGTAATCACATTTACCTTATGCCAAACACTCTGAGAATTTTTAGATAATTTTATCCAGATCTTCTTTCATTTGTATTATATGGTAGGAGATAAATTCATATTTACTAATTTAGAAAGCTTCTTAGAAATCCTTTTTCACGTTAATATAAACAAAACAACCAATATGTAATTTAAAACTCTAATCCTTAAATATGAAAACTCACTGAGACTGGACATCAAGTTTGATTTTCTACTGTTTCTAGATTAGCCAGACACAGTGTCAGAGTCAAATATTTGTGATATAAGAAATATTGAATTTTTTGGTTTATCTATGAGACATAACATATCATCCATATATAACAAAGTATTATACTCTGCCTTTCAACTTTTTTAACATTTTATAATTTTTTTATGGCTCAGAATTTCTAGAGTCAAATTTAGAGTATACATTTCTACAATCAAATTATAGCTAAAAGGGAGTATTTTGTCATGTTCCAAAACAGAGATTTTACCAAAGAGCAAACTTGCTGTAATCCTATATGATAAATGAATAGATTGTGTTATTCTGATTGGTCTCCAAAACCCCCCCACCCCTCTTTAAAATTGTTGCAATCATCTGGTGGGCTCCTCATGAGTAGTCCAGGTTAGAGAAGACACAGGACAAGTGTTTCTCGGGATGAGAGAGCCTCGAGCTGACTCCAGACCTCTCTTTTATTATACAAGGATATAGGGCGTATCAGAAGGCATGATTACAGCTATACATTCTCATATTACATCCGTGATACAAAGGATTTTCTCCATATCTGGACATAACTTTCACATCCTACCATATTACAGTAAATCACATGAATTCTAGGAAAGCGATACCTGAGGCAGAAACAAAACTTAACTCTTGCTATGTTATCATATTTGGCTTCGTTCCCAGCATCTTCTTCTGCTAGCCAAGAGGCCCATCTCCCCGTTATCAGAGGTTACCTCAGTCCTCAGGAATGTTCTACAAGGAGATGTCTATGCCTTGCAAACACAGCCTCCATTCTAAATAGAGCCTCTCCAGTGGTCATCTAGCTGAATCCACTTTTCCTATTCAGATTATTTCGGTGCCAAGCTCCGTATACGTGTCCAACCAGCCAGGCCGATCTACACATATACTATGGCCATCTGATTCCCACATAAAATAAACCTCATTGAGCCAAAAACCATTTCAGAATGTCCAACATCGTATCAAAATTGGTCTGGGAATTCAAACAAATAATGGCTGTTGCATTCTCTCTATTGTTTATTTAGGTTAGTTTGGATTTATATACCACCCTTCTCCCGAAGGACTCAGGGCAGTGAACAGCCAAAGATAAAACAAATACAATATAAAATTTAAAAAACAATTAAAAACATATTAAACCAATTTGTCCCATACTAATTAAAACACCCTTTTTTAAAAGCAAATTAAAATTGAACAATTAAGGAGTTAGGCCAGCCCAGCTTGTTGGAATAAAAAAGTTTTGAGGGCACAGCGGAAAGTGCGTAAATCCGGGATCCTCCCTATCTCTGGAGGGAGCTCGTTCCAAAGGGCAGGTGCCCCCACAGAGAAGGCTCTTCCCCTGGGTGCTGCTGGTCAACACTGTTTGACCAACGGCACCCTGAGGAGCCCTTCTCTGTGGGAGCGTACTGGCCAGTGAGAGGCTACCGGTGGCAGAAGGCAGACTCTTAGGTACCCAGGTCCTAAGCTGGGTATTGTGAGTTAAAGCAATTATATTATTTAAGAAACTAGTATTATCAAACTCTTAATGGTCATAGGTGAATCCAGAAGAAACCTAGGGGCCAAAGTAGCTGTTTAAAATATTCCATATTAATCAAGGAAGTAAATTTCTTTCTTCTTCTTTTTAATAGTAATGATTTGGAAAACCATCAGAACTGGGAGATTTCCCCAGTTTCAAGGAATTAATTATGGTTACAATATTTTGATAGGCAAGATAGTCTTGTGACTTATACTGTTTAAAAGGACCTACCTGATCATCTATTACTAAGATTTTAAAGCTGCACAATTTGAAACAATGTTTTTTTGTTTTTGTTTTTTTGAACAATTGTCTACTAGATCTACAATTTGGTAATATACTATCCTGACTGCATTATGAAAATAGGCTATAGAATCATTTTGCTTCACATCTTCGTATGTAAGATGTTAGCATGTTAGTATTTCTTCATCTTTTTCACAGCATGATTGCCTGGTACAATGTAACAACACCATGTTTTTTTAAAGTTGGAAGCATAAAACATACTGATTTTGTATTTAGTATAAACCAAACACTTGCATAGTTAATAAAATGCATAATTAAAAAATTAATGAAATGCATAAAGGGTTAATAGTTGTTTATCTTTTCAAAGATAAAGAATTTGAATTTATAAACATTTCAAAAGAATGATGCTGTCTTAAATGAACAATTCTGCATGATTGAAAGCATTTTTTATGTTTTCCTTGTCATCTCCAGAATCTTTCCCATGATTTCTACATTCTAAGAATTCTGTCTTTGTAATCTATCTCATCCAGCAGTTCAGTGTAATTTACTACTTCTTCTGACTAGAGAAACATATCTTTTAGAGTTGTACAGCTGTAGTTAAAGAAATATTTCCTACCTAATGACTATAAATTGTACAGGCAGGGGTGAAATCCAGCAGATTCTGACAGGTTCTAGAGAACCGGTAGCAGAAATTTTGAGTAGTTCGGAGAACCGACAAATACCACCTCTGGCTGGACCCAGAGTGGGGTGGGAATGGAGATTTTGCAATATCCTTCCCTCCCAGGAGTGAAGAGGGAATGGGGATTTTGCAGTATCCTTCCCCTGGAGTGTGGTGGGAATGAAGATTTTGCAGTATCCTTCCCCAGCCACGCCCACCAAGCCATGCCATGTCACGCCTACCAATCCATATCCACAGAACGGGTAGTAAAAAATTTGAATTTCACCACTGGGTACAGGGTTCATGCAAGTATATAAGTATATGTATATAAGGCAGGCTATGGTTTTCTGGACATATGCAGCAAGTGGGGGTTAATAGCAAATTTCACCATAGTTCCTTCTCTCTACCCATACTTTGATTACAGGAAGTTTCTCCATCAATAATTGGTGTAATGGAATTGAAGTTATTTCATATGCTGGAAAGGATATTCCCTTTCCTCACAGCAAAATAATTGTTGCATTTCTATTAATAGTCACAACAGAAATCTAATTAGTTTAACTTCTTTCTTTGGAAGAAAAGGAAAGCCACATGGAATCGGAGATTGCTTTATATTTGTATGAGGATTCAGGGGCAGAATTTTGAAGGCATGCGTGTAAGTGCAAGTGATGAAATATCTAAGAGATACTGGGAACATGGAGGATGGAGCAGGGCCATTGCATGAAAGTCTAAGATAAGGAGGAAATATAAGAAACAGATACAGAGTAACTCCATCATAACCACAGTAGGGATAAATTAATTTGGAGAATTAATTATCTACTATCAATATAATTGATTACATTTGTTTCCTGAGTTTCCTGGGCTGGACAATAGCTATATCTGCTAGAAATATCTTGATTATATACATGATATACATGTATGGATTCACTTATGTATGTGCATTCTTATGTTAACACCCAAGGGCTTAATTGCTGTGACCCAAAAGGATGCATATTATTTTATAAGGATAATTTAAAATAACTATGATGATCAGATCTTGCTACAGTATATGGGGAGTCTATTCAAAATCCGAAAGTGAAAAATCCTTGACATGAATATAGATTCAAGATGAAAAATTGAGAATTGTTTCCAAAGGCATTGGGAAAAATTGTATGCACAGATAAAATTATTTTATGGGTAAAAACATCAACACTGAGACTGTTTGCTAGGAAAATATATGCACAAACTCAAGCAGGTAATTGTGTTCTAGAATCTTGCATATGCATGAATAAAATGAATAATAGCATGTGCAGGCTACTGCTAGTGCGTGAAATTACCTGTTTTGCAAGTGTAAAGTCTTGTTCTGGCATGCACATTTACCTGTTTGCTATATTTATATTTTGCAGGTTTGACTCAGTTGTCTGTTTGAAAATTATGGGCCTAAGGTTATAAACAAAATATTCCAAGTTTCCCCTGAAAAAAAAAAATTCAATTGGAGTACTAACTGCAATAGATTTTCCTCCCACTACATATGAGAATGTTTACCTCATAGGATATTTGCCAAGTATCTTTATTCTGTGCCATTTTCGATTTCAAAACAACACCAGGGCATTAATCTTGATAAAGCGTTTTTAGAAACTGAGAAATGCCTTGGTTGATAGAACAATGTTGTTGTTATTGTGGTGGTGGTTTAATGGATTTGCATGTAGTGCTTTTTTTAAAAAAATATATAAATTATTCTTCTATTTCAGTTTGTCTAGAGCTGAGACAAAGGACTGGGCTTTGTTTCATAGCATAAGTGAATGAGTATGGATAATTTCATGGTGAAAGCAGAAGCAAAGTGCAGGCTATGAAATATGTTGGTTTCCAAATGCTCTGAATTTAGAACATAAATTATAATCCCCAATTCAGCTATGCATCAACCCCACAATTTATCGGTGACATGTATGTATGGTGCTAATAGCACTTGTGCAGCTAAATTCTATTCTCCTCACAACACAGTTGGGAGGTAGCTTCTTCAAAGCAGGGGGTGGAGGAGAATTAATTTCTATTTCTCTTCTATTTTCCTAGAAGAGGAATAGTATATGACAGACACAAAAGCTGTAAAACAAAGGGTGATTGGTAGCTGGTAACAATGAATGTCCTAGATTCTCAGATCAGATTTTTGGATAAACACTTGATCCATTCGGGCCTTCTAGCATCAAGAACTCATTTTAATATCCATTTGATGTAATGCTAATTTGTAATATTATTAATTTGTAACATTATAAATGAAGTAGTAACATTACTACTTCATTAACATTACTACTTCAAGTTGTTCAAAATTATTTTTGAGGAAATCCATTTATTTATTTATTTATTCAATTTGTATGCCGCCCCTCTCCGAAGACTCAGGGCGGCTCGCAATGCATTTAAAATCATTATAAAAAACATTTAAAAATTAAAAACATTAAAAGCATTAAAACTCATTCACACCATTCATGGCTGGATCTCGCCGGATCACAAGAGCGAGATCAACGGACCCAGGCCTGCTGGAAAAGCCAGGTCTTCACTGCTTTTTGGAAGCCAACAGGGTGGGGATGGTCCGGACCTCAGGAGGTAACTGGCTCCAGAGAGCTGGGGCAGCCTCAGAGAAGGCCCTCCACTGCGGGCCCACCAGCCGGCATTGTTTAGTTGACGGGACCCAGAGGAGACCAACTCTGTGGGATCTTACCGGTCATTGGGAGTTATGCGGTAGAAATCTTTTGAAGATTTCCTGGCCCTGCGCCATGTAGGGCTTTAAAGGTAATAACCAACACCTTGCATAGTGTTGCAAATTTGCATAGATAACAAATTTAAGTCACTAACTACTGCAGTTTTCTGATTAATCCTTAAGGATTAATCCTTCTAAATTCACAGTCTGGAAGTAGACATGACAAAGTCTCTAAGAAGACATGACAATGTTCAGCTTTCTGATTTTGTCAGCTACATGGACAAATGAGGTATGACAATCTCTAACCCTTAAATCATTATTTTTATGATCTACATGAATGTTTGTTTTTCTGACAAACTTTCTACTCATTCTGTGAATAAATGACACCAGTGGCATCATCATCATCATCATCATCATCATCACAACAACAACAACTACTACTACTACTATTACTATTATTTATTAATTATTCACACAGTCAGCCAGATGTTCAGACTGGGTTTGTTCAGACTGGGTTTTGCATTTTTGTCTACCTATCAAGTCTTACCAAGGACCTGGGATAGGCAAATCTGAATGTTTGATGTTGTTATAGATATTGTTACAGGATGGAAGCAGTTCCAAGTAAAGCCGCCTTCTGCAATTGACTGATGACAAATTTGTCAATGTCTCTGGTGTTCAAGTGGTGCTTCAGTTGTTTTGGGACTGCGCCCAAGGTGCCTATTACTATTGGTACTACCTTTGCTTGCCTTTGCCATAGTTGTCCTATTTCTATTTGTAGGCATTTGTATTTTGTTATCTTCTCCAGTTCTTTCTCTTATATTCTGCTGCCTCCAGGCACTGCCACATCTACTATCCAGACTTTTTTGTCTTTCTTATCAACAACTGTTAAGTCTGGGGTGTTATGTGGCAGGTGCCTGTCTGTCTGGATTCTGAAGTCCCAGACCAATTTAACTTCTTCGTTTTCGATGACTTTTTCTATTTTATGGTCCCACCAGTTCTTGCTTACAGGCAAATGATATTTCTTGCAGATCTTCCAATGCACCATTGTTGCTACTTTGTCATGCCGCTGCTTATAGTCAGTTTGTGCAATCTTCTTGCAGCAGCTTACCAGGTGGTCCACTGTTTCTTCAGCTTCTTTGCATAGGCGGCACTTACTGTCTGTTGCTGTCTTCTCAATTCTGGCTTTGTATACATTTGTCCTTAAGGCTTGGTCTTGTGCAGCCAGAATTAATTCTTAGGTCTCTTTCTTTAACTTTCCTGCTCTTAGCAATTGCCAGGTCTTGTTATAATCTGTTTTCCCTGCTATTTTTTTTTAATGTACTGGCCATGTAGTGCTTTGGCTTCTCATGCCTCCATTCTTCATTTGGTCTTTCTTGTAGGCCAGTTTGGCCTCTCCAATAGTCAGCAAGCCTTCCTTGCATACTAACTTCAGTGCATCTTTATTGTCCTTTAGATATTCTTCCAAAACCCTTCCAAACCCCCAGTGAAGGCACTACCTTGATGTGGTTGATGAGAGCTATGCCAGAGGTTCAACCATACCAGACAGGTCTCATCAAAGGAGTCAAACAAAAAGATAAAAAATATGGTGAGACGTAAATTTCAGAAAGCCATACCAGCTCAGATGTTGCCTGGGTTAACCGTACTACATTTTACAAGTATTGTACAAGTATGATGACAAACAAAAAAGATGTATATGGCCTGTTTTATTAAACAAATAAAATACATAGGCTACTCCAGGCAGATTACAGGGTTGTTGTTTTTTTTAAAAAAAAGCCATAACCGAAAAGATCCTTTTTTGTGGTCCCACCAGATATCCCTAATTCTAATTCCCTTTCTGTCCTGGGGGTCCAGGTTCATAATGCAATGATAATCTCTCCTAGAAAAGTTTTTACTTTTTCTTTCCTCTGAACATTCACTGTGATAATCAGTTTGTGTTAAATGTAGGATTTTGCACCGTGACAAAAATACAAGCAGGAATGATGAAATGGGAATATAATAAGAATTAATTTTCCATATCAGGTTATAAATGTTTTTAAGATATACATGAAAATCCATATGCATTTATTTAACCATGCTTGGGCACTCAATTTAAAATGTCATTTTTGTGTATACATTCCTTAGGGTATGCTATATGTAGCCTATTTATATCAAAACCCAGGCCAATTCTCTCTTCCATCCTTACTTTTAATGTCACACCAATTTGTAGTAAGAGATTTTTTAATATATCCCTAGCTTTTTTGGAGTTTTAAAACACTGATCATTGCAAGATTGGCTGTATGATGGATGAAGTTGTATTTAATAAGCGTACTTTTACAAACCCTTATAAAATTGGATCTGAGTCTAATTTCAACATTTTCAATTCTTTGGAAGGTAATTTTTAAAATACAGGTATTTGTTTGTATAAAAGAATATCAGCATGCTTGGGGAAAAGCTGGATTTTGGTTCCACATGTGGAATACATGTGTGCCAGAATCCTTATTATTAGGGAATGCTGATGTGACATAAGAGTGATAACCTATACCCGTGATGGTGAACCTATGGCACACATGCCAGAGGCAGAATGCAGCACCCTCTCTGTGGGCATTCAAGCCATCACCCCAATTCAGCTCTGCTGTGCATGTGTGTGCACCTCCTGCCGGCCAGTTGGTCTTTGGGTCTCTGCCACACATGTGCAGGGGCAGAGCGCATGCAGGGGGTTGCACGCTCATGTGGGGGTGGGGCATGTCCAGGAGGATAATGTGCACATGCACGGGATGGGGCACATGTGCAGGGGCTGCACGCATTGCATTTTGGCAGTTTGGGCACATGTGTGTGCATTGGGCACTTGGTCCGGAAAAGATTAGCCATCACTGACCTATACTGTGTGTTCCCTGTATTATGAACAAATGTATTTTACATATGCACTTCTTGATTAAGTGTAATTTGCCTAAACAAAACAGATATGATCAATAGCTATGGGCTCATCTGGGGAAAACAATAACACATGGAAGACTGCAGATTGAAATGTAATAGCGATAAATGTTGAAAAGCATGAGTGAAATGAAATTAAAAAATGATATTTAAAAAAAACATTAAAAAGTTGTATTTACAATAGTAAAAGATAATACAAACTAAAAAAAGGAAAAATAGGAAAAGCAAATAAAAGGTGCAAGAAAAAAAAGAAAGAAATTGAAAGAAAAACCCTAAGAAAGCAATTTACCACCCTGATCACAAAGTATAAACAGTTTCATGATCTGTTCACCTCATTTGAGTCAACAGATATAAAACTTTTCATCTAATAATTCAACTCTTAGCTATAGGCAAATCCAATAAATAGCATCTTTTCCAATCCCAATGTCAGCAAAAAGTCCATAAAGAACCCTAAAATAATACTAATTAACTAATATAAAACTTATCATTCTATATATTAACTTGCAACTGTAAGCAAATCCTGGTATAAAGGCTAAAATTTAACATGAGAAAGAGGGCCAATTTCTCCTGTAAAGAGAGCAAGCTTACAAATATCCTTATTTTAAGTGGGAAAAAAACCAATAAAATATTAAACCAGTTTAGATGTCAGATTTGGATACATAATGTGACTGTAGAGAACAAGGTTTAAACACCATGTTAACAACAATTACATCAATACATAACATTTTTCCAATCCACATGCCAGCAAGTCCAAAAAGTGCAAAATTCTTTATTTTTATTTATTGGTCAAATTTATATGCTGCCCATATAAATAAAAAATGACTCTGGATGATGTATAGCCAATGAAAATACTAAACAAATAAGTGAATCAAGAGTTAAAACCATGAATGGATGGTTTGAGTGTGTGTGAGAGAGAGAGAAGAGAGAAAGATACTGCCAGTGGTGGGATTCAATTTTTTTTACTACTGGTTCTGTAGGCGTGGCTTGGTGGGCGTGGCATGGCTTGGTGAGCATGGCTTGGTGGGCATGGCAGGGGAAGGACATTGTAAAATCTCCATTCCCTTCCCACTCCAGGGTATGGATACTGCAAAATTCCAATTTCTTCCCGATCAGCTGGAATTCGGGAGGCAGAGAATAGATGGGAGCAAGGCCAGTCAGAAGTGGTATTTACTGGTTTTCTGAACTACTCAAAATTTTCACTACCAGTTCTCCAGAACTGGTCAGAACCTGCTGAATACCTCTGGATACTGCATCCATGACAGATTAAAGTTTATTGTTGTATACAAAGATAAAGGTAACAAGTATGTATGTAAACATTCTACAGGGTTAATTTGTTAAGAATGCATAGATGATAGTTGATAGAATTTTGGTTGAAGGAATACGAGATGACTGTGTTTAAAGTCTGGGAAATATAGTGCAGCTTTATTTATTTAAGAAAATTATTATGGCTGCCCAACTCACTCTCACTGCCTCCAGATGGTTTACAAGATAAATACCCAATAAAAAAATTGTTGGCACCCCCTGGTAAAAAACAAACAAACAAACAAACAAATAAGCCACTTGATAGGATCCATCAACTTTGAGATCCCTAGATCCATTGGCAAAAAGAAGTCTTTGAGGCATTGTGAAAGAGTGTCCAAGTGGGGGGTCAATTTTATCTTCACAGGGATGATGTTCCATAGGGAGGGAGCCACCACAGAAAAGGCTCTTCTTCTTGGTCCAGCTAGATGGATTTTCCTAGGAAAGAGAATACATAATATTTTGTAACTCCTCACCCTGGTGGGTCATGCAAATGTCACTGGGAAGAGACAGTCCTTCAGGTCAAGAAGTGCATGAGCAAAACATTTTTTTGCTCTTTGAGTTATTGAGAAAGGTAGTTGTACTATTGTATTGATGACAAAAAATCCACATGCAAGTGTCAATTTAATTCCTCCCAACCAGGTAGGATATGAACCAAAGATAGATTACCTCAAAAAATAATTTATGTAGAGGTTAGGACACAAAATGCCATTTTTTATTTTCAACTTTTGATCAAAGAAACAACAGCAAAATGAAAAATGATCCTACTTTAATAAAAAGATTTGGGATAAATGGCAGAATCAAGGAATGTATGTGAATGTGCCCAGTCAATTCAGAACTGGACATATAGCCCATGGATTTCATGCAGCTTTGAATTTTTTTTCTTCATTCTTAGAGACCACAGTGAGATCTATTTATTGAATATTGCAAGAGGCAGATGATATTCATGTGTATTGGTTTTGAAAATATTATTTTAAACCTATGTTATATTGCACTGAAGACATTATTGCTTGATTTTTTTGGCTTTATAAATCTAATAAAAAGCTAGAAAGCTAGACATGAGAACATATCTGGACAGTGATTTCTGTAAGCAAAAGAAATACTTTACCTTTGCAGTGATTCAAAAATACATAATTCTGAGATTTATATGGTCAACAAATATAAATATTATAAAAAACAGAATTACCTGTTAGAACAGTATAAATAAATGTATAGGACAGCACTCCTGCTAAAGGAAATCAATTTTTCATAGCATCATCGGTGAACATCAGGTTGGGAAAATATAATGAGGGAAAGGCATAGACAAAGAAAAAGGAACTTTCTGAGTTTTGGAAAATAAGAATTTCAAATGTGGTTGAACTTGTCACCCACCTTAATTTTATTGAGCTAAAGTTTTGGTAGAGTCTCGTTCTATGCTGTAGGCAGAACAAGGATGGGAAAGGATTAATAGAGCTAAACTGACTACAAATGCTCTTTAATAATCAGTGGCAAAGTTGCAAGGCACATCTTCTACTGAGGAAATTACAGGTAAATGACCCCAGAAAGCTAGGAAATGACTGGGGGGAGATGACTCATCCTTAATTACTCCTTCACCTCCAGCCAGAGCTTAACTAGTACTATGAATGAACTGCAAGAAAGATAACTTCTGAACTTCTGGAAGATAAGAAACAATTTTTGAAAAATATCTCAAAAGAGACAAAAATAGAGAGTAGCACTTGAAATCCTTTGAATTGCTGGGTAATTTCCTAAAGCTCTCATAATATATGCTATCCATTGGTGTTCTCATGGTAATATATGCTATCCATTGGTGGTTTCTATGTGCCTTCCATCTTTGCTCTACATGAACCTTCACAAAACATTCTACTACTACAGAAAACTATCAGTGACTAGTTGAAGAAAACCATTATCTTAGTAAGCATTGCGGCTCTCAAATTTTCTACACCTTAGGGAGTCATTACAATATTCTCTCTGTAGGACTTATATCAATGTGGGGGTTTTGGTATAATACAAAAGTAGTTTAACATTGCATTCTCCTGCACAGAAGATATTATGCCTGTGATGTTTTCACTAAATTTCCAGCATCTTTCTCTATCATGGTTGGCCAATGTAGGTCCCTTCTTGCTTTAGCTAGACCTTCAAACTTTGGGTAAATTCGAATGTTTATTCAGTTTAGATACAGAATATGTATTGAGGGAAGCTGGACTGGAATATGAGTGCAATTTTAAGGGGGTGGGGAGAGGAATCAATAATCTGTGCCATGTTGCTGACACTACTCTGATACATGAAAATCCAGATAATCTGCAAGCTCTAATAATAAAAGATAAGAAACACAAAGAAAAATGGAACTAAGATTAAATATAAGAAGGACCAAACTGATTACAGTAGGTACAACAACCAGCCTTAGATTTGACAGTTAAGATATTAAAGTGATAGAGAACCACTTGGTTCTCTAGGTGGTTAAGGCATCAGTTAGAAACTGTGAGACCATAGGTTCTAGTCCAATTTAGGAACAAAATTAGCTGGGTGACTCTAAGCCAGTCACTCCCTCTCAGTTTTAGGAAGAAAGCTATGGAAAACTATTTCTGATAAACTTTGCCAAGAAAACTGCAAAGATGTGTCCAGAAAGTCACCAAGAGTCTCGATAGATAGATTATGATAGATTTGATAGATTAGATAGGTGATAGATAGATAGATGATAGATAGATAGATAGATAATAGATAGATAATAGATAGATGATAGATGATAGATGATAGATAGATAGATAGATAGATAGTAAGATGGATGATAGATGATAGATAGATAGATAGATAGATAGATAGATAGATAGATAGATAGACAGACAGACAAATACAGATAGAGATAGATATATAGATATAGATGATATATAGATATATGGTATTGACACATTTGAACATTAGGGTTGAAGAGGATTCCTGATATTAATTACCTGGACACCCACGAAAACAGAAAATGGATCTTAAATCATTCCAGAACTCTCATTTAAGGCACTAATTACCAGGCTCAAATCATCAAATTCTGGACATATTATGTTAATACATAGCTGTCTTGAGACCTCTATGATGCTGGAAAAGTAGAAGGACATAGAAGAAGAGGGTGTTCAACACAAAGTGGATAGATTCAATTACAATAGTAATGGGAACACCATTGGAATACCTGAAGGGCCAGACTTGGAACAGATCATCCTAGAGAAAATAGGTGTGATAGTTCAATTGACATCAACATGGTGGAATATAAACAATGAATCAAACTCCCCATTTAACTGTAATTGAATTGGAAGATAAACTATGCTTGGGTTGCAACATGAAATGAAGGGAATGCTTATGGATAACCATAAGATATTCAGACCAACAGATCTGTATATAAAGATTCCTTGAGTTTGTTCAGATGATTGCAAGTATAAGAGAGACAATGAAAAAGGAATAAAAGAATATAATATAAAAACCAGGTTTTTCTTTAATGTCATGGAGGTGATAACTTTGCAAAATATCATTAATTATTTATGAATGATTAGATGTATTATATAAATCACATTAAGGGGCTAAGAAGCAATACTGAATTTAAGCTAAAAATGAGCAACATGTGGTCCTACAGTATAAATCACCAACTGGAATTGAATAGATCAGCATTTGGGATTTTATCAGATCAAAAGGCTAAAGGAATTGAGTATCAACAGAAAAAACAGCAAGCAAAAGAAGAATTAATAAAGAGGAATTAGTATATTAACCAAACCCTTCCAGTAAATCTGGGAGAATGACATAGTGGTCAACTCATTAGAAGAGGACAGTCTACACACTAATACCAAAGAAATGAGTTTCAACAGACTGTTCAAACTATCTTTAATATCTTTAATTTTACATGTTAACAAAATAATGTTTAGAAACATCCAACACAGTTTACAACACTACACAGAAAGGATAATTTCTTTATTAATTCATTCAATTTCTATAGCTACCCATCTCAGTCTATGGGCAGCTTACAATTCAAAAACATATATATATGTATACACACACACACATAGAGAGAGAGAGAGAGAGAAGCAAGATACTTGGCTAATTAGCAATACAGCCAGGAATTGGGGCCCTTAACAGTTCAATACCCCAAGCACAGGAACATACCCAAGTTTTTAGGACCTTTCAAAAGTCTAACAGGGTTAGAACCATTCTGAAGGGAGAATGTTCCATAAAGCAGGGGCTACGGTAGAAAAAAATGTTGTCTTCTGGTTCCTGCCAGTCAACACTTTTTGGCTGACAGATCTGCAGTATGCCCATTCTGCTCGATCTGGTTGTATGTATGCCAGATGTACAAATTAGTTGTAAATGATAATTGAGGATTCCAAAGAATGCAAAAAAGAACTTAATAGGTGTTTCATTGTCTATAGCAGGGCTGTCAAACTCCTGGCCCATGGGCCATATGCATCATGCGCTGGCCACGCCCATGCCTGATTTAGCAAAGGGGGGGAAGTCCCGATACATCACATAACACCGCCATGACGGTGTGAGTTTGACACCCCAGGTCTATAGAAAGACTTTTGTCAACCTTGTCAAGCTATGGAATTGTCCTTAGGAGGGAAAAAAAATGTCATATTTATGTGAAACTCAGATTTCAGAAACTCGGATCTCCCACAGTCCAGGTTGCCTATGGAGAAATATTGGCTCCAGGTTGGCAAAGAATCAGATATGACTGAGTAGTCTCTTCTTATTTATTCAGCCTATATGCTTCCTCTCTCCCTCTCTCTCTCTCTCTCTCTCTCTCTCTCTCTCTCTCTCTCTCTCTCTCCATATATATATATATATATATATATATATATATATATATATATATATATATATATATATATATATATATATATATATATATATGTTTTCTCAGGTTTTCGCGGGTGTTTGTATGTAGGTCTTTGGTTATTCGGGTCTTCTCCCACGTAAAATTGGAAGTGTCTTGGCGACGTTTCGACGAAGTCTCATTCGTCATCTTCAGGCTGGTGTTCTCGGCTTCGTGCTTCCAGGAGCAATGTGAGATCGCAGCTGTCTCTTCCTTTTAACTGCTAGTGGGGGTGTGAGCTGATTGGGTGGGAACTTGGCTGTGTTCTGATTGGGTGGAGGTGTGTTCTGATTGGTTAGGGGCTCGGCTGTGCTCTGATTGGATGGGGGGTTGGTTGTGCTCTGATTGGCTGGGGGTGTGTTCTGTTTGGGTGGGGGCTTGGTTGTGCTCAGCTTAGTCTGAGTTGCAGGGGGATTTGAGCTGGTGAGCTGCGTTGTTGTTGTTTGGCTTCGTGTTTGTGGCCGTGCGAGCTCTTCATGGTGGGTGTCAGTCTGCTTCATGTATGGATTGGAGAGGTTTAAAGTGGCTAATGATGCAGCTGCAGTCTGGCTTCTGGTCCTTGGTCGTGGCTCATTATCAGTGTGGGTTTGAGTCTGTTTTCTGCGTGGATGTGTGGTGGTGACATCCTGTGTGGCTCTCGTGAGTGTGGGTCTGGTGTCATTCGTCGTGTTAGGGACCCGTTTGTCAATAAGGGCGGGTTTCCAAATGGCTGGTAGGCGGGAGGTATCGTCTCGTTTGTTCATGCTGTGTGGGCGTTTTTCTATCTCGATGGCTTCTCTGATTATTCTGTTGTTAAAGTGTTCAGTTTTGGCGATAGTTCTGGTCTTTTTAAAGTCAATATCATGTCCTGTGGCTTTAAGGTGTTGGACCAGGGAAGAAGTTGGTTCTTCTTTTCTGACTGAGTTCTTGTGTTCTTCTATGCGTGCACTTATTCATCTGTTGGTTTGTCCGATGTATGTGGTGGGGCAGGCGGTGCATGGGATTTCATATACTCCTTGATTTTCTAACTCAATTTTGTCTTTGGGGTTCCTTAGGATGGTGGATATTTTTCGGTTTGTGCAGAATGCTGTCTTGATGTTATGTTTGTGGAGGATTTTGCTTACTCTGTCTGTGGTGCCTTTTATGTATGGGAGGAGGGCTTTGCCGTTTTTTTGTTCTGTGTCTTGGATTTTAGTGGGGGTTTCTTTTTGGATTAGGTTGGTGATCTTATTTCTTTGGAATCCATTGGATGTTAGTACGTTAGTGAGGGTGTGTAGTTTGGTTTTTAGGTGTTGTTCGTCAGCTAAGTGTTTTGTTCTGGAAATGAGTGTCTTGGCTACAGAGTTGATCTGGGCAGGGTGGTGGTGTGAGAGTGCATGCAGATAGCGGTTTGTGTGTGTTTTCTTCTGGTAGATAGTGTGTCCTAGGGAGCCATTGGATTTTCTGTAGACTAAGACATCCAGGAAGGGAAGTTGGTTGTTCGCTTCTGTTTCCATGGTGAACTGTATTTTGGGGTGTAGGCTGTTGAGGTGTGTGAGGAAGTTGTCCAGTTTTTCTTTCCCATGTGGCACGAAGCCGAGAACACCAGCCTGAAGATGACGAATGAGACTTCGTCGAAACATCACCAAGACACTTCCAATTTTACGTGGGAGAAGACCCGAATAACCAAAGACCTACATACAAACACCCGCGAAAACTTGAGAATGAATATATATATATATATATATATATATATATATATATATATATATATATATATATATATACATACACACACACACACACACATACACACACACACACACACACTAGCCAGGTAACTACTGCAAAAATCTCACATTTATGACATTATATTGTCCCACAGTCATTTGGTCAACATTTGCAGCCTTTACAAGCAAACGAGACGATACCTCCCGCCTACCAGCCATTTGGAAACCCGCCCTTATTGACAAACGGGTCCCTAACACGACGAATGACACCAGACCCACACTCACGAGAGCCACACAGGATGTCACCACCACACATCCACGCAGAAAACAGACTCAAACCCACACTGATAATGAGCCACGACCAAGGACCAGAAGCCAGACTGCAGCTGCATCATTAGCCACTTTAAACCTCTCCAATCCATACATGAAGCAGACTGACACCCACCATGAAGAGCTCGCACGGCCACAAACACGAAGCCAAACAACAACAACGCAGCTCACCAGCTCAAATCCCCCTGCAACTCAGACTAAGCTGAGCACAACCAAGCCCCCACCCAAACAGAACACACCCCCAGCCAATCAGAGCACAACCAACCCCCCATCCAATCAGAGCACAGCCGAGCCCCTAACCAATCAGAACACACCTCCACCCAATCAGAACACAGCCAAGTTCCCACCCAATCAGCTCACACCCCCACTAGCAGTTAAAAGGAAGAGACAGCTGCGATCTCACATTGCTCCTGGAAGCACGAAGCCGAGAACACCAGCCTGAAGATGACGAATGAGACTTCGTCGAAACGTCGCCAAGACACTTCCAATTTTACGTGGGAGAAGACCCGAATAACCAAAGACCTATATATATATATATATATATATATATATATATATATATATATATATATATATATATATATATATATATATATAGAGAGAGAGAGAGAGAGAGAGAGAGAGAGAGAGAGAGAGAGAGAGGGAGGATTGTAAGATCATCACCATAATTTTAAAACTGGAGGGAAGAAACTTTAATAACCTACACTATGCTGATAATCTGCAAGTTCTAGTAATGAAAGTCAAGGAGCACAATTAAAAAATGGGGCTAAGATTAATATGAGAGATTCTTTTTGCAGGGATTGGATACATCACAGTTTAGATGAAAACTTCAAGCAGTACATCATGCATCTGCTCAACAATATGCTATTGCCCTGGGCTGCAAGGTTAACTCCATTCTTCTAGCTATTGTGAGATGACAGTCATGAAAACAAATCTTTGGGTTCAGCCCTTAAAAGGTAAAGGTTCCCCTTGCACACATGTGCTAGTTGTTCCCGATTCTAGGGGGGAGTGCTCATCTCCGTTTCAAAGCTAAAGAGACAGCACTGTCCAAAGATGTCTTTGTGGCCATGTGGCCAGCATGACTAAATGCCAAAGGCACACAGAACACTGTTACCTTCCCATCAAAGGTGGTCCCTATTTTTCTATTTGCATTTTTTACATGCTTTCGAACTGCTAGGTTGGCAGAAGCTAGGACAAGTAACGGGAGATCACCCCGTTAAACGGCACTAGGGATTTGAACCGCTGAACTGCTGATCTTTCAATCGACAAGCTCAGCATCTTATCCACTGAGCCACCATGTCATTGGCAGCTCAGTGTAAGGCTCAGTGTAAGGCTCAGTCCTTACAGTTCTTAAAGTGGAATACAGACTTTGTCTATCTCTAAAAGTTCTGACAGTCTTTAGGGTAATCTCTGCCTCAGTATGATGGGTCCATTGGCAAATTCAATTGCACAGCAAAGTTGCTGCCAAACTCCAGGGTAAATTCCAAATTCTGATCTAAGAAATGTTCCTATTGTGCTCCAAAGCTGAGCTCCAGACATTAATCAAGCTGAGAAAACTACCAGGGTTTATGGGTCTGGCAGATGCATACAATCTCCATTTCTTTCCTGTGGCTGACGAACTTCCCCAGCTATTGCTTCCCATTTCATCATCTTGCCATTTCTTTTCTCTCACTTACCTGCACAGTCACTGGATTGCGTGCATTTTCTAGCTTGAGGCTGTGGGTGGAGCGAGGTGTGCTAACTTGGCAACCTATGGATCCTGGCACACTGTTGAAAAAGTCATGCTTTGGTTTACTGGTCAGCTATAGACATGGTTACACCAGTTAAATTGATGGATGTGGCCATCTGACTGGTTGGGACCAAATGAATACCTAAGAGTATGGCTGGCCAATCTACTTTATTTCTGAGGAGGCTATGGAGAGGAGAATTGAATGCCTTCTCCCTCAGACAAAAAGTCCCTCACAAGACACTTGTGCTCCTTTTGTGGGGAGGAGAGCTGGCCTGAAGAAAGTAGTATGTGTGTCTTTCTTCCTGGCACCAGGCAATGTCCTCAGTGTTTTCACTGCTATCTTTTTTAAGTGCAGAATGCGCTTTCAGTTTTGGTTCTCTTTCCCTTATAATAAAATACACAGAAAACCAAACTAATGGCAACAAGTACAGCAACCAAAACAACTTAGAACTGACAATGAAGACAGAACAATAGCACTAGCACTTAGACCAGTGGTTCTCAACCTTCCTAATGCCGTGACCCTTTAATACAGTTCCTCATGTTGTGGTGACCCCCAACTAGGGGTGGGTTCTAAATTTTTTTACTACCGGATCTGTGGGCGTGGCTTATTTTGTGGACGTGGCTTGGAGGTCATGTGACTGGGTGGGCGTGGCTAGCTGGTCATGTGACCGGATGGCCATGGCTATATGTATAGGGACTACTCAGAGGGCTGAAAAAAGTCATTTCTGACAGGTCCTCGCACTTTTGACTGGTCCTCACATTTATGACCATCCTCACATTTATGCCTGTGCAGCATTCTTAACAACCATGTCACTCATTTCACAACTGCTTCTCTTCAACATGGTATAAGATAGGGCAAAAAACGTAAAATGTGAGGACAGTCGTAAATTCAAGGACTGGTCAAAAGTGCGAGGACCAGTCAAAAATAACTTTTTCAGCCCTCTGAGTAGTCCCTGTGCACAAAAGGACTACCCAGAGGGCTGAAAAATGTGATTTCTGACAGGTCCTCGCACTTATGACCAGTTTTCACAGTTATGACTGGTCATCATTTATGCCCATTGTAGCATTCTTAACAACTGTGTCACTCATTTCACAACTGCTTCTCTTCACCATGGTGACAAGATAGCGCAAATACGTAAATTGTGAGGACAGTTGTAAGTTCGAGGACTGGTCAAAAATAACTTTTTCAGCCCTCTGAGTAGTCCATATGCATAAAAGGATACAGCAATAGAGAGGGATGAAGGAAGGGAAGGGAAATTAGAGTAGGAGTGAAGGTAAGAGAGGGAGGAAGAGAGGAGGAGAAAGAGAAAGAGGAAGTAGGGAGAAGAAGAAGAGGGGAGGGGAGAGAAAGTAAGAAAGAAAGAAAAGACAGAGGTGATAGGTTTGAGGAGAAAGATTGCTGTACAATAAAAAAGATGAAAGGGAAGAAAGCCAAACAAATATTAAGATATTAAGATAAAGAATGCATTGTTAAACTTTAAAGAATAAAAGAGAACAAATAGCAATAAATAGCAATAATTAGAAACACACATACAAAACATACAACGTATTTTCTTTGAACAGAGTATTTGGCCGGTTCACAAATTTAAACAGTTGTAGGGGGTTAGCACCCACCCCTTTCCTAGAAGAAGGAAATATTTTGGGAAATATTAAAAAGGCAGAATATTGTATTTCCCTACCTGTATGAGAAATGGAGAAGCATATTTTACAGACAAAGCAGCTCCCACCTTCCTGCCCCCCACCCTTTGTTAATGGGCCAGAGGCAGAAACTCAATCCTTTGTCAAAGGACATTTGCAACACAATAGCAACAGAAACTAACACAATGGGCCCCATCAAGCCATGTGATCCTGTCCAACATTAAACCATCTTTCCAAGCAGTCTCCATGTTTCCAGTGTCTTTTTCCCCGCTTGGAGCAGAACCCAGAAGGATATTTCTTCCAACACAGTATTTAGTCATTTCAATTAAATTTACAATTTCTATATTTCCTTTTTACCATATTTATTCCTCATCTATTTTTTTAAAAAAACAATATTACCCTTCATCCTCATCTCTAATCTTAATCAAATTCAATTTTTCCCTTCTATTCTATATTATACCCCTTCGCATTGTCATCTATTTTTATATCCATCCTCACATTGGTTAATTATGTAATACAGTTGTTTAATACAAATTCAACATTTTAATATAAATCAATTAGTTATATAACTATCTTTTTTGTATATTAATCAATATGAACATGAATATTCCAATTATTTCCATGCAATCCAATTTCTTACAAATCAATTAATTATATTTACCAATAATAATAAACCAAATAATTTCCCCCATATATTCCTCCAAACCACAACTTAACCAATTAATAGTATCTCAATTATTACAATTCCCTAGTTAAATAGAGCTTTTTTTCTTTTGTGTTTTAAAATCTTGGAACTCTCCTCTTTTGCCCTAAATTTCCCATTGTTTGCAGTGTTGCACTTACCTTTTTTGGTGAGGAAAAAGAAAAAGAAATCTCTCTGCCTCATTTTGTCACGTTGCAGCCTGCTTAGTTTCAATTTCGCTTTTTCAGCATAGATAGGGGGAAAAAAACTTGCTCCAGGAATTTACCTCTTTGCAGCTAGCTCTTTGAAGCCCCGCGGCAAGAATTTAAAGTTTTTTTCCCCTCTAGCCACCAGCTGGGACTGGAGGCAGCAATAGATTGGGAGTGGGCGGGGTAAGCGAACGGCAACCGGGCGATCTAACAGAGACAGAGGGGGAGGGGGAGTGAAGGCGTGGGGGGGCGAGAGAGGGCTTTGGCGACCCCTGTGAAATGGCCGTTCGACCCCCAAAGGGGTCGCAACCCCCAGGTTGAGAACCGCTGACTTAGACTTATATACAATCTCTTAGTGCTTCACAGCATTCTTTGGCCAATTTAAAATGTCAGCATATTGCCCCCAACAATCTGAGTGCCCATTTTACCAACCTCAGAAGGATGGAATGCTGACTCAATCTCGAGCCTGTCAGGATCGAACTCCAAACTGTGGACAGAGTTAGTCTGCAGCGCTGCATTTTAACCACTGTGCCACCAGGGCTCCTATACAGAAATGGTGAATACTTCTGCCTTTTAGGATTAACTATTAACAGTAAGCAAACCAACGTTCAAGAAATATGAAATCCTCCATTCCTCTAACCGCAATAAAATACCTTATGCCACCAGATTCCAAACTTTGGGCTTAGACAATTTAGAATTACGCCGACTTTGGTCTGACCTAAGCGTAGTACATAAAATTATCTGTCACAATGTCCTACCTGTCAATGACTACTTTAGCTTCAACCACAACAATAAACGAGCAAATAATAGATACAAACTCAAGGTAAACCGCTCCAAACTCGATTGTAGAAAATATGACTTCAGTTGATCTGTCCCCGTCCACACACACACACAAACACAGCCAGCCGAGGGTTAAGAAAGTACTTGGCATGCACACAGGTCGTTATCTCAAACTTGGCAGCAATATAATCACCGGCTGCCAAGAGCTTTTACTGCAACAGATAACATAAAATTACATACGCATTGCAAATAGTCCAGCAAAACAATATCCCTTTCGGCAGCTTCAGACATTGTTCAAGTAACTAGCCAAAGTTCGTTTTTGTTCGTCACGGGGTTTTACCAGCCACCACCCTCTCTTATATAGTCTCTGGGGTGTGGTCCAGTGACTCAGTTCTAATCCCTAGCACGCCTCCTTAACTGCTGCAACCGTTTATCACGCCTTCGTTGGCGTGCATCCAGGAATGACAGCTCTCCTTCGTTCTCATCCGAGACACTTGGCTCCTGGCTAATCTCCTCTCCCTTGGCCGGCACCTGAGACAGTGCCAGAGGGGAGGGGCCTGGAGAGGGAGGCTTGGCCGACTCCTCTTCCTCATGTTTGGAGCTTTCTTCCTCCGATGAGATAGGCTCGGAGGGCGGGGCCACAACATCAGTAACAGAGTGGTCAATGCCTGGAATGCACTACCTGACTCTGTAGTTTCTCCCCCAAACCCTCAAAACTTTAACCTTAAACTGTCTACTGTTGACATCACCCCATTCCTAAGAGGTCTGTAAGGTGCATGCATAAGTGCACCAGCGTGCCTACCATCCCTGTCCTAATATTCCTTTTTACTTACTCTTTTCATATATTCAAATTATGTTTATACTTTTACCTGTTATCTTATATATGCTTGACAAATAAACTTATGATTATGATTATGATAAAGGAGGCATGCACATGTAGGGAAGTGAACTTCCGGTTTCTGACACGCACATGCACACCGGACACCTAGTCCTCCAGTTACTGGCATGCATGCCCGTGCGACGGTCAGCTGGCCGGTGTGCATGCCCATGCCAGAAACCTTTCAAGTTTCCAACACTGCTGCATGCATGAAGGCTAGCTGATTGTTGCACACGCATGCGCTCCAGGAACCCAGAAGAAAAATGGGCCGCACGTGCCAGGCAAAATGGCTCCACGTGCTACTTTGGGAACGCATGTCATAGGTTTGCCATCATGGACTTAGATGGATATGCACATGGATATATTAATATATACCTTTATTTACTTATTTATTTATTAAATCAATATGCTGCCCATCTCACCATTGCAGCAACTCTAGACAGCTTGCAAAATTTATGATCATCACTGGACTTTTAGATAACAAGTTGAGTTTACATGGTTCTCAAAGTCTTACTGTATGCATCAATATTTAATATGAAATTATTTACACTTTTATTATTACAAATAACTTAGATTTAGGATTTAGATCAAAACAAATGCAAAAATGCTAGGGAATTCCTGGAAAACCAGTATTCAGACAATTCAACCATAAATAGATACATAGAGACAAACCACATTTACACACAATTCAAAAGAGACTAAAAACAAACAGCAATCCTAGGAAGGAAATTTAATGCCTAGAATACATTCTGGGTCAATACCAGGCAAACAATCAGGCCGAAAACAATACTTTAATCAAGAAATCACCAAAAGGGAAACCACATCCCCACTAAAATTGGCAAGGAAATCTGTTATATAAATAGGCAGCAAATCACACACTCATACAAACTGATGATGTTATATGGTTGAGTAATGAACATCTGCAAGCAAAAACCAAACTCAGAACACCAAGAATTCCACTATTATTATAATTTAAAGGCAGTGTGAATATAATTTAATAATGTATTAATAATTTTAGCATTATCTATACATTTTTCAAGTTTGAAAAAGCAAAATCAGCAACAGTTTAAAATGAAAACCCTTTTGTGGCTTGGTTTACTCACAAAACGTATTAGAGGCTGTTTAGTTTGTAGATATTATATCTGTACTTATTTCCGCTCCATATGATCAAGAGTGAACAGCTTAATTTCTTGGAGGCAGTTGGGAGATTTGAGTCAGAAGTTTTATTAAAAGGCCAATTGATATCATAATATGCAGTGACTCTGATAAGCTGATTGGGTTTATTAAATCCCTGTGAAGGCCTGCCACACACAATTGGTAAGGATTAGAGTATCATCCCATTCAAGAGATATCCATCCAAACAACTGATTGGAGAAATTAGTGAACATGCTTGCATTAAAGGTACATTTTAATATCTATTGTCACAACTTCTTGGTATAAAACCTATATAAAACTTATTTTATGATCTGGATATGTGGAATATCCATCACCAGAAAAATGCAGATTGAAATCCAATGCATGAAATTGGGGTTTATACACACATACACATACACACCACATATAAATATTAATTATTGTAAACTACCCATAATCATATATTTGGGATGGGAATTATATAAATTGAAATGTTAAATGAAAAAAATAAAAACTTTAGGAAGAATATAATAATTATTTCAGCACTGGTTACCTATATTAGGGCTATACAAAATATTAAATAAAAAAAATAAGCAAGCAAATTCTTACAGGTGTTCTGTTGTGTTTGACTGACCTTTTTAATTTATATATTTATATAGCTGTTAGGGCGTGTGTAAAAAGTATTTGTTGCTTGTGCAACGAACAGAGCAAAACACACAGGGAAGGAGATAAACGTGCAGCTCGTGTGAGAAAAATATTTTATATACAAGATAATAAGCAGTCTCGGTGTAGGTAAAACAGTCCAAGGTCATAAACAGTAAATCAGTCCAGTAAGTATCTTCCCTTATCAAAGCAAACAGACTTTAGTAACTCTCGGTATACAGTACCATATAACAATCCAGTCTAACACCAATCAGCAGAAAGACGCAGGAAGCAACAGGAACAATCAGGAGCAAAGAACGCTTCTCTGCGCTGCTTATTTATGCACTGTAGCCTAATTACAGGGTTCAGCAAACCCTGATTACGTGGCTCAATTGTTTCTTAAAGAAACAGATATATTGCCTGACCAACAAGTTAGGAGTAAGCTACAAGCTGAACCTAACATTCTCCCCATTGGGCAGGACAATGTACACAATAGATACAGAAACAAAAATACACATCCAAATCTTACATTGTACTGTTGCAGGAAATGAAATGAGACTAGGCCAAGCTCTCCAATGCAGGAAAAAGTTTATTGTGCACGGTTCAAACAGCCCAAAGGCAAACAAAAAGTCTGAACGCCGATGGCTTCTTCTGGCCATGCATTTATACAGTTTAAAGGCAAAAGTATTACAGAGAGTGATGCATTTCACACGTAGAAGCTGCCCTTTCATCTATCTCTGGGAAAGGAAATAACAATCTTCTTCTCACATATTCAGGTTCTCTGCTCCGGCGCTCAAGACATAATAAAAGGAGATAAGAGGCTAGGAGACGCCTCAAGGGCAATAAGGAAGCAGCACCCCTTATCCAGGGATATGCATGACATTTGGGATGCAATAAACATTAAACAACATGATGTATCTGTTTAGGGTCAGTTTGCCCTTTTACAATTCTGTACCTACATCAAATACTGTTTGTCATCTCAGCACCTTGGCACGGAAGAGGCACTTCTGTCTTGACCAAAGATTTGGATTTCTAATATTTGAGTTTTATCCCAATATCGAATCCTAGCCTGGCTCATACCCCCCTTTGTGACTCATCTGTTTATCCAGACGAGTCACACCATAGGTCCTCTTCCTGCTGGAGCCGTTTGTAATCCCACATAGCCATCACCTGAGCAGTTGTCTTACGTTCCACCAGCAAGGATAGACTTTTAGAAATAGTTTTAACAAACAGAGGTAAAATATATGGGAGAAAAATACACCCTGCAGCTACTAACCCCACCAGGCCAAAAATGGCCTGCAGGCCAGGTAACTTTGGCCACCATCCTGAAAACATGTCCTGTAAATTAAGACCTCTCCAAGTCTGGCCTGGCACATGAGCTATTTCAACCATTTTGTCTGTTATTTCCTTAATAACGTTTCCTATTGCAAATGTGTCTACATGTCTTCTTTGTCTTAAGTTCCCCACCTCATCATATACCGGGACACCTAAAACTTGTTGAGTTTTAAGGGGAAGCAAAAAGAATCCTGGTCCAATTATTCCCAGGACACAAGCTCCACACCAAGATTTCAGTAGAACCCCATATGCCATTTTACCACATATCCAGTATAGTCCATCAGGAGCCAGCCATTCAAGGGTCTGATTATCTGGATCTTTTAAAAAAAAGATAACCCGTTTACCTTAAACAGGACCATTTCATCAGTTCCCTCTGTGGCATTACCTCCTGACCACCATACCTTACTTTCCCATTTTCCTGTACATATGAGGTTTCCTACCTGATAACAGCCTGCCACAATTTTTCTCTGGAAACAGACATTCCTTACCAGACTAGTAGTCAATGTCCAGTCTTCATCCTTACCCTTATTATATGACAGGTTACAATTTATATGGCAATTTAATTCCTGGGCTTCCCATAGCCATTTTTCTCCCATGTTAGTCCCTCCACAAACAAAACAGATTGATACATTCAGAGTGTGGGCTATGTCTTCTGCCAATTTGACAAAGGTATTTGTTACATGACTAGAAGTTACGGGTATATTTAGCTTTTCCGTTTTCAGATAATATTACAAGGGGACTCCTTCAGGATATATTACCAAATATATCCAGGGTATCCTAAGCAGGGACTTCTTTCATCTGTAAGAGGTTCACACTCCGCAGCCGGTTGGGAAATATTAGGGATCAGAACAACTGAGAAATCAAATGGGCCCTGGTTGTCCACAAAACCATTGCTTATATCTGTAAAACACAATAATCAATAAAGCTACTACCCCAATTATTCAAAGTGCCCACACCCAATTTTCCTCCCACATGAATCTGCAATGATCTTCAATCTTTCGTCAGGATCCAAGTTCCGGACTAATTCAAGAGAGCAGGTGCTCCACCCCCCCTTTTTTTTTAGCTTACAGCGGGTTACATCGGCAGATATACATCAAGGTAACCTATATATAAAATACAAAAGCTTTCTTTAAGCACATTCAAATGTCAATTTTGTTGGATGTTGTTTGTCCACGGACACTTTCCAGCCGGTGTCAGATGCTGCCTTGACTCGTGTCCGACGGATCCATGATTTTGATTCTGCAATCTTAATAGCAAGTGGAGAAGTCATAATACCAATAAAAGATCCCTTCCATTTTCCACTTGATCCCCAGGTTTAAATGAGTGACATTAGGTTACTGATCTAGGGGGTACTTGTTCCATCACATATCGTTGGAGTCTCTCAATTTGCTTATTAAGTTCTTATACCATCTCCATATTCCAAAACCCCCCTTTATGACCTAAATCAGGCCACCTAACATACATATTTACCTTATTTTACCATATTTACATGGTCGGGTGGAATAAACCTCCAATACCTGTAAACAATCATGCTCAGAAACAGATTCCGTATGCAACAAAGTTGCTGGATTTAATCGGTTAGACATCACCAGACGCACCTGTGGACTCTCACTCCTAATTGCCTGATATTTTGTCAGCCTTTGCCCACTAATCCACAAATGTCCCTTAGTATCCAACACAGACTGCTCCTCATGAGGGGAGTGTATGAGTATAGGACAAGAAAAAGTAAATTTATTACAATTCTGAATCAATTCTGCACTTGCAGCCAGCACCTTCAAACAGTGGGGCCAGCTTTTTAGCCCCCCCCCTTTCCACTCAAGAGGTTCCACATCAGCCCCTTTGGTGGCTGCATACAAAAGTGCTGCCATCAAAGCAAAGTTGGTGATCCAATTACAGCAAAAGCCAGCTTATCCTAAAAAGCTTCTCAGTTATCTTTTTGTTCGGGGTCCTGCCAGCATTAGGACCGCACTTTTCCGCTCTGGTCCTAAAGCTCGACGACCCTTATATCGTATCCCAAATATCTAACTTTCCTTTTCACCAATTGAGCTTTCTTTCTTGATACTCAATAACCACACTCTAATAACAAATCTAGCATTATCGTGCATTCGTCTTAGTATTATCCCAACATAAATCCTCTGTCAATCCTGTTGATCCAAACATCATCAACATATTACAGTATTGTGTCTCCTGGTTGTTGAGGCACATAATACTGTAAGTCTCTAGCTACCGCTATTCCCAACAATGTGGGGGAGGTCTTAAATCCCTGAGGCAGCAAAGTCCCAGTATATTGCATTTTCATTCCTGTATAAGGATTCTCCCACTCAAAATGTAAACAGTGGCTGGCTTATGGGATCAATGGGAATTGTGAAGAATACATCCTTTAAATCAATAACAGAAAACCACTCAGCCTGGGGTGGAATTAAACTTAACAGGGTATATGGATTTGACATGGCCAGGTGTAAAGTTACCGTGTTCCAAGCGATAAGACCCATCTGACTGTTTAATTGGGATAATTGGAGTATTCCAGGAGGACTAAATAGGCACCAAAAACCCCGCTTCCAAATCTCTGAATGCTTTCATAAATAGCACAAATAGCTTCCCAAGAAACGGGACGCTGCCTTCTACTCACAGACGCCACTCCAGATTTTAGTTCCACCCCCACTGGAGGGTGGCGAGCTGCAAAACCCGGCAGGTTATCCTCAGCGCACATCAAACAACCTCCAAATCTCCTCCGGAGAATGCCTTATGGTCATTCTCTAACTATCTTCATCAAAAGAAATTGTTGCCCCTAATTTACTCAGCAAATCCCTGCCTAGCAACAGAATAAAGCATTCATAAATATACAAGAATTCATGCTGGATTTCAGCTTCCTTAAAATCACACATCTCTGGTTTCAAGACCTGCCGCCCCATGGCTTGCCCTGATACCCCCTTGACCTGAATTTTATGGGATCCGGGGGGCTGCAATCTGCTTATTTACAACTAATCTTCCTGCTCCCATATTTACCAGAAACGTTCTGTACTGACCCCCTATTTTCATTGTAACTAATGGCTCAGGCGGGGGTTCTTCCAAGCCTGGTCCCCCTCAATCTGACCAAGTCATGTCTGCCAATCCAATACTGTCCGCTTTCTGCTGCCCTGCGCCCTCTCCAAATCCTCTACCAAAACCCCACCTGAACTTGTGTGTCCAACCTTCTACTCAAACCTCTCCTCTGTCCTCGCTCTCCCCTTCTCCCAGAGAGCTGCCCACGCATTCTTGACCCAAAATCCGCTCTTCTCATCCCTCTACTTCTCACCATCTGTCTTGGGCATTCCCTTTTGCAAGTAATTTTATTTCTATACCACCCTTCTCCCGAAGGACTAAGAGGCTTCACAGAAGGAGGAGGAGGGGTGGGGGGTGAGAGAAAGGAGAAAAAAGTTTTTTGTTTTTTTTAAAAAAGCATCTCTTTTCCTCTTTCTTCCCTCCAAAGGAAGGGGGGGAGAAAAAAAACCCCTTTGCATCCCACTTCGCAGTGCCCCTGCCAACAAACCAGCCTTTTTATTCATCCGTGCCTCCTGCTCTTTCTTCTCCACCTACAGCCCCCACAGCCTCCAAATCATCATCCTCCTCCTCCTCATCATCATCATCCCCCTCTCCCGCACTCTGACTGCTACCTCTAGGCGAATGACTCCCCTTGACTTCACACCAGGATCACTCATACGCCTCTGATTTCCTCCTCCGCTCCCTCCAGCAGCCCCCTTACTTTTCCTGCCTGCTCAGATACACATAACCCGCCTGTTTCAGCCCTACATTGCAATAAATCCTCATCTTTTTCAACAGGGCTCTCACCCATTGATGAATATATTGAAATTGATCAGGATATTTATCCTGATTCACTACAATCACTCCCCACAACTTATCCACTGTTTCTTCCCTTAACCATCCCTGGGGGTGGGGGGGTCAGCCCATCTCCCATTGTGGCCACACATGTTTACATAAGAATTGTAATTGATCCTTTGATCCTTTCGAATAGGAAGGGTTGCTAAAATACTTGTCAAAACCTTTTAACATGCATGCCAACGGAGTATTTGGCACGCTCTGAACCCCATCCCTTCTATCACACTGCTGTCGACTCGTAGCCCCGGAAACTCACAGCCACTAATGAGAAATGCGACGGCTTAACCACCCACACAACCTGACATGGACTTCATTAGGGTAGCCACCCCGAGTCCGAGGGAGTGATCAATTCCCTCCGTCTGCTTTCAAATGAAGCAGGTACAATTCCTTTACAATATACTCACTTAAAACGCTCCCACTCCATAGATTCCTGGCCAGGAATTTGTTCAGACCACCTTTCCTGCACCACAGGGTTCTTGGACTCGATCAGAGCACCGTCGGGGCCATAGGGATATCGCTGCTGTCTCCCGGAGACGTATCTCCGCGGGGCCTGGAGAATGTTCAGGAGCGATTTCTCGATGGTCCCGAGGGGTCGAAACGGTCCTCAGTGAAATATCGCCTTGCACCTAGTCCCGGCGGAGTCGCCAGCTGTTGCAGGAAATGAAACGAGACTAGGCCAAGCTCTCCAATGCAGGAAAAAGTTTATTGTGCACGATTCAAACAGCCCAAAGGCAAACAAAAAGTCTGAACGCCGATGGCTTCTTCTGGCCATGCATTTATACAGTTTAAAGGCAAAAGTATTACAGAGAGTGATGCATTTCACATGTAGAAGCTGCCCTTTCATCTATCTTTGGGAAAGGAAATAACAATCTTCTTCTCACATACTCAGGTTCTCTGCTCCGGCGCTCAAGACATAATAAAAGGAGATAAGAGGCTAGGAGACGCCTCAAGGGCAATAAGGAAGCAGCACCGCTTATCCAGGGATATGCATGACATTTGAGATGCAATAAAGATTAAACAACAGGATGTATCTGTTTAGGGTCAGTTTGCCCTTTTACAATTCTGTACCTACGTCAAATACCATTTGTCATCTCAGCACCTTGGCACGGAAGAGGCACTTCTATCTTGACCAAAGATTTGGATTTCTAATATTTGAGTTTTATCCCAATATCGAATCCTAGCCTGGCTCAGTACAGTGGTATCAGCTTTATTTCAGATTCTTAATCCAAATCTTTCACAACAATTGGTGTGTTTAATGGCACCTTGCGCTTTGGTAAAATTATTGGCAATATTATCCTCTGATGCGCAATATTCCAATGTAATCATGTTATCCTTAACACATTGCCGTACATTCAGATAACGTATATCAGTGTATTTAGTCCTTGTCTTTACAGCAAGATTCGTTGCCATTGTAATGGCTGCCTGGTTATCTTCATAAACCGTAATAGGGTAGTCCATTCTGAATCCAATATCTTCCATCAACTGTTTATAATAAATCAGTTCAGTACATGTAAGTGATAGACAAGAAAACTCTGCTTCCATGGTAGACAAACTGATGTGTTTCTGGCGAATTGATCTCCATCCAATCAGACAGTTATCCAACATGATTGCTATTCCAGACGTAGATTTTCTGGCAAAACTGGCATCAGCATATGCCTTTAACACCATATTGGCATTTGGTTCTAAATACATAGCAAAATGTAACGTTCTTTTAAGATATCTAAGAATACGTTTTGCAGCTTGCCAATGCCTATCAGTAGGCTCTGAACTATATTGTGCTAGTTGATTAACACTAAAAGCTATATCAGGCCGTGTCCAGTTGCTCAAATACGACAAACTGCCTATTAATGATTGATACAGTTCTCTACTGAACTGTGGGCTCTGCAAACTATCCTGCTTGAATTCTTGTGTCATAGGAGTCTTGGCAGGTTTACATAATTCCATCCCATATTTTTTCAACAATTTGCAGATTTTATTAGATTGTGAAATTTTAAATCCTCTAGATGTTTTCAGGATATCCAGCCCTAGATAATGCCGTATATGTCCTAGATTTCTAAGTTTAAATTTTGTTTGCAACTGACCGATAATCTCTCTGGCCTCAGCGTCAGTTCTGGTAATTATGGCAATGTTGTCTGTAAAGAGTAACAAGAATGAAACACATCCATCCTGTTCTTTTTTAAACAGACATTTATCTGCTACACCCTCATAGAACCCAATGTTATGTAATTCCTGCACTATACATTGGTTCCACTCGTAACCTGATTACGATATAAACCATATAGGCTTTTTTGTAGCCTCCAACACTCAGTGCTATCCTGTGTATCATAACCAGGAGGTGTCTTCATATATATTGTATGCCTCAACGGAGTGTTCAAGTAAGCTGTCTCAACATCTATATGAGTAATAGAGCATTTATTTCTAGCTGCCCAAACAAGCATCGTTCTCAAAGTGCTCGCTCGTAAACTTGGAGCAAAAACCTCATCATAGTCTCTATCTGTCTGTGAGAACCCTTGTGCAACAAGTCGAGCTTTATGGGTTACTACCCCATCTACACTTTTCTTTACCTTGTAGACCCACCTACAGCCTATAAGTTTCTCATTTGGTGGTATTCTTACAACTTCATAGACACCAAGCCTCTTCAATGAATCAATTTCTCTATCCATTGCCTCTTGCCAGGCTTTTTGCTCCTTTTCTGGATATAATTTTATATCATGATAACTGGATGGTTCGATATCTACTTGGCAAACCACTGTGGCTTTATAGCGATCTGGTGGATGCCGGTCCCTGGAAGATCGTCTAGGCATAACAGGACTAACATCAGGTATATTGGGTTCATCCTCCCCTAACCCTGATTCCTGTTCCTATTCTTCAACCTTAATAGATGGTTTATCATCCATCTCAGATGAACTATCATCAGGAATATGGTCTACCTTAACATCCACATCTGTAAAACCATAGTCTGCTTTTTCTAACCTGTCCCAGCCTTCATGTTCTAGGAATTTAGCACTAGCGCTACACAAAACTTTTGTTGTTCTTTTTTCCCAGAACCTATAGGACCTATGGTTAGCCTCATAGCCAACAAAAATCATTTTCTTTGCTCTCTGTTGGTCCTTCCTTCTCTGACTAACCGGTATATGCACCCAGGCTGGTGCACCAAAAGTATGTATATAACTTAAATCAGGCTTCCTCTCGTGCCATAAAGTAAAAGGAATTTTTCCTGTAGAGGAGTGCACTACATTATTTAAAATATGATTGGCACATAGTATTGCTTCTCCCCACAATTTATCAGGTAAACAAGCATCAGCCAGCATAGTCCTAGTCATAGCTTGTAGGGTCTGGCCTCTTCGTTCTATATATGCATTATGTTCCAGCCGAAAAGGGGCAGAACGTTTATGCTGTATTCCAGCATCCTCCAAAAACTTAGCCAACTGATGGTTAGTAAACTCAGTTCCATTGTCAGTAACAATGCATTTCACCTTAAACTTCTGCTTCCTTTCTACAAAACGAAGCCAGTTTGTGATACATTGAACGTATCACTTTTGGACTTCATAAGGTAGCAAAAACCATATCTGGTAAAGTGATCAACTATACTCAAAATATAGCATGCTCCCCCTAAACTGGGTTTCTTTGGCCCTATTAGGTCTAAAAAGACTACCTCCAAAGGTTTAGTTGTTTTAAACCCATCGCAGCGGTTTGCAGGTGTAACTTTACTTTTATGCTGGTTACAAGTATTACAGTTCAGGTATTTGCTGCAAGCCCTTAACTTAATGTCTTTAGACTGCTTAACAGTCGAATGCAACAACCTGAAATTCAATGACCAAGCCTTCTATGTAGTAAATGTACGCATTCATCATGCAGCTTTACATTTCCAAATTTAGCTTTTGATTGAACTAACAGTAATGACTTATCCCTAATGACAAATAAGTTGTTTTCTAATTCTGCAGTAACTACAGTGCCTTCACATTCCAGCAAACATTTGTTGTTTTTAAAAGTTACTGTAAACCCAGAATGTAGTAATGACTTTACAGATAAAAGTTTATATTTCAAACTAGGGATATAAAGCATGGGTAAAAGGTGCTTACTAATAGAACATTGAACAAGTCCCTCCCCAGCTACAGTCACATTCCAGCCATTAGCTAATTTGACCTTTTTAGTACTTTTCTTCATGTTTAGAAACAGTTTTCTGTTTTTTGTTATGGATTGAGAGGCACCGCTATCAATCACCCACCAATCATCTCTTATATTAATAGATGAACTGGTTGCTAAATTACAACCTTTCCTGGGTTTAGCAGAGTTTCTAGCAGACACTTTCTTATTTTTACAATATTTTGCAATGTGCCCCTTAGCCCCACATGCATAACAGCGTTTAACAATATTGACATTTTCATATACAACTTCCACATTTGGTTGCTGTTGTATCCTTATCTGGTCTCGTTCTTGCCTACGTTTGGCCTCATCCAGTAACCTACCAGTTATACTGGCCAATGTTAGTTCATCTCTAGACAATACTTCTAATGATGAAACAAAAGAGTCATAACTGTCATCCAATGATGAAAGAATAATATAAACTTGCTGCAGTTCAGTAAACACAAGGTCTTTTTCATGTAGCTCCTGGAAAAGCCCTGTCATGGAGTCCAGGTGAGCCATCATGTCTCCTCCTTTCTGAAGATGTAAGCGAAATAATTTCCGTGTCAGGTACATATGGACACCCACAGAGTCACGAACGTAGAGCTTCTTTAGCTTTGTCCAACACCTCGCAGCAGACTCTTCGCCCCGGAAATGGACAAGTTGCTGGTCTCCCAGTGTCAGGCCAATGATGCATAAAGCACGCTCGTTGTCCCTGTGAAACTTCGCTATCTTTTTGGCATCTTCTTCATCAGCAGCATTCAATGCAGTTATGTCCGGTGGATTATTAACCATGTCCCACAGTCCTTCTTTTCACAAAAGTAGACAGCATTTTGTGGACCAGGTAACATAGTTTGTACCTTTCTCGAAAGCCATCATCTTGACTACGACACCCACTGCCTGCACTTCTCACTTCTGCAAAAACAAATTAAAGAGCCCTGGAACGTTCTGGGTCCATAACCAATGTTAGGGCGTGTGTAAAAAGTATTTGTTGCTTGTGCAACGAGCAGAGCAGAAACACACAGGGAAGGAGATAAACGTGCAGCTCGTGTGAGAAAAATACTTTATATACAAGATAATAAGCAGTCTCGGTGTAGGTAAAACAGTCCAAGGTCATAAACAGTAAATCAGTCCAGTAAGTATCTTCCCTTATCAAAGCAAACAGACTTTAGTAACTCTCGGTATACAGTACCATATAACAATCCAGTCTAACACCAATCAGCAGAAAGACGCAGGAAGCAACAGGAACAATCAGGAGCAAAGAACGCTTCTCTGCGCTGCTTATTTATGCACTGTAGCCTAATTACAGGGTTCAGCAAACCCTGATTACGTGGCTCAATTGTTTCTTAAAGAAACAGATATATTGCCTGACCAACAAGTTAGGAGTAAGCTACAAGCTGAACCTAACAATAGCAATAGCACTTAGACTTATATACTGCTTCATAGTGCTTTACAGCCCTCTGTAAGTGGTTTACAGAGTCAGCATATTGCCCCCAACAATCTGGGTCCTCATTTTACCGACCTCGGAAGGATGGAAGGCTGAGTCAACCTTGAGCTTAGTGAGATTCAATCTGCCAAACTGCTGGTTAGAGTGTGCACTCTAACCACTGTGCCACCATGGCTCTTTTTATAATGTATTTATTTTAATATTGGAGAGTTATTTGTTTTTTATTGTTGTATACTAGAGTCATGTTTGAGTTGGGTGGCCTAATAAATATAGTTAATAAGTAAATAATAAAGTGGCTCATATAATACCATGGGAATGCTACAGGAAACTTAAACAAAGGTAGAGATGGTTAGAAATTTCAACTTTTGCTATTTTTATAGTTCCAAATTTTCAGTATGGGCTAAACCAAGATCTGATGACTCGGCCATCTGACTTAGGAATCTATATTATAATGTTAGCCAATGTTGATAGGATATTAGGCCTCCCCTGATGTTCACATGGAAAGTATTGAAAATTAGAGTCTATCTGGAAATACAGGTGGCTTGTGTTCTATTTTCTGTAGCTTGAAACTAAAATTTTAAGGGATCTTGTGAACGTAACTGAAAGTAGGCTCCAGGGAATCATAGAATAACAGAGTTGGAAGGGACCTTGGAAGTCTTCAAGTCCAACCTTCTGCTCAAGCAGGAGACCCTATGCCATTCCAGACAAATGGTTGTCCAACCTCTTCTTGAAAACCTCCAGTGACAGCTGTCCCTCGTGTTCCATCTACTTTTTGGATGACAATGTTGTTTGCTAAATTTGTCAGTAATCCATTTGCCCAACTCCTTTTCTTTTATCATTCCATCAACAGCCTTCAGCGCCCAAAATCAAAGGTGAAGCAAAAGATGAACATAAGCATAATTACAATGCCAAATGTATCTGATGGCAATCAATGTTTCAGCAACGTTACAGTAATAAAATCCTTGTGGCCAACAATAGTCATACGTTCACTGAGAATTAGGCAAAAGTAGACAGGTAGCCCCAACTTGACCAATCAAATTAATCCTCCTATTATGTCACAATCTGATGATTGAATCATGATCACAATTGATAATGAATAAGATTCATTCTAATTCAACTTCCACTCTATCTAGATATGTCTAACTGCACCTGTAACTGTAACTGTAACATCCTCATAAAGTTGTCTTTAGTGGACCATCTGACGGCCGTGACCAGGGGGGCTTTTGCACAGGTTCACCTGGTGCACCAGTTACGTCCTTTCCTAGACAGGGATGCCTTCCGCACAGTCACCCAAACTCTCGTCATTTCTCGTTTGGAGTACTGTAATGCCCTCTACATGGGGTTGTCCTTGGCGTGTACCCAAAGGCTCCAGCTGGTCCAGAATGCGGCCGTGCAGCTTGTTATGGGAGCTTCCCATTACTCCCATATAACACCTCTCCTGCGCGAGCTGAACTGGTTACTGGTGGTCCTTCGGATTCGCTTCAACGTGCTGGTACTTACCTATAAAGCCCTACATGGCATGGGCCCGGGGTATTTACAGGACCACCTTCTGCCTGCCTTCCACCACCCTGTGCACTCACAGAGGGCTGCCCTCCTCTGGGTGCCATTGACCAGGCAATGTCGGCTGGTGGCGCCCAGGATGAGGGCGTTCTCTGTGGGCACACCGGCCCTCTGGAATGGGTTAACCACAGAGCTCCGAATGGCCCCCGACCTCCGCTCTTTCTGCCAAGAGCTGAAGACATGGCTTTTCCAACAAATTTGCTGATCTGGTGGGTGGTTTTTAATTGAATGGATTTTAAATCGATGTAGTTATTTTTTATTGCGTTTATTGTCTCAACTTCTGTAAGCCGCCCTGAGTCCCTCGGGAGAAGGGCGGCATATAAGTACAATAAAATGAATAAATAAATAAATAATAAAGTTAACATCAAGTTAATCATGCGTTAATCAAGTTAAGAAGATTTAAGAAAGAATCCATTAACCAGTTATTTTTTTGTGGTAATTTTCTCCTATTCACCCAAAGTTCAGCCCTTGTAAATTACTTCATACTATTTTGCAATTGGCCATGGAAAGTCTGTGCAAGCAAACTTTGTCTTAGTGTACTTTTAGGATTCTCAAAGTGCACTTGCAGTAGTTCAATTTCAAAGCAGCACTAGTTCAAAAAGCTCCAATTCTGACCTTAATCTTTACAATTTTGCACAAGGAAGATTTATTCTTCACCAGTCCTTCCTATCTCTCTCTCTCCTTTTCCTTTCACAGTCTAGAAGTAGAGGATGTCTTGAAAGCCTAGTGTTATAGTGTTATTCCAGCAGCATGATATATATTATAGCTAAAATGACCTCTACATTTTCAAGGTTTGCTAAACCTTAAATTTAAGCTACCTGTTTCATCCAAAGTATCTGAAACAATAACTTTCTTTATTTTGCAGCAAACATTACATTTAATGAGTATAGTGCACATCTAATGATACACTGAATCAGTATGAAGCCTCAAATAATGATTTCTGTTGGCACTATAAAAGGAATGTAATTTTTCTTGTTGAAATACCATTTTTCAGTTACTGCATGACTGATGTGGTAATTATCCCCTACACCTGGGATTTAAATCCAATCCTACAAGCCCATTTTCTGTTTGCAAGCTGTCAGACTGATGCATAGGCTTTGTTCTTATCTGGCAGTAGGCGAAGAATCGGTAATTCAGAAACAACAAAGTCACTGATGGGTCATCATGTAATCTGCACTGAAAATTGCAATCTGTAATGAGATTGGAAACACAGATGAGGTGACTAAAATTGATTACCTACCATAGTTGAAATTTTCAATTTTATTGCACAAATATGATCAAAGTAGTCCATAAGTTTGGGAGATTAGTTGCAAAAGAATAAAGATTACTTTAAAATTAGTTAAAAAGGAATGATATTAAAATGTAAATTTATTTTGGTTTATAGCAGGATAATTTATCTTCAAAGTGATTTAATTTTTCACATTTTTTTTAAAAAACCTCTCATTTACCATATGCAAAACTATGTGTCTATATTGTATATTCACTGTTGCAAGGAGACTGAAAGAACAGAAGAAAAAAGGGAAAGAACTACTGAAATCACTAAGCATTTTTTTCTTAATAGATCACAAAAATGATTTCCAATACATAGTAAAAATTGGGCTTTGCTAAAGCCATCTATAAATCAAGATGCTAGCAAATGTAGCCATGTCAAAAAACAATATTCTGAATTTTCTGTAACAATATTTTGTAAAATATGAGAATATTACTCTCTCTCCTCTCTCTCTCTCTCTCTCTCTCTCTCATTCTCTCTTTCTCATTCTCTCTTTCTCTCCCTCCCTCCCTCCCTCTCTCTCTCTATCTCCCTTCTATCCCCAGCCCACCCCCAAGGAAGTAATAAATTTAAAGTAATACTGTAACTGAATGTGGTGCATAGGAAACAGGAAAAAAATCTGATACACTAATCCAGATCCACAAATACACGTGGATTGAAGACTACAATTCCTTTTGATTTACATTTTCCATCACCCAGATTTAAATAAGCTAGTCCAAGAATATATACTGTCCTAATCACTTGTTTCAATGGTAACACCAATAAACAGTTTTTGGTCTGAATGGGAGAAATTGAATCAGTTCAACTGGTGAGGGCTTGTTTGGTGTTGTACCTGAAAGAATCCTGGTATAATTGAAGAGCAAAGCTAACACTAGTCCTTAATAAAAGTGAAGGTAGGAGTGCTCTATAACTTATAAGAAAATATTCAATTATAAATGAAAGTATGGCAAAGCACTTGTGTAATATCACAGGAAAAATGTATTTGGTTATAACATATAGAAAAACTGGGTGTTGATACTCACAGATCTTAAAGAAAACTCCTCAATGATGATGCCAGCACTGACCAGAGAACTTGCTGTTTCATAAGGAAATGGCATATATGGAACATATATGGAATATGAGGAATATGAGGAAAATAAGATGAGGAAAACGTGAATTTGTTAAAATAGAAACGGTGAGTTGCAATAGGAGTAGAAACTTGGATGACAAGACTGGATCATTTTAAATCAAATGACTATAAGATATACTAATCAGGAAAAGAAAATTCTAAAACAAAAAGAACAGCTAATGATGCTCAATGAAGGTGCTGCTAAATAAATGTTCAATATCCACCAATAAAGAATTATATCGTATCTATTAGGCTGAATAGATATTTAGTGAATATCAATGTCATAGAAATATTTATATCACTATAGATGAAAAACCCTAAACAATTCTGTGCTATGTTGCAAGCAATGTTAAATATAACATAAAGGATGGGTGTAGTTCTTATAAAGGATGACTATAAGATTGAAGAAATCTTGAATTATTGGAATCTTTGGACTGAGTTTTGAAAACAGAATTCTTCATTTCCAACACACCTTTCAGAATCATAAACATATATTCCAACTCATTGGATGGAAACATCAAAATCATTTAGACTGTAAAATAAATAATAGATATTGAAAAAAAAACTTCAATCCAATTAACTAGAATATGGCTAGGTACAGATTTTGGACAGGTTTACAAATTATTAGTAAAAATTAAAGAGAGTAGTTGCCAGTACAGAGAACTTACAGTCAGAATATAAGATCAGTGTAAGAACACATCCAATACACTTAACTTATGCAAAAGAGAACTTGTAGAGAGAGAACTAGGAGAAAATAGGGGACATCATGAAAATCAAAATGGAGGGGGGGAAATGGAGGGGGAAAAAATCTCAATATTTCAGAGGAAAAGATCCAAGGAACTTGCAGAACATGCTCTCATGATAGCCAAAGAAAGATAAAAGCCTTGGGCAACAAGAAGGATATATAACTGAAGACAGACCTCCAGTATGAAGCAAAAAAGTTCCAGGAATGATGTCTCAATCAAGAACATAATCAAATGAAAGAGATTAACAAGGAAAAGAACATGAACACTTTTTGAAGATCAGTGATATCTCATAAAAATATACAGGTAAGGTACAAATACACAATACTAATAAAAAGATATTAAAGGAAGACTGAAAGACTATACTGAAAACTTGTACGTATTTGATTACAGCTCAAGAGAAGTATCAAAAAATATTCAGCAATTAACTCTACTAGAAGGTGGTATATTCTGGGCAATATATCTAACTGTAAAACCTATAGTTCCAGTTATAGATGAAACTTTTTAAAAATGTGTAAAACTGCACAATAAGGGTCAATTAAAGGGTTAACAGGTGTAAGACAACAAATTTGGAATGAGCCTATATGGCTTAAGTGCTAGAATACTAGTTATCCTCACTTATCACAATTGGGCCTGACAACTCTGTTCCTAAGAGGCACAGTTATTAAGCATGCTATCACGTGACCACACCAAATATGATGTCAGTTCTGGCTGTAGTCATTAAGCAAATCACAGTTGCCATTAAGCATGATATCTTATGACCATGATTTGGGGAGGGCGGGTTTCAGTAATTTTTAAAAAGAATTTTAGAAAGAAGATAAGATAAAGTTAAAAAAGGAGGAAAAGAAAAACAATTCAAGAAAACAAGAAATAAAAAGAACTTTTCTTTAAGAAAAGTTTCCACTCTCCCCATGACAAGTAAAAACAGTTTCGTAATCTCTTCACCTTTCTTAATTAACAAATATAAAAGGTGTCATCCCATAACTGACTACTGAATAATAGGCAAATCAAATGAGTAACATTTTCTCCTTATCCAATTATCAGCAAAAAGTCCAAACAAAGCTCTAAAATATTAAACATTAATTAACATTTATAAAACTTTTCACGTCTCAATTCTTAGCTGTGAGCAAACCCCTATTTAAAAGGCATAAAAAGCCCCAATATCCTAATGTAAACAAACAAAACCAAAAGTTTAACATGAGAAAAAGAGACAATTTCTCCTTTAAAATAAATAAGACAAACTCCAATACACATTTCCTCCATTCCATGTGGCAACAATTCCAGAGAGAACCACTCCAAGCAGCAACATATCCCATTCAAATAAACATTCCATTTCTCAACTATTCACAACTGTAAAATAATCCCAGTATCCTAATATAAACAAAAGATTAGAGTTTGGCATAACAAAAAGAGTTTCTCCTTAAGTTTTAATACAATATAAGCAAATACAATATACATCATTTTTTTCAGTCACAATATCAGTAAATCGAAAAAGAACAACCAGAATAATAGCATGCCCCATTTAACCATTGTCAAATAAACAGATTTTATATTCCTTTTACATGACCACAACTTTTAACTTCCTGCTGGCTTTCCCACTGATTTTGCTTTTCAGAAGTTGCTTGTAAAGGCTGCAAATGTTGACCAAATGACTGTGGGACAATATAATGTCATAAATGTGAGATTTTTGCAGTAGTTACCTGGCTAGTGTGTGTGTGTGTGTGTGTATGTGTGTGTGTGTGTGTGTGTGTGTGTATGTATGTATATATATATATATATATATATATATATATATATATATATATATATATATATTCATTCTCAAGTTTTCGCGGGTGTTTGTATGTAGGTCTTTGGTTATTCGGGTCTTCTCCCACGTAAAATTGGAAGTGTCTTGGTGATGTTTCGACGAAGTCTCATTCGTCATCTTCAGGCTGGTGTTCTCGGCTTCGTGCCACATGGGAAAGAAAAACTGGACAACTTCCTCACACACCTCAACAGCCTACACCCCAAAATACAGTTCACCATGGAAACAGAAGCGAACAACCAACTTCCCTTCCTGGATGTCTTAGTCTACAGAAAATCCAATGGCTCCCTAGGACACACTATCTACCAGAAGAAAACACACACAAACCGCTATCTGCATGCACTCTCACACCACCACCCTGCCCAGATCAACTCTGTAGCCAAGACACTCATTTCCAGAACAAAACACTTAGCTGACGAACAACACCTAAAAACCAAACTACACACCCTCACTAACGTACTAACATCCAATGGATTCCAAAGAAATAAGATCACCAACCTAATCCAAAAAGAAACCCCCACTAAAATCCAAGACAGAGAACAAGAAAACGGCAAAGCCCTCCTCCCATACATAAAAGGCACCACAGACAGAATAAGCAAAATCCTCCACAAACATAACATCAAGACAGCATTCTGCACAAACCGAAAAATATCCACCATCCTAAGGAACCCCAAAGACAAAATTGAGTTAGAAAATCAAGGAGTATATGAAAACCCATGCACCGCCTGCCCCACCACATACATCGGACAAACCAACAGATGAATAAGTGCACGCATAGAAGAACACAAGAACTCAGTCAGAAAAGAAGAACCAACTTCTTCCCTGGTCCAACACCTTAAAGCCACAGGACATGATATTGACTTTAAAAAGACCAGAACTACCGCCAAAACTAAACACTTTAACAACAGAATAATCAGAGAAGCCATCGAGATAGAAAAATGCCCACATAGCATGAACAAACGAGACGATACCTCCCGCCTACCAGCCATTTGGAAACCCGCCCTTATTGACAAACGAGTCCCTAACACGACGAATGACACCAAACCCACACTCACGAGAGCCACACAGGATGTCACCACCACACATCCACGCAGAAAGCAGACTCAAACCCACACTGATAATGAGCCACGACCAAGGACCAGAAGCCAGACCGCAGCTGCATCATTAGCCACTTTAAACCCCTCCAATCCATACATGAAGCAGACTGACACCCACCATGAAGAGCTCGCACGGCCACAAACACGAAGCCAAACAACAACAACGCAGCTCACCAGCTCAAATCCCCCTGCAACTCAGATTAAGCTGAGCACAACCAAGCCCCCACCCAAACAGAACACACCCCCAGCCAATCAGAACACAACCAACCCCCCATCCAATCAGAGCACAGCCAAGCCCCTAACCAATCAGAACACACCTCCACCCAATCAGAACACAGCCAAGTTCCCACCCAATCAGCTCACACCCCCACTAGCAGTTAAAAGGAAGAGACAGCTGCGATCTCACATTGCTCCTGGAAGCACGAAGCCGAGAACACCAGCCTGAAGATGACGAATGAGACTTCGTCGAAACGTCGCCAAGACACTTCCAATTTTACGTGGGAGAAGACCCGAATAACCAAAGACCTACATATATATATATATTTATTTATTTCAGGTTTTCGTGGGTGTTTGTATGTAGGTCTTTGGTTATTCGGGTCTTCTCCCACGTAAAATTGGAAGTGTCTTGGCGACATTTCGACGAAGTCTCATTCGTCATCTTCAGGCTGGTGTTCTCGGCTTCGTGCTCCTGGAAGCACGAAGCCGAGAACACCAGCCTGAAGATGACGAATGAGACTTCGTCAAAACGTCGCCAAGACACTTCCAATTTTACATGGGAGAAGACCCGAATAACCAAAGACCTACACACACAGACACACCCAGACACACCCAGACACACCCAGACACACACACACACACACACACACACACACACACACACACACACACATATATATATATATATATATATATATATATATATATATATATATATTTAATATTTCGGGTTTCTTCCCGTGTAATTGTGGATATATCCCTAAAAGGGTAGAAGCGACGTTTCGACAGAATCCCATCTGCCATCATCAGGCTTATGTCAGCAGTCATTTTGTACTAACTGCCGTTGGTATTTCAAATCTGGTGCTGGTATTCTGGGGTGGCTCCACCTTTTCATTCTGATTGGTTGGGAGTCCCAGTATGTGTTTATTGGCTTGGCTTCGGGTGTATGGTCGGTTTTTCTCCACTAGGTGGCAGGGCTTCATCTTTGTGGCTGGTTTGAATATGATTTGGTTGGGATTTTTTTGATTAATGTTTGGTTTATGTTTTATATATGGTGTTAAGATTCGTCTATCTATGAGAGCAGGTTTCCAAATAGTAGGCAGACGTGAAGTGTCATCCCGTTTATTCATGCAATATGGTCTTTTTTCCATTTCTATTGCTTCTCTGATTATCCTGCCATTGAGATGTTCTATTTTTGCAACTGTTTTTGTTTTATTAAAATTAATGTTGTGTCCTGTTGTATTTATATGTTGAACTAATGATGATGTGTGTTCTTGAAAAGATTAGCGATGGCTGGTGATAATGGTGATCCCATTGGTGCACCTTCTACTTGTTTATATCTTTGTCCTCTGTGTATGAAATATGTGTTGGATAAACACATACACAGAGGACAAAGATATAAACAAGTAGAAGGTGCACCAATGGGATCACCATTATCACCAGTCATCGCTAATCTTTTCATGGAAGAATTCGAATCCAATGCCTTAGAAAAAACTGTTAACAAACCAAAATTATGGCTCAGATACGTTGATGACACCTTTGTGATCTGGCCACATGGAAGAGACAAATTGGAAAACTTCTTAGTATATTTGAACAGCCTCCATCCCAAAATAAAGTTCACCATGGAGATAGAATCAGAAAACCAGTTACCTTTCCTCGATGTATTAATTTATAAAAAATCTGATGGCACCTTAGGACATACCATCTATCAAAAGAAGACACATACGAACCACTATCTCAATGCCAAATCACACCACCATCCAGCACAAATAAACTCTGTTGCCAAAACATTAACCACAAGAACTAAACGTCTGGCTGATGAAGCACATTTACAAACAGAATTATATACACTAACTAATGTACTGACATCAAATGGGTTCTGTAGAAATAAAGTCATCAATATGATCAAACATACAAGACATAATAAAAAACAACAAGAGGAACAAAACAATGGGAAAGCCATCTTGCCCTATATAAGGGGAACAACAGACAAAATTAGCAAAGTACTACATAAACACAACATCAAAACCGTATTTTGCACAGATAGAAAGATATCGTCCATTCTCAGAAACCCCAAAGACAAAATAGAATTAGAAGATCAAGGCATATACGAAATCCCATGTGCTTCCTGCCCATCAACATACATTGGACAGACCAACAGAAGAATGAGTGTGCGCATCGAGGAACACAAAAACTCAATACAAAAACAAGAACACACATCATCATTAGTTCAACATATAAATACAACAGGACACAACATTAATTTTAATAAAACAAAAACAGTTGCAAAAATAGAACATCTCAATGGCAGGATAATCAGAGAAGCAATAGAAATGGAAAAAAGACCATATTGCATGAATAAACGGGATGACACTTCACGTCTGCCTACTGTTTGGAAACCTGCTCTCATAGATAGACGAATCTTAACACCATATATAAAACATAAACCAAACATTAATCAAAAAAATCCCAACCAAATCATATTCAAACCAGCCACAAAGATGAAGCCCTGCCACCTAGTGGAGAAAAACCGACCATACACCCGAAACCAAGCCAATAAACACATACTGGGACTCCCAACCAATCAGAATGAAAAGGTGGAGCCATCCCAGAATACCAGCACCAGATTTGAAATACCAATGGCAGTTAGTACAAAATGACTGCTGGCATAAGCCTGATGATGGCAGATGGGATTCTGTCGAAACGTCGCTTCTACCCTTTTAGGGATATATCCACAATTACACGGGAAGAAACCCGAAATATTAACTATACACACATACATACCCGTGAAAACTTACATAAACAAATATATATATATCTGAGAAGTGGGTGTGGCTCACCGACGAAGCCTTATAAGGCAGAAATAGCTATCTGAGTCTCCCAGAGAGCAACGCAGAGTTGCAGTTTGTCAACAGAAAAAAAAAAAAAAAAAAAAAAGCTCTGAAGCTGGTGAATGAGATTTCACACAGTCAGAGCTGCAGAACAACCTAGCTTACGTAGGTAAAACCTGGCTAGAAAGAATATGCATATATATATATATATATATATATATATATATATATATATATATATATATATATATATATATATATATATATATATATATATATATATATATATATATATCTTGGTGGCTTACAACTATACTGCAATAATAAAATACAATGAGCAAAGAACTTCCAAAATATAGAAAAGGAGTAAATACCATAAGCATATGTAAAGAATAACAAAGTAGGAAGGGATAATGTTAGTCCTTTGAGGTAGCCCAGACAAAAAGCGCAGGTAGGAGTACTAGTTCTAACTTTGTAGTAAGGTTACATTAACAGTATCTCATTAGATTGAAAGTATTTCTCCATTATTTTCCTTTTACTCCCTGTAAAAATAGGCAGGCTCCCTTCTGAAACACTTCCCATACCCTCGCTCTTTTTACGGGCTGAGATATCTTTTACACACAGGAGTAGTCAGTCTGCATCTGTCCCTCTGATCTTCCAAGGACATTCCCATGTACCAGTACAGATAGCTGGAATCAAAATAGAAGACCAAAACATCTATTTTGTTAACTGAAAGGAAGACAGATAAGCATCATTTTGAATATATATCATATATAGAAATGAAACATCTGGGTTATTGTTAAATATTGATAAAACAAAGCCAGTGTCAATCTGTATGCTTAATTAACTTCAACTTGATGGCAAGGAAGTTAAAGCTGTAGATGTTTTTGTTATCTCAGTAGATAAATATAGATACTGTGCTAAAGAAGTAAAGAGGAGATTAATCCTAGGGAAGAAAATAATGACAAACATGGCCAAGGTAATGAAGGATAAGGATATTTCAACAATGAAGGTCAAATAGTTAAAGCCATTGTGTTTTTTGTGGTAATGAACAGCTGTTAAAACTTAGCACTGACAAAAAATAAGAGAAAGGGGATAGAATTCCTCAAAGTATGGATCAGCAGATGGTTATTAAGAGTTCCATGGAAGATAAGAAGAATCCATTAACGAATCCTGAAGCAAATAAAGACAGACTATTCTCTTGAGATGATATTTATGAAGCAGAAACTTGCATACTTCAGGCATTCAATGCAAACAAATTATGAAGGTAAAAAAGTGATTATGCTTGCCAATGGTGTGGAAATAGAAAAAGGGAAAGTCAATAGATCTTACGGATGAATAAGATCAAGAAGCTACAGGACTGTCCTTGGAAAAATATCTTGATGTTATTTTTTAAAAAAAATATAGAGTTATCAGGAGTTGAACACTTCCCTCAACTGTTCTAACTCTGAGTCAAATCCACTTTAGTCTCCATATTAGTAAGGCAGTATATTAAACAACTAGGTCAATTTAGTCTTTTAATGAATAATAGACTGAGAAGATCAATTGTGATATGGTATCTCCCTGTCAGGTAAGGAAGAAGAATATTGTGAAGTGGGCTGCAGTAGGCAAGAACTGACCAGCATAGACACAACAGTATTTATTGACTCAACTGGAACTAACTGAACCACAGGCAAATCCCTGTAATTTATAGTCTGGGCCCACAGGGCCTCAACCAATCATAATACTTGAAAAAGCCCACACACATATGAATGTTCTAAGTTTCCCTCCAAAACAGTTGAACTTAACAGTTAGAGTCATCCAAAGGTTAGTTTCACTTTAGCAGGGCTTAGCACAACTATATATGTTTAACACATAACAGAGGAGGAGAAAAAGGGAAAGGAAGAGGAGAGGGAATTCATATCTTCTTATGTTTTCTAATGTACATATTTTTATATGCCGCTTTCTCAACTACACGTAATTTTGAGTATTTTCTGATACTCAGAAACACACACACACACACACACACACACACACTTCTGATATCTTATTGTTTTATGCAATTTTCTCAAATTCAACCTTTTAAAATTTGAACTTCCCAAATAAGATTATTCAACAATGATTCTTAACTCAGCTTCTTATAGAAACAACCCCAGATTTTCCAGATTTCTCAAACTAAAAGATTTTTATCGGATTCATTTTTATTAGAGACAGACAGGAATACATTAATAATTTCCATTCTATAATGTCATCCATGGCAGGGTGGAGATTTACATATGTAAATATTATGTCAAGTAAATTGATGATGAAAGTACAATTCTTCTTTTGTTCTTTGGAGGCATATGCATAATCCTATGGGATATTTTTTTAATAATAACATTCCAGTATTACTCTCGAAAGGATATTGCTTTTGATCAATCAGTACAGTGCCATATGTGTATGCATGTGTATATCTATATATAAAACTTACATAAACAAATATATGTATATGTATATACACACTTATGCTATATAACACATAATATGGAATATATTAATAAATATTAAATAAATTTACAATCCAAAAAGAGGAACTAATATTATCAGAATTCATCTTTACCCAACTTAATTTTTCAAGTCTAATCTATGTCCTGATTTCAAATCGCAGCATGGGATTATTAATCAAGAGTATCAGAAAACATTGAAATGATAAACTATAAATTAGTCCTTACATTCAAGTATTCAAATCTTATTTAGTAAAACAATTCATCCAAGAAACAGACTAAGATTCATCTGTAAACTCTTTTTAAAAATACTGTTACAATAAAAAAGGTCAGCTGAACCTTCTGAATATGTTATTGTTAGTTGCGAAGTCGTGTCTGACCCATCGCGACCCCATGGACAATGTTCCTCCAGGCCTTCCTGTCCTCTACCATCCTCTGGAGTCCATTTAAGCTCATGTCGATGCCTCCTTCTCTGTCATCCCCTTCTTCTTTTGCCCTCAATCTTTTCCAGCATTAGGCTTTTCTCCAGTGAGTCTGAATATATCATGCCATTTAATCCTATCTTCATCCTGTTTGTGTTCTCTCTCTCTAAAGAATTATCAGAATCATTATGATCTTATCCTGAATTCTATGGGCTGAAGAGTGCTAGTGTACCATATTTCCAGCTTCCCACAAAGTGTAACTTGATAAAAATTATGAGTGATTTATTAATACTGTGTTTCCCCAAAAATAAGACCCTGTCTTATATTTTTTGAACCCTGAAATAAACGCTTGGCCTTATTGCCATGTGCTCAAAAGCCCGATTGGGTTTATTATCAGGGGGTGTCTTATTTTGGGAAAAACAGGGTAGTCATACATCTTTCCATTAGCAAGAATCACCTGTAAGATCTTCCTAATAGAATAGATTTTTTTTTATTGGCCAAGTGTGATTGGACACACAAGGAATTTGTCTTGGTGCTTATGCTCTCAGTGTACATAAAAGAAAAGATACGTTCATCAAGAATCATAAGGTACAACACTTAATGATAGTCATAGGGTACAAATAAACAATCAAATTATATTAGATTAACCAGTTAACCAATTAACATATTAGATTAACCAATCATGAATCATTACAGCAGTCCTGTTATTGGAAATAAGACAACTAGTGATGTATAAATTACAGTAAATACCCAGATGCTACAATATCAGAGCAATGGTGTCACAGAAGCCACAATTAACTGAAGGCAACAGATTTGACTTTGCTTGAAAAGAACTTGAAAACTTGAAAAGAAACCTGGAGAGGAAAAAATACAGACAAGCTACAGGTACTTATGAGCATCTTCTTGAAAAATAGATGAGCCAGCAACCTTCACAAGTTATTTATAGTCCCAATCTAGCCATGAGTTGCTTTACATAACCCATTGGAGCCATTCCATAATGAAAGGGTGGCCTACTGATGAGTAAGACAATGAAGACATACTTAATGAAAACCAATGGGTACTACTTCAGATATGTTAAAATGAGTTCTGATTAAAGAGATTAAAGGCTCAGTGCTGCAGGCATTTGCATAAGATATATGTCAGCAGCAGGGGGGAATTATTACGACACTTCAGTTTTAAAATATATCCTGGTAGGTATGCACTTCTGAAGGTCAGAGCTGAAATAAAGAAGCAGGCAAGGAGCATTAAAAAGACTAAAGGAGAGCAAACTCTAATTACAAATTAGACCCAATGGAAGACGATTAAGGCTAAAATCTTGCATAGACTTACATAGAAATAATTCCTTTTAATACCTGATATATACAGCCTCCTTGAAATTCCTCTCAATTTAACCGAGTTTAAATCCGATTACAGTTTCTTAAAAGTTTTTTTTCCCCTTGCAAAAGGGTTTTTGTTTTTGTTTTAATTTATTTTTAGGGTGTTTGCGAATATATATTTAGCTTTCTCTTTCTTTTCAGTTTTTATATGTTTTCTTTGATAATGGCAGTGATATAGCATGTTATATGTCGACAGCATTGAAGTTTTCTGATACAGATTTCTTTCTTCACAATCCTCTTTGCCTAAGAGTTTCCCTTATGTGGTCTTTGGTCAGAACTTTATTGAAATGTGGGTAACCAGAGAGAGTTTAAATCTAAGCAGCTTCACCACATTTACATGACTTGATCATAAAACATCTTCAAAAATTTTTTTTCTTTGAAAGAGTTTAAGAGTTTCTTTCTTCTTCTTCTTCTTTTTGTGATGAGTGACCTAAAAGCAACCTCCCTTCCAAAAAAAAATAAATAAATCATAGCTCAAACAAATCCTTATAAGCATGAACTTCTTGGGCAGAAATGGCCTTTTCTGGATCACACTCTCTACATGCCTGTGATTACAATGCTCATACTTCTATATGGTCTGCATATTTATGAATATAATTAATAATGGAGAGAAGCCACTTTAAAAAAACTTAAAAATCTTGTTAATACTTCTTTTTGATCCTGGCTGATATATGACATATTCATCTCCCAATGGTTATAGTGTGCTTAATTTAAATCTACAGGATTATTATCGTGAGTCTCAATGTGGAGACATTTATTTATTAATTCGTTCAATTTATATCTTGCCTTCTACTCAATCAAGTATGCAAGGCAGTTAAGAAAAATTAAAATACAGGATAAAATGTAGTCACCCCTCCACCACCTACCCACCCATAAAACTAATTCTAAAGTTAATTGATATTGGAACTTGGTTAAAATGGAGTCTCTTAGTTGCTCTTTTAAAGTCAGAGAGTCTGGAGACTAGATCCACAGTTTAGGAAGAATCTATGAATAATCTATGAATAAATAGCCTCTGACAGTTATGGCAGCGTCTTCAGAAAAGATGCCTTTTACTGGATCTTAATGATGAGATAAGTTCATAACAGGAGAGATTTTCATAGCTGCTCCTATTCTTTGGCATATACTCCTTCTGGCAATTCAGCAGACCTCCATCTTTTTAAGCTTTTGGTAGGCCACCAAGACTTGGTTTCTTACCAATATAGTAGGATGTATTGCATCCTTACATAAGCATGGCATGGCTTATAAAAGCCGAGGTAGCACAGTGGTTAGAGTGCACCACTGCAGACTACTTCAGCTGATTGCTAGCTGCAATTTGGCAGTTCAAATCTTACTGGCTCAAAGTTGGCTCAGCCTTCCAACTTTCCAAGGTCGGTAAAATGAGGACCTAGATTGTTGGGGGCAACATGACTCTGTAAACCACTAAGAGAGGGCTGTGAAAAGCACTATGAAGCGGTAAAAAATCTAAATGCTATTGCTAACTGTTATTGCTATCTATGCTATTAACTATGCTAAACTATCTATGCTTGCCTATGCCAATCCTAGGAGAATTATTAAGGCACCAAGTTTTTTTTTATGTTTGATTGTGTTATTGTGTTATTATTTTATGGTTGTTTTATAGTTACTCATTGCAGTGAGGCACCTAGAGTTGTTTAAGATGGGCAACCATATAAATGAAATGAAATGAAATGAAATGAAATGAAATGAAATGAATGGAATGGAATGGAATGGAATGGAATGGAATGGAATGGAATGGAATATATCTTAGCCAATTGGATTCCAATCCATAGTATCTTGGATGCTTACTATGTTTTGTTTCCTATCCTTTTAATTTAGCTCTCTCTCTCTCAAAAAAAAAAAAAACAAAAAAAACCCACCTGCCACTCTTGTTATACCAGTCTACAGTTTTAATAAATGCTAATTTCCCTGCAAACATTTGAAAATCATGTCTCTTCAACTCCCATCCTCCAGCTCCTGGCTATCTTTAAAACATGGCCAGTCAATTAGGTTGCTTTGTCTCAGAACAGCCAGTGGCAATTTATCTCAAACCCAATGGTTTCATTACATATTCATATTTGTTTGCCACACTAGCAATGTGGCAAAACAACATGTGTACTTATTCTCCAAGTTTCCCGATGTTTTATTTTCTTCTCTTCTATACTTGGGTCTCTCTCATGTTCTTTGCTGTATTAATTTAGCTTAAGATTTTTAACAGCCTCTTCTGTGTGTTAATATGTGTTGCTTCTTCACTGTTACCAAGCAATAACTGGAAAACGTTTAAAACGAAAAAAAACCTCTATGCATGCGTACTGGTGAGTTTTTCTCGGCTGAAAGAAGCCTCCAAATCACCCATTTGAAAGAATGTGGTTGTTTTTTTGTTTTGTTTCTTTAAAGCAAAAGCCAAAAGGATTATATCCCTCTACACCAAAAGCCAGACTTTAACTGGCTTTTGGTGTAAATAAAAATAACTATTTTGAAGTATGGACTTTACTGCATGGGTGGAAGTTGTGTTCCACTTCCACATGAATTACTTAATATCAAAGTACATAGTAAGCTTTTGCAAAACTTTGAAATGGTGCCCTGGTTTTATAAAAAGTTCCCACAAAGCACTCTTTAGAAGCTTCATGATGGAGTAATATCCTATTCCACTCGGCATCCAAAAATGAAGGCAGTTCCAGCATCACAGAAGCAAAGATCTCTTTTATTCCTTTAATCTGTTACTGGAAGTACTAGAAGCACTTTTTGCACATGCATATGTCTCTTCAAGATACTGGAACTGCCAGATGAGACTTTGAAGAAAAGTGCCTCCATAAAGTGAATTGTCTGAATGAACCCTCTCATTTGTAAAGATCAGGAAAAAATGGATAGGGGACAACCCTCCCATTTGCAGCTGCAAGTAATATATATCCATCTCAATGACTTTTTTTTTCATTCAAGGCAGCAAAAAGAATCAGTTAACATATACTAACAGGATAACAGAGTTGAAAGGGACTGTGGAAGTCTTCTAATCCAACCCCCTGCTCATGTAGGAGACCCTATACCATTTCAGACAAATGGCTGTCCAAGCTCTTCTTAAAAACCTCTACTGATGGAACATAGCTTCTGGAGGATTAATTGTTCTCACTGTTAAGAAAGTTCTCCTTAGTTCTACATTGTATCTCTCCTTGATAAATTCTCATCTGTTATTTCTTGTCCTGTCTTCAGGTGCTTTGGAGAACAGGTTGACTCTCTTTTCTTTGTGATAGTTCCTTAGATATTGGGAGACTGTTATCATGTCACCCCTGGTCCTTCTCTTTGCTAGACTAGACATTTCCAGTTTCTGCAACTGTTCTTTAGCCTCCAGTCCTCTAACCATCTGTGTTGCTCTTCTTTGCACTCTTTCTAAAGTCTCAAAATCTTTTTAGTATCATGGTGACCAAAACTAGATTCAGTAATCCAAGTGTATCTTACCAAAGCATTATAAAGCGGTACTAAGACTTCATGTGATTTTGTTTTTATCCTTCTGTTAATGCAGCCTAGGACTGTGTTGACTTTTTTGGCAGATATAGCACATTGTTGACTCATATTTAAGTAGTTGTACACTAGGATCCTAAATCCTTCTCACAGTTACTGCTATTGAATCAGGTACCATCTGTTCTATACCTGTACATTTGGTTTTTCTTCCTTAAATGTAAAACCTTACTTTTCTCACCACTGAATTTCATTTTGTTGGATAGGGCCCAGGCTGTCAACTCCTTTTAATGTTAAATCCTATATAATGGTAAGTCGTATTTTAGGTTTCCTCTATTTACTTTTTCATTAGGTAACTGACATAAATGGATAATGTCAATAGAGAAACTATTACAGTGACATATGAAAGAAGGAAGGAGGTAAAGAATGCCAATTCTGCCTTAGCCTCTTAAGAATCTTAAAAGACCCTTCAGGCACAATTACAGATTCTTCTCATTTAGTGACTGCCTTATTTAGCAACTATTCACAGTAAAACAGTGATAAAAAAGTAACTTTATAACCACTCCTCATATTTATGATCTTTGCAGGTCTGTAAAGGAAAGGAAAGCTAAAGTAAGACAATAAGCACAGTCACAGTTTCACTTAGTGACTGCTTTGCTTAATAACCAAGTTGCTAGTCCTAATTGGGGTCAATAAACGAGGACTACATATAAACAAACTATCTGGCTCTGTGTCGTCATGAACAAGCAACTTTCCAATCATGCATTAGTATTTTATTATCCAGTATATTAGCTCATGTTATTTATGGAAGTTTTATGTATATTTTTATTTCATTCTTCATTTCATTCAATGTTTGCATTTTTATGGGCTTGTTTTTCTAAACTGAGGTCTATACATATATAAAGCTATCATAGATAGTGCAACTCTGTCCTTTAGAAATCAAGCATTTTCACAATGGGATAATGTAAAACTGAGTAGCTTTAGTGAATTTGAAAATCTGCCATTTACAATTCTGTTACTTCCAAATATTTATTCAAAATTAATTTCTGACAATCAGCTTCATACTAATTGGAACTTTTTAGGTATGTTGGATTCCTGCATTGCCATTATTTCTTGAGAAAATTAGTTTAGCAAAATCGGGCCAGATTAAGTGCATAATTCAGGATTCATACAGTTGTTGCTTACTTCCTCAAAACAAGCTATATGTTGTTATGTTTCTCATTTGACATCTATAGTTTCTCCATTACACTATAGGTTAATAATAGCACATAGTTGGTTATTGTTTTATGACACAATTAATATTTTATTACTCAAAGAATATCAATGATTTTACCCCAGATATTCATAAAAGCTCTCATGTGAAACATTTCACAATTGTTTATCCTGGCTTTGGAGTAGAAAGCATTCATTCTTGTTAATTTCAAAAAGCAGTTTTCTCTTAATTTCAAAAAGTAGTTTTCTCTTGAGTGATAGCTAGATATGATCCATCAGTAATAGACAGAAGTTTTAGAGATAGTAAACAACATCTTGTCAATATTACAGTTTGGGGGTGTGGGAAACCACTGATGAGAGGTGAAAAAAGAGAAAAGGTAAATTTCATAAAATAGCTTTCTCATTTATTGTCTAGTTCCAAAACATGACTTGCCACCAGTACATATTATATAATTAGGGAAAGGAGCTGATTTTTTTTGTCACTCAGCAATGGCATGATATAATTTTACCTTTCATTATTTCAAGATAAAGCAGGGATTCTGAGCTGATTATTGATGAATCAAGCCCTCCATTTCCCAGGAAAAAGATTGCTGGTATCTAACAAAGGTAGTTGGGAGAAAAGTGTCCTTTTCCTACCTTTACAATGTGGAAGGTATTTTAAAGAATGGAAGAAAGATAACGTGTGATGAATTTTATAAGAAAATGTGCAACCCGTGTAATTTGTCAGGAAAGTGTTAGCTGGGATGACAGTAAGACATCACCCTCTCTCCAGCAAGCTTCATTTAACTATCAAAGAAAAACAATGTCTGCAAGGAATGTGTCTCACACTCATACCATTTCTCAGCTCTTGTCACACACTTTTATGTTTTGTTCATAATGGCAACTGTCTTGCTTGATGTATCACACTGATGTTCTCACCTGCTCGTTGTCATTCAGTCACTAAATGTGGAGAATGAATATGTATAATTCTTTCAAAAGCACATTATAATGACCCAGTCTGGCAATTTTTATAATACATCCCACCAGACCCTGATTACTCCGTGAAGTTGGCATTCAACTAGCAAGAGTTGGCTGTTGATTGCTCTTGCCAATATCTCTGGTGCATATAATTAATACTGAAAAGAAGAGGAAGGGAGGGGGGGAGCCTAAATATAGTTTGAATTGCTTCATTTCGTTTAGCAGTCATTTGGAAAAAAAAAAGTATTAATTTGTATTGCTGAAACATTTCTCTCGTTCTCAGTTTCTCTCTTTCTAGTGAGTAATTCAATTATGCAATCTTTAGAACTAAACCCTACAGGAACTGTGATTTCAGCCTTTTATTACTAAACGGGGACCAGTGTAGCTTGATGTAATTAATTGTATATCTTGATACCAGGAAAATGTGCATTGTATTATGTTTGCAATTCTGAGAGTTTCATGGCTATTTGTTTTAACAGCCCACTAATGTTATAATGCTTTTCATTTGCTTCTGAAAATTGAGGGGCTTTTTATGCTACACCACAAGCAAATAGAGTCTCTAAAGGGAAGTTGAGAACCAAAGTGATGTGTTACAACTCCATTCTAAGCAATTTAACAATTAACATGCTCTAAGGGGGGAAAATCAGCATATTTTTTCAGATAAACATAAATGCAACCTTTGTAAAAACTAGAAAATGACCTCTAATGTTATTTTCAAGGAAAATCAAGGTAGAATTTGAATATATAACAGGCCATGTCAAACTTGGGCTAATACCCAAACACACACTCAATGGCATATTTTTAATACATGTGAGACTAGATTGATGTGTCATCTTGTCCTTGAAGCTGACTTTTCAACGTGCAGTTTGGGAGTTCAGTAAGGGGAAGAAATTTAAAAATCTTGTGACATTTGTTCAAGTAAAATGCCTTAATAAAAAGGAAAGGAAGGGAAAATATATGCTGATTTCTTAATTCACTGATACTCTTAATTCATTCTGAATCAAGCCAGGCTGACCTTGGGTTGCAGACCACTATCATGTGCCCAAAATACTGCCTTTAGGTGATAAGATCATGGAAAATGGTGGAGACATGACTATTTATTCTGCTTTGTAATCCTACCACAGAGATTGGAAAAAGAAAGGGGCTAAATGCTTTGTTAAACTATAAATGGAAAGGATTTTTGGGAGTTTTCAGAATGTTGTAGAACTGACCTGAGCATGTGGGTGCTAAGATCCAGAGCAAGAACAAACCTTCCAAAATTATTAGAATAGATCATATCAGAATCAAACTAAGGGTTGCTGGCCACCTTTGGCATTACATAATCACTGCTCTTGAAGGGGCAGCAATGGCAGCATTCAGATTAAACTTGGTAAAACATTTCTTCTCAAGTTAAGCAATGTTTTTCAGAAGGGTTTGAGATAAGAACTGAAATATCAATACATTGAGTTTATGCTAAAATAATCTCGAGATTTACAAGCATCCTTACTTTTACCTCTACTTTATACATATCGCATATCAAGAACTGCTGCTAGGTAGGGGAGGGAGTAAGGGATTGCAAGACTGACTGGGAAACTGTCATGGACATGAAAATGAAAATCACATGACTATAATAGCAATCCAGCAGTACATCAGCAGCTAGTAGCACTGAAATGATATAACATTCCCAAATTTCCTTCCCTCATGAATCATGGGTCCAAGACCTCAGTTAAATTAAATTTAACTGAATTTACTTACCAGCCTTGCCCAATTACTTCTTTTTTGAGGTTTATGATTGTAGGCTTGTATGTAACTGAGTTCTGCTGATATGCTTACAAATCTTTGTAAGAATAGATTTGATAGGGCAAGACTCTCATGGAAAGTAGGCACACATGAATCCTATGGACAGTATACACCTACCAAAGACTACCACATTTTTAAAAAACTTTCATAATACAGGCTTAGTCCCTACAGAAGGATATAATCTCAAGAATTTCATTTCCTAGTTGCTATGGTATTTTTCTTCAGCATGTTAGTTTCCATGTTTCTTCTGTAAAAGTGGAACTGAAATCTTGAAGTATAAATCAACACGGCAGTTTCAGGATTAAAGCAAGAAAGGTTTTTGTCTTCCTTCAGGCTCAGAAAGATGTAGTTTCCTAAAAAGTCAACCAGCTTTGAGTTCAGATTGATCATTTTTGGTGTTCATATTTTTGATGCATCTCTCAGTGGAAAAGTTATATAACAACAATGAAATATGATTATACAAAAAAACATGTAGATATTGTTTAAACTCTTCTTCTGAATTGGTTATATATTGACTGTATTCATTTCATTCTTCCCAACAATTTATCCTGGTAATTTAACAGTTCTCAGTACCCACCAATGTTCACTTTTCCAACCTCCAAGAAACTCACTTGCTATAGATCAGAGAAAGTTGGCACCTATTGGAGATTTGGAGGCTCCATTGGAATTTAGGCAAATGTCATACTTTGTTCACAAGGAATTAACTTTCCTTAAGTGAGAGTCTTTCCTTAAGCCTATAGCCAAGGTGTATCACCTCACCTGCAATATTTACTTAACTCATCCATGTTAAAGAGTCTGAATGTGTGCAAAAATAGATTTTTAATTTATGATGTAACAATAACAGTATAACTACGCAATGGATAATCAGGACTAGTCTTGAGAGATACAATAGAGATTCACTTTGCTGGGTACTTGCTGCCATCATCTTCTTTTTCCATTTCCTACTCCAAATAGAAGATGCAGGAGAAAAAAATGGGGATGGTAGAAAGGAGGTTTTCTCCTTTCTGCCATCTAAAGAATGAAAGGACACCTACAGTTCAAGGGGCAAACCTACTAACCTTTCACTTTCCAATGTTCAATGTGCCATTAAACATATGGTTATGTGCTATTGCATATAGTTTGGGAGTGGGCTCTTTGCATTTGCTTCGGGAAAGTATCTATGGAGATTCTCAGTCATTGTCATAGTTGCTCCAAATGTGCTTTTTCAGGAAGCAATTGGACTTTCTTATTTTTCTTTGAATATATTTTGCTTCTCATCCAAGAAGCTTCTTCAGCTCTGTGCTGAAGAAGCTTCTTGGATGAGAAGTGAAACATATTCAAACAAAAACAAGAAAGTCCAGTTGCCTCTTGAAAAAGCACCTTTGGAACATACTTCAGGAAAGATAAATGCAATGGGGTAGCTCAAAAACATTGCAAAGTAGGACCAAAAATATATTTGTCATTCCTAATCTAAGGGAGCGTAAAGAAAAAGGTTTGAGTTTTGGAAAAGGTAGTGTTAATGCCTCCTAAAATGGTCACAACCTATTAGATATCTTGGATTTTTCTTTGTTTGGTGTTCTGTTTTCCCTCTATGTATAGTTTCTACCTAGACAGCAATAAAGGAGCATACTTGTTTTTCTGCACCAGAAAGTAAGGAAGAATTTCTTTTTTGAAATCATTATGTTAGGGAACAAAACAGAGTTGGGTGCTTAAAAAGAGTGCTCAAGACATACCTAAAAGTAATCTATAAAAAAACCCTCTCTTTTAAGTTATCCTTTTAACACACCCAACAATCAGAACAGATTTTTAATTGGCAGTTAAGAATGAAAACAGTTCCCTTGAGAAATGGAAAAAAACTATTCAGCTAAATACTGGTTGGTGTGCTAGTCTGCATTCAGGCTTTATTTCTCTTCAATATGTGCACAACAACCTGAGGCTTCTTAGAGTTTCTGGTAGAAAATTCTACTCAGCAACCAACAAAATATTCCTCTTGTTTACCACATTAATTGTTCTAATTGTTGAGTTAACTTTTACATGGCAGCCAATTAAAAAGCACTCCCCTTGGAAATTTGACAGGAAAACAAAAAAAAAAATCTAAAGAAGGAAGGATGAGGAGAAGATGCTAATGTATTTTCCAAGATCTGTTTTCTCTAAAACTTAGGAATTTTATTACAGACATTTTCCCCACTTCTTAGATACAATATAAACTTCTTTGTTTGTTTTTTCCACTTCTGGCATCTTTAACATGTTCATTATATTTTTAACAACCTTATTTAATCATGGTATTTGTAATCAATTTACTATTTACTTTCCTCTGTCTTTTCAGTGAAGCTTAGCTCTCTTTGCAAAGCATTACAAAATCACCCACTTTCTACTCTGCAAGAGAATAGGATGAGTAAGCTAGAAAGAAAAGGTATAGAGAGCAACCTGGAAAGGTAGCTACTTTTTCTAACAAATGAAGCTATAGGCCTATCTTTGGGGACAGAATAGAATAGAGTAGAATAGAATAGAATAGAATAGAATAGAATAGAATAGAATAGAATAGAATAGAATAGAACAGAACAGAACAGAATAGAATTTTTTTATTGGCCAAATGTGATTGGACACACAAGGAATTTGTCTTTGGTGCATATGCTCTCAGTGTACATAAAGAATAAATAAAATATATTCATCAAGAATCATAAGATACAATACTTAGTGATAGCCATAGGATACTAATAAGCAATCAAATCATACTAGGAAACAATAAAAACAATATAAATTGTAAAGATACAAGCAACAAGGATATAGCCATAAGTGGGAAGAGATAGGTACTAGTAAGGATGAGAAGAAGAATAGTAATACAGTCTTAGTAATTAATTTGACAGTGTTGTGGGAATTAGTTGTTTAGCAGAGTGATGGCATTCGGGGGAAAACTGTCTTTGTCTTGTTGTTCTGGTGTGCAGAGCCCTTTAGCATCATTTTGAGGGTAGAAGTTGAGACAATTTATGTCCAGGATGTGAGGGGATATTTTCACAGCCCTCTTTTTGACTCATGCAGTATACAGGTCCTCAATGAAAGGCAGGTTGGTAGCAATTGTTTTTTCTGCAATTCTAACCATCAGTTGAAGTCTGTGTCTGTCTTGTTTGGTTGCAGAGCCAAGGACTAAAATATATAGCATTGAAGTACTAAAATGCATAGCATTGAAACACAAAAAAGAACAAAAAAAAACAAAAATGGTGATATAAACATACTAAAAGGACAACACAGATCAAACATAATATCCATGGTAGTACAGATAGGAGAGGTGCTTAAATTTTATCTCCTCTGCCATTTATTTTGCAAATTCCCCACATAATTCCCCACATAAATGCCTGATAATTTAAGTGAAGACATTCCATCGGTGTTCTTTATTTTCCCCTCTATTTTTCAAAGTTCCTTTGAAAAGAAAAGCTTAAGTATCTTCCAACTTCATACAGTAGTCACAATATTAATTGGGAACTCCTAAATTTATGCAATCAGGAAAAAAAATCAGAAGGGTTAGGGTTAGGGTTAGGGTTAGGGCAGTGGAGTTGAAACACATGTTCATGTATGGACTCACAATAGCCCTGGGTGGTGCAGCTTTGATTTGTACTTCACACACGGAGGCAACAGGACTTGCCTCAATGATGTCTTGGAGTCATCTGATTAGCAAAGCTTTTTCTAAAACTTGGAAGAGGTAGCAGGGTGTCCAGTCCAATGCAGCATCTATCCAGATGCCTCATCCTGCTGCTGCAACTGATGCCATTTATCTGCAGAGAACAACACAGTGAGTTCATAGAAGCAAGAGACTCACACTTTGTGAAACAGCTTTGAAAGAACAGTCTTCTCAAAGCAAAACATCCACCTGAAAATCTGCAAAGCTCTAATTTGCAATTGATCCCATTAGCCTCTACTTTTTAAAGTTATTACTTTTCTATAAGCTGAAATAGGTTAACATATAATATACTGTTAAACTTCCAGGATTGTGACACTAAAATATTTTACATTAAATTAAAAGAAACTGGTAGGAGCTTTTATTTCCTCTGACCTTTCTTCAGCAAATGAATTTGCTGTACAACACTACACTCTTATTTCTTTATTATGTGAGTGTCGAATGGTGATTTGAACCTGGCTCTCCCTGGACCAGACCCAGCTCTTTAACCATTAGAAAACACTGTCTCTCTCTTCTTTCATGTTTTTGTATTTCATTTTTTTGCAGTTCTGAGCCATAAGTCCCCCGATGGCCGGGAATTGCCTATAGCATATTTCTCCAAAACCTTGGCCCCGGTGGAAAGGAACTATTCGCAGATCGATAAAGAAGCCCTCGCACTAGTGGCTGGAATCAAACGGTTCCACCATTATCTGTATGGTCGCTCGTTTGACTTATATACCGACCATAAGCCCCTTCTGGGCATCCTGGCCGGCGACCGCCTAGCCCCTCAGATATTGTCACCCCGAATGACACATTATTCCATGTTCTTGGCCACCTACTCGTACAAGTTAATTCATCAACTGGGCAAAGACATTGCGCACGCCGACGCACTGAGCCTCTGTCCCCTTCCTGCTCTCCTCGTGGACCAGGTACCTGCCTCTTCGGTGTTCCTGATAGAAGACTCCATGATGCCTGTCACTGCCGCGGACGTCGCCCGCCTATCGGTGAGAGACCGAACCCTATCCAGGATCCTTGATTGGATGGCCAGGGGTTGGCTGCCCCTCCCTTCTCCCCGGACCTACAGCCCTATGCTTCAAGACAATCTGAGCTGTCCACCCAGAACGGCTGTCTGTTGTGGGGACATCGGGTAGTGATACCTCCCTCCCTCAGGCACTCGTTATTAAAGAAGTTACACCTGGGGCGCCCGAGGATGGTACGCATGAAGGCACTGGGCAGATGTTACATGTGGTGGCCACACCTAGATAGGGACATCACAGAGTGGGTCTCTACCTGCACGCAGTGTCAAGGACAAATGGCAATGCCGGTCAAGGACCAGCCACATGAGTGGGAGGATCCGAGGGCCCCCTGATCACGGTTACATATAGACCTAGCTTGACCTATGCAGGGTCAGTCATTCTTAGTGGTCGCGGATGCATTTTCAAAGTGGGTAGAGGTTGTACACATGCATTCCACCACTTCGGATGCCATAATTAGGTCTCTACACCAATTGTTTGTCACTCATGGGCTGACCGACGTGTTAGTGTTGGACAACGGGGCCCAATTTACTTCCACAGTGTTTCAGGAGTTCCTGGCGAGCCAGGGGATCCGACACTGTCTGATATCTCCTTTCCACCTGGCTAGCAATGGTTTTGCTGAACGTGCCGTGCGTTCAGCAAACGAGGCTTTAACAAAAATAGGACCGGGGAGTTGGTTAGAAAGGGGGAGGAATACTTAATGGCGCAACATACCACGCCATGCCAACTAACGAATAAAAGCCCAGCTGAGCTTTTAATGGGCCGCAAACTGCGCACACAGTTAGACCGGTTGCACCCTCTATATTGCCCTAGCAAACCGTTAGATTCCCACAGTAGGTACCGACCATTCCAATTGGGGGACCTGGTTTACGCCAGAAACTACAGAGGACAGCCTTTATGGCTGCCGAGTAAGATCGTAGGAATATTGGGACCCTGTTCCTACCGCATAGAGGTGGACCAGGGGAGGATTTGGAAGTGCCATAAGGACCAACTGAGGTCGTGGCTGATTGTATCAGGTCAATCTAGCAGTGAGGAACGAAGGGTATGCTCTCCCGCTCCAACCGCCGAGGTCCCCGACAACCAGACTCCAACTGACACGCCCACCCCAGGCCAAGAAAGAACGGAACCCTTACCTGTCACTGACCGAATTAGGCAGGAGGAAGAGGGGGCCTTAGATTCCAGACCCCAAGGGGAGGAGCCAATCTGTGGTGAGTGCTCGAACCCACAGCCCAACCTAGCTGAAGGGGTGGAGCCTAGACGTTCAGGGCGGGTCCAGCGTCGACCGGCGTACTTAAGGGACTACGTATGTGATTGACGGCAACGCATGCGCAATTCTAGGGGGAAGGAATGTTACATACTGAGCAAGTTAAGGCGCATCCTCTAGTGGAAGGGCTGGTTGCTCCAACTGTTCTGATTGGTTAAGACGTTGACAGCTCAGTATAAAAGGAGCTGTCAAGCACGGGAGTTGTTGTTGCTATGCTTGCTACAGTTCGTTAATAAAGTTCTAAGGTTGCTGTTGGATGTCGCCTCAGTTTGTGTTCGTCAGGCTGCAAGTATTTTTTAAAATGGACTTAGATTGGGTAGTTCTTCAAACACAGTGTGCTCTAATCCAGAAGGCTGTTCTGTAGAAAGGATGCATATCTGTTTATTCATATAGCCATCACACAAATCCTTTGATTGCAGCTTTGGGTTTGAGCATAACTATCTCAAGGAGTTTGGCCATGTTTGGTCATATAAACTCAAAATGAAACTCCCCTTTTCTATGAGCTGGCTGGCCTTCAATTTCTTGGAGCCTTTAAAAAGTAGTATTTGAGAATGTTTAAATAATACATTGCTATGAAATTTGTCATCAGTGCCCATGGTGATGTGGAAAATGTTATTTAATACAGAGGCAAACTATATAAAAAAATGCTAACATCCCCCCTACTCCCAATGCTGACTTTCTCACTGAGTCACAGAACAAAAGACAAGTATATAAAGTGATTTGTATATGTGATAGAAACAAAGATGCAAGGATAGAAAAATATGGAAGAATATAGTGAATTGTGTTTGTGTGAACCAGTTCTAGCTGTTTTTATTTTCTTGCATGATGCTTTTCATGCTTTTTAGGTTACTAGTATTTATTTTATTCATTTTCTGGTTTCTGCATAATACTGTTCATCCTGAAAGAGAATAGCTTGATTGAAATGTATGTAATGTAAACAGAGAAGAATTTCTTGGGCAGAAAATGATGTTTGATTCATTATACATCAGGAGTACCATGAGTAATTTAAACTTCACAACATCACTAGCTTTCTTACTTCCTCATGAACAAATGGGAAGCATTATGTTCAGAAGGGAGAAAGTGCTATATCAAAGAATTTAAGCTGCTTCTGTGCTGTTGACCTAAACATTATGATACCTGTGTAACCATCATTATAATTTCAGTTACTACTATCACACGTTGAAAGTGAAATTTTACATACATGAACTACCTCTCTATAGAATAGAGGTACTACTATTTCTTTTTCTATTTCCATTTCTGAAAGTGAGCATTGGGGCTTTTTTAGGGATAGGCAAGAATTCTTATTTCTAAAAAATGATGAAAATTCTCAAGGCCCTTCATAAATATGATGAAAAGAACTGAAGGTTTAATATTTCAACATGGTAGTGAGAAAATCTGGCAGATTTTTCAATCCTTACCTTATGTGGCCAATTTGTAGGCCAATTGCCATAACAGGAATCAGCAGTTATTCCTAGATTTCATTGAGTAAGATGTGATTTACCTAACAACCTCATAGTAAGTTCATGCAGGGTATTTAAATCTATGTACTATGGGGTTTTTTTTACATGCTGTAAACATCATGTGAAGACCTAGCTCTCTGGGGAAGACTCTAAGACTCTGGGAAAGGTGGAAGGAAAGATAATAAGAGGTTGACAGCAGCAAGGTGGATAGACTCAGTTACAGTGGTGATGGGGGCACCATTGAAAGAGCTGAAGGACCAGGTTATAGCAGATCATTAAGGCCAGTATCTGTCTAAGTGACTGCTAAGAGTGGACAACAATTTGAAAGCACATAATCATCATACTAAATTAGACCTGACTGACTGTCATTAAGGCAAAGGGTCTATGTACCTCAAGAAAATATATGATAGTGGTTAATAGCACCTAGGAAGCTATCAATTCTAGTTCATCTTTAAGCACAAAGTAACTGGGTGATTTGGAAGCAATCACTCTTTCCCAACCATTGAAAAAAAGACAATGGCAAGCCATTTCTTTAAAAAAAAAATGCTTCCAATAAAGCTGTATAAACTTGTTCTTATAGCCAGCAGGAATCGAGAATGATTCATAGAGACACTCCAGCATGATGCCATACCTCAATACTTTTAACAGGCTTCCTGCCACATTGGACATTTTGAAAATTAGATTAACTAAAATAAGTAAATCAATTGAAATGTGATGTTCTAAAAAAGCCGAATGACATTTTTAAAATACCATTTTTGTGTCAGATGGACATCAAAGACATTCTTAGGAAATAAACATAGTGAATGGATGTCCAAAGTGACTTGCTACCAAAGAAAGAATAGAACAGAAAAAAATAAACAAGAGAAGAAAGGACTTTGCTTTTTGGTAAACTGGCACTTTATGATTCATCACTCCCATATATATTTTTGTGAATAGGCAAGCCTCCCTCCCTATCATAGCTGTTTTATGAGATTATCTACCAAATACTCTAAAAATCCATGTCTGGGCTCACTAGACCAACAAGTTTTTAATTCCCATTGAAATCAATAATTGACTCAGTTAAAAAAAATATTCTTGAATAACCATGTCAAGAACTGTGTGGCTAAAATGCCTGCGATATGCCATGACTTTATAGTGGCTTGTAGAGAATAATTAAGAGAAACCCCTGATTGTAAATACTCTGTGTGTCCAATTTTCTGCATTTCATTTCAAAATGGACACACTAAGACAACTGAAAGAAAGTGAAAAACAGAGGAAACATGAGCCTGCACACTGAATGCAAATCCAAAGAACTCCTCTCACTCCTACTGCACTTTGGAATAATTAAATATAAAGTGTTGCAAAGACTGGCAGATGAATCCTAACTGTAATTGAGTTGGCACTTAAACATTACTATATTGGCACTGCCAAGTTTCAATCCCCCACAGTTTTCCCTCTGAGTGTACATAATATCAGTTACTAATCTTGTTCTGTAAGAGAGCTGATTAATATTTTTTTTTGAGGGGAGGGGGAGAAGGAGGTGGAGGAAAAGAGTTACTTCATCTCTCCAATATTTGAAAGATTGCCTTTCCAGGGACAATTATATTATGTTTTTGTCATAAACCCAGGCAGAAAACTGAGCTTTGTTTCCAGGGGCATAAACAGGAAAGATTTCAAGTTGGGAAGGAGGTTTCTCAATCCATGAAAAATATAAAACATGCAGGAATAACAATTTGGCCAGAGGTTTGGCAGTTCTATATTGGAAGTGATGAGAGAAAGCTCACAAGAGATATCTCTTACAGGACCATTTTAAGCTCCTGGGGGTTGTAAATCATAAAAATTTCTTATCCAACATAAACTGAAAAGAATCACTTTCCACACAGATTAGTGTCTCGGCCTAAAATTGCAACACTATATTTCTTTGATCCATGAATATTTTTTTATAAAGAGACATTATTTGCTTAAAATGAGTTATCCCAGTTTTTACTATGTTGAGAAATAGGGGTTTCTAAATGTTCCAGATAGACAAAGAGATGCTGACAGTTTTGAGCCATTTTCAAAAAGTATTTGAGTATACAGTAAACACCTCAAAACAATCCTGGCATGTTAATTTTGGAGGAGGAGGAGGAGGAAGAGGAGGAGGAGATATAGCCATCCAGGTCAGTTCAATATCAAACAAGCACAATTTTATCTTGCTTCTATTTCAGAAGAAAGACAGACAAAGAGGTGCTCAGAAAAAAATAGCTAGGTAGTATCCGTCCCCGGATTTATTGTTTATCTTATTATCTCTCTACACTCTCTACTTTTTCAAATGATTCTGCTTCCCTTCCTTTTGTTCCATTTCATTATGCTGCTATTCTAATATTAGTACTTAGATCCTTCAGCTAGTAATTTAATAGCAGTTGCTGGGGAACAACACAGGGATAGAGCTATTGCCTATGCGATTTTGGTGATCTGCTATAAAAATGATTATATGGGATTTCCTAAAATTTTGGACTGATACGGTTGGATGGTTGACTTTTGTTGCAGCATCCAAGCATCCATAATGTACTGACCATAAAATGTAGTAAAATATAGACATGGGAATTTGTTCCTCTTCTTTCTCCTTGCTAATCTCAAAATCCTTCATCTCTGCTTTGTTTTCTTGAGAAGGAAGCACTAGTAATGACCTCCCACATTTACCGATGTGGTTGTTATCTGGCAATTGTACCATGCAGTTTGCTTCCTATGGGGCTAGCCTTGATGATCCATCAAAGTTAAGGTAAAGGTAAATGTTCCCCTCGCAGTATGTGCTAGTGGTTCCCGACTCTAGGGGGTGGTGCTCATCTCCATTTCAAAGCTGAAGAGCCAGCGCTGTCCGAAGACATCTCCATGGTCATGTGGCCAGCATGACTAAATGGCAAAGGCACATGGAACACTGTTACCTCCCCACCTAAGTAGTCCCTATTTTTCTACTTGCATTTTTTACGTGTTTTTGAACTGCTAGGTTGGCAGAAGCTGGGACAAGTAACGGGAGCTCACCCCATTATGCAGCATTAGGGATTTGAACCACTGAACTGCCAACCTTTCAATCGACAAGCTCAGTGTCTTAGCCACTGAGCCACTGCATCCCTCAAAGTTACATCTAATTCAAAATGCAGTTGCCAGTGAGTCATTTCATTTTGCATCTTTATTAAATTGCCTATCAATTTGTTTCCGGATATGATTCAACATGCTTATTATTGTCTATTAAGATCTTATATGACTTGAGTCCAGTTTTCTTCCACACTCTGTTTGTGATGAACCCCACATTCTGAAATATTCTATCTTCTTGAAGTTAGGATGTGTCCTTATCCATCCTAAGGAAGCAGTTACAAATGCATGTGTCATGCATGTGCAATACTCACAAGATACCTGTGTTATCTTCTTGACTTTTTTTTTTTAATCTCCTCATTTGGACACCTTTGAGCTTTGTGTTAAAGTGTTATCTTTTGGAATATTGATAATTATGGACTGTTATTTTGTATTAAAGTGTTTAAGATCTGCTTCATTTGTCCTTCTTCAGATTATATTCTCCTGAAACACACTTCAGGTAATACTCAATTTACAATCATTCATTTACTGATGTTTGAAGTTACAACAGCACTGAAAAAATGACTTACAACTGGTCCTCACACTTACAATTGTTGCAGCATCCCCATGGTCATGTGATCAAAATTCAGACACTTGGCAACCAGCATGTATTTATGATGGTTTGCTCTGTCCCAGGGACATGTGATCACTATTTGTCTTCCCAGCCAGCTTTCCATGAACAAAGTCAATGGAGAAAGCCAGATTCACAACCCCATGATTTACTCAACAACTGCAGTATTTTGCTTAACAACTACAGCAAAAAGGTCAAAAAATGGGCCATGGCCCTCCTAATTGCTTTGCTTAGCAATAGAAATATTGGATTCATTTGTGGTTGTAAATTGAGGAGTACCTTTATTCACTTCCTCCAACAGCGTTAGGAGTAAAAACCTCTATGAAAGAGAAAGAATGATAAAACAGGTGAACGAAACATAAGGGCCATCTCACTAGTTCACTCATCTCCAGAGGTTCCCAGGCTGCCCTGGTATATCCAGGTCTTGGGGGACCTCCAGATGTCAACAGTAAAAAGGCCAACCTTACCTCAGGGGAAGAGAAGATTCCATAATGCAGGTGCCATAGCAGAAAATTCCTACTGCTTTGGGCTCACCAAATGTAGCTCCCTAGATAACAGAATCTGTATCATATATGCCCTTTCTGCTGGATCCTATAGGACAGGCAGATAAAATCAGGAAGTGGCAGTCCCTCAAATAACTTTCCATGAAGGGCTTTAAAGATGAACATCAGTACTTTGATTTGGACCCAACAACAAATAGGTAACTAATGCAGCTCCAGAAGTAGAAGTGTGATGTGCATTGTACCAGAAACACTGCATTGTGTTTTGTACCCATTGAAAATTCTAGATATCCATCAAGGGTGGCCTCATGTAGAGTGCATTGCAGTAGTTTAACCAGGAAGTGACATGAGAGGCCACGAATAGGTCCCTCTGATTTAGGAAAGGTCCAATTAGCCACAAAATTGTGCAAAGACCTTTCTACTCATGACTGCCTTTTTTTGGCAGGAACTGGGAATCCAGAAGGACCTCCAAATTGAACACAGGATCTGTTTGCAGCAGTGCAAAACCATCCAGTAACAAAGATGGTAAAATCCTGATCCACAGGAATTCAAAATCCAAAGTTACATGGTAGTGATTAATATTTCCAGACCACCAGATACTGCTGTCAAACTCACTGAATTATAAGAAAGAAAATGTAGAGATATGAAGTCAAGAGGTAAAATTGAGAATCTAATGCCCTAAAGATTGATGGCTAACGGATATATTCAAAACTGGCAAAAAAAAACCCACCCCAAAACCCATCACTCACTATTTTGAGATTTTTGCACCAATGGTCAAACATACTTCAGTCAGAACACTGGATTAATGTAGCAGCAGAAAGAAAGAAAATGATGTGAAAATAGCATTCTTGTACTCAGGGAAGACATCTCTATATAGAACTTTGAAGAACCAAGGAAAAATGGCCTAGTGTGCAAGCTTCAAAAGAATGTTCACAGCCTAAAGCAAGCACAAGAAGCTGAACCATATGCTTGTTAAGGAGGGCTTCATGCAGGCTAAAACTGACCCCTGCTTTAAAACAACAGATGGATATACATCCTTATTTATGGCAATCTGTTTGCTCAGAGATCAACTTAGAATTCCTTAAAAGAGAAGAAGTGAGAAGGAGCTTTGGAAATCTGATTTCAGATGCTGATCGTCAGCATCTCATTGTCTACTGACCACAAAGATCTTGGGAATTTCTTCTAAATATTGTATCTTTATAACTTGTTCTACCTGTTCTTTGTCCAATAAATTGCTTTTCCAAGCATACTTGCTCTTTTGATTGTCATCGGAAATAATATAATTAACTGGGATGAAGATTATCTATCTATCCTCCATATATTTCATAAAATAAACCTTTTATTAAAAAGAATTGTTTTTCTAGCTCATAATCTGATGACATTCCAACTGTCAAGGATAGGCATATTAATTCCGCCAACAAATAGAACAGGAATCTTATTTTCAGCATTTGGCAATGTAGGTCTATATAAGATATAATTTATAGGAAGTTGACCATGGTTTTATTCATCAGTCACTCTGATCTTATCTAACCCTGAATTCAGCAAGATATTCTACAGTGTATCATGTAACTTCTACCCAACATCATGAAAGCAATATTTAGCAGCCATGTCAAGACTTCTTCTTCCATTTGTTCTTCCATGCACTCCCACATCTGTTACAAATATATCCCCATTTTTCCAGAGCAGATTCAGGCAATAAGGAGAAATCTTCTAGTGGGCACAGGTAGTCCTCGATTTACAACAGTTCATTTAGTAACTGTTTGAAGTTACAACACTGCTGAAAAAAGGGCTTATGACCATTTTTCACCCTCACAACATCCTTTTTACACCCTTACAGCTACAGCATCCCTGTAGTCACGTGATCAAAATTGAGATGCTTGGCAACTGATTCATATTTATGATGGTTGCAGCATCCCAGGGTCACATGATTCCCTTTTGCGATATTTTGATAAGCAATGTCAATGGGGAAACTAGATTCACTTAACAACCATGTTGCTAAATTAACATCTGCAGGGGTTCACTTAACAAATGTGGCAAAAAAAGGTCCTAAAATGGGGCAAAACTCACTTAACAAATGTTTCACTGAGCAACATAAATTTTGGGCTCAATTGTGATCATAAGTCGAGGACTACCTGTACTGACAGTCAGCATTGGGTATAATCTCCCTGTTAGTTCCATGATTGTGTAAAAAATAACCTGTATACTGCACGAGTCAAAAAGAGGGCTGTGAAAATACTTACAGACCCCTCGCATCCTGGACATAAACTGTTTCAACTCCTACCCTCAAAACGACGCTATAGAGCACTGCACACCAAGACAACTAGACACAAGAACAGTTTTTTCCCAAACGCCATCACTCTGCTAAACAAATAATTCCCTCAACACTGACAAACTAGTTACTAAGTCTGTATTACTATTACTCTTCTCATCATTTCTATCACCCATCTCCTCCCACTTATGACTCTATGACCTTGTTGCTGGTATCCTTAAGATTTATATTGACTGTTTCCCTATGACTATCATTAAGTGTTGTACCTTATGATTCTTGACTAATGTATCTTTTCTTTTATGTACCAAGACAAATTCCTTGTGTGTCCAATCACACTGGGCCAATAAAGAATTCTATTCTATTCTATTCTATTCTATTCTATTCTATTCTATTCTATTCTATTCTATAAATCTATATAAAAGAGTAATAATAGTGGAGCTGCCACTAAAGACCACCTAGAAATTGCAATTGATGCAAACTGTTTATGGCCTGTTTATTGCTGTGCTGCAAGCCTGCTCCAATTGTACATACATGTCTAGGTACAATTTACAACACAACATGATGCATGCAATCCTAGTTGGAACCTAGTATCTGCAGGACTGCTTTCTCCAACTGCAACCAACTCATATAATCAGAGCAGCTCAGTGGGTATTGTTAGTGTTCCCCCTTAGCTTTCATGAACTAAGCAGGGCTGAGGTCAGGAAGTGCTGTTACTAGGCAGCAGCTTCAATCTAATCTAGTGTTTCTTAACCATGGCAACTTTAAGATATGTAGACGTCAATTGCCAGAATTGAGCCTGGCTTGCTATGGAACTCTGGAAGCTGAGGTCCACACATCTTAAAGTTGCCAAGGTTGAGAAACACTGGTCTACTGGAGCAGCATAACCCTTAGAAAGCAGATGTAGCCCTTCAATGGTTAAGATAACAAAGTGACCAAGACAGAATTTTTCCAGTGATGGCAAGCATTGGATTACGGATGATTGGTCTTATCTGTGTGAGTTGCATAATGGGTCCGTTGCAGTGGTGGGTTGCCTGGGTTTGCATCGGTTCTATAGAACCGGTAGTAAAACTGGTGGGAGGCTCCACCCACCGACCCCAATGTCATCAAAACGCTTCTGCGCATGCACAGAAGAGCATGAGCGCACGTGCGAGTAAAGCGAGCAAGCTCATGCAGCCCCACTACGAACCGGTAGTAAACGTAAGTAAAACCCACCCCTGTTATATTTTATGGGAACTATTGCTTGAACTGATTTTATAGCTACTGGGAATGTTAAATCTGTTTTATGGAAATTTTAATATTGTATTGGTTTTTTATTGTGAACTTTCAGGAGTCCTTAGTAAATGATGCAACATAGAAATAAATATATGTGGAACTCTTCCTATTGGGGATCTTCAAATATATATATATATATATATATATATATATATATATATATATATATATATATATATATATATATATATATATATATGCATATTCTTTCTAGCCAGGTTTTACCTACGTAAGCTAGGTTGTTCTGCAGCTCTGACTGTGTGAAATCTCATTCACCACAGTCAGAGCTGCAGAACAACCTAGCTTACGTAGGTAAAACCTGGCTAGAAAGAATATGCACATAAAAGCCTACGAAAAACAGAAAAAGACATATATATATATATATATATATATATATATATATATGTGTGTGTGTGTGTGTGTGTGTGTGTGTGTGTGTGTGTGTGTGTGTGTGAAGGGCACAAAATATCTAGTACTATACATATTAACCGCTGCCAGGATTGCCTATGCCCAATGTTGGAAACAGCCATGCACACCCTCAGAGAAACTGGTCTTACAAAAGGTCATGAATTGCGCAGAACTGGACAAATTAACATTGAGTCTAAAAGATAAAGAGGCATTGATATTTTACAATGCGTGGGAACAGTGGAATAACTGGATAGAATGGAGATAGATTAAAGATAGATAGTTATTAAGAATAAATCAGTGGTGGGTTTCAAAATTTTTTACTACTGGTTCTGTGGGTGTGGCTTGGTGGGCGTGGCAGGGGAAGGATACTGTAAAATCCCTCCTGATCAGCTGGGATTTGGGAGGTAGAGAATCGATGGGGATGGGGCCAGTCAGAATTTTTACTACTGGTTCTCCGAACTACTCAAAATTTCTGCTACCGGTTCCCCAGAACTGGTGAGAACCTGCTGAAACCCATCTCTGGTATAAGTAATAGATAAAATAAGAATGTAATATGCACAATTTAATTTTTGTAAATAATGCACGAATTAGCATCACAAGAAAAACACCACAAATAGCTGTTGTTGAGTGAAATAATTTTTTATGTTTTTAATGTAATAAAAGCTTAATAAAGTGTATTTTAAAAAAAGAAATAAATATATAAATATTTGAGATTATATGGACTAGGATCATTACTATGTTAAATTACTCAGGACCAATGAAGAAGATTTCTTGAATTTGGTTATCTAAAATATACCTTTGGAATTTGGTTTATCATCAAAGCAAATTTCAGGAAATGAAAATCTGAATTTCAAGCGACATCACCTGGATAAGTAGAAAGAAGTAACAGTGAATACTGCCCTTATATGAGAAAGACAATGGCACATTAAAATCTTGTTAAGCTATCATAAAACTTATGTTTTAGTGATAAACATTATTAATGCAAATATATATGCAGGTACCAACTTTATGAAGTCTGAAATTGCAACTTTAAACAGTGAATTACATTAGATATCTTCCATGGCTACGCTGCCAAAGTCTATTAAATATAATCTGTATGAGTATTTTAACACATTCTTTATAAATTGCAGTTGCCATCCTGAATATCTGTCTGTGTTCTTGCAGTTCATTAAATTTGGTCTCTAAACTGTAATGTAATGACATGTTGGGTGCAGGGGAGGCAAGTGACTGGATAAAAATTTCAAAAGCAAAAGAAAACAATTTTAGACCAGCAGGTTCAGTCAACTGTTCTCTAAAGTAGAGGTCTCTAATAGAGACCTGAAGTTTTTGGAGACATCATACAATAATTAGAGGAAGATGCAATTAAAGGAGGGGGGGCACACAAACTTCAATGAACCCATTTCCATCTCCCATAATTCTCTTGTATCATGTTTTAATTTGCAGAAAAGACATTCCTTCATATATGATTACCATGCCTGAACCGAAAAAATCAGGGCAATTTTTCAAGTCACTGTGATAACCTGTTAAGCATCAGCCAATAACATGTTAATTCATTCTTGATACATGAATGTTTCACTATTGTTCCCTTCAAATGCAAGCAATATTCCCTGCAAATTGTACATGTAGCACAAATGAAAGCTATTTAGATCATGAGAGCCACAGAATACAGACAAGTCCTGAACTTAAACCAAAGTTGGGACCAGAACTTACATCACTAAGTGGTGCAGTCATTAAGTAAGTCATGCCTGATTTTACTTTTTTTAGTATAGTCATTAAGCAAACCATGCAGTTGATAAACAAACCCAGCTTCTGCATTATCTTTGTTTATCAGTAGCTGACCGGGAAAGTGGCAAATGATGTGGAAGGTTGCAAGTACCTGAATCACAATCATGTAAGCATGGGTTTGTAAGTCACATTTTTAGTGCCATCATAACTTTGAACTGTCACTAAATGGATGGTCATAAGTTGAGGAGTACTTTTAATCAAGATCTTGCCTCGGCAATACCCAAAGTCTTTCTCCAAAACAGCAACATAATTTAATACCATTTCTTTTATACTGATTATTTTAATATTATACTGCCTAATAAATACAAATCCAAAGGAGAATGGCTTTTATATCTAATGTACAGGCCTATTTTAAGATTCACAGTAGCTTTCTCCAACCTAATACATGCATAAAATCTTCTTCATATCATTTTCAACAATATTGTCATGAATCATTCAGAGTAGGAATGGTGGAAGTCTTACTTTGGCATACATAGACAACACTAATTTATAGAATCTTATTTAACAACAATTGTTAGTATGTAGTCTTAAAACCAATCATTGTTTTAATGATTACTGCCCATGACTGCCCATGACTGCCCATGATAGACACTTTTGTGTGTAAAGATTCAAGCCAGGAAGAAGTACAGATATTTCTGGTTTGGTCTCACTATAAGCTAAAAATATTTCCAGAATGCTGAGATCTCAAAGGATTTTAAATCAAAAATGTTTTTCACACAGTATAACTTTTATGCTAAAATTTACTTACAGAATACTCCATACATGTGTTCTCTTTCAAGTAATTGTTAGACTAAAAATGTGAATAACATGCCAATCAAAATGTTTATCCTGTACTCTATTGATCATCCAGTTCATGTTCTGACAGGGTTTCCTACATTGACAATAATGCATTTCAGTATGAAAGCATAATATCTGCTTGTTTATCTACTTGACAAATTCACTTAATAATTTCATATATCAGAATAAAATTTTTGATAGGCTTGATTTGTCAAAGAGTGAAATATTTTCCAATGCATTGTTCACCTGAATGTTTGGAAGTTCAAGTTGAAAGTTGGCTTATGGTTGAGGATTAGAATAATGAAAATGTACAACTTCTTCATTAAACCTCAGAAAAATTAGCTTCCTAGATTTTTGGCTGTGCATTTACTATCCAAAAACCAGTGCTTATTATTTGTTTGCTAATGTGTAATATCAATAATAAGTTAGAGACACTCTGGAGCGCTGTATTTGGCTATTAGTAGGGTAAGAGATTGTCTCTCATATCTCTTGTTTCTCAATGCAGCCAGCTGCAGTGCTCAGATTCAAAATTTATGCTAATCAGATTTGCAGATCAGATTTACTATATTAACACATATCATTTCTATAATTTGCACATACTTTTAAAGTGTTTTTCTTTTCATGTAAACAAGAAAGCAAAGAAATTGTTCCTCAGCTAAATTCCCTCTATCACTAGTTGCCTTCATTTCATTTCTAGATACTAAGTTAGGAAAAACATCCAAAGATAAACTAGCAGTCTTTTCCAGGTGCTGTTTCAGAAACCCAACTACCATAAAACATAAGAATGTACATTTGGAGAGATGCCCCTCAGAAACAAAAATACATAGCTTCTGGAACATGCTAAGTTGTCTAAATTTAGTCATCTGATCCAGAAGTAGCTTTATAATAGTTTTTTAAACATATATTTATTAGAAACTTTATAAAATCAGTTCATGAAAACATAGAGATGGTTGTTGAACAGAACAGAACAGAACAGAATAACAGAGCTGGAAGGGATTTTGGAGGTCTTCTAGTCGAACCCCCTGCTTAGGCAGAAAACCCTACATCACTTCAGACAAATGGTTATCCAACCTCTTCTTAAAAACTTCCAGTGTTGGAGCATTCACAACTTCTGGTGACAAGTTGTTCCACTGATTAATTGTTCTAACTGTCAGGAAATTTCTCCTTAGTTCTAAGTTGCTTCTCTCTTTGATTAATTTCCATCCATTACTTCTTGTTCTACCCTCAGGTGCTTTGGAGAATAGCTTGACTCCCTCTTCTTTGTGGCAGCCCCTGAGATATTGGAACTCTGCTATCATGTCTCCCCTAGTCCTTCTTTTCATTAAACTAGACATACCCAGTTCCTGCAACTGTTCTTCATATGTTTAGCCTCCAGTCCCCTAATCATCTTTGTTGCTCTTCTCTGCACTCTTTTTAGAGTCTCCACATCTTTTTTACATCGTGGCGACCAAAACTGAATGCAATATTCCAAGTGTGGCCTTACCAAGGCATTATAAAGTGGTATTAACACTTCATGTGATCTTGAGTCTATCCCTCTGTTTATGCAGCCTAGAACTGTGTTGGCTTTTTTGGCAGCTGCTGCACACTGCTGGCTCATATTTAAATGGTTGTCCACTAGGACTCCAAGATCCCTCTCACAGTTACTACTATTGAGCAAGGTACCACATATACTGTACCTGTGCATTTTGTTTTTCTCGCCTAAATGTAGAACCTTACTTTTTTCACCATTGAATTTCATTTTGTTAGATAGCGCCTAATTTTCAAGTCTGTCAAGATCCTTCTGTATTATTCTGGTAGAATAATGTTTTTAAATGGACAAACTATCAAAACAGATGCATTAGATAAGATGAAATATAAATCATAGAAGCTAAAAATATGCATGTGCAAAAGTAACTACTAAAACAGGAATTAAAATAGCCAAATCATAAAATCCCTAGACGAAAAATCTAGAACCAAAAGACAACAACATGAACAACAAGTGAATTTTCAAACAGAGAATAGTCCATAAGCAGAACAGGTCAGGATACTGGTTGCAAAATTTCTCTTACAATAACTCTCCAATCTGCAGTGACACAAAGAGATGATTTGAAAAAATGCACCAATTGTCTATATCTTGTGCCAACAGAACTACTGGGTAGATGGAAGAGCTAGTAAAAGTTCAAGCCGAGATATTGCATCAATATCCAAAGTTTTTTCCAAAGTTTAGAAGTATATGGTCTTGGCAATCATGTGATCTCAACATTAGCAACACAAGGAGTTTCCCTATTTACATGCGAACTTCAAGTTGCTCTTTCAAGTGAGTCTTTCCTGTTTCTTAAGCTTCAGTATACAAGTAGTTTGACTTGCTGGTTATGTAATAGTTGCATCTCAGTCTTATTTACTTCAGGCTCAGGATAAGTAAAATCAGCCTTAAGCACTTCTATATAAGCTGTCAGTAATGATGAATTGCAAAATAATTCTTTCACTATTTAAGGTACTGAGGGCAGAAGGCTTTGGCAAAATAGTAATAAAAATGAGAATTTATGTTGGTTAAGATGAATCTACATGTGATAAGGGACAAAGGGCAATATGAAATAAGTCTGCCTTTATGGGAATAAAATGGCATGATCTACCCAAACAGACTACATTACATCACAGTGAACTAGCAATGGATAAATTGATACTATCCATCACTGTGAATTATAAATAATAAATTACCCAATGGTATGATTTGTTTTGTTTTATTTTTCAATGCCATTGACTTAATAAAATAAGTAATAATCTCTGATAAAAATCTTTAAAATTTTGCACCCCACTCATTTCAAGGAAGATACTCAAAATTCCTTTCTTTTACTTTGGATCATTTTGTTTATATTGTATTATATAAATACCTTTTGGCAAAAAGTCAGAATAAAACATTTTAAATAACTGTTTGTACATTTGTGTGTATGGGAGAGGGAGAGGGAGAGAGAGAGGGAGAGAGAGAGAGAGAGAGAGAGAGAGACAGAGAGATGGATAGTTTTTATGGCAAAGATTATTCCCATATTTTGCTTATGATTCTGATTCCTTATTTCCCCACACATATCCTATTTTTGCTTGTGCTGCATTCAGCTCAGCCAGGAAAGCAAATTATTTAAAACATCCAGGATTGGATGCTTAGGATGGAACAGCAATACATAGTAGTAGTGGCACCAGGCAGTGGGAAATAGTGGCAGATGGTGTGGGCAGCATTCAGTAGAAAATGGAGCTTTACAGCAATATTCTTGTTACTTTTTGGCATGAAAAACAGAAGCAGAATGGCAAGCAAGCAAATATATATAGTAAATAGGAATCCTGCTGTAACAAGGTGCCAGAAAGCTCTGTGTTGGCACTGGGATGGTTTGGGCTATCTCTTGAATTCTTATCGAAAGAGGGAATTGTGAAGGGGGATCACTTAAACTATTTGTGACAGAAATGCCCATAGTTATGTAGCTGGTAGATCCTTTTGCTTTCATTTAGCAGCTATCAGTTTCGTGGCCAGGCCTTGATCAATGGCAGACAATTGTCACCTCAAACCACAACACTGACTGAAGTGGCAAAAACTTGATTTTTGAAATACAGAATCATGTCTAGGGAGCTCTGGGTGGGATTGTACAAAGGAAACATAACTGATTAACACTTTCAAGGTGATAGCGGAATACAAACAAATGTTGTATTATATGTGACACATTATCTTGGTATTCTCTTATCTATAGAATATATTTTTTGTTAAAGTTGAAATATGGTATTTTTAATGACGCCACTCATTCTCTTAAGTATAATGGTTCATAAATGCTTCCATCTGAACAGGAAAGATAAATTTGACAACTTTGTGACTCACTTAAGGTTCCCTTAGAGGGTTTGTGAAAAATTGAAGAGGCTACCAGGCCCAAGGGGGTGTGGGGGACAAATGATAGGATGATATTTGCCAACTTCATTTCCATCACAAATCCTTTCAAACATCAAATCGTTCCAAACAAATGCTCTAATGCCACTGCGCTTTCCAAGGCTGAATACATATTTGCCTTTTTCATACCCACAGGGGCTCATTGGATCACTAATAATTGAAATTCCAGTGATCTTCGCCTGTTTGCCAATCTGCAAACTAAACAGAGGCTTAACCTATTTGCTGGGATGCCAGTTTACTGACATTTTGTGCAATGCAAGCCAGGATACAAAGCAACCATGGCTTTAATCACTGAAATGAGTTTGAGTGCAATACTTGTCTCCTAGCCTTCCTATCAATGAGTCTGGCTGCTTTGTTACAGTTGGTTTCAGGCTGACTCTCTCACGTCAGATAAGTATGGGAAAAAAATGATAATAAAAACCACAAAGTGAAAACAAAACTATTTAAGAAGTAGAATGAATGCTTCAGCACATTCCTTATTGCAGCCATTGTCCCACAAGCATTCCACTGGGAATACTGAATGTGTGAATGGTGAGGTCCATCTAATGGCAATACCCATGCAAAGAGAAATATTTTTTGTCCCAAGAGCACAAGCCAATTATATTTTGGAGAGGAAAGGAGTGGGGAGTGAGGAGAATCCAAAGGCAATGGATTACAGAGACAGCTTTTACACAATTAAATGAAAGATGCAGCTGTTCCCAAAAGTTGATGGGATGCAAATGTTGCTTAAAATACTTTTGCCCAGCACTATGCATGAATACAGTACCAGTGTTCAAGCCAATTCAGCTGTTCTCTAATTAGTGATAAACTTGTTCTGTTATTGATACCATTCTGTTAGAAAAACACTCAAAAGTAAGTCTGTAGGGTATGTGTAGGGTATGCATATGTACATATGTGACATCTTGTTCAGTTATATAGCTGTGTATTCTGTTCATTGTATATTGTACAATATTCTATATATTGTATATTGTATATAATATAAGGAAGAATGAGAACATTATTACATGATGGACCACTGCATGAATCATAATAGGACATACATTTATGAGGAAGGGAGGATCATAATTTACACATATACATACCCACATGCACAGAGACTTGAACAGGCAAATAATGATGAAGTATATTCAAAAAATAGTCCAGAACTTTTGCTTTCTAAGATTCATTTATCTCAGAACTTATTCACACTGGGTAGTAATTCCTTCCTCTGGTGGAAAGCTAGTTCTAATATGTTAATAGCTAGTGATTAAACATCAGTTGTCCCTAGGCAGCTGTGTTCATAGTAATTAGTAACATGGAAAGAATAGTGATAAGTGTGTTGAAAGCATGATAACTTTCCTGCCTGGTAGGAAACTTCTGCACATCACATAGCAGATAGGCTAATAAATAATTTGGGGCAGAATCAATGGAACTATTAACCACAGACATTATCATTCATTAATGTGCTGCAAAATAAATACTATATAAAGTAGGTTCTAGAAGTCAAATTTAATTTATTCAGTAGGGACTGAGAAAGCTACCTTAACCCCAATTACCCATTTTTCTACATCAGCCTTCTAATGAATGGAATTACAGAAATCTATAATTTAACATAATGCTATAAATTAAACTATATAAGGTATGATGCTAACCACCAATTTAGACATTTTTGAAAAGAGAATGGACTAGTTCAGATAAGATAGAGCTGTTATGGGCAATACATCTTGACAGCTATATACTACCTCCTTAAGCACAAACAGCAAGCTTTAAATAACAGTCACTGTACATCAACAATTGAAGAGGGATATCAATCTTAGGTCCTGCTATGAGCCTCCTATAGGCATCTGACTGGATTCTGCCACATTAGACAGAATCTTACCCGATGCATTCCAGTTCAGATAAAAAATATATATTTACTGACTTTGATTCTACAGAGTTTGGAGCCCTGTTACTTTACTATATTCCTTATACATGTAAAGGGAAAAGTGCCAATGGAGGAAATTTCATCAAGGAAAAATTATTGGTTTGTTATTTCTGGTAACTTCTAACTGACTTTTTACTGAACCAGGACTGAAAATATGATGATTTCGGGATTGTGTACTGATAAAAGTTAGGCTATGGGGAGAAGAGATTTTTCTTATTTGTAATTTTAAAAGTAGGTTAAAAGTTATTATATTAGTTTATGCTCCATGGTGCAGTGGTTAGAATGCAGCATTGCAGACTGACTCTGCTCACTGCCAGAGTTCGATCCTGACCAGCTCAAGGTTGATTCAGCCTTCCATCCTTCTGAGGTTGGTAAAATGAAGACCCAGATTATTTTATTCCTAAGTCTAAGTGCTATTGTTATTGCTATTGGTGTGATAAAGGTTGGAAGCGACTTCTTTATTGTTGTCTTTAATGCCTTTTTCTTTTTCCCTTTCCCTTTTGTGTTTCTTTTTTCTGCACTTCCTCTTTTTTTCTGATTTAGTTTGCGTTTGTTTCTGCTATGTTTATGAAAAAATTCAATACAATTATAAAACAGGAAAGAAAGAAAGAAAAGATCAAGGCCATAAGTGATTATTGCTAATGCATGCTGGTTAAATAATAAAGCCAAAGAATGCCAACAAGAAGTCAGTGTGTTTCATTGATTATAGAAAGGTTTTTGATTGTGTCAATCATGTCTAGCTGAGAAATGGTCTCCCTCAAGGCATAAATGATCAGGTTCAACTTATCATACTTGGAACACTTTATGCCAGCCCTAACTCTCTAGTAGAAACCCATATTGATGAGAAAGGTGGAAGAGAAAAGATTAAGAAAACAACCAGCATTACTTTTTAAAATTCTTGAAAAGAAGGACCAGAAGTGATATGATAGCAGTATTCCACTAATTCAACGGTTGCCACAAAGAAAAAGGAATCAAGCTATTCTCCAAAGCATCTAAGGACAGACAAGAAGCAATGGATGGGAACTAATCAAGGAGAGAGGCAACCTAGAACTAAGAAGAAATTTCCTGAAAGTTAAAACAATTAATCTGTGGAACAACCTGCCTCCAGAAGTTGTGCGTGCTTCAATACTGGAAGTTCTGGACAATCATTTGTCTGAAATGGTATAGGATTTTCTGTTTGAGAAGAGGGTTGGATTAGAAGACTTCCTTGATCCCTTCCAACTCTGTTGTTGTGGTCTGTTCGGTGTGCAGATTAAAAGATGATAAACTCGTATTGAAATTAAGTGGATGGACTCAGTTGCAGTGCCAATGGGTACACCTCTGGAAGACTGGAATAATCAAGTTAGAGGACAGATCATCCTAGAAAAAATCTATATAGGTTTTCCTTTATCTTCATATTTTGGAGTAAGCACTGTAATCTTAAAGACAATCTTCCTAAGTAGCTCACAGAAACAATTTATAATATTTAATTTGACTTTTAAAAGTGAGAAGGCTATTTGGAGGTAGATATAATTCTATTTATATATTAATTCCAAATGTTTCAAAGTTAATTGTAACAGTTCATTACTTTGTACTATAAGAAAACATATACTGGATATAAAAGAAGTCATATGCAAATATAAATGTTTTACTCCTGAAATTAACATCAATTCAAATAGCAAAAAGGGCAGAGGTTGGGGAAAATGAGTTCTTTAAGACCAAACAGAATTGAGTGTAAAAAATTAGAACACTTACAAAAACAGTCCTGCAGTCATTGTGGGGCAAAATATGATGCTCTCAAAATGTAAATATCTATGTTTCTGATATAGTAGCTTTGAACTTGTTTTATGAACTAAATTTTCCAAAGCAGCTATTAATTTAATGTTCAGAACACATCGCTATCAAAGTTCTTAGAATAATTTTAGACTGGAAAGATAGCGTAATACCAGGGGTGAAATTCAGCCTGTTCTATCCAGCTCGGGCAAACCGGTAGTGGTGGCTGTGGGAGGTTCCACCCACCCATGCGGATATCATGACATTGTTTTTTTGTGACATTTTAAGCCTCTGTGCATGCGCAGAAGGCTTTGCGCATGCACAGATGATGGTGTGTGTGAGCAAAGCAAGCTTGCGTGGGCATGGTGCATGCACATTTGTGAACCGGTAGGGAAGTTAAGTGAATTTCACCCCTGCGTAATACCCTAACAAAAAAAATCACAAAGAGAGATACATAAACAAACTTACATATAATATATCACTTAGAATTAGCTATAAGGTCAATTAGTGGAGAAGGGACTTAGCAGTAAATTTCCTTCATGTGTACAACTCTTTAACCAAAATCTTGGGTTTAATATACGGTATATAGTATCCAGAGTTCAGAATACTGGAATCTTCATTTAGCATTCGATTTCTTTTGCCTATATATCTTCAATTGGTTGCAATGATATACATTATTGCTATTACATTAGTCTTTGTCCCTTATGATTTTAAGGTCCGTTTGCTTTGCAGGACTCTCTTTATCTATGCATGATGCAAAACAGAATGGGGGAAGGTGTTATAAACTATCTTGTTATGGAACCTGACACAGATTAGGTCTGAGAGGGAGTGACTAGGACAAGATGACTCAGCTGACTTCAGGTAGGGCTGGGACTGGGTCTTTCTGCTCCTATTCAGCACTTAAGCCACTGAAAGAGACAATAGCTCTCAGCTGGTATCATACATTCAGAAACAAAATACTACATTGGCTGGAAAATATTTGAAAAGCTACAGAATTGATTGTGATCAGCTGTAAATAAAAGGTTAAAGCCAGGAAAAAAAACGACAACTATAACTGCTTAGTTTTTCCTATAATTGTCCAAATGAATATTCAGGTTATCTCTAGTCCTAGTGACTGTCTTATGTCATATATATGAAAAAGCATGCTATTTTACCTCTGTTGACATAGGTTGATAGTCTGAATTTCTTTCTGGATTTCATTTGTTGACATTATTAGTAAAACAGCTATAAAAAAACAAATTTTTTTCTCCTTCCAGAAATGTTAGATTTTTATACGTTATTGCCCTTAAGTGACATTCAGGAAGAGAGAAGAATACAAGTGCAATAATTTCCATCCAAACAGGTATTTATCACAGTTTCAAACAGAAGGATATTCATTTCTACTGCCTGGAAATGTTAGACTGGGATGAATTAAACATTTTGATATATACCCGCGGTGGTATAAACTATGTTTTCAAATTTTCCTAGTCAAGATTTCTTTTACGCAGAGGAAAATTAGACAGGTGCAGCACACCAAATGAGATGAACTTTGTCCTCAAAGAAAATTGGTTTTTCCTTTTCAATTTCATTTCGAAGAGATCTGACAAGTGTCGCTTTGAACAAACTTTCACAGCACAATATCCTTTGTGTAAGTTTTCCCCTGTCAGCTTTTCCATTCCAATAGGAACTTAGAACAAAGTCTATGTTGCCCTTTGAGTTGAGAACTTCATCAGCTGAATGAACACCAGTGCAGTGCAGTGAAATTGAGGGCATACTCTCTCTCTCTCTCTCTCCCCTCTCCCGTCCCCCCCCCCCCACTCTCAAATGAATCAGAATACTGCCAACTCTCAATAAATATAATTTCTCTATCTTGGTGAAAAAGACATGCAATTGCTATATATCCCATTTCTTATTCTCCTCCCCACTTTTCTTAATATAAAATGGATTTCAGAAATCCACCGATTTGTAGATGGAGTTCAGATTGCAGTCAAACAATGGCTTTGCAAATACACTATTCACACAGTTCTATCATTTTTTTAAATGTTCTGATCCTTCTAATCCTGGATGAAACTGATTACTACTATGGCAGTGGATACACTGTTGGAAGGCAAGGCTGGAGACTGATCATATATGTGGCCCCTAAGAAATAATACTGATTTGATATAGTAGTCAGTAACTGATCTTTTCCATGATTCCATCTCTTCCTAACTTTTCTTTCAGACTTCCAATGGTGCAATCATAACCACTATTACTGAGCCTATCCATCTTGCTGTTGGTCATACTGTTTTTCTCTTCCCTTCTACTTTTCCCTTTTCTAGAAAACTAGATTTCTGCATAATGTGTCCAAAATAGGGTAATTTGAACTGGGTTTTTTTTTTCTGTCCAGAATAAGAACTCTGGATTATTTGACTGATGATCCATTTGTTTGTTTTCTTGGCTGTATATAATATTTTCAGGCGTTTCCTCCATCACCATCATTCAAAAGTGCCTTCAATCCTTTTCCAAAGTCCAAACTTTACTTCTATAGCATGTCACAGGGAATGGGAATAGCATGTTGAGAATAGAATAGAATAGAATAGAATAGAATAGAATAGAATAGAATAGAATAGAATAGAATAGAATAGAATAGAATAACAGAAATGAAAGGGACCTTGGAGGTCTTCTAGTCCAACCCCCTGCTTAGGCAGGAAAACCCTACACCACTTCAGACAAATAGTTGTCCAATCTCTTAAAAACTTCCAGTATTGGAGCATTCACAACTAAGCAATAACACTTAGATTTATCTACCACTTCACAGTGCCTTACAGCCCTCTCTAAGTGGTTTACGGAGTCAGCATGTTGCCCCCAACAATCTGGGTCCTCATTTTGCCCACATGGAAGAGTGGAAGACTGAGTCAACTTTGAGCCAGTGAGAATTGAACTGCTGGCAGTCAGCAGAGTTTGCCTGCAATACTGTATTTTAACCACTGCACCACCACAGCTCTTACTATTATCACTTGCATGATTCTGATCATTGTAGCATTCTAAGGCCCTCGTTGTTTCACTGAAAAGTACTATTCTGAGGCATATTTCTTAACTGTTTCTTCCTTCAGTGTTTTTTTCTTAAGGCAGAAGCTATCTACCACTCCAATATCTCCATTGTCATTTCTAATAATCAATCATGTGAGTTTGTGTCTCACATATGTATAACTTCTTTATTATTTTAGATCTAATAAGTCTCATTTTAGTAAAATTATGTAGGTTTCTCTTCAGTTCCAAGATTTTAGCACTAATCAAGTCACATATAGAAATTCATCACCAACTATGTTATAATTTTTCATGCACTATCATTACTAGTATTGCATCTATTATAAAAATGAAATGCCCTGCAATATAATGTTTATCCATACCATAAGCAAAAGTAATATGGTTTCATTTTGATATTCTATAATGATATCTACACATATAAGGCAGGATCTGCTATAGACTCCCTTCTGGTTATCTCTAAATACATATTGGACATTACACAATGTGTCCAGACCAGAAAAATTGTGTACATGTGCTGGAACTGGTGTAAATTTTATTTAAAAATTTAATTTGACATTTATTACCTGAAGCTGTTCCTATGACTCATTTTTATTGAAGGGTAGGCCTTGATAGATTCCATAAATTTAACTTTCAAATTCCACCTTTTTTTTTTTTTTTTTTTTTTTGCATCTAGTACATCCTGAAATTGGATCCCTCATCAGCTATTATCTGCAAATCAGAAACCAAGGCTTGAAACATCTCATCTCTTACACCTGAATTACTTTTTCTTTCACTTGTGTAGTAATTGGGTTGGACAAGTCTGCATCCCACATTCAGAGTTAGAGATCCTGTGCAATGCAATGTTTCATGTGCTGGACAAGGAGGAGATTCTAGAGTTCTCTCAGCCATGGAAGTTCACTAGGTGATGTTGGTCCAATTAATCTCTCTCAGCCCAAACTTATTGCTATGGAGAAGAAATTGGAGAAGGTTGTGCTGCACCTTTCATCTTAAACTCTTGGATGAAAGGTGGTAAATAGAAACAAATCCGCTAAATAAACATGTAAGAGCTAGATATTGTTTAGGTTTGAATCCACATAATTCAATAGGACAGATCTTGTTTGAACCTTTTCCTCCTGGAGAAGAAAATAAAATCATTTCCCTCTTTTTTCTTTTCTTTTTTTAAAATTTGCCAGAAAAGCAACATATTATTGGAGCCCTATCTTTCTCACATGCCAAAATTAGGCAAGCATACTAGATGAGTTGTACTACTAGAACAGGGGTGTCAAACTCACATCAGTGCGTTGCCGTAATGTGGCATATCACAACTTTTTTTCCTCTTTGCTAAAATGGGGGTGGGGTGGCCACTGCATGGCACATCTGGCTCAAAGGGCGCGAGTTTGACACCCCTGTACTAGAAAATTGATAGTGATAACAGTAATTACCAAACAGGTTACCCCACAGCAGTAGTTAGGATCTGGGTGTGTACACTACTGACCTCCTGGAAGAAAGGTTTGGAAGCACCATTCTTTCTCTCTGTGGGACCAGTTCTGCTGCACTGTGCCTTCAGTTTGTTAGTCATGGGCATACATATCTGCACTATGCAAAGCATTCAAAAGGGTACTTTGGAGTAAGTAAAGCAATCTGTTGAAGCAGCTGCATCCTATAGAGGTGTTTTGCAGGTTTTCTTCAGTGATGTCCATAAAGAAAGAGCCAAAAAAGGTAAAGTCAGGAGCCACAAACATGCAAGCAAACATCCTACCCATTTTTAACATGTGCAATCTTGACTTTAAAAAAAAAAAAACCCTCTCTTTCCTTGGACACCTCTGCTTTTGCTGTTATCGACATTTTCTTGAACATACCTAGATAACACTTCTGCTATTGCCAGCAAAATTACAGTAATTATGTCATTTGCAACAGCTGCATGATTAACACAGATTATATACTATTTGAATGATGTAATCTTAGCTTGTCCCAGATGCCTATGCTTTCAGAGATATCTGCTTTGAGAAGGGATCATGTCAACTGTGCCACCATGTTAATAAAAGAGAATATTTGTAGCTCAGAGTTGAAATGAGGGATCCTTGATGCTTTCTGAGCTCAGATGGTTTCTTGCAGACAGTTCATTATCCAAACTAGGTAACATCATCAGTGCTAATATCATCAGATCCCATCAAATGCCAGAACAGTTTTTACTGTTCATATATTAAGTTTTTATTTTTTGTACAATGTCCACTGAAAATGAGTGGGTGGCCATATAAATCTTCTTCTTCTTCTTCTTCTTCTTCTTCTTCTTCTTCTTCTTCTTCTTCTTCTTCTTCTTCTTCTTCTTCTTCTTCTTCTTCTTCTTCTCCTTCTCCTTCTCCTTCTCCTTCTCCTTCTCCTTCTCCTTCTCCTTCTTCTTCTTCTTCCTCCTCCTCCTCCTTTTCTTCCTCCTCCTCCCTCTTCTTCCTCCTCTTCTTCCTCCTCCTCCTCCTCCTCCTCCTCCCTCTTCTTCCTCTTCCTCTTCTCCTTCCACCATTTCAGAGGGTTGAGGGAGATACAAAGGTCTGGTTCTTGCACTTCTGATGGCCTCAACCATTGGGTTTTGTTTTGTGGTTTTTTTTTTTTTTGAATTTTTTTTGAATTTTTAAACAAACATACATAAAAACATAAAACCATCTTCAATTACACACAGTGTGTCAGTTGGTTACAAGCCTTTTGTGCATCCTCACCATATTCATAGCTTACAGTTTACCTAAATTCTCATATTATTGATCTAATATATATCTATGTATTATTGTCCTCATTAATCATTTATTTGACTATAGCTATTTCTTCCCTCATTTTATACAAAATATTCTAAGATTTGAATTAATTTTTGAATTAATTTATATTGTAACATTCATTTCATCATGCTAAATTGATCCAATAGTAATACATCTTTATGTTATATTTTATATAATTCTACAATTCTTGTATTATAAAGATCTCTACCATATTTCATTTCCATATTTTTTTATCTAACCACTGATAAAATAAGTCCCATATCTTATAATATTGTTTATCTTCTTGTTCTCTAATTTCAAATGTCAATTTGCTCATTTCATCACATTCCATTATTTTCTTAATAACTTCATCTTGCGTTGGTATTTTTTCATTTTTCCAATTTTTAGCAAACACAATTCTAGCCACTGTTAATACAGTCAGATATCTCAATTCTCTATTATATATTTCAGATACAATCCCCAATAAAAAAAGTCTCTTTTAAAATCTAAGTGTTTTTTTGTCATTTTTTCCAACCATGTGTGGATTTTAGTCCAGTATTTTTTGGCTTCTGCACATGTCCATCACATATGGTAATATGAACCCAGTATCTGATGACATTTCCAACATTTTTCAGATTTATTCTTGAACATTCTGGCTATTCTCATCGGGGGTAGATGCCACCTGTAAAACATCTTACACAAATTTTCTTTATATGCAGTTGACATTGTCATTTTATAATTTTATAATTATTTAATCATTGTCTTTTAACAGTTATTAAAAGACAACATTATTTAAAAATTCCAGTCTGGTTATCAACTATAGTTGAACCAATTCAACTATTCAACTATTGAAGCATTCTCATATTCAATAACATTCAGAAAGGAACAAATTGTTAGATATTGTGAATTATTGAATAAAAAGGGTGAACTTAAATCTATGCAAGAATTAGAAGAACAAGGTATAAAGATGAACTGGTTTTCCTATTTGCAAATACATTCTAGATACAATAAAGATTTTAAGACAGAAGGTTTTTATGATAATTTGACTAATTTAGATAAAATTTTAACAGGTACTGATGAAAATGTAATTTAAAAACTATATGGATATTTGTTAGAGGTTAAATTGGAAGAAGACCAAGTTAAAGAAACAATGATTGCTTGGGGGAAAAACTTTGGATATGGGAATGACTTAGAGAAATGGCAAAAATTGTGGTTGCAAAATTATAAAATGGCCTCAACCATTATTATTTGATGCTATTGTAGTGTGTCTTTGATGTTGTCTCTTCATTTTCTTCTGAGTCTGCTTTGTGTTCTTCGATCTTCTCCTCTTTTTGAATATGTCTTGTATGGTATAGACCTTCTCTCTAGGTTAGCAATAGCACTTAACTTGCTATTTTAAAGTTAGGTTTTCAAAGTCCAACCCCACCTCCACATCATGTTATGTGGTAACAGGACAAAGTAAGGGATTGGGCAAAGTATGGCCTCATGAAGGCCATGAAGTGCATCCTTGGTCACTTTGAAATGGTCTGTCTAAAGGACTCTGGTGAAATTGTGCCAGGTCCAGCAAGCTGGCAATGGATAATATATTGCTGCAGAAATTACAAGGAGAAATAAATGATCTAAATAAATAAACAAAACTCATCTTTCTGAACTGTATTAAACTGATTGGTACTTTCTTTCATTTGTGTCTTATGATGCTGTATAGTATTGTAATAATTCCTCCAAATTCTTCTATTGCTGATAACCTCCAGGTCCTTAAGGATCCATGAAAACATTTGACAATATTTTATTCTTAACCTGAAATTCCACAAGATTTAGAGACCTGCAGTATATCCAATATTTCATACATTCTACTAGGCAGAAATTATTTAGCTTGGTTGACTTGCAACAATAGGAGTGGAGAGGGGACTAAGTGAAGTATTTTGGTCTCAAAAGACACTTTAAAATCTACTTCATTTCAATTGGATTGATTCAAAAAATGATTTAACATTGATTACATAAGATTTTAGTATATATTTGATTCCATAAAGAAATGATGTCAATAATAGAAAGCAGAGAAGGAAAAGGAAACATTTTAGGAACCTCTTTTGGTCACTGTTGCTAGACTGAGATAGTTATTAAGCATACATTTCCCAGGACAGATAAGTATTCAATTTACGTGGACATAATATGGAAAACCCTTGGAAAAGTTGTTTAACAAAACGTGTAGTACATATTTCCACATGTTTGCCCCAGCACATATCTCTCAAATATGTCCCTCCATTTCATAACCACCATCTTCAGCTTGGCATCTCACTGGCACTCTGCCATCAAAGTAACGGAGAAGGGAGCTGAAACAGGGGAACACATGGGCAATAAATCTGTGTGCTTCAAAGGTGGGAACTAGGGAGGGGGAATAATTGAAGAAGAGAAGAGTGGTTTGGAATCCGGTTCATGCCAGGCTTCCTCAAGGCCATTTGCTCTGACTGTAGAATTTAACCAGCTTAAATATTTCAGCATTTCCCAAAACATCTTGACAATGTTGAGTTGGCTAAAGACAGACTGGTAATGGGAGGAGGGCTGGGAGAATCAAGGGAATAGTTCTGTGTTGTTGTGTGGGAACTTTAGATGCCCTCTGAACTCTCTGTAGCCAACATCTCTTAATCAAAGTACCTTTTGTTTCAACCCAAATGGAGTCGATAGTTGTTCTTTCCTAAGGAATCAGATTGGAGCAGGTCTGACACTTCCATCTAATAAATTGGAAGACAATTGCACATTCTGATTGATGCCAAACACAATGGGTTTCAAAACAACTGTGTCCTCAGTTTTACTTGTGGGATGCTTCAAGGTAGATACTATTAAACAGCATGAACAATCAAGGTAGGCATTTTCTACAGGAATTGTGGAACTGCCATCAATCTCCGGGGAGAAGCAGAAACCAGATTCTATTATCAGACCACACTGAAGATGGGCCAAGGATTATGGCAGTAATGGCAAGCAGTCTTCATTTCTGCTTTCTTTTAAGTGAAAGCCAAAAAAAAAAAATCATTAAAAAAGAAAACTTTTTCAAATGTACAGAAATAAAGGAATCATGTTTCAAACCTCTGCACATTTGGGATAGAGTTGAACTAGTGTACAGCAGCAGGGTGATTAGTTCCAAAATTCACTTGTTTTTCTAGTGCTTCCTATTTCTTCTACAGTTACAAAATGTTCAGTTCTGTTCTCATTTTAAACAGAGGGGATACTGCTTTGTATTGTTTGTCATAGCTTTCAGAGCAGCAATTGTACTCAGGAAAATTAAGACCTATTCAGTATCTCATACATGAAAGGGAGTCAAGCACAAACCCTGCTTAACAATATTTCTGCTCTATCATTTATAGCCAATGTACTAGAAGGAATTCTAGGGCAGTGTCTAGACTACACTAGAGTACACTAGACTACATTAACAACTTAATCTAATATCTTAACAACTGCATCACATGGCTCTCAAATAATACTGAAAGTACATTCATTCCTGCTAGAATACTGATTATAAAATAATAGTCAAAATTATAGCCCAGCCATAAAAGTTTCCGGGTGATTTTGGGCCAATCATTCTTTCATAGCCCAATCTTCCTCATCTGTAAAAGTGGAACGAAGAGAGCTCCTGGTGGAAAATTGAAGTGATGATGATGAATAGGTGACAAACATTTGTGCTAAACTAAAACAAGCTATTTTATATTCTTTTAACTGAAATTTAATTTCCTTCTAACATTACTAGGGGCAATTCTGTTTAATATTAGCATGTCATGTACAGTCAAAATGAATACAGAGAAAGAAGAATTCCATGCAAAATTTAATGACAGGATTTAATTAGAATAACTTGCTGAAGTGCTTGTGAGGTTTTTTTATTGTTATTATTATACATCGCATGAGATAACCAGGGCAAGGACATATTTTATTTAAACCAAAAATCTTAAGAACTTTCTGATTAACTAATGTAGAGTTCCCACCTGATTAAGGATTTCTAAATATCTTAGGATCTTAGAAATTCATGATTATTGATAAGCTAGAATATTTAAAATATGGAATGTCAAATTAGCAAAAAGAGCTCTAGCCTGACTAATGATAACGAAGATGAATGCTGGTTCAAAACTAATGATTGCAATTCAGTGAATCTTTGACATTGCAGAGATTATAGTTAATGATAGGCCAGGTGTGTTCAGTGCTAATATAACTTCAGAGATGACAGGTTGGTTTCAATGTGATGTGATGCCATGGTTGTCAATGTCAGCAAAGTATTTTAACCAAATGACCATGAAGAGATGCATTTACCCTTCTGTCACATTCATAGAATTGTGGGTATTGAAGCTGTGATCCCATATCTAATATGTGGGTAAATCCTTCTGAACTTAATGAAAATTATTTTTAAGAGCACAATTGAGTTTTCTGGCAAAAAAAAAAAAAAGATTGCCAGTCTCCTGAATGAGCAGTTTCTCCATAAGGAAAATCAGCAATTTAGAAGGAAAGTGAATGAGGGAAGACATGACGTAGATTCTTAAAATCATGCATAATGTGGAAAATATGGTTAGAGAGTTTCCTCTCTTATCCAGAATATTAAAAATGTGGGTCATCCAGTGAAATTAAAACAGAGTTACAAAACTGAGAAAAGATCATCTGGGGCTTCCCTCAATACCCATTCTGATGCTCTAGGTTACTAAACTGTGTTATGTGCTCTAGAAAAATGACAGTATAATTAATAACAAATCAATATAATTCATTAAAATTGTATGGCATAGAAGGCAATCAAATAATAAATAGTTGGCCAGTTATATGAAATTTAGCATGAAGGATATCTGCAGCTGATGTTTAAACTAATGAAATAAGCAGTCTAGGGAGATTCTGATATATTTAATTCAATAGGAAAAAGGCAAGAAGAGTTCAAAGAGTAGTATGTTCAGTTCCATGAGAAAAAGATGAAGGAGTACAAATAGCTGAGGTTTATTTTATATAAATTCCGAAGGCGATAGCACAGAATCTTGCCACAACAACAGAATTTTTGAGGCTTCCTGCTGCAGGCCCTCTTCATTTGGGAATGGGGAACAAAGATTTCTAGATTAAAGGGAGAAGGAGTGGGAGAGAAGGAAAGAGAGAAGAATCAACTTTCCTTTGCAGCCCTGGGCTGCATCAGCACGGTTATGGACCTCAGAAAACTTAGAAGGGAAAGAGGATAGGAGGTTCCTGTCAATATCTGCTTGCCAGTGATAGTTTTGTGGATCTGCTGGAGCTGGAAACTCAGACCAAGTAAAAACAAAGTGGGCATTGGTTTATTTCTTTTCATTAGAATTGCATCCCATTGCTCATGTGAAAGTGGCTGACTCTTTTAAACAGTGAAACCTATTTTAGCAGAACTGCTTAAGTATCTAGGAAGACTAGGCTTCCAAAATCTAAGGATACTATATTGGTGGGATCTAGATCAGTTCTTATTAAGACGAACAACTATTTTAGGGCTGCAACTGCTACTTCGGTTTTCTGGATGATATTGACAGGCCTTTGTTCACTTGAGGATCACTCTGGCTCAGAGTGTTCAAGCCCAGGACATCAGGGGGATCTGTTTCAGGTTTCAGGATATCTTCTAAAGATATATAATAGAATAACAGAGTTGGAAGGGACCTTGGACGTCTTCTAGTTCAATCCCCTCTTAGGCAGGAAACCCTACACCACTTCTGACAAATGGTTATCCAACCTCTTCTTAAAAACTTCCAGTGTTGGAGTATTCACAACTTCTGGTGGCAAGTTGTTCCACTGATTAATTGTTCTGTCAGGAAATTTCTCCTTAGTTCTAAGTTGCTTCTCTCTTTGATTAGTTTCCACCCATTGCTTCTTGTCCTATCCTCAGGTGGTTTGGAGAATAGCTTGACTCCCTCTTCTTTGTGGCAGCCCCTGAGATATTGGAACACTGCTATCATGTCTCCCCTAGTCCTTCTTTTCATTAAACTAGACATACACAGTTCCTGCAACCATTCTTTATATGATATCCCTTTGTAATCAGCAAAAGGCTGGCAAAGGGCAAGAGAGGTATCATTAGAATTGGATGGTCCCCTCTGTAATTTGTTGAGTGAATTAATGGGATCAAGTTAACATTTTCTTCTCCTTTTCCAAAAGATTTCTGCCCCAAAATAACTGTATTCCTAATTCAGGTCTAACTTGGGAAAAATAGGGCCAGCAGTAAAATGCAATAAGGGACAGATCCTGGAAAGGGCTATCAAATGTTTGTTTATTTATCACTCCAGGTCACATGCAAAGATTAATTCAAGACAACTGTCTTTAATTGAAGACACCCTTTTTAAAACTATTATCTCTCAAACAAAAGCTACATCATCAGCAGAGCTCACCTAACCTCAAATGTCTGGGGAAAAAGGTTGATCTTCAGAGTCTTGCAAAAGGGTGGGACCATTCAGATGTCAAGGATGAGAGAGGGGCTCAGGCAAAGCCACAAAGAATCCACAACTTTAGGGTCCAACAACATGACTTTGGTTGTCAAGGTGACTGGTTTATAAGGATATCTATTTTTACTGTATACATTGTATCAGCAATCAAATTTTTACCTAGTTATTTTGAACCCAGGGTTAAGATTTAAGCCAAATTGGGAGTACAATTTAAACATGGAGACCAAATCAGGTAACAAAGGAAAAAAGAAAAGAAAAAGAAAATGTACAAGATATTGGTGGAGTATAGAAATTGTTGTCGCTACTTGTAATGACCAACAGTTTACATAGTTTTCAACAAATTAATGGATGATAACGTTTTCAATGTAAATCTTGACAGTTTTATTCAAAGACAGCAAGCTTTAAAATCAACTAAATGATGCATGAGAGGAAGAAAATCTGGGCTCTTCAGATTCCCAGACAATAGTTTTCTTTGTTACTGAATAAAACAGAATGTTCAAATTGGTCTGGTCCATCTGTGATCTTCTTATGCAGCAAACATTATTTTTTTAATGGTAGCTTCAGTAGAGGCGAGTGATTTTCAGATGACTGTCAGAGCTGGAGAAGAATTCCATTTATCCTAGAGTGGCAGTTTCTCCCTCGAATATCATATTGCATCAAAGTCATGAGAAGAATTTCTAGGGGAATCACTGCAGAAGATGGAACGAGATCAAACTGGTCATATGTATATATTCATGGGTGTATAAGAGGAAAGGGGCACATAGATACTGCCACTTTTTCTTTTCCCCCAAACACAGATATGTTTGATGCACAGTTGTAGCCATTTTTAATCCAACTGGCAGGACATACCCATGAGTAACTGGAGTGAGAAGTGTCTATTGGCAGAGATATCGTCAGTTGGCAAAAACATAATCATGACTGAAGCTCTTATTCAGTTATCAATGGTAACCTGTCTTCCCATTGTCCAATATTAATAGTGCAAAGACAGAAAGTCCATGCCTTAAGCATCCCATCCATGTTTTGTAGTTCATGTTGCACGCTTTTGTTGGGAATTTATCATCATGCACACAATGACCGTTTGCTCTTTGGTGGCGCAGGGATGGCGGGAATGCACAGCATGTGGTCAACTCTCTTGTGAAGAAGAGGCTAGACTGAGTCCAGGAGCAGGAAGTTGGATAAAGATGACAGAGCAAATGGAAAGATGGGTTTTGTTTTGTTTTGTTTTGTTTTTTGCAGTTGGGGATACATCACAACAAATGCCTCATCATAGCTACTAAACCCAGATAATGTTATGGAACTGAACAAGTATGAAGTTGGTAACAGTGCAATGTAGCGGAAGTGCCCAAATATTTCTCAGCCATTACAACTTTAAGATGTGTGCACTTCAACTCCCAGCATGCTGGCTGGGGAATTCTGATAGTCGTAGTCCACACTTCTTAAAATTCTCAGGGTAGAGAAATACTGTCTAGAGGGTAAGATCACCTTTAATTTATGTGTGATTCCACCCACTTTTGATATCAACTCCCAGAAGGTAAGCTTATGAGAAAACATTCCCCATCTATATTGCAAAGCACTGCAAAATAATAATTCGGTCTTAAATAGCCATAATTAGAAACCATATCAAAGTCTGTTTTTTATTAATTTAGAACAAATGACTTTATTTAAAATCATGGCACAGCATATGAGATTTCTGATGTAGTTTTATAACATAGTTTTACACTATACTACCAAAACAAGTATGTAGGGTTTTTTTTTACATATTTGTTTGGTAGTACAGTAAATTTTCCATTGAGATTGCCACCTCAGTGAGGAAAAAAAATAAATGTCATTATCCCACATGCCATTTTTCTATTGAAATTACAATATGTTGCATTTGTCTGCTGGAAGAAGATGTCAAAGAATTCTGATTCTTTTTTTAAAAAAAAATCATCAGATCTAAGATTGAAAATAAACATGATATTAGACACATTAAACATCATAGTTTAAGGCATAGTTATATCTTGAATATGGGGAGGAGGTTGCTTTGATTATAAAACTAATATCAGTGAAACATATTTCATAATGAACCATGTCTCTGTACTGTTCAATAATTCACCAAACCTACATTTCTTTGAACTGTCTTGGGACAAACAAAGCTATTCTTTCTCCAAAAAAATGTGGGTCAACATGTGGGGAGAGGAGAGAATTTCAACATTTTTAAGCCAACTGGGTGCAATTTCAAGTTCAGCTGTCCGTAATGTTTTATTCTGTCCTTTATCTTCATCCGGCAATCTCAAATCTCTTTGCCTATTTCTATTTGCCTATGCATTTATTTCATTTATTTTGTTTCTGTCAAAGATCTGGGGAAAATAATTTTCTCTGGGATACAGTAGACCCAAATAAAGAATTAGGAAGATCCGTAATACCTCTAGTATTCATGCCCCTTGTCATTTACAGACATTTGGCTTCCATTTCAGCCATAATAGGTATTCATCCATGCATATCTATCCCTCAAGAATGTATATGCTTTACCCTGTAAAAAAATACACTATCTCATCAATACCATGTCATGTCAGGAATCTGAACAGCTGATCATGTACTTAGTCTGGAGAAAGTCCACTAACATTAAACACTCTACTGAGTATGGTTTCTTGTCACTGCTTTCTTGTTCAGAGAGTCTTCTCCATAACCAAGAAATTATACTGGCTTCCACATGAACCAAGAACTCTGCTAGATTGAATGTTCAAATATTACAAAGGAAACTTTGCAGAATATTTTACCTGGTTAGCACAATCTATGGGGGTTTTATTAAAATAAGGAAGACCACATGAGCTAAGCTCCACCTCTTTTTGTGTGTTTTGTACATATGTCAATGTTGCATGCATATATAAAGGAGAAGGGTTGTCATGATTCTTGATTCGATTTCCCCTCTGGATGTCACTGGTTAGTGCTCTGTTTTGATCATATCTCAGTAATTTAGATAATGACTCAATAATCCATTGCTAATACACAGCTCACTAGACAGAACTTGAATATTTTTGCCCTGAAATAGTAACCTAAAGTCAATTTATAGTAACCTTAGGAAGCTGAAAACTTGTACTAAGTCTTGTACTAAGACATTCCTGCCCCAGATTGTGAGTTGTAAAACCTAAAAAGATATTTTTGGAATCACCCACAATGCCCAAATGCAATGCAATGTAAAGATATGGTGAGTAATTAAATTGTGGCTGATCCCAGAAATACCCACTTGGCACTCATTGGAGCGCACTTGCCCTATCACGGTGGCTTGTTAAGGAATGAGGGCCCACCAAAGAGCCTCTCAGCCTCAAGCTAACTATGGATATAGGTACTGCTACCATAACATGCGCTCCTGAGGTTTTGTTGCTCATAGCTGAGGGCTATAAGTGATGTTCAGGTTTTATTTGTGCAGCATGTAAGACAGCCATGCTTCTTCTCTTCCCCCACCCCCAAACAGAAATCTAGTTTGATATGAGTTCAGTTTTGTTGCTTCAAACCAATTGCTTTAAAAGCTTTTCTCTTTTATATCCTCCAACACTTCTTATCTGATAATAGAAATGCTTTTGTAAAATCGCTGTTTTCAGTCATTTCTCAAGAGTTTCTTTTTCCCTCCAGCACACTTTCTTAAGGATCTATTGCAGGAGTTGGAGTCTGGTGCCCCCTCCAGTTTGCCTTTTGAATCAACTGTCATCTGTTCAGGCTACCATAACCAATGACAAGGGATGCTTGCAGTTGTAGGCTAAAACAGCTGGAAGCGACCGCAATGTTTAGACCTTTTTCTCTTCCATCTGCTACCTTCATTTATATTGCAGGACTGATTTAAATGCCAACTAAGCGTTCTTCAGATTAAAAAAAAATCTTTTTGCTTCTATAATATAGGAATAATTCAAAATACGACTGAGGAGTTTCAGCGTGTGACATGGCACGTTCTGTCAAGGGTGGAATTTTAACATTCATATATGCATTAACATGGGGTGTGTGTCTATTTTTCATTTGTAAGCATTTATTCAGTTTAACAATTTTGGAGTCATTACTTGCATTTAGCAAACCTAACAGTGGAGCAAACTTCAAAACCTTTCACTAATTAAATCTATAAGTGTAGAATGCATAAATATACAAATAAGAGCCTCTTTGAAATCAGCAGGTCTCTTATTTGCATTTTGATTCCATTTTCAGGCTGATGGAGAAAGGACATTTGAAAACGAAAGGCGGGAGAAGGTAGAGTATTAATCAAAATAGTTAATAAAATACTTGAAATGTATGTCAAGATGAGTACAATTTGATTTCATCACTCTTAAGAAAACATTTAGTCATGCACCATGACCTAATTATATTCCTAAATGAAATGAAGGGGGAGCCTTGATTGGAAGACCTATATATGGATTAGAAAAATTGCTGAGCTTTAGTTCTTCTATCATTGTTGCTACACTGAACATATTTTCAGAGGATTATATATATATATATATATATATATATATATATATATATATATATATATATATATATATATATATATATATATATGTTTTCTCAGGTTTTCGCGGGTGTTTGTATGTAGGTCTTTGGTTATTCGGGTCTTCTCCCACGTAAAATTGGAAGTGTCTTGGCGACGTTTCGACGAAGTCTCATTCGTCATCTTCAGGCTGGTGTTCTCGGCTTCGTGCTTCCAGGAGCAATGTGAGCATTGCTCCTGGAAGCACGAAGCCGAGAACACCAGCCTGAAGATGACGAATGAGACTTCGTCGAAACGTCGCCAAGACACTTCCAATTTTACGTGGGAGAAGACCCGAATAACCAAAGACCTACATATATATATATATATATATATATATATATATATATATATATATATATATATATATAAAAATAATGTTCCTTCTTTAAAATGAAAGAGTACAAGAATTGCCTTGTTTGATTAGACCAAAGATTAGTGATCCAAATAATGTTGGAGGTTGAAACATGGAAGCATTTTCCAAACAGGTACCATCAATTAGCTATGTTGGCTGGGGATTTTAGGAACTGCAGTTCTACAACATCTAAAAAGCATCAGGTTGGGAAAGGCTGTCCCATTTTTGCCTCTGTAATCTGGTAATAAATAATATAGTGTCTCTAGCTAAAGTGATAGTTGTACCTAATATGGATAATGAAATCAATATAGCTAATTAATTATCTACTTTTTAAAAATCTTATAAATTTGAGGCCACAATCTAACTTTCTGTGTGTCAGTTGCTTAAATTAAATCAATTGCATGACACATTGCCATTTTTAAATGCTAAACAGATTACCGTACTTCAGATCTTTACAGCCTCAGTTTATCATTCTCAGAAAGAACACTTTAAAAAGAACGGTAGCTTTCTGTTTCTGATTTTGGCTGGTTAGAAAAAAAGAGAGAACTGATATAACATTTTACCAAATATGCAAAGCATTATTTAAATGCTTAAAATCTCCTCTTGAATTTTATTCTAGAAAAAATATATTTTGCCTTTTCAAATCATGAAAATAAAATAGCACAATTTACTCATGTGCTTACCATGTCTATTCTCCCATGTTACTTACACTTCACTTGAGTGTACTTTTGTTACTCATTGAGTATTTCAAACTTTAATAATTGACATTTTTGGAATTTGCAGTCCTGGAAAACATACGGGGATAATATTTGTAATGGAACAGAAAGCAGCACCATTGTTTTTGAATCCAGTACTTTTATATATTAAAGGGATTGTGAGTACTACTAACTGGGTTATTGCAATCAATCCAATTAATGAAAGGCTATTGTGAAAAATTGGTTGACATTATTTACAACACTGTCTAATCAAGGAGTATTTGGTGACCTGCATAGCAGGGCATTGGGTGTTTCTGAACACCCAACATCTCATTGTTCGTTTCTTAATAATATAATTTTCCAGACCAAGAATATGGAGAAGCATTGAGATAATTGAGCACCCTTCGGATTCCCAACATTTCCCTTGCTTGAATATTCTGGAAAGCCTTGAGATTCAGTTAGTCAGTTAAACCTTGAAAAAATGCCAGAAATGGAAGCTAGTAGAAAATAGGTTGGATTCATCCTCTGAAGTCAAAATACTGTTTTCTACCTCAGAATGGGACAAAAATGTACTTCATCCAGCATCTGAGATGCTATTCTAGAGTTGCTTGGGAGGGAAGAAAGACTTAAAGCCAATTATTATTCCACCACACTCACCAACCTGCTGTTGGTACCTCTGGGTCTATATTGATTGCTGGCAAATGCCTAAACTAGTCATTACAGGTTTCTTGGCAAGTTTCAGACGTTGTTTGCCACTGGCTTCTTCTGAGGTCTGACAGAGACTTACTGGCCCAAAGTCATTCAGTTAGCTTTATGCCTAAGAAGGAACTAGAACTCTAGCCTGGTGCCTTAACCATTACACCAAACTGGATCTTATGTTTATTTATATCCTGCTTAAAAAATAAAATACCCCCCCAAAAAAATTTAGTCTCCAGTTTTACAATTTTACAAATTTTCTCATTCATTTTATAGCATCAGGCATGGTTATATAATGTACCAGCTTTCTAAGCTTTGAAAATTTGTCTTTTCAGCCATTTTGTTAATTTTTACCTTGATTACCCAGATATAAAACTGCAAGGCATGGGAACCCTATGAACGATTTTGTACACGCTTGGCAGAAAATTAGCAGAAGGAACAATTCTTCAAGTGTGGCAATCTATACAAGTGCTAACAGGAAATCAGTTGCTGTCTCACATGTATTCTTGGTTAACTGCATGTATAGAGCAATGAAGAATTCCTAGTTTCTGGATTGATTGTCCACTGCTCAACCAGAAGAAAAAGTCAAAAGACTTTCTCTTTGAACAAGGTCTTTGTAGAAGCATCAGTCTTTTTCCAGTGGTGTATTTTGAAGTTACACTTTTCCTTTATCTTTGTTATCTTTGCTTCCAAGCTTTGTTATGATGTACTTTTGGATGTTCTCACTTCTGGCCCACAGAGACAGTAAATTGGAGCTATCAAAAGGAAGCCTAGGCCATATGTTTGGCTGGGTGATAATGCACAGCTCTATATGCCCAGCCTGCTTCTGAAAGACAGCAATACTCTGGAAAGGCAGCATTACCTGATACTTAAAATAACACTTGTTTAAAATAAGATGCCCCTTCAAGGTGAACAGTCTTTTCATCTTAATAAATTCATCATTAGGAAGTTTTCAGGATAGAAATATAGGGTCAGATCTTGGCTCTGGATCTAATCAGCCAATATCCCAAAATACTACTACCTTTTTTTCCCCAATCAAAAATAAAATGGGGTTTTCTTTCTGTTTTTAGATATAGAATTCCAAACCCTCCATATTATTCTACAACTTCTTTTGTTTCAGGCAATTCCAGCTATCTTCTCTTCTCCCTTCACTTCTCATGTGCCCAGCTAAAGCACTGAGCACTCAGTTTCCATAGAAACAAAAGGACAGAAACAGTTTATGTATTTCAAAAGCCGACAGCCTCTATGCTGTAGATTTTGATAACTGAACCTAAACACCAAGCCATTCTCTCTTCTTCTTCTTCTTTTTTTTTTTTTCTACTCTTTAAGACAACTATGGTGTTTATTTCTCTTTTTCTACTTCTAGGGGAAATGAGACTTCTATTTGTTTAGCCTTCTACTCATCTACTTTATAAATAGTTCAAATTTTAGCATTCTTCCCTTCCTTTTGTCTTTGCTTTGTATCTGAAACAAACTGGTAGTGAGTAGGCAAACATTACAAGTTCCCCTATACTTAAAGTGAAGCTTAATTGCACCTCACAATTTTCAAAGAAAACAATGATCAAATGTTCTATTTTCAATTGTATATAATAATTACATTTTCTAAGGGAAAACATAAGGAACAGTCTGCCAAACACGCTAGCTGTGCCATTTGCTTCAAAGAGGTGAGTTCATTTAATGTGATTATTTAGACACTAGAACCATATATGCCACCTCAAGGTCCTGGAGGGATTGGTGTGCTATAAATAAATAAGTGGGAGAAGCAGGATGAGGTAAGACTGAAAAAATAATCATCATACTATACAAATGTCCCCAATGTAGGCATGATAACTGAAATTTTATTTCAGCAATTTATTTTATTTATGTCATTTCTTTAAAAAGAAAATGTAGTTCTCATGATGACGATGGTAAAACTACTAGAAGCATCTTAATAAAACATTTTCAAATCTCAAGCAGAAGAGTAGATGGAGTTTATTGTGATTGGAGCTAAGAAGGAAATGGTTTGCATCATTCTGTTCACAGTTGTATTTTTCATTATCCTGCCCTGCTTCCCCCCAGCCCAACCCACGGCATCTTAATTTACAGTGCCTTCCATTTCTTTTTCTCTGTCTATCACCAATTAATTTCCAATACCTAACTGCTTATTTAAACCACTGTTCCTTGGATAGGATTGTCATCTTAGAGGTATTAAGAGTTAAAAAAGAAAGACAGATGGCACCCGCAACCATGCTATTAAAAGTCCACCCTTTTCGTAAGTGCATATGATACACATAAATTATGATTACATGGCTGTGGGTGCCATCTTGACTTTTTTGACCCCCTATAGATACCCTGATTTTCCTGCTTGTTTACTGCCTGAGTCTATAGTTTGAAATTCCTGGCCTTCACTTTCTTTTAACCTTATTTTCACTACTTCTTTTCTTTTTCTCAGTTTGTTTCCATGTTCCTCTTATTCATTCTCTATAGTTGAACATTAGAATCTACGCATGTATTATTTTACTTTTGAAGTTACATAATTACTAAAGCTGAAGTCTAGTATAAAAGTGTGAATGGAACCTGACTTGGAGTGCCTGGAAAGATATCCAACTCAGCTGTCTTAACATGAAAATTCCAGAAAAGTAAAATCTCCAGTTCAACAATGATACTTGAGATAATGATCTGGGGATCTCAGTAGGTTAAGCAAGAGCTAGCTTAAGGGCCAGTGTAACCTTCAGTTCCAGACTGCAATATTGTGCCCAGTTTTAGTCACCACAATATAAGCAGGATGTTGAAAACAAGAAAATATAGAAAAGAGCAACAAAAATAATGAGGGACTTGGAGGTTAACCCATCTGAAGAATGGTTTTAAAAGCCTAAAGAAGAGAAGGCTAAGAACAGATTTGAAGGGCTGACACAGAGAAGAGTATGGATTTATTATCTGTAGTGCATAAATATAGGACAAGAACCAATGGATGAAAACTTTACAGACAGGAATCCAAAATCAAAATGAAGAGGATTTTTCAGATCATGAGCCTACCTGCATATGGTAATTGTGGATGGTCCATTTTTGGAGGTTTTCAAAGGTTGGATAGCCTTTTATCTAGCATACCCTGAGGGTTCCCACCTTGAGCATAGGCTTAGATGAGGAGATCTTTAAGGTCATTTCCAACTCCATAATTCTTTGCTCTCTTTATGCTTCATCCACTAACAATATAAGTGGATGTAAACTTATGAACACTCTTTCCATAACATGTTATCCTTTCTTTATTGAAATCTTTACCAATAAATGCACGAATAAAGATCACATTTGAAAGCTGAACACAATGCCAATGAATCCAATATGTGATAATGTGCTTAATTTATATAATTTAGTTCTATTAAATCTTTTGGAAGTGTGCCAACACATTGTCAGCACAGAACTGCCCACATCCTAGATGAGAATTGCTACCTTCCTCATTGCTACATGAATAATATTCGAGGAACTGTGGTTGTATATAACACATAAGGAGTGGGGAGAGATGTCAAAGTATTGAATGGAAAATAACGACAGTAACAATACCAATAATACAGTTAATCTTTGACTGCAAAAGAAAGCCATGTCCTAAAATAGACCTTAACTTTGGCTGAGAAAATGAAGCGAGCTATCATCCTCTTTGGTTACGCAGCAATAAATACTGCATGTTAATCACTGCAGCCATAACTGAGAATCTGTCTCAAGGGTGTCTTCCAGTGCCCATCAAAGAAGTGATATGGATCGCTGCCTGTGAATGGTGAGACTCCTGAAGATCGTGGATGAGCCATTGGAACATAAAGAATCCCACAACTAAAAAAACCAAAGAATAGAATGAAACCAGATGAACAAAGAGAGCTGTCTCTCAAAATATAATGTGTCAGGGAGACTATCCTTATCATTCAGAACAGATCCAGTACTTATGAGGAGGGAGGGAAAGCAACAACTATTCATGGCAGTGTAGTGTGTTAATCACAAGCTCATAACCGGGAGTGAAGCTGAAAAGACCACGTCTGCTGTGGTGAATAATTTGCATGCCAAGACCCAGAACAAGCAAGCCATGTCATTTGTAACATCTGCCTCAAGAAACTCCAGCCAAAATGAGCTAGTTAGAAAGTTTATATCGCTGCTTTCATTCTCATCCAGAAAAGTTGGCTCCAAAAGCTTGGGGGATTTGATATCCTGAAAGCATTATTCAAACCACTAAAAATGGAGGATCGGAAAGGATTAAAAATGATTTAGTACTTCTAGGTCTGAGCCTTTCTCAGAATTATGTAACTTTTATTAAACGAATGAATAGTTTTCCTGAATAAATTAAATCAAAAGGCTCGGGACTGATTTTTGTTTTATGCTTGCTTGAATGTGTTATGTAGCCTAGCACAAGATAAAAGAGAAACCTATGATCTAGGGTGTTTATTTCTCTATCACTAATATAAGAACTCTGCTCAAGGAAATATGTACTGGATAAAGATTAAGGTCCTAACCAAAGGCCTTGTGGGTCTATATAGATACTTAATACAAAGTTTAATCATTCTGTTTAGATCTAGGATGAAAACAGCTCATGTATTTCTACTGGATCTATGAGAAGACACAATGTTCTTTATCATATTTTAGATTGGGAAGCACCTTTTTTTTTTTACTTTGAAGACTTAAACAGCCGTGGTTGTCTAAGGCTTTTTAAAAATATCAGAAGAACATAATTTGGTGTCCTGTGTCCTTATATAGTCCTAAGATTATCAATATTAATTCCAGAAACCTCTCAAGGTAATTAGCATGCGATGATGTTTTATATGACAGAAGATGGAACTGGCTAGAGAATAATCATGGGGGCTGAATATACTTTTAATTAAATATAAATTAAATTGAATCAATTTTAGTTTCTGTCACTACCCAGTTGTGAATTCTTCAAATGCAGTTGCTAGCAACGTATTCAGCATGGGGCCTTCAGTGCCATGGAGTTTGGGGGCCGGACATGAGCGAAGAGTTTGATTTACTACATATGTATTTTAAAACTGCCCTGAATTTTGGCTATCAAAATTTTGTACTACAATCCTTGGAAGAAGCTCTATGAGATTAAAACTGAGTACTTCATGAGTACTCATGCCCACCTAGCAGTTTGAAAGCAGAATTGACCTGCAGGGCCAAACTGGAGATGGTGAGGGACCGGCCCCTGCCACCCAGGTCTGGCCACGCCTACCTAGTTGGTTGCAATGACAGGCCATGCCCACTCCAGCCCCCCAAGAAGGGGTGAAATGCTACTGGTTCACTCCAGTTCGGGCAAATGAGTAGTTTAAAAAAGCTATTGGTTCCTCTGAACCGGTATTTCCGATGATCAGCTCTGCAGTGGGGTTTAGCTTTGCTAGAAACCAGGAAATCCGGCTTTCTAGCAAAGCTAAATCGCGTACCACAGCTGATCCCTCCCCCTCTGTTCTACTTACCTTCCCAAGCCTCCTTTTGGTGTGTACTGCAAATGTGTGTGCGTGCACAGAGTGTGCATTTGGTGCGTGCTGCACAAGCACATGCAGTGCACATTTGCCACGCAGTGTGCATGCACGCCCAGCAAACCAGGAGCAAACCGTTTCGGATTAAACCACTGCCCCCAAGGGCAAGCATACTCCTGATGCGGCCCATGACCAGATCGAGTTTGACACCTCTGCTTTTAGGGGTAAAATCCAAGGAGAAGAACCTCCACCTAAGGTAAATGTCTCTGTCTTTCCAATCATAGAGCCAGCTCTATGGTAAATGAAAGGGTTTTATTTTTCCCCTGTACCTACAGTATATATGTCCTGTGAGACAAGGGACTTTATGTAGCAGAAGACTTCAATCTGACAAACACAAGATAGTTAAAACCCAAAATTTATAGTTCTTCACAGACCACACACTGTGAAATCTTGCTACTCTTTGTCTTTCAAAAACGGATTTTGGTAAAAAGTTATTGTTTCATATAAAATGTAAGAGTGGTTATATTCGAGACAGGTTGTAACAACCACATTTAAATGTCAAACTTTTAGGTTCATGCATATTTAAAAGTTAATATTGCTTTTACTTAGTGAAAGTTAAAAAGTTAACAGTTGGAAAATGTAATTAAAGTTGAAATTAAACACATGCACCCCTCCCTGTGTGTCCGGCTCCCTTCTTTGCCATCTTGCGTCTGTGATTTTATCTCTTAATGTTTTATCTGCTGTGTTGTTTTACAATGGATGATTTTAATGTTTTTCAATGTCTTTATATTGTAAGTCACCCAGAGTAGTTGAATATGTGATGGATAGCAAATAAATTTTCTAAATAAATAAATAAATTTTGTGAATAAATAAATAAAGTCTAATTCGTCTAAAGTCTAAATGTTAAATTTTAAACTAGTTAAGGATTTTTAAAAAAATTGGGCTTAGACTAAGACTAATTATATATATAATACAGAGAGAGAGAGAGAGAGAGACAGATAGAGACAGAGAGATTCTGTTTGAGATTTATATTCTCTCCTTTAACCATGTTTTAATTGCTAGGGTAGCTACAAAAAAAGAACTATAAAATCACAAAATGAACATACAAACTAAAGAGATATAATAGTAGCAATAATGAAAAAAATAAAACAATATTACTTAAAACTATCAGGCCAATAGTCAAACACCATATATACATGTACACACACACACACACACACACACACACACACAGGGGACATGCACAGGAGCCACACGTGCATTGCATTTTGGGGGTTTGGCTGTGCACGCATTTGTGCACACGCTTTAGGCACTTGGTCTGGAAAAGGTTAGCCATCTCTGGTATAGAAGATGGAGCAGAATGGTTCAGGATCTACTAGGAAACACAATAAGAAACAAATGGCTTAAATTAAAAGGAAGTAGATTTTGGGTGGACATTAGGGAAAAAATCCAACTGTAATAGATGTAGAAAAGTAAAACAGGCTGCCGCTGGAAAAAGTGGATTCCTCTTTGCAAGAAGTGTTAAAGAAAGAATAGGCATCTGCAGGGATGCAGGGATGCTGGATTCTTGTACTGGGTGAAATAGCAAGTTTATTTCTTTGTCAAATTGGGCTAGGATAAGGTATTTGCAAACTGTTCTGTGTAACCCTAGAGGTAAACAGTGGGCTTCGGTGGGAAGATAAGAAGAAAATTGTTTAATGCTTGCTCTTGATTGGGGTCTGGGGATTAAAAAAAAACAGACTTGGCACCTTGAAAAAACATCTCTTGTTCCTACATTCTATGATGGTATTTGAACATTTTCCTTCTTCAGTTAATTGGGTTAGTGATTCTGTTAGCTCTGCCTCCCTGAGTCAGTTGATCAAGAAAGATCATCCAAAAGGAATTAGGACAGTTTTGATTCCTGTTGTTCTCTGGACTGGAAACTACCATGTTAGAGAACATTGAGGGTTGCCAGTTTTTCCTTTATTTTTTTCATACTTCAGAAGAAATTAAGTTGGATAGAAGGGATTAGAAAAGCATCTACTATATGTAACTTATAACAATGCATAAGAATATTCTATAGGCTTATGGTTGAATATATGATACCCTGTTTCCCCAAAATAAGACATCCCCTGTTAATAAGCCCAATCGGGCTTTTTAGCACATGACAATAAGGCCAAGCACTTATTTCAGGGTTCAAAAAAAATATAAGACAGGGTCTTATTTTGGGGAAAACACGGTATCATCAAACTTGGTCATGCCACTATGACTGAAATGTCACAGATGGCCATCAATATATGACCTATTTGAAGTCATTTTTTGTGGATGAATGATGTTGGGAGTTGCAAAGACTGATAAAGGAGCCTCTGCTTTTCATGGTTTCAGTTGTGAAGCTACTCTTTACTTCAGTACTGACAGAACTAGGTATCATGTGCTGGATCACTCAGAGGTTTATTTCTTTAAAAATCTTAATCTCGTTTGTGTTACAACCTCCTATAATGTATTAATGTTCTCTATGCAGGTAATTACAATTGGAAATAAATATTTATTTTTCATGTTTCTTGAAGTTTATTAATTTATACCAGAATAACCATAATTAGTAGAATTAATTAATTTCTTAGATTTAACTTATTTATCCTGAACGTACCCACTCTTTGGAAGATTGGCAACCTGGCACTTTAACAAATATAAACAGAGTGTGAATAAATGTTTTCCTTTTAATCATCTACTCACACAGAGAAATATGCATTTTGTGTGACTTTGTTCTGAGTTATTGTTTAACAGCTCTGCAAAGCTTTTAGCTTGATTTGGTATCTACTGTTGCTTCAAGTCAATACATTCTCACTTTGAGGAAGCGTCTCCATGGCATGGTGATGAAATGCCAGGCAGCTAGATTTTGCAATGGATGGCTAGTTCCACTAACTACTCCTTGCAAAGCATTCCCCAAGGGGCTTTTGGGAACAAGCAAAACACATTTTACATATGTTTTTGTGCATCTGCTGCTGTGGTTTGTCTTCCCCTCCCCTCCCCTGTTTAGAAAGTAGAACTCATGGTACAAGACCAGAAGAGTGCAGCATAATAGCACTTAAAAAGCATGCCTGAACTAAATTTCACAGTGAAACCATTTTAATTTGTTGTAGCAAAAACAAAAAGCCTTGTGATATCTTAAGAGGAGTCACGTTGATTGTCACATCATCTTTTCTAAGCCCAGTGAATCCAACACATGAATAGGTTTGTCAATGGTTTCATTTTGGGTGACAATTATTCAAGTAACCCTTCTTGTTAGAATATGGTGGCAACTGATTCCCAGTCATCCTGAAGACCTCTGTAGATTCCCAAAGCTTTTGTGAGAAAATGTAGGGGAGACATCGAAAACTAAAAGAAGACAGAAATTAGAGGACATTCTCAAGAAATTTGGAAAGTTGTGAAAAGCTGCAGGTGAAAAGAAAAAAAAAACATGCCCATTATACATAAATCAGGGCAACACTGGATTTCATCTTTCTTAAATAAACAGTTTTTAAGACATGTAGAAACTTTTTCTCCATTTCTGAGAATCCACTGATGAATATTGGTGCATCTAATGAAATGGAGTTTGACCTTCAGAAGCTGAGGTGCATTAAAACTAAATTAACATTTACTTATTTGTTTATTCTTTCCATTTGTATGGTTGAACACTCCCCATGAGACTCTAGGTAATTATATTATACAATTAAAAAGCATAACAAAGTAACCAAAACAGACATTAAAAGCATATCATGCTCAAAACAGAAACACACATATTTATACAAATAAACACCTAAAAATAATCTTATCTCAGAGCCAGGTCCAATGCCTGAGGGAGAAAAATGGTCAGTCAGCTGCCTCTATCACACATACACACTCATGTCACACCACCTCCTTGGTTCACAACTGGTCTCACCAGGAGAAACCATAAACATAAAACATTTTTTCTCTAGGACCAAGGCAATATAAGAATGATTGCTACCTCCTTCACTTGAAGGAAGACCAAACTCCTGAGTTACCACCAATCTTCAGAACCACATATTGGAATCTTCTGAACCTGCAGTTTAGAAGTCCATCTCAATCTTCTCAATCCAAATTCTTCAGTTGCTATAGATGCTGCCAGTACACAGTCTCCCTCTTTCTCTGAGTCTCACTGGCACACATGGAAAGCAAGATGGCTGCTGCCAAGAATGATGGGCTCTTCAACAATTGCAGAGCTCAGCATGATCCACTGCACAGCAATTTGTCACTCTGTAGATGAGATTGGTGGCATCTAAATTTGACAAAGAAATAAACTTGCTATTTCTGAATGGATGCAACTGCATTTTAAAAAGTGTATAAAACTCCTCATTTGGGCCTGATTTGTTATTATTTTCTAATTGGTTGGTCTACCACTTTATTTATTCCATAAAACTATATAACATTGTTCCATTTCATTACATGTTTTTAAAAGGTCAGAATATTGTGTTCTAAAACAGTGACAAATAGAATTCTTCCCACATCTCCTTCTTTCCTAAACCTGTTGGACCATTTCCAGTATTAATTTCAATGCTCTTTAAACATTACAGCACTGCTCTAAGTGCCATTTTTTTCAGAATTCATCCATAGTGACTGTATAGCATTTGCAATTTACATGGCCAGGCCTAAAATTTGTTACATTATAGTGCCTTCAAAAAATACTAATTGTAGGACATCTAACCAAATAAATCCCCCCCACACATATGTGTTTGTGTGTGTGTGTGTGTGTGTGTGTGTGTGTGTGTGTGTGTGTATACACATATATTATACCTGGTTTTGCTGGTTATGTTTTGAATTGGGTTGCACTTTATTTTCTTGGTTACAGAATGAGCTTTCCAGAGTGGTTTGGAGACAGGCAGAACCTAAATCTACTAAATCAAATCAAACCAAATTAAAGGGAAATTCTGAATTTGTTTTTGAAAACCTTCTGTATATAATGCACGTGTACATAAAACCATACAACCACATGCCTACTCTGCAGGTATATGTGTACATGTGCATGCCTTTTTTCCTATTGGTTTTGTGAGAGTGGAAGTTCATCCTCTGAGCTTGTGGGTTGGTTTCTAAATGTTTCGTTACCAGACTTCCACCGAATTTAGGGAATGTCAGTGTTGGTGTTCTTCTGCTTATAAGGGCTTCATGTGGTCAGTAGGTATTGTGATGGGAGGACATGTCAGGTGAAGGTCTGGTGATGGTTTTTGTGATGGGGGGTCACACTAGATGAGGCTCAATGGGAGGTGAAGTGCTGGAGTTGGTTGAAGGTTGATGCTGTTGCTGTTGCTGATTGATTGGTTGTGCAATTGATTTGAACTCTCAGGCGTTTGTAGGCAAGTTGTAGGTTGATGTATCTGTTGATGGAATTGTTTGTGCAGTTTGTTTTGTTTCAGTCTGAGTAAAGAGAATTTTTTTTTTTTAATTTACTTCAGAAGAGAATATTTAAGCAACTTTTTCAAGGTGGAATAAGGTGTTATTGCACATAATGAGTTGACCACAGAATGTACATCAATGTTCTACTCTTCATTGTATAATGATTTATCCGGCCTCCCTGCTTTCCTAAATATGAGCTTTAAGACTTATGGAAAGATAAAAGAAAATAATCTGATATAAAAGGGTGTCAACTTTTATTTTTAGCAAGTTTTGAACTATTTACCTTATTTTCATAAGGCAAAAACTACAATCATTGTACTCTTTTAGCACTCATGGTAAATTTTAAATCCCTCATGGGATTAAAAGCCTTAAAAAGAAATACAGCATTAAGAAAGGACAATGAAATATATCTGTGCAAAAAAATGCATAATTTTGGATCTAGTTTCCTTTGCATCTTTGTTGTTTTGTTTTAAGAATATGTTTGCAGATTTTTAAAATCATTAAGTTGGACAAAAGTAGGTGCCATTTGCAGGAATAATTGTGGGACCTAGCCTGTCAAATTTCTATCCAATAATGTAGACTTTTTGTTTTGTTTTGTTTTTTTACAAAGGAGTCTTTACAGGTTTGGAAGAAGACAGTTTGCTAATCCTTTCTTGTTGTCACAGATTTGGGAGAGGTTCACATACGCTAATCCCCACTGATGGGCAATATCTGTGAAAACTACAAACATTACAGAGCAACTCCTTGGCAAGTAAACTGTGAAATTTAAAAAAAAATGATAGGTATATGGAGATAGACTCCTTTACATTCAGCACATTACATTCTGACTTAAAAAGGAAAAGCTTACAGCTATTGGATAGAATAAGATGACATTTGTAGTAAACAATTCAACATTGTCTGTCCAGCATTGCTTCTCCTAATACCATAGTATTAGATCACCTTTTAAATGCAGACAGAGGATAATATGTGACTTGAAATCCTTTCCCTTTTTTTGCTATTCTGGGGGGAAAGCCCTGATAACCTGTTTTGTGTGATTAGAAAAAAAGCTCCATTGTCACTCAATTCTATATTCTTTCTCTTTTCCTTCACCCTGCTGTTTCATAGAGGACTGAAATCTGAAAATGGCCCTTTAAGGGAGAGGGATGGAGGTTGGAGAACGGCGCAGTGGCAAATCATACCCAAAGTTAGTTTGGATCGCTTCAGATTGTAGAGGCACAGAATTGGCCTGGCTTGTCCACTGATTTAGGACTCAGGCAAATCTCATGCATTCTCTTTTTTTTTTTTTATGCAATTTTATTGAATTAAGAACATATTACACTTCAAACTAAACGGTTCGGCAAACGTGATGTCATATTGCATATTTACACGTGCGGTATCTAGTCAATTATCTAATCATTTATACAAAAATTCTTATAAGTAAAATTGATTACTATTTAAATAAAGTACTATAATATACAGAATTATCTAGTCGTTGTGCATTGTTCCACATTAGTATTAACTTTTGCATTTAGTTTCTAGCCACCTATACCACAAATCCCAGATCGCATAGAATTCTGAATCTTCCTTTCCGTTTAAGGTATACGTTAATCTGCACATTTCTGCGCAGTCAAGTATCTTATTAACTAACCATTCCTCAGTTGGTCCTTTTTTCTCTTTCCAGCATCTTGCATAGGAGAGTCTAGCAGCTGTAACAATATGGGTAATCAGATATTTCTTGTCCTTTCCAAGTGTTCGTTTTAGTACTCCCAGGAGATAAATTTCTGGAAGGAAGTTAATGTCCTCCTTTAATATTTCTTGGATCCATTTTTGTATTTTTTTCCAAAACTTCCTCGCTTCCGGACACGTCCACCACATGTGATAGAAGGTACCTTGGGGGTGGCCACATTTCCAGCATTTAGGGCTTGCACCTGGGTAAATCTTGGCAATTCTAGATGGTGCTAAGTACCATCTATATAGCATCTTGTACTGATTCTCCTTATAACTTATTGCTCTCGTCAATTTGAGATTGCAGTTCCATATTTCTTCCCAATCATCCATATTTATCTTTGATTCGAAGTTTTTCCCCCAAGCAATCATTTGGTCTTTTAATATTTCTCCTTCTCTATCATATTCGAGAAGGTAGGAGTATAATTTAGCTAATAGTTTGTTTTCACAACCTAGCCATACCTTATCGAAACTGTTTGTCCCCATCTCTATTCCCTTTTCTTGTTTATCCTTACTAAAGCGGGATTTAATTTGTATATAGGGCCACCAATCAATATGGATCCCTTGCTCTTTTAATATCTCATTAGGTATAAGGTTGCCACTATTATCCAGAATATTTTGGTAGGTGACCATTTTCTCTCTGCCTAATGTATTTGGATGGACTAGAGCCTCCATTATAGATATCCATTTTGGGTATTTCGAGTAATGTTTATGCCTAATTTCTTTCCATGTCTTCATTAATGTGTTTCTAATTTTATGTTGGTGGAAGTATATCCCCGTCCCTTTTCCTTTGTCCCAGAGGTAGGCATGCCAACCTCTCGATAGGTCATGTCCTTCCAGTTGTAGGATTCTCTTATCCCTTAACAAGGCCCACTCACGTAGCCATACTAAATTGGTCGCTTTATGATACAGTTCCCAGACTGGAAGTCCGAAACCGCTCCTGTTCCTTTTTTCTTGCAGGGATCGTAATGCAATTCTCGGTTTTTTCCCTCCCCAAATAAACTTCCTTACTATCCCATTTAAATCCGAAAAATATTTTCTATCAATACTAACAGGAGTAGTTTGAAATAAGTATAGTAATTTGGGGAGAACACTCATCTTGATAGTGGCTATCCTACCGAGGAACAATATTTGCAATTTCCCCCATCTATCCAAATCTTGTCTTATCTTTGTCAATAGGGGTGTATAATTATCTTCCTTCAAGGTTGAGCATCTGGCAGTAGTCCAAATCCCTAAATATTTAATCTTCTTAACTATTTGAATGCCCAAATTATTTACTAATATTTTCTGTTCTGTTGTTGGGATATTTTTTGTTAGCATTTTAGTTTTTGTCATGTTTAATTTAAATCCTGACAACCTCCCGTATTCATCTAATTCTTTCAATACTTTTGGCCCTGTTGTTAATGGGTCCTCCATTATTAACACTACATCGTCAGCAAAAGCTTGAATCTTAAACATTTCATTCCTAATTTCCAGTCCCTGTATTTCTTTATTTTGCCTAATTTTCCTTAACAATACCTCCAGGGCCAATATAAATAAGAGTGGAGAAAGTGGGCAGCCTTGTCTCACCCCTTTACCAATCCGGAAGGGTTTAGATACATCCCCATTCAATATAATATTTGCACTCTGCTTATCGTAAATTGCTTTTATCGCGTTCTCGAAATACCCCCCGAAATTCATTTTTTGGATTTGTTGGGTCAAAAATCGCCAGTTTAGGTTGTCGAAAGCCTTCTGGGCGTCGAGGAAGACCATGGCCAGCTGTTTTTCGGAGTGTATTTCATAATACTCTAACACATCCATCACCACTCTCATATTAGACCTAATCTGTCTACCGGGAAGGAACCCATTTTGATCGGGGTGAATCCTCTTCAGATCGTATAAATCTTTCGCCTTTTATTAAATCTCATGCATTCTCATGGTATGGATGCAATGTACAAATACCACACACAGAACAGCCCAACACTCTGCTAGAGAGACATTCCCTGAAGATAGACTCCAGCATGAGCCTGAAAGCTCAGAAGACAAAAACCTCTGGTCCCCGTGACTGACCCAGATTGGATCCTGCAACATTATCCTGGGACACGTATATTCCCTTTATTTATGACTGAGGCCTGCCTACATTCACTTTCTATGTATACATTATCCCCATTCACCATTTCTGCCTCCATAGACATTAATTTAACCATTTTTAAAAACTCTATTCTAAAAGCTGTGGTCCTGGCCAAGAACTCTGCTTGAGGAAATTAATGCAAATCCTCTATATGGTTGCTGAATGCTGATGTACCCAACAAGACTGACAAAAACACAAATTCAGGGTCTACTTTTTTTTTTCAGATCACCTGAGTATCAACTTATTGATTGCCATAGAAATTGACCAAACAGCTTGTCTCCAAGCCTGATATTAAAGGCTGAGAAAATAGCTGGCCCAAAGTCAGCTGGCCCAGTTGACTTTCATGTCTAAGGTAGGACTAGAACTCACAGTCCCTTGGTTTCTAGCCTGATGCTTCAACTGCTAGACCAAACTGGCTTTCTTTAAATAATGAAAAGAGATAAAGAATAAAATATAAAGGCTTATCTTACCAGAGAGCATAGCAAGCATATTTAATAAAAGACATAATTAATAAATGTGGAGATTAGGAGACTAATATGGCTCTAGAGCATATCCTTTGACTGACAATTTAAAATAAATGACAATTAGGAGATTGTCTAAAATAAAAATAAATAAATATATCAGGGGATAACTTACAATAGAAGAAAAAATCTATGGTTCAGGGTTGAATAGAGGATGTCCTAATGTCCTCTGAGCTTTATTCCTTGCATGCAGATGTGCCATTATTCAATGAACTTATTATCTATTCACTATTACCCAGTGCACTGATGAAGTTATCTAGTTGGGTAATGAAACATCTGCAATGAAACACCCAAGTTCAGAGAGCACCAAGAACTCCACTGTTGAGTTATAAATCACAAAAGGGCATCATTCAAGACTTGTGTAATATAACTAGCTGTGTTCCAAGCCAAAGGGCAAGGAAAGCAAAAGCAATTATATCTAAATCCAAAGAAAGAGAGAAATGAATATAAGTCAAACCACAAGGAACAAACAATCATTAACCTTGGACCCAAGGCAAAGCTAGCACTTAACAAAAGAATGAGCAAAGGCACCTAACAAAAAGAGACAACTTTAAGCTAGGCCAAGAAACCAAATCTAACATAAGGTCACAGAGCATATCAAGCTGACCACCCACAGAAACACCTAGAAGTAGTCTCATAAGAAGAGGACAAAGTTCAGGCAAATGAACAAACAATCGTGTCTATCAGTACTATAACTCATATCTCTAAGAGTAAGTAGGAGTTTCTAACAATGGGATGGGCTGTCTAGTGTGTTATCTAAAACTCTAGCGCCTTGCATTGAAGGCAAAACTATGGAATGTGCAGACATCTTAGCTCATGAATTGCTCACATAGAGGAACACAATGTAAAGAATACTCAGCACTTTCATTTTCATAAATTATTTTCTTTTCTTTTTTTCTCTGCTCTGAATGAGTCAGTGCTCTTTTCATGGAACCTTCTGTTCAGCGTTCCTAAGGATAGATTCAATACGAACATGAAAGAGCAATTTAAAAACAAATTAAATCTTCATATACTAGAGTCAAGCCTTGTGGTTCCCCCACTGTGATGGATGTCTATTTTTTGTGTGAACTCTTCTATTGCTGAGCTTTGTGATCAAGAACTGATCTCCTGATTTCCAACCAAAATGACAATCATACTTAATTGTACATAATAGTTTCATTTTTCAAAAGTGTGCTTCTATGCCTATGTGTCTGTCAGACTCTGTGTGTATCATGGGGGAAAGGGTGCAGTTCAGTGGTAGAGTCATTGTTTGTATGTAGAAAAATTAGATTTAATTCCCAAGTTCCCCTTCCAGAATTTGAAATATTCTGGTCCATAATTTGGAATAGATGTTGCAGGTCAATGTCTCTATTGAGTAGATGAACTTGCATCTGATTCACTGTGATGCAATTCCCATGTTCTTATTCTGTTTGAAGATCAGACTTTTTTTCCTGACCAATCATGTTTATATATCAAATTATGAAAAAAAGGCATTGCTGGGAAGAAAAAAAGAACTTGAAGTACACAAATTAGAAAATAGGACAGGCACATTTTAATGATTTGTGCTATGTATGCAATTTACAACATTATAGATTTGCTCTGAAAAACTTACTGCATATGTTGATGGTGGAGTATACAGCATGGTTTTATTGGCAGCAGTATTATTTAACCATTTCTAATTCATTTTGTAGCTTAGGCTGGGGTAAAATCAATAATATGATTTAAGAATGATTGTTAAAAAGTGGGGAGGGGAATCATTGCCATAAGAGTGCAAGTTTATATAGATTTTTTTATCTTTTTCCTATTCTTCCCCTTCTGGGCACCATATACTTAACAGAAGAAGAAACGACTCCCTAAAATATGGTCCAAGGATCAAGAAGAGATTCACATCATTCAGATGCCATTCAAGACTATACTCTATGGTACTCAGATGAAGAATGTGCTGTTTTAGATTATAAAATGTACCCCACATCTTTTGTTGAAATTTATATGATACCTATATAAATCACAGATCACTCTGTTCATTATAATTTTATTAAAAGAAAGGAGATAGTCACTAAACCACGGGTGAAATCCAGCAGGTTCTGAAGGTTCTGGAGAACCAGTAGCGGAAATTTAGAGTAGTTCAGAGAACCAGCAAATACCACCTCTGGCTGGCCTCAGAGTGAGGGGGGGTGGAATGGGGATTTTGCAGTATCCTTCCCCTGAAATGGGGTGGGAATGAAGATTTTGCAGTATCCTTCCCCTGCTATGCCCACCAAGCCACCCCGACCAAGCCACACCACACCCACCAAGCCACGTCCACAGAACCAGTAGTAAAAAAATTTGGATTTCACCACTGTACTAAACATGTTTAAATGAAATGTAAGGAGATGAAATGTACAGAGTTGTAGGGACATGGTGGCTCAGTGGCTAAGACACTGAGCTTGTTGATCGAAAGTTTGGCAGTTCAGCAGTTTGAATCCTTAGTGTCATGTAACGGGGTGAGCTCCCATTACTTGTCCCAGCTTCTGCCAACCTAGCAGTTCGAAAGCACGTAAAAAATGCAAGTAGAAAAATAGGGACCATCTTTGGTGGGAAGGTAACAGTGTTCCATGCTCCTTTGGTGTTTAGTCATGCCGGCCACATGACCACAGAGACATCTTCAGACAGCACTGGCTCTTCAGCTTTGAAACGGACATGAGCACTGGCCCCTAGAGTCGGCAACGACTAGCACATATGTGCAAGGGGAACCTTTGCCTTTACCTTTTACGGAATGAATGTATGGAAAGGAAGAGAGGAAATCTTCCTTATGTACATATCAAACATAAAGAATGTAAATCCTGAGAAAATGAGCAGTGCCCTTAACATATCTGTCCTACTTGAGCTGGATTCAGAAAATCCAAACTTTATTGGATATCAGTTTTTACTTATTTATATGTATGTGCATCTTATCTTAACCCTATATGAGTTTTGGGGAAGCTCATATAGGGTTAAAATTATCAATACAAATGAACAACAATAATAATTATTATTGTTAATTATATTTACTGCTATAATATTGTTCATAAATCAACATCTCAGTCTACACTCAACAATTAATTAGTATCTAGCAACTACCAATACAAACCAAATCTCATTTAGAGAAACATTCTCTAGCCAGTGGCATAAAGTAAAGAAACACTCCATTGCTAATAAACTCTATTATGTCAACAGAATAGGACATGTTCTGCTTTTGCTTGTGACACTTGTCCATTTTCTATTAGTTTATTGATGTTTCTTGTTCGCCCTAATGCAAAGATAGTTCAACATCAAAAAGCTTTGTATTTTAGAGCACAGTCTTTATATGCTGTAAATAAATATTTTAGGGCTGAATGTACTAAAAGCTCTTGAAAAACTTTTTTCTATTCTTTAAAGATTAAAACATACATTCAGGATTTGCTGAATACAATAAAAGTACAAGGTGAATGAAGCAAAACAAAACAAAATGAAAATTTCAATTTTGTTCACCAGGCAATGAATCAATGGGTACATTTGTGTGTATACAACATTCATGACCCACTGAACAAAAAACATTTGTCATCAAACATCTTGACTGCTGAGTCTGAAGCATGGTAGTAAGAAACTACACTCTGTGTTTTAAAGGGAGCAAGAAACAGAGAATGGTATTCCATTACCAGCAAACCGCAAGAGTGCTGAGAAGATTAATGCGATACTTCTTCCCAGCTTGCTGGGTTTTTTCCTTTTTCTAAAAAAAAAAAAACACAATGTATTTCTTTGCATTCTGATTCAACAGGGTTGTAACTAACCACACAACATTGTCTAAATCTGACTGCTTCAAGGTAAAACACACAGAATGTCCATATTAAGGTAAGTTAGGAACAGGAACATTATTTGCCTCTATTGATCTTAGCCTTAATAACTGAAAATGTTATAAGCCACCAGGCAACTTTCCAAGGTACTTGTGTAAGACAGGTTCTCAACTGTTTCTGGCCAGTAGATTCCTTCAAGAGGTGCCACAAAACTCTGGGGACCGACAGATGCTTTAAACTGTGGTGTGTTTCATTTATTGATCCTATTTACATAACCTCCCATCTCACAAGACTATAACTTTGGTGGCATATTACAGTGAATTAAAAAAGGAAAACCAATTAAATATATTTTAAAAATGATCATCATTTTTTGTGTAATTAAAAAATTACACAAAAAGTATATAAAAAGCAGACAAGCAGAGAAGATGAAGTTAGCTAAAGTAAGGGAGCCATCACTGAATTGTCGTCAGATTTGGGGTGTCTCATGTGTTTTATAAGGAATACACACACTCATGCACACATGATGGGGACAGAAGGATAGTACTTCCTTTTTAATAATGGATGTGATAGCTGAGGAACTTTTTGCTACTGCTTTTTGGAATGAATATTTGACATGCAACTGGGTGTTACAATCCTTTGGGAAATGTATTGGTAGGCAAGAAAGGAAAGATGAATGTTTGCTAGAATTTGAGGCTAGATTTCTTTCAGCCACAAATTAAAAACCTCAAATCTGGTCTCAGAGGACTTTGTGAAGAAATTCCTCTACATTCCCATAGCACATTATGCAAGACACAAAAAGTACTGGGTTGATTCTCCTTCCTCTTTATGATATTCTTCTGCAGAGTTACATAGTCTTTCAGTAGTGTGATTATTTGCCTTCTTTAAAGATCCTTAACATAAAACCTGAAAAAAAAAGTTAGTTTATCTTATTTCTAGGGAAGATTATGCAACACAGCCACATCTTATAAATAATGAAAAAATCATTTTCTGTCTCTTAACAAAGGTGGCTGCTACTTGATTCCATAACAGTGAAAGGTACAAAGAAAGCACTTATGTCAAACTGTGGAATTCCTTCCTGAAAAATTCACTTTTCATTTTTGGACTTCTTTGTGAGAAAACACTTTTCTGTTCAGACAGATGTGATACCCAACATGCTACAAGCCTCAGAGAGTGTCACAGAAGTAGAAGGAAAACATCAATGTCATATCTCCTATGCAGGCTTGGATATCTGTCTCCAGTTTTACAGGGAGCTAGGATTGCAACCTTTCTCCATTTTTATTTTACGGCTCTTCAAATATTCTTACTTATCTTAAGAACTGCTCTGATAGATATAAAACTTGGACAAACATTTTCTAAGTAGACAAATAAACCCAATGATACATACTTAGTATTTGAGCAGTAATATTATCAAAATAGCAATAGCAATAGCACTTAGACTTATACACCACTTCATAGTGCTTTACAGCACTCCCTGAGTGGTTTACACCATCAGCATATTGCTCTCAACAATCTGGGTCCTCATTTTACTGACCTTGAAAGGATGGAAGGCTGAGTCAACCTTGGGCCCCATCAGGATCGAACTCCTGATGGGTGGGCAGAGTTAACCCGCAATACTGCATTCTAACCACTGTGCCCCCATGGTTCTCATGTAGTAGTCCTCCATTTTCAAACTTGTATATTTATAATATTTTCTGGTATGTATGAAGTCGTGTGTCTTTTAATCTCTAATTCATTGAAATAGAATATTTCTCTTTGTGTGTGTTTCCCTTCTCAGGCCAGGTGGTAAGATAGTAGACATATTCCTCAATCTCATGTCCTCTATCAGAGGCCTGGGAGTTTGCAGTTTTGGTGTATTATCTTAGCTGTTCCTAGTACTGGATTCTTTTGGACAGAGAGCTCCGACGTCATTCCTGAAATCTCTCAAAGCCACTTTCCTAGCTAAGGAATCATGGTCCCGAGTGCACCTACCCACCACTATATATATATAAAGTCGTATCACTATTTGTTACTGATACATATCAATAAGTATTGCTGCATGGCAGTAGGATTTGGGATTATCACTTAGGTTTCTATGTTTACATGTATATATGTGAGTGTATAAGTTTTTAAATTTACAGTTTATTTTGCGGTTACATAGGTAAGTATTTATATTTTCAATTGAATTAATTGTAAAGAAATAACAAATTGCTATAGGTCACCTGTACTTATCAAAGAGGTGTTTTGTCATGAATTGCTTGCAGTAGCCACTGTAATTGTAAGCATTAAGAAGGCACTGTCATCCTGAAAGAACAGTCAAAGAGATAAATTTCAATTTTTGTCACACCCTCTATTTATAAGGAAGGGAATCTTCCATTATATGTCACTGCCATCAAGTGGATGAAAACTGTAACAGTCATTCCACCTTGACACAATTATCCATGTCCTCCACAGCAACTTAGCCTGCTTAACTTAACCCAAATGCATATGACCCCCTCAAATAAAGGATATCTATGGAGGTCTATGGATCCACAAATCAATAAACAGACCATCAGTTGCATACCTGATAAGCATTTTACAATACCCTTATTTGACAGTTCAAGTTGGACAGCAAAAATAAAGGACTAATTGAAACCTCAGTGAATCACACATAAATAGCTGAAGGTTTATAGTCCTCACAAGTTTCATGCAGTTTTTTTTTTTACCAACTTTCTCACCACACATTTTTGGATTACTGAAGATAATCATAAACTGAATTTATGGATGTCCTATGTAAGATGACAAAGTCCCCAAAGTTTCTTCATCTTTTATTTATTAAGGAATCTTACATGAAATGCCAATCAAATTTTCTAAAAACAAAGCAGCTAAAACATTATTTTACTTCTCTGCACTCACAGATGAAAGTCAATTTCTCACCAGAAAACCCAGATAATGGCAGTATTATACCCAGTGGTGGCTTCCTCCCGGTTCGGCCTGGTTCCGCCGAGCCGATAGCGGTGATAATATGACGTCACTGAACCGGTTCTGCCCCTCGCCCCCCATCCTCCCACCCTCCCGCCCTCCTGCCCCCCTCCCCGCATTATTCTTACCTTTTATTTGGCCCCACCCCCAATCTATTGCTGCCTCCCGAGTCCCAGCTGATCGGCTAGAAGGAAAAAAACTGTTTAAACTCTTGCCGCGGGGCTTCAAAGGGCCGCCCTACAGCTGATCAGTGTTAAAAGGCAGTGTAGTGGTAGACCGGTGGCTCCAAAAACAAATGAATAGACCGGTGCCTGCAAAAATAAATGGGAAGACCAGTGTCTCCAAAAACAAATGAGTAGACCGGTACAGCTCTGCAAGTAGTTAAAAGCCTGGTAGACCAGTACCTCTGCTAAATCCTAAAGAATTGTCACATGACCATCAAGCCATACCCACAAAATAAGCCACGCCACAGAACCGGTAGTAAAAAATTTAGAATCCACCCCTGATTATACCCCATGATCAATGGCCAGATTTCTTTCTAAATGCTGAATGCATGGAATGAGCAATCCGCTTGTATGCTACCTATACAAGCTGACTGTGATAGCCAAAGATACGGTATCCCTCAAAGCTGTTGTAAGAGTAATATGTCTTAAGCTGATCAGAGAAAGGACAGCATACAAATATAATAGATTACATTATGTCTTGTCACAGCACCTACTTTGAGCAAGTACATGGAAGAGATATTTAAACACAAATCCTAACTTTGAACCTTCATGTAAAAACATTGCACTCTAGGTGACTGATATGAAAATAGTCATCTTCAACAATGGCCCAATGCAACATGATTTCAGCATGTTATGGGAAACATTCTAAGCTGTCACAACTGCTTTCCATTTTCTAGTGAGCCTTTTCACAGATATTGGTTGGGCAACTCCAGACAGAGCAATTTTCCAAAGGGGTTTTTTCCCAACCAAAGCCACCTCTTTATTTTATGGCCACAGTAAACATTCAGTTTCTCATTTGCTAACCATTTTGCTGCAAAAGAAAGTTTAAAAATTGTTAATTGTTCTCTTAATTTTATGGATACCCATCTCAAAAGACAGGTCCTAGTTAATTGTCATTGGCTGAATTGATAAATATATGTAATTTATTTTTATTTATTGATTTATTTTTCACATTTTTGAACCGTCCCTCTCCCTCAGACATATAAAGGAGTAGAGACATATCTTTATGTATTTGAGCTCTGCGTTTTTTTGGATTTGGGTCCGAAGATTGAGAAGATGGGGCAGCAGAAAGATAACACCTATCTGCAACTCTTGAGCAACTGTGCATAATCCTAGGGTTGAAGGGGCATGCACATAGTCACTTTAAAGGATTGCTGACCCATGCTATGCTCTCAGTCCTGTAATTTTCGAGATATCTTTCTGGAACTTGATCCCAATCACTGCACAGTCGTATTATGATTATGTTGTTATCTTTCATTTCTCTTTCCTTATCCACCTTCTTCTTTTACATTAAGATTTTTGATGTATGGATATATGGATGGGTGGATGCATATAAAGATCAGCACAGTGGCTCAGCTGTTAAGACACTCAGCTTGTTGCCTAGAAACCCAGCAGCCCAGCATCACATAACAGGGTAATTTCCCATCCTCGTCAAGATCCTGCCAACCTAGCAGTTCAAAGCATGCAAATGCAAATAGATAAATAGGTACCACGTCAGTGTGAAGGTAAGAGCACTCCATAATGCCATACTTGCCACATGACTGCAGAAATGTCTTTGGACAGCACTGGCTCAATGGCCTTGAAACAGAGATGTGCACCACCCCCTATAGTCAGCAATGACTAGTGGACTAAAATCCACAAGGACTTCTTTACTTTTTTAATTTCTCTCTCTGCATATACACACATACAAATATACAGAATGAGAAAGAAAGATTTGTGCAAGGTATTGATTCTTTTTTAAAAAGGTTTTCTTTTCCCATAGCAAATTTCCCTCCCAACACCTAGCATAATTTCAAAAACAAGAACTACAGCGTAATGCCTGAAGTTCTTGCTTTTGAAAGTGGGATGATCTCAGAATCAGATTAGCAGTGACATATCCCTTTAAACATAGGCTTATGGATTCAGGATTGACAGCTGTTTGGAAATTCCTGTCTGGGATTCTTGTCATCAGCCATCACCCTAAATGTACATAGAGTAAAGCTTTTTGGCTACTTACTCTTATGCCCATCTGTTGAGTTCGTGTCCTGCCAAGTCATAAGAGTTAAGATCTTTCCCAGGGCTGTAAGTGTCAGGCACTGATTGGCTTAGATCAGCCATATATATATAGCACTGAAAATGTCATCTCTTTGGCAAGATTTTCTATAATGCCAGGGCTTCACATTTGGATTCTGTGCCCTTCATACATTTATTATTCTGATTATACATTGATTATGCTATGGAGGAAACTGATTGGGGCTGGTTTATTAGTGATTCTTTTTCCCAAGTGGGTGATTGAGAAATAAACGTCCAGATACAGACTTATTCTGATTTATAGAATATTCAGAGATAAACTAAGTATGCATACATTTTTTTTTAAAAAAAATTCCAAATTGTGCAGTGAAGTCTATTAGAGAGTTCACTTGTAAATAAGACTACTGGTGTTCAACAGAACTCATTCTAAGGAAATAGGCACAGAATTACAATTTAAAAACACAATCTTATGATGAATAGGATAAAGACTTCATAATTTAGCAACTATAATTTTCCAGACCCTGCTGGCTCACCTTCTGTCTTGTCTTGATTTTTTTTTTTACTGTATCAGAAGTTGCCTTCCTTTTTAATTAAAAAAATATTCACCACCAACATTAATGGATATATTAATTATTCTAGAAGTAGACAGTTGAGTATCTGTCAGCACCACCCAATCTACCCTGTTCCCTTGACATCTGATAGACTCTCAATCTTTCCTGTTCTTTTTTTTAAAAAAATCTTCCAAATTAATAAACACCACATTATAAATCAAAGCTAGAGTTTCCAGTATTACCATTTAAACATAGTTTGAGCTTTATACAGAGTTGCATGTCTAGAAATCCCCTGTCAAAATGTATGTTTCAGTGAATCCCCAAGTGAGCAAAAGCTGTCAGAACTTCTACAAAATTAATCATACAAAGTTTAATAGGATTTGCTTCCACAAATTTGCTTACTATTTATGAGCAGTTGTATGCAGACTCAACATAAGTAAACAGTGAATATGGCAGGCACAGAAGTTTGGATACCCTTCCAATTAGTACATTGTTTCTATCCCTTTGGCAGAAGTAAGAGCTCCCAAACATTTCCTGTAGCCAGCTAAGAATCCTTCTATTCTTGCTCTTGACATATTTTCCTACTCTTCTTTGCAGAATTCTTCTATTATACCTCACAACTATTCAGTATGCATATACTGCATATTTCAGAAGGTCTAGGACAGGGGTATCAAACTTGCGGCCTGCAGGCCAGATGCGTCATATGTTGGCCACGCCCACCCCTGGTTTAGCAAAAGGGGGAAAAGTTGTAATACATCATGTGACGACAACCTGATGCCATGAGTTTGGCACCCCTTGCCACAGTCAATTTGCTGCAGCAAGAGTTACACTAATATTGAAGAAGTGGTAGAGTAGAATACTTAAAGAAAGGATGCCAAAGAAAGGACAAAATGAAATGTGAATGATAAAAATTAAAATAATGTTTTAACTATTTTAAATTATTAAATCAAATTGTTGAATTGTCTTATGGCAAGTTGTCCCATGGTGAGTTGGCCATAGTGACTTGTCTTGCAGTGAATTGGCCACGGTGAGTTGGCTGCTGTGAGTTGTCCCATTCCATGTTTGAGATTTCCCCACAGATTTTCAATCATTTTCCATTCTGCAGAATGAAAAGGTCATGACCAAACCTTTGCTCTTTTTTCCTGTAAATACTTTGTGCTTGATTTGAATTGTTTTGCCAAAATACTCAACCTCTTTTCATTTTCAATTTCTTCACTGTCTATGGAACATTAGCTTCTAAAATGTTGCTATTTAATTGAAGCCATTCTTCCTTCCATCTGCACGATATTTCCTGTGCCATTAACTGCCATGTAACCCCAAAGCATAATACAGCCACTCTCAAACATAATAGTCCTGCTGCAACCTTTTTTCTTCAAAAGCCTACTGTATGGCGATGGCCAATGAGTTCAGGTTTATGTTTCATTTGAAGTTCAAAGCATTTTGTTTCAAAACATTTTAGGTTCTTCAAGATTTTATTTTATTCTAATTTAATCTTTGCACACATGTATATTCAAAGCTACAGAAAAATGTTGTGTTTAACTTTGTATCATGTTGAAGATGGGTCAGCTTCTATTCACTTGAGATTTATTGAAATGAACTATTTTAAAAGGTTTGCCCCAAATTTGCATGCGACTCTATCTATCCTAAGCAGCATTATTAATTTTTGTAAAAAGGTGAGATCACAACTGAGGTTTTGGTTTAGAAGTATAACTACTCATATAGAAAAAAAGCTCAAAACTAAGCCAAAACTAAGGGTGGTAAAAAGGTGAATGAGAATTAGTCTCATCATTATGCTGGAAAATGTATGCAATAGAGTGGAGTGGAGTGGAGTGGGGTGGGGTGGGATGGGATGGGATGGGATGGGATGGGATAGAATAGAATAGAATAGAATAGAATAGAATAGAATAGAATAGAATAGAGCTGGAAGGGACCTTGGAGGTCTTCTAGTCCAGTCCTACTGCTCAAGTAGGAGAACCTATACAATCTCAGATAAGTGACTGTCCAGTCTCTTCTTAAAAACTTTCAGTGATGGAGAGTATCCATGATTTCTGAAGGCAAGCTGTTTCACTGGTTAAGTGTCCTCACTGTTAGAAAGTTTCTCCTTAATTCTAGGTTGGTTCTCTCTTTGATTAGTTTCCAACTAATGTGACTGATGAATGCTCTTTGTGTGCAACCATCCTCATAACCAGTTTTTGCCAATGAGCATCTTATGTGACTGCACCTTGGCAGGCATTCAGAATTCCAAGAATGTCCATCAAAGTTATCTATCCTTGAATTATATTATCTCTTGGATTCACACACTTGATGTGCTTGTTTTGTCCCTCTTGTGCTTCTTGTTCTCCTTACCTTTAGAAGAATTCCATTGGACAGAATAGGAGCAATAGCCATAAAAGCTTCTACTTCTACACTATGGTCTTTCAACAACAGACTTTCTTATTCAGAAAGTCTTGCAAATTGAGACTTGTTCCGTTTGCGTGATTCATTTTTTGTTTGTTTGCTCATTGGTTTGGGGAAATAAATTACAGTCCCCCAGAGATAAGAGAAGGGGGAATCACATGATAACATGAATATTTATTTCCTAAATAATCATGAATGGTACATATAAAATTAGTTTATGGATACTTGGAACAAGTAAATCTGCAAAAGGGAAAATGGAGTCAGGGTTAGTCCATGGATGATTATCCATCTAACAGAATATATAATAAGTATGATATAGGCGTGATGAGCATCTGCTTAGAAAAAGCGTGTTTGTTTCTGGTTTAAGCATAAATTTATTCATCTGTATTTAATGAATATAAATCTAAAAGCATATTTGATTTTATTGTTTATGATGAGAGATTGGGAGAATTAAAGAATTAGTGAGGGATATACAGACAATGACAGGTTCTGAATGGGAGAGTAAAAATTGCATGGCTGCCAGGAAAGAAGAATGAGCCCTGTGTGAAAAAAATACTAGGAGATAGATTAATCTCTCAACAGAATAAATAGAAAGAGGGAAAGAGAGTAAGCAACCAGATGAGAAGAAGAAACAAATGTATTGTTACAGAGTACCCCAAAATGTTTGGAGTTAGGTTAATGTTTGGAGTTAGGTTAAACTCCAAAATGTTTGGAGTTAGGTTAAAAATATGAAAAGGGATCTTTGATGGAATTAAGAGGTTGTGGATCTGGAAAAATACCTAAAATATATTTTTGAAAAATGAGAATGAGAACAATACTATTTAATGGAGACATAGGGTAAAATATAGTTGCAAAGCAGATAATGAATGAGATGAGGGAATAGTTAACATTTAAAAAGGCACAGAAAAATAAACATGAATTTTGATTGAAAAATGCTTTGGAAACAGATAAGAAGGGCTACACAAGGAGGATCCAGCAGGCTTTAAAATAGTGAAATTCTCTGAAAAGAAATTAAAGTGAGAGAACGTTGGAAGGAAAATTGTAGAATAGATAAAATTGTAGATAGTAATATGGTGAATGGTAGAAATGAAACAATTATTTAAATGTGAATGTCGCAGGGAATATAATGAAAAATCAAGTCAGAATGCTTAAAAATAACAAAGTTGCAGGTGTAGACTACATAAATGGAGAAATATTAAAAACATGTGGTTTGCTTATGGAGTGACTGAATCATTTAGTATGTGTGAAGGCTGCATTCGTGTCTGCTATTAAAAGAATGACATAATTGTAACTCTAATAAAATGAAGCATAGCAAAAGGTTTGGCACGGTTTACTTGAAAAGATACAAGAAGTAACAATAAGAAAATAGGGAGGTTCAGTGGTACTTTATACTAGGAAGGAAGTGCATAGATCATTTGTTTACTTTTCAGTGGACTGTAAGTAATATACTGGATGTGAGAAAGGATGTTAATTATGCATTTGATTGAAGTAAATAGCCTTGAATTATGGAGTGGTCTGTGCAAACATGGAGTTGAAAGTTGATTGCTCAATGTCATAAAAGGGGAATATGAAAATGATATAGGAAAATAAATGGAATGATTTGTAAATGGTTTAATATTAAGAGGAGTAACAAGGATGCATTTAATCCCAAAGGTTTATTGTTTGGTCATTGGAATTGAATGAATAGTGTGATATTAAAACCTCAAAAGTTGGTCTAAATTAATGATTCATATAAAATTAAGATAAAGTTATTTCTTCAAGCCAAACTCTAATTTTAGTTATTAAATGAGGATATCCACGTAATTTTCCTGACAATAATATGGAAGTAGTTTGTCACTACTTTCTTCTGAAGTATTATTTCAGCTTTCCTGTCTGATCTAAAACCTTGGGAAGTTTGGCTAGTACCAGTGATGGGTTTCAAAACTTTTTACTACCAGTTCTGTGGGCGTGGCTTGGTGGGCGTGGCAGGGGAAGGATACTGCAAAATCCCCATTTCCTCCCAATCAGCTGGGACTCGGGAGGCAGAGATTAGATGGGGGCATGGGTGGTCAGAGGTGGTATTTACCGGTTCTCCGAACTACTCAAAATTTCTGCTACCGGTTTTCCAGAACTGGTCAGAACCTGCTGAAACCCACCTTTGGCTAGTACCCCATCCAAATGCAACCAGATTTAACATTGCTTAACTTTGTTGAAGACTCTCGGTTAACATTAACAATGCACTGACTCATTGCTTTTCAGAGAAGCTATTAAATATTGCCTTGTGTTATTCTTTTCCCAAAGCAAAATGAAATAAAGTAGGGCAAACGGCAGATACGGCAGATTATATTGGCTGAAAAAGTCAGGACTAAATACAAGTCCCAACCAACTGGGCAAAAGAAATATACATAGACTTTCTTTTTATCATTTTGTTTGTGTGTTGCTCACTGAGAAAACTTTGTAGGAATTATTTTGCAATTATCTTTTAAAATAATAATTAAGTTCAGGAAGTGCACTGCACAGTATAAGCTGATGAGCCCTTGATTTGAGAAAATGAAACACGCCGTGTCTGCTTCATTTTAAAAACATAGGAATTTGCAATGAAATATGTTGCTATTCTGCTTTCCAAGTGCCATCTTAAAAGCATCCTAAAATAGCAAATATGAAAGGGTGACGAGGTTTTTTTTTAAAATGACTTTGGCATTTGGCAACTTTGGCAAGTTGAAATCAAGCTTCCTCAGGCACTTTATCTTTCAGAAGAAAATTTATGAAAAGACAAGTTTAGAAAGCACTGAATATTTGAACCTAGTTATTTCTTTTTCAGCCTAAATTGCTAACAAATAATAGTCTTTTCCTTTTTCTTTCCTGAAATGTATACTGCAATATTTTTGCTGTAAAATGATGAGAGATTTACAATAAGGCACTCCCACAAAAATCTATGTCACCACCAGTGATATGTTCAGTGTGAAAGGACAATATACAAGAAAGTGTGTGTTTCTTTAACTTGCATGTAAGTCACAGACAGAGGGGGAGGGAGGGGAGAGAGAGAGAAAGAGAAAGAGAGGGGGAGGACAGGAGGGAAGAGAGAGAGAGGGAGGGAGGGAGAGGGAGAGAGAATGAAATTCAGTGCTCTTCAATTTATTGTTTGCAATTTCCAAAGCCTTTTTAAGGCATTTTTATCTCTAGCTTTGATATAGAAAGCATGGAGAGAATTACTTCAGAGAGCACATGTCTAAACCTTCATCCAAAACTGAACTAAATCCACGTGGAATCCCTGCACATATATATGATATGTGTCTCTCTGTGTACATGTGCATGCGGACGAATGATTTTCCTCATTTCCACTTTGACATTGCTGCCCTTTCTTATAATAGTTGTCAGAAGCTGCCAAATCACATGAGCAAGTCGGCTATTCTCAAGACATTTCTGGTCTGATTGGAAATAAGGAAGTCTCACAAGAAATATTGCTTCTTGTGAACCTGCAAGCCCTCATAATTTCTGCAGGCTGACTTATGCAAGTGATGAGATATAAAAGACTTTCCTCCCACAGGCCCAAGGTACAAACTATCAATACTCAACCCTTGAAATAAAATGGAAATCAACTCATTTGTCTGAAAGTTGACACCTAGCCCTGAGACAGATAGGTGTGTATATGTGTGTATGATTAAAAAGATGAGTATTTTGAAGGGAAGAAAATACCTCAAGCTATTGCATAGAACCATGTTTTTCACAAGTGTACCAACCAGCCTAATTTAACTTATTGGGGTCATTCTCAGAAGGGCTCTGAGGTTACACAGAGTCTTTAGACAACACATATTCTGTTCCTCAAAATAACTTCATATTTGCTGGCTTATTATTTTTTTGCCCATTCTTCTGAAACATGTATAAATAAGATGCACTTGCCTACCGTTAGTCTGGTATATTGCATGATCCTTGGGCCAAATGCTTAAACTGCTTATACTGTTCATAGTGGTTAAGAAAATAATTAGTGCCAGTTCAAGAATATATGGCACTTCAGTACCATTTCTCACCAATGCAAATATTTGTATTTTTAGAATGATTTAGAAGGAGAAACATCATTGGTGCCTCTTAAGCTTTGGCATCTCAAGATGGTATCTACTCAACCATTTGTCTGAAATGGCATAGGGTTTTCTGCTTGAACAAGGGTTGGACTAGAAAACATCCGAGGTCCCTTCCAACTCTATTACTGTGTTAGACTTAAACCTGGCCCTGATAATAGGACAATAATAGTGATACTATCACTGTTTATTATACAGAAACACCACACTTGATGCACTCATTCAAAGGTAGAAGTTCATCTATTAAGTTTCTGTGAAGCAGCATCCCCACAGGCAAAACATTCTCACATATAAAATGAATGCTATTCCCACATTTCATCCCAAAGGCAATTTTCCTGAAGCCTCCTTCTTTTCATTTTTGAATAATGGTATTCTGGCTGGTAATGTTGCTGCATCGTTCTAGATAATGATGCTAGTTTCATTTCTTATGTTCTCCTATTGAGGCATCAAGCTAACTTTAGGTACATCTCAGTGGATTTCCCAAATGTATTCATTTAGCAACCCAGACAGTTGCTGAACACACAAAAGTAAGGATAGTTAATATGTTAAGAAGTAGCTTTATAATTTTTGCTTCAAAACCCATTGTCCAACTGAAGTTTGATGAAAAAGAAATAAAAAAATACTGTGATTGACTTGAAAAATGGCAACTCTGCAGATGTAGATAGATTAACTGGGGAAATGTTAAAATATGGATGTAGTTTATTTAAGGAGTGGCTGTGAAATTTCTTGAATGTGCGTGTAGACTGCATTTGTGCCTGATGATTAAAAGTATGTCGTTATTGTTCTCTATGTAGAGGGAAGCAGAGCAAAAGAATTGTAAAAATGAATGTGAAGTTATAGAAAAGTGTTAAGCAGTAATTTGATCCATCAGCTAAAAGAACTGATAATGAATAAAATAAGGAAGTGCAGTGATGTGTAATGCCAGGTGGGAGACACACCGGCCAGATTTTTGCTTTTTACAAAGTCACTGAGAAATATGTAAATACGAGAAGGAAAAAATTATTATGTTTGTTGATTTAGAAAAAGCTTATGATAAAGTAAATATTCTCAAATTATGGAATGTATCTATGAGGCATAATTGAAAATTTGTTGCTGAATACATGAAATTAAACACAGTAAATTGTTCAAAATCATTACAGGGATTAAGACAAGAATGTGTATTGTCTATTTGGTTGCTTAATATATATTTGGGTATGTCAGGACAAATATAAAATTGAATGAAGATCTCTTTAAAAAGAGATAATTTCAAGAATGAATGAGTGATGAATGAAATAGAATGTCAATAGACTAGAAAAACAAGTGACCTACTTAAGAGAAGTATGTTGAGGTGGTTTGGTCATACAAAGAAAATGAATGAGGGTCAAATAGCAGAAAAAAATATATGAAGGAAAAGGGAATTGAGAAAAAGACTGAGCATTGGGTAGAATTGATGAGATCCTGAGAATGAAAGACGTAACCAGACTATGGATATGATGGAAATTTGGAAGAATAGAAAGACATAGAGAAGTAACTAGATAACTGTTCATTAGATCATCATTTCAGAGATATTTCCTTACCTAAACAGAGAAACAAAATGATCACGAGTGGGCAAATTAAAATACACCAGAGACAAGAAATGAAACATCATCTTCATATAGCCAGGAGGCAGGTCCATTTGTACAATCAATGCCCTAGGCCTGAGCACAAAGCTAGTTTGTTCATCTTGGCTACTGTAACTATCAGTAGCAAGTCCTACCGATGTATAAAGGCAGATTGGAGTGGACAATGTTTGGTGTTTGTTTCATTTGTTTTATAAACACAGATATCCAACATTCGATGTGCCAATATGAAAAAGGTTGGTCCCTTAGATCAGAACAAAGTTATACTACCTTTAAGTGTTAAATACAACCAAATGCTTCCTGAAGTTGACAACCTGTTACTTGTATCACTATAGAGAAATTCTGGCCCATTCTTCCATCCATGGCTGAATGGCTTAGGGCCCGGCTATCTACGAGACCACCTTCTGCCATTGATAACCTCCCACCGGCCAATCCGGTCCCACAGAGAGGGTCTCCTCAGGGTGCCGTCGGTCAAGCAATGTTGACTGACGACTCCCAGGGGGAGAGCCTTCTCTGTGGGGGCACCCGCCCTCTGGAACGAGCTACCCCCAGGAATACGACTGATCCCGGACCTCCGTACTTTCCGCCGAGCTTTGAAGACCTTCTTATTTCAGCAAGCCGGGCTGGCTTAAAATTTTAATGGGCTATTTTATGGGCAAAGGGTTTTTAAAATTTAGGGGAGCCAAATTGATTTAATTCTGTTTTAATTTATTTTAATTTTTATACTGTATGTATTTTAACCTTGGCTGTTCACCGCCCTGAGTCCTTCGGGAGAAGGGCGGTATACAAATTTAATAAACCATAAACCATAAACCATGGCAAAGAAGTTTAACTTAGTAACGTTTGAGTTTTTTCTAGTTGCTTGTTTCAGGAGTGATATAACATTTCTATTAGGATTAGATCTGGTTGTTTTAAAACAGAGAATTCTTTATCATCTCTTGTAGACAAGCTTCTGTATTTGGGATCCTTGACCCACTTGTGCTTCCACACACAGACAGATGGCCTGAATTATTTGTACTACAGAGGTAATATTTTCTTTAATGGTAATTTATTCAACTGCAGGGACAGCAAAGTGTCCCCAAACCATGAAGCTATTACCTCTAGTTGGTATGAGGTTCTTATTGCCAATCTTATATTATTTATATTGATAATAATAATATGACTGTTCAGTTTCTATCAAACAGTGATTCCCATGTAACTTGAACAGCTCCACTGTTTATAGATGTCTGGAAGGATACGCACATGAGTTTGGCAAATGGATGAGCAGTCATATTTTTCAAAGTGAGCTATGGTTTCTACACACAGACAAACACACACGCACATGCATATACATGGTTTGGTGCATTTTTATTATTCTTTTATTTTTGTGGATTTGTAGCATACCACTTTGCATTTTATTTCCTCTGTTGTATTCAAAAAAGAAAAAAGAAAAAATCTCTTGCTTCAATCTCTTGTCGTTTTACACTAGAAACAAATGCCATCTACTTATTGCATGTGTTTTTGAGTAACTAACAAAGGTGTGATTAACCATTGTTCCTCAAAGAAAGTCAAAGCTATCTCTGTCTTCTAATCTGGAGTCTCAGCTGAATGCCTCTCTTGTACTAAACTGCCTTCTGTCTCCTATAAGCTCCCTCATGTGGAATGAACTGGAAGCAGGCATACCTGACCTAACATAATACCATAAATGGACCTGGAACCTTTTTACATCAATTGCTGATTTGTTTTTCTATCATTTTGAGTAGAACTGCAACTCAACCGTGGTAGAAAGATAAAAAAAAAGGTCACTGACCAGCTCTATGAATTACTGTACCTTGTCACAGGAGATTTTCTTTTCAGAACAATAGAATAAAAATAAAGCTGCCTACAACTGCACATTGGTTGGAGAGAGAGAGTGTGCTCCAAGGTGAGCCTATTCATATTCATAGTCAGTTGAATGTCACTTGTCCTGTTCTGCTCCCCTGTATTTTAGATCAGCCACCTGCTATTTCAATAGTTTGTACAATAGGATGGTTGAGCAATTGGAATGCTTTTCCTGGCTTGTTACTTTTAGAAGCTGGCAATCTGTGGAGCACTTAGGCAGTTTTAGATTCTGCACTTAATGTTCTTTGAAACTTCCCCACATTTCTTTCCAAGCCTAGTATGCCAGTTCTCTCTGGCACTCTTGCCCTGAAATAGGGCTGCAACATCTGGGCTGCAAAAACCTAAATGAACATTAAATAGCAGCAATATACTAGAAATATCTAATACTAGCTGTCATCCTAGTTTTTGCTGCCCAGATTTAATAGCCTTAATGAAATGCACTAATACTGATAGTGCACTTAAGCATATAAAATAAAACCTAGGGCTGCTTTAACCCTTTACTGGAGCAATAGGTAGAATGCAGTATTGCAGGTTAACTCTGCCCACTGCCAGGAGTTTGATCCTGACTGGCTCAAGGTTTAATCAGCCTTCCATCCTTCTGAGGTCAGTAAAAGGAGGACCTGGACTATCGGGAGCAATGTGCTGACATTGCAAACTGCTCAAAGCATGTTGTAAAGCACCATGGAGTGGTATATGAGTGCTATTGCTATTGCTATATATACACCAGTGGTGGGTTGCCCCTGGTTTGGACCGATTCTATAGAACCGGTAGTAAAACTGGCGGGAGGCTCTGCCCACTGATCCGGACGTCATCAGAAGCAATCTGCACATGCACAGAAGCTTCGGTGCACGCACAGAAGAGCACAATGTGAACCGGTCGTAAAGGTAAGTAGAACCCATCCCTGATATACACACATCCATATGATTTACAATGACCCTGGGGTGCATACAAACATTAAAACAACAACTATTGCCATCACAACATTTTAATAAATATCAAATGTCCAAGACCACACAATACAATTTATTAAAAATATCATTAATAAATATTAATTAGCAGAGTTTGTCTAACTATATGGCCCAAAAGTCTGAGGGAACAGCTAGATCATGGTCAGTTTTAACCCTGATTTGTTGAACAAACCAGACTCAAGCTTTATTTTTGCTTAATTCTTGTTTATAGTCTTTTCCTTTCTTTTTTTAGCTTTCTTTCATTTCTCCTCCTTCTTGGCTGCTTAAAGTTTAGGTTGGACAAAAAATAAACATCATAGCTCCCTTCACAGAATACATTAAGCTAGTATTGCAATAAATAAGCTAGTCGTTTTGAATATGATTTACAATATTGCCTTAAAGGAAACCTTAGTTTATTCCCTAACTCCATTGATTCATCAATAGTAAATGTCAAAGCATAATTATGTAAGTAAGTAAATAGGCATATATTCTCCTTACCGAACCAAACATTCCAGCTCTCCTTGGAACAACCTACACAGGACAAAAAAAATGTCTCTTGGCTTGGCCAACGGGGTTGAACAATTCATTCTGTAATTTCACCATTTGGGGACAACTAATGGGAGACTGTGGCAGTCTTGGCAATAATTTATCCAGTAGTACATTTCTTGCCCAGTAAGCAATATTTAAATAAATTTAACAAACAAATAAGTAAATACTCAGTATTCTTATGGCATAGTAACACTTTGTCACTCACCGTGAATCCTGCCTTGGCAGAGCAACTCACCTTCCTTAAATTGACTTCTTTGCTAGTTACTAGCTACTAGTAGCTAGTAACTAGCTACTAGTAGCTAGTAACTAGCTACTAGTAGCTAGTAACTAGCTACTAGTAGCTAGTAACTAGCTACTGCTAGTTTTTATCAACCTACTTCTAGAAGGAGAAAGACGTCTAATTGTCCTTCCTTACTCTCCAATCATCAATCTTCCTCTGTTCTTCTTTCGACTTTTTGGGAAGTACTTTAAATTCTGGAATATATATTTACAGAATAGGGATGCTTGCTACTAATAACTGCAACAGTTTCCAATATGTTCTCTTTTTTTTACTTATGAGTGGATATGCAAGAGTCAAAGTGAATACACCAGAGAACAGCAGTAAAAATATGACAATAGCAATAGCAATAGCCCTTAGACTTATATACTGCTTCACAATGCTTTACAGCCCTCTCTAAGCAATTTATAGAGTCAGCATATTGTCCCCAACAATCTGGGTCCTCATTTTACCAACCTCGGAAGGATGCAAGGCTGAGTCAGCCTTGAACTGGTGGGAATTGAACTGTGGGCAGTCAGCAGAATTAGCCTACAATATTGCATCCTAACCACTGCACCACCATGATTCAACATAAATCATCCACATCAATAAATGGACTGACAGGACAGTTCAAGATTGTATTTCCATCAATGCAGAAGAACTTTTTTTTTCAGAGGAGGGCTAAGCAAATGCACTTTATTTTTAATGCTCGTTTCTAGTTTTGAAGATTTCCAGATATATGCAAAATGGTAACATCATGAAGTTTTTCAATTCACTTTTAAAGATGCTATGTGTGGGACTATTTTGGGTACAAAATAAAGGCTGGTTGCTTTGCATAGCTTCAAAGGAGTGCTTCACTTTGATGAAAATTTATGCCAAGTTTCCTTTACAAGATACTTCACAAAGCAATTTGTCCATATTCTCTCCCACAAACAATGCTTTGCTTTGTGTCACTCCAAACCTATCTGGCAATTCCAATAGTCAGAAGAGGCCTATAAACATGGAAGCACTGGATGAGAGGCTACTACCACCACCACCACCACCATCACCCCGATAGTTGTCAACTCTGAGTAATAACCAGTGTAATTGCACTTTATGGTATAAATTCCTGGACATCTGTTTTAACTGTCTTTGGTGGAACTTGCCAAATTGTGGGCAATAGTTACAAACTGAACTCAAGAGCCTTTTCAGCTGTTCAAGGTAGCTCCTAATTTTTAAGGGCAGCACTAATGTCTGTTTAATCCCACATATAAGTATATATACCTACAGTATATATAATTAAGGGACTGTGGGAGAACTGCAATATGGATAGACGGAAAAACTTGATTGGATTCAAAGAAATATTTAATGAGCTAATTGAATGTTTTATTTCTGTAAATAAGATATCAGGCTGAAGAGTTTGCAAAAACATTATAAATGCAATTAGAATAAGATTGCAGGAATGCTAATTTTGGTTGCAATTCTATGCTCTATGGGAGGGCATCTTAGAGAAGATTTTGAAGCAGATTTGGCTTCTACAGTAAAAGTGCAACAACCTTGAAAGGTGATGCTCAGTCCTAGAACCAATGGAAAATTTAATTCCTTGCTGCTTTCAAATTCCAGCTGCAATGTCGATACAAAAGGGAACAGATCCAGAAATAATTCACAGGCACTTCAGGAGAAAGTTTAGATCGATGGAATCCTCAAACTTTAGACAAATCCTCCAGCTCCACAGAAATAAATGATGTGGTGTAGATTATATCTATCCCAGCTACTGCTATTGGCACCCTGCCTAGTGGTGAGGTATATAGATATAAGCCATAACATTACTTCTGTGGTATGCCGGTAATGTATAAGGTTTTTAACCAATTGCTCCCTTTATGGTCTTATCTGTCCTGAAAAAATGGGGCAAGTTATGTGTTTAAACTTGGTATAATAGTAAAGAAATAAAGAGAGGGGGGAGGGAGAGAAGGAGTTGAAAACACAACTTCTTTCTCCCTTCTGCCATACAAGAATGAACATATGGTAGTAGGTTTCAGTGGCTCATCTAACCTTCATTTCCATCATCATAGCCAGTAGGATTGTTCTGTCTGTTTGTTATCCAAGTTGTTTGTTTCTGGCAATAGCTTCTCTCATCCCTGTTGGTTTTAAATGTATAAATAAACAAATAATATCAAGCAGAAGATTTGGTACCTAGATCTTCAAAGAGATAGAACAAGAATTTCCCACTTGTATTATAGTTCCATTATTCCCCCTGCATCACCCCTCCCAGTCCATTTCCAGGCATGTTTATATTTCAGGACATTGTTGTCCAAAGGTGCTTTTCAAAAGTCAGTTAGACTTTCTTTATATTTTATACATTTCTCACAGAATACTATTCATTTTGGCCTGAACCTGTAAGGATGACAGCTGATGCACCAACATTTCATATGAAAACTGTACCTGAATGTGTTATGATACAGCAGCCAAATTTACTTCTCATATATTGTTAAAGTGCTGTTATGGATTATATAGAGGGCAGACCTTTCAATGCCAATGTCAGGGTTCCAAGTAATATACCCATAGCAAACAAAACTCGAAGGCAGGTAGATTCCTCAAAGAATTGTTTTACTGGATATATCATATTGGCACACTTCTGGTGAAAACCGACTCTGAAAGTTCCCGTGGTTTTCACCTAATTAAAAGTAAATGGTTTTCCCCTTCCCCAAACAGTCACATGGTCCAATCAAGATGTGGTCTGGTTGCCTGATAACCTCACTCCTCCCCCCCTCTCTGTCCCTCCCTCTCTGTCCCTCCCTCCCTCTCTCTCTCTCTCTCTCTCTCTGTGAGAGAGAGAGAGAGAGAGAATGACCTTGATTCCCAAGAGAAAGTATTTTGTTTTGGCTACAAAACTCCAGCTATCTTTATTCCCCCCGCCCCCCTACCCCTCAGCTCCAGTGTGGCAACACTGAAGCTTCAAAATGGCTTTGGTCAGGTCAGCTTCAGGGTTGACAACCAATTGTTAGAAATCTTGATGATTGCTGAGCATGAAGTTATTGCTTTCTTCCTACAAGACCAAACTTCAAACATTTATAAGTAGTTGCAGATTTCTAACAATAGCCATGGATTGCAGAAGTCACCTGATATACCTTTTGTACTACCAATAGTTTATCTTTCCTGCATAAATTCAATATTATTTTATATCTGATATACTGTTGCATTTTTATCTTTTAAAGAATTGTCACACAGCATAAATAAATAGAAAGAACTTCTATCCTGATTCTACCTTATATAGTTTTGGGCTATCTCCTGTTGGAATTGATTGGGTTTTTATATTGCAGGATCTGACTGCTCATAATTTATGTTAAATGCTTCATTCCAAAATACAGTTGTCTAAGTCATCTTTTCTTTGAATATGTCAGCATCAAACTGTCCATTTAATTTATCGTATTTAAATGTTCCAGATAATTCCACGTTCTATAATGCTATTATTCATTTCCTTTCTGTTTTTGTCATAATGACGCCTTTGTGAAAGAGGCAAGAATAATGGATCCAACTTAATTTCTGTAGCAGAGTTTAAATCCTATAACTCATTGGTAGACCTTTCTTCAATAATGATTTTTAATAAAGACTGCTCTAATATTTAGCATGTCATTTTTTAATCTCTTTGCCTCCTCTGTATTCTTCACTTTCTGTCTCAGTTATGGCACTGTGCAATCCTGTATAAAATGCTGAAGCAAACAGCATTTGTTCTTTGCTATTTCTATTCTTATCTATCAATACTCAGTAATGTAATATTGGGGTGGGAATATTCATCTATGATTTTTAAATGGGAATTGCTTACTTTTGGGACAGCTCTTCCATAACAGTTTGGCCCTGACTGCCATACATCTAACTTTCTGCCACCAAGGGATGAGCAGGAAGAGTCAAGGAAATTATAGCACAATGTTGAACAAAGGTTCTGACATAAAACATTTTCCAAAGTCAAAATAATCAATATGTTTGTGCTTCTTCCATTCCTGCCCACAACACTGTCTCCTATTTAATGTTTATATATAGTATCTCCAACCCACTCATTAGCATATTGTGATGCCTGTGAATTTTGGGAACTCATAGCACAGAGAGCAAATAAAATATTCTTGATGACTTTGTCACAGAAAAGTCACAGAATGCATTTTAGATGAATTATGTTCACAGTATCTCTTTGAACAGCATACATAATGAAGTAAGAGCTCACCTCTTGACATAAACTCTTTGGGGCAGAACTTTTTAATCTCCCAGGTTCTTGTTAAAATGGCATTTTGTTATTGATTTTTTAAATAATATTTTTATTGAACGTTATAATTAGAAAGAAAAACTAACACAATCTTTCAAAAGTATAAAAAGGAAAATAGAAAGTGCAGAAAAAAGAAAAATAGAAAAGAAAAAAAGAATGCACTAAAGAAAAAGAAAAGAAATATATAAATAAATAATTTTCCCCTTCATCATCATAAGTATCAACAATTTTAGTAATTTATCACTTTCTGTCAAAATACAACAAATGGTCTCGTCTTTCTCTAGCTCACATCTTATCTATAAACTAATCTTTAAAGCCTTGTCATTTAATCCTGGTCAACAAAACTCCATTAAGAGTTATCAGTTATCAGTGATAAAAAATATATCTATTTTAACTTTGGTGAAATAGACCTATATTCCTTACTTTTACTTTTAATTATCTTGACATTTAATCCCTTCAAATAACATTCTAGAATTTGATTTCTTTTCAATATTTCTTTGTCCCTTTTCACAAAATCCTTCAAAATTTTAACAAGTTTCCTTTGTAAATCTAAGACAGGAAAGTTTTCCAGGTTACTCTTTTGGTTTGTTTATTTGAATATTCCTTTTAATTATTATGATGTCAGCCCATTTCACTTGTATTCCAGTATTACATCCTTTTTCATATCATTCTTGCAGCCTGTTATTTTTAAATCCTCCTTCAAACCAGTCTCAGTCTTGTGTTGTTAAAACTTCTTCCTTTTCCATAGCATCTTTTAAATACAATCAATGCAATGGCAGGCACCCTTAAACTTAGCCTCTGGCTTCACAAATATTGTTCACAAATATTTTTCAATACAGTCAGTGCTAAGTATTTTGCTCCATTCCGTATTAGTAACTCAAATTTAAGTGTTTCTCCTTTAAGTGTAATATTTAATTCCTTCTAATTTCTTCAGTTCCTGCCCAACTATCAAAATCCTATCATATAATGTGCTTTTTAAAAAGAATTCAAAACAAAAGCATTTTCCCACAGGAAATATAATTCTTATAATTAATTTCAGAATTGTATTTCAAATCCATCTGGATCCTTAATCCTTTTGTAACATTCCAAACTCAAACTTCTAAACACCTTTGCTGTTTATTCCAAAATATTTTTTACAAGTACTTAAACTTGTATCTAAAACTTATTTCACAAAGGATTGAAGGAAACTCATTCAGTGCTATAAAACCTGTCAATCCAAAGGTTCCTAATAACTGAAAAGCAGTTAAGAAGCAATTTCCAAAAGTGATTAAGAAATGAGGCTCAGCAAACCTTATGTCTGTATAGCCTGCATTATGGCTGTGAGCTTAATTGAAATCTCTTGACTCCCAGCTGCTCACCTCACAAGATGTAATGGTATGTGGGAATGATCTTGAGGGAAGAGTGGAAAAGAGGAATGATCAGGCAAGAGAGAGAGGAATACCCAATGACTTAACAGTCAGAGAAAGAAACTTAGGAAGGATCCACCCTAATTGATCAGGCTGTTAAAAGTGACCATGGGAGATTTGCACATTCAGATTTGCAAGAGTGATGTCATCCCTTCCAGGTAAGACAGAGAGAAAACATATGTAAGACTATATTAATGGAAACTTGCAAGTCTGAATACAAATTTTCCACAGTCACTTTTAACTGCCTGATCAATTAGGGTCCCCTTCTAAGTTTTCTTTCTCTGACTGTTAAGCCACTTGGGTGCCTTCCCCCACATCCCTTGTCTGATTGTTTCTTTGGCAGAATCTCTTTCTCTCATATCTCAAAATCATTCCCACATTGTGTTATAAGAGATGACCATAGTTTCTTCAATCTACACATGAGGAGCAGCTATTTGGAGTACAAGTGGCTCTTCTCAGAATCTTTCCTTTTTCTAGAAAGAATTGGGTGCAATGTTGATCCAATATCATCTCTGTTTCTTCATGGACATCTACTTTGTCATGAATCCTCACTGGAAATCCATTGAAATGGCATTTTATGACAGTCATAATTAAAAGTAGCTGACTAAGCAGAGCCCTTTGGTCCCCAAAACAAAACTCTTAGAGGTTTCCCCATCACTACCATCCCAGCATTAGTTATCATTGATTCCTTTTGAGATGTACAAGGATTTCCACAAAGCTTACACAAGCTACTCTTATGGAGAAATGGAAGCTCTGGAAGATGGCAAATAAGAAGGCTATCAGATTTTGGATACAAAACTTTGGATAAATACTAGATCAGGGGTGTTAAACTTGTGGCCCGCCAGCCAGATGCATCACACACTCGCCATGCCCATCCCCGGTTTAGCGAAGGGGGAGAAAGTTGCAATACATCATGTGATGACAACATGACATTGCAAGTTTGACATCCATACACTAGATAGTAGCAAAGACTTTTCTATATCTAATCAGGAAATACTGAATAGAATTTACTTACTCATTTACTCACTTCTCCTTATTGCTTCTGTCACTATTATGTCACTCAAAGCAAATACTTAGCTGCAGAATGATCCTATAACAAAACATTGAATGGTTGATTATGTGCCATCAATCTCTTTTCAACTTCTAATGTTCACATAAATAGATTTTCTCCATGACAATATATCCCAAGTTTGGTCTTCCAGGTCTTCCAGCAGTGCACTCATCATCACTGTAACTGAATCTATTCTCCTTGCTACTGATTGTCCTCATCTTCTCTTTCCTTCCGCCTTTCCCAGCATTAGAGAATTTTCCAAGAGCTGGGTCTTTGCATAATGTGTCTGAAATGCTAGGCAAGCTTGCGTTTATTTAAAGAGTAAAGATCCAGTTGGATCTTCAGTCTTTCCCACCTTCACTGTATTTTCATCATTGGGTGCCTCAGTTTGAAACCATTGAATTTTCAAGAATGAGTTTGTGAGTATGCATTACAAGACAAAACTCAGAAGTCCTGAAATAATTGATCCATAACAGAATAACAGAGTTACCTTGGAGGTCTTCTAGTCCAACCCCCTGCTCAGGCAGGAAATCCTATACCATTTCAGACAAATGGCTGTCGTATCTCTTCAGTGTTGTAGCACCCACAAATTCTGAAGGCAAGTTGTTCCACTGATTAATTGTTCTGTCAGGAAATTTCTCCTTAGTTCTAGTTCTAGGTAGTTCTCTCCTTGATTAGTTTCCCTTTCAGATGTTTGAAGGGTGGTAGGAAATATAAATTTTTGGTATAATCCCTCTTGATTTTTTAATATACATTTTCTTAAAACCTTATTTTTAAACAGAAAAACTAACATGATTTAGTTAATCATTTCTAACTGTACGAGTCTAAAAGAGGACTGTGAATCCATACACATCCTGGACATAAACTGTTTCAACTCCTACCCTCAAAACGACGCTATAGAGCACTGCACACCAGAACAATTAGACACAATAACAGTTTTTTCCCAAATGCCATCACTCTGCTAAACAAATAATTCCCTCAACACTGTCAAACTAGTTACTAAGTCTGCACTACTATTAATCTTCTCATCGTTCCTATCACCCATCTCCTCCCATTTATGACTGAATGACTGTAACCTTGTTGCTGGTATCCTTACGATTTATATTGTCTGTTTCCTAATATGATTTGATTGCTTATTTGTACCCTATGACTATCATTAAGTGTTGTACTTTATGGTTCTTGACATCTTTTCTTTATGTACACTGAGAGCATATGCACCAAGACAAATTCCTTGTGTGTCCAGTCACACTTGGCCAATAAAGAAATGTATTCTATTCTATTCTAATTCAGAATAAGGAAAACAAAGAATGAAATAGAGAAAGAAGAAAGGAAAAGCAAAAGTGCAGAAAAAGAGGCAAACTTCAACATACTATACAATTCATTTTAAAGTGCTCCAAAGGTTTTAAACTACTATCTCCTTCCTCTAGTTCTAATTCCATTTCCCTTCTCTCTTTCCTTTTCCCTTCCTTTCCTTTTTTTTTTAATTTGATTTATATGCCGCCTTTCTCCGGAGACTCAAGGCAGCTTACAGTGCGTTAAGCAATAGCCTTCATACTTTTGTATATTTATACAAAGTCAGCTTATTGCCCCCACAAACTGGGTCCTCATTTAACCTACCTTAGAAAGGATGGAAGGCTGAGTCAACCTTGAGCCTGGTAAGATTCGAACCTGCAGAAATTGCAGGCAGCTGTGTTAATAACAGAGTGCATTAAACCATTGTACTACCAAGGCTCTTTTTAATATTAACTATAAGTGGCTGTAAATGCTTTACAAGTTTAGCTGCAAACAGCCAGGGAACAAATCTATTTGGTGATTAGTATCAAATGACAATACTTACTGATTGATTTCCAAGGCACTTGGCAAACTGCAACCACACTTTAATTCTTTTTAAGGAATTTTTAAAAAGAAGAGTGGAAAATAATGAGTACTTTAAACAAAAAATCAATCATCTTCATTCCCTCCCTGAACAGTTGAAAATCTGTTAGTACAGATAGTACAGATAGTACTTCCTACTATTGTTAAGTTTTAGGAAAAGCCTTGGGGATGAAGGCTTTTCCTAAAAGCAGGGTAGTTCAGGTTACTAATCTCAATTACAATAACTACCTCTAAGTGGACAGAATCAACTTTGCTGCCTAGTCATTCTACAAGCCAAACTTTATCCAGGGATAACTTGGTCCATCTTAGTCTTGTGTGAGTTTCTACCCATAGAGGTTTCTTCTGTTCCATTTCTCCACTAAGTTTCAAAGTTTCACAAGGAACTCATCAGCTATATAGCACCAAGTAGCCTCTCCCAAATATCCTTTTATTTTCAAGGATAATCAGATTCTGTAACAGCTTTGTACCAGGGATGGTATTCACTTACCTTCGCTACCAGTTCACAACTGTGATTGCGCACACGCCACTTCTGTGCATATGCAGGACCTTTCATGCATGTGCAGAGCATAAAAAAATGGGACGTGATGGCATCCGGGTGGGTGGGTGGGTGGAGCCTCCCGTCGCCACCACTACCAGTTCGCCCGAATGGGATAGAACTGGCTGAATACCACCACTGCTTTGTATCCTATGCTATCCATCTGGTAAACTTGCAAGATTCACTTTTCTCACCATGTACATGTATACATGCAAACTAGGCTGTGTTGCTTCTCTGTGTCATATAATATAAGTAGGTATATGCATAATTTTGTATTTATTTAGTCATGCTTATATAGTGTATATTGGAAGTGGTGACTCTTTGAGAGCTGTATGCAATGAAATTTCATTTTAATGTATGCCGATTAGTGTACATTTAAAGTGACAATAAAGTTATTCTAAGTTCTAATCAATGGACCATATTTACATGAGTCAAAATTATTTGCCTTATTCATTTCAATATGACATTTCACTTTTTTATAACATTTACCATTCATAAGAACCATTTGCTGATACTGTCGAGTATTAGCAGATGTTACTAATAATAGCATGTATATAGCTTGTAATATGCCCAATATTACCAGTTCTTAATGCTGTGTATGAAATTTCTTTATTGTTTTTCCTTTAAATAAATCAAATGGCAGGTTTCAAAGTACATATAAGAATCTAGAGAAGAATCTTCTCTAGTAAGAGAAAAACAAACCTGTGAGTGGGAATAACCACAAGTGAAAACCTGCATAATAAAATCAATATTCAAGCACCAACTAAATCATGGTAATCTTGTGAAAATGAAGATTAGCTTCCCAGAGAGCAGCAGAGAGATTTTCTAATACCTTTTTCGAATATCCATTATTGTTGTGGCAATGGAAATTTAACCCTTTCCTACTAATAAAGTTTACAAATGATGGGGGTCAAAATAGAACAAATGGGGCTCTTTCTCACCTCTTAAGACACTTTATTCCTCCAACCATGAGCTCTTAAGTCAGAGATCCCACTGAGCATAGTCAAACCTTAGATGTGAATCAAATATCTTAAAGGTAAAGGTAAAGGTTCCCCTTGCTCATATGTGCTAGTCATTCCCGACTCTAGGGGGCGGTGCTCATCTCCATTTAAAAACCGAAGAGCCAGCACTGTCCGAAGACTTCTCCATGGTCATGTGGACAGCATGATTAAATGCCAAAGGTGCATGGAACACTGTTACCTTCCCACCAAAGGTGGTCCCTATTTTTCTCCTTACAATTTTTATGTGCTTTCAAACTGCTAGGTTGGCAGAAGCTGGGACAAGTAATGGGAGCTCACCCCATTATGCAGCACTAGGGATTCGAACGCTGAACTGCCGAACTTTTGATCAACAAGCTCAGCATCTTAGCCATTGAGCCACTGCGTCCCAATAGCTTACCCAGCTTAATAAGAGCAATATGAGAAGAAAGCTGATAAAAGTAGAAATCATTTAACAAAGTGCAGAGATGTATTTTCCTCCCAATCCTGCTGTCTGTGACATTTAACTACATACCAATTGAGATAATTAAATGAAACAACCTTTTCCAGTGAGAAAGCTAATTTTATTAATTAAAGCACTTTTTATGAGAGGAATCTGAAATTCTTGTAGGATCCCCTATTGGTTTTGTAACATCAGCCCTATATGCAGAAAGTGCAAATGGAACACAGTGATTTCCTGTCTTATCATTCTCATGAAATTATTTTGAAAAGTAATGAGAGCTATTCTAGAGATGACAGGAACAGATCATTCCTCCGCTATGGGATTTGTAGCAATCAAAATCTGACATAAGCCTTTCATAATTTTCCATGGGAATCATGGTTCAATCTGGGAGGAAATTGTATTGGTGGATGGGGGGAAATAGTCCTTAGAAAGAAAGCGTGAGGGGGAGAGTTGACAATAGATAGATACATGGACAAACTCATGGCAGGTTGTTTATTAGCACATCTTGTCCCATAAACAATTAAGCAAACTATTATAGCAAACATTTCCATCCTATGTTCTCCTTCACTCATCAAGATGAAGAACTGCTTAATTCCTTTCTATGGAGTCATATTTGAAGTCATCTACATCCCAATGATCATACGAATTGGTAATATGCCTGTACAGATATTTTATTGCCGGAATTACAGAAAATTCTCTAATATAGACTCAGTTATATTAGCTGAGTTTTCTGAACACTGGCAGTTTTGTATTCTGTTGAGGGTACTTATGCCTTGTGCACTTCTGCTTTTCATGGGACACCCAGCACATAGGACTGGAAGAATCTGTAATTTAGGGGAGATATTCAATTAACTACTTAAATGAATAAAATGTTTCTGCGACCAAATCAGTCAATCAATCAGCTGCTATTTTGTCCTATTTAAGATTGTTTCTCACCCTCAATGCAGTGAAAAACTAAAGTCAGAGAAAGAGAAAAAGCCTGGGTAATATTTTCCCCCACTCTACTTTTTACTCCTCTCTCCTTTCATCTCCTTTTCTCTCCTCTCCTGTCCTCTGCCCTCTCCTTTCCTCCCCTCCCCTCCCCCCCTCCCCCTCCTCTCCTTTCCAAAAGAGAAAGCAGCCTTGTGTGGAATTATAGAAGCTTGGCCTACAGAAATATAGTAGAAGTATGGCCTATAGAACCATGATGGCGAACCTATGGCACGCATGCTGGAAATGGCATGTAGAGTCATCTCTCTGGGCATGCAAGCCATCACCCGTTGCTCTTCCGGGTTCCAGTGTGCTAGCCAGGTGGTCTTCACTCACGCAGGAGCGCTGAAAAATGGAAGAGCAGCTGCCTGGTGAGCATGTGAGCACCGGGAAGATGATCTTCCAGTTTCTAGCATGCACATCCGCATTAGCCAGCTGGTCTTCTGATTTCTGGCACACATATGCGTGCATGCATGCTCCCATTTTGGCACTCAGTGCCAAAAAGGTTCACCAACACTGCTATAGAAGCTTGGACAAGTTGTCTCAAAGGCATCTCTTTTGGGGGATCCAAATTGATTGATGAAACAAATTTCCTTTTCTATTTTTCTCACTGAAGACTGTGAATAATTAAAAGAAAAGTTTTTAGTTATAAATCTATTTTCCTTGCCTTCAATCCAGCATCCAGATTTCCAATATGACCCATACAAAGCTTTCAGTCACTTACAGTAAGTATTAATAATCCATATGATAGGAATTAATTTGTGTTGCCTTTATAAAATATGAAAGCTAAATTCTAGTTTCTAGAATTAATTGATTGACTTCTACAGCAGCTGTTATGTGTATGATGACCTAGGTCAGTGGTCCTCAACCTTTTGGGCACAAGGATCCCTTTGGTGGAGACAGGTTTTTCTGCAGACCAGAGGGAGTGTAGTTTTGTGTACTACCTGCATCCCACAAATGGGGCTTCGATCTGTAGGAAGAAAAATCTGGTCTGATTCCAAGCTGGGAGAAAGGCGCTGGAAATAAAATGAAGGCTGATTGGAAATTGATGAGCAGAACTAGCATGAAGTTCTGGGATAGCTGAAAAATTGGTTGAATGAGTGGATGGATCTTTATATGTTTCTGTGACTTTGAAGTTTGAACTGTTCTTGGGATTGTGCAATGAAGGGGTTTTTGTGTCTCTTGCTATTTCGGTGGTGGTGGGTTAATCCTATTATGTCCTATAGGTCATGCCCTGTCCTTCTTAATCCCATCATCTGGAGCTGAAGATGTTTTGTTTATGAATAAGGTCCGGATTTCTTAATGGGCACAAAATCTCCAGCTCTAAAGGTTTCAGGCATCTGCTGGAGGCTGTTTTACTATGCAGGTAATTGAAGCTGTTTTCTGCCTTTAAGAGCATGTTCCTCCATTTCTCCTTTGGAGAAATATAATATTCTGCCACTTTTAATAGTCCCCCCAAAAATTCATTTTTCTAGGAGGGAGGGGGTCTTCCCACAGTTTGTTTGCATGGCCCAGTTTCTGGCATGCCACGGACTGTTGCCGGTCCATGGAGCGGGGTTGGGAACCCCTGACCTAGGTAAATCTGTCAATATACATCATTGCCAAAGTCAGAAAATTCATTTAATGTCAGAACAGGATCTGAGTTCAGTTGCATTTTAAAAGCAAGTATCACTACAAGTCTTCACAGGTATACAAAATGCATTGGTACCTGGTCAATACTAGGTTTGAAAAAACACATGATGTTGAATGCAGAGACAGAATGAATATTGTAAGTAACTTTCCCCTTGTATATCATCTTCTGAAAAGGGTAGCATGTAAAAAATAGTCATCTCTAGGTCAGATGGGTGGCAAAGAAGTCTAATAAATAAAAAATAAAACCATGATAATATTCACAAGAAATTTAGGAAAGCCAAAAAGGTTGAGAGACCCCCTTCATTAGATAAAAGGATAATGCAGCAATTAGATTTAACTTTCTCGTTGGATCTAATAGTTAAAAAGAGGACAAAATACTCTATCCCTAAAATGCTTGATGATGAATAATGCATGAAGTAGCTAAAACAGGCTCTGTTTTCAGAACAGCTGTGATAAAGGACAGGAGAAATTTATTGAATAAATTATTTCTTGTGAATTATTTGTTTAGCTCTAATTAGTAGGATGGAACCAGCTGTTTTTATGCTTATTCTACTTGTATTTTATGCCAAACTTGGTTGATTTCTTTCATGTGCAACGTAGAGTAAGATTTACTTCTTCATTTTTACATGCTGTTGTTCCTTGTCAGCCTGAACCCTTCTTATAAGAAAAAATGATTGGCCATTCAAAGCAATTTGTTCTAAAAATGTGGGAAATTGTATATGGCTTGGCCCCTATATATTAAATGTGGCGAAGACAGAGCATATGGGCATCAGTATGCAGACAGGTACCTTGCTTGGCTCCTGCCAAGTTCCCTCTCTCACCTGACTCTAGGCTCTTTTAATTAAAAATAAGGGAAATAAAAAATTTGGTATGCTACAAAGCAAAATAGAATCTCTTAACCAGAATACTTTGGAGGTCACATTAACCTCAATGATATTTTTAGAAACAAATAATGATAAATAACTACCACTTAGCATTTTGGCTAATAATGTGCCTACTTTTTCAGTAAAAGGAGAATAACAGAACAGCAGGTGGCTGTTAGATCATTTTTTGTATTTTCTGAAATACAAGTGTGACATATATCTATATATCTGTATCTGTCTACAGTATGTATGTATGTATGTATGTATGTATGTATATATATATTCTACCCTTTTAGGGATATGTTCACAATTACACGGGAAGAAATCCGAAATATTAACTGTACACACACACACACACACACACATATACATATACATATACATATACATATACATATACATATACATATACATATACATATACATATATATATATATTTGTTTTCTCAGGTTTTCGCGGGTGTTTGTATGTAGGTCTTTGGTTATTCGGGTCTTCTCCCACATAAAATTGGAAGTGTCTTGGCGACGTTTCGACGAAGTCTCATTCGTCATCTTCAGGCTGGTGTTCTCGGCTTTGTGCTTCCAGGAGCAATGTGAGATCGCAGCTGTCTCTTCCTTTTAACTGCTAGTGGGGGTGTGAGCTGATTGGGTGGGAACCTGGCTGTGTTCTGATTGGGTGGAGGTGTGTTCTGATTGGTTAGGGGCTTGGCTGTTCTCTGATTGGCTGGGGGGTTGGTTGTGCTCTGATTGGCTGGGGGTGTGTTCTGTTTGGGTGGGGGCTTGGTTGTGCTCAGCTTAGTCTGAGTTGCAGGGGGATTTGAGCTGGTGAGCTGCATAGTTGTTGTTTGGCTTTGTGTTTGTGGCCGTGCGAGCTCTTCATGGTGGGTGTCAGTCTGCTTCATGTATGGATTGGAGGGGTTTAAAGTGGCTAATGATGCAGCTGCGGTCTGGCTTCTGGTCCTTGGTCGTGGCTCATTATCAGTGTGGGTTTGAGTCTGCTTTCTGCATGGATGTGTGGTGGTGACATCCTGTGTGGCTCTCGTGAGTGTGGGTCTGGTGTCATTCGTCGTGTTAGGGACTCGTTTGTCAATAAGTTTTTTTTTAGAAAACTCAAATTTAAAAAGTCCTTAAATTTCTTCAAGAATATCTGGTGACCTGTTATCTGCATCAGCATCATCAGACTACAGGCTCTTCTAGCAAATTATGATTATTCAGCGGTCCCTTCATTATAAACTATGCTTGTTATATATTTAATGCCATGAAGGCCTTCCTATCTTGACCTAGTGCTCCAGATTAAACAATTTGTCTGCCTCTCTTCTGTGCTCAAAAATATAATGAGTTCCTTCTTCTTATTCACAATGGTGCTATAAATTGGAAGGAGAGACTTCCACTTAACTTTTTTTTTTTTTTGGTCTGTTTACTGAATCAATCTGTACCCCTGAAAAAGGAATATAATAAAAACCTGGAATTCACAGACCTGGACATATTTCATATCTTCACACTGTCTCACCCTTGATGGTTTCTCCTCCTTCCCATCTCCCTGATCCCCAACGGCAAGAAGGAGCTAAATGGGGATTTTAATAAATCAGAAGAAACAGATGGATGCATGAAGCACTTGGCTAAGCTAAAAAAAATGGCATGGGTTGTAAATTAAATGTTTATTAGCAGCCCTATCTGCCAAGCTTTCTGAATAGTGCTCTTACATTTCTGAACTGTCACTACATAAAGCAGCTGCTTAGCTCTCAAGGACTTTCCTAAACATTCAAGGTTGTACAAAGCTAACATTAGAGAGTGATTGCTTCTCAATATGTGATAACAGGCACTCGGAGAACAAAAATGACAGTTTGATTCACATATAAATATAAGTCAGTCTTGGATTCCTAGCTTCTTCTTCTTCTTCTACTTCTTCATCTTTCTTTCATTCTTTCTTTTTTTTGGGGGGGGGTGTTCAAGTAAGATGTATGTCTTTTACAAAAAAAAAAAAAAAACACCCATCAGTGGTGAACATTCTGATAGCTTCAGAGGTCAACCTTTGCAAGGGATCAGCAAAAACATAATGATACAGCTCAACAGAAAGGTGATTTCATTCATCTTGCTCATTTGTAGCTTAGCTCTTCTTAGTCCCTCAGAAATCAGGATGCTTAGCAAAAAGAATGAATAATGGAGCAAATGCCTGGGAAAAATTGGGTATCCTACCTTACAATGTTTTATTTATTTACACTTTTTAGTCCCGAGTGATTGTTGTTGTTGAGAGCAGCATCCATGATCGGAAGAGTTAGAATAATTTACCTCCGAGGTATTTTGTAACTTACACAGGAAAATTTCTAGCTTCAAAAGAAATTTACCGTGCAGCCTGGTATGGCTCTAAAGAAATATAAAAAGCACTTTGTTCTAATCAAATCTGTTTTGTAGTTGTTTGGATTAGAGCAGTATTCTCAAAACCCTACAAACATTGGAGGAATGTGAACTTACAATGTACAAATCTACACAAATACAAGGGGGTTAATTTTAGTTATCTTTCTTTAGCTGCCATAGTTTTTAACAATACATTTTTTTAAAGTAGGGGGGTAGTTCAGGGTATACTTTGCATTGCTGAGGAGCTTTTTTTTTTTTTTTTTTGCAAAATATTTTTTATTTTTTTCCAACATAACACATAAAATATATCTCTTTCAAGAGCGAAGTCTCGATCTGGTCATAGATAGGTACAATCGCTTAAATTTTAGAAAGCTCCATTCACAATTTTCCATTACATCTTTTAAAATTAAAAATCAAAACATAATTTTTTTAACATAAATTCTAATATCTTGATCAGAACCATTCTATTATATCACCACCAATTTAATTTCCAAGTAGAAGCTTAATTCATTATTATATGCCCATTTATAAATTCAATTATATCTGGTTCTTTCCCAAGCTCCCTTCATTATGCCTTTTAACGTCAATATCAAAACATAAATTTAAAAACAAAAAATATTCTAACCTCTTGGTCTGATTATTTACCTTACAATTTTTCACCACACATCTTAATTTCAAATTAACTACAGCTCTATTTTTTATTTCAATTTATAAATCAAAGTTCTATCCATATTTCTTAATCTCTAGACCCCTTCATCAAATCTTTAAATCTCAAACTTTATCAATTTACCTTTAATTTTACATATTTCATATTTCACAAATTTATCTCAAAATCCATACCCTCCTCCATATCTCCTCCTGTTGTTTGGCTGATTTCCAGCATATTCTCCTCCATACCTCCAACTTTTGTTTGGCTGATTTCCAGCATGTTTTATTTTGGCTGATTTTCAGCATAGTCACCTCCATACATTGCTGAGGAGCTTAACGGCTTTGATTTTAAAACAGAGCTTTCCCTCTCCTCAAGACAACTTTTTGTCATGGTTTTGATTTAACACATGTTATTAATAATGTGGTAATCTTATAGTCAACAGCTAGGAGGTCCTAAAATCCCATTAGCCTTTTTAACTGTTGCAAACACTCACTGACTCTACAGTAGTGGCCAAAATGGTGGAAACCTTTGGGAAAAGTGAATTTTTGAGGTTTGATGGCTAATAATACCACTTCTTTTTTTTTTTTTTTGAGTTTCAAGATGATCATATTCTACTGCTGGAATGGCCTGGGAATAGCCCAGACCTTAACCCAATTGAAAATCTAAGGAGCCGACTAAAAAAACTTGTTAGTCAGAAGTGACCCAGCAATAAAACCCAGTTAATAGAAACAATCATTCAATCTTGGTTTCACATTATAACAGCTGCAGAACTAAAAGACTTGGTTCACTCCATGGGAAGACGGTGTAAGGCCATAATTCATTCTAAAGGTTACCAACTAAGTCTTAACTGACATGATAATTTTTTTATATCTCATTTTTTCTATGGTGATAATTTTTGTATATCTCGTTTTTTCTGCGTGTTTCACTTTTCTTCTTTAACTGTAACTGCTATTCTAATAGCAAATCTTTCATAAAAGCTATTGCATTACATTCTTGATTAAATTATCTTTCCATTGATATATAATTTTATGATACTGTTTTTATGAAAGATCCTTAGGCCAACAAAACCTAATTTATGAGTTACTAAAATGAAAGAAAATTGTGTCCTAACTTCCAGTAGACTTAATATCCCTGTTAATTTTTTTTTAAAAAAATAAACATTCTATAAATAGCCTCAAAACTCCAAAGACAGTTTTTAGAATGATATTATGGCCTCCACTCTATACTCCTCAACTGAAAATATACATTGCCCACCATATTTTTAATAGATATTGGGGGGAAATCATATTTCTTTTTAAAAAATAAAGATACTTTATTTTATTAATATTATTTTATAAGTAATTCAAGGCAGCAAACATATTTAATTCTCCTTCCTCCTCCTATTTTCCCCACAACAAAAACCCTATGAAGTGAGTTGCGATGAAACAGAGCAGCTTTTTAGACCTAAGACAGGACTAGAACATTTTTTTCTGGAAATTATTTTATTTTTTCAATGTAGCAAATATTTAGCTGTTATTTTGGAACACTTGTTGATCCATATTACAAAAGGTTTACATTCTTTAAAGCTGTCTGATATGATTACCCACTATTTTTGCTTCTACCAGGAGAGCTCTAAATGCAAACTAAGCATTTTTTACAAATGCAGCTACTTGTCCCTATGCCCTGGCCCAGCAACTCCCTCGACATGGTCCCTAAACGAATGGTTTCATTTAGGAAACCATTCTCTATAATATTCCTCAACATTTTTCCAAAAATTACGAAAGGAACGTTTTCAATCTAGTTGTTTTTATATAGCTAATGGTAATAATGGTAATTATGTAGCTAATGGTAATAATAATGATAACTATAATAATATTAATGATTGATATTACCAGTAAAGGTATTAATAACAATTATATTAATATTTAACATAACATTTTCATAGGATCAAAACACTTCAAATGCAACATATAACTGTAGTTGATATTATATCTGATATACCGTACTTTTTGGAGTATAAAACATAATCCCCCCCCCAAAGAGGGTGGAAATGTTGGTGCGTCTTATACACCAAATACAGCCATTTTTTTACCTCCTGAAGTGCCGCCCTGCACATCCTGTTTTTGCAAAAACAGGATGCGCAGAGGCTTTGGGAGGCCTGCAGAGTGCCTGCAGAGTGCTCCTGTGGGCTAGGGAGGACAAAAATGCCCCTGATTTTGTGAAAAATGGGCAAAAAATGGACCAGTTTTTCACAAAAACAGGGTGCACAGGAGGTTTGAGAGGCCTGCAGAGTGCTTTAGGGGGCCGGGGAGGGCAAAAACATTTTTTCTTGCTTACATCTTCGAAATCTTGGTGCGTCTTATACACCGGTGCATCTTATAGTCTGAAAAATATGGTAATACATGGTGGCAGATAGTTCAACAATACTGAGCTACGGCATAGAAATACCAATAAATTTAGTTGCTCAATAAAGTCTTTGCTATTCAATGTCTGTGGAGGTTCTCAGTCATCTGGGCCATAGTTGTCTCAAAGGTGCTTTTTTCTTCGAAAGGCAAATGATTTCATGACAGGGATTGGATTCGGATCAGGAACTTATCATTCTTATTTACTACAGTCCACCAGTTCCATTATTATAAATAGACCACAGATTAAACACTGTTGCCACCCAAGATTGTGTTCTCCAGCATCTTATGTCCAATTCCTTCTTTCAGTCATTGTTGTGGCCCACCAGCAGCCAGCAGAGCTGGTGGCAGACTCAGACAGTGAAGAGGTTGGGGAGGAACATGGGCCAGTCCTGAAGTCTGAGGAAGGCTCTGATGAGTGCTTTGCATCAGAGGCAGAGATGGGGCCAGGGCTGTCCGACAGTTATTAGCTGCCTTCGGAGTCAGATATTAGTGGGGCAGAAAAACAGCTGGAACCTGTTTCCGATGTGCATATGCGCAGAGCTGCCAGGAGAAAAGAACAGCTTAAGGAACAAGGGCCAACTCGGGAGTAAAGGCACAGGTGGACAGTGAATGGCCCCTCCCATAGGGAATAAAGAACAGCGAAAGGGGAGGGGAGTTTACAGGAGACAATTAGTTCAATTCATTAGTGGGAAGATCTGTTCCTGACTTCTTGCCAAGTAATTGTTGCTACAGCATGGCAGAGTTTGGAAGATATCGGCCTGGCAACTCTCCAAGCCTGATAAAGGTCTGTAGTTGTGAAATCTCATGAAAGACATTTTGCTGGGACTTTGCTGGAGAGGAATTTCCCTTTAACCTAAATAAAAGAGGTTTTATCGAGATGAGGACTCTGCTTCATGCTCTTGGGAAGCCTAGGTCAGAACACTCATGGAGGAGAAAGAGACACAGTACTTGGTAGTAGGAAAGGTAGGCATCATAAGACTGGGGTGGAAGGAGACATTAAAAAGCAATGGCATCATGGCCCCCTGAAAGACTGTGGTACATGAAACAGACTCATTTTCTGTGCTTCTTCTCATCAAGAATCATACAAAATGATCTTGAACTCAACTCCATACTTGTAAATGACTTTGAATTCAATAGTAGTATTTTTTACAGTAAGTTTTGTCCAGAGTAAACTTTTTTGGCTTTTTGACTTGCACACAAGTCTTTGTAAAGAAACTACAGGTAGTTATCAACTTACATTTAGTGGCCATTCTAAGTTACAATGGCACTGAAAGAAGTGACTTATGGCCGCTTTTCACAATTTGGACCTTTGCAGCATTCCCATGATCATGTGATCAAAATGTAGATGCTTGGCAAATGGTTCATATATATGACAGTTGTTGTATCCCAAGGTCATGTGATCTTTGTGCCCTTCTGACAAGCAAAGTCAATGGGGAAGCCAGGTTCACTTAACAACCAAGTTACTAACTTAACAACTGAGGCAAGAAAGGTCATAAAATGGGGCATAATTCACTTAACAAATGTTTAACATTTGTTAATTTAACATTTGTTAATTTAACAACAGAAAACTTGGGCTCAATTGTGGTCATAAGTCGAGGAATACCTCGACTTGTAGTCAAAATATACTACCAAAGTGCTTTATTTTATGGGTATTTTATAACACAATGTGATTTCTTACAAAGTGTTTTTTTTTAATTGCCACTAAACCTTTCATTTAATTCACACAAAAAGTTTGATAAATTGTGTTTATTGTCTTGTCCCTAAAAAGAGATTTCTAGATAAGAAATATTTCTAAAGGTTTTTTTAAAAAACAGTAACTGTATCTTATGAGAAAGTTTTAAAATTTTAAAAAGACTTTAAGACAAAATATGTATAATGTGATAAATATTTTGACAATATAAAAATATTTTAAGAGAGTTTAATCAGCTTACTGGGGAAAACCCAGAAAATATTTTGCTTTAATATTATTTCAATCCCATACAGACACAAAAACAAATCTGCTTAACCCAATGACATTCAAATTATTTGTGACAATGTAATATACCAAAGCAATTGAATAATATCATAAATGCATTTCATTGTGGCACTATTATTATACAAATGGGAATATTGGTGACATTCAAACTCTACTTTGAAGCCTTCAATTTGGGAGAACATAATGAATAGTAATTGTAGTTAACTTGCAAACATTTTTAACTCTTTCTTCTTCCACAGAAAAAATGGTAACTTGTAAAACAAAGAAAATTTAAAAATGTGGGCCACTGCTTTTGTTCGAACCTTGTCTTTTGTTTGTAACTAAAAATATTAAACTTCAAAGTGCTACACATAAAATTGATTATTTTACAACAGACTTGATAGAAATGCTGGATTTATAACTTCATCCTCTGATTTGTTTTATTTTCTATGATTGATAGGAAGGATAGGTAGTTTGTTAAGGTAGTTGAAGGTCTGTAAACTTCACAGAAGAAATATCTTAAGTCATAAGGTACAAACAGCAGCTATTAAAAATAGCTCGTATTTTCTGAGACAATAGATTTTTAGCAAGATTTCAAACTCATATGATAGATAAATTTTGTTTCCCTTATAATTTAAGGTGTTGGGTTTTGTTTTGTTTTGTTTTTTTACCTTTAAAGCCTTAAACAGCTCAAGGGCTGATTATCTAAGGATCAACTATCTCAGTAGGAACTTGCCCAAACATTAAGGTCAACAAGAGAACCGGTCAGAAAGATAGCCTCAAGTCTTTTCAGTTTGGCAGACAAGAGAGATGGGGTCTTGTCTTGCAGTGAGGTGTGAAGTGTTCTCCCTTGGAAGGTGTTCTCCTGCTGATCCCACTTTTAGGAAGAAAACTAAGATTTTTCTCATTAATTAGTTTTCTGGTGTTTTGTTTTCAGTCTGATTTAGTCGATAGTAATTTTAACTCTTTCAGAATTCAGAGAGAGTACATAAAATCATCTGCTACAATGTCCTACCAGTCAATGAATACTTCAGCTTCAACCAAAATAATACAAGAGCATACAATAGATACAAACTCATAGTGAACTGATCCAAACTCGATTGCAGAAAATATGACTTCAGTAACAGAGTGGTCAATGCCTGGAATGCACTACCTGACTCTGTAGTTTCTTCCCCAAACCCCCAAAACTTAAACCTTAGACTGTCTACTGTAGACCTCACCCCATTCCTAAGAGCTCTTTAAGGGGTGTGCTTAAGCGCACCAGCATGCCCACTGTCCCTGTCCTAATGTTTCCTTTATTCATATCCATCTCATGTATTCATAATTATGTTTACACTTGTATCTGTTATCAAATACCTGCTTGATGAAATACATAAATAAAATAAAAAATAAAATAAAAAATGGAGACAAAAAGTTGAGTTATCTTGGGCACATAGATGGAATACCGTGTTTCCCCCAAAATAAGACCCCGTCTTATATTTTTTTGAACCTTGAAATAAGCACTTGGCCTTATTGCCATGTGCTCAAAAGCCCAATTGGGCTTATTATCAGGGGATGTCTTATTTTGGGGAAAACAGGGTACCTATATTATTATGGTCAGTTGTACAGTCAGTCAGACATTTAGACTGGATTTGGCATTTTTATACACTTATTAAATGGGTAAAATTCTGAGAGAAATTGGAAATTAGATTTTAGAATATAGAAAACTTGATTTTTATTTCCAAGAGGCTCAGACCAAATTCTATGACAGTTGCCTAAAACAAAGAGGGTTTTTTTTTCTTCCCAACCAGTTTTCAAGATTTATAATGATGAGTGTGATAGATTTACAAGAATTCTAGAAAGTGAATTATTTTCAATTTAGTGAAATTCCCATGTGTGTTAGAATTATGACTTTCTGATTTCCTTTTTAACAGCCTTACAATGAACTTGGCAAAAAGCATAATAGGGAAATTGTAGCTAGCTGCTACATAATGGTTGCTTAAATCTTGAAAGATTTCTATCTGTCAGAACAAATAACTCTATCTTATTAGCATAAAAGAAGTAGGTTTAAAATACAATCCCTCTTTCCTATTGAGCATGAACAATAGACTTTGATTGATATTAGTTATGTTTGGGAATAAACAATTGGCTTTGATTAACATTATAAATGTTATATTGTGTAGATCAGAAAACTGGGACTAAATATTAAAACTTTCACAATCTTTATGCAACATTTTTATTCTCACTGTCAGCCCTTCAAGATGGATCAGGAAACAAACATCACAAAAGTTACTGAATTCTACTTGTAGGGAATAGTAACAGAATCTTGAAAACCAAAGAGAAATAAGGTGGGCTTTTCCTGAATTTCTTTTTCATCTTCTCTTCTTTCCTTGGGTCAGACAAATTTGTATTTAAACATTTTCTTATTATTTCTTCAAGTGTCTCTCCATACTCCTTTACACTAACCTTTAGTTATTGTTTTTGTGTAACTAGTGTTAAAAGCTTTAAGTTTTTCTGTAGCACTAAAAGCCTCAGACATTTTGCTTTGTACAAATATTTATTTTGATATAAAAAGTATTAATCTACTAGGCAAATTTAGTCTAAAAGAAAATGATTAAAAAATTAAACTTTGCCACCGTATTTCTCTATGGTGGTATTGGTAATCTTCAATAAAATGTTCCAATAGACAAAGGTTCAAAGGGATTTAATTCAAATATTTTCAACTTTATGTATCAATTTGGGTTTTGTTTTTAAAAAGAAAGTTATTCTACATTTATTTCGGGATGGCTGTTTATGCTAAGCATCATGATTAGGTTCAATTTATGAATCAGTACTCTATATTGAATCTATTTCCAACATTAAACTTAATTGGAATGGTTTAAAGCTCTTGTTCTCTTTTTTATGTGTCAGCTTTATTTAAATGAATCATCATTTTTTAATATAGTGCCATATACATTTTGTCCTCGAAGAGTAAAATCTATTTTTGTTCATTCATTACCAGTGATCTTTTCAACAAATTATTTATAATACATTCATTATTAATTAGCTTTTCATTCTTATACATGTTTTAGTCATCATAATTATTAAACCTTGACAAGATTCTCCCCCACCCTGCATCCATGGGATACATTACTTTCTGTGAAAAAGGGAGTATTTCTCTTACAAAAAAACCATACAGGTAATCCTTGATTTACAACCATTCATTTACTGATCATTCAAAGTTATGATAGCGCTGAAAAAAAGTGACTTATGACAATTTATCACACTTATAACCGTTGCATCACCCCCATGTCACATGATCAAAATTCAGATGCTTGGAAACTGGCATGTATGTTACTAACTCAACAATGATAGTGATTCACCTATCTGGGGGGGAGTTTAAATTGATTTTAAACTGTTTAAATTTGGACTTTTAATTTCATATTGTTTTATTGTGCAATTGTGCATTTAATTGTTGTGAGCCGCCCTGAGTCCGTTGGAGATAGGGCGGCATATAAATCACATTAAACTAAACTAAACTAAACAACTGTGGCAAGAAAGGCTGAGAAATAGGCCAAAATTCACTTAACAACTATCTTGCTTAGCAAAGGAACATTTGGGTGCAATTGTGGTCATAAATTGATAACTATTTGTCCTGGGGGGAAAAGGGAGATTATCCTGTTTTGGAGACTTCCAGTGGCAACTCCTCTGAACACCTGATCATTCTAGCAAACATTTCAGAAATAAAACCTCCATATTGCTGTAAAGTAAAGGTATCCCTCAAATGTTCCCTGCAAATTCTGAATGTGCCCCCCATGTAAAGCTCTCCAATTTCACAGATAGATATAACATTTGGTTTTAAAATCAGATTTTTTGTGGGGGGGTGTATATTGCATGTATACACCCCCCACAAGCATCTATCTGTGTGATGTGTATTTGTATACTGAACATATGTTGATAGATAGATTGGGTATCTATTATTGTGTATGCAATACAATAGAAGTCTGTTCCTAACCATAATGAAATCAAAATGATGAAATGTGCATTGTGACCCCATAACAGAAGTTCTGTTTTTTCATACTTATATCACAACATCTCACATATTTAAGTCATATTTTGTCATTACCCTACTTTGCCAACATCCTTATCATCATCAAACAATTCAGAATAGACTACTTCAAGTAGAGTTCTTATTGGTCTATGATTCTTAGACATTCTTGTTCTTTCCCCTTTTTAATGTATCTGTATGTAATAGTTTTCTTCTATCTCTTTTTCTAAGACATTTTTCTAAGCTTTATTTTTTTTTATTTACAACCCATTGATCTTTCAAGCAAATGGACCATTAGTCTTTCATTTGTTTTAAATATGATCCACTTCACTTATATGTAAGTGAAATGACAGCAGGACTTTGCCTATTGACCTCGTTCTTGATTTTCACATATTCTATAAAAGAAAAATATCTAAATATGCAGGTTTTCTGATTTAAAGTCTTACCTTTGGACAGTTTATCCATGAATTCCTTTCATACAGATGTGTTTATTCTGAGCTATCTACTCATGTGGGACAATGTCTCAAATACTCAGGTCACCTGTTTATTTCAGTATCCTTCGGGACTAAAACAAATGTTTTTCTGCATTATTAATTCCTTGACTGTATTATAAGTTTATTTTAACATACAATTTTGCACTATAATAGGCTTTCTCCCCCCTCCCCTCTTCTTTACATGATGTGACGTAGTTCTGCAATTCTAGTTTTATGTGACAGTGGGAATGTTTATTGACAGTGGGCTGGCAATTGAATGGCTAGTTGTACTTCCAGTCATCACTAAGATAATAGAATATTTTATCTCAAGAACTGGAAACATCTGAAAACACAGCAAATTGCTCTAAATAAATAAATTATTCTTGAATTTTCATGATATTGAAAACATTTTCCTTAGAATTGTAGTCAATGCAGAAATATTTGCTTTAATTTCCTGTTCATGGTAATCATTAATGTCAAAAGTATACAATCAAATGTTTCAAGGGGATGTGTACTATTGCGCTATATAGACACTGTGTAAATCCTGTTATATAACTTGTATTCAATAGATTTCACTACCAGTAGAGATATTATTTGCCTTTGGAACAATCCAAAATAGTTAGTATTTAAAATAACCCACTCTAAATTTGGATACAAAATTCCCTCCCTCAATATACTGTATATAAAATGGGTAGCACAATTCTATTCTCCGAAATGGAAAAATTAAATGACTACCATAAATAAAGCTTACAAGACAATCAAAGATAATGATGTTACATTTAAACATCTTTTCAAAGCTGATTTTTTTTTAAAAAAAAAATGTAGTTATAACATGATCTGGGAAATTTGCCAAGCTTTAGTAATTCTCCAAAAGCCATAACCAAATCTAATTTCATGTTTAATAAAAACACAGTGAATTTTTCCTGATGTAGAATATGTATCAATTTTTAGAACAGTTCCTGTCTTACACTTCTTTGTCTCATTCAGCAAAAAGGTAAAGGTAAAGGTTTCCCCTGTCCAGTTGTGTCAGACTCTAGGGCAGGGGTATCCAAATCAAGGCCTGCCCATGGGGTGATTAGATCTGGCCCATGGGGCCGCTCTGGGAGCAGTGAAGGACCAGCCTGTGGTGCCTGTGGTGTCTCTGCCAGTGAAAATGGATCTCAGGAGGGCCATGGGTGGCCCCCTTGGCTCCATTTTCACTGGCAGAAGGCTAGCAAAACAAACTAAAAGCAAAACCAAACAAAAGGAGAAGTGTTTCCCCTTTTGCATTTGAGCATCCAAGAAGGGACAGAAAAGGAGAAAGGGAAAGAGGAAAGAAAAGGAAAAAGATGGGAAGATGGGAAGAGAGTAAGGGAGGAAAAAGAACAAAAGAGGGGAAGGAAGAAGAAAGGAGAAGGAAGAGAGAAGGAAAAAGAAGAAAAGGAAGGAAGGAAGGAAGGAAGGAAGGAAGGAAGGAAGGAAGGAAGGAAGGAAGGAAGGAGATTATAATGAGGGAGAAAGAGGGTCTGAGGAAGTCCTGCCTTAGCACTGGGCCACCAGCAGCCCTGCTGCCCTTTTGCCATCCCCTTGTCTCTTCCTCCTGACCTCTCCTGGTGGTCTCCCATCCTACCACTGAAAATGCTTTGGTTACAAAGCCAGGTCTCCTCATGTTGAGAGGAAGTGGGCTTGCCTCTGATCCACACACTTTGCCCTCTCACACACATCATGAGCAACCTGGGAATAGAGAGCAAGAAAAGCAACAGCAACAGCCTTGAGGAGGTCACTCCTTCAGGAAAGTGGAGCTGGGCTGAACTGGGAGCTTGAGGGCCAGGCTGGGCACTTGCCCTCTACTGCCTAGGGCTCTGGACAGCCTGCGCTGCCATCAAGGGGTCCTCCGTGTGGCTGACAAGGCTCCACTGGAGGACAAGGGTTTGGCACTCACCGTGGTCTCGCCTTCCTCTGCTGGAGGCAGCCACAGGTGTCCCCAACATGAGTGATGTTGAACTGGCCATGCCCACCCCAGCCATGCCCACCTGCCACCCCCCAGGTCAAATACAACCCTAATGCGGCCTTCAATGAAAATGAGTTTGACACCCCCTGCTCTAGGGGGTGGTGTTTATGTCTGTTTCTTAGATTAAGGAGCCAGCATTATCTGAAGACACTTGGTCATGTGGCCAGTATGACAATATGCCAAGGTGCACAGAACACTGTTACCTTTCCACCAAAGTGATACCTATTTATTCTACTCTCATTTGCATGCTTTTGAACTGCTAGGTTTGCAGGAGCTGGAGCAAATAATGGGAACTCACCCCATCGTGAAGTGTCCAAGTCTTGAACCAGACTGTCAGCTTTCCAGCTGACAAGCTCAGTGTCTTTAAGCACTGAGCCATCACACCCCATTCACCAAATTTTATTCAACAAATCCCACTGAAATTGGTCAGTTCCCCTTTAATAAGGAAAAAAAAGTGCATTAGACTCATATGCTGAATCACACTGTGAGGTAGAAAATGGGGTGAGGGACATACTTTTCATTCTCTGTTCTTTGTTCCTTGCATCTGCAGCATAGAATGTGTCTTACCAAAATCTTTTCTGGAATTGGATACCACATGGTTAAAATCTATATTACATAGGTATCAATTTTCCAGTCTTTTAAAAAATGAAAATGACTCCACATAACTAACTTTCACCTGTCATTTTTCGGTGACAAAGACAGTCCTTATAATTGGATTTATATTTCACAATTTCAGCAACTTCAAAAAAGATTTAATAGACTGCTTTAAAACAACAACCACATATGATGAATAATAATTATTAGCCCTGTGAAGATCTGCAGTGGGTGAAATCAGTTCAACACAAATTCAATTGAATCTTGCCATCAAAGTAGATTCACAAACCGAGGCAGAAATCTCCTTCAATATATTGAATGGAATTGAGTAGCTGGAAAGAGCTTGGTAGATTTTGTGCACTTTCTTTTGCTTTGGGGGTTAATTTAGACAACATGCAGTGTTACAAGTATGCTTCCATACACAATATATGAAGAACACTATGAGTGGATTGAGTGGTGCGATGGCCTTTCTGACATAAGTAGCCAGCCCCTGTGTTTTAGTATTTTTTAAAAAACTAGTTATTGGGGCGGGGGGAAGGGGAGGAGGGGAGATTATATTCTTTGTTTTTCTGTCTCTACTCAGCTATGAGTTTTTTCCTCTCCAGCTAGGATTTGTTTGCTTGGAATGGTTCCAATTAAGAAAGAGAGATGGTGATAGAGTGAGCCTTGAGAGGTCCTTGGTGCTCTTTGAGCTTGGTTCTTTCTTGCAGATATTTCATTATCCAAACTAGGTAATATCATCAGTGCTTGTGCTATCAGACCAGTGATGGGTTTCAAAAATTTTTACTACCGGTTCTGTGGGTGTGGCTTGGTGGACATGGCATGGCTTGGTGGGCGTGGCTTGGTGGGTGTGGCAGGAGAAGGATACTGCAAAATCCCCATTTCCTCCCAATAAGCTGGGACTCGGGAGGCAGAGAATAGATGGGGGCGGGGCCACTCAGAGTTGGTATTTACCAGTTCTCTGAACTATTCAAAATTTCTGCTATCGGTTCTCCAGAACTTGTCAGAACCTGCTGAATACCACCTCTGTATCAGACACTAGCATTGATGATCATTACCTAGTTTGATAAGGAAACATCTGCAAGAAAACAACCAAGCTCAGAGAGCACCAAGAATCCTTCATTTCAACCCTGAGCTATAGCTAATCTGCTTTAGAATGAGGCTTGATTGAGTAAGAAGGTGAATGTGTAGGAGAATTTGTATGAGGTTACACAATCCTCTTTAAAATCCAGCCATTTTTAAAATATCTCCTTGAAACGTGTCAGTGTGCTACAGTTGGAGATCACTGCTTCGCCATCCACGTAAAAGGGGAGACCCCAAGTAACAAGCTGTTCTTTTTTAAGTCCATTAGCCTTTACAGCACTGAGGGAAACAATGGAACTATCATTCAGGGAGGAAGTTGGTGCAATATAGAGACAGCTACAGGCAAAAGAGAAGGACTGCATCCATTTCATTCTGAGCTTCCTTCCTACTCCATCAGTGGGCCGCCTATGCCAGTGGTGGGATTCAGCCAGTTCTGTCCGAATCGCATGAACTGGTAGGTGGCTCAGTGCTAAGCTTGTCGATCAGAAAGGTCAGCAATTCGAATCCCTAGTATAGGTTTCCTGTGTGAGCAGGGGGTTAGACTAGATTACCTCCAAGATCCCTTCCAACTCTGTTACTGTTACTTTGAGAGGCGACTGCTGGAGGCTCTGGCCACCCACCCATCCACCCAGACATAATGCGAGACTATTGCTCATGCACACGCTCACATTTGCAAACCAGTAGGGAAGGTAAATGAATCCCACTTCTGACCTGCGCCATCAGTATGTAGAAGAAGACATGATCCTCATGCATTGCATGGGAACATTTCAAACGTGTCTTTGATTCTTTGCTTCCCTGAAGCACAGCATTCACTAGGTCAAAGACAGTAGGTATTTGAATGCAACAGCCATAATGCTGCATTGTTTGGGGCAGGTAAAGCAGTCCACCCTACAGACAATGTCTTCCAGTACTCTCCTTACTGGCCATGGGCAGAGAAAATGACATCCGTGGTTGGGGTTAAGTCATTCAACCATCAGCTGTAGACAATGAAGAGACATCTATTGCTGCCTACTTTTCTGAAGAACTGAAGCAATGTAAGTCGCTTTGTAGAGTGCTGGGCTGTCAGAACCTAGAAATGGCAGAAACACCCTTCATGCCTACCAGCTAGCATGAGAACCTCCTATCACCACTACCTGTAACTTGAGATAAGAGAGCAACTAGTGTTTCTGAAAGGGAATTTCTCACTTGTGATATAGGTTCCACTGTTTTCTGCTGCATGCTGCTGGTTTCTTGCTGTTGCTGTTGTTATTGTTTGGCTTGCTCTGCATCTGTTCAATCAAAGTTTCTCAATTTTATCCATGCAGGCTGTTGCATTGGTTTCAAACAGGTCTTCTACTTTCTATTATCACCAGTATTAGCTGGCCTAAAGGCATAAGGTTTGGCTTAGACTTTAAACAATATCTCAACTCTGCATGTATTAATATGGAGGTTGTTGGAAGAAATGTCCATCTGGGTTCACTTCCAAGTGGGAGAAAGACACTGGAAACTTGGAGGTTGATTTGGAAAGATGGTTTAATGGTGGACAGGACCACAAGGTTTGAGATCCTGGGCAATTGAGCACATGGGAAAGAGAGGGAGAGGGAGAGGGAGAGGGAGAGGGAGAGGGAGAGGGAGAGGGAGAGAGATTTATACCCTCTCTTGGGCCCCACCTTGGAGCTTCAGTTCCTGTGTAAGGGCAGATATCCTGATTGGTTGTCAGACTCCCATGGGGCCATGCAGGGGTAACTTTGTAGGTTGTCTTAAGTCCCAGGCTTGGTTGAATCTTGGTTCAATCTTGGTTGATGAGGTAATGAAGCTAATCCTATCATGTCCTGAGGGTGAAGGTCTTAATCCCATTACCCTGGAGCTAAAGTGGGGAGCAGGGAGCTACTTTGTCTTTAAAAACATGTTTCTCCTTTTCTCATCCAGGGAATTATAATATTCTGCCTTTTTAATATTTCCTAGAATATTTCATTCTTCTAGGAGATGTGTGGGTGTTAACTTTCTTACAAGGTGAAGCACCTTTAGTTTTGCAGCCCAAAGTTCATAACATCTGAAAATAGAGTTGGTTAAATCCTAATCAGGCCTTGACTTATGACACAATTGAAACCAGAATTTCCATCATAAGTCATTGTGGTCATAAGTCAAGTCAGGCCCAATTTTACAATAATTTATATGATAGTCGTTAAACAAATCACCATTTGTTAAATGAATCAGTTTGTTAAGCGAATCACATGTTCATTACACTAATCTAGCTTTGCCAATGAATATTCTTTGTCATAAAGTGGCAAAAAAGTTCATAAATTGTGACTGCAGGATGCAGGATGCTGCACCCAGTTGTAAATGTGAGCCAGTTTCCAAGCATTCAAATTACCATCATGTGGCCCCATAACAGCCATAAGTGTGAGTATAGGACATAAGTCACATTTTCCAAAGCTGTCATAACTTTAAACCATTGTTAAATGAAAGTTGTAGGTCAAGGACTACCTGTAACCTTCTCTTGTCTGGATACATCTTTCCTTTGCCTTTGCTGTTCAGATTCCTTGCTTTAAGAAAGGTTCCATGCAGTCAATTATAAGTTTTATAAAAGTTCAGGAAGGATAGAAAAAGAAGACTTTATTTGCCTGTGGCAGGTATAAATCTCAACACTCAATGAATGGGTTGGCCCCAAATGCACACTGCTGTTGTAAAGAAGGATAATGGCCCTTAATTACTATGCTAATGCTTTGCTTTCTTTTAAATAGTGGCAGGGTAATGGGTCTTGTCTCTTAAAATGTGCTATGTTTAGGGAAGGTTTGCAATAATGGGTTTTGTATATTGTTTTTTTTAAAAGACAAAAGTATACTCAAAAGTTTGCTTTCCTCCTCTTTGAAAGTATTAACCGAAGTTGGTTACTACTAAGCACGCCCCTAAGTTACAACTTCTTTGTGTCTCTTGCCAGACCACTTTGTCTCTCCCCACTAACTGTCCATGATCAGTCCAATATGTGGATAGTTGGGTAAGTCCTTGTTATTTATTTCACTACCTGTCAATTCCCTGCCCTATCAACCTCCTTCATCACTTGCCTTTTCCTTTTGTTCTGAACAGATGGTATTTTCTGTCTCCCCGAGTGACTGTTCCCTAGCTGTCCATCAAAGCCTATCATACTTACCTGCTACACCACATGACATAATCTCCCAATTTTAAAAGATTTGCCAGCCTTCCACTGCCAACCTTTCTCTATCTCCCTGTGGCCATTGCATTGTGATGGGCTGCTGAATTGCAAAGGACAAGTAAATGGGTGTCATTTCTTGCTTCCCTCCTGATGCTTACTGCCACTGCCTAGCAAGCGTCCCAGTCAGATAGATTGGCACTTTTCTTCACTGCACCAGCTGCTTCACTTCTGCTTGCATGTTACAACTGGCACAATTTTCTAGATCTAATTGTCTGGCCTTTTTTCTCTATAAGTCATCTAATTTTTCTCACTCCACCACTTCCCCTTCTGATTCTTCTACCATTCACTAGAATAATATGGCAAAAACCTTCCAACTTGAATAGATCATTACTTATAGTTTCTGTGACACCTGATAACATCTACCAGTCTGTCTCCATTTCTTCACTACTCACCAGTTCCATTTTGCACAGTCTCCTCAATTATATCATATACAGTAGGGGTGAAATCTACTTACCTTCCCGGTTCAGAAGTGCAAGTGCAACCGGTAAATCTACTTACCGGTTCAGAAGTGCACGTGCGATGCGGTCAGACCCTCTGCGCATGCGCAAACCGTTCTGTGCATGCACAGAGGGTAAAAAACAGGTTACTTCCTGGTTAAAATCAGGAAGTAATGATGACCGGGTGTGTGGGTGGAGCCTCGCGCTGCCCTCACTACCGGTTCTCCAAACCATCCGCTGCCATCACTACAAGTTTGGCTGAATTGGTCCAAACCAGTAATATTTCACCCCTGATATACAGGTAGTCCTTGATTTACAACCATAAGGGAACCCATTATGGTTGTAAATCATACTGAGCGTTATGTGACCATTCCTGATTTTGTGACCTTTTTTGTGGTGGTGTTGACTGATGGATGCCCCAAGCTTTTTACATGCAAAGATACCAACCTGAACAAGGTTCTGTACATTTTTGTTTCTAGGACTTTTTGCAACTTCAGTTACTTGAGCAAGGTCACTGTGTTTTAACGATTTTCTCTTTTACTAGAAAAGAAAGAAAATAGCAGCAAGCTTATCAAGCTTCTTTGATCAGATAATGTTTACTTCTCTTTTGTTCTGGCCAGCACTGCTTGAAAAAGGGTGATTTTTAACTCCATAGTCAATTTTTAATATTTGTACTGATTAATTAGTCTAATTACTATTTCACTAGATTTTTTTCTAAATTTCATTCTTTTTTTATTCAGAACAATCTGCCAACATGTAGCCACACAAAAGGCTAAATCAATCTTTCTGGGAGCATTGTACAACCTCGCCTATCACTTCACTAAATGTCCCTTTATATTGAGATAAATCAGAGAATTGATTAAGCATTGATGTTCTCATAGAAACTGAACATTTTTTTGTGGCGCTGAGAACTTGAATGGAACTTGTGAAGGGTTAAGATTGGATGAATCTGCCACTCTCAATCTCGACCTCTTTCCATCTTTCCCTATAGAAATTTGCAATTTTGGGATAATAAGTTATTTATTTTGAACAATGAAGGAGGCAAAATTCTTTATTTTATTTTATTTATCACATTTGTATAGCCCCCCATCTTCATATAGTGATTCTGGGTATGTATATAATAAAAGAAAAAATATAAAAGCATTTAATATCCCAATTTAAATTAAAATTTTAAAAAATGCGATAAAAAGGAAAAGAAAACAAAATGGTGTCAAAGCATACAGAGATTGCATCAATTAACTATCGTAAGCCATCAGAAATGTTCTACTCTTTCATAACAACTTAGGTCCTACCTGATGAAATGCCCTAACAAATGGTATCCACAGCATGCCTCCTCCAGAACTTGCTGAGATGAGTACATGTAAGTGGGGCGAAGCAGTTCCTCAAATAACCCTTTAAAGCCAAGTAGTGCTTCAAAGCTCATAACCAGCATTTTGAATTGGATCCAGAAGCAAACTGCTCTCCAATGCAGTTTGCAAAGAGGTGTAATAAGTTTCTATCAATCTCAGCTTTCAGCACTGCCCTGCCATTCTGCTCTTCCTGTGGCTCTTTTTGGAGAAGACTGAGCCAAAATAAGAGTTATGTAGTTAACATCTTATCTGTTCTATCTTATCTGTTTACCTTTCCCATCTTCATGGAATGGCTGCTATACAAGATTTTTTTTCTCTTCCAATTAGTTTGAAAAGAAGCCCTTTGTTCTTGTTGTGTTTAACTCTTTACTCTTAGCATGTGCTTTCCAGATACTACAGTTCTAACTGTATGTCCACATCCTTGATAATCTGGTCCTCTTTCCTTTTGCTTTATCTTTTTGTTTTCATAACTTCACTAAGCCTCTTTTGGTGAAATCCATTTTTCCTCTAGTCAAAATTTATTACTATTGCACTTTTAATGTCAAATGTTTTTGGAGCTCCTAACCATATTGAGAGGGGTGCAGTGGCTCAGTAGCTAAAACACTGAGCTTGTCAATCGAAAGGTCAGCAGTTCAGTGGTTCGAATCCCTATTGCCACATAACCGGATGAACTCCCGTTACTTGTCCCAGCTTCTGCCAACCTAGCAGTTCGAAAGCATGTAAAAAATGCAAGTAGAAAAATAGGGACCACCTTGGTGGGAAGGTAACAGTGTTCCGTGCATCTTTGGCATTTAGTCATGCCGGCCACATGACCATGGAGATGTCTTCGGACAGCGCTGGCTCTTTGGCTTTGAAACGGAGATGAGCACTGCCCCCTAGAGTCAGGAATGACTAGCACATATGTGTGAGGTGAACCTTTACATTTACCTTTAACCATGTTGAATTCCCCTTGCTACAGAAGTTTACTTATCATTTATTAAAGTCCACTTTTTTGAAGTCTAAGGTGCACATTTGACTACGTTTAGCTTTTGGTCAAAGAAATTACAGTTAAGTTTCTCACCCTGCCTAAAGCTGCAGTATTTTTTAAGAAATAGTACACAAATTATTATTTTGCAGCTTGTGTCATAATAGGTTCAGATTTTTCAAGCATCGCTCTTTATCTCCTAGAGCTGATTTCACGCACCTTATGAAACAGAAAATATAGACCGCTAAGAGGACCGATAGTATCTGAATCTAATTTGAGCTAATACCAATTGAAAAGCTGAAAAAGAAAATGCAAACACTTGCAAGATAGAACTCCTCTCAACTGTATCTTCAAAACCCATTTCAATTCTACCCTGCAGCTTATTCATTCAACTGTTACATTAGTAAAGCTAGACTTTCTCACTTGCAGACTTCAAGCAGAGAGTAATGGCACACCAAAGTTGTAAAAAATATTTGCATAATGCAGACTAAATATTTCAGGGATATGATATAGGCAAAGGGCAAGGCTCTTAATGTTGATAAATAACACGCAGCATATTTGTCAATAATATGTTTGCACTGTGATAGGATCCAAATAAATTATTTCAAGAGTTCATTTTTACGAGACTTATGGAAAGATAAAAAAGGGTCCTGTGACAATTATTTAGCGACCTACTCTTATATGAAAAAATTGCTTCGCTTAGTGTGAGACAAAGCTAGCTGGATTGACTTCTTTGGAGCTCTAGAAAGGCATAAGCAACTTTTTATTTTCTGATACATGAGCATAGTAAAAAAAAAAGAAAGAGAGATGAAAATTATGATATAGGAACACAAAATAAGGAAACAAATCATGTGAGCATGTTTTGAATATTTAAAGTAAACTAAATATCAAGTGTCTAAATTGGAACTTGAGGCCATGTCAAACAACCCTTTTGTTTCCTCAGTTTCAATTGACTGTACATTCCAAAACACTGGAAATACTTAAGAATAATTCTTTATCGTGTTGCCCTAAAAATAAGACCTCCTTGGAAAATAAGCCCTACCCCGAAAATAAACCTCCTCTGAAAATAAGCCCTCCCTGAAAATAAGCCCTCCCCAAAAATATTTAAACACATACATACCCAGTCTGGTTAGGGTTACAGAGACAGAGCTGGAAATCAGGTAAGACAGCAAGAGGAGTCCTGTCTTGCTCCATGCACCCCTAAATAATAAGACCTCCCCAAAAATAAGGCCAAGCACTTATTTCAGGGTTCAAAAAAATATAAGATAGGGTCTTATTTTTGGGAAAACATGGTAGTTCAACTCAACAGCAATAATTCTGTTCAAAGTCTCTCTATTTTACTTAACTCTCCAACCAAGGAAACCAATCAATATGAAAGCCTGCTTAATATTTTTATGGTTTCAAGTGTATACATGTATACATATAATATAGGATCTGTGCAATCCTCAAATGAAGTCCTGTTGTAGGAAGAGTGCAGAAAAAACTTAAGGGACAGAACTTCCAACCTTGCCTCAGACCCCACAGGCATTCTCAGAAACTCACAAAGGTAGAAGTCCAATTATTTTGGGGAAGGGCTGATTTTCCTGGACAGCAAAAAAAAAAAAAAAAAAAAAAAAGAATAAACCAAAGAGAACGATCTTATGGTAAGAGGTGGGTAGAACTTCCCGGTTTTGGGGGGGGGGGTAAAAGGGGAAAACAGTGAGATATTATAAAAATGTACGCAAATGATGAAATAAGAATAAATAATAATTGAATAAGAAATTGAAATAAGAATAAAGATAATTAGAAAATTGGGGCTGCTTGAATACCACTTTAGATTGAAATGAAAAGGGAAACAACAGGAGAGAGGGGAAGGAGTAGAAGGAGTAGAAAGAGAGGAGGGGAGAAAAGAGGAGAGGAAATGAGAAAGAAGAAAGAGAAAAGAAGAGGAAGAAAAGGGAAGGGAAAGAGGAGTAGAAGAGAAGGTTAGAAGGGGGGAAGAAGAGAGGAGTGGGGAAAGAGAAGGAGAAGTGGATCCGGCAATATTGGCCAACTATTGTCCTGTCTCCAACCTTCGCTTTATGGCGAAGGTTGTTGAGAGTGTGGTCGTGCGACAGTTTCCACAATTCCTGGAGGAAACATCTTATCTAGATCCGTTCCAGTTGGGTTTCAGGTCTGGGCACAGCACGGAAACGGCATTGGTCGCGTTGGTTGATGATCTCTGGAGGGCTCGGGACAGGGGTTGCTCCTCTGTTCTGGTCCTGTTAGACCTCTCAGCGGCTTTTGATACCATCGACCATGGTATCATGCTGCACCGGCTGTAAGAGTTGGGAGTGGGAGGCACCATATTGCTGTGGTTCTCCTCCTTTCTCTCCGACCGGTCGCAGTTTGTGTTGGCAGGGGGGCAGAGGTCGACCTCGTGGCCTCTCGTCTGTGGAGTACCGCAGGGATCGGTCCTCTCGCCCCTTCTGTTCAACATTTATGTGAAGCCGCTGGGCGAGATCATCCGTGGCTTCGGGGTGAGATACCATCAGTACGTTGATGACACCCAGCTGTACATCTCCACCCCAGGCCACCCCAACGATGCCCTTGAAGTGATGTCTCAGTGCCTGGAGGCTGTGCGGATCTGGATGGGGAGGAACAGGCTCAGGCTCAACCCTTCCAAGACTGAGTGGCTGTGGCTCCTGGCATCCCGATATAGTCAGTTGACTCCATCACTGACTATTGGGGGCGAGTCCTTGGCCCCCACAGAAAGGGCTCGCAATCTGGGAGTCCTCCTGGATATGCAGCTGTCCTTGGAGGAACATCTGACGGCTGTAACCAGGGGGACCTTTTATCAGGTTCGCCTGATTTGCCAGTTGCGGCCCTTTCTTGATCGGGATTCCTTGTGCACAGTCACTCATGCCCTCGTCACCTCTCACCTTGACTACTGCAATGCTCTCTACATGGGGCTCCCCTTGAGGGGCACCCGGAGGCTCCAGCTGGTCCAGAACGCAGCAGTGCGGGTAGTGATGGGAGCAGCATGGCGTTCCCATATAACACCACTCCTGCGCGAGCTGCACTGGCTCCCGGTGGTCTTCCAGGTGCGCTTCAAGGTGTTGGTTATCACCTTTAAAGCGCTCCATGGCATAGGGCCTAGCTATCTGCTACCAAAGACCTCCCATCGACCCGTGCGCTCCCACAGAGAGGGCCTCCTCAGGGTGCCATCAGCCAAACAATGTAGGCTGGTGACCCCCAGTGGGAGAGCCTTCTCTGTGGGGGCACTTACCCTCTGGAATCAGTTGCCCCCAGAGATAAGGAGAATCCAAGACCTCAGTGCCTTCCGCCGTGCCCTTAAAACCCACTTTTTCCTCAAGCCGGGCTGGCTTAGGAAGAATTTTTTTTAATTTTTTTTAATTTTTTAAATGTTTAATTGGTTTGTGGTTTTTTAAATTTTGGGGCCAAATTTATATAGATTTTAATTGTTTTTAATATTTGTATTTCATGTTTTTAATTCTGGCTGTGCACCGCCCTGAGTCCTCAGGGAGAAGGGCGGTGTATAAATTGAAAATAAATAAAAAAAAATAAAAAAGTAAGAAAGAGAAGGAGAGAAAGAATGAAGGAAGTAGGAGAAGAGAGAGGAAGGAAGAGAAGAAGGAGAAGGAGAAGAAGAAAGGTTGGAATAAAGGTAAAGGTAAAAGAGCAGTCTCGAAAAAGTAAAAATGAAAAATGAAAGTTAAAAGAAAAGATGAATGAAAAATGATGAAATGACTGTACATGTAAATGTGTTTATGAGAAATAAAAATAAAAAAATGAAGCAAAAAAAGAACTTCCCTTTTGGCAGTAAGGTATTTAGAAAATGGAAAATGGAAACCCATTTTTTTAATAGTGAGAACATCTAAAATAGCTGTCCTGTGAAATCTCCTTCAGCATGCCCTCAAAACACCTAATGTGATTTCTGTCCACCAAAAGCTGCTTGCTTTTACTCTAGATCTTTTTTTAAAGCTGAAACATGCTTTTGGGTTTCTTAATTATTCTTTGCTGCAAAGATGCAAAAATTCTGTTCTCTCTCTGTGTATGTGCATGAGCGTGTGTGTGTGTGTGCATATATGCATTCTGCTCAGTTCCGTCTGGTTTGATTCTTGGAGACAAGCTGGATAAGTCCTTACAGTTTTCTAGGCAAGAAAACTTTTTTCCTCCAAGAAATTGTTTGCCATTGTCTCCTTCCTATGGCTGAGGGGAAAAAAAATAGTGTCTTAGGGTCACCTAACTAGCTTCATGCCCAAATCAGGACTAGAACTCACAGTCTCCTGGTTTCCAGCTTGATATCTCTCTCTCTCTCTCTCTCTCTCTCTCTCTCTCTCTCTCTCTCTCTCTCTCTCTCTCTCTCCCTCCCTCCCTCCCTCCCTCCCTCTCATACATGTACACATACATTTCATAGACTACATATTTGGAACATGATGTGTATTTGGACTACAATTTTGTTCTGATTTTTTTCAATCAAGTCACACTCCCAGTAATCTCACACTATTACACACAATTCTGGTTTTGGCTTGTTTATTTTAAGCCTCTAATTCCTTAATTGCTGCTGTAGACCTACGGCTACGGCAAAGAAAGCCTGGTTTGCTTAAAATCATTTTGTAAGTTAATGACAGATCTGAAAGCTATTAATTTATCTACCTCAGTCTGAATAAAAAAGAATAATAGCCTTCAAAGTTGATTGAAAAGATGTAAAACTTTAAGCATTGTTTGCTCTTACTGTCAGACAATAATAGTGAAAAGTATAACTCCTTGGGTTATATGTATAAGGTTATTGTAATCATTTTCCCTCTCCACATTTAATATATATTTTAATTAAAATGGCATAGGTAGATAACATTCTGAATTATAGTGTGGTTTCAGTAGTTCCTTATGGAACCTTCTTTGTTTGTACTACACACATGGAGTGTGGCAGGATTATTTTTCATTCATCAGGTAAACGAGCTGCAACTCAGTGGTAAGCACATTATTTAGACTGTACAATATGGAAACTTTCTCTGTGAGTTTCCTTTTGATGTATGTGGAATTGCTGATGCAATATTTTGGCTGTGTGATTGAGCAGTACAAATGCATACATTCTTCTCCTTCTGCCTAATAAAATTGCTGTGCTCTGCTTTTATTCCCCCAGATGAAACTTCTAGGCTGACACCTATTGTGAAAAGCATAATATCAATATAGATTTTAATAGAAAATAGAAGTGGATGTGAAATAGGCAACCCGATCCTGGGTATGTATATTCAGAAGTCATTCCCAGAAAGCTCAGTGGACTTGCTAAGTCAGTTAAATACGATTTCAGCTTTAATCATAATATCAATAATTAAATAGCTATTTATTATTGCATCAGTTTGATTGAAAATCTTTGCACACTGACTTGGAAATAAAGCCCCTTTAGATACATTCTATTCTTTGTTCCACATGAAATTGAGAACAGAACTATTTTCTCCAGGTAGGAGGCTCTTCTTTTGCCTTAAAAATCAGATATAATATCTTCTTGTAATTTGGCTGGGATGTGGTGGCTCGGAGGCTAAGATGCTGAGCTTGTCGATCAAAAGGTCGGCAGTTCAGCCGTTCAAATCCCTAGCACCACATAACGAAGAACCAGCGCTGTCCAAAGACGTCTCAATGGTCATGTGGCCGGCATGACTAAATGCCAAAGGCGCACAGAACGCTGTTACCTTCCCACCAAAGGTGGTCCCTATTTTTCTACTTGAATTTTTTACGTGCTTTCAAACTGCTAGTTTGGCAGAAGCTGGGACAAGTAACAGGAGCTCACCCTGTTATGCGGCACTAGGGAGTCAAACCACTGAACTGCTGATCTTTCGATAGAGAAGCTCAGCATCTTAGCCATTGAGCCACCTTGTCCCTCATAAAGTCTGATACCTAAGTACAAAAAAAATGGCATAAGGGCATATGTTTAGGAATAATGCATATAAAAGGAACCTTGGTGACTTTGTCGATCACAAGTTGCATAAGGTCAGCATTTCATTGGAGATGCTAAAAAAGAGAAATGCTACAGTATCTTGGGATTTATTTATTAAGAGAAGCATAGTGCCTAGATCACAAGAAGTAATTCTTCAGATCCCATTTGGAGTTCACTTCTGAATGCCAAACTTTAAAAAGTTCTTCAAGATCAGAGGATGCTACCAAGGATAAATTTAAATGAAGGATCTGGAAATCAAGCCCTGTGAACAATGATTACAGGATCTGAGTTTAGCCCAAAGAAATAACAATAACGGGGATATTAGTCTTCAAATATCTAAAAGATTGTTTTTTTTTATTGAAAAAGTTTTTCAAATACAGATTTTTCCCCCTTTTTTTATCCCCCCCTCCCCAACCCCCCCCTCACCCTCCCCTTCCCCTGTGACTTCTTCATAATAAAATCCAAATTCATAACAGATTATATCATACTTTACCATCCACTTACTCCCTCTCCATATACTGACCCTTTCTTTCTAGTAAAATTATCATATCCCCCTTATACTATACTATACTATACTATACATTTCAAAGTGACATTCTATTATAACATTATCTAATAACTCCTAATTTAACATAATAATATTATTATATCTCCCAATTTAGCGATTTCTGCTCATAATCTACCCTTTTACTACCCCCCATACGTGTATCTCTTAAGTCAAATCTTTTATGTATATTAATATAACATTTCAAAACAACCTTCCACTATAAGACTATATAGTAAATCCTAATTTAACATTTATTCAGTTCAGCTGCCCATTTCCTTCCCCCCGCATCGTTATATCTCTTAGTTCAAATCTTTTACATATATTCACATCTAAACATAATATCCCTTTTCTTTAAACTAAACAATCAATAACCTAACCTATCTCCACCCACTTTCCTACAAGACTACCATACTTAATTATTCTTAATATCTTTATTCTTCTGCCCACTCCACTAGAAAAATATTCCCTTATGTAAATAAAATCCTAAAAAAAAAAAAACTTTACGCTTGTAATCCATATAATATCTTCTGTAATGTCTTTCAGCTGGATGATAAACTCCATCGCCCATATTAGGGTAACATCGCATCCAAATTCCAACAGTATTTTCAGTATCTTCAGTTACCATCTGCCCCCATCAGTAACAAATATCTTCATATTGGGAAAAAAAAAAAAACCCACAACAACCACCCGAATGACTTTATATGTATATTCCATATAATGTCTATAGAGGTGTCTTTTATCCAGATTATTAATTCCAACCACCATAATAGGGTAACAACCAGATCTTCTGCGTGCCCCAATCCAGTAAATCTCTTGCCATATAACTCAGCATAAACGTAATATATTTATCAAGAAATCCAAAAAACGGAAAAGATATTTCCAATCCATTCGATTTAAGGCCCTTTTCACATCCCAAAAGTTCAGCACTGCAGAGATCTGTCACTCTCCTCAGGATAAAATAAACCAAAACTTTGCCCATTATCTTTTCATATATTCAGTCCTCTCATAAATAACTGGCATTACACTGTTGTTTAGTTGAAAAGTTTTTGTTTTTGTGAGACCTATTTCTTCTTTTCTTGACTTTTTGTGGGTTGGATCTCCATCCTGAATTCCTTTCTATAGATTGTGTATCGACTATTTGGTTTTCATGCTGATCTATAACTTGATCTTGTTGGTTTTGCTTTTGTGGCTTAAATCTTTCTGGTTCTATAAATTGTATATCAACTAATTGACTTCCATGCTGGTTTGTGTCTTGATAAATCATTACATTAGAATCCGGAACCGCCTCTCTTATATTAAATAGTCCAGCTGAGACCTCTGAGAGAGAATCCAAAAGCGGCTCATCTGTGGAGACCTCTGTGACTTGTTGTTTCTTAATTACTTCCATCTCCTTCTGCTTTTCTTGAGTTTCTGTCTCTTGTTGATTTTGCTTTTTAAGGACCTTGTAGTAAAATTCTTCCGCTTTTTCAACAGTATTTAACTGATATCTTACTCCTTGATATCTCAATATTATACCCATTGGGACATCCCACCTGAATAAAATATTTTGTTTTCTTAGCTCAGTCACCAAAAGTCCAAATTTCTTTCTATCTCTTAACATCTTAGGCAGCAATTCTTTATATATCCAAATTTTTCTCCCATACAGTTGTAGAGTAGAATTAAAGGATTTTTGCACAATATCATTTCTTATTTCTTTATCTGTAAAATAAATCACCACATCTCTAGGCAGTTGCCTTTGCTTTGCAATCCAAGAATTTACTCTATAGGCCTTATCAATTTTACAGGATACCTCCTCAGGATGAACCTTTAAGATCTCAGCCAAAACTTGAGCAGATATTTTTCTTAGATCATCACTGTTATTTTCCTGTAAGCCTCTGATTCTGATCGCAAATTCTGTAAGCCTGTATTGCATCATTACAACTTCTCTTTCAATTCCTTGCTTTATGTCTTCTGCATTGTAAGTCTCGTGACCAGCTTCCTCTTTGGACTTTATTTCTAAACTATTGTCTTGAATATTTATTAAACCCTTTTCAATTCTTAGTATTTTATTGTCCAAATTATAAATCTTATCATCAATTTCCTCCATTTTAGACTCTAGTAATTTAATGTTTATATCCAACTTTATAACAACTTCTGAAAAACCATTAGTCACTGTTACAATCTTTCGTTGCAAGTTATTATACTTTAGTTGTATCATTTCTTTAATTTCCTGCCTTAATTTTTCAAATTTCTGGTTCAGAGTCTCATGATATTTTGCCATTTCCTCCTGAAAATATTCTTTTAAATTAAAACCATTCTGCAAGGTCTGTAGGCTCAAAGCTTGTTCAATCAGTTGTGAGTGGGGGAGCACCCCCCCCGCTTGTCTATCAGGCTTTATAAGTTTTAACGCCATCCTGCCAGCAAACTCTTTTTTTCCCCCAAACAAGATTAAGCACAAAACTCCAAGAAGAAAGAGAGAAAGGAACTTAAAATAACTAATTTTCTTCCAAATTGTAGCCAGCACTATATATTCCGCTACTTTGTATCCATTACGGAAGGACTCTCACTTTCGGCTTTCTTCTACTTCCCAAGCCTCAGCGGTCGCCTTTTTAAAAAAATTTTCTCTTTCACTCTGAAATGCTTATAAATTCATTAAGGATACTTGCAATTTAGGGTCCCAAGTCCAAATCTCATTTTTTTTAATAAATCCATCTGTTAGATTCATTGGTTAATTCGGTTCCAGCACCTAGCTTTGCAAAAAAGCAGAGTTCTCCTGATGCCCGGAGCGATGGCGAGCGGGAATAGGGAGCCTCAACCTGCTCGTCCCCAAGAGTTAAAAAAAACCTCTGGGGACTTTGCAGAGGGCTCTACCTGCCCTCGCCTGCTCAGACTCACATTTCCGTCAGGAAATGGAGTTTTTTGAGCCGCCTTTCAGATGTAAAGGCGGCTCTTACAGGCAACGGGGCTGGCGGTCACGGAGAACCGTCTGGCAGCACCGGAAGCCAGACAGGAAGTCCTCTAAAAGATTGTTAAAAAGAAGAATGGTTAAATTTATTTATTTAATTTATTTATTTATTAAATTTATATACCGCCCTATATAACTCAGGGCGGTGAACAGCGAACGATAAAAATACATGTAATACAAACGTAAAAAAAAAAAACCAATTAAAATATACTAAACACTCTGGTCCTAGATAATTCAAGACATCCCAGTTTAAAATAAAATCAAAAGCAATATAAAGGGAAAGTTAAGCCAGGCCGGCCTGCTGAAACAGGAATGTTTTGAGGGCACGGCGGAAAGTGCGCAGATCCAGAATCTTCTGTATCTCTGGGGGGAGCTCATTCCAGATGGTGGGTGCCCTCACAGAAAAGGCTCTCCCCCTGGGGGCCGTCAGTCGACACTGTTTGGCTGACGGCACCCTGAGAAGCCCCTCTCTATGGGAGCGTACTGAGCGGTGAGAGGCTATTGGTGGCAGAAGGCGGTCTCGTAAGTACTCCGGTCCTAAGCCATGGAGCGCTCTAAACGTGGTAACTAAGACCTTGAAGCACACCTGGAAGACCACAGGGAGCCAGTGCAGCTCGTGCAGGAGGGGAGTCACATGGGAGCGCCATGCTGCTCCCATAACTACCCGCGCGGCCACATTCTGGACCAGCTGGAGCCTCCGGGTGCTCCTCAAGGGGAGCCCCATGTAGAGAGCATTACATTAGTCCAGGCATGAAGTAACGAGAGCATGAGTGACCATATTTAACGAGTCCCAATCCAGAAAGGGACGCAACTGGCAAATCAGGCAAACCTGATAAAAAGACTTCCTGGCCACAGCCGTCAAGTGTTCTTCTAAAGACAGCCGTGAGTCCAAGAGGACGCCTAAGTTGTGAACCCTCTCCGTGGGGGGCAATGACTCATTCCCAATAGTCAGTGATGGCACCAACTGACTATATCGGGATGTCAGAAACCACAGCCACTCCGTCTTGGATGGGTTGAGCCTGAGTCTGTTCTTCCCCATCCAGATCCGTACAGCCTCCAGGCACCAGGCAATAATATTTACTTATTATTGCTCTAGAATGTAGGACCAGAACAAACAAATGCATTAAAACAAAAAAGAAACAGGTTTGGGCTACACATCAGGAAAAAAAATAGGCTATACATCAGAAAATGTCAGCCAATGGAGCAGGCTGTACACAAAGTGAAAATATTGTCTGCTACGTCAGGGAATGGATAGTCATCTGTCAGAGGTTTTCTAAATAGATCCTATGCTGAGCAGGGGTTGGACCAGATAATCTCTAGAACCTTTCCAATTCTATGGTAAGGCTCTTACATCATTTCAGAATTAACTATGTATGCTTAAAACATCTGTCACAGTCAGCAGGTAAATCTTCATTCCACTGAGGGCAATAGATATGATGGAAAGTATTAATTTGAATCTAAATTTGCTCTGTGGTTCTTTAGGACTTCTTCCTGGATTCAAGACTGGTGAAATTCAATGCATCTCAACCCGTTTATGATCTTGATAAAAATATGGAATTGATTGCTATGTGAAATAAATCCCATACCAATAAGGCTTGCTGACTGATGGCAAGTATTTGCTACTGATCTCACTTTGCACTATTTCATTTTAGATCAATATCACTAAATTCATCATATAAGATATCAAAGTCAGGCTTTAAGTGTGTTTAAAACTGCAGGGCCTGCTTGATGATTAGTGTAGCTGAGATTCAGTCTGCTGGTTTTCAATCTTCATACTTTAAAAGAATTCCAATAAAGTTTCCAAACTCAGCATTAAAGATAATTAACTCTACTAAAAGATCTTTCAGGGAAGATTATATTAGCTGAGCATTTTTTCCACCTTTCTTGTCCCAGGAGTTTTTGCAAAGAGACATGTTTCATCCTGAACAATTGTCAGCTATATTAATTAAGAAAAGTTAGTCAAGTTGAAAGAAAACTGTGCTATAATATTAAGCTGGAAGTAGTGCTGGGAGATTTCAGAAACATCACCTTAGCATCTTTTGCATCCCTCTGGAAAAACTTGTTACTCATAATTTCTTCAAAGAGTCAATCTTGCAAATGTAATACAAGCAACAATATATGTTCCATCAGGGATATGGAAAGCAGGGTCACTTTGTCAGCGTAGGAGAAGACTGGCTCCATCAGAGAACCTGCACTGGAGAAAGGGTTTGATGCATTCTGAAGCTGAGATTTTACTCACTGAATATCCACCTCTTACAGAATTAGGTATACTCTAGTAACCACCCCATTTATTTTTTCCTGCTTTTAAAAAGTATAGTCTATCCCCCAAAATCATTATTCCTTCCTTCCTTCCTTCTTTCCTTCCTTCCTTCCTTCTTTCTTTCTTTCTTTCTTTCTTTTCTCCCCCCCCCTCTCTTTCTGTCTGTCTGTCTCTCTTTCTTCTTTTTAACATAAAATACTAGGTAATTTATATTAAGATACATTTATTTTGTTGTGATAATATATTATTCAACTGATACATACTTCATTGTTAGTGAAATCCCTGGCCAGATTTTCAATTTGTCTTCCAAGTTACTCTTACCTTTATCTTTGAGTTTCTACTTATATGCTGCATATGCAATAACATGGCCATGCATATAAAACTTATAATCCTTCTGTTTAAAAATTAAGGAGTCATATTAAATTCAAGATATTGCAATGTCTGAGAACTCATCTGTTTTATAAATTCACTATCATTCAGTAGAGATTTTGAAATGCCAGCTTCTGGATGATTTAGTGAAATGTTATATTTTTAAATTTAAGCTGATCTAACTTTGATCTTATATATAAGAAACATCAATCATATACTTCTGAATTTGCTGAAGTCAAATTGAAGAAACCAAAAAATAATTACATCTAAAAAAATCTGATGCACCATTGACTAAAAAGTTATTGGTATATGAGATATAACAAATGCTGTTTCATTCATCCATCTATGATATAATTGTATATCTCAATAATGATTGTCTTTTTGGGTGGATACATTCCTATTTAATTCAGGATTTAAGATCCTATTAAAATCTATTGCTGTGACAATATAGTCATACCAGATAATGTTTAAGTAATGAAAATGCTCATGGAATATTTTGGGGAACCTAAATTAGACTCATAAACATTGACTATAGTCCCAGTTATATCAACAATTTTAACAATTAGAATTAGCAAATGACCATTGATATCTATTATAACTTGTTGAACTGATAAAGAGAAATGTTTATGAATCAAAGTGGCAAGCCGCTTTACCATGATTGAATCATTGAAGTAAAATACACCTGTCCAACTCATAAACAAAGGGTGTATATCTTCTATTAGATGGGTCTATTCTAAAAAAATCAACATCAGCGTTTACAGATTTGAAAGGAAAAAGATATGTGCTAATAGGAGCTGGTTGATGTTGAGTTTTTTCTTTGTGGCAGGGGGGATGGGTCTGGGTAGATAAGGGAAATGGAAATGAGTTTTCCTTATGCCTAGTGTTCCCTTGCTATTTGTGTGCATAAATGTAACATTGTTCAACTTTGTTCCGATTGATATTTTGCTGGGGATCTTGCTTCCTAGCAGGCTGTGGCCTGAGGACCTTATCATCAGTTCTTTGTCATGGTCAGGTCAATCTGATTGCTTTTTAGTTTACCAGTACTCCTCCTCCTCATAGGAAGATAAGGCTTATTGGATTGCGCTGTGGTGGGAGATTTTGGTGGATACTTTCAGACTTGCAGTGAATGTAGCATTACAATAAAGTAAAATTAGCACATCTGGTCTCATTTCCTATCTGGTCTACCTGAGAAGGCTAACATCAGTCTTGCAAATTTGAAAGTACAAATCTCCCACTGTGTCCTTAACAGACTGAGAATCTAGGGAGGGTCCCTTCTGAATCTCTTTCTCCACCCATTATGCAACTGAAGCCTATTCCATCTCTTCTCTGACCATTCCCTAGGCAGCATCTCTTCTGCCCATCTCCCAAGGGCATTCTCACATACCAAAAAGTTATGCCAGTTTTGAAGGAAGTTGTAATATTATTGCTGAACTTAACCATGCTGGACAATATTCATCCAATTCTCTTTTTTTGACATTGTTGAGAAGGTGGTCAATTTGCAGCTATGAAGGATCCTGGATACCCACTACATGGATATTAAGAGCTAGACAATGAAAAGTGATTATCTGCGCCCTTATACTACCAAGAGATTAGTTCTACAACACATGACAAATGTAATGGCTCTTACATAATAGAATAAGGATCTGATGTTATTTGTAACTTAAGAACAAGTTTCTGCTTGTGTATGGCCATTTATTTTAATCTGTTATATAGAATTTCATTAATACTGTATACATCTATGCATGCATGAGTAGCTTTTATATATGCAATATATGTGTTTTTTATTTCTTTGGCACTTTTTTCTTCTGTTAGGTTTTATTAAAATAATAGCGACAGAAAGATATGGCTTCCCTCTTTTGCCTCTGCAATTCCATATAGTACAGTTATAAATTCTGGGCTGCAAAAATCCAGATTACCAGAAGATGGCATCGAAGTGACAACTATGTTGTCCAGATTTTTGCAACTGAAATCACATTCTCCTATCTATATTTTGTAACATCTATTCTCTGGAAGAGGACAATTTAGAAGATTAGGGAGATGACTGACAGCTGCAAATAGATGGAGAATTGGAGAAAATTGCATTTCCAACTATCTCCAGAATAGAAAGCATTCTAAGGGTTCCAAGTGGCAAAATAAAAAGCATGGATTCAAAATAATCACAACGATGAAAGCAACATTTATTTTTTAATTGCATTGTAATAGATGCTTTCAAGACAACATGCAATAAAAGCACAAGTAAAAATAAATGCAATGACCTAATTCATCGACACAACATTCAAACAGAAAATTAAAACAGTTTCCGAAAGCAGAAAAGATTAAAATCATCAGAAAATAAAGCCAGGCAAAACACCACTTTGGAGCCAAAATGTTGAAAATTAATATGGAGCGGTCCTGGAAAATTGAAAGGTCTCTCTCTCTCTCTCTCTCTCTCTCTCTCTCTCTCTCTCTCTCTCTCTCTCTCTCTCTCTCTCTCTCTCTGTGTGTGTGTGTGTCTGTGTCTGTGTCTGTGTGTCTGTGTGAAGGAAGCAGTGTTTAAAGCTGGAAAAAGTTGGTTATTAATGAGAAAGCTTAAACTAAAGTAAAAAAACAAAACAAACCCATGCTTGACATCAATTAAACAAATGGTAGGAAATACAGATGGGCAAAGGTTCACAGAAATGTTTAACACAGTTTCAATCAAATGGCCAAACCTGAAGCAGGATTGGATCCTGTGATTCAAATCAAGTGGTTGATAAGCACTTCAGAAATTCAATGGCTTCTCAATCCAGTGTGCAATATGAATGATGTTGAGACTTCACCTATACTGTGTACAGAAAATGCTAATAGTCTCTCTGTGTCTAGCCTGAATAGCTAAACAGTGACTTTATCACCTCAGGAAATTATAGATATGAAAGTTCCTTTTGGGGAGGCAAGGCTAAAATTATTCTGAATTCCATCCACATTCTCAGTTCTCTTGTGTGATCAACCATACATTTTACATTGCTCCTTGGGCTAACGGATGTCTTCATTCTGTACTGGTCTTGCCACTCTACAAGGAACCTCATGTCTCAGCATTCTAGATACAGGCTCTAGGCTAGCTGGTCCAGTATGCACAGTATATTCAGCAAGATTTAAATATCCTCTCACTGAATGAATGTGAGCCAGATATGCATTTAAAAGTATTACTCTGAGTATGAATTCCATTGTTTTGTGATATTGTATCTCACTGTGACTGTTTCAACTGTCTCTGCAAACAAATTAATATGGAACATTGCCAGCAACTCACAATCCTTATACAACTGAATCATGCCCTGAAAACTACAATATTTGTCAATGGGTCCTGCCCAACTTGGCATACATTAAGTCAATGATAAGGGCTTCTCAGGAGACACTAAGCTTGCCAAACAACCCTGCCAATCCTTTTGGCATTCTACAGAACACATTGATCAGAGGCAAGACAGCTACATCGCCCCACAAAGGGAATCAATGAATATCCTTTAGTATTCTTGGAAGAAATGCCGATCTGGTTCAGTTCCAAATGGAGAGAAAGGCACTGGAAACATGGAGGCTGATTGGAAAGATGGTCTATTGAGGGACAGGACCACATGGATTTGGTTTTTTTAGACAAGTTTTATTATTTTTTTTCTTTTACATACATATTTTATGAACAGAGTATTGACCTGGTCACATCTTTTACAGCTTATAACATAATTACATATTGATTTTTATAATCTATTCCAATTTTCCTTTTTGTTTTTTCCAGATACAATTTACATATTTCATTTTCTGCCATAATATTCTTTTTTCTCTAATTTTTTATTTTATCTTAATCTCTTCTTAATACTTAATATAGAAACAGTATCACCATCTGTATCAAATCCTAATTTCTTAGCATTGCTTCAATTAATTATTTTATTTCCTCATTTACAACACATTATTTCAAAATCCCCATCACACTTTTTTTTACATTTCAATTTTGTACCTTAATTTCAATTATTTTCATAATTAAACCTAATTACCACTTCATATTTCATCTGCTGTTCCATTTTACAATACACAATAAACATCATATTTACATTTATGTTCACAATTACTATTATTAATAGTAGATCTACTAATATATATCTTAATTCCATTCCTCTTTTCCATTACTCTTCCCAGGACCACATGGGTTTGAGGTCCTGAGCAGCTGAACACGTGAAGTGGAGAGTGAGAAGTAGTTATACCCTCTCTTGGGTCTTGCCCTTGAGCTTCCTGTTATTGTGCAAGGACATGTATTCTATTGGTTGCTGTCAGACTCCCATTGGGGCTACGAAGGGGCCATAGCTAACTTTGTAGCTGAGTCAAGCTTGGTTGAAACTTGGGTTATTGCAGTTCCTATTGTGGCTGAATGGCTTTGCCTTAAAGGATAATCCCATCATCCTGGAGCTGAAGGTCTTTTGCCTTGTAGATAGGCTGGCCCAGTCCTGCTGGGGCTATTAAGAAAAGTGGGAGCTGCTTTCCAAGAGCATGTTTCTCCTTTAGGGAAATATAATATTCTGCCTTTTATAATATTTCCCAAAATATTTCATTCTTCTAGGAGAGGGGGTGGGTGCTAACTTTCTACAGCATCTTGTCCAGATTTTTTGGTACCTCAGAAAAGTGAGTATAAAATTAAGAATTTATCTGTAAGATGCTTCTGAAAGTAAGTTCTCATTCTTTACAGATGCATAGGGGAACCATGTCAAGATGTCATGGTGATGAAGTCGTAAAGGCTATCAGAAACTTGTCATATTCCTACTTTTAAATATCATTGTTCCCAAAAATAAATGGAAGTACTTAGAGATTTTCATTTTACAGGGAAACTAAAAAAAAAAAAAGTTTGAAGTGGCTCAAAACAAATCATTCTGCCTTTGCATCTGAGAGTGCAAAAGTAAACTGTGCCATCTCAATTAGTTCATTTCAGGGATTGTTCACACAGGCTTAACAGCAACCAGAAGACAATTGAACCAGAATGTTTAAGACAACGTCTTTGCAAATTTTCATCTTGACCAACAGCTGCAAATGGCGCTTTCATCTAGCACTGTCATTATCATGACTCTAATATATCAGGAAGAGATGGACTTGTTTTGTCAGTTTAATGGAGCCTTAGAGAGCTGTATTTCATCTGTTTCTAAATGCATCAGATTTATAACAGTATGGATGGCTTAATTTCTTTAGACTGAGTCCAATGACTCCAGGGACAATAATGTAAGAGCTATAGGCTCTACTGGTTTTTCCCCTCCAAAGGCCATGAGAGGGTCCCAGCCATAGATAGAAAGAAGCAAAATCAAATGGTTTCCATTCATTGCCTGCAAAAATATTTGTTGATTTTAAGCCCAGAAAGGGAATGAGACATCTAAATAGTTCTTCACCCTCATGTTTGCTCTGTCAGTCTGTTGTTAGCAAAATACAAGAGACAGCAGAGCCTCTGGTGTCAAAGCAATATAGAGAACTCTGCAAGTTATATATTTATACAGGTTGCTGATTCTTTAGATCAGTGGTGGAATCCAATTTTTTTTACTACCGGTTCTGTGGGCATGGGTTGGTGGGCGCGGCTTGGTGGACATGGCAGGGGAAGGGTACTGCAAAATTTCCATTCCCTCCCCACTCCTGGGGGAAGGATATTGCAAAGTCTCCATTCCCACCCCACTCTGGGACCAGCCAGAGGTGGCATTTGCCAGTTCTCTGAACTACTCAAAATTTCCACTACTAGTTCTCCAGAACCTGTCAGTACCTGCTGGATTTCACTCCTGATCTGCATCCAGAAGAATTGGGAGGGGGTGTGTCTCTCTAACCAGGATTACCTGGAAGTTTAATAACTTTTCATTGTTTTAATAATTTTGTGACTTAAATTATTTTTCATTATATCTATCTCTATATCATCCATCTATAATTTTTACATATAACACTTTGCCTTTTATTGTTGTTTAGCTTGTAGATTTTAAACAAGCACTTTGTAAAATTATAAATGCAATGCACACACTGAAATGAATGAATGTATACAATTAATTCTATTGGCATATTATCTATCTCAATGTCTCTCTATATCATCTATCTATCTATCATCTATCTATCTGTCTGTCTGTCTGTCTGTCTGTCTAAGTTCAGAACCATGATCCCTCATTCAAAATTCTTTCCAAGTTCTAAATTCACCTTTAAATCATTATCCTGACATTTTATGAATATAAATCCAATTAAATGTCATGTAATTAACTTTCATATGATGTAGCATTATTTTAATTTTTCTGAATAGCTGTCTATCCCCACCAGTTTTGACTACAGATAGGAAAGCATAGGAATGGTTGCAGGAAAAGTCTGAGAATTAATTACATTTATTAAATTATCACCTTCACTGTATATGTATGTGTATGTAGGTGTGTGTTATATATAATAACTACATTATACACTACATTATATTACGTATAATAGTGTCCTTGACTTGCAGTTCTCATTAGTTGCATTTTGCAAGCATTGTTTTCCATCTTTTAAAAAATATTGAAAGTTTCAAGGACAAAGATTAAATTTAGGTAGCATTGCTTTAAGAAGATTGATTATGTAAATATTGATAGATGGGATTAAACAAGAAACATTACCCTATTTTGTTTTTCTCTACTATAATTCCAAATATACATTTTGCAAATATTTTATAGATTTTTTTCAGAAGTATCTATGAGATTTTTTTTATGTAATCCAGAGAGTAGCAGTGAGGTTGGAGAAATGAATGAACCTGATACAAACAGGTTTGTAATACAAAACAAAGAAATAACTTCAGTGCTGGGAATCTGAATACTCAAGGCTTGTAATTAACAGGATTTGGTGAAAGGTAAATACTAAAGGGAAAGAGGAGATCACAGGGCAAGAGAAGGGCCTTCTTAGTGGACAACCTGGAGCCTGCCAGGAAAACAAAACTGGGGACTTTCTGAAAGGAGTAGGAGGCATTCCTGAAAAGTCGAGAGGAAGGAATTAAATTTAGAGATGGGGAAAGATATACAAAATCCGGACTTCTGAAGTGTAAGGGACAGATTTGGGGCAGAACTTAGGATTCTTGTTCTTTTTTTTTTTTTTTTTTTTTTTTGCACACCAAATGAATTTTGTGCATTGATTAATTATAATTCTAATGCACACTAAATGGGTGTTGCATCCATGCATCCAAAGTTATTGTATTAATTTATTATGTCAGCAGTAGGCAACAACTTATGCCTGTTACACTAGTGGTTGACAAAAGGTAATGAGAACCAGAGCTAGAAACTCTGTTTGATACAAATAGGCTTGGTCCAGAAAGACTATGATGAAAAAAAGGGGAGGGGAGGGGAGGGGAGGGGAGGGGAGGAGAGGAGAACCATGAGATGAATGGGGGGAAAGGACAACAAACTGGGAAAGTCTCCCAGTTTCTAGCGCATCACCTGATCCAATGTACCAAATAGTCTTATTTATTTAAAACATTGATAGGACTTCCCCATTCAGACAACAAAACTCTGGGCATATACAATACAGTGAACAAAGAAACCAAAACTGAAATAAATAAATAACATCTAAAAAACAAATACAACAATTTGTGTTCAAGGCTCAAAGTTATTGTACTCTTCCAGACTAATCCTAATAATCGAAAGACAAATGCCCAAATAATCCAGATTATCCAGAAAGTCTTCTAGTCTATACCATTTCAGAAAGGTAGCTGTTCAGTCTTTTCTTATAAACCTCCAATGATGAAGCATAGATAGATGATAGATAGATAGATAGATAGATAGATAGATAGATAGATAGATAGATGATAGTATTTTAATATGTAAGTAACTTCGTAAATACTTGTATATTCTATTTGTATATAGGTATATTTCTTTGAAACCAGGCTTGACTGCAACTCTTATATAAACATATTTAGTGTTTTTTTCCCCCCCTCTCTATTATATGAAATCATTTTGATTTGCTCAAAGGACAGTTTATTCATGGAATCTTTTAAAAAGTTAAATCTTTCAGGTGAAATGCTTACTTTCTTCTGTGGTTTCTTGTGGCACACAGGGCAAGAATTTGTTATGAATCACGCACACACACACACACACACACACACACACACACACAAAGAGAGAAAGAGAAAAACCAATTCATACATAAATGCCGAATGAATAGAAATATTTGAATTATCTTGGTTTGATATATCTAACAAAACTTCCCACATCCCACTTAATAACTTTTTCTTTGTATAGTTCCGATTATATGGTTGTATGGGTTAATGGGGATGGATAGAAAACAGAAGTAATAAGAAAAGACACATCACTGCAGGTACAGTAATAAAACTTCACATATTTATTTGTTTGTGTGATATATATGTCATTCATTTCTGAAAGGCATCACTAAAGCATAATTAAACTGGGGAAAAAAATAAGGACAGTCTTTCTATTTAAAACAAGGCTATGCTGATTTACACAGATTCAATTTTAAAAATATTTGCAATACCTTTAATTTCAAAATATGGTGCCTCTTAAGGGAAGATTAAGACTGATTCAAGATGAAAGCTTATAAACAAAGAAGACTAGTCTAAAATTCCAATCTTTATTCAAAGTCCCTAGTCTTTTCAAAATGCTATGAATGATACCGTCAAATATGATTTGCTATAATTTAGAGTGAAGATCTCAATTTCATATATGAACAAAATGAGATTAGGAATGTAATTGTATGATGTATGAATAAAATATAATGCAGTATATCCACCATAGCAGAACCTTAAATTCTCCCTCTACTAATATGTTCTCTTTGTTTTTTTCAAAATTTGAAACAACAAAAAGATCTGAAGACAAATGAAATGTATTAGACTGTAGGGAGTAAGGAAAGATGGGTGATATAGTGACATTGAATTATCCCCCCCCCCACCAAAGTACAAATCTATTTGAGATGCAGAGGTGGGTGCCTCAGGTCAACTCTAAACATGCAAATCTAAGTGCATTAAGTTAATAATTTAATAGAGATACTAACTGGGAATTTGGGAAACTGGGATCTAACATATATCAAGATAACAGATTGGAGAAAGCTGCTGTAAAGATACTAAATGAAGAAAGGGTCCAGGAACATTACGGGCTTCTGCATAGTTCCTTGATTTTGATAAGGAAAATAAAGTATAGCATAGAAAATTGGGGAAAATATGTATTTCAATACAGTTAAGTTCCTCAGGCAGTGGTCCAGACAGTATAAAGCATCTACATTGGAAAAGCTCTGCATATCTTAGTAACAAGCCAGAGATAATGATAATTTAGGGGCACAGGTTCAGCAGATTGTTCTTGACCACTTTGTATCCATAGACACATTCAAGGTGCTGATTAGTTTTCATGAAAAGCTGTCATTCTCTTGCCATACTTTTAACATAATTACCATTCTTCAACAGCTATTTTCACTGTATTTCGCTTAGACATAGACAATTGAGAAACACATTTCCCTAAATGTGCAATTTTCATCTGTATTGAATGATGATGTGGAATTGTAAAGTTCAACATCTTTGTGATAAAACCATTTTTCTCAGGCAGCTTTTGGCAGTGTATTTTAGGATCGAATCTTATTTAAAGACTCGGAGAGCTGGTCAGGTATACTATGACTGTAGGAAGACATAAAATAAATGCGCCAAGGGAAAGAAAAGCATTTTAGCTCAAAATTAAATGTTTTAAGGTCTTATTGATTTGAATAATGTTGGCTGGTTTTGTTTAATTTTACCGTAATTTGCTCAAAGAACTGAATTTTCTCTTGAAAGTATTTTGTTATTGTACAAAAATAAATGTGGATGTTCATGTTTAATTCTCTCTATCTATTATATTAGATGACTTTTTCAATTAAACTGCAAGGCTCTCTGAAACATGTTTACAGCTTATCATGTTTCTTTGCTGTTTGATTTAAGGTCAAGCAAGCTAAGGCATTTGATCTCTGCATTATGAAGTGAGTAGCTTTGTTTCCTACACAACTTCCTGTTGCACATGTTTCTTTCATAATTCTACCAGAGAGGATGGAACATCAGTGAAATGAAATTAGTTTTGCTGAAAGATTATTCCATTCTCAAGCTGCAGTTTAAGAATATGCAGCCTAGCCATTTTTCTTTGTGACTTTAGAAAATATTGACAGAAGATCTAAAAGAATCTAGCCATTTAAGCCACTACATTGATGTTATGTGGATCGATGCAGAAGGAAGAATATGCTTTGTAGTTATTTATGACTTTACCTAGTTTATTTTACTTCCCATTGTAAACATTGGCAAAGGAGTTGTGCAACAGCAATGTGGGATATTTTTAGAACATATAAACATATTTTTGACCATGCTGGTTGGGAATCCTGAGAGTTGCATTTCCAAACATCTGGAAGATCTGACTAGAGAGTGAGAAGGAAAGTTCCTTTAAAGAGTAACTTTTATTACTAAAGAAACCTTCACGCATCTGGTAATGTGAACTACAGTCCACCAAATCAGATAATGCATACTAATTTACAGTGATATTAAGTTTCAAATATATCATTTAAAAAGAAGGATGTGAACTTATCAGCCAATGTCATCATGCAAGTATAGATTTATATTTTAAAAATCTAAAACTACCTTACAGAAAGCGCTTTAAAAATAAGCATTAACATTAGCAATGTGAAGTCAATTATGATCTATTCCCAAACATTTCTACATGACAAAAAATTAAGATGTAGGTGAATGTAACTCTTACAAAAGAGAGAAAGAGTTCAAGGTCATTACCTAGTCATTGCTCAGTATGGATTACAGCATTCTGGGGAAGACTGTCATAGCTCTAGAAACTTTGGTGAATGTAGCCTTCCCGAATTCTATGAATTCTAGATGTACTCCAGCGTGGTTCAAGGTCAAGAGCTTGGGGGGGAGGGGAACCCTGGCATACTGTACCTCTCTCTCCATGGGAGGGAAAAGATTGTAGTTCTTCCACCAAACAGTTTTTTTTTCTAACTTATGGTATCAGTCCCATGTACACAGATAGGGCTGTTTGGTTGCATACAAAGCACCATCATTCATTTCTGAAAGCAGAGGGGTTCAATTCAGAAAATTCTATTCTTGAACATTAAGCCAGTTACAGAGAGCATAATGGGCATGAACTGGATACCCAACCTGAAGATGTACAATTATAGACACAACCATTAAGTTTTAATGTTTTTATTGTATTTTTAAACTGAGAGTTATAATCCTGCCACCTACACAAAAAAAGGGCCATAAAGTTCTGCCGAGTATTACATAAAAATGTCTGAGTGGTTGGTATAAGCCTGCACATTTTTCTCCAATAGATATTTTGATTTATATTTTCTAGCTTCATTCTACTTCCTCGAATTAGGCTACATTTACATTTTCATAGCATCCAGCTGTCCTGTAGCCATGATTTATCCTCATCCAGTGTAATTAAAGTATTTGTTCTGAGCCTATAGGAATTTTTAGTGTTCTATATTTCTGCACTGTGGCACTCTCCTTTCCTAAATTTATTTTATTCATCAGGCTGCATCCTAAAAACACAAAAGCAATTACCTCCAAAGTTGGCCTCATGAATAAAAAGCATAGCCCATTTAAATTTTTCCTGCCTGCATTTCTAATTTAGTATCAAAAATCAATGTGCCAAGTTTTAGAAATTATAATATAAATAAAATAGTATTAAATAATACTATGGATCAGTTTTATAATCACAACATTAAGAATTAGAGCTTCAGTTCAGTGCTTACTATCCCTCCGCCTCTTTTTTGCATACTCCCATTCTCTAAACAGCAAATAAGCAAAAATCATGGATTACATTATAGGAATTTGTTAGTTCAAATTTGGAGCAATCTTGTATTCTCTGTCCATGTATGAGATGGTCAAGTCTGCCTGTATATCTCACCAAGTAATTTTTTTTTCTCAATTTCTTGAGTTTCTTCCTCACTGACTTCATATCAGTTTCTGATTCAATGTTTCCTTTGGGGGAAAACTCCTTGTGCAGAAGCAGAAAAGTCTACAGCTGTATATTGTATGATTAAGTTTTGCAGGATTTAAATCGCTTCATTTGGGCAAAGATTTCACTGATTGACAAGGCAATGTTTTACCCCAAAGATTCATATTCATTAGAGAAATGGACTCATAGCTCTAAAGCAAAAATAGTAAGAAGAGTAAAGCAGCAATAAGCAAAGTAGACATATTGTATAATGAGAGAAGCACTTTTTACATTATTGCACCATTATATGTAACAAGAGAATATGTATTATTCTTTTTTATCTATTTTTGAATTAGGTTTTCATATTATTCTTGTTTGATATAATTCTTAATAAAATTATTCAACCCCCTTATGATGTTATACACCAAAGCAACATTACTTATTTTATAATAAGAAAGTGTTAGAATATTATGAATCCAGAATTTTCTTTTTCTATATGTCTGTCTGTCTGTCTGTCTATCTGTCTGTCTATCTCTCTCTCTCTCTCTCTCTATCTATCATCTATCTATCTATATCTTTATATATCTGTACATATATAAAGCTAGCTAGTTATCTAGCTATCATTTCTAAAATATTCAAGTATCTGTGCCACTTTACTGACATTTTTTTCTAGTTTTCCACACCTTAGCATAGCCCTCCTTTGAAGAATAAATTAAATTTACTCCAATGACTAATAGCTCCAAATTTCCAGGGTGCAATGGATTTTCCATGAATATGATCACCTGCTCTCTTTAATGAAACATAGAAAGCTTATGGGCCAAGTAAGATTTATGGGGCTCCTTACTCAGATTACTTGTTACTCTTCTTTTCTCAAACATCAATCTTTCCCCATGACTTACCTCTCAGTCAGTGGTGAAATGTAAAATTTGTTACTACTGGTTCTGTGGGCATGACTGGGTGGGCATGGCCAACTTTTTTTTTTTTTTTACTTTTAAAAGCATTTTTTCTACAACCTTAAGAGGTTGCAGGAAAAAAATGTTTTTAAAAGCCTCTGATGATCAGGCAACTCAGCTGGGATCGCCAGAGGCTTTTAAAGGCATTTTTTTTCTACAACCTCTTCCACCGAAGAAGTTGTAGAAAAAATGCTTTTAAACGTTAAAAAAAAGCCTCTGATGATTGCGTGGCTCAGCTGGGCAAGAGGGGGGGTGCAGGGATTTTTGCTACTGGTTCTCTGAACTACCCTCCGCCGTCACTACCGGATCAGGTGATCCGGTCCAAACTGGGAGCATTTCACCCCTGCTCTCAGTCCTGCAAGTCCAAATCTTCTTCACTGGAAACTGATAGAAGTGTTTCCTTGACCAGTCACAAGACAACGCAAACTGTTTTGCATATGGGCTTCGTGTATATCTGTATGGAGCTACAGATGTACACATTCAGAACCAGTTTGGCCTTTGAGTCAACTACATGGTCCTTTTCTAGTACAAATGGTCCTAAAACCTACAGGACTAGAAATATGACCTTTGCAATTTTAAATAGTAATGCTTTTTTCACCCTTAGATTTCTTTATTCTGCTTTTCAATATCATTCCATATTTGCTAGCCAGCAAAACATGTCTTTGCTTACCTGCAACAAACAAGAACGTGTTCATTTTTGAAATCATGAGGGAAATGAAACAAGCAGGATCGCCTGCCTAAAAATATAATAAAGAAGTACCTCCCAAATGTTAGATATTCCAGAGTTAGCCTTTGAAGCACCCTTTATGTTAACATAGTTGGTATTAAAAATCGCTTTCCTGTGGAATACTTAATTGTCAAATATTAAAATAGAGTCCTAGCAGAATGGAAATACTGTTATCTAAATTACAGTTAGCTGGTTTGCCATATAGTTATTCCCAGGCATTATTACTGATATACTGCTAAATGCGTGCATAGCAACATAATGCCCTTTTCAATTTCTAGGCAGAAAAATCTAGCTAAGAACCAATAAAAGTGTCCTATATCATTGCTTATTCTTTAGAGGGGGAAAAAAAAGCACTGAAATATTTATTTAATGGCCATTAAAAAAAATTAAAAAAAAGATTGACTGGTTGTTTGAAACAAAGTATAAAAACAATTTGAAAATAAGCCTAGCAGTGAGGATTAAGATGCAATGTCTTTATTTTACTTCCGTCCCATCTATTAGGAGCTGTACTATACAAAAATAAAGGGAAAAGTAAAAAATTTACCTCCATTCATCCCAGTACAGGTAGTCATCAACTTACAACCACAATTGAGTCAAAATTTCTGATGTTAAATGAGCCATTTGTTAAGTGAGTTTTGCCTCATTTTATGACCTTTCTTGCCCTGGTTGTTAAGTGAATCACTGCAGTTGATAAATTAGTAACCCAGTTGTTGTGAATCTGGCTTCCCATTGACTTTGCTTGTGAGAAGGCCGCAAACGGGGGTGACGTGACCTTGGGACACAGCGACAGTCATAAATATGAACCAGTTGCCAAGCATCTGAATTTTGACCAAATGATCATGGGAAGCTGCAAAGCTCATAATTGTGAAAAACAGTCATGAGTCACATTTTTCAGTGCCTTTGTAACTTTGAACAGTCACTAAACAAACTGTTGTAAGTCAAGGACTACCTGTATTTTATTTTCTTCATTACTTATAAAAACAAAAATTGGTCTTCCATTTAATTCATTGTATTCGTATTAACTTTCCAGTTTACAACCCCTTTAAATAAATTGATGTTCTGCCTAGCTTATACAAGTTAGTTAACAAGGATAACACTGTTTTCCCTTACTCCTGGACTTTACTTCCTCTGTACTGATAATAAAAAAACACCAGTTGGTATAAAACAGAAAAGAAAAATCACATTTAGAACATCACCATTAGAGTCTCTCTGAATCCTTTGATAGAATTGGGATTTCTTCCTACGCCTCTAAACATATTTGTATGGTCCGATCTTATGAAGGCCCCAAGGGATTTGAAATGGTTATCATCAAATCAAATGCCTTGGGGCTGCTGTGTGATTGAGGAATTTCCCTATATCTAATAAGCTTAATTAGCCAATGCAGCTCTGGAATGCAGTAATGTCTGGCTGCCCACAATAAAAAGGTTACTTCTATAAAACATCTAAATTCTACTAAACATATAATACTTCCAGGGAAGAATTGGATAGGTCCACAAAAAGTGGGGTACACAGTCCCTATAATTTGTCTCCAGACAAGGAGAGGACTTGAGATCAGCCACAAGTGCTCTAGATAGTTGTCCCTCATGAGGAGACTGCAAGAGAGTGGCGAACAGCCATCTTGCTCAAACCAAGTTCAGTGCTTTCAAAAGGGAACTGAATTTGCATATTTCCTTTTGTAATCACTTTTAGAAATTGCTTGTTAACTGCTTTTCAGCTATTATGAACCTTTGAATCAGCAGATTTTATAGCACTAGGAAAGTTTCCTTCAATCCTTAGTGAAAGAAATTTTAAATACAAGTCTGAGGAGTTGAAATGGGAATAAATAGCTAAAGGATAATTAAAACTTTTAGAAAGATTTTAGAAAGTTACAAATGGACTAAGGATCCAAATTTTAGGAATAAGATTTTGAAATTAATTAAAAGAATCCTTCCTGTGTGGAAATGCCTTTTGGTTTGAATTCTTAAAAAAATAAAACTTAAAAATTGGACACTAAATGGAACTAAGGATTACAATTACAGAATTGATTTACAAATACAGATTGAAGCAACCTGTTTTAAAATTGGATCTTTTATGATTTCTAATTAATACTTCTGGGGGAGGGGTTCTTTTTGTACAGAAAACACAATTTTTATCCTGATGACTCCAAAACTCCAATAACTGCAATCCAGCCATTACAAATTTATTCAGAAAAAAAAATCAGTATGTTTTTCTTCCTAGTCTATGTGCAAAGCTGTCTTGGAAAGAACTATAATTCTACTACTGACTTAATCTCTTGCATGCAGAGAGGACAAGGTTTATTTCTTTCTAGTTAAATAGAAGCAATGGATGAAGACAATCTTTCTTGCTTTGTCTGAAATATTGACTGTTGACAGAACTAGAAAAGCAAATAGGATGAATAGTTCTTGTGACCCAGCTTTCTCTTCTGAACAGAGTATACACAACTAAAAGAACCTTAAGAATGTGACTGAAAGCTTTGAAAGAGCTTTAATTTTTAGTTGCATCTATGAAAAACACAGTTATAAAAAATTCAGGAGCATAGTTCTGGTAAAATGTTGCATGAAGCCAGAGCATAATTGATTGTTTTCTCATTCATCAACAAAATGAATTGATGTTATCTTCCCTATTTTCAACACTGTTTTTTCTTCAGCCTCTATAAAAATACATTGGGAACACAGCCTTTATCTCCTCAAAGTATATGGATTTATCCAGACAATCTTCAGTTTAAATTCCAGAAGTTTCTCTCCAGCATATACTTAAGCCTCATTGTTTGGACTGGTACTTTTATGTGTTTGACTATGCACTGAATTCTGTTCTATGGCTCTAATAGAAATATCCCCCAAAATCATGGAATGAAGACAAGTTTACATTGGAAAAGGCACAGGGAAGGAAGGAAGGAAGGAAGGAAGGAAGGAAGGAAGGAAGGAAGGGCAGGTGTAACTAAAAATATGTAATACTCCAGGCTTTAAACATTTCTAAACAAAAGTCTAAACATTTTGTCTGCAACTAGACAGAGATACAGGCTGCTGAACCCTCCACTTTAGTGGGATTTAAGGACTTCACGGAATGTAACAGTTCTTTCTGGCTTCAGTTTCTCTTTTCCCTAGGGTTGTACTGTGGAATGGAAAAAATACTAATAAAAGCATAAATTGCTTACTCAGAGACCAAAATTAAGCCAGATTGCTAAAAGCAAGAAACAAGCAAATAAGATCATTTGTCCATTCCTTTAGGGAAAAAGGGGGAATGGAAAATTGATATATCCCATCTAATTCAGGTGAAAAAATGACAGTAGCAAAGAACTCCTATTGAGTTCCTCTCAAATCCAAGCAGTCAACCATAGTTGCTTTAACAAATTTTTGGAATTAGCTTTGGCAAAAAGAGATGCTTTGAAAAATGCAAGAAATAAAAAGTAGTGTGCTATCTAGCATAAGATAATACAAATATTTGTTTTAACTCTGATGCAAGATAGGCAGATGATATAGAAGAAGAAACAATTCTTGTAAATAACTTTCATGTATTACAAAATGAATCCTGATCTTGACATCTCTTCACCTTTACCAGCAGACACTGAATGATAGAGTTCTCAAGAGGCGCCAAAATGAGGCCCCCACAAGGATTTAATATTAATAAATGGAGATAAAAGGAGAAAGTACATAACAAAATCCAATTCGAGAGAATTCTGGTAGGATTCCAGAGGGGAAAAATTAAAATTGCAAAACACATTAAACTTAACGGTATTAAAATATAGCTGTATCAGCATTATCTAAGGAATTCAAAACTAACCTAGCAACATAAAAGCCAATGTATGGAGAATTTAAAAGCCTGTAAAATATTAATAAATGCTTGGCACATGGAGGATTTCAGGTAAGTCAGAAGAGAAATGTCAAGGTATAATCAGCAAATAAACCCTGTTTAATGTAGCCCTTTGCCCCACTTCTGGTCACACACCACACACACACACACACACACACACAAATACATATATATTAGACGTAAGCAATAGCAAAAATTTCTTCCTACTGTTATTAAGAAAGCTCTATGAATGTATCATGAACATAAGTAGTCACTAGCATCAACCTTAAGTTGACAGAATCTTTACCTTCATATCACTGGAAGACAAATGAGCATTCAAGAGAGGCCTTAAAATCAAACTGACATGAACTTTGATTAGAGCTTGAAAACAAGCTGAGTACCAGTTCACTTGGCAAGGTTGAGTGTAATGTAATTAATATCTGGTTCTGATTAATAGAAGCATGAGTGAGTTGCCATTTCTGAACCATTTTCAGAGACACAGGAAAATAAGAACATGGAAAGAATAATTCAACAAGCACGAACACAATCACAAACTATCAGATCCAAAAACAGAAATACGGAGGTTTGCCACACTAAGAAATAGTGATACCCAACCCAGATTTAGGACATATTGGTGTAAGAAGAAATTGATGGCCCTCCTAAATCAAATATATACTGTAGGAAATTAGTATTCATACATTGTCATGGTCAACCAAAAAGAAATACATATATCCAGTGGTGGAATTCAGCCAGTTTGCACCACTTCGGGAGAACCGGTTGTTAACTTTCTGAGCAGTTTGGCAAAGTGGTTGTTGGAAGAAATCATTAGGGAAGCGAACTGGTTGTTAAATTACTTGAATCCCACCACTGCATATATCCAAGCTTTTATATAAAAATCTTGTATGTGTTTCTCACCAAATGTTTCCCTCCTGAAGGAGTCACTTGATTCACATTGGTAATAGATACTGAAATATTGAAGCCAATATTCTGGCTCCATTTTTTAAAAAAATAAACACATTCTGTTTCATTAATAAAGGAGATGAAATAAAATTTAAGGTGTTAATGGGCTTATTAGAGAAGCAAGATGGTGACCATTTCTACTTTTAAAATATAAATTATAAATAAATTTTGCTTCTACATTTTCTTCTAATTTGCTTCCTTTTAGATCTTTGGTGAAATTTCTTAGTCATTAAAAAGCATCCCTTTTCAAGACTAATAAAAGGAAGAACTACTCAGTACAACCCAGAATTAAACTATGTAATTTGATGTCACCAAATATGTTATCCAATAATATGAATGATTTTAAGAGGACTAGTCTAATAGCAGTAGATCTGCTAGGTAACTTAATAATTTTATAGTGCTTTCTGAATAACAGGCATCTTATTTTAGTATTAGCTGATGGGGGAGGTGGAGCAGAGGTCACAATGGAAGAAGTTCTTGGCTTTCATTCATACTTATTTGCCTCATATACATCAGATTGCCTAGTATATTATACAGAATTAGTCAAACCATTGGGTCAGCAATTCAAATCATTTTATTAGGGATTATATTATACAAGTAAAGTTTATACAACTACAAAATAAAGATACACATTAAAGACAATACAAATGAAAAGGTGCAGAAAAAGGTGAAAAAAGAAGAAAAATAGAACAAAAGAACAAAATAAACCTTCTGTTTCATCCCCAACAAGTTTAATCAACATTACGAATTCATCACTATCTCTTAAAATAAAACTAAACATTTCTTCATTTCATACATTTTCTCAGTTTCTATAACCCCATCTCTAAAATCTCTGCCCTCCCTGTTATATAGCAAAAGTCCAGTAGGGGTTACTGACAATATATAGCCCTCAGAAAAGATCCTTCTTTCTTCTCCTCCTCTTTGGATGACCCATGAAACTCACTGCCACTTGGCTTGGAAGAAGGGAACAAAGGAAGTGGCTGACCACCCATGTTCCCAATTCTAATGTATTCCCAAGGGCCACCTACCTCCATGGAGGAAGAGGGCTTCCCCATCACCAATGGCCCCCCAACCATCCCTACTCCATCTGGCAACCAAACTCTGACACAAAAGCAAAAATATTTGAAGTAAGAGAATCTGGGGGCTAATATGAGAAGGGTGGAGGTTTATAAGCTGATTGCAATTTGCCAGTCACAGTTTGGACAGTAGAATTCCTGTGTTGTGTTGTGTGTACTGCTTTGTATTCTGTTCCTACCATTGCCACAGGGAGTGACAGTTGATCTTAATCACTTGTACAAGAGCTATGAATCTGGCAGTGCACCAAGTGAGGAAACAATTGGCAGACTGATTTCAGGAACATGAGACTTGTGTTGGTTGCTACAGAATTGCATTATTTGGAAGTTGCCTCACTTGTATTTCTCCCAGTATTAAAAATAGAAATTATGTGTGACAAACAAGAACCAAATGTCAAAAAATAATATATTTTTTAAAAAAGATTCCATCGTACAAACAGATTGATGGCATATTAACAAGTATTACTTTTTATATACATTTATTTAAGTACATTCTTGTGGTTTGATTGTACCCAATAGACTGATTTAAAGAAGTTTGTTCTGATCATACCACAATCAGTAAAGTCTTAGCAAAATGTTTTTGTCCTTTGGGCTCAATTTTTTTAAAAAAGTGTGGGGACCAATGAACCAGGGAGGGTCATGACATTAGGCTTGCTCAGGATTAAATAAAAGAAACAGTTCCTGAAGTGAGACTACTATATCTTTCACCTCTTGACCTATGATTATTTTTCACAGATAAATTTAGCATTACCCTTCCTCACACCCAAAGAAACTTCCAACAGATTAGAACAAGGATGGTCCTAGAATAGAAGGTGCCAAAAATGATACCCTAATGGTATCCACCTTGAGCTGAACTTCTAAGGATTAGAGTACTTCTTTTTAGAACGTCAATTTGACTAGCTTAGGTTGTCTTTTCAATAACTCAATATTCAATATTATTGTAATGTCCAACTACAGATAGCTAGAAGAGAGAGAGGAGGGAGGGAGGGAGGGAGGGAGGGAGGGAGGGAGGGAGAGAGAGAGAGAGAGAGAGAGAGAGGGAGGGAGAGAAGGAGTCATATGTTTGTCTTTCAATGTTGGAACAGTAAATCTTTTGGCTATAGTAATCCCTTTCCTTCATCCAAATGTCACCTCCCAGGTAATATTTTAGGCAATTTTTAAAATTCGTTCCATTTGATAAAATTCAGTGGTTAATTAAATTTTATCTGAATTAATGAAGAAGAGAAAAGAAAAGAAAAGAAAGAAAAAGAAAGAAAAAGAAAGAAAAAGAAAAAATATGAGGATATTAACATGCAAACAATGATGAGCATAGTTTCATTGTGATGGCTTGAAACAAGCTGATTGGTCCTGGGTACAGTGAACTTGCAGTGTGAGAGTGGGGGGAGTCTGTATGTCAGTGGTGGGTTTCAAAAATTTTTACTACTGGTCCTGTGGGTGTGGCTTGATGGGCGTGGCTTGGTGGGCATGGCAGGGGAAGGTTACTGCAAAATCCCGATTTCCTCCGGATCGGCCGGGACTTGGGAGGCAGAGAATAGATGGGGGTGGGGCCAGTCAGAATTTTTACTATCGCTTCTCCAAACTACTCAAAATTTCGCTACCGGTTCTCCAGAACTGGTCAGAATCTGCTGAAACCCACCTCTGCTGTATGTGGATAGTCACATGCAAATCTGATCACATGTCTCCCATATCTGATCACATGTCCCTCAAATAGGACTATTCTTTATTAAGGGACTTTCCAAGAATACTTCTGGGAACCCCATAAAACAATTTGAAAAAGAACTGTAAGTACAGGAGAAGCAAAATTGTGCTGGATTAAAAGAAAAAGGTTTAAAAATCAGATTTTACCTTTATAGATCAAATCCGACCAACAGGCTCTTTCAAGTGAAAACAAGAGAGTTTCTCAATCAATTATTCCCAATCCTGTGAAGAATACATTTTAAAACATTTCAAAGCTTTTCAAAAAGTACAATTATAGCTATTTTAAACAAGAAAAGGCACATAGGTCAGAACACCACGGAAAAGGAAATTAATTTAGCTTTTTTTATATATCCTTGAGAAAAGCCATATGATGATTAGAGTATTTTTTTTTAATATGGAGGCTACTATCTATTTCAGCACATTTGAAAAAGCACTTAAGGCAGCAATATTTTTCCTATAATTAAGGGGAAAAAATGCGTGTCAGTCCTGAAAGGCAGCATTTTTCTTATCACTGCAAACAATATCCTCTGACTCCAATATTTCTCCTTTTTCAAATGAGCTCTTCTTGACCTTTCCTAAATGTATGCATTTTTATAGTGAGACTAATTAGACTTTGGCCTGCTCAATGAGGGTAAAGAACTTTGCCAACAAATGCTGAGAAGAGGAAAGATCATATGAGATTGGGTTCTCTATGCTTTCCAGCTCACTTTGGTGCCATATTGGCATTTTATTTCTCAACCAGGGGTGAAATGCTACTGGTTTGTACCAGTTCAAGCAAACTGGTAGGTAAAAAAAAGGTACTGGTTCTTCCGAACTGGTATTTCTTACTGTTATGGTTCGCCAGCAGCCTCTGGAGCTGGTAGCGGAGTCGGACAGCGATGAGGCTGAGGAAGAACATGGGCCAATCCTGGAGGCTGGGAAAGGCCCGGATGAGGACTCTGCATCGGAGGCAGATGTGGGGCCAGAGCCATCGGGGAGTGATGTGTGGACTCCAGAGGCTCCAGAGGCTGATAGTAGAGAGGCAGAGGAACAGGAGGAGCCTGTTCCTAGTGCACATTTGAGAAGAGCTGCCAGAAGGCAAGAGCAGCTAAAGCAAAAAGGACAATTCAGGAGTAGGGCCAAGAGATGATTGGCCCCTCCAATAAGGCTTAAAAGACCAGCAACGGGTCTTGGGCTCTTTGTCGGAAAACAAAGTTGATAGTATTGCTGGACTTATCTCTTGTCGGCATCTTCTGCTTTTGAACTTTTGCCAAGAGAAGCCTTTGGCAGTTTGCCTAATTATACCAAGGTTGGTGATTAGACTGAAGAATTTGTGTTAGGAAGAGTTTGTTTTAATTTAGTTTAGACTATGCTGAGAATGAGTTAATTCTCAGTTGTTCTAATAAAGTCTGTTTGTTTTGAAACTGTTTGCGTCGATTACTACCTACTTGGGTCTGGGTCACAACACTGACGACCAGTTGTGCCGCACGATTTATATTCGCTAGAAAGCAGGAAATCCTGCTTTCTAGCGAATCTAAATTGTGTGGCACAGCTGTTCCCCCCCCCTCTGTTTTACTTATCTTCAAAAGGCTCCTTTTTCCGCGCGAAATCCGCATTTGGTGAACCGGTGGCCACCCGTGGAGGATTTCATCACTGTTCTCAATGATACAGTTTTGCAGGTGAATAATGACTGTCAATGTAATAATAGGAAAGTCTTTGCCGGTATATGGATGAACACTATTTTTCTTCCCTCAGTTTTCAGAGGTGTATTTATCTTTATAAAATTGGAATTCTATCCTCAGTGGCAAAAATCAGAATTTCCACAGCAGTTCAGAGAACGACCAAAAAAAAAAAAAAAAAACCAAATTCAGGAAAGAAGAAAAACGAGTATTTCAAAACAGCAAAAATAAGAACAGCATAAGACAAACGTTCAAAAAGAGGATGCCATTCCTAAAATAGCTGCCTCTTTAATGGCTCTGTGCCTTGCCAATCTTGTGGCTAATAGGAAGAACATCTGGAGAAAAGCATAGGAAGGAGGTGACTCTAAAGGCAGTTTGGAATTAAGATCTTTGGTTCACAAATCATAAAAGGTTTTAAGTAAAGGGAGCAATGCCACTTATAGCTAAACCTAGGAAAAAAGAGGAAAAAATAAAGAAGGAATAACAAAACAAGAATTACACAACCCCAACTAATCAAATCAAGTCTGCTGGCTTGGTTTGCTTCAGGAAATGCATTCATATTAACATATGTGTGAAGCATCATAGGAATTTCATACACACACACACACACACACACACACACACACACACACACACACACACACACACACACACACACACACATATATATATATATATATATATATATATATATATATATATATAGTTTGACTAACTCAATGTTGTTTTTGTTGTTGCTTTAAAAAATGCAAAACTGATCTTAAGAGCATTTTATTTATACTAGCCCAGTGTTTCTCAACCTTGGTAGCTTGAAGATGGGTGCTGGCTGGAGGATTCTGGGAGTTGAAGTCCACCCATCTTCAAGCTACGAAGGTTGAGAAACACTGTTAACTAGCCAGTTGGCCTTTTCTGTAACTAATTAGGCATTCAGTGTCTGCCACCTAGTGGAATACATAGCAATTGCTTGCAGAAACATGATAACTAATCTACTTTAGAATCATAGACTCATAGGTTCATGGAGTTAGAAAAAAAAGGCCCCTGAATCTAAACCCTACTCATTGCAGGATTCTAAAATAAGTAATCTCTGTCAGATGGCTATCCTAACCCTTGCTTGAATTTGTTGCTTTGTTTCACTGCACCATTGTGAATAAATGGGAATTGATGAATTATGCCATGATTAGGAGAAGCTATGCAAAAAAAAGTCAAGGCAATGTTTGTATTTTCACCTAAAAGAAGATAGAGCCATTGGAAAATTGCTAGAGTTAAAAGAACAGTTTAGTAATCTAAGGTCAGTATTTGCCTTTGCTATTTTAAAAAAAAAATGTTCAACATTGCTTAGACCTCATAAAAATTTTGCTTTCAAAGGGCACAGTCTGATCTGCCCTAAAGCTTAATACTTTTCTGGGCCTCTTTAATGCTTGGGAACTTCAGGAATGGGATGGTAAATCCATGTTCTCTTGTGAGCTACCAGGATTAGATAAGTTACCCTTACTTAACACTTTATTACAATCTTAAACCAGTTAATAAAACATACTTGGTTAAATCAGTCAGAGAATTCATGCACATTAACTGTGGTTTGCTTAAGGATTACTGCATAAATTGCCTACAGTTAAACTTATTAAGAGATAAATACTTTAAAAAGGGTGACTTATCTAAATTGATGCTGCATTCTGCAGACAACTGGGAAAGCAACATATGCAAAAACTGTGATCTATTAAGAATCAGGTGACTCAGAATTCATCTGACTCACAAAAGCTTTCCCAGGAGAGGTGATATTCATTTTCTCCATGAGTCATGATAGAATTGGCAATACAAAAATATAATAATGAAATTTAATTAAAAAAGAACTATTAAAAACTGAATAAATCAGGTGAAACAAGTATCCAGAATGGGTGTCAAACAGACAGAATCTCTGCGGGAGAAAGAAATTCTCCCTATATGATTTTATGGGTTGCTGGACCTGGATTTTGGTCTACTAATCCAGTCCTGTTGGCCCTGCTGTGAATAATATTCATCATTCTGTTCCATTTAAACAATATCAATTCTCTTGCTGAAATATATGTGACATTGATGGGGTTGGATTCTCTCAATATAGATTATTTTTGCAACCAACTATCCCAACATCCATTCTTGGATAAAAAGCTTATCAACCAGTTGACTCATTCATTCATTGATAACATTTATATAGCTGCCCACTTGCTCACACTAACTCTAGGCAGCTTACAAACAGTAAAAAACCCAAAATAGAAAAAAGAAAAAGAAAAAATAATAATATTAGGACTTTATTGTCTTCTGCTTTGTTATAGCTGCAGCCTTCATACCTATGAATATTCTTTTATTGCTCTTCCTCAACATCCTAAAGGCATCCTTCTCAAGCTGGAGGAGTTGAAAGAAACTACCTCAAACAGACCATAAATGTAAGGTAGAGGACTAGACAGCAGGAGATATTACAGAAAGAGAGAAAATGATTCCTCTGGTGTCCTCTACCTTGCAGTTCCAGGCTCTCAAATGGACAATCTGTTTCTGAACTGTGAATCTCCCCTGGTGATATGATGAAAATTCTTAAATAAGCCCAGACATAAAAAGACACTGTGAGTTGCCTGCACTTGGTAGTGCTGATTGCAGCTCCCTGTTACTCTTTCCATTTGAAAGGAAGATTCATGAATGGTACTGAAAGTCAACTCAAAAGACAGGCAAATTAAATTATCACCGCTGTTGTCAAATATCATAAAATCAACTGAAGAATGCATGATTAGGGAATGGTGGTGCAAAATGGCACATTTAGTTAAAAAGATGTGGAAGCATATGGCAACATATAGGCACAGCATCTTCCATAATTAGATTCTTCACAGCTGCGTTAGAATAATAGCCTTCAGCTTATTCTTATTAATTAGTTCATTTAAATGTCTAACATAGTCCCACATCAAAGGGTCAAGTAGTATTAGTTCAAAAAGTATGGGTATATATCTACATCTACATCTGATCAAAAAATATAAATTCCTATAGAAAAACTGGTGAAGAAAACAATAATGACTAGGTAAAGGATGAAACATTCTAATAAATGAGAATGGATAAGAAGCTTTGGTTTATTTCTTTCTTTCTAATAGTTATTAATTGCCCTATAGCAAAGAGCTATCACTATGACATTCAATAAAACAGATAAACCAGCAAAATATCCAGGTACAACATATAAAATATCTGCCAATAAAATAGATTTTTAATTAAGTAAGAGGAAGGCCAAGTTTCTTTCTAATCTAATTTTCTAAAATGTCAGCAAAGGATCATTAGCTTTCTATGTTCTTGTGCTTCAACAGACACCGTGGTTCATCACCTTAAAGATAAGTGGTTACTTCTGATAGCAAGAAAGATCAAAACTGTGAAGCAAAAATGTGTGATGTGATGTGCTGCTCAGAAACCGTATATTAAGATGTAACTAGAGCAAATAGGTGAAACTGTACCATTGTATAATGTTTACTAAAGATGGAGAAGTGGGTGGTGAAATTTGGACATGCAATTGCTGGTAGGAAGTTAATGGATACTGGATAGTCTGTGGAAGAAAATGTTTGTGAAAGGGGCAAAATGACTGAGTGTAAGAGTGAGCTTCTGCCCCCTTTGTTATACAGAAGTGAGAGTTGAGTAGGTCAGGAGAAACAGAGAAAGTGGATGTAATGGGATAGCTTACATAAGACGGATAAGGGGTGGGGGGATCCTGAAATAAATTTCCCAACTTTATTTTGCCCAAACTTTCCTTCTTTCCCTCCATTCTGATAGACATTTAACCTGCTCAGCACCTAAGTTTAAGTCAGAGGGATTGTTTTTTTCCCCTACTGATTAAATGTTCCCTCTCCCTTAACTGAGAGCAGTTCTTCTGTTCGACTGGTTCCATAAATCAAACCAAACTGATAAGATAACACCCCTGATAAACTGGCTTCAAGCAATTTCAGGTATCTGATGGGTCTGCAAGGTTAAGGTGCACCTTTACATAGCCATGATATCCCAACTGGAGATGTTGTTGATGTCTTGTCTTTGTGCCTAGAGGCTATCAGCCTAGATGAGACAGAGCAGGCTGAAATTGATCTTTAGGAAGATGAGGTCTACTGTTTGTAATTCCAAGTCTCTATTAATTCTAGTGTGGTCTCCAAGAAGTTGCAGTAACTGTCCCAGGAGAACTGGTCCACCATGCTAAACGGTTGTGAAAAATATATCTGATTCAAAGTAATGCAAATGACAGATAAGAAAGCAGATAATATGTGCATTGCATAGTTTTGCAGCTAAGTCCAAAGATTTTAGGTATGAATATCAGTTACTTTCTGCCTTGAGTAGAGGATTGGACAGGATGATCTTCAAAATCCATTCTAATCCTTCTATGATCCAATGAATTTAATCAATATATTTAGACTCAGAATATTAGTTAACTGAGCAGCTGAACATCTGTGCAAAGTATTAGCATGAACCAGAGTTGTGCTCATTCTGTAATTATCTGAATCATATTTCATAGTTCTTTGAGTGTCTCTGATTGCAGAGAATTTGGGGGTTTTAGTGAGGAGTCAAGTAGTTTGGCTAAATCGGCCTTCCCAAGTTAATTCAGATGTTTTAAATTTCATTTTTAATACTTTAAACACCTCTAATGTATATGTGTAAAAAAATCTTCTATTAGAAATGCCAGCAGGCTCAGGCTCAAGAACTGAGTAGGGACATTTGAGTTAGAAAGTGATAGGCATTTATTTTTGTTTTGTTTTCCACTCAATGGAAAATAGGAATCAGTTGATTCCTCAATTACAAAAAAAGTAATTTCAAAAAAATTACCAAAAAAAAAAAAAAGTAATTTCCCATTATTTTCTTCAAGCAACAATTTTTATCCAGCCAGTAGAGTAATTCTTGATTTACATCTTCTGATGGACTTGGAATTAAAGTCAGAGATTGTCCCTAAATTTGTTTTACTACTGTATATACTGTGTGTGCCAAATCTCTCTTGGGTCTTTTAAAAAATGCCTTTATTGGGCTTTCCAAAAATGTTGGAGTCTAAAAATAACATTGTTCATTATGATCCCTGAATTCTATGCTGGAAGCCCTCCGCCATATGATATGAGTTCCATAAGGGTGCAGCAAAATATCTTCCATATATCCAGGGGTATAATTCAGCAGGTTCTGGAGAACCAGTAGCAGAAATTTTGAGTAATTTGGAGAATCAGCAAATACCACCTCTGGCTGGAGATATTGCAGTATCCTTCCCCTGCCATGCCCACCAAGCCACAGAATTGGTAGTAAAAAGAAATTGAATTCCACCACTGCATATATCTAATACCATCGCCTGCTGTATCTCCTCTCTTCTATTTTTCTGAAAATCTTAGCATGTAAAAGAAGGCTCCCTTAGGTAATTAGGTTCCTGAAATTATTCCCAGTCACTGGTCTGCTTGTTTGAGAACTCTGGTATTCTAATAAATGAAATTAAATGCTGGTGGAAGGCTTGATGGTTTTTGATCTGCATTCTCTCCTGTGTATAGTTAAACAGATTTCTTAATGTAGGAGTGGTTTTGAAATGTTGGTCCATATATACAGCACACACTGAAGATAGGAATAGACCGTGGGCCAGGATAGCTGCAATAAAATCTAATACAAGGGTTTCACTGCAGTGCAGTTTTACATAAGAGCTTGTAGGAGCAGACAGAATGTTATTAGACCATAAAGGCACATCAGGCTGATTTATGGTTTCTGATCAAGGTTTCTGTGAAAATTACTCTGCATCACCAGCTCAAGGTGACTGCCACCATTAATGTGTGGAAAATAAATGAGATCGGGAGGCAGATATCAGAAGAAGTGGCATGAAGCGGTGAGCCAGTTTATACGGCACTGGCTTCCCATTTTGTTTTACAGTGCACAGAACACTGTCATCCAAATGGTTGCTTTGGGGCAGAAAAGGCAATTCTTGATAATTAGATCTTATGACATAGAGCTGCTGCTGCTGCTGCTGCTTTCCTGAATCCAGGGTGTAAAAGCTAGGAAAAATGCCTCTTCTCCTTCCATGTTTTCATCCTCTATATAATTCTATGAATGTGGGAAATGAGTCAGATAAAAATGACACAGTTTGGAAAGTATTTGGGGATTCCAGTCACTGAGTGACAGACAAGTTTTATGAACAGAAAATAAATATCTCAAGGATGATCCCTTTCAAAATTTGACATCGTGTAATGTTGGCATATTATATTGCTTGTGTGTGCATGTGCATGTATAGTCGCACATGCATATAATTTGCAACCATCCAAATAAACAACCATGCCACCATTCAGGATTCTCCTTGTGTAGTCACGTCATTGGTCATCCAGCAGTTTTGTTCACTGATAGTGTTATGGCATACTCATACATAAATATATAAATAAAATTAAAACATTAACAATGGCACGTTTCTTGATTTTGGGTCCTTCTGACTTTATCTAAATGATTGACAGCTCTATTGATTAAAGAGAATTATGTTGTGTTGTGTTGTGTTGTGTTATATTGTTATGTCATGTCATGTCATGTCATGTCATGTCATGTCATGTCATGTCATGTTATGTTATGTTATGTTATGTTATAATATTAATTATAACTCAAGAAGTATAGAAAGAGGCTAATAGTTAACATATTTTTATCTTGGCCTTATAATTTTATTTATTTATTTAATTTCTATAGCCACCCAACTGAGCCAAGTGACTCTTATAATGTATACTTTTTTCCTTTCTTTTTTGTTACTATGCTTAGAAGGTCCCTCCTCCTACACAAAAAAAAAAAAAAAATCAAGTCTCATTTTATATTAACAGTCCAAAAGACTTATATATGTACATGATAAGTCCTTCAAGTTGTCAAAAGCCATCCAAGCATATGACCTCACTTCAAGGAAGTAAGAGCTTATGTGTCCTCAAGTATACGGATAGTAAGCATTGTGTTGGGAGGAGTGTTCAGCTAGAACCAAAAAGATGAGGATTCAAATTTCCATCTCACCAGAGCAATCTACCTCTGAAGCTTTTTGAAAGTATAAAATGAGCATTGGAAGGACTATCTTAGGGCTCCCTAGAAGAAAGCTTGAATGTCATCTAATTATTAGTTATAATTGTAGTAATTTTGCTTAGTGTCACTCTCTCTTCTTCCATATTCAGGGGCAAGAGTTTAATTTAAATTTTTTAAAGTTTCACTAGTTCATAATGTTCAAGCAATGAAACTCTGCCTTGTGCATTTGCCTTTCCATCTTACTTGTACAGTTCAAGGAGAAAAGCAGTAGGAACCATTTCTTGGTTTCAACTGTACAGCTTTCCAATCAGGGGATTTTGTTTAATTATGGCTTATTGACATAAACTATTAGCTTAAGCTATGGTTTATTTCTGGTTTGCTTAGAACAACTAGGTAGGGGACAACATATGGAAAACTGTAGAAGCTCCAGTTTCTCTAACCTTCAGAGTTTTTGTAGTGAAGCAGCACAGGGAAAGTCTGAAGGAAAACTGATAGAAGAATCTATAGCTACAATGTGTTCTATTTAATCAATAGTTTTAAAGAAGCTGGATTCATCTCTGGACTGAACCTGGGAGCCTTTGTTTAGCACTTGGTAGGAGCCTTTGCCTACCAAGATTTGAGATATTGAGGTCATGTTTTTGAGCAATTCCAAGAACTCAACCAACTTCGGATAAATGATATGCAAGTGATCCCATAATGGAGAGACAGGCAAAAGAAGAAGAAAAAAATATGTTAAGGACCAAATTAGAAATGAATTTATGATTCTTATAGCTTTCCAGGAAAATAATCTTCATGGGATTATAGGAATGTGAGCATATCTAACAGGTTATTGTTTCATATTAACTCACTACACCTATAATAAAATGCATTTGCTGGTTGAAAATAGCTCTCTAGAGTGAAAAATCAGAACTGCAACTTAACCTCCCAGCCTTTCTACCAATCACAATAAACCAATGGTCCAAGTCATCAGAAGTGGCAGGAATTTAAAAATGGGAATAAAGTACTATACCTCTGAAATGGCAAACTACTCTCATTGCATATGTGTGGAGTAATTTCTGAGTGAATAGGGTGCTGGAGGGATCCACATCAACTATGGGCTGTTCATCACTGATCAACAGTTTTTGATATTTTGCAGCACAACCTAGAAATTAGAAATGAATTAATTTAATTAAAGTTAATTAGAAATTAGAAATTTTCTAGAAATTTCCAGAAACCTAGAAACAACCTAGAAATAGTCCAAAAGGTGCTTTTTCAAGAGGCAAGTGGAAAAATTTTAATTTGAAAATCCAAGAAGCTTCTCCAAGATGTCTTTAAAGAAAAACCAGAAAATCCTGTTGCCTCTTGAAAAAGGACCTTTGAGACAGCCATGACCTGGATGACTGAGAATCTCCATAGAAACCTAGAAATAGGTAATAAATCCTATTACCTATTCTTTTAGCATCTTACGACTATCACTTTGTTTTTCATATCTTATGATTTATGTTGATTGCTTTTATTTAGTATCTTATGACTATCACTGAGTATTGTTTCTTATGATTTATAATGATTGTATTATGATTATGATCATGATTTATCACCTGTTGCTTGTATGTACAGAGAGCTTATGCACCAGAGACAAATTCCTTGTGTGTCCAATCACACTTGGCCAATAAAGAATTCTATGTAAATACTGAAGTCTGATCCTAAAAATTCCATACTGTGCATGCCCTCTTCCATTAGATCTTCCACAAAAAGATCATGGCAAAAAGGCATATCCAGCTTTGCTCTTCTTTTCCACTCCATTTCATCATTATTATCATTATTTTCAAAACAGCCTGAAATCTGGATCAAGCAGACATTGTAGGAAATTATTGTAGGCAGAAAAGCAGTTTGAAGCAAACAGTTTGAACACCACTTCCCTTTTTTAAAGCAGATTTTGAATGGTCTAAATAGAAATGAAATGAAACATGTGATTAAAAACTGAGCCTTGAGTGAAGAATTAAGTATGAGAGTACAGCTAGTTCATAAGAAACAGTGCAGGCAAGAAGAAGTAAAATATACAATGCATCTATCATATATCTTTCCTGTTATATTTGAATGTGAGTGAAACATCTGACAGCATGTCCCTTTTTCCAGGGGGGAAAAAAGTTAGAAAACAGCTCGCCGCTTGTGGCATTCAAAAGTTTCATTTTGAACCATCCTGAGCATGAAACATCCTGGTTTTTCACCAACTAACTATTTAACTGTGAAACTACTGTTTCAAGAATTCTGAAAGTGTTTGAGATCAAAACAAATCTGTTCCCAGCCAAGCACACTCTGTTTCAAGCTTCCAAAAAACTTGAAACGGAGTGTTTTATGCTAGAAAGCAGCATTTTTAGCCCTTAGAATAGGAAGTTTCACTCTTGAAGCTGTTCAGAACTAAGCATTTTGCATACATACTTGACGTTTCCATTTTCTATTGCCATGAATCATCTATGTGTCTATTGTAAATATAGTGCTTGTAAAAGCTAGCCAGATGATCAAATGAGCTCTGAAGTCATGGAGAAAGAGAGGGATGATCAAGTGAGTCTCAGGAAATAAACCCTTTCAACAGAGTTTCGCAAAAAGACTACCCTTGAGGAAGGAAGAAGCTTCTTGACATGTTCATGATTTTATAACAATAACAGGAATGGAGTAGATTTCTGTGAAAAAAGCAGGTTATCCAGTAAACTTCCTATAAATGGTACATTTAAGGACATGGTGTAACAGATATTCAGGAGACTTGTTGCCTATGCCTTCTAACCAAAGTAATTAGGAGATCTACAATAGGAAGAAAAAAATATTAATGCATAGATATAAAATAGGCAACATCTGGCTCAAGAGGATTATTGGGCATCCTGGTAAGCTACAAATTAAACATGGGCCAGCAGTATATTGGAGATGCCAAAAGGACTCAATTCTATTTTTGGACTGAAAAATAGTGGTGTAGTATCAAGGTAGCAGAAAGTGACACCTTTGTTCTATGCTGGACTGTTTAGACTACAGCAGAGTAATGTGTGCACTTCTGATTGCTACTATATCAGAAGAATGCTAAGGAACTGGAATGAATGCAGAGAGAAGCAAAGAAAGTGCTAATGGGCTTGGAGACTAAATCCTATGAAGAACGGTTAAAAGAACTGGGTATGTTTAACCAAAACAAGAGAAAGCTAAGGGCAGACATGACCTTTCTTCGAGGACTTGAAGAGCTGTCACAGGGAAGAGGTGTGGATGTATTCTCTGCTGTATCAAGAGTAGTCCTAAAACTAATGTGTGGGAGCTTTACAGAAGGAGATCCAAATTCAAAACAAGGAAGAACTTCTTGATGGTGAGAGCTAGTAAGCAAGAGAGCAGCTTGCCCTTTGGAATTTTGGATGCTCTTGCCTTGGACATTTTCAAGCATAGCCGTTTGTCTGGAAAGGTATGAGGACTGCTGTCCTAGGCACAAATCTAAATATCTGAAGCTAATGAATAAATCCCCATATATAAATGTCATAGAGCCAAATGGTTAGAGTATTCCTCAATGTTTCTTTGAATCATAGAAATGATTTTTTATGGCTGATCTGAAAGATCAGTGGGGATCCTGCAAGGGGAAAACAATAGACTTCCTTTTATCGAGACATTTCATTTTAATCTTTATCCTTACATATATACTAGCTTTCTCTCTTTTCCTCTCCACTTTCCCCAATTCTTCTCTTCTAGTGAAACAGGCCCCCTAATAACCCTTTGCTCTCTTTTTTTCCATATTCATATTTTCAACCTTGCCTGCCTGCAGATCCTTCTCTGTTGGCTCAGCTGCCGTTTTTCCATCTCTCTTTTTCTAAAGACATGGAATTCATAACTTTCTAAATGTTGTCTTACCCCCCCCCACCCCCAATCTGGAGGCTATTAGCTGCTGCTCACACACCTATCTTAAACAGCTGATTCTATGAATATTAAAAGTATGTTTTGAAAATATACTGGGAGACAAAATTCATGCTTCCTAATCTTTCTGCAGGTATCCTCTCAATACAAGGCTTTAAATGTGATAGTGTAAACTTCCTCTTGAAATATTTCTGTCATTGACCCTTGTACAATATAAGTCACTGTAGGTCTTTTGCCTCTACATAGTTCTTATTTGGTAGTCTGCACAGCAGGTGTTTGTAACTGTGGTTAACCTTTCAGGCAGCACTGTTAAAAACTGAAATTATATTTGGAGCATTTTTATCCAGTGCCCCACAAAAGCATACCCAGAGAGAGAGAGAAAAAGGCTTTATTCAAGGTATCGGGGTCATTAGCCTATGTTGCTAATAAGGTGGATTTCCTGGCACTTAATTGAAAGCAGATAGATCATTAGAACAAATATGTATCTAATCAAGAGCTTGGTGTCAGGCAATATGATGCCTGATTCATTGCAGGGGGAAAAAAGCATCCCTTTTTCAGCCAGTAAACTCTAGAAGCTAATGTGAGAAAGAGCTGGCATGCCGAATCCTGTCATGAGCCTAATTAGAATCTACGTCAAAGCATCTCTGAGTTCAAACGCAACACTGAAGTTTTTACTGGTTAACCTGGTAACCTGCACTGTTGTTTCACTTCTTCAAAGACCTGCCTTGCAATAACCCCTAGGGAAGTAATAGCAGATAAACCCATTAGTCAACTGGGCTTCATATACTAGTTTCTAGGCACCTGGAGTAATTCTCTTGTCACAGCGTTTTTTTATTTCCCAGCTGAGCTTCACTATTTTTGGACTAATAGACTTACTGTAGTTTGCCAAGTTCCTTATCAGTACTTTACTACGCATGTCCGCATTCCTTCACTTGCTTCACACATTTCTTTCCTTTTGTTCTCTTGCCAGAGGTCCGGCTGGACCGGCAGGAGATCTCGCTTGCCAAAATGTAACAATTAACTTTTCTTAGTTAGCGAGGTGTTTTATTTTCTTTATAACAAATAAATGAGTTTTATTAGAAACTTTCCTTCGTGTTTTTCTTTATCAGAATATTGCAACTTGGAATAAGCCACGATCCATCTCCTCTAAACCAGGATCATTAGTCCCAGAGCCAAACATGGGATTAATCGAAGCCCTGACATCTCTGATATGGGTTTTTTTGGGTAATTCTACAGGGCTTTCAAAGGTTCCAAGAAAGAAGACCATTGAAAACTGCATGATTGGGTTCATGGTGCAGAATATAGTGTTCAACTTTCTAGTAGCATGCTCCATGAATGCTTTGTAAAGTGTAAAAAGATGTGACATTGACTGCCAAACAAGTAATGGTCTCAGTTTTGAGAGATCTGTGCTAATTGTAGAAAGCAACTTGATACAATGATGGTTATTCCCACAAAATCTCTCTCTTGGACCTTGATTACTCTCTGAGGGTGTTGGTGACATCAACCATTTATTAAATAGGTTTTGATTCAGTTCTGTGTCCTGGTAGACTTCAGCAGAGTACTTTTTATTTATTTAAAATTATTATATCAGAAGAAAGAAAAACAAAAAGTACAAGAAAAGATAAAGAAAATATATAAATGATTTCCAACCTTCTTTTCAACAGATAATTACAATCATATGTAATCCTCCCACCTAAATACTTTGCAAATCTCAACCTCTCATTTAACTGGCATCATTCTTAATCTTCAAATCCATAAATTAATTCATTATTTTCTTCTTTCAGCAAAAAATCCATCTAAGGCAGGGGTGTCAAACTTGTGGCATCACATTGTCATCATGTGACATATCACAGATTTGGGGTAGGAATGGCCAGCACGTGACACATCCAGCCTGCAGGCCACAAATTTGATAAAAAAAAACCTTTTTTAAAAAAAGGTTTGTTGTTTGTTCTCTGAACAGGTCAGCTTCAGAATTTATGAACTTTCTGACATTTCCACAATCCATTCTTCCCCTTGGAAAAATTCAGAGTCCAAATGTGGGGAGGGAACCAGGATTTTAATATCTAAATTAATCTGCTCCCACAGAGAGGCTCTCCTCAGGGTGCCGTCGGCCAAGCAATGTCAACTGACGACCCCCAGGGGGAGAGCCTTCTCTGTGGGGGCACCCACCCTCTGGAACGGAATACAACTGATCCCGGACCTCCGTACTTTCCATCGAGCTTTGAAGACCTTCCTATTTCAGCAAGCCGGGCTGGCTTAAAATTTTAATGGGTTATTTTATGGGCAAAGGGTTTTAAATTTTGGGAAGCCAATTTGATTTAATTCTGTTTTAATTTATTTTAATTTTAATATTTTAATATTTTAATTTTTATATTGCATGTATTTTAATCTTGGCTGTTCACCGCCCTGAGTCCTTCGGGAGAAGGACGGTATACAAATTTAATAAACCATAAACCATAAACCATAAATTTTCTTTAATAAGAATATACATTCATGTGTTATGCTTAAATGCAAGACAAGTAAATATTCTAGTTATAGAATATATTTATTTTAAATATGCATGTGCTGCTTAAAACCAAGATTGTTAGATGTTTTTCAACAAAAACCAAAGAACAGACCAAAAAAAAACCTAATGTGAAGTCATAAAATAGAAATAAGATAGAAACATGATCCCTAAAATGGAATAAAACCAACAAAATCATATAATCAGCCAACAATGGGGGATAATAGCAGTGAAAAGGATTTTAAAAGCCCTAAAAGGTTTTAAAATGAAAAAAACCTTTCTGGTGCTGAAAAGAGAGTAATACAGAAGTCCACTATTCTTCTTGACATAAGTGTGCTAGAACTGAAGCCAGGAGCATCCACAGGGAGCTGTCAAAAAAGTTAGGATGGTAACTGTAACTGTGTGATTGAAGCTCTGCATTACCTCTGAAATATAATTTTACTTGGCAGATATACTTGGAGAATAGCCTCAGCAGGTCATGTTATTTACCATGACTGTTTTATCTGTATACTGTTTTAATTGACAGAGGTCTTTTGGGGGTCTGGTGAAACATAGTTGAATTAAAATAAAGAAATGAGGGAAGATTATTCTTTCAATAAACTATCCCCAAGCAATTTAGTATTTGAAAAGTTAATGCCAACATTATGAAATGGGTAGAAGGAGACTGCAAAATTATAGTTAAAAGGCATTTCAAAAGACAAATGTATCCAATCCACTACCAACACCGAAACCTATTTCTACAGCGTTCCTGGCTGGCAGCCACACAGATTGTACTCTAAAACCTATAATAAAGAAGAGCCTGTTGTTTTCCAAGGTTATCCCTTTCAATGCTCACACTGTCAGGAAGCTTTTATTTTACTTTTTTTCATAATTAGCAAAAGCAAAAAAATAAGTAAAGTAAATAAAGTCTCTTTTCTATCAAGCTTTACTCCTGTTGATTTCACAGCTGTATCTACAGTATGTTTAGTTCAAATCATCTTTCTTATGATTTGAATCTCTTGGCTTACATTCCAAATTTCTTCTATACACTCTTTGCACACATTTAAATCAGGGGTGGGTTCTACTTACCTTTACTACTGGTTCGCATCACATCCACAATGTATACTGCAGTGAATCCGTGCGCAGATCACCTATGATGATGTCCAGGTCAGTGGGCGGAGCCTCTCGCCCGGTTTCTTGCAAACCGGTCCGAACCTGGGACAACCTACCACAGATTTTAATGCTTGAAAATGGCTACCAGATAACCCCCTTTCCCTGTCTCTTTCCTAGAAAAAAAAAATCTAATTCCTTTACCCTTTATTCTCTTTCACTGTTTTGGCTTCCTTTTACTTGACTTATTTGTTTGTTGAGCTCCTTAGCCTGGAGGTTCCAGCAAGACAATCTTTGCATATAAATGCTATTAGCGTGAAACATTTTGTTATGAACTAGATTTCATATGGTAATCTAATATGGTATACATGATAATCTATATAAGTTCATTTGATTTCTGCTATCCAAAGTTTCTATGCATTGAAGAATATCATTCAGTGAATGAAGTTTGGATACCTTGGGGGAAACTAAATAGTTCATTCTCTTATTTTACTAAGGAAATTAGAACTATATAACAACTAGTAAGTATAACAACACTCAAGGAGATTGGTAGAGAAAATACTTGCTTTGAATTTTTCTACTTTTCAAATTTTGTTACTTTTAGAAAGCATTGATATTCAGGTTTGTGAGACCAATAGAAGGATACCAAGTATTTTTCTATAACCATGAAGAGTGTAATTTCTGACAAAATTGAGGATTCTCAGAATTCAGTTTATACATTGTTTTTAAAAAAATTCCAAGCTAATGGCTACTGCTTGATGCTACTAGAGTTATAGATAATTGGTGGTGTGAAAAAACCTCTTTCCATGGAGAGAGGAATTCCTCTGTTTCAGAAGCTCAGCTGTTGAATCAAAGACATTTTCTCCAGTGGTGGGTTGCCCCCAGTTCGGACCGGTTCTATAGAACTGGTAGTAAAACCGGTGAGAGGCTCTGCCCACCGACCCCGATGTCATCAGGAAGCTTCTGTGCATGCGCAGAAGTGCGCACAGCCCCGTTGTGAACCGGTAGTAAAGGTAAGTAGAACCCACCCCTGATTTTCTCCAACTATTTCAGCCAAGATGCTTTCCCTCTCTCGTGGAACGTCTAAATCCCCCAGATCCAATTCAAAATTGTTTATTCTAGTGCAAACTCAGGAGATTGTTAGGTCCTTTTAACATGCACACGTGAACTCTTGTAAAATGTCACTGTGAGATCACAAATAGTGAGATTTCAGGTGATTTGATCAGCAGGTACATGGGTAAGAAGCTTTCCAGGCTTCATAATGACTCCTGATTTTAATTATAGTCATGTAATATTCCATGTTGCATCCATATATATATATGGATCTTTCTTGGGTTATTGAAGTGATTATACTGGAGTTAGACTAGCAGTGATTCTAAAGCAGGTAATAAATATAGACTTTATATTTTGTATTCTCTTCTAAATTAGAATGAGAATTAAATCCATTGTAAAGAATCTCTAGGTTAGAGAGAGCACAAATTGTTTTCTGTACTGACTTTTCAAAAAGGAAGAGGAGACAAGGATTTTTTTTTTTCCTCTGCACAATACTCACTGCAGGATGCCCTTAAATTACTTTATCAATACACAGCTCAGTGTAGGGATATGTTGAGCTCAGAGTCAATATGTGTTTCTGCCACCTGTGATCATAAAGAGTGTCACCTCCTGCTATAGTAGCTGAGTGCAAATTGGTAGGACTACTCATGAAACAATGTGAGACAAAGGAAAAGTAAACAGCACTCTGACAATTTTCAACCTGTCTTACTCCTATGTTATTAGAACTTTTGCTCCTGTGTTTCATTTTATTTTCTGCAAAAGACAAGTTTGAACACAGTTTCCAAACTCTTGACTTCTTTTCCTGGCATCACAATATAAGTGGAAAAAGCACACTTTGGCAAATGTGTTTATTTAAACTTAAATCGAATTTATTGAAATTACTTCTTTAAGAATGAAATTCCCATCTAATATTAAACAAGATTTCTACCTGGTACTAAACACATTATTCAATACTGCCCTGGTAAGACTTTATTTAATAGGTTAAAATATTCATTCACTCAAGTATATTGAATATATAGCAATTATAGTTCTTAAAATTAATGTTTCAGTCTCAAGAGAATAATCCAGGTTTTTAAGATATTATACATGTGTGTGTGGGGTCTCTTTCTCTCTCTCTCTCTGTATTAACATATGCATATATTTGCATAACATAATTGAAATAGATAAGAGAAGCCAATAGATTTGAAAGACTTGAAACATGTGCCTATTTGGCAGGTGTACCTTCAGAAACATGACAATATGACAGAAAAAAAGTTTTGAGTTTCTCTATAGCTTTAACCACATATGTCACTCTGGTCTACAGATGTACATATTAGTTAAATCAACAATACAGTGCCACCATGCCTCCTTAATTTTATACCATATTAAAGTAAGCTTCTCTATGTCTTTCCTTCTTTCAAGGGCCTCAGATCTCCATATATTAAGTTCTGTTATTAAATGTTCACGTCTTCTTCATTTTGCCACACAAATAATGAAATTAGCAAGTCTTTTCAACACCATTCTAGTACTCCAGCTACATACTTTATAGCTTTAATATAAATAGTGTTTTCTATTGAGGAATAGTGTTTTCTATTGAGCCTTAAGATAGAGGAAAATCACTGCACATTCCAAGATTATTTAAAACTTATTTTAAAGGTTTACTTACTTTAAAGTCTTGTAGCACAACTGTATTCATATAACATTGGGTTACAATTAATCTAAAAAAAAAAAGAAGAGAAAAGTAGAACCATGGACATTGGTCCTAAGCAAAATTGCATCCTAAGACCATTGGTGAAATTCATTTTTTTACTACTGGTTCTGTGGGCATGGCTTGATGGGCATGGTGTGGCTTGGTGAGTGTGGCTTGGTAGGCATGGCAGGGGAAAGATATTGCAAAATCTCCATTCCCACCGCATTCCTGGGAGAAGGATACTGAAAAATTTCCATTCCCACCCCACTCCTGGGAGAAGGATATTGCAAAATCTCCATTCTAACCTCACTCTGGGGCCAGCCAGAGGTGGTATTTGCCGGTTCTCCGAACTACTCAAAATTTCTGCTATCTGTTCTCCAGAACCTGTCAGAACCTGCTGGATTTCACCCCTGCCTTAGACATATTATATGTATTGCTGTTTGAGCATATATAGACTATGTGGCTAAAGATTGATGAATGGGTTGTAGTTAGACTGAATCTGTAGGCTCAATTTTATTTCTTCCCAATTTACACAGTGTGTATAAGTAGTATGTATCTCAACCTTATATTCAGTAGTATTGTAGGAACATTTCAAGTGTTTTTTGGACATCTGAATTTAGCAAATATGAACATTTAGGATAGCAATATCTGCTCTGGATCCCTGTAGAATTCAACTGAATTGAAGCTTTCAGCTTGAACACATGTAAGCATGTATGTATACAAGTCCTCTTCCTTGTCTATAAACATGCTTCAATAAGCTTCAATTCCTTTATTTTGTGAATTCAGTGTGAAATTTTGGAAGAACATTCTACATTCAACAGAACATAATGAGAATTGTTTGCAGTGTGATACAAGCTGTCGGAGAGAGTGTGGTTGGAGTTTAGGTGGTGATGATATAACCTTGAAAGAGCTGGAAGCTGGAAATCCTGCTTCAGAAATTCAACCTCAATCCATTTTAGATTATCATTATCTTGTACCGATCTCCCCCATTCAGACAAAACATAGCAAGGCAGCAAATACAGATAGTTTTGAATAAAGTAGATTATCTGGATTCTTTTCATGGCACAGATTTGAAACTGAATTGCTGTTGTGGATGAACTGCAATAAGACTAGGATGGGATAGTACCATAACATAGACCACAGCATCCTTTGAGAAATTAGGAAAACTTAATTTTTCTGCAGTTATTCCACTGCCTCCTAGGTAAATAATTTCAGTCAGTGTTTGTAAAAGAGGTCAATCTTGGACAATCCTGTACGGGCAGTCCCAAAGCTTTATCTTCTGTCCTATTCACTTTAAACCTTCATAAAACTAGAGGCTATCTACAGTATAAATTAGAAGTGGTCAATTGCAATGTAGTAGTAGTCTTGACCTGGTAACTGTGAGGAACAGATTCTCAGGTTTAATCCCAGCAAGATGGAGCTGTTGTCTGTGCTGAAGATATTGATGATCAAGGAATTCCAATTGTAGCCCTTGATGGGACTGCACTTTCGTCAAAGCAGTGGGTATGCAATCAGGGTTCCTGCGCTCACAGTTCCTGCTTTAGACCAGCAGATGGAGGCCATGGATTGGGGTGGTCTTTGCCAGCTCCATTTAATTCACCAGCTGTGATTTTTAACTAGGCCCACAGGAGCTGATGACATTGAGTTGGGTTCTTGTCATCTTCAGTTTAGAATATTATAATTCACTTTATATGAAACTGACTTAGAAACTACATCTGATACAGAAATTAATTGTCCATCTCCTGACTGGTGGAAAATTTAGCAGAATATATCTATGCTGGAGGATCTGCATTGGGTTGCCAATAGACTTCCAGGACTAATTCAATGAGCTAACTCTATTATAAACTCTTTTTGGTTTCAACATAAACAGTTTCTGGTAAAATATGCCTGCTCAGAACAAATTAGCCCAATACACATTAGCCAGGAGACAAATGTGGTGACCACTTGAAATTTGTCTAACAAAGTCATAACTCAGTATAGTCACATAATACCATGCTTTGTGACCATAGCATCTCACAACACAGATGTGAATCCCATTATTTATTTATTTTTATTATTATTGAAAAGTTTTATGAAAAGTACAAACATTTTCACTCCCCCCTTCCCCCCTCAACCCCCCCTCCCCTTCCCACCCTCCCTTCCCCTCCCTCCCCCCACCCCCCTCCCTAGACTTTCCAGAACGAGCACAGGGTATAGCATTCACAAACCAAGAACTAAAATGTGCTAACAAATTATTACATTTCATGTTCTCCCTAGGTCCTTAACTCCTTATAACTCAGAAAAAACAAACATAAACTACTTAATATTATTTCATTCATAAGCTATATGAATCTTCTTATTCGGATACTTCTTCTGTATGTAATCAATCCATTTTGTCCATTCCGATATATATCTCTCATTTGAATGGTCTTTAAGGTATGATGAAATTTTTGCCATTTCCGCCAAATGCACAACTTTTAATGTCCATTCCTCAATAGTAGGTGGATCTTCCTTCTTCCAGTACTGTGCCACCAGTAACCTGGCAGCCGTTATTAAGTTCAAAACCAGTTTAGTCTCTATTACAGTACAATCCGTAACTATTCCCAACAGAAAAAACTATGGTGTAAATTTAATTTTTTTCTTCAAAATATTTTGAATAATCCACCATATTTTTATCCAAAAAGCCTTAATCTTTTTGCATGTCCACCATATATGGAAATATGTAGCATCTTCACACTCACATCGCCAACACTTGGGTTGTAAATTCGGATACATACAAGCCAGTTTTTTTGGGTCTAAATGCCATCTATAAAACATTTTGTAAAAATTCTCCCTTAAATTTTGTGCTTGTGTAAATCTTACATTTCTATCCCATATCTTTTCCCATGTTTCCATCATTATTGGTTCACCTACATTTTGTGCCCATTTTATCATACAATCCTTGACTAACTCTGTTTCTGAATCTATTTCCAGTAATGCATTGTACAACCTTTTTATGTGCATTTGACCTTCATCTCTTATTTGCTTTATCAAATTCTCATCCTTTGCAAAATACCAATTTTTTGATCTTCTCTCCATCTGGCCAGCAGCTGTCCATATTGAAACCAAGTCTTAATAATCCCTTCTTCTTTTAGTTGTTCCATGGATTTTAACTGTAGTCTGACTCCTTCCTTATAAAGGAGTTCCTTATATGTAATCTTATCTTGCTTTTGCTCTAAATTTATGTTCTCTATTGCGTGTCTGGGTACTGTTCATATTGGTAACCTATCATTTAGTTTATATTTATACTTTTTCCAGACACGCAATAGAGCATTTCTTAATATATGACTTTTAAAAGTCTTATCTACTTTCTTGTCATACGCTAAGTAAGCATGCCAGCCATAAACCAAACCATATCCTTCAATATTTAATATCTTTTCTTCCGTTAAGTTTATCCAATCTGTGATTGCTGAGAGGGCAGCAGCTTCATAATACAATCTTAAATTGGGCATCTTAAGACCACCTCTTTCTCTAGTATCTTGCAATATCTTTTGTTTAACTCGTGGTTTCTTCCCTGCCCACACAAATTTGTTTATGCCCTTCTGCCATTCCTTCAAGTTCTCATCTTTTTTAAGTATAGGTATCATTTGAATAAGAAATAGAAATTTTGGTAAAATATTCATTTTTACAGCGGCTATCCTTCCCAGCAAAGACAGTTGTAGTTTTTTCCAGTTGTCCAACTCTTTCTGTATTTTATGCCATAATGGTTCATAGTTGTACTGATATAATTTCATATTTGCAGTCATAATATAAACCCCCAAATATTTAACCTTCTTAACTACTTCAAATCCTGTTAACCTTTCTATCTCTTCTTTTTGGCTCCTAACCATATTTTTAGCTATTATTTTTGTTTTAGCTGCATTTATTTTAAAGCCAGATACTTGTCCATATAAGCAGGTTATATCCATCAAGGCTGTAATCGATTGAACCAGTTGGGTTAAGGTAACAACCAGGTCATCCGCAAATGCTCGTACCTTGTATTCATGCTGTCTAATTTTAATTCCCTTAATTGTATTCATCTCGCGTATCTTGTTTAATAAAATTTCCAGCGTCAAAATAAACAATAACGGAGACAAAGGACAGCCTTGCCTTGTTCCTTTTTCTATGTTAAAAGCATCTGTTAAACCACCATTAACTATTATTTGCGCTGTTTGTTTTTGATATATTGCCTTAATAGATTGTACAAATTGTTCTCCAAATTGCATCCTTTCTATTAGTTTTAGTAAAAATTGCCAATTCAATCTATCAAAGGCTTTCTCAGCATCCAAGAACACAAGCACTGCGGGGACCTGGTTGTTCCTTCCCAAATACTCTAATAAGTTAACAATTTGCCTTACATTACTCTTCATTTGTCTACCATTTATAAAACCAGTTTGATCATGATGTGAATCCCATTATTATTGTTGTTAACTAAGAACTACATATAGGTGGAAATTGCTCTTTCTACCCAAAAAGGAGAACCATCAGATCTATGGCATTTTGTTGACAAGAAGAAAAGCAACAAAAAATGTGATCCTTGGTGTTAAATAGGGTTGATATTTGATACATAACAATTACTAGAATTCATTTGTGAAGTTCTCTTTTTTTAAAAAAATGTAAATCTACTTATTAATATCCGTATCTTTAATATATTCTTGTTTGTGCCTGTTTCCTGTTCTAGAATTTGTCATGAGATGATAGATTCAAGACCTGTTTTGTTTCTGCATGAGCATTTGTGAGATTTCAACAATTTCTTTATTTGAATCATGCATCTGCTACTGCTACCACTGATGAGGATGATGATTTTGCACCTACAATATTGTTCAGTGGTGCCCACTGTCAGAATTTATTTATTGATTGATTGATTGGTTGGTTGGTTGGTTGGTTCAATTTATATGCCGCCCTTTTCCAGAGACTCAGGGCGGTTTACAATGCGTTAAGCAATAGCCTTCATACTTTTGTGTATACCTGCTTAGTAGGGCTTTCGGCCCCCTCAAGCTGTGTTCTTTTTTATACAAAGTCAGCTTATTGCCCCCACAATCCGGGTCCTCATTTTACCTACCTCAGAAGGATGGAAGGCTGAGTCAACCTTGAGCCTGGTGAGATTTGAACTTGCAGTAATTGCAGGCAGCTGGCAGCTAAGTGCTACTTAACAGCACTTTAGTCTGCTGCATCACCAAGGCTCTTGGCTACTAACTCCAGTACAATGTATTCTCTTTATAACAAAAGCACTCTTCATACATCTCACCATATATTCGTAGACATTCACTTGTGCCAAAGTCCTTGTAAGGTAGTTCTCTATACATTATACATATAGACAGAGCTTCTCCAAGGTGTTTCAAAATGCAGATGCCACGGTAATATTGACACTTCAAAGAGGTGATTAAGTTTATTCCAGGAGTCCATTGTATACATTTCTGAAACAAATTAAACTCAAGTGAAGCCATGCAATATAGTTAGCTACATTGTGTGATTTTGGGGAGGAGGTTGAGAAAAAACTTGATTGATTAATTGATTGATTGATTGATTGATACAGTTGGAAGTCTAAATAACATTATACCAGGTTAGGAGAAGGCTCCATATGGGCCAGATTTTGCTTTAACCATATTAAAGACATTTGATTTAATCAGTCACATATCTTTATCAATAGTGTAAGAATAATTTTAAAGTGGAGATTTCTAGATATTACCCTGTTTTCTCCAAAATAAGACATCCCCTGATAATAAGCCCAATTGGGCTTTTGAGTGCATGGCAATAAGTCCAAGCGCTTATTTCAGGGTTCAAAAAAATATAAGACAGGGTCTTATTTTCGGGGAAACATGGTATAAGCTAAACTCTTTGATGAGCCCATCAATGGCTTCATGTTTTTAAACATATTTTCCACTAATCAAAGGATGAAGCAACTTCTTTCACAGAGATTCTATGATACTTTGCAATGATATTTTGTATCTGTTTATACTATAGTATTATCACTTATATATTAATAAACTAATGATTACGTTAAATGTAATATATCAGGTAGATTTTTTTAAAATTATGTAGTTTTCTAAAATAAAAAGGATAAGACATTGGCATATATTAGGTAGAAGTAGCCATAGCAGAAATATAACAATAAATCTATTCAAAACTGCTTTTGTAAAAAAAAGAAAGAAAGAAAGAAAGAATTGAGTAGAAAGAAAGTATTACGATTTAAAACAAGTCAATTCAAATATTCTAAATTGTTAATACAATTTATTGAATAAGAAATGGGGCTTTCAATCCAAGTCCCTTCTTCTTTGATTAGTTTAAAGTTTATTAAAAAAAAGAATGAAAACAATTTACAATACAATACAATGCACTTTTTCAAAAGCAAAACAGAGATATTAGGATTTTCAAGATAAAATCTAATTAAGGGGTTAGACACTGAACAGAAGGAAAATTATTAAAGAAGAACATAAAGTGCTCTTATCTCATTTCCAGGATTGCAATCCACTATGAAATAGTGAAATGAAGCCATGAAGCATAAAACAACAACAACACAAATAGATTAAAGGAGATAGGTTTGCCAGGTCAAAAATATTTTTTTTCACTCTCTGTGAAAATGGAGAAAATTGGGTTGCATACAATAACAATGCAAAAGAAATGCATGAAAACATTGAATTTGGGGGATGTTTTTACAGATCTAGTAAAGAAGATCAGAAGAGGCACAAATGACTCCCAAAGAAATAGATTTAGAAAATGTATGCATAGTATTATATGTAGTTTTTCCCCCTCCTTTCTTTCAATCAAGATAATAAATAGTGCTAATGGCCTTTCTGGCAAGTTGCTTTGAAGTCAAATTAGTCCCGAAGGTGATACTGTCCTACCTGGCATGACATATTCTCACAGCACAGGCATATGCTTTGTTCTAATGTAAGATCTGGCTACCCACCAAAAACACTTATAAATTTAATCATGTTTTCCACCAATTTACATTGAAGAGATGTTAGAACTAACTAGCCTGCATCCCATTTTAAAAACTGTCATCTACATTGGCCAATATCCAGTCCACCAGTAGAAAAGCTAAACAGTTACATATTTTTGTTAGAAGATTTCATATTAGGAACCCCTGGACGCCTGCTGTGTGCATTCGGTGATTTGTATGTCATCAACCTGTCAATAAGTTCAAGTACTTCATAACATTTCCTTAGATTTTCTTCCTGAAAATGTGATGAAATGCCACTAGGCAGGCCACACTTTTTTGCGCTGAAAGACAAAAGCAATGAATTAATTCCAATCCTCTGAAATTTCTTTATTGTCTCTTATAACTCTCTTTTAACTCCTTTGTCACCCAATAATTTAACTGCTCCCCTGCTGTTTTTCATTTTTTTGGGGGGGGGGGGTGTTTCCCCTTTTATTCATTCATTCATTTCTGGTATTGTTTAATGAGTGGCTTTGCAATGCCCTGTATCATCATTTTATTTTTTATTTATTTATTATCAAATTTATATACCGCCCTTCTCCCGAAGGACTCAGGGCAGTGTACAGCCAAAGTAAAAAACATAGTTACAAACATTAAAATGCAGTTTAAAAGATATATATACGTTTGGCCCCATAATTAAAAGAACAATAACAAACCTATTAAAAACATTTTAAAAAGTGTTAAAGCTTGCTGAAAAAGAAAGGTCTTCAGGGCACGGCAGAAGACACCGAGGTCATGAATTCTTCGTATCTCTGGGGGCAGTTGGTTCCAGAGGGCAGGTGCCCCCACAGAGAAGGCCCTCCCCCTGGGGGCCACCAGTCTACATTGCTTGGCCGATGGCACCCTGAGGAGGCCCTCTCTGTGGGAGCGCACAGTTCGGTGGGAGGCTATCGGTAGCAGCAGGCGGTCTCGAAGATATCCAGGTCCTATGCCATGGAGTGCTTTAAAGGTGATAACCAACACCTTGAAGCGCACCCGGAAGACCACTGGGAGCCAGTGCAGCCCACACAGGAGAGGTGTTATGTGGGAGCGCCATGCAGCTCCCATAACTACCCACGCAGCCGCATTCTGGACCAGTTGGAGTCTCCGGGTGCTCTTCAAGGGGAGCACCATGTAGAGAGCATTACCGTAGTCCAGGCGAGAGGTGACAAGGGCATGCGTGACTGTGCACAAGGAATCCCGATCTAGGAAGGGCCACATCTGGTGGATCAGGCAAACCTGATACATGATTACATTCATGTAACCTTGAATGAAATACTGAGACAGAATCCAGCAGAATCTTGGAAAACACAATTTCCTTTGATAGGCCTAATTTTTTTCCCCCCAGAATTATCTTAGCTTTTTTGCTTATTCTCTATAATCATAACTATTTCAGAGCAATTGAACAACATCTTTTTTCAAGATTAGCTCTACTTGCAGATACTGTGCCAGACTTCTGCTCTATTTCTGCATACTGCCCTCATCTAACAGTCCTTGCCCAGTAATGCTTTGCTGTGACATCATTTTCCCCTGATGCTAAAAGTCTTCATGTCCCTTTCTTTTAGCTTTCTAAAGATAGTCCTTAAGGAAGCAATTCTGTCTTTTTTTGTATTATCATTCAAACCTTCAAATTTCAATTTCTTTTCAATGTATACACTTCATTTCATAATATCCTTTAGCTTGTTGCTTTGTCATCCCCCCCCCCTCTTTTAGGTAGAAAAAGGAATTATAGGGTTGGAAGGAAAGTCTTCTAGTCCAAGCTTTATACCATCACAGTCAAACAGCTGTCCAATGAACTTTGGAAAATCTCCAGTGATGAAGCACCCACAACTCTGGGAGACAAGCTATTCCATTGATTAATTGTTCTCACTTTCAGGAAATTTCGTCTTACTTTTTGGTTGAATCTCTCTTTAATAACTCTCAGTCTTTAAGTCATTAAATGTATTAGTTCCTTTTTCAACCAAAACTGATTTTCTAGAATATTCTAAACTAGCTTCTTCCCAAATACTTTATGATGTTGTTCTACAGATTTTAGTAAATGTCCTGATATCTGGAAAGGGACCAAGGTGATGGTTATTAAGATATGGAAGTAGGGCTAGGAAGATCCAGGATTTAGTTCATTGTAACCACAAAAGTTTACTGAATGACTTTTAGGCAGCCATTCTTTCAGCTGAACATTTATTACAGCATTGTTTTGTTAGAAAAAATTTAAAAGGCAGTGGTATGAATGCTGCCTTGAACTTCTAGAGGAAAACTAGGATATATATATATATGCAAACATACTAGAACATATGATAGTGCCAGAACTACATTAGATAAAAGTTTGCTTAGGTCTTTAGCCAGACTAACTTTACTAAGTCATATTAAAGATAAAGATTTGTCTCTGAAGCACAGAAACATATACTATAAGTGTATATAGAAATTAGAACCAGGCAGAAATCCAAAATAAATCACACTGTCTCTTTGTCTCATCATGGCAAATCATTCTTCCTCCATTCAAAAAGATAGATTGCATCCTATTCATGACAACTGATGGCTGAGTCAAAGTTGGCCTCACATGGACCTAAAAAGAACAATTGGCCTGAGTAAGAGATTAATAGATCAAAAACTATGTAACCTATTAGGAAATAAAATAGCATAAATATTTAAAAGTAATTTCTTGGGAATTCCAAGAACACAATGGATGGGGTTTTTTTGTATGGGTTTTAAGGAATAATAGGTGCATAAACTTCAAAATTCATGATGAAGGTCATAGGAGATGCTGATTACTTATTTGGAGTATATACGTATATGTGGTACAGGACTGAGTAGACGAAAAAGTCATTTTCTTCTAAATTAATATTTCTCTTTCAATTCTTAAATCATAGACATGTTAATGTCAATATTTGAGTTTAATTGAAGTCGTATGTTCAATATCCCCTACATCTTCCTTTTATGCGCCTAAGATATGTGGAGCGTTTGTTCAGTGTTATAGTCAGAAGGGTAACAGCTCTGTGCTTGTTTCTCTGCTTTCTCTAAAGGTCAGGCATGAGATTAGCTGAATTAGAGTGTGAAATGTATGATGATTCTATTTTTCCACTGTCCTGTGGATGACTTCTTAGCCTGGCAATGGGGTATATGACAACATTTAATACAACTGAGACTCAGGCATTTGCTATCTGGATGCCAAACAATATGATTAATATGCTACAATGGCCCAGGCTTTGCAAGGTCAATATACTGTTGTTGCAAATATTTTGCATTTGCAAACAATATAAGAAATGTGAGCTTTGTAAACTCAGTTACTCATCATCTCTGGAATTTGAGGGCTTACTTTAAAAGGAACTTTAATGTTTAAAACAATGGGGATCGTGTTAAGAGCTGTTTCACAAACAAATGACTTATAAGCCTTTATCAGTGGTCTCCTAGTGATAAACTATACATGAACTACAGAAATTAACTAACAAGCCTTTCCAAATTGACCCTATTTTGTTCTATTGCACAAAATACACTAAATTTGCTCCATAGTTCGGTGTATGATCACAAATTGTTTGATCGATCGCATCAAAAAACTACATTTTCTAAAGTAAGATAGACTACAAAACATAAGATTTTTTTATTCAACAGGAAAGAAAATAACCTGGAGTGAAGATTCATTAACATTGTACTCAGATTAAATATCGGTCATACCATATATCAGCTATTGGTTCTTTGATTCAGTACAAGAAGTGAGATCTAGTAATAAGCATTCCCATCGGAGAAAATTATATGCGAGTCAATTTTAACTAGAACTATCTTCTGCTGGAACCATGTTAGAAGAACAAAAGTCTGTGCTTGATTGTATTATTTTACTTTTGTGGAACTAAACTGCAAGCAATAGCCTGTAAGACATCAAGATTTGCTCTCATCCCAAAACTCCCAAGTGCAAAAAGATATTACAAAAAGATATGTAATGTACATAAGGAAAGTTCATTAAACAGCACTAACATATATTCACATCTGCATAACATGATAGATAAGAATATACCAAATTCCCCAGAGTTACAAAGTATAAAGATTTCTGGGCTCCACTTTGAGGGGGAAAAAATCAACAATATGTGATGATACTAAAAAAGAAGAAGAAAAAACCTCTTAATGGGGAGATAAGTTGATTTCATTTCTTGTAAAAGAGATCATTGCACAGAGAGCAGTTTTGTAATATGCTTCCTTTCACTGCATGGATATATCATTTAATACATGTGGCCTAAATTAAGTTAATGGTTTCTTCATCTTTGTTAAAGGAATGAGTGCTATGATTTATCTCACAGGCTTTGGAATATTCTGTGTGAGAATAGCATTCAAAGGCGATATCCCCTCGTGTAAGTTCAAGGACAGCAGTATTAAAAAGCATTTGGGCATGTTGTGAGCTTTATCAAGGGAGAGTGATTCTCCTGTTAGCACCAGTGTTTTTATATATGGTTAGGGAGTTGTAGTTGCCATTTCAGAGATGACATCAGTTCAGATATGCTGAAAAAATGAATACAGATGCTAAAAAGAGAAAAGTCTTGCTTAAGTACATGCTTCAGAATTTTATCACATTGGGCATTGGCATTATTGTAGGATACAAAGTACATATCCAAGTTTCTATTGTTCAAAAAATGTTTCCTAAAGTATTATTTCCTAGCTCTTTTTTATCCGTAGAGTGAAAGTGAAAACTGACAAACACTTCGTTTCATTGTTCTTTTGCTAATACTTGTTCTGTTTTTCACTTCCAAGCATGCACTTCGATAGCAGACAAAACTTACTCTTTGGTGACACCCTGAGGGCAAGTTTCCATATTACACTACAATATTTTTTACAATTTAGGTTTTTCAATCTTCTGTATATATGCAGCCTTCTCTAATCCAGTCTAATGGTCCAGTCACAACTATGAGTTGATTCTCCTGCCACCAGAAGACCTTGCTTGACTGACCAATGTTGGCCTGCTGGAAACTTAAACATTCAGCTTAAATTTGTTTTAGTTTGGTTTTTGCTAGTTTACGCATTTGGGCATCCATTTAACAGTAACGTTGAACTAGGTATGTTCCTGCCATATTCATCATTATCCTTATATTATACCATGCTTTCCCCTCTTTTTTCCCCACCGATCTGAATAGACTGAATTCTTATTTCATTTTAATGCAAATATAACTGAAGTTCAGTTTGGCACGTGCTACAAAGCCTAGCTTTATATTTTACCATTTTGAACTACTACTTCTTATTTACATGTTTTCGACCATCTTCTATGCCTCTGATTAGAACAGAGCTCAATAATTTGCAGACTGCTTGGAGCCTTATAATTTTTTTAAAAAAACAAACAAACCTGCCATCAGTTTTTTATTATCTCTTCTTACCAATTGTCACTGGCATAAATTACACAAAATAGAGACCAATAAATAGGCAAATACCTATTGCAACTCATAGGCCTAACAATGACGTGTAGCACAGTGGTGGGTTTCAAAAGTTTTTACTACTGGTTCTGTGGGTGTGGCTTGGTGGGCGTGGCATGGCATGGCTTGGTGGGCGTGGCTTGGTGGGCGTGGCAGGGAAAGGATACTGTAAAATCTCCATTCCCTCCCCAATCCAGGGGAAGGTTACTGCAAAATCCCATTTCCTCCCGATCAGCTGAGATTTAGGAGGCAGAGAATAGATGGGGGCAGAGCCAGTCAAAATTTTCATTACCAGTTCTCCAAACTACTCAAAATTTCTGCTACTAGTTTTCCAGAACTGGTCAGAACCTGCTGAAACCCACCTCTGGTGTAGCAGTGGCATAATATCTTATCAGATAGAGAAATAATCCACCACTCTCCATTTTTGGTTTTGGTTTTGTTAGTTATGATCCTGAGGTTTATAGTCCTTCTGAATCGGGGATGGGGGGGGGAATGATGACAGACAGTAGACTATTGATTTTGATATTTGAAAGGCAGCTCCTTAATATTTAAGCTCTTATTAATTTACTATTGTTGGATGCTTATTATACACCTCATGATTTAGACTAAAATGCAAATGCTCAAACAGTACTGCTTTTATTTTTATCTGTCTGTCTATCTGCTGCTTCAATCACTGAAGTAACTTAAGTACTCTAGGTGGCTTCCTCATGCCGATTAAAAACAGTAGATATAAAAATTTTATTTTTGTAAAATTTTGTGGTTGCCTATTGAAAACCTATGCATTTCATGATTAAAGTAATAAAAACCTAACATTTTAGTTGTGGAGCGACAAGGAAGCTTGGCTTCAACATACTTAGTGCTTCTTTTTAGACTCATTGTGACCTCACTCATATGTTACTTATCCCTATTTTATTACTTCTCTTTTTCTGTGAACCATATCTTATTGAAAGTTTATATTTGGGTCACTGCAAAATATACAGTGCAAAATAAAGTGTACAATAATTCTTCGGCAGTTCTACCTACAAGATCAAGGCTTTAGGATTGATGGAAGTTGGATTATTTATTTACTTATCTTGCTTGGATTATTTTATTTGTCAAAGCCATTTAACTGTTTAACTGTTTGTCTCCAACAGACATAGTTGAGTAACTACGATCGTGTAAAAAAGACAGCTCTTCTGATACCAAATCATTTACAGCTTTGACTTGGATTTATAAATGAACCAGGAGCCAATTCAAAGTTCAGCACTGGAGTGATTCTGATTGTAGTACATGAAAAATAAAACCAACAGCAAAGGAAGGTAGAATATTTGATCTAAACAGAGAATTAAGACACGATCTAAAAACAGGGTGTGCTCTGAAATTTGTTTCTATATCTGTATGTGTTTCTTTTACTTCACTGAATATATGAAGAAGATTTTCATTCAAGTATATTCTGAACAGTTGAAATGATATGAAATGCAATTCCTTTTCAGGTGACAATAATTTGCACATTAGGGCACCAAGTTCTGCTCTTGGTTATAGCTGCAGGACTGGATCTTATGTTGAAGTGGGCACTGGATTTTCTGGCAGCAGACTACTGAGGCAACCGTCCTATGGCCATAGCCATATCTACTGATATTCATTTCCTGCATACTGAAAGTATGAAAGCAGTTTTCAGTAATATCTTACAGATGCAGGTCAAACTACAAACTGGGCTTTGCTTATTGGATCGGTATTTGGACAAGTACCCATAAAGTGTCCATGCCAGTCATCCACTCGATTGAGTGTATAGGTTATATGCATATTAGGGCTATGCAAAGCCTTGAGCGGCTGATTCAGTTTGATGAAATTTCAGCTGAGTCAACCCATTCAAACCAATTTACAAACTGAAGCAGGGACCTATTTTATAGCAGCAATTAAAACTGGGTAATTCTCAAGCATTTCACACTTAATGTGTACTGCATTCTAAATATGGATGGGAAATGGAGCTTACTTTTTAAACCTGAATATTTAGTATGGGAAGGGAAGGGAAGGGAAGGGAAGGGAAGGGAAGGGAAGGGAAGGGAAGGGAAGGGAAGGGAAGGGAAGGGAAGGGAAGGGAAGGGAAGGGAAGGGAAAGCTATTTTTTGTATGTACTAGCCAAACTAATCGTTCAAAAATAGAGCTAGGGTAGTGAGCCTACATATGACAATTTCTTTGTGCCAACCTTGTTTCTGTCTCAAACGGTACTATACTACATTGGGTCATCCTAATTTTGCTGTCTTTACTAGTTAACTGAGCATGCTACCCTGACAGAAATCATTCCCACCTGTGATAAGAATGTCTTTTCCAAATTTGCTCACCAGCTAGGCAGCTTTTTCTGATCCTCCAGGCAACCCAATAATCAGAGCTAACAAAGCTGCAGAATCTAAAAAAGGCAAATGAGTGGCCTTTCCCCCCCACACCTCCAGTTCTGCCCAGAAGAGGCCAGTATTTTTACTAATGTGCTCCACCCAGCCTGGCAATCGACTTTCCTATTCAACCAGATATTCTAACATCCTGGAAAACCCAAAGATCAAAATCAGCAAACACAAATCTACAGCATCTCAGAAGACGGACTGGCAAGAACTGCTTCTTGTTGTTGTTGTTTTAAATACAACTTTTAAAAGTTTGTATTTTTTTTATACTGAGGCAGGACATTTTCTACATTGATTTTTCAATGGTCTGGGTTTTTTTAACAATTTTGGGAACTCTGCTGCTGTTCTTTCATCATCTCTTCTATGTTTGCTCAAAAAGTACAGGAAAGACTATTTAAAAAGCATACGATGGTAAAATACCTGATGGTATCTAATTGAATCTTGGCAAGGTTAAATACCTCTAGAGAGTCTAGTATCCCCAGTATTTTTGTTCCATATTGCAAAAAGTGGGGCACCTTTGGGTGTTCTCAAGTTTCGCCATTAGGCAAACAAGAACTCTTTTTTTATTTATTTAATAGAATATTAAATCTCAAAGCAATTGAAACTGAATCAAGAATCTCAGGCCACAAAGTTGAATTGAATCATGTTTTCTGCAGATCCTGAATTTCCAAGTGAAATTGAATCAAAGCTGATTCACATAGGTCTAACGCATAGGCTTCTCTATAGATTGATTCAAGTGGAGGAAAATATTATGTATATGGATTACAAAGGAACAATGTAAATCCCCATGAAGAGGCTATTTCTTACCAGCATTCCTTTTTTGTTTTAAGAATCTTGCTTCTCACTTTTCAGCTTCCACTGAATATATTAATAATCATTCTTCCAGTCAGGTGCCACTTTGGCCTGCTAATATTCTGATCAGGTTAGGTAGTTAAGAAATGTCTGTCGGTGCTTTTTTATTTTAGTGCTCAGTCATTAAAAACCATGAAGTGTTCCGCCTGACCACAAAAAAGAATTTGTGTGGGTGGGTGTTGGAAAGTAATTATGAGGCTTTTATTTCACTAATTATTGTTCAGCTTTTGAAATGTCATTGTAGGTCAAAGTAACAGCAGTTATTTCAAACTACTCTAGAATTTAAATAGGAAGGACAAACAAAACATGGGGACGTACAGATCTCAATTCAAAGCAAGTGAATTCACCTTCAACTCCAGTATAAAATGGAAACTTAAACTCGGGGGCTTTAAAAATGGCAATGCAGGATTATGACAGCTTTTCTACAGAAAATAATCAGACCTGAATCCTATAGATAAGAATAGCCTGTATGAGAGTTGGTTCTCTGGTTGATAAGCAGTCCAGCAGCCATTTCCAAAACAATCAACAGGTGTGATGTACCTGTCCTTCAAAAAATAGACAAGCTTCCTCTCCTTTACATGGAAACAGTGCAAAGAAAAAGAAGCAGAATCTTTGCCCTCTTTGTCTATGCAGTATATAAGCTTTTCATCTGAAAGTAAAGTATTGCCTGGAATGCTTACGTTGTTACTTGCACCTTCTTAACACTAACCAGAACCCTGCAAGAGCTGTTTCTTGGAATTAACCACTTAGAGCTGATATCCAAAGCTGAATAGAATAGAATAGAATTTTATTGGCCAAGTGTGATTGGACACACAAGGAATTTGTCTTGGTGCATACGCTCTCAGTGTACATAAAAGAAAAGATACGTTCATCAAGAATCATAAGGTACAACACTCAATGATAGTCATAGGGTACAAATAAGCAATCAAATCATATTAGGAAACAGTCAATATAAATTGTAAGGATCCAAGCAACAAAGTTACAGTCATACAGTCATTAGTGGAAGGATGGTGATAGGAACGATGAGATTAATAGTAGTGCAGACTTAGTAAATAGTTTGACAGTGTTGAGGGAATTATTTGTTTAGCAAAGTGATGGCATTCGGGAAAAAACTGTTCTTGTGTCTAGTTGTTCTGGTGTGCAGTGCTCTATAGCGTCGTTTTGAGGGTAAGAGTTGAAACAGTTTATGTCCAGGATGCGAGGGGTCTGTAAATATTTTCACAGCCCTCTTTTTGACTCGTGCAGTACACAGGTCCTCAATGGAAGGCAGGTTGGTAGCAATTTTTTTTTCTGCAATTCTAATTATCCTCTGAAGTCTGTGTCTGTCTTGTTGGGTTGCAGAACCAAACCAGACAGTTATAGAGGTGCAGATGACAGACTCAATAATTCCTCTGTAGAACTGCATCAGCAGCTCCTTGGACAGTTTCAGCTTTCTGAGTTGGCAAAGAAAGAATATTCTTTGTTGTGCTTTTTTGATGATGTTTTTGATGTTAGGTGTCCATTTTAGGTCTTGTGATATGGTAGAACCTATAAATTTGAAAGTCTCTACTGTTGATACTGTGTTATCTAGTATTATAAGAGGTGGAACACCTCTAAAGAACAGATGAAGCCAACTTCAACCCCAGAACACCCATTTCAAAACCAGACTTTAGAATCTTCAACTAAAATAGACACAGGAAAGGATCAAGTCAGTAGTAGACTACCTGGTTTATGCCATCTCAGATACTATCCTTGAAAAGGAGTCTGTGGCCAGGATATAGTATATGGTGGTGATGGCAGCAGCAGTGGTAAAAAAAGTCAGCTGCAACCACATTAATGAAGACAGTAAGAGATGACCAGGCTGAGCCAAAGGGAGAGGTCAAAGGCATCATCAGTTAGGTGTTCCTTCCCACCTACAAGAGCTCTAAGTCCAGCTGTCCTTGAATCTTGCTGACTCTTATTTACCACCAATTTACCTTGACTATTAGTAGTTCAGATTTTTGTAGTGAGCTTTGCATGGATTAAATTTGTACACATTTGAACAACTCTGGTTCCTGATTTCTTGTGCCAGACTCTGCCCCTTTTTATGTTGATACACATAAGACACTGGCAGCAGAGTTGCTGCTGCAATCTTTGAAATCCTTCCCTCATTGCCAAGGTGAAGGAGTGGCTTGAAGTGCCGAAGTGGAGCAGTGGTTAGAGTGCAGTACTGCAGCTATTTCAGCTGACTGCTAGTTCAGCAGATCAGCAGATCAAATCTCACCGGCTCAAGGTTGACTCAGCCTTCCATCCTTCTGAGGTGGGTAAAATGAGGACCCAGATTGTTGGGGGCAATATGCTAATGCTAATGCAATATGCTATATGCTAACTTTGTAAACTGCTTAGAGAGGGATGTAAAGCACTATGAAGCGGTATAGAAGTCTAAACAATGAAGATATCCTTGAATTCCTGCCATATTTTTTTTTCAATAATTGATTCAGGTAGGAGGTGATGGGAGAAATTTCTAGTTTCTAGAATACAGAAATCTGTGGTGTGTTAAATTCTTCAGAAGGGGGACCAGCAGATTTATTGGACAGATTCACTAAAAAGCTGTTTAACATGACCAGAGGTTAATCAGGTAAATGAAAGAAGGCTGGAAAGAAAGTATGTATTTAAAGATAAAAAGTGATATAATAAATGCTTTTGGGATATAAGATTAGGTGGAACAATTATATTTAGGTAGAGGGAGGGACAAGGGAGGAAAGGATGAAATGAGCATTCTTGTATTGTGACATAAACCACCACCTCTTTGGTACATTTGTCATGTCATTACACACACACAGGTTAAAAAGCTGGTTTTGGGCTGTAATGTTGCAATGCTTGTTTAGTCATTTTGACAAAATGATTGGATTGTGCACATGTGCTTACATTCAGGAAATAAAATAAGTTGCATTTACTCTACATAGTACTTTTTTAATTTATTCAGTAATAGTATTTGTTGTACCCACCAACCTTTCCAGTAGTAGTGTAATGGTTCAGAAACAATTCTCTGTAATATGTAAAATAAATGTAATAGAAAACTATTAAAAACCATATTAAAAATACTCATTACTTTAAAAAAATCAGAATGTAAGAAAATCATGTTTTGCAGAATTGTGACAGATGTGTGGATAGAGTGTTATACATTCTGTAAGTGGTTCAAGAGAATCTTTTCTGTATGACTGACAGGCAGATTTGGTTAAGTTTTTTTAAAAAAAGCTCATCCGATCTATTCCAGATCGAGACCTATGCCTTACATTGAGTCTAGAAAAGAATTGGCAATGAGTTATTTCACTATTGTTGTATGTGCCCCAAATTAAAATGTCCATTTGTTTTTCAGGAATACAAAAGAAAATAATACAATACTGTAAACAACTGATAGATATTACCAGTATAATCAATCTAAAAATAACGTGCCCAGATCAAAATATAATAATAATATTTTATCCTAGCATGTTAGATGGTGTATTTTTTTTAAAGGAAACGCTATGGATGTTGCTCTGCTAGTTATTGCCAACTATAGATGGAAGTGCTAATTTCTGTTTCAAGGCCATTGAACCAGCATTGTCCAAAGAATTTCTGCAGTCATGTAGCCAGTGTGATGTGATCACTATTATCTTTCCACCAAAATGGTACTTATTTATCTACTCACATTATCATGCTTTTGAACTACTAGGTTGGCAGGAGCTGGGGCAAGGACAGGAGTTCAATTTCAAACTTGACAAGCCTAACGTCTAACACCATCATGTATTTGCCAAAATGTATTTGCCAACACTGACATTTGAAGATCCAGGACCACAGACATCACAAAACTGAGGTCTATTTATTAGTTATGAACTTTTCTTTAAAAAGACTGAATCCCAATCCATTAGCACAGTTATCTCTTGGTTAATAATCTCTCTCGTTTGAATAAATATCAAGGCATAATGGCCAAGGTTAGTAATTTAAGATCAGAAATCATTACAGGGTAGGGACAGAAGATAGAGGAGTCAACTGCAAGAGCTTAAACATTTTCATTTTGTACTATAGCTCTTCTAGATAGTTGTGCTGTTTTGCAAGGTTGTGCAACGCTTTTGATCTAATCTCTAAAAATGCCTTGGAGCACACAAGAGTGAAAATAGTAAACATCTGCTTACTAATCTTCAAAGCAACTTGTCTTTTTCTGGGATTGTACACTCCAAAGTATCTTTCAGGAATTGAAGCTAAACCATTGCACTATCATCATATTTTATCATTTAGGAGGGTGACAGCGGTCATGTAATGCGGCCATCACCAAATTGAGACTATAGAGACAGTAATTTTTTGCTTATTTGTTTGATTTATTTGCATGTTGAGAGGGTTTTTTTTTTTCCAAACTAGTATTTTAGGGCAAACTACAAGCTTATTTTAGGGCAAACCTTATTGTTTTGAAAACCTTGTTGTTGAGTTGGAATAGTTTTGGTTAAAGGGGATTACAAAGATTGCAAAAATTTTCAATAATAGCCTTGTCCTTCTGTCTCTTGGCAAGGATATTTCAGTTCCAACAGCAATTTAATTTGTTTGGATAGCTTTTGTAAAATTGATCTTTCTTTCCAAACTATCTGGTTGCTATGTCTGCCTTTGTTTTCATTATTACTATGTAGTAGGAAGTGTTTAATTGATTTTTGGTTCTGTTGTAATTTAAACTGTTACAAGTAATTTTGAGTGTTGCCTTACAGTAGAACTTTGATATATTTTAAATAGACAGATAAAATGAGAAGTTCAAATATAGTAGCTCTCTCATTCTTCTATGCTGTTAAAAATTGTTAATCACTTAATTACTAATTATGCAATCCCTACAATTATTTTAGGTATAATTTATTTATATAAATTTAAATGAGATCATATTTCTAATGCTTTGTCAAGTAAGCATAGGTACAGTGGAAACAGAATTTCCTTAAGCCATCTTTTTGAAGATGAAGAACGTAGGCAGACAAATTAATAGGATTGTGCATAATTCAAAATCAATTTGGAAAAGCCCTCTTGATTTTTGGCAAGAGGAGACACAGCAACTCAACTACTCATTAAAGCAGATTCACAATTTCTTTTTAAAAATGTAACTGTGTTAAATGAACACAATTAAAAAGAAAAAATGATATAAACAAAAAAAACCTGTTTCATTTGTAGCCTGTCAATTTGAAAGCCAATGCTTTTTCACACTTTCTTTTTAAAAATAGTTTATTAAACATTACAATTAAAAAGAAAAAAAATAATATAAACTAAAAGAAAAGTTCCATCCTATCATTTTTAAGAATTCAAAATAAACAATCCACTGAATGGATTTTTATAATTAATTTCAAAATATTATTTCAAATCCTTACAATCCAGTTGTAATTTCTAAAATCAATGTTCTAACCAATCTTTTGCTGGAAAGAGAAGAAAGAGAAAGAAAGAAAGAAAGAAAGAAAGAAAGAAAGAAAGAAAGAAAGAAAGAAAGAAAGAAGGGAAGATTGTTTTTAAGTCCTTAAATTTATATTTTAACTAAGGATTGAAGGAGATTCACCTGGTACTGTAAAATTTGTTGTTCCAAAGATTCCTAATAGCTAGAAATAAGCAATTTCCAAAAGTAATTAGAAAAAGATGCATGTGAATTCATGTTCATAAAGACATTGACCATGATTTAAACAAAAAAAAACCCAAAAATGGGGTTCCTTGTTTCCTAAAACTATAGATGTGTTACTCCAACTGGAGTAAGGGATAACTGTAGGTGAACCCAGTGATGGGTTATTACCAATTCACCCCAGATTCGGTAGATCGCTAATGGTGGTGGGAAGCTCCACCCACCCGCCCGGATATCTCTGCACATGTGCAGAAGCTTTACAATGGAGATTTTTTTTTCTGCTTTCAAAATTTGCAAAATCAAACTTTAAATACTCCAATGATTTGAATTTATAAATTACCAGTATTTTTATGAAACATGGTTGATGGAAAATCCAACATTTAGCAATAGCAGTAGCACTGAGGCTTATATACCACTTCATAAAGCTTTACAGCCCTTTCTAAGCAGTTTACAGAGTTAGCGTATTGCCCCAACAATCTGGATCCTCATTTTACCGATCTTGGAAGGATAGAAGGCTGAATCAATCTCAAGCCAGTCAGGATTGAACTCCTGGCAGTAGGCAGAGTCAGCCTGCAATACTACATTCCAACCCTTGTGCCACCATGGCTCTTCATTTAGTTGAATAAGGGAGGAGTAAAACATCAGAAAGAACTAGTTGACAAAAAACATTTTTTCTTTTCTCACTCACATTCACATGCATACCCTAATTGTTGAACTGTGGTAGAAAAAAACCTAAATCTTATTTTTCTTCCTTCCTTCTTCCTTCCCTCCCTCCCTCTCTTCCTCCCTGGATATATACCATGTTTTAAACAGTGAGTCCACAAAAATGGGACATATAGTATTATGCATTTCCTTTTGGACAATTATATCTCCAAAAGTTTCAGAGCTGCTGAGCAAGGTCATCATTTCTCATGACCTTAAAGTGGTCCTTCTTGACTCCTCCACTGCTGTTTTACCATCCTTCATACTTAGTAAAATAAACTTTCCTGCCTCTATCAACTGAAAATTAATCAGAAACTTTTTCATATTTGCACAAGCTTATGGCTGTCTAGGATGAAATGAAAGTATGCTTCCTATGTCTACAAAACACTGCCAACCATGATTCGTGTCAGCAAGTTTTAAACTGCTATAGCTATGCAAAAGCTCATCCAATCCATGCCAATGCAGACCACAAGTAATGGTTACTGCCTACTTCATGTCCATCCAATTTCATCATGCTGAAATAGCCAACATTTTATTATCAACAAATTCTGCAAAATAATAATAATAATTCTTCATTTTATACAATGAGAAAATACCTGTGCAAACAAACAGAGGCTGAGTGGGGGGGGGGCAGAGCAAACTGGGGTTTTGTAGGGAATGATCTGTAAATTCTACCCTGTACATGGGGTAGGCATTGTTCATTTGTTTATGTCTCAAAGCAATATAGAGATGGGGGAAACTACTCATGACTTGCAGGGAATATGCCATACTATAGAGATGGCATTTTTGTAGATTTAATAAACAAGCAAACATTTATTTTCCTCACTAAATATGAAAAATTCTACCCCTAGTATAAGTATATTTTATTGCCCTCTTGGAAGAGATGAGGGGCTAAAGGCAAAAACTGTCCAGCTTCTAGCTTTTCAGAGATGATGTTGATTTCCTGAATTGGACACAATAAGATGTGCCCCATATGCCGAGGGACAACAGGACCAAGAAACCTCCAGGAAGATAGAAGAAAGCCAATTGGAAGAGATAGGCCAATGGAAGGATATAACAGAAAGGCCCAACCCTGTCCAAAAGAATTCTTTCAGTTTGAAGCTTCAGAATAGATTTCAGGGTCCATGGTGTAATGGGATCCCTGGATGAAAAGAACTGCTACAAATCTCAGAGATTAAGGAGGCAAAGTCTTCAGGCTTTGAAAACATAAAGATTCCTGCCTCTATCTTAAGACAAGGAAGAAACATGTGATGTTTGTAGGTTCCCTACTGAGATGGACTCAAACACAAATCTATTGATCAGGCAGCCTCTCAAGAGAAGTTACTGCCTTTCTAGGGCATTCATTCAGAGTTTGATGGATTCTTTAAGCCTAGTGAGAAATATTCTACATTCTACTGATCTGTATAGGGAAAAAAATAACACAGCCTTGAAGATACTGCAAGGAACCATGAACTGCTGGTCAGGAAAATAAAGGAGATGGAGACTCAGGTGGCATTTTATTCATTGCTTCAGGGAAAGAGAAAATACTAGAAGCAATCATTGGCAATGCCAGCAGGAATGGTTTGGATTATTTGATACTTGAACATATTTCTGATATTAAGGATTCCTGCCCCACCCCACCCCAAAAAACCCAGAATCTGTAGCATCTTTTCCAATTATTAAAAGGCATCCATTTTTTCATTGAGAAAGAAACATGGAACAACACTGAATATAGGAGAGAAGGAGGAGGGATTATAGGTTGCTATAAATATTGTAGGAAAATGTATCACATCTTTGCTTCCTCCTGTTTCTGTATCACACATAGACAGGCACATGAACACTTGGGCCAATTTATTTTCACAATAATTATGTGAGATAAGTTGCCCAGTGTCACATAAGAGAGTCTTGCCTGAAGCAGTACTATCTCAGCTCAATGACTGAGCATAGATCTGAATCACTGCATTGCACTGGGTCCTTCTGGGATATGCCTGGTAGCTCTATACAGCAATCTGATTTGAAGGTAGGAAGGAAGCACATTTTGGCAACTCCTTAAAGAAACTGACTAATAAAAGTATTGCTTTAAAATACTTTACTTTTAGATTCTTCTGCCATTTTATATGACTGTTCTCAGTGGATATGGAGAAGCTTGGGTATCAAATTAAATATATATGGTAGTTTTCATTAAAAAACATTGTTAAGATAGACAAAATAACCAGAATGAATATCCTTTCATATGTATTATAAGGAATGCACATTCTATTTGGAATCTGTTAAGAATTTTTCAGTCTTTGGAATTGCCTTTAGCTCTGGTTACTGATGCTTTGTACTAAATGCCAAGAGAGAGAGAGAAATTTCACTATATTGTTTCTCTTAGGATCCTTGAATTCTATGATTTATTATGATAGAATTCTTAGTAAGAATTAATATGAATTAAAGAATTATGGCTTTATTACAAGGTCCTTTAGCAACAAACAATAAAATGCAATGTTTAAAATTATACGGTGTTGCAACCAATACATATTTTCTTCAACTGGCATAAACAATTCTTTTTTCTGCCAATTATACAGTGACTTCTCATCAATACAATACTGTAAACACTTTTTTCCCTTTCGTCTGATATTTCAGATCAGTGAGCACACACCTGTTAACCAGTCAACCAACTTGGAAGCTAATTTTCAGGATGTTTCCATTTCCAAAAATGTGAGGCAGTAAGCCAAAGCTAGAACAGACAAGTAAATATCCTTTCCCTGTGGCACATACAGCATAATGGGAATCATAGTTAATGATCTGAAGCCAAACCCAAACCTTGTTTTATGGAATGCTCACTCATTGTTAAGCAAAGCCGTTTGGGCATAAGCGCATACTATTGATTTTAAAATTGATTTTTTTTAATAACTAAAACACGGTTCACAAATCACTGTTCTGGCAGTTGTACCAAAACCTCATCTGCGCTTTTGTTAAAGCTTGGTGCAAGCTGTATAGTTCATATAGCTTGGTGCAAACTCCATCGTCCGGAGTTTAAAACTGTGTCTTCCTCGTGGCTCAGGAAGGTGCTGAACTATCTTCTGCATCGCTAGAGCAAGCCAAATTAATTGATCGGTATGAAGGATAGAATGCAACCATAAAAAAAAACAAAAAAAAAACAAAACCAAACCCAGATTTCTCACTCTTAAAAAAAAGTGTTTTCTGCTGCTACTTTTGACTATATGACAATTTATATTTCAAGTCTTTCCTGGTAATTATTGTAATTATCATTAATCATCAACATCCTCATGCAATGGAAATACAGAACACTGAAAAGGTCACCATAATAGAGAACACAACTGTCTTTCAAAGATGATATGAGGCATTAACTTTCAGCTGCTTCACTTGCATGTGACAGCAATTGCAATGAAAACAGCAAATGGGGCAATGTTTCTCTGCCATTGTAAAAAGGAATTTTGAAAGGCAAAAAGTAAAGGGGGAGGGAAAGAATTCTCACTATTCATAGAAATGTATGTCTTTTTTAGGTCTTGTCATAGGAAAGTGGCTTGTTCTCTCTCTCTCTCTCTCTCTCTCTCTCTCTCTCTCTCTCTCTCTCTCTCTCTCTCTCTCTCTCTCTCTCTCTCTCTCTCTCTCAATCCATTGCAACTCCCTATAATCAAACTTATTTGAAGGGAGAAGAGAAAGGGAAACCACCCATGAATGCAAAGCTATTCCATATATTGGAGCACTAGAATTATTATTACAACAATTGCTCCCTATGGCAAAGGGTAGGAGTCACACAGTGCTAGCCCACGTGGAGATTAAGGGGAAGAATGATTCTACAACATCTGTGGGGCCAATGGACACACTATTCCTGCCGACAAGAAACAATGGATGGAAACTAATCAAGAAAAGAAGCAACCTAGAACTAAGGAAAAACTTCCTAACAGTGAGAACAATTAACCAGTGGAATGGCTTGCCTTCAGATGTTGTGGGTGCTTCATCACTAGAGGCTTTTAAGAGACTGAACAGCCATTTGTCTGAAATGGTATAGAATAGAGAGAATAGAATTCTTTATTGGCCAAGTGTGATTGGACACACAAGGAATTTGTCTTTTCTTTCTTTCTTTCTTTCTTTTCTTTCTTTATTTGATTTGTATACCCCACTACTCCTGAAGGACTCAGGGCGGTGAACAGCCAAACAGTAAAATACATAAATACAAAATTTAAAAACAGGATAAAATCGAATTAAACTATTTGGCCCAGACAAATTGAAACACCCCAATCATTTAAAAAACAGATTAAAATTTGCATATTAAGAAGAAGAGAGGGAAAAGATTAGGCCAGGCCCGCCTGGTGGAATAAAAAGGTCTTCAAAGCATGGCGGAAGGTGCGCAGATCCGGTCTTTGATGTATATGCTCTCAGTGTACATAAGCAGAATAAAATACATTCATCTAGAATAAAAAAATACAACACTTAGTGATAGTCAAGGTTACTAATAAGGTATCAAATCGTACTAGGAAACAAATAAAAACAATATAAATTGAAAGATACAAGCAACATGGTTATAGTAATAAGTGGGAAGAGATAGATACTAGTAAGGAAGAGAAGAATAATAGTAATACAGTCTTAGTAAATTATTTGACAGTGTTGTGGGAATTAGTTGTTAAATAGAGTGATGGCATTCGGGGGAAAAACTGTTCTTGTGTCTAGTTGTTCTGATGTGCAATGCCCTATGGTGTTGTTTTGAGGGTAGAAGTTGAAACAATTTATGTATAGCTTCTCCTGTTTGAGCAGGGGGTTTGGACTAGAAGATCTCCAAGTTCTCTTCCAACTCAATTATTCTGTATTCTTTGTTACAGATACAACTACCAATAAAGGAGAATATTTTAGCTCAGGGTTGAAAAAAGAATAAGACTAAATGTGTGGATCAGAGGCTATATTTTTTACAGCAACATGCATAAACATTACAAATAGCAAACACATCGCAATTGCTCACATGGTAGTGCTCACTACTTTATATGGTTACCGTGCCAGTCAGCAATCCAAGCTTTGCCACTACACAGCCCAATTTTCTTTAACATGCTGTCTTCCATATTTTCTGGACTATGTATATATCCTAGGATTACTAGCTCCTGGCAGTCACAGAGCAACATTTTATGTTTCAACTGCCAGGATTAAGATATTTGTACATCCGCATAGTCCTGCACATAACTAAAAGAATCCTCATGGTCAGGATGCCCCATTGATATTAGGCTACCAATGCAGATATCTGTAAGTGACATTCTTTGTTTCCTCCCCCCCCCCTTTTTTTTTTGAAGAGACTGTTTCAGACGGAACACACGTTTTGCATATAAAAGTACCACTCCGTAATGAAATCAGTAGGCTTCTATTACAAAGAGGGAAGATGAATCACACAGCCTTCGCAAAAGAATCTGTTTTGTTGTTTTAATGGGCAGGTTTATAAAACATGCAGTTAGATGATTTTTACTAAATTATGCTAATTGGTGTTTTAGAAGTCCATTTTAATCTGTTTTGATCACTCCAGTGTCGAAATGATGTCGTTGGAGTGGCAGCATCAGAGCTTTGCAAGGCAGGAAGCTTTTGTCTTTCTGCTTGTAAAGAAATTAAATACAGAATACTCCTCCCCCCCCCCTACACACACACACCTTTTCTTTTTCTTTTTTGGACCTTCACTTTTAATGGAAATGATCTGTGTCCATGGGAAACAAACAGAGATATGCCCTTGTGTTGCCCAGAGAAGGAGACTTGTGCATCATTTAGAATTCACTGCTGCATTTTCCACACTTCCAATTACGGAGAAAAAGATATATTTCTTTACCATCATTTTTGTTTGTCTTGATTTATTTGTGAAAGACTTTGATTAAAATGCACTTACATAAGAATGATAAAATAAGCAAGGCTGGAATGACAGGAGGCAGGCGGGGGAGGGAGATGAAAGCCCTGTTGCCACTTCCAAAAGATTAATTGGATTGGAGAAAGGGACAGTAATGGAGGAATGAAAATTGTCATCCTGAAAATCCCTATTTAGCTTGCCTGCTCAGAGTCTGTCTTTCGGTTTTTAATGTTGGCTAGCCCAGCCTTAGAAAACCCTGCTTTGAAATGCTGTGGTTTTTTTTTTGTTTTTCTTCCTGGAGCTATTCATTTACATGAGGAGAATTCCTTTCAGCAGCACAGGATGGTGTCCTTGGAGAACACATTCGTATTCAGCATACAGCACAGACATTTGAACCGCTGTAGTCTGCCTAATTATTTAGGCCATGTGCATTATGCCATGGTACCTAACAGCTGCTGATGGTTGGATTAAGGAGAAGAAATATTTAAATGGATGCAGGAGCACATGTGCTGTGATGATTTTATTTCTTGCGGTAGCTTTTACCTGTTCCCTAGGGTGGGCAAGCTAGATAGACAGCCTAGCAGAAATCATTTAATTGTGTCAACAAAGAGCAATGATGTTTGTTTAAAGCAAATTAAAAAAAAAATCAGTTTTGCAGGAAAATTGATTAGTTGATGTTTACTTGACTGTCACAGTGGCTTCTAGATTCAAAAGCAAAATTGGTTTGTTTCATCTTTAGTGTAGGGAGGTAGGAGTTCCTGAGAGATCAGAAGAAAGAGATGCTATGTAAATTTGGATTAGACTGTCTGCTCTCTAAATCAATAAAACAATAGGGAGGTAGATGAAAAATCAACTGAATCATCTATTTAAAAGAAACAAGCAGGATGCTGCTCTCATTTCTGTCCTTGTACAGTATATAGCTGCTTTTAGCATTCGCTCTGTGTGTTTGCTTATATGTGTATTGAACTTCTAAGACAAAGGAACTGAAAATGAACACAGTTGACTTCACAGAAGCTGTCAATAAATCTCCAGGTACAAATAAGACTGCTATTTTTCAGAATCTACAGACAAAATTATACCAATTTTTCTAGTGTCAAGCGATAGGTATGAAAACACATATTTAGTACCTCTTCTATCATGAATCGTACTAATTAATTAATTTTATTGCGTGACTTGATAAGAGACAGAACTCTCAGAAAAGAAAGTGAATGAGGGAAATGTTATATTGAAATAAGCTGCTATCAAAGGAAACACCAAGCAATGAAAACAGAATCTCAACCAGTAACAATGATTATTTGACTGATGTAGTAGATGCAGAGACCATTCAAAGTATGCCATAGTCAGTCATGCAGAGGATGTATGTGGCTCTTGAATTACATACTGCTTATATAAAGTTTATCCAAATGATGTGTCAATGACAAAATTGTCTTTTGAGTTTGCTCACCTCAAGAGGCTTTTGGAAACCTTGCATTTTTAATAGATACGTGAGTGAACAGGGGCCGAGGCTGAGAAACAATATCTGTCTGCAATGGCACAAACTTGTAGAACTAACTACTTTTAGATGTTAATCTAGCCCCCACAAAGATGGTCCAGGGCTGTCTTAATACATGGGCCTGATGGGCACTTGCCCATGGACCCCACGATCATAGGGGCCCCATACTAATCTGTGTATGTTAACCCTTCAATGCACCTTGTATCATATAAATACAGCAACATATTTATTACATTTTACTGCATTTTTTTATTAATATTAACATGCATTAATAGAAATTAACACTGATTTTTTTTCCGTAGATGATGAGCCCACATGTTTTTAATGTTTCAACACCGATTTTGTTGGAAGTGCCAATAAAATAATTATGTTTAATTTTATCGACCATTTACATTTTTATTCCTGTGAGTAGTTGTAGGGGCCCCAGTATGTTGCTTTGGTCGGGGCCCATAATTGTCCTGACCTAGGCTTCCTTAGAAAGCATAAAGCACAATCTTAATCCCGGCAAGCCTCTTTTATTCATATGGCTGTGAATTATTGTCATTCACAGTCCAAAAGGCTTCACAAACAGTCTTTCAGGAGAAAGTTTATAAACAGCCACCAGAGAACTAATTGCCAAATGCAGGGCAAGGCCAAATTTAGCCCAGAGTCAAACAGAACTTTCCAAAGCTTGAACCGACCAGATGAACTAATTGCTTCCTGCAAAAGCTCACGTCCCATTTGCTTCTCTTTTATGTCTTATGGGAAAGGCCAATCATCTCCAAGTCTTACTCCCAAGTCAACCCTATTTTCTTAATTGTTCTTGTCTTCTGGAAGCTCTGTGCATGCGCACACTGGGAACAGTCTCCCACTGTTCTTCTGCCTCACTGATGTCAGACTCTGGAGAGTCCAGAGGCAGCAAAGAACTACCAGATGGCCTTGGCCCCCTTTCTGCCTTGGACTCAGAGCCCTCGTCCGAGCCTTCCCCAGACTCCAGGACTGGCCCATGTTCTTCTCCAACCTCCTCACTGTCTAAATTTGCTGCCAAATCTGTTGGCTGCTGGTGGGCCACAACAATAATGCTGTTAAGTCAGTCCTGAGATGGCCTTCTGGAAAGCAGTGAAGAATAAATTAGAATGGCAATTGTCATCATCATGTGAATTGTGGAATTGCATTATTTGTACCTATCATTTATTTATTTATTTATTTTATTTTATTTTGATTTATATGCCGCCCTTTTCCGGAGACTCAGGGCGGCTTACAATGCGTTAAGCAATAGCCTTCATACTATTGTATATTTTATACAAAGTCAGCTTATTGCCCCCATAAACTGGGTCCTCATTTTACCTACCTTAGAAAGGATGGAAGGCTGAGTCAACCTTGAGCCTGGTGAGAATTAAACTCGCAGTAATTGCAGGCAGCTGGAAGCTAAATACTACCTTTAACAGTAGCATTAGTCTGCTGCGCCACTCAGGCTCACTTTCTCATGAGCATTTATTTATTATCTTTGTTTAATGCAGGTGTTTTAACTGTTAATTCTTGCTGTTTACTATGGATATTGTAATCATTGTTTTGTGATTTAAGCTATCATGACTTTGAATGGATTGGTGGCCTATAAATCCAATAAACAAATAAATGCAGTAAAGAAAAATTCAAGCTAACTTCAGTAGACAGCTCATCGATAAAGTGGCTCTGAGTAAAATAAGTCATTCAGATTTAAAATGTATTGGGTGCTCAATGGCTCTTAATTAATAATTCTCACTGTAGCCTATTTCATAACAACATGATAAAGAGAAAAAGTCAATGAACAGTGGGATCCATCATGACTATCTCAGAAAGGTGACACATGTATCATAAACTTTTATTTGCTTATAGCCGCCCATTTCAGTCAATGACTTTTGATAGCTTACAGTTCAGAAATATATTGTGATTATATTTTTTCAAAAAAATTAAAACAATAAAACCAGTAAGACCAGTAAAAAATAAACATTAAAAACATCCAATTCAAGATACACAAGTGCAAGATATGTGATCTGTTAGCAATATAGCCAGGAAACAGGACCCTTGGCACATTCGGACTCGGATTTGCGCATGCGCAAGATGGCAGTCCTCCGGAGTATCGGCTGAGGGAGGATGGTGAGGGTTTTCTGACTGTCAAGGGTGGGGAGGCCGATTTTCATCTTCTGGCCCCCCGTTTCAGCTTACTGAGACCCTGGCGAGTCAGATGGGCGGCTCCTGATAGGGGACAGGCTCTGGACGGCCCTGAGACACCGATGAGGGATTGCATCAACTGGGTGCCATTGGGAGGGCAGTGGTGGCCTCCGCAATGGGCTCAGGCCGCAGAGAGTTTGCGGCCAGGTTAGCGCCCCACTGCCGGCATGGAAACCGCTCCTGGCCGTTTCAGAACTCTGCAGCATGCTGGCGACTTGTAGAAGTACCAGGCGCCTTGGGGGACGAGAGTGGCAGGTGGCGGCGAAACTGGCGGCAGGGCGATGGCAGAGCTCCGTATCGTTTGGTAGCTGGCTCCAGCTGAAGGCTGAAGGGGATGCTTTCCTGGATGGGATTGTATTGGGTTTTTGTAACCCCCAGAGCAACTTGTGGCCTTGGAAGATCTGGGCAAAATTGCCCTGAGAGGATAGGACGTGACTGCAGGGTGAGTGGGCCCAGAGAAGAACTGGGGGTGATGGAAATGGGCCAGAGGGGGATTGGCAATTTTCCATTCTTGTCTCCTCCTTAGAATCCCTCCCCACCCCTTTTTTGTGGCCTCCCTTGACTGCTGCCCTGACCTGCTTCGGCCAGACTATTCTTGCCAGCCTCAGCTGTTTTGGGACTTTATTATTACCCTCCTTATTTGTGTTGCCACCTGAACTCCTTCCCTCTGGTACTGTGTCTGTTATATCTTGGCCTCCTTCCATCGCCTTTTATTGGCCTCAGCATTGCAGAGAGGATCAGCGGGCTATGGGCCTCGGTGTTGAAAGTCCTGGACAATTTCTGCTGCCTCATTCCAGAAGGATGAACCATGACTCCACTGGCAGCTCTTCTACCTCTTAATCGCCGTGAGAGGGCAGCTGCAGCTAATTCCCCCCGGACTAATTCATTGCAGCCACTTGTTGACTTTCCATCGCAGTGAGAGAGCGGTGGATTTCCCAGTTACCCCATGCTCAGCTGTATTACATCTACTCCTCCCAGCATTACCATCTCTGGCACCCATAGTTGCCCTTAACCACCTCCCATGTCTGTGAACTGGCCTATACCTCGGCAGACCTCCTCTCGCTGCGAGATTCCCCCCTCTCGCAGGTGTGGCCCTCCACTCTATTGAGGGCCTACCTTTATGATGGGTTTTGGACCCGAGAGGTGGCATGTCACAAAAAGGGGATTGAGAGGTTTTCTGGGGAAATTTTTAGACAGGTTTTTAAGGGGCACTGGGAGGTGGGAGGGTTGTGTGGGTTTGGGGGAATAACCCACAGTGGGAGGGGTTTGGCCTGGCTGCCAGTTGGGCCATGGAGGTGCAGATTTCGGGGGTAAGGGGGGTATCAGAGTTCACTCTGCTGAGGGCTTTTCTAGCAATACGCTGAGTGGGAGGGGCAAATACAGTGGGAGCAGGGGGCCATATCACATGGCGGGGGTGCGCACTTGCTATCTTCGAGCGGTGGCATGGTCCCCATAGCCCTTCTCATTCCCCAGGTTGCACAGACTCTCAGGGCCCGAGCCTTCGGCTGTTGTTGTGCAATGCCAGGTCCATGGTAAATAAAGCTCCCCTCATTTGTGATCTTATTTTGGAGGGGGGAGCGGACCTGGCAGGTATTAGGGAGACCTGGTTGGGCCCGGAGGGAGGAGTTCCTCTTGTGGATATGTGCCCACCAGGCTTCCGAGCATTCCATCAGCTAAGAGCTCAGGGCAGGGGCCGGGGGGGGGGGGTAGTTATTATAAAGGAAGGTCTTGATCCGAGGGAGACCACTGTCATGAAGTGCAGATGGGCCTGTTGATCATGTACCTGGCTCCCTGTCACGTGGCAACAGCCCTGCCTGAGCTGCTCAACTTCATAGCCGGGGTGGCGGCTGATACCCCCATACTTTAGGTCATGTGGGATTTCAACCTGTCTTTCATCAGTGAAACGTCTAAGGTGGCCCAGGAGTTCATGGCTTTCATGACGACCATGGACCTGACTCAGTTAATTCATAGCCCTACTCACATGGGTGGGCACACTCTGGACTTAGTTTTTATCTCTGGTCAGTGGTTGAGTGGCCTTGATACAGGGGATATAGTCATTGAACCCTTGTCATGGTCTGACCACTCACTCCTTCAACTTGACTTTCTAACTGCTAAACCCCACTGCAGGGAGGCGGAACCAACCAGGTGGTTCCACCCCAGGCACCTGATGGATCCTGATAGGTTCCAGATGGAGCTTGGACCATTTCCTGAGATTCTGGCTCATGACTCGGCTGAAGACTTGGTGGCCACCTGGGATAGTGTGGCCGCTGGGGCTTTGGACCGCGTCGTGCCTTTGCAGCCTCTGATCCGGCACCGAACTTGCCTAGCTCCTTGGTTCTCCGAGCAGCTGAGGGAGATGAAGTGCCGGAAAAGACGCCTGGAGAGCGGTTGGAGGATGAGCCGCTCCGAATCTGACCGAACACTGGTGAGGTCTCATATTAAGATCTATCTTGTGGCAATAAAAGCGGCAAAATGTAGCTATTTTCCACTCTTATTGCATCATCAGATAACCACCCAGCTGCCCTGTTTAGGGTGACCCGCTCCCTCCTCCATCTGGGAGTGCAGGATGATCCCTTGCAGGGTCGCACTGAGGATTTTGTCCAGTATCTTTATGATAAAATCGCTCAGATTCAGGAAGGCTTGGCCTCTGACTGGGTAAATCCGGATGGGATGATTGAGGCAGGTCTTGAGAGTGTTATCTGGGAGGAGTTTGATCCTGTAGCTCCCGAGGACATGGACAGGATTCTGGGACTGCTGAACGCGACCAATGTTTATTGGACCCATGTCTCTCCTGGCTGGTGTTGGCTTCCCGGGAGGTTACACAAGGTTGGCTCCAGAGGATTATTAACACTTCTTTGAGTGAAGATGTCCTGCTGGCCGCCTTGAAAGAAGCAGTGGTGAGGCCCCTCCTCAAGAAGCCCTCTCTGAATCCGGTTGTTTTGGCTAATTATCGTCCAGTCTCCAACCTTCGTTTTATTGCGAAGGTTGTTGAGAGTGTGGTGGCGTGGCAGCTTCCACAGTACCTGGATGAAGCTGTCTATCTAGATCCACTCCAGTCTAGCTTCAGGCCTGGGCACAGCACGAAAACAGCATTGGTCGCGTTGGTGGATGATCTCTGGAGGGCTCGGGATAGGGGTTGTTCCTCTATCCTGGTCCTGTTAGATCTCTCAGTGGCGTTTGATACCATTGACCATGGTATCATGTTGCACCGGTTGGAGGGGTTAGGGGTAGGTGGCACTGTTTTGTGGTAGTTCTCCTCCTATCTCTCTGACCGGTCGCAATCTGTGTTTGCAGGGGGCAGTGGTCGACCTCAAGGCGCCTTGTTTGTGGGGTGCCACAGGGATCAGTCCTTTCGCCCCTTCTGTTCAACATTTATGTAAAGCCGCTGGGTGAGATCATCCGTGGCTTTGGGGTGGAGTTCCATCAGTACGCTGATGACACCCAGCTGTACATCTACCCCAGGCCACCCCAATGATGCCCTTGAAGTGATGTCCCCATGCCTGGAGGCCGTGCGGGCCTGGATGGGAGAAACAGGCTCCGACTCAACCCTTCCAGGACCAAGTGGCTGTGGCTTCCGGCGTCCCGATATAGCCAGCTGGCGCCATCGCTGGTTATTGGGGGCGAGTCATTGGCACCCACAGAGAGGGCTCGCAACTTGGGCATCCTCCTGTACGCATGGCTGTCTTTAGAAGAGCATATGACAGCCGTGGCCAGGGGGGCTTTTTATTAGGTTCACCTGATATGCCAGTTGCGTCCCTTTCTGGATTGGGACTCCCTACACACGGTCACTCAAGCACTTGTCACCTCCCGCCTGGATTACTGCAATGTTCTCTACATGGGGCTCCCCTTGGGGTGCACCCGGAGGCTCCAACTGGTCCAGAATGCGGCCGTGTGGGGGATTATGGGAGTGATGGGGCGCTCCCATGTGACACCTTTCCTGCGCGAGCTGCACTGGCTCCCGGTGGTCTTCTGGGTGAGCTTCAAGGTGTTGGTGACCACCTTTAAAGTGCTCCATGGCTTAGGGACTGGATATTTACGAGACCGCCTTCTGCCACCAATTGCCTCCCACCAGCCAGTACGCTCTTACAGAGAGGGCCTCCTCAGGGTGCCATCGGCCAGACAATGTCGGCTGCAACCCCCAGGGTGAGAGCCTTCTCTGTGGCGGCACCCACCCTCTGGAACGACCTACCCCCAGAGATATGCACGATACCGGACCTCCTGACTTTTCGTTGGGCCCTTCAAACTCACTTATTTCATCTAGCCGGGCTGGCTTGATCCCATCCTTTGGTTTTAATTTGAAATTAATTTTAACTGGGTTATTTTAAATTGTGGCCGACACTATTTAATATCTTTTAAACTATTTTAATTTTTGTATGTTTTACTTTGGCTGTCCTCCACCCTGAGTCCTGCTGGAGAAGGGCAGTATAAAAATCAAATAAATAAATAAATAAATTCAGTGCTCCAGACTTGGCAACGTAGTCAGGTTTGTAAGATCTTATAAATTGTTGTGCAAAGGGTGCAACTCAATATTTACATCACAAAATCTGATGCAAGTCGTAAGTTATGGCAGTTGTATCATAATATCTTCATTGTGCCTATCCATTCTGAGAGACTAGTGGGCTTCCTTAAGCAATGGGTTGGCCACTGTGAAGTTGTGCTGCACTAGTCTGGCCAGGGGTCCAATTTAGTGGGGCACTGTTGATGTACTTGTATTCTCCTAATAAATGTTTCATCATTACTACTTAAAGCCCTATAAACTCCCATGCATATCAATATTATGTTGAGATTTTTGGAAGAAGAGTAAGATAAGTAAGATACAAAAGGATAACTGGCATTACTATTTTTTAAATATCACACTCAACAGAGATGTTGGAGGAAAAAATATATAGATGTTATAGATTTATAAAACCCCACAAACACAATCTTCTAAGGTGGGTTGGTATTGTTAGTTTGCATCATTGTGCAAAGGGAAACATCTCCATTGAATTCCCACCTTATGGAAGGAGATTGGAAAAGGAAGTAAGCTAATCCTTCGCCCTTTTTTTCACATTGCATCTTATTGTTCAATTTCTCCCCTCTTTTTTCAAAGCTATGCAATTACACTTTGGCATATTTACCAACATTGTTTATGTGATTTCTTTGTTTGTTGATTCATTTTTCTTTGTATTCCCTGAATTTTTCCATTTGACTCTTTAGAACAATTTGATAAATATAATATTTATAATAAACTAAATCCCTCCCTGCATTTTTTCTCCCTCTCAAAAACCCTTTTTGAAAGAACGTTGATAAAATTGTGCATTACTGATATATGTCACCAGAGAAATTGTCTACAATATATAAAGGCATTTCAAACTTATGTTGGAAACGTGAACAACATGAAGAAACAATTTGTCACCTTTGGTGGTTGTGTAAAAAAGTAGCAATATCTTCATATAAATAAATACACTAATTCTTAAGGATGAACATAGAATGGCACTTTTCTTTTGAGACTGATAAACAAACAATTGGAAAAAAGGCAGGGGCTTTATTTTTATATTTGTTAACTGCAGCAAGATTATTATATGCACAAAACTGTAAAGATTTGGCATTACCATTATGGAGAAATAATTGGTAATGATGATGGAATTTGCAGAGATGACTAAATTGACTTCCTTGATTGGAGAAAAGGCTATATCCATGTTTATTGCTGACTGAAAGCCCCTTATAGACACTTTTTTTAAGGCAGAAAATAAAAAGAAATGAATTTATAGCTTATAGTTTTGATGATTAGAAAAAGAAGACATGATAGAAAAAGACAGGGGTTTATTTTTGTAACCATAGAGTAGGACGTAATTTTTAAATGTACTTATAATTACTGTAAAGAAAATTGGAAGCTACACTTTTCTATTTCTCTCTACTTTTTTTTTTTTTTGCACTTCTTTCTTTTGTTCTTTTTCTTCCTGTTCTTTTTTTTTACTGTATATTATTCAGTGGTGGAATTCAAATATTTTTATTACCAGTTCTGTGGGCGTGGCTTGGTGGGCGTGGTGTGGCTTGGTGGACATGGCTTGTGGCCATGGCAGGGGAAGTTTACTGAAAAATCTCCATTCCAACCCCACTCCAGGGGAACGATACTGCAAAATCCCCATTCCCTCCCCACTCTTGGGGGAAGGATATTGCAAAATCTCCATTCCCACCTCACTCTGGGGCCAGCCAGAGGTGGTATTTGCTGGTTCTCTGAACTACTCAAAATTTCCACTACTGGTTCTCCAGAACCTGTCAGAACTTGCTGAATTTCACCCCTGATATTATTTCTTCATACTTTTCATCATCTTTTTTAAATGTCTAATAAAATTATGTTTAAAAAACTTTTCTGAAATGTTCCTAACCTTTTTCCACTTCCTTGTTTCTAATCTAAGGGACTGAAGGAACAATTCCCCTTTCTGTTGCAACCAGTTTGCTGAATACTTTAGAACAGGGGTATCAAACTCATGGCGTCATGGCAGCATCACATGACGTATTGGGACTTTTTCCCCTTCGCTAAACCAGGCGGGGGGGAGGGCCATCATGTGACAGAACCAGCCCTCAGGCCATGAGTTTGACACCCCTGCTTTAGAACATTCTGGCAGAACAGGATTCTTTTTTAAAAAAAAACTAAATAAAAGCAATTTTATTTTGATCCTTGTTGTCATCCTCAGGATAAAGTCTTTCAGAGCTAATTGATCAATTTTCCCTGTTTTCTTCGAAACAGTTAATTTCAAATTCCTACTCATTCTTAAAGCCTTTCTATAAAAAATACAACACTTCCAAATAACCCTAAACCTATACTTCTATTTTAAGCCTTCAGATGTTATTTTCTTTACCATTGGATCACATTCCTTGTAATGATTAATTCTTTCTAACCATTGTAACAGTTGTTGCCTGCATTCAGAGTGTGTCTCTAAGGACAGCAAAAGGAAGCCTGGAAATCTATAGGCGATGGCATGAAATGAAATGTATGTTTGCCCTTTTATATGCTGAAGTTGGTTGTCCAAAATTTATGCCTTCAGCTGTCAGTTTAATCAGCAGCTAAAGCTCTTTTTTAAAGCAATTAAATAAACTTATACTGATCACTGATTGGTGAGACCATTCTAATAGGGCACAGTGGAACTATAAGTATGACTAAGTGGTTGAAATCTCTTTGATTATTGAGTAAGCAACATGTCTCATACTTCTTAGGTGAATGGAACAGCTGCAGGGGTATAACACTAAACTTTCAAGTAAGAAATGGTATGCAACATTTATGCAATCTCTTACATGGTATTCCCTCTTTTCCCATTTCCCAAATTGCTTGCACAGGTGGTAAGAATCATTAAATAGTAGCAGCTCCTTGGTGCAATTCCATGTTTATATTGTTTTTCTATGCCAGAGCGATAGAATTTGAAGCTTCCACAAATAGCAGTATGTTAGATATTCAGGCCAACTGCAAATCCACCCAAACATGCACAAACACACACAAACACTGAGTGTTTGAAAAAAAGTTCCCTTCCTTCCTTCCTTCCTTCCTTCCTTCCTTCCTTCCTTCCTTCCTTCCTTCCTTCTTTCCTTCCTTCCTTTTTTAAAGCAATTTTTGCCTCCTCATCATATAATAACATTCTGAAGGTTTAGGAAAGACACATTTTGCACTCTGGTACCCACCCTTCCTTCCTTCCTTCCTTCCTTCCTTCCTCCCACCCTCCCTCCCTCCCTCCCTCTCTCCTTCTCTCTCTCTCTTTCTTTCTTTCTTTCTTTCTTTCTTTCTTTCTTTCTTTCTTTCTTAATTTAGTCTTAACTAAATTGGATGAAATCAAGGTAAACCATATTGGGAATGGAAACTACACAAGGGTTTTGTTTAACAAGCATCTTTACAAAGCCTTGATGGTACAGTGGTTTAATGCACCCTGTTATTAACACAGCTGCCTGCAATTTCTGCTGGTTCGAATCTCTCCAAGGCTCAAGGTTGACTCAGCCTTCCATCCTTTCTAAGGTAGGTGAAATGAGGACCCAGTTTGTGGGGGCAATAAGCTGACTTTGTATAAAATATACAAAATAATGAAGGCTATTGCTTAACGCATTGTAAGCCGCCCTGAGTCTCCGGAGAAGGGCGGCATATAAATCAAATTAAAAAAAAACAAAAAAACAAAAAAAACCAAAGCATCCACAAAGGGTGGATATGGAAAAAATGATTCTTTTCCCCTAACCCCTACTTCATTTGTGAAAATATTTTTAAAAATAGAAACCTATCAACATACAAAAGATAGATAACATTATGGGGTTAGTTGAATTTGGGTGCTAAAAGGAATGAAGGGATTTTATTTGATATCCTGGATGGTTTTGAAGGGAATGGATATGCAACCAAATTGCTTGATAAAATTGGAGGCAGCAAACAGAATAATAAACATCTTCAAGTAAAAAAATAAAGATTATAAATGTATGGACTGAATGAAAAAGAAGGATTTCTTTTTAATTAAGTTTTTTATTTTTTTAAATGTATATGAATATTAAATACATGAACAGTGTGGCTTCTGAGTATTGGTTTTGATACCCAACAATAGTAAAAAGAAGGATTTAGACACTTTAAATGCAGAATAGGAAGTTTTGATTGATTGGAAAGCCCACCCTAGCTTCCCCAAGAATGTTCTTTAAAATATACCTGTACACTTTAGTCCCAGAATTGTCCAAAATGCTATCATCATAATCATGTACTTTGCTCACTAACTCAACATCTTATGGCAAAGATTGATATATCTTTTGTAATTCTTTTAGGAGTATAGCTGGATTTTAATTGCAGTGACCCTACTTTTGAGTCCGCAGTGAATATGGTTTTCTTCAGGTTCTAGCTAAGGCTCTAAGTATATTAATCCATTTGGGCAAATCCACATTTCTAAACTGCTCTGTTTGTATCTATTGTTCCTGAATATCCATATTCTACTTCCTTGGATTTGGTGCAGGAAGAACATTCTTTCATAGAAAATTTAATGGTAAATCATCCCTTATTCTAGGCCCCCCCAAAAAATATCCCTAACTGATATTTATCTATTTATTCCTCCCTGTTGAGTCAGATTATTCATTTATTATAGTTAATGAAAATGATACCCAGATGTATAATACCCTATTGATTTTTATTACTTGAAGAATGCCTCTTGATTTTACATGAAGTCTGGAGACATGACGGAATTACCCAACATGCTGGAGACTACCACATTGTCTTGCTGGGTATCAACTTTCCTTTTATTTATTTATTTTAGATTTTTTTTAAAAAAAAACCAAACTTTTTTAAAATGTGGAATCTCAGAAGGAGCGTGAGAGGGAGGGGAATATCAAAGGAAATTTCTGCAGGCCACAGAAGTACTGGAAAAGACTACCGAAATCTAGCAACTTTAACAGTCATTTGCCTAGCTCAATCTTATTTTATAGAACTCTGTGGAAGATAAAAATAGGGAAAATAAGTGCTTTGACCTAACCTCTTGGAGGTCAGGTGAATAAATAAGAGGATATTCTACTTGTTCTTCCGACCATACAGTGACAAGTACAAGGGTCTTCTTCTATAGGTGTCTCAAGTAAGAGCAATCAGATTTTTCTGGAAGATCATTAACCATAGAAGGCTAGCAAGAAGATTACTCTTCTCAGAGATGGTTAACCAAGTGTGTTGGAAAGAGTGGTGGCAAATTCAAGGAAGGATCTTAGCTGTTTTGCCTTGGATGATTAAACAAAGACCAAAAAAAATGCTAAACTAACAGCTCATTTTAGAAATTCTAAAGAGTTGTTATTGTCTAGGAACTTATGGAATGTTGAAATTGTCCACATAAAAAAGAACAATTTACTTCTCCATGTGTCCCTTTTCTAGCTTTTCTGAAGTGCAGTTTTTAAACAGGCTGGGAGGGGAATCATCCACTTGTTTAGTCAAAGATATCCAAAATGGCAGCTTTAAATGCTAGCCTTTTATTAATATGCTCTACTGCATCATTAAAGAGCTGAAAAATGAAAAGCTAAACTAAGGAAGACATGCCTAGAGAGAATCCAGTAAAACTGCAAGGCATTTTTATGAAGAGATTAATCTAAGCAATGGTTATAAGGGTTTTGTCTGCATTATGTGATACGACAGTAATTATAAAACTATTTCTGACTAGGGTTTTTTTCTCCCCCGCAATACTTGGAACCAGAGTTCGGTTAAGTTCAATTCACATATGCCAATAGCGACATCAGCATGTTTTGTGTTTGTGCTTCAAATTTACACTGATGAAAGACATAGTTTCTGCCACTGTTACATTTTCTAGAACAGACTCTGATCCAGTAGAAATCCTTCTGTCTAAATATCCTGCTAGACTCAGAAGATTTGAAATATTTCTACCAGTGTCCTAAGTCAAGGACACAATAATGTTCCAGTTCAATTCCGGAAGGGATATTGATGTTTCGGCACCATAGCTGAATCAAAATATTATCTCCTTCGACAGAGGAATACATTCAAAAAATAATCAAACATCCCAACCTTAAATACTCAATTGGGTAAATCAAAACTGTTCCCAACACAGATAGTATTAGATTGCCTGTAATAACATTGTACGATGTAATCATCTGATACTGCATCATCTTATTTCAAGCATTCTTCAGGAACAACCAATAACTATAACAAGAAAAAACTGTGTTAAGCTGTGATCAGCATTGGTTTGCTTTCTGGAGTTTGCTATCCAAAACCACAAATTTGTAAAATATGTACCGGCTTGGTGATCTATGCTGCTTACTGAGTATAGAAGTAGTGATTTATAAAGAAGAAGGAAATAAGATATAAGAAAAATTGCAGACATTGTAACAAAAATTGCAACATACCCTACAGGCATAACGAAATGAAAGTGACCCAAATTAGAAATGAGAAGCAAAGCAGACTTATAATGGTATTGATTTTTAAAATACACTTGTATTTTCTTTCCTTGTATCCAAAACTCTTATCTAAGGGTTTGTTACAACTTTAATTTCTCTGCTTAGGATCATCCTAATTGTGCAGCTTTGCCCATGGTGAAAGTCTGAAATAAAGAGGTCAGTGCAGTGTGTTTTAATAGATTTAGAATCTGCTTTCCAAGGGGGAAAAAAATCCTTATTCAATATGTTGTAATCCTAAAAAATAATACAGTACATCAGATGTAACACACACTACCAAAATAGCAGCAACAGAAAAACTTCTTAATTGGAACTACAACAATTAAAAAAATGTAGGCAACGATAAATGAACTTTTATAAACAGTTCCCAAGATGCAAGAGGGGCAACGAAAAGGCCTTGACATATCATAAGGTTTTAAATATTTATCTTAAGCTTTGGTAGATTTGAAGTAGTACATGTATAGTCTTTGAGATAAACTCAATCCCACTTATAGCCTTAACATTTATAGCAGAGTATCCTTATTAATGGTTCTCTAAAAGTAGTCACCATTCCTAGTGAAAAGGAAGAAAAGAAAAGAAATAAAAGGAAGAAAGGTAAAATGTTGACATAGGTCTGGGTCAGGGGTGGGTTCTACTTACCTTTACTACCAGTTTGCAATGGGGCCTCACGCGCGCACTTGCTTCGCTCGCATGCACTCTTCTGCGCAAGCACAGAAGCATTTTCATGACATCAGGGTCAGTGGGTGGAGCCTCCCGCCAATTTTACTACCAGTTATTCTTCTTCTTTTTTTTTAATTTGATTTATATGCCGCCCTTCTCCGGAGACTCAGGGTGGTTTACAATGCACAAAGCAATAGCCTTCATTCTTTTGTATATTTATACAAAGTCAGCTTATTGCCCCCACAACTGGGTCCTCAATTTACCTACCTTAGAAAGGATGGAAGGCTGAGTCAACCTTGAGCCTTGGCGAGATTCGAACCTGCAGTAATTGCAGACATCTGGTCTTAATAACCAGCTTAATAACAGGGTGCCTTAAACCACTGTACTACCAAGGCTCTTTAGTTCTATAAAACCGGTGCAAACCGGAGGCAACCCCCCACTGGTCTGGGTATAAGCTGATGTTTAGTAAACTGTATAACATCTTCCTAGCTTGAATAAAGTAAATTGAACTGTGAATTCTTAAATGGCAAGATGGAAAATCAATTTCTGTATCCCTGGACTTGGTTTGATTTCCACTGTTAATTGAAAATTCTAACCTGCCACTTGTTGCTATTGTTTGGAACTGAATTGCCAACAAAGCAGAACTAAAGTGATCAGAATTTATAAGCTAGCAAAATTTTCATAAAAGGTTTAGGCCTGTTTCAGAAATTACTCAGAAGTTCTTCTAATCTCACATAAATTCAAATACATTTCTCTCCTATTCATTAAAGCAGCCCATACCATTTCAGAAAGAGAGAGAGAGAGAGATGCTTTTAGAGTAGCATTAACTGTGACCTTTATACTACTATAAGTCTTGTCATGTCCTAACTGGTTTGAGGATTGAGCCAAATTTGTTCCAGCTTTGTGATGTAAATGAAATGCTTTGGCTCTGTTTAGCCAATTTTCAGGCTTATCCCTCTTTCTGATCTTAACCTTATTGGTTTTCAAAAGGAATGGTGGCTTGATAGTTTTCCTCACTGTATTGGGAATTGCTCAGGTATCATCATCATCCTGCATGCAAGAGAAAGCAAAGATGAGGATCGAAATAAAAGCAATGTTTTGTTTGCAAGGGAGATAGACATGAGGGGATGACTTCAAGATTGTAGCAGCTTATATTACAACAGTGGTTAAATGACAATCTTTGCTTCTTGATCCAGAATTTTGAGGGTGGAAAATTCCTTTTGAGGGGAACAGAAGTTTAGGATTACCCTTACCATCAGAAATTTTATAGCTAACTATACATTATGCATAAGCTAAATCAAACTTCTCCAACTTATAGTATTTGGTACTTCAATTTCCAGAATTTCAGCAAAAAGTGTCACAAAAATTATGACAGGATGCCAAGATGAGGAGTGCTGAAAAAGGGTAATTGAGATCCAACTTGCAAAATCAGCTTATTAAAATGAAGTTGAAGGAGGAGAAGCAATGAATGGAACAAACCCTTAACCTTCTTCCCAGGAACCATTTCCCTGAAGTATTTAAGGTCAAATAAACCTTTGAAACCTTATGGGGAGAAATGGCCTGAGGGTGTTTTGGAGTGAGGAAATAAATGGGCTGGGAAATTGTTAAGTGCCCCATCACCCTGCTACTTCTCTGTTCTTCCTTCTTTGTTATTAGAGTTGCATTTGACTTTGAAAATGGCATTGGGCTCAGTTAAATGCATGGGTGATTAATAAATAGTCTCTTAGAAGTAAATTTATTTATTTAGCATATGGCATATCATATATAGACTACCATAGCAATATATATTAACATTTCACCTAGATTATTAAGACACAATATAATATGTTCAAATACCAAATCTAGGCCAGTGATGGCTAACCTTTTTTTCCTCAGATGCCGAAAGCGTGTGTTTACATGCAATAGCATATATGCGTGTGCCCACACTCATAATGCAATGCCCCCCATATCCCCTGAACCCCCTGCGCATTCCCACCTGATCCCCGTGCTCCCCTGCCCCCCCGCACATGCATGCGTGACACTCTCACCCACCCACCCCCATGCCCTGTTTTGGGCCTAGCAGACCTCCCTGAAGTCTCCAAAGGCCAGAAATGCCCCATTTCCAGAGTTCCGGGAGGCCCATTTTTCACCTCCCAGAGCCTCCACATACTTACCTGGCATCCAAAACAGGCTCCATGGAGACTCCTGGGAGGGGACATGTGGCATGGTTGGGGCCAGCCAAAAATCAGCTGGCCAGTGCACACACATGCACAGTGGAGCTGACCTAGGGGAACAGCTCATGTGGCTGCAGAGATGGCTCCATGTGCCACCTGTGGCACGCATGCCATAGGTTCGCCATCATGGGTTTAGGCCATCTAACTATTGAAGTACAGCATCATTTATATTGAAAAAAAATCAAATACTGGACTAGTATATCCCCCTCAGCTTACCACCAGTCATGATGTGATCGACAGTTTGACATGGGACCCCATAGGCACACTGAGGGGAGGATATTATGCCCCACTTACACAGAGTCCTGGCAGATGCTATGTGAGGTGTGAAACTAGCTCGTCACTTTATGATGCACTCTGGATAGCACAACAGCATTAACTAAACAAACTAGCAACTGCTGACAGCCAGACTATTCCGTAGACTTTCCTGGGTCTCAAAATACACAGCAACAAAAATAAAAACAAAAAAATGGACCCTTTTTTAGAGATAAAATAAGATGTATCCAACTTGACTTTCAGTAGTATTACTGGCAATATAATCTCTGTTTGAAGAGTGGGTCAGATACACAGAAAAGCAAGAAATAAATATACACACATACATAGACATAAAGAATGATTTGCCAGAACAAGATCTACAGCATATTTGCAAGGTGGAATTGCAATATGTTATTCTTCAATAGTTCCAAGGCAGATAAAAAGTACATCTGTCAAGAATGGTACTTTTCTATGGACTAACAAACACAAACAATGGTTAAAATGATGGAACAGATTGTGTCTTTCTTTTCAATCTGCAGGTGTGGAGCTCATTACTGAATGCTTTTCCATGATTAATATTTCATGAAAACACAAAAATAAATAAATAAATAAAGTTAGAAAGAATAAGAAAAAGAGATAGCCCTTGATTTATAACTGATTCCTTAGCAATCATTTAAAGTTATGGTAGAGCCCCCAAAACAGCCATTGCAGTGCCTCTACAGCTGTTTATCCTTATGATTGACCATGTAGAAGCCCCACCACCACCTGTCTCCACCCATCCCTTCATTCTGGGTCTCTATAGGACTTAGGCCTGCTTCCCAACCCACTTAGAAAGCAAAGCATGAGGTGTCTCAGGAGGTGGGGGATGCCTTGGGAGGTCCAATGAAGGGGCTACACTAGATTTTCCAGGGCATCCCACAAGGGCCCCTGAGGCATCCTGTGCTCTGCTTAATGACCTACATGTTCATTTAACCCTTGATCTTAGCCAAAAGGCCAATAAGCAAACTGCATGTTCATTTAACAACTGCATCAGAAAGAGCAGAAATGAGGGGTTGGAAATGAGATGATCACATGGGCACTTTACTTAGAGACCATCACAACTTCCAACCATAATATTCTTCTCAGCTTTCTACTGATCAGGGCTGTCTTTTAGTTCTGCACACTTTAAAGGACCTCCCAAAAATTGAAACAGATTCACCAACAAAGATAATTGGGAACTATGAATTCCATGAGGGACCGGAATAAACTGGGCCTAATAAAAGAGGGATATTGGAGCACTCTTTAAATGCCACATAGAAAAATGGCATAACTTTTTCCCCTTCATCAAAGGAAACAGAGACTGAATAATGAAGCTAAATTACAAGAAGATAGGCTTCAATTGGAAATTAGGAACAGCATCTGCTGGCTGGGGGATTCTGGGAGTTGAAGTCCACCCATCTTCAAGCTACTAAGGTTGAAAAACACTGATCTACACGTTAAGAATGGATGTCAACAGAAACAGTTCCTTGAGAAGATGATATGTTCAAGTATGTATTTCCTGTTTGAGATGAGGCGGTGAGTATATGTCTCTTGTCTAAATAATTTTCAGACTCCTGAATTATCGAACTATGTGGATAAGGCTCTTCATTATTAGTAAATAAAACTTTTTATTACATAAAATTTCCATTTAATGATCTATTAGAATGGCAATCAAATGTAAATGTTTAACAGCTGGTTTAATTTCAACTGCACCATTATCTAGCGAGTCAGGCAAGATGGTGAAAGAAGACTCTTCTACTGTTCTGTTAAAAGAGATCCTGGATCAGGTAAAAGTTGGTTAAAGCTGATCCAACAAGATGTGGCAGAGCTCAAATATGATCTAAAACAGACACAAAAAAGAAAAAAAAAGGCTCACTATGACAAATGATTGGGTACCCACAGTTATAACATTTTGGATAAACAAATTATTTATCCAGACTCATAATTGAGAAGGAAAAAAATATGTGTTGATTGGCATTGACAAACCTCCAAGTCAATCAAACCTGGTTGAATTTATGGAGGACTTCTTTTCAGAATGGGAATGGATTTGCCAGTTAAAATTAATAATGTGACTGAAATTCTTTTAATGAGAAGGAAGAAAAAGTAGAACTAGTTCCGTATTATTTTGGGCAACTCCTCCAGATAGCCACAACAGAAGAAATTTTACATATATTTTTCTAATGATCAGTAAAGTCTCCTTTGAAGTAGGATTCTAGTCAAAGTAAGTTATCAATTTATCTGATTTCACCAAGGAGGTTTCAGAAAAAAAGGAACATGTTTACAAGAGCTCAAGCCCTGGCTCAGATCATTACAATTTCAAAATGTCATGCATTTTCCAGCCATATTCTATGTTGATTATCAAGATCAAATCCACAGATTTGATAATCTTCCAAATGCAGAGGCTTTAGCCTACCTTTAAAATCTACAGATAGATAAGTCCATACTTTTTTGAGTTTATGTTTTGGTTATCTCCAAAATAAGAGACTGTGCACATATTACCAATTCTACCAGTCATTTTTAACAGACAGTATACTTCTTTTTTTCAATCATTATATTTGGAACTGTGTAATTTTCAGTGTAAAATTTAAAATGAAAATGTCTGTCTTTGGGAAGTCATCAAGGTTTTTTTCCCCCTTCTTTTTACTTACATATATTCTTTTTTCACTTTTTAAGAGTTTTCAATCTCTTTAAAAAATCACTTGTATATTAATTATATTTTTCTTCTTTTTAAAAAATATATTTGTGTGTGTGTGTCTCTGTGTGTCTCTGTGTGTAATAGAATGGTATTTGAATGTTAAATTAAGTCTTTATGGGGATTCTATGTCTGTGAGCAACACTAGAAAATATGTTAAATATTTAAAGATAGAAAAGTTAATGATTAGATATTTGTGAAATGGTATGGGTCATAAAATAAATTAGTATCAAGAGAATATAGATAAGTGGGTGAAAGCAAAATTTATGCATGAAGCTAGTTAGTGTAAAAGGATTCAGAGAATATCCAAAATAAAATATAAATCTTAGCATATTTAAAACCATTAAAAACAGATATTGCTTATCTATAAGAGTCTAATTTAATGGAATAGGATAATACTGTATTAATGACTGATTGGGTGGGACAGGTTTACCACACAGATACTTCAACAAACGCTAAAGGTGTGTCCATTTTGGTTCAACAGGATTCCCTATTAATATCCAACAGGTTATTACTGATATAAATGGGTGTTATTTAATTTTATGTGCTAAAATAGCACAGAGTGTAATAGCTATTGTTCACGTTTATGGACCTAATTTAGATCTTCTTCAGGGGTGGGTTCTACTTACCTTTACTACCAGTTCACAGCAGGGCCGTGCGCATGAATTGAAATATTGGGCAAAGGTGATTAGATGCCTATCAGCAATTTTTTACAGAGAAATACAGGAAAAGAAATATGAATTAACTACTATAATGCCTCAGTACACAGAATTTATCCCAACATACTTATGACAGGGAGAATGGCAAAAGAGCTGCTAAGATTTTCGCTATTCAACCTGGAGTAAGATAGGGTGATCATTACAATTATAAAGGTGAAAGAGATTAAATTGATAAAACTTCAACGGGCATAAACTATCATTTTTTTTACATTTTATTCAGAATTGTACAGTATTGAATGAAGATACAGAGTTCTTTTTAAATAAAATTAAGTTCCACATTTAGATGTTACACAAAACAACTTTTATTTGCTTCAATATTTGAAGTAGATATTAAACAAATGATTTTTAAAATGACAAATGATAACACCAGTACTAGATGGGCTCCCTATTGAGTGACATAAAACATTTATAAATCTTTTGGTGCCAAAATTTTGTCAAGTACAAGAGGTACTAGAAAAGGCAATTTTATCACCAGCATTTAACTAGGCTTATATAAGAGTTCTACTAAAAGTAGATAAAAATCATATCCAGTGTGGTAATTATTTTGTTGATTAATGTCAATTTAAAGATTTTAACAGCAAATATATTTCATAAAGTGATATTGGTGCTATTAAGTATGTTCAAGGTTATAAAACCTAGGCAACCATCAGATAACATTGGGTTAGTTATGGATCCAATAGAGTTGAATCTACTCAACTTGAAAATTACAAAGATCTATTTGTAATCTTATCATTAGATGCTGAAAAGCTTTTGATAAAATACATACAATAAATGCTACACAATTGCTGTATTAAATAGATTTGGATTTTGTTTGGAATTTATAAAATTGATTAAGATATCATACGGATTATCCACATCTAAACTGAAACTTGATGGCACATTTACACTTACTTTTCCACTCTTCAGAGGAACTAGATAATGATGGGCATGTCTAGCGTGTGTTAAAATGAAAAGCTAAGATTATCACAAGTTACCAGACCATCTGACTAGATTGCATTCAACATCATCAATTACTTAGAATAACTTTATGAAGATCTTAAATAAATGAAATTTCCCTATTTCAGGTAATTCAATCAAACCAAGGAAAGAAAGGAAGGATGCTATTGCATGAAAATATTTTGTCAATTGTAGTCAAGGTTCTGTTGAATACTGTCCAGAATAAGACATTGAAATGAAACACCTCAGTACTTCATATACAAAGTAATTTGAATTAATGATATTTTCAAAAAGTCAGTTTCAATAAATCTCATAAATAATCAATAAAATTCATAAATACTTTCATTCTCCAAATTTAAGTCCCATTTGGTGTTATCTAATTGATAAGGTGCCTTTATAGAGCCAAGGCATTGTTTTATACGAGCTAATTCCCTGCTTTTTATAGCAATATTTTCTTTGATGAATCAGGGTTTACTGGACCAAACTCTGTAGTTAACATAAGAAGATGGCTTTTGTTCAGAGCAAGAGCAATACATAATTTCCTGTTTCCTGTTATGATTTGATTTCTTTGAGAGCAGAAATCACAGGTCTCAAACAGTTTTGATTGCTCTCTCAATATTTCAGCTGGAAAAATTCATACTTTTCTAAGTGACACTTTCAACATTTGTCATAGTAATGGTAGTATACTACTGCAGTATATACATATTCCTGGCAAATGTTGAACCGTCCTTGCTTTAATTTTTTTTAAAAATATATAATTTAATGAAAGAAAGTGCAAAAGAAGGTACAGAATAGCCTTTTCTGTTGTTGTTGTTGTTGATAATGATGATGATGATGAAGAAGATGATGATGGTGGTGGTGGTGGATTTTAAATTTTAAGATCCCAAGTAACCCAGTGGCTCTGGCCTAGAGGGAAAAATTGGCTATCTCTTCCAAAATAAGCCCCTTGTGTTCATTCAAAATTAATTATGAATCATAACACTCTGATACCCACTCAGTTAAAAAAAAATTAATTATAAATTGGTAAAGTAAAAGCATAGGCATTAAGGCAGGAAAATACAGGGTTAAAATAGTAGCTCAGAGTAATACTGCAGTAGCTTTGTGCATCAATGACTCTAATAAAATTTCTCTCTGACTTTCCACCTGCTAAAACGGTATATTACTTGCTGGTTCAAGGCTTCTGCTAATGCCCAAGAAGAGGAAGCTGTTGACTAATGTGCAACAATCAAAATAAATGCCTAATGAACCTTGAAATGAGCCTGCCTACTGGAAACTGTCCCCATACCTGAAAATATACCCCTATAGTTCACACACCAGTGGCCACTGTATATGGAATGGAAATAACTATTATATCACTAATATAAATAACGGATGCTGGAGGAGATCTTTGGTGAATGAATTTGAAAATTAGGTTGTAAAATTAGATTGGCTTTAATATCTCAATGAAGTTGAAATTATTAGGTGGAAGATTTGGTGGAGATTGAGCATATCTGTTAGGTATTATCCACAGTTGATTAAAGCAGACTATAATAGAGAATCATCAAGTTAGAAAGGACCAAAGGTCACTGGAAACCAATAGCATCTATTCATCAGCCATCCTTTCGCTTGCCCTGATCAAAGCAAATCATGGCACCATACAGAATTTATATGCTGTAGCCTTCAGTTTGCACTGGAAAACCTCTGAGCCGTAGGCTGCCTCCATCTGTGAGCCTGTATACAGCCTTCATTACATCAGTGAATTTAAGAATGAAGTGGGTGTGAGAGTCATTTCTCACAATGCCAAAATCAGTGTGTCTGAAACCAAAGTAGTCCATTACTAAACAAAAGGTGGGTAGAAAATAGTAGCCTAAAGCAGCCTAAAGAAGAATGGCTTCAGTGCTATCATAATACAAGATTGTGTGTGAGAGAGGCATAAGACTTTGAACCTTGATTTTACTTCAAATAAGACTGGCAATTGAGGCAAAGCAGTCATTGGAATTCTTTTGTAATAGCTTTATTAGCTTTGCCACAGTAAATCTACTTTTCAGAAGTTCCTCTATCCTGAATGTCTCATTTATCTGTTTCTAGCCCAGCTTGTCATGAGAAGCCTGATAGAAACAGAACTGTCCAGTTTCAGGGTTTTGATGATTGCAACATTTTTGAGGTATTTACATTGTTTAATATTCCCCACCACCACTATCCATTTTTCATTTTTTTTAATGTCATAGTCACCCCTACTTCTACCACTTCAGCTTCCACAATAGCCAGAAATCCAGCAGAAAGTGCCCCATGAATAGATTGTCCACTCTTCCCATAGGAGGACATTACAGCACAAATTAATTATGGGCACACTAGAGACTTTCAAAAATTATTTGCAATAATTTGTAATGTAGCAGAAGAGAGAAAATATTCTATGTAAGACTGGAGAGTAATTATAATGAGATGTGTGTACTACACCCTATACGATAGTTTGTGTAATTTGGCTTCCAAAATGGCCCTGAAAGTTTAATCATGCCTGTTTGAGCACCTGATATAGAATCATGATACATTTTTGATATGTGCAGAAAATTTAGCCTGCGAAAAAAATGTTTATATATTTTTATGAAATTGATAAGAATCAGTATCTAGGAGCTGTGGTGGCTCAGTGGTTAGACTGCAGTACTGAAGGCTACTTCTGCTGACTGCCAATTGCCAGCAGTTTGGCAGTTCGAACCTCACCAGGCTCAAGGTTGACTCAGCTTTCCATCCTTCCGAGATCAGTAAAATGAGGACCCAGATTGTTGGAGGCAATATGCTGACTCTGTAAATGGCTTAAAGAGGGTTGGAAAATACTGTGAAACAGTATATAAATCTAAGTGTTATTGCTATCTACTTACTGCAGTTTCTGAGAACAGCAATAAGTAGAGAAACATGATTTTTAGTTTTCCCATTGAAATTTACCCTGTGATTGAACAAAAATGTCACCCTGCTAAGTGGCTTCATATCATTCTAATGGGAATTAAATTTCACATAAAGGCTATGAAAGATACACTGTGAAATGTTGCTTACCGAGCAAACACTTCTAGCTACCGGTAGCAAAAAAAGCAAAAAGCAAATGACTTCCAGTGTATTATGAAAAGTTATCTTAAAAGTGTTGCATAGCAAATAGCATTTCCAAATCTCATGGTTGAGAACATGAGCCAAAAACCTAAAAATTGGAGAGGTCAAGAACTAAGATGCCTGTTTCATGAATGCTAGGATTACTAGTTACTTTTGTGGGACAAATTAAAAGAAATTGTCAGGTTTCACAAACCTTGATCATGAAGAAGTCCACTATTCTGGATGAGAAGGTGTAAGTATCTGTGAATAGTTTTTCACTGAGTTTCTTTGATACTTGATGGTGATCTATGGATCAGAAACCAAAGGAATGACATTGTTGTTTTCCTTCTAAATTATCCTGGGATTCCATCTCATTTCCTCCTTTATTCATAGGCTTGATTCAATATGATTGTACCCAGAATGTTCATCGGGTAATCAGGGCCGGATTTAGATTGGAAGAGGCCCTAGGCTATTCCACTTATGAGGCCCTTTCACCAGTGGTGGGATTCAATTTTTTAACAACAGGTTCTGTGGGCATGGCTTAGTTGGGGGTGTGGCTTGGCAATCATGTGACTGGGTGGGCGTGGCTAGCTGGTCACGTGACTGTGTAGGCATGGCTAGCTCGTCATGTGACCGGGTGGGCGTGGCTGTGTGCATAGACTTTTTTCAGAGGGCTGAAAAAAGTCATTTCTGACAGGGCCTCACACTTTTGACCGGTCCTCACACTTATGACCATCCTCACATTTATGCCCGTGCAGCTTTCTTAACAACCATGTCACTCATTTCACAACTGCTTCTCTTCACCATGGTGACAAGATAGGGCAAAAATGTAAAATGTGAGGACAGTCATAAGTTCGAGGACTAGTCAAAAGTGCGAGGACCAGTCAGAAATAACTTTTTCAGCCCTCTGAGTAGTCCATATGCATAAAAGGATACAGCAATAGAGAGGGATGAAGGAAGGGAAGGGAAATTAGAGTAGGAGAGAGAGGGAGGAAGAGAGGAGGAGAAGGAGAAAGGAAGAGGAAGTAGGGAGGATAAGAAGAGGGGGAGGAAGAGAAAGTAAGAAGGAAAGAAAAGAGAGGTGGTAGGTTTGAGGAGAAAGATTGCTGTACAATAAAAAAGATGAAAGGGAAGAAAGCCAACCCCCCAAAAATATAAAGATATTAAGATAAAGAATGAATTGTTAAACTTTAAAGAATAAAAGAGAACAAATATGAATAAATAACAATAATTAGAAACACACATACAAACATACAATGTATTTTCTTTGAACAGAGTATTTGGCCGGTTCACAAATTTAAACAGTGTTTAGTCATTTCAATTAAATTTACAATTTCTATATTTCCTTTTTGCCATATTTATTCCTCATCTATTTTTGTAAAAAACCAATATTACCCTCATCCTCATCTCTAATCTTAATCAAATTCAATTTTTCCCTTCTATTCTATATTATACCCCTTCCCATTGTCATCTATTTTTATATCCATCCTCACATTGGTTAATTATGTAATATTACAGTTGTTTAATATGAATTCAACATTTTAATATAAATCAATTAGTTATATAACTACCTTTTTTGTATATTAATCAATATGAACATGAATATTCCAATTATTTCCATGCAATCCAATTTCTTACAAATCAATTAATTATATTTACCAGTAATAATAAACCAAATAATTTCCCCCATATATTCCTCCAAACCACAACTTAACCATTTCTGCTTTCAACACAATATACAACTAATAGTATCTCAATTATTACAATTCCCTAGTTAAATAGAGCTTTTTTTCTTTTGTGTTTTAAAATCTCCTCTTTTTCCCTAAATTTCCTGTTGTTTGCACCTACCTTTTTTGGTGAGGAAAAAGAAATCTGCCTGCCTAATTTTCCAACGTGCAAAGCCAACAGCCTGCTTTACTTTCTCTTTCGTTTTTCAGTATAGCTAGGGGGGAAAAATCAGCACTCTTTGCAAGCAAGGAGCAGATCCGTGAGCAAAACAGCTGAGAGAAAATCAGCTGGGGGTCGGGAGCCGATCTAAGCAAGGGCTAATTAGCCAATGCTGAAGCTCCGTGGGCCAATAAAATTACAAAAAAATACCGAACCCTTTGTTAAATTGCTGGCTCCCCCACCCCTCGCCCACCACTATTTATTGGCAATAAATAGTGGTGCGGAGGGGCGGGGCAAGCCAGCAATTTAACAAAGGGTTCGGCTGCAGCACTGGCTCTAGGGCGGCCCTTTGAAGCCCCGCGGCAAGAATTTGAAGTTTTTTTTTCCTCCAGCCATCGGAGGCAGCAATAGATGGGGAGTGGGCGGGGTAAGCGAATGGCAGAGAGGGAGGGTGAGTGAAGGTGGGGAAGCTGCTTTCTCCATCCTGCTCTCTTGCATCCGGAGCCCACGTGGATCCCAGGCAGCGGAACTCAGGCTAGGGAAGGGGTGGGCAATTGTGGCTCTTTTACAACCTGTGGCCTTCAACTCCCAGAATTCCTCAGACAGCCAAGCTGCATCAGGAATTCTGGAAGTTGAAGTCCACAGGTTGTAAAAGAGCCACAATTGCCCACCCCTGGCTACGGTAGGCTGGCGCCGCGCGGTGGGGAGGCGAGGGGCGGGCGAGCCAGCAATTTAACAAAGGGCTCGGCCGAACCCCCTAGAACCCCCAGAATCCCACCACTGTGTAGGCCCCTCTTGATCTTGAGGCCCTAGGCTGAAGCCTAGTTAGCCTATAGGAAAATCCGGCCCTGCGGGTAATTCCATTTCCTCCACTGTGACTACTTTATTGCTACCAGTCTATGGAGATTCTCAGTCATCCAGTTCATGATTGTTCCCCGAAGGTGCTTTTTCAAGAAGCAACTGAACTTTCTGACTTTATTGCTCAGTTTCTTCAACTTCAAACATTGCATATGATCATGAATAAATGAAAAGCTCTATGCTTTCTCCATGCAAATAGTTAGGCTGATTGCATCATTGTCTAAAGTTAGAAAAACATTGCCAAAAAGGCATTAAGAGTTGTTATCCTAATCTTGCGTAGCTTCTTCTCTGGTAATATTGTATTACTAACTAGAGCATACAAAACAATTGCTAGACCCAATTTTTGAATACAGCTCATCTGTCTGGAACCTGCACTGCATATCGGACATAAATACAATTGAGAGAGTCCAGAGATATTTTACGAGAAGAGTCCTCCATTCCTCTACCCACAATAAAATGCCTTATGCCACCAGACTTCAAATTTTGGGCTTAGACAGCTTAGAACTATGCTGACTTCGGTCTGATCTAAGTGTAGTACATAAAATTATCTGCCACAATGTCCTACCTGTCAATGACTACTTCAACTTCAACCATAATAATACACAAGCAAATAACAGATACAAATTCAAGGTAAACCACTCCAAACTCGATTGCAGAAAAGATGACTTCAGTAACAGTGGTCAATGCCTGGAATGCACTACCTGACTCTGTAGTTTCTTCCCCAAATCCCCATAACTTTAACCTTAGACTGTCTACTGTTGACCTCACACCATTCCTAAGAGGTCTGTAAGGGGCATGTATAAGTGCACCAGCATGCCTACCGTCCCTGTCCTAATATTCCTTTTTACTCTTACTCTCTTCATGTATTCAAATTATGTTTATACTTTTACCTGTTATCTTATATATGCTTAACAAATAAAAGAAAAATAAATAAATAAATAAATAAATAAATAAATAAATAAATAAATAAATAAATGTGTGATATCAGCAGGATCAGAATTTCATTGATGTGCTATCCTGGTAAGTGTATCAGGTACCATAATATCTGACTGGGGTTCACATTGTGCTTTGTCCCTGACTGTCTTGCACTGGGCAGAGCTGTACAAGTGTTGGTCATACCTGCTAATCTCCAGCAGAAAAACAGGTTCTTTAAGCTAAACTTAAATGACTAAAAAATGACAGAAAATATTCTGTAATTTGACCAAAGCAGAAGCAGACCCAAACCCCACCACTGAGACTTCAGAATGCAAATATTAAAACCATTTATTTTATAAATTGTTTAGTTCTAACTTGACTACAGTGTTAAATTCCATTCCTTCCCCGTAATAATTGCTTGGAGGAATTATTTTAAAATTATTTTGTTTTCAATGTGCTGTTGAAATTCACCATTTTCAAATGAATGAGTGAGGAAGTAATATTTTTCTCAGTTGACAGTAACTTGATGGCATATAATCAATCAATCAACCAACCAGCCAATCAAACTCTTCCCTATAAGGAGAATCCCATAATGAACTATCTCAGCAATGCAATCAGCGCAAAGGACATATGTCAACATTCATGTCTATCTTTACTGAGTTATTGTGATCTTTTTACAACAAATATGCACCAAAATTCAGGGTACATAACAGTAAGCCATAAAGTAGCTTATTTTAGTTAATATTAAAATATGGGCTCACTAAACTTCATATAGCCTTAAGGCTTTCTTAGCAAACCATGTTTTTTTCTAAAAAAAAATTCTGACTTAATTGAAATTGGTCAGAGAAAGAAAAAGATAAAAATAACTTTGTCTAATTGTACACACAGAGTGAGACACATAAATTCTGCCTTGTTATCTCTGATGATATTTCATAACAAATGATCCCTCTCCCGTATCTTTAGTTTTTCAACTCTATTTTTCTACAACACAAGCATCTTCTAAGCATCTCCACAGGATTGCAATGAAAAGCAGTAAGGCTTTCATTCGAATGGCATAAATCTTGTGAGCTTTGGAAGAACCTGTTTGCATGTGGGTGAACGCTTCACTCATGGGAAAGATAGCATGTACTATGCTGATCTTTTTATCTCCTGCTCCTCTCCCAGTGTTGACTTTTAACATCTCTCTGGTGCTTCAATATGCCATTTCTTTGCTCACCCTCTCTTTAGTTGCGAAGCAATGGTGTGTTTCAAGATCAAAGTTCCTCTCTAAGGCTCTCCTGAGATCCTATCAGTAAACAAAGAGAGCCTTTCTTCTTTTCTTTGTGGGCATTATTGTGCCATAGAAGGGATTGATTTTTCTTTTTGAAAACAGAACTTGAGATGAAAGTCTCTTGCCTGCATAGTTTATACAAAAAGTTTGTAATATTTCCTTTCTCCATAGTGCTATAAGACCTCTAGCAGGAAGACAATTAATATGAAAAATGAATGTTTTATACACTAAGAAATGAGAGACTCTTTGAATATCAGCCTCATTAAATCCTCATTACTTACAGTTGAATCTGTTCGAATTATCCTTGTAATTTTCCCACTGCTTTTCTGTTTCTTCCATTATTCTTACTGGCAACATTTTTGTCATATTAAGTGTCCAAATTTATACAAAGTACTTAATTATTTTGACAGTATGTAGGAAAACATGTGTGTTGAATAAAAAGCAGGTTAGCTTATATAAACTATTAAGTGCATAGCTAGGAAAACTAAGAGAAATTAAGCAAGTGAAATGAAGGAGGGAATTGTAGCTCAAAAGAAAGAATATAAAGGATTTATCAAATTAAAGGGAATTATCAGCCAAAGTAATTTTACGTGCTTTGTCCTCATTCTTATTTTGTATGGAATAAAGCTAAAAAGAAGAAGACAGAAAAGAAAAGAAATAAATGAAATAAATTATACCATTAAAATGAAAATCCGTTTTTGCATCCCGAACAAACCCAGAAGGCTTTAATGAAGAACAAGACGATAGCTGATTGGATTTCTCCATAGAGTTAAATCATTACAGCAGAAATATGGCCATCTCTTATTAATTTCGGTTCAGAAAAAATAATTGTATCATACACATCTACATTTCAACATCTCCTGCTCATACTGCACTATCAGTCAGCTTCTGCAAGACAAAGCTTTAGATCATTGTACCAATTAAATGAAAAACAAATTCCTCCCCGTCATTATTCCTAAAATCTGCTTTTACAAAGTTACATGTTAATGTGCATTAAATAGCCACTATCCATTATACAGTGTGTGACATTCAAGAAGCGGAGGAGTTTGGCATTTGATAATTCACATTATTTGAGATGTGATATCTGGTGTTTGATTTTTTACAGTTGAATGGCATTTCATATTATTATCTGTTTGCTAATACATAGGAACTTCCAGTATTTTAGAAATTGCTTATTGAGCTATTGTGAACCCAGGCAGAAAACATGCCTTCCAACTGCACTCATCTCCCTCCAGCAAAAAAGAAAAGAAAAAGAAAAAGCAGAAAATATATATTCTTTACCTGTATTAAAGAAGGAGTATCAGTGGGTTCAATTGACCTGGTAGATAAAGGGTTACTATTAACACCATGCAACAAACTCCTTTACCTTATTAACAACACCTTGGATCCTCTTTACTTGCCAGAGTAAAGTTATTCTTTACTTCTATGGGGTTTCAATATTTCCTGATACTTAGATTAAACCCCAATATTCCCTTTCCATGGGGAGCAGTAGTGTTCTTTCTTCTCACCCTTATTCATTATGGGAAACAAGAAGAATATTCACTTGTAAACCATCAATATTGGTAACTTCTTCAGTAACAATAGCATTCATTCATACTTTTCTTTGTTTCTTTTTTGGTGCTTAAGATGGTTGCCTCTAGATTTATAGTGAATCGATGAGAACATTTTTCATTGTAGGATGCCATATCCTTTGTCATTTAAGCTCCAACCTATGGCACATCTTTTAACTGATTTTCTGATTTATTTTTTTCAAGGGAGATCATTAATTGTGCCATGATTTACATAAAACATTTTCACCTATCACTGCTTTTTTTCACAAATCAGAAATACTAATTTCCATTTTGACAGTGGTTTGCTCTCCAAGCTTGTTTCAATTTAGTTTTTGAATGTTTCGTTACCAGACTAGGTAACATCAACAGGATGTTCTTGTCCTATTCTCCTTTGCTTATAAATATCTTGTGTGTCAGTTTGGTCAGTTGGTGATGTGATTGGTTGTTCATTTGGAGCTATATTTAAATTTTGAGCAGCTTATTGGTTCTCTTGTTGATTGGTTATTTGAATACTACTTTTTATCCCAGTGAACAGAAAATTTCTTCCCTACCATCAATGCTTACTGTAGTCCATTAGCAGAGTACAGGACTCTTTACTTAGAACTTCTCACCACATTTCTTTCTGAAAAAGATGGACATTTCTATTTATTCTTTAATAAAGGCTAATTAAAGACATTGAAAAGCTGTATCTTGATATAGCCTAGCGGCGGTATATGTTTTCCAGTTCAGCCTTTTAGGTTCAACTGTTCAAATTGGAGAAGGTGAGACCTGGAGGTAGGAGTTTAATAAAGTATTATTATATTTGCAAAGCACAGCTGAAAGCCAGTCTGCTTGCAGTGATACTTTTTCTACCATATGATAAATACCCTGCTTCCCATGCATCAAAAAAAAAAACCCCAACGTAATACATAATTAGACCTCTATAGCTTGACCATTTGTGATCATTAGGATTCTGATTCACGATGGTTGGCTGCACTTTAGACATGATTTTTGTCTCAGAGCAGATGCATCAGGATTTGAATTTGGAGAACACTAACTGTGGGAAATTATGTATCAACATCAGAGGTGGGTTTTAGCAGGTTCTGACCAGTTCTGGAGAACAGGTAGCGCAAATTTTGAGTAGTTTGGAGAACTGGTAAATACCATCTCTGACTGGCCCCGCCCCCATCTATTCTCTGCCTCCTGAGTCCCAGCTGATCGGGAGGAAATGGGGATTTTGCAGTAACCTTCCCCTGGAGTGGAGAGGAATGGAGATTTTACAGTATCCTTCCCCTGCCATGCCCACCAAGCCACACCCACCAAGCCATGCCATACCCACAGAACCAGTAGTAAAAAAATTTGAAACCCACCACTCATCAACATGATATTAGATAGTACACAGAGAGTACTCTGGTGTACATCTCAACCTCGGGCCTTATGAAAATAGTGCCTGAAGTGATGTCATAAAGACTTACAGAATATTGGAACCTGATAGGGAAAGAGTAGACTTCCCCATCCCAATCACAACAAGACTGAATGGCCGTTTGAGTCCAAGGATGGATATTATGATCTTGTTCCAAACTGGTCTGTAAACTGGAGGTCCTTTTGGACTTATAGCTCTAACATGAATGGAATAGCATTTCCTCTAAAATTGAAACAGCTGCAATACTTTTGAACTGAAGAAGTCCACGAAGACCTGGTTGTTCCAGCAAACATTTGGGACTGGAGTAGAAATCCACTCCCATTCTCCCTTAGTTTCCTGATGGTCCATATGATGGTCCAGGGAATGTTTCATTATACATTAGGATTAACTATGATTAAGTACCGCTAATGTATTATTTACCCCTAGTTACAGCTGGAGCGTATGCCATTTAGAATGAGTTGCAAATACATCAACTTGCCTGAGAAATAAATATTCCCTTCTGTATTTGTGTCAAAATATTGAACATAGCGCTCAAAAATAGCTCACTAAGCGAAATCTAATCTCAAACCATAAGGCAATAAGCCCCCACTGTGATTTAGTGTGCAGAAACTTCAAACAAGGCTAACAAAACAAAAATAAGTCAAAGAAGCTGGGTTCTCTCCCTCCCAACCTTTTTCACCTGCATGGGTGCTGATTAAATGCAGATCGGAGGCCATACAGGGCAGACTATAGTATCTGCATGATGTGTTCTGGCTGGACATTTTCCCAAAGCCTGCTTGGGAAAGCACTTGCATTTAAGGAACAATACTACTTCATATTTCTTTCATGTTAATTGTCTGATCTTCATTGCTTTCCCAGTATATAGTTGCTATTTTATATAAAATTAGACAGAACAATGTTACTGTGATGGCAGTGGAGCAGATCTTGAGCAAAGCATCTAATGCATGCATTCCTTACCAATTCAATTATGGCTCAGGAGGGATTTTTAAACCTCCTTATTCTTTTATAAGGCCCCAGTATACCTACTTCTAAGCAGTTATATACACAGAGCTAACAAATGTCAGATTATATACATAGCATGCATCTAATTATCCTTTAAAGTGAGTTTTCCTGTTTGGATCAAAAACCCATATATGGAGGAAAGAAGAGCTAATCTTTTTCAACCAACTTGTTTTCCATAATTACTCTCGTATTGACAATATATACAGGTATAAAGGGACTTCTAAAACACTTTGCATATATTCCCCTGGATTTTTTTTTTAATTTTGCAAAACGATTGGTCTGAAGGAGAAAAAATAGGTCTATAAGAATTCCTCATCTAGATTAGACATTGTACACTTTCTCTAGAATAAAATAAAAGCAGCAGGGTAACTATTGCCTACATATTTAATATAAAATGTAATTTAGATCTCACATTACCTATTTATGTGAGGATTCCAATTTGTGCTATTAATAACTTGGCATTAACCAGTGGTGCAAAGAATAAGGAATCTTTCTCTCACTGTGGCAATTAAATACTGTAAGCAGTAGAAAGAAAAGTGAATTAAGAGGAAAATTCAAAAGGTGTGAAGGAGTGGGCAGGGTAAGGAAACAGTTGAAAGTCAGAGGGAGCCAAAGAGTGAATTTTTTTTAAAAAAAAATTGTTGGTAAGGATCCAGTGGCTAAACTACAGGCCTCTTTGTCTAAGATTAATCAAATATTTGATGGACACCACACAGGTCCTCTGACCTTCTATATTCTGCATATAGAGAAGCAAATAGAAGAACCCTATCAAAGACAGATTGGGAATGCTAGAAGAACTATCAATATTAATAAGACTGGAAAATCTTGTTTCATTATACATTAAGATTACGATTGAAATGTTATTAATAGTGAAAATAATGTGTAAGTAGGATAATAAAACATGGGAAATTAATTAATAGTGAGTAATTGAAAGAGCAACAGGGAATGATCTGGCATATCTACTCTCAGAGTATCAACCAAAACCAAATGTGTTCCTTCACCTAGAAAAATCGGCCGATCTTTGATATATATATATATATATATATATATATATATATATATATATATATATATATATATTATTTTTTTTAATTTGATTTATATGCCACCCTTCTCCGAAGACTCAGGGCGGCTTACAATGTGCTCAGCAATAGCCTTCATCCTTTTGTATATTTATACAAAGTCAGCTTATTGCCCCCACAACTGGGTCCTCATTTCACCTACCTTAGAAAGGATGGAAGGCTGAGTCAACCTTGAGCCTTGGCGAGATTCGAACCCTGCAGTAATTGCAGGCAGCTGGTCTTAATAACCAGCTTAATAACAGGGTGCCTTAAACCCCTGTACCACCAAGGCTCATTTTCTCCAACTCTTCCTGTCATTTATGGATCGAAAATGAAGACACCAGGACTGCTGCACAGGTAGTCCTTGATTTACAATTACAATTGGAACCAGAATTTCCACTGCTAAGCAAGGCAATTGTTAAATTGAGTTGTGCCTGACTTTACGGCCTTCTTTGCCACAGTTGTTAAAAGCAGCGACTTTGCTTATCAGAATCCAACTGGGAAGGTTGCAGATAGTGATTGAATGACCTTGGGATGCTTTGCCAATTGCAAAGCACTCAAATTTTTATCATATAACCATGGGAATGCTGCAACAGTCCTGCATGTGAGGATGAATCCAAGTCACTTTTTTCAATGCTATTGTAACTTTGAACAGACACTAAAGAAATAATTCAAGGATTACCTATAATTCTGAGTTCCTTTCAAGAGTGACTTGCAGAAATTATAAAGTGGGATTATGATTCTGTTGAGTTATATCATTTCTCAACTGGCTTTAGCCCTTGCACTGATGGAGCAGCAATAGTGGTGAATTTTTCTGCTGCTATACCAGAAATCTTTTTTTAGCTTCTATTAACAATTCTCCTTAGCCAGAAATCTTCTCCTTCGTCAATTGGCCTTGTTTTATCTAGTTTTCTTTACATAACAAAAGACAATAGAGATTGCATACAAATATACAAGGTATATTATGCAGACTGATCATTAAAATATTATTTTATTGTCCTATTATTAATGTCCCATATTAAGTTTTACTTCTCCTTATACAGCTGTGAGCCCCTGCAATGAATGTTATGTATACATTTTATAGCACTAAAAATAATAATAATGAACCCATGGAGATGTTACCGTGAAATAAGATTATATACCCTAAATGGAAAATACATAATAGACATTTGAAATATAGGAAAATAAATATAATTAGAAAAAGTAGTTTAGTAAACAATTAATGCTATCCATAATTACAATATGCAAACAAAGAAATCTGGAGGGAACAATTGGACAATAATGAGATTTTAGGTGCTGATTGCAAATTATTTTCTGAAGTAGTAAAAATAAACTTTCATACATAAAAATGAGTAAGAGAAATAGATGTTTTTTTTTTAAAAAATGCCATTCAACACTTTTAAAAATCTTGCATGAATAAAAATTATAGCCAATATGTAAAGCCAAAAATAGTAATAAATATCACTTTGGGATTTAATAGAGATTCTTCCTCCTTTAAAAGCTCCCCCCACCCCAAGATATGATCGTAATAACCTTCTATTAATGAAGCAAGGATTATGCAGAAAAAAATATTCTGCATCTTTCTACCAGTTCCCATTTAACTGGATGAAGGTGTTGGAAGAAATATCCTTCTGGGTTCAGTTCCAAGTGGGGAGAAAGATACTGGAAACATGGTGGCTGATTAGAAAGATGGTTTTTAATGGTGGACAGGACCACATGGTTTGAGATCCTGGGCAAAAAGGTACATGGATGGAGAGAGGGATATGTTTATACACTCTTGAGCTCTGCTTTAGAGTTTCCTGTTCCTGTACAAGAAATAACATAACATAACATGAGTTGGAAGGGACCTTGGAGATCTTCTAGTCCAACCCCCTGCCCAGGCAGGAAACCCTACACCACTTCAGACAAATGGTTATCCAACATCTTCTTAAAAATTTCCAGTGTTGGAGCATTCACAACTTCTGCAGGCAAGTTGTTCCACTTATTAATTGTTCTAACTGTCAGGAAATTTCTCCTTAGTTCTAAATTGCTTCTCTCCTTGATTAGTTTCCACCCATTGCTTCTTGTTCTATCCTCAGGTACTTTGAAGAATAGTTTGACTCCCTCTTCTTTGTGGCAACCCCTGAGAAATGTATCCCGTTGGCTGTCAGATTCCCAGGGGGTGAGGGTCTTAGCTAACTTTCTAAGCTGTCTGGGTCCCAGGCTTGGCTGAACCTTGCTGGCTGATGTAATCTTCCCAGGTGCCATGTGGTGAGATGGGTAGAGGGCTAATCCTATCATGTCCTGAGGGCCATGTCTTAATCCTATCACCATAGAGCTCATGCGGGGGGGGGGGGGGGCAGAGAGCTGCAGGAAGCTGCTTCGTCTTTAAAAACATGTTTCTTCTTTTCTCATCCAAGGAAATATATTTTGCCTGTTTAATATTTCCTAGAATATTTCATTCTTCTAGGAAGGGGTGGGTGCTAACTTCCTACAAAGGTGAATTGCCTTCATTTTTTGTTTCAAGGGAGAGAAACATGCCATGGAAATTCTATTGGGTAGCATGTTATGTTCTTGAATTATTAAGGGATAATACGGCCAAGGGAAGTACACATGTTCTATCTTACACAAATGTATCATCCAGCCATTTTTATCTTTCCTGACTTCTCCTACCCTCCTGCAAATCCTCAAGGAAGACATAAAAGAGTATCTTCTGTTCTCAGGTGGAAAATAGTGAGTAACCAGAAAGTACTGAAAAGAACACCAATAATAGCATGTATTTCTGCTTCCAACAACCAAGGACTTAAAAATACCATCTTAAAAAGAAAAGAAATAAATACTCATAGGCTGAAAATAATGTCAAAAATACAAGTCTCTTTTGCAGAGAAGAAAAAAGGATTTTCAAAATTACAAGACAAATTTCGGCCAAGCTTTCAATGAAATCATCAAGTTTATTGGTCCAGTTTCACTGAATAGATAAGGAATTATGTTTATATTAAGCACAAGCAAGCTTCTTTTAATTTAGTGGGATAAAATGCAAGTTATTTCACAATAGTCATAATTGTGAAGTCATTTGCTGGCTTTTGTTCCTGGATTTCTGTTTCCATGAAGCCTAAGGAATTCACCTGAGCAGTCCTATTGCTTTTACTTTTCAGAATATCTTATAGATTTGAATGAATAAATGAATTATTAGATTAAGGTTGTAATTCTATAGACATACACTATATTTCTGAAAGTAAGACTTCATTCTAAGTATACATATATTTAGAGCCAGTTTGATCTAGTAGTTCAGACATCAGGCTAGAAAATGGGAAACCATGAATTCTACTTCTAAGTGATCTTGAGCCAGTCATTCTCTCTCAGCCCTAGGAAGGAGAATGCAATGGTCAGGGCCGGATTTTCCTATAGGCTAACTAGGCTTCAGCCTAGGGCCTCAAGATCAATAGGGGGCCTCAAGGTCAAGAGGGGCCTACATTCAAATTGTTAGCAAAATTAAAATTACACTTTTACTATAGGTGAAAGGGCCTCATAAGTGGAATAGCCTAGGGCCTCTTTTCATCTAAATCCGGCCCTGGCAATGGCTAACCATTTATGAAAAATCTTTCCAAGAACATTGCAGGGACTTGTCCAGGCAGTCTCCATGAATGAGACGTGGATGAATGGAAGAGAAAAAAGGGAATAATGTAGAATACTTAGCAAATTTTTTAATAGCTTACAGCTAATTGTAAAGATATTTCTAACTTTAGTTTAATTAATTTATTCAAAAATAAATGAGGAAATGCCATCTCATTTGTTATCCAATAAAAGAATTTCCTTCCATTCTTAGGTATTTCTGGAATTAAATTTATATTTACTATTCCCAGAGTTATGATGTATAATTTTTAAAATGTAAAATTAAATATTCCAGTTTCTGTTACTATTCCTCTTTAAAAGCAAATCTTTTAGAAAATTCTACTAACTCCAAAAGGACAGTAGTACAGTTTGCCAAAACAATGCAGTTTACCACGTTTAAATATATTGGGCACAATGAAAAAGTTAAGTTAGCACAAAAAAAAAAAAAAAGTTAGAATCTGAATTCACTTTAGAAGGTAATAAAAATTAAACAAATATAATATGTTTTACAGACCTGAGGCAAATTAAACTGTGGAATAAGGTAAAAGTAGAGAAGGCATAATTTGTCCAAGTATAGGAAATGGTGCAGATAAAATTATTTTTATTTAATTATTTATACTATCTAATTTTGTTTAAAGACTAAAACAGTAATTGTATAATAATGCTTTTAAGATTTTTTTCAAAGTGCTAGAAAAAAACTCCACTAAAATGCAATCCCTTATTAAAAACAAAGAAAAAGTGCAAGTAATAAAAAGTTAATGAATTTACTAAGGCAAAAAGAATAGCAGAAATAAACAAAGAAAAGTTTATAAATGAACACATTCAAACAAAAGGGTATGTGTGCATATGTATTATAATAACACATTAAAAATGGATGGTAGGAATATTAAGCCATCCAAAATTAAATAAATATTATTTTAAGCTTGTTAAAGGAAAGATAAATAAACCAGAGATGCTTTTACTATTGAAGGGCATCTAAAATTAGTGAATAAAGTGACAAGTATAAAAAAAAGAGCTGAGTTAGAAAGAGAAAAAGGATGTGTTTTAATTGCAGCATTTGTAACCTTGAAAGAGGGTAGCTACCTTTTTCATAAATTATGGAGGTCATTTTGACCATTTAGTCTAAACTCCTGTTCAGGACAGAAAGCTAAATAAAACAACCTCAGGACTGTTGACTTACCAGGTTCTGTTTGAGCACTTGTAAAGAACAAGGGCCACCACTTCTCTGGGTAGTTGGTCCCACTGTCAAACAATCATTAATCTTAGGAAGTATTTCCAATATTCAAACAGAATATGCCTTCCTATCTTCCTTCTTCAGAACATAATAAAGCATCACCTAATCAAAGCACAATAAAGTGGAGCTAGTACTTGTGCGGTAACCTCACAATCTCAGAGGCAAGAAGCCAGAAACTAGAACATCTATTTATCAGAAGAAGAAACTGGTAGAAATTGTCTGTCTTACTCAACAGAGAGTTACCGGAGAAGGAGATTTCACAAAGCAATTACTGGAATTCTTCCATAATCCACTTTCTAACATTTTAAAAATATTTCTAACATTCATATAATCTCTTAAATGGATAATTAAATGCCCCATAGATTCAACACATTAAACTACAAGGTCATGAAGAAACGTCTTACTACAATAGTAGTTTTGTGCCCTTGAATGCTGTTTGTTCTTCCTCCAATCTAGTGTATTTCCAAATACATCTCTCAAGCAAATGAAATAATGAAAATTTCAGAGCATAAAGATTGTCATAATGGCCTATAGCTGGCCTTACCTTAGAAGCTTACACTTTGAGGCTGCATTGACCAGATTTCCACTAAATAATGTATCTGAAGAATGCCTCTTTGGGGGAAGGCAACCATAGAAACTACTGCTTTCAGACATTTTTTTAAATATTTCCAACATTCATATATTTTCTTAGATAGATAATTAAAGGCCCCTTAGATCCAACACATTAAACTACAAGGTCACGAAGAAAAGTACTCTTGATTTGTTTTTTGAAGTTGTAGATGTTTCTGTTTATTCTGTAGAAGTGTTAAAACTTCTTTGTTGATTTAAGCAGCTGTGAAACAATATGGATTATTTTGGCAGTAGATATTTAAAGATTTTAAAATTTATAACAGTGTAGAATCTGAAAATCTCTCTGTTATTAGGTGCAGGATGTTTCAAATCAAACCAAGAAAGGACAGCCCAAGACAGATTTATATTGCTTACACATATTTGATCAACTGGATTGTGACTGCTAAATTAAATTAAATTAAACAATACCCTCCAACTTTATGCTCTTTCACATAACTGTATGAATATTCAGCATTTTACAGATTAGTCCAATTATCCCTGGAACTTCAATCAATATGTTTTTGCCTACTTCATTGATTAACAATAGCTTTGCATTAGAATTCATATTTGCATGAGTGTGTCTGTTATGGAATGAATTGGATAGCATTACTTAATAATATGATAGCTACAGCCCTAAAGATTGTAAAAATTGTTTACTTGATAACAATTCCCATTGAGTTCAGTTGGGTTTTTCTGAATAAATTATCCAGACCCTTATCTGATAAGTAATCTTTTTTGCCCCTCATGTGAACAAGTTCTGTCTGTTTTAGTAAACTGTAGAAAAAGCAATGTTGGCCTGGCAGGGAAGAGAGAATGCTGTAATTTTACACAACTTGTACAATCAAATCTTGGATGGGGAAGAAAAAAGGAGAATGTGAAGTTAATGCATATTTATCAAAATATTAAATTAATCCCATATGTTTGAAAAGGAAAAGCTTATGTTTTGACTCTTTGTTAGCTTTTTGAGTCAAGCTTCTGTTTATGACTTGATATTTTTGTGTGACATTCCAGTTTGTAAGATAAAGGATTTTCATGTCTTAGACTCGATGGTTCTTTTTGGCAGAAGGGAAAGCATTCATGTGCTATGTTATCTCTTGAGACACCAAAAACAGTGTGCCAGAAACAAACTAGCTATTGATGTTCAAGAGAGGCAAGGGTTTAAAGAATGCAAGGGATCATCTGGTGAGCAGATTTCAGCATCATTTGCATAATGCTGGCATTTTGTCTTTCATTTAATCCTCTTTTGTAAGGTGCTGGAAGATGCAAAAGCTGGAAAGTCCTTGGACTGTAGTGACATTTGACTAATTGTCTGCTGTCTTTCTGGGGCTCCAGGCAGACTTTGCAGAGAGCATCTGTCATTGATCCCACCTCTCTTTGAACTCACGGCTGGGCAGCAAGACTGTCAATATGTTGTTAAGTAACTGAATTGAGTGTCAGAGGCACCATCCAAATTCAGTATCAGTGGGAAGAAAAATTGCGAGCACAGAAGGTGACTGAACACTATGACAATCTTTCCCTGATGCCAAGAGAGAGAAGTGCATGTGGCAACATGGTGACTTCTCTCTTCCTCAGCTGTTTAAGAACCTGATGTGTTCCTGGATTTTCCCCAGGTCTTTTAGAGAGGCACTGAGCAGAGAGAATTGCAAAGTAACCACATGCCCTTTAGTAACGAAGCCAAGGGAAGATGAGAGCCAGGTTTTAGAAGGATTAGAGAGCATGATGGGAAAAGAACTGGCAAAATGCTATTCCTTTATGTCAGTGAACCATTACATCAGAGTTATTACAGGTGCATCCTGCTACTGAACCAAAGTAATGAAATTTTCCATAATGTCACTGTATGTTGGGTATAATATTTTGCAGACTTTCAAATGCATTGTTGTAATTTCAAATAAAAAAGGAAAAGAAATAATGCTGGTACAGATTTAAACAATTATAGAAAGTGCAATAAAAAGGGGAAAGAGAGTCCCTAAAATATGGGTAGTTAACCAACAAAACTTGAATAACCAACAGATCTAAAATATCATATGCCTTATATATTCTAATTCACCATTAACAAGTTAGAGAACTATTAGACATTTCATTAGACACACCAAATTTCTAGTGAAGACATGTGTCTCTGAAGCTGTAAAAAATATTTGATTAGGAAAACCAGTAGGAGAAAAGGAAGAAGTTATAAATAATAAATTAATTATTTATTTATTTATTTATTTATTTATTTATTTATTTATTTATTTATTGGTTTGATTGTATATGCTGCCTTTCTCAGGAGACTCAGGGCGGATTATAATGCGTTAAGCAATAGCCTTCATACTTTTCTATATACCTGCTCAGAAGGGCTTTCGGCCCCCCTTAAACAGTGTTCTTTTTATACAAAGTCAGCTTATTGCCCCCACAATCCGGGTCCTCATTTTACCTACCTCGAAAGGATGGAAGGCTGAGTCAACCTTGAGCCTGGTGAGATATGAACTTCCAGTAATTGCAGGCAGCTGGTGCTATTTAACAGCACTTTAGTCTGCTGTGCCACCAAGGCTCTATGCACTGAAAAATATTAAGCTGATCAAATTATAAACTTACAATCCATATTTGGGGTGTGGCACAATTTCATGTATAGAACTGTAGTCCAGAAATGGTATGAAAATAAAACTGAATTGAATATCAAATTTAATTTCTAGATTTGTTATTCTAGACATCTAGGCATATCCCCACAGTTCAATTATAATCCTTTTTCCATAGAGATGATCCGAGATCTTTTCCAGTAAAAAAACATTTACAATCTTGACAGTTGATGTCATATATAATGTCAGTTCTGGGTATTTTGAAGAAATGTGTGGTTTAGTGAAATTTAACAAAAATATTGCAGGTTGAAATGGAAATACAACTCTTGAAATTTGTTCCACTCTGTGATAAATTAGTTTCCAATATTGTTGAGCTCTGCAACAGTGCCACCACATATGGAAAAAAGATTCAATCTATTCACTGCATTTCCCACAATTTGCAAGAAAGGAGTTACTCATATTAGCAATCATGACTGGAATAATGTAGCTGTGATGTAACACCTTATATTAATTTTCTTTAGGAAATTTAATATTCTTTTTGTACTGACATTCCCACTTTTCCATATATGTAACTGTATTCAAATTTTTCATCCATTTATTATATAGTTTTTGATTGTTCAGTTTCTGAGTCACAGATTCTAAATTGTGCACAGCAAATATTCAATGTTCAGTTATATGATTTGCAGATTCAGACAAATTTTTCAATATTTTCCCCATGGTCTTTAATTCTTTTGTTGATGCACTGCTTAATTGAGAGTACTGAAACCAAATGAGTGTGTAAGAGAATTATTTAGTAATGTTTTAATTTTGTCCTGTTAATAACAAAATCTTACAATCTAAATAGATTATTTTGTCTCCACTTTTCTTATTGCTTTCTTCATCATAAAAGTGGACATTTAGTAATGAAGTGAGAGGAGAAAAGTCTTGGTTTATTTTCTCTCTTTTTTCTTATTGGTTCAATATATCTATGCAAACCCATGGAAGGTGTGTCCTCTCCATTGAGATGATAGTCCCATAAGGAGGTATAATCCATTCTGAAAGCCATGATAAGCAATTTCCATGACAGGCATAATTTTGATATTTTAGTCCATAGATCTGATTGTGCATTTTATTGCAACGTATTTAAATCAACAAAAAGATACATGGAAATAAATATATTTTTTGAGACAGGTTAAGTTGTGTTAAAGAAAAACATTTCTCAATTTTGGGATGTTACTACTTTCTAAAAACAGAAAATAAATTTGTTTCACCTGGAATTTAAAAACAATAGCTGGACAAGGAATAAACAGCACTGTTAATAATAAAATCACCCCAGAATATTTAATATCCAAGGAGATGTTATTAAAATCCTTCCGGGGGTCTCCAACATAGACAAGTGGGGGACGATAAAACTCAGAATGAATGTTTACAGTGTTCCTATTTTGTCTAGAGTCTAGACCAATTTTTTTTTACTGTAATTCCTTTCCCATAGCCTGTGCGATATGACCCAATTTGAAAACCCTACTAGACATGAGTAACATAGGGCTTCTTAGAACCCCTCTGATATGGACAAAAGCCCTTTATGTATTGTCATGTGGTTTCATACACTGAAGTGGTGAAATCTTTAATGAGAGAGTAATGTTATATTTATTTATTTTATTTATTTGTTTGTTTCAATTTCTATACTGCCCTTCTCCAAATAGGACTCAGGGCGGTGAACAGCCAAAGTAAAAAACAGGACATACAAAATTTAAAAACAATTTAAAATAATTAGATATTTTGGCCGTAAATTAAAACAACCCAATTTAAAATCACTTTAAAATTTAACTCAAGCCAGCCCAGCTAGTTGAAATAAATAGGTTTTCAGGGCCCGACGAAAAATCCAGAGGTCTGGTATTGTACATATCTCTGGGGGGAGGTTGTTCCAGAGGGTGGGCGCCGCCACAGAGAAGGCTCTCCCCCTGGGGGTCACCAGCTGACATTGTCTGGCAGACGGCACCCTGAGGAGGCCCACTCTGTGCGAGTGTATTGGCCGGTGGGAGGTTATTGGTGGTAGAAGGCGGTCTCATAGGTACCCCGGCCCTAAGCCATGGAGTGCTTTAAAGGTGGTCACCAACACCTTGAAGCGCACCCGGAAGACCACCGGGAGCCAGTGCAGCTCGCGCAGGAGAGGTGTCACATGGGAGCGCCTCGTCGCCCCCATAATCCCCTGCGCGGCCGCATTCTGGACCAGCTGGAGCCTCCGGGTGCACCCCAGGGGGAGCCCCATGTAGAGACTGTTGCAGTAGTCCAGGCGGGAAGTGACGAGTGCCTGAGTGACTGTGCGTAGGGAGTTCCAATCTAGAAAGGGGCGCAACTGGCGTATCAGGCAAACCTGATAAAAAGCCCCCCTGGCCACGGCCGTCAAATGATCTTCTAAAGACAGCCATGCGTCCAGGAGGACGCCCAAGTTTCGAGCCCTCTCCGTGGGGGCAAGTGATTCGCCCCCAATAGCCAGCGATGGCGTCAGCTGTCATGTGACTTTTTATAAAAAAAAATATAGCTCAGTTCTATACTACTGAAGCTATATCACATCTTGTAAATATGATTCTGAACAGCAGTATCGACAATACCATATAGTTGGCATAGGAAGTATTACATGCTAATAGTCACATTTAAATTCTTTCTAGTTCACCTTGCTGTTTTAGTGTGATATGCTGAACACAGAAGAGGCAATGAAGTCAGCCATGACTGGCCCAAAGAGGGGAATATTTTTAAAAAGATATTCCTATATGTATGTGTAGCATTAGGTACTTTATTTCATCAATTAAAATGAATTTTCAAGAGTTTGAGTGTAAATAAATGTTATACTGGGTTAACACTGTTTATATTGATTATTTTATCTTTCCTCTAAGGACCTCTGGGCATCGGATAAAAATTGTGAATTTCATAGATAAGTGGGGATTTAAACAAAATCCTCATCCTATCATAGTACTATATAGGCTCTCATCTGTGACTTATTATTATAACACCCTGTAAAATTATTCATAAAGTATATTGAACCAAAAAGATATTGGCTCAAAAGATAGGAAAGGGTGTCTAAGATTGTGAATCAAACAGACAGAGGTTCATAATCTTAGGCAGCTTTCTCTAGTGTGGTGTCCCCAGATATACTAAATTTCACTGGATGGGAATTCTTAAGTGTTGATTTCCCTTAATTGTGCAGTATAAGATTTGGTCGAAGCAGATCTGAGATCTTAGAAGGAAGAAGAAAAAGAAAAGCTCAGATCAGCAAATTTACAAAAAAAGTAATTTATTAAGATTTCCACAAAGTCAAGTAAAACAGACCAAAGTCACTGTCAGCTTTTAGCTGTTTACAAATATAAGAACTATATTAAATTAGACTTACGTGTACTCTGTTTTCAATTGCAGTTGGCCAAATGTTTCTGTGACATATAGTAGATGTTCAAGGTAATGGTATTCCTCCTGTATATATATTCACCACGGTTTGTCCCAAAATACTTTTCCCTGTGTCTGTAATTTTCATTAAGTCAGGAATTGAATCAGTTCTAAAGTCTTTGATTTTAATACAGGCTTTTGGAAAGAGGGATCGGCATGAATTTGTGTGAAAAAAAACATTCCTGCTTGAAAAACAATACTCCTTTCTGTATGCATTTCTCATGATGTATAGTTTTGAATGCAATTTTCTTTAATATTCGTATTTTTATATACAACGTCCCATGAAGTCATGTTTGAGTAGAAATTGTATTGCAAAATACAGAAATTAAATTAAACCGTGATTCTTATGTTATTTATGTAATGATTTATGAATTTCAAATTAATTCAGAGAATGTAATCTCTCTGTCTATGTTCATTTCTTTCTGAGCAAATATTCATAGGATTGATCTCATGTTAACAGGGTTACTGGCTAATGTTTTGAAGCATTTGTTGGAGTGATCAAATCCCAGCCTTGGCCTTTTTTTTCTAGAAACTATATTTTTTTGGGTTAGACCAGTATTCTTCCTCCTGAGCAAACACTTGCAAAGTTTTCTCATTTTGTCAGAATCGCAGGTGATTTTTGGTCACCAAGTGAATATAATGTTATAAATAATTCACTCCTGAAGCTGATCAATCACTCATAAACAACTCAGACTGCACTGCCAGAGTTTATTATCTTGGCAGAAGTCATAGTATAAGTTATGACTTTATATTGAGGTTGCCTATATGGCATTTAGATTTAAGTTTTACAGTCTGAATTATTTACAGAGCTCACAGTCGTCCCTGCATCTAACCTACCAATTCAATCTCTCTTGTGTCCATCTCATTACAAAAGCATTACCCTCTTGGTACATTTACAGGACTGAAATGTAATATTGGCTGAAAGTACCTTTCTATGAACCAAACTCAGCTATTGTCGTCTGTGCATGGTCATTATGCATGCAAATAGATCCTGAGTTAAATATACTATGCTCCTGACAAATGCATTTAGACAGAACATTCATCTCCCTCCACATGTAGATGCACAATGCTAGAATATTACATTTTACCCACAACTCAGCAAATAGTTTGTATTTGATGGTGGCAATTCTTACATTGCCAAACAAATGAAATATCCTTGGCTATGCTGTTCTTTTGCTATCTGCTATATCACGTAGAACCAATGAAATATCCTTGTTAAAGAGAAACCACCCCAAGACCAAGGATATTTCATTTCAGCCTGCAACATGCTGAATTATTCTGATTTAGTTCATCTCTCTCAGCTCAATTTACACCTTTGTTGTTGCTGTGAAAGCAGGATAGACCCGCGTGTGCTCCCTGTTAAGTTGGGTGAATGAGGATGCAGCAAGCCAGAGTAGTTAGTGACAACAGCTCTTTATTGTATAGTGAGACTCCAGCAACTGACCCAGGGAGCCAGCTCCCTTTATATACCTTGCAGCTGTAGTGGTCAGCCAATCAGCTGAAGGTCAGTTATTTCGAACTTCCCGCCAAACAAACCTATTTACATAACACTCCTCCCCTCCCAGAAGTCACTTGGGGTGTTATTTACATACAAAGTCTCTCAGGTGACTAGGGCATGTGCGAGTCCTAGTTGACCTGCGCAGTTCAGTCGGAGGGGCGGCGTCGAGCAGGTCGGAGGGACTTTCTGTTTCTCCCTGCTCCGCCAATGAGGCCTCCGGGACTTCCTCATGGGCAGCGACTTCTCCGGCTGTTTGGACTACCTCGATGGGGCGTCGCTGGATACCCAAATCCTCAGCTAAGTCGTTCGCTCTACTCGGGCTTGAAGTTTGTGTTTCTGGTTGGTAGTCATGGTCTGAGATTGGGTCGCCTAATTTGTCGTCGGTGTCTGCGGTTACTCATTTTCTTAGTTGGTCAATATGTCTGCACCAAACTCTCCCGTCCCCCATGTCTACTCTGTATGATTTGGGCCCCGTGATTTCTGTGATTGTCCCGGCCTCCCAGAGTGGGCCCTGTCCATAGTTTCTAGCGTGTACCAGTGTTCCTATGGTGAACTCTCTAACCTTCCTCTCCCCCCGCCCTTTGAAAACCTCTGTGGAGTAATTGGGGTTGAGCCTATCTAGTATTCCTCGGAGTTTCCGCCCCATTAATAGTTCTGCCGGGCTTCGGCCTGTGGCTGTACAGGGTGTGGAGTGCTGAGCTATTAGGAACTTGTCTATCCTTTACTGCCAGTATCCGGGGCTTAAATGTGAAAAGGCCTCCTTTGCTGACCTCACAAATCTCTCAGCCTGTCCGTTACTAGCCGGATGAAACGGGGCCGAAAGGACATGTCTGATCCCTAGTCCCACTAAGTAACCCTCGAATTGTGTCGCCCGTTATCTGACACTAGGATGTCCGGTAACCCATGGGTTGCAAATAACTGTCTTAGCTCCCTGATGGTTGCGTCGGTGGTAGTGGCCTTCATTAGCTTGATCTCCAACCATTTGGAGAATGCATCTACAATGACCATGAAGGCCTGTCTGTGAAATGGGCCTGCAAAATCAATGTGTATCCTGGACCAGGGTCCCTGGGGTCTTTCCCACTCCCTCACGGGTGCCGTTGGTGGATCTGATCTGGACTCTTGGCAGGGCTGGCATCTCCCCACCCACTCGGTAATGTCTGTATCCATGCTGGGCCACCAGACGTAGCTCCTGGCTAGCCCCTTCATTCTTACAATCCCAAGGTGCTCCTCATGCAACAATGTTAAGACTTTTTCCCGTAAACGCAAAGGAATAACAACCCGATCGCCCCATAGCAAACAACCCCCTTGCATTGTCAATTTGTCCCGTTTTCCCGCAAACAGCTTAAATTCCCCACTCCCAATCTTTTCCGGCCACCCCCTCATGACCCAACTTGCGACTGTCCGGATCACGTGGTCTTTGGTTGAAGCTCTCGCAACCTCGGCTGATATTATGGGCCCGGAGTCCAAAACGTCTATCAGCAAGATGGGGATGCCGGGTGTGGGGTCTTCTAGGCTGTCGGGTAGTGGGCATCGGCTGAGTGCGTCCATGTTGCCCATGTCCGCCCCTGGTCGATGTACCAGGCGATAGGAGTATGCTGCGAGGAAAATGGCCCAGCGTGTCATCCTGGGCGATAGTGCTGCCGGTGTTGGCCGATCTACCGCGAGGAGACCCAGGAGCGGTCAATAGTCGGTGATTAGCTCAAAGTCTCTCCCGAACAAGTACTCATGGAATTTCTTTACTCCCGAAACGGCGGCGAGGGCCTCCTTGTCGAGCTGGCTATAATTTCACTCGGCGCTTGATAGAGTTCGGGAGTAGTATGTGATGGGCGCTTCTAGGCCATTCGGGAGTCTATGGCTCAGGACGGCTCCCACCCCGAACGGGGACGAGTCACATGTTAGAACAAGGGGAAGCGTTGCGTTGTACTGTATTAGAAAGCTTTCATCTGATAGCAGTTTTTTAATGCCGGCGAATGCCCTGTCTTCAGCCTTCTCCCATTTCCAAATGGCTTTCTTGGTTAACAAGTCTATGTAGGGGTTCTGCCACTGTTGCCTTGTCTTTAAGGAAAATGGCGTAAAAGTTTAATAGTCCCAGGAAGGTCTGTAATTCTGCCTTGTCTTTGGGGGTGGGTGCTTCTTTGATTGCTCTGATCTTGCTCTCTGTGGAGTGTATGCCGGTGCCATCTACCCTGTATCCTAGGAATTCGACTGAGGGGACTGCGATCATGCATTTGTTTCTTTTTACTCTGAGTCCTGCGTCCCTGAATTTCCTTAGGACCTCCCTCAGCCTTTCCCTTAACTGCTGCTCATTGTCGGCGGTAATGAGCACGTCATCAAAATAGGGCACCACCCCGGGGATTCCCTGTAGTAGCCGCTCCATGGTACTTTGGAACAGTCCGGGGGCTACGCTTACTCCGAATTGCAAGCAGGTGCACTTGAAGGCCCCTCTGTGGGTTACGATAGTCTGTGCCTCTGTGGTAGCGCCATCTACCGGCAGCTGCTGGTACGCCTGCGTGAGATCGAGTTTTGCGAAGATCTTGCCGGGGCCCAGGGAATGCAATAAATGGTGAACGATGGGCACTGGATAGGCGCTCTGCTGCAGGGCCTTATTAATTGTGCATTTATAATCAGCGCATATGCGCACTGATCCGTCCGGCTTTACTGGTGTCACAATTGGGGTCTCCCATTTGGCGTGGTTGACTGGGACGAGCACCCCTTGTTTGATCAATTTGTCCAGTTCAATGTCAATTTTGGGCTTCAGGGCGAACGGTACCCGCCTAGGCTTTAAACGGATGGGTGCAATATTGGGGTTGAGGTTAAACAAAATCGGGGTCCCCACATACTTGCCAAGCCTTTTGTCGAACACATCCTGGAACTCCTGCATCAGGTCCTCTTTCAGGGTGCTTCGAACGTTCCTTACTCCGGTGAATCCCATGCCTAGGGCTCTAAACCAGTCCATGCCCAGGAGGCTTGGGAGGCTGTCGCTGACGATGGTGAGGGGCAGTTTCTCGGTAAACTCCCCGTACTGTACTTGGAACTCGCCTCTTCCTTTGACGGGTATGCGGTTCCCTTGGTAGTCCTTCAGTCTGTGTTGCTGTGGCTGGAGCTGTTGCTTGTGTACGCTGGGGATGACTTTCTTTAGGTTCTCCCAAGACATGATGGATATCGGCGATCCCATGTCGATCTCCATCTGGTACTCCCGTCCCTCGATTTCGACTGTGGTGTAGGTCTTCTCTCCAGGCGAGGTGCAGGTCTGTGTATGCGTATGGTGTAGGCCCCAGCGTCTTCAAATTTCATGCCCTTCCGGTTGCCGCCATCTTTGTTGGGCCTTCGGTGTGGCGCTGGCTCGGATTGGAAGGTTTGGCCATGTGGTTTGTAGCTCTGGTGTGTCTTGGATCTGCAAACCCGAGCCATGTGGCCCCTTTTCTCACAGAAATGGCAAACGGCGTCCCTGAACTTACAGTTTTGTCATGAGTGAGACCCTCCGCAGCTGGCGCATCTGTCTCTGGGCTCCCTCCGGGCTGTGCGGGACTGCGCTGTGCGGTAGACCTCTTCTTCAGACTCCCCCTCGCTCGCGGTGCTTACGGTCTCTCGGTGCACTGGCGCCGTCTTCTGCGTTGTTCTGGTTAGGTGGGAGCTCTTTAGTTTCTCTGCAGCCTTTACTGACAATTCTTGCGCTCTTGCTTCGTCCAGGGCGATGTGTAGGGTCAGGTTTGACCTCGCGAGCAGTCTTCTCTGGAGCCAGCTATCTCTCACTCCGCAAATTAGTTGCTCTAGGAGCATCTCATCCAGGTCTCGGTACTCACACTGGGTTGCGGCCTTACGCAGGGCAGCGACATACTCGCTAATCAATTCGCCCTTCTGCTGAGCCGTTGCCGGAAATCATAGCGCTGGATGTACTTTGGTGGCATTGGTGCATAGTGGTCTTTTAGCAGGGTCTGTACCGTCGACCAGGAAATGTTGTGGACCGAATTCGGCTCCGACAATGCTTCGGCTGTGTCGAAGACCCTTGGCCCGCAGTGGCTCAGGAACAGGGCTTTCTTCCGAACATCCGGTAGCCCTTGCATGTCGTTTGCCACCATGAAGCACTCGAACCGGGACATGTAGGATCCCCACTTCTCTTCCTTGGGGTCGAAAGGCGCTGGCGGGATGTAGGCAGACATCGTTTCGGGATTCTCCTGTGTTCCGCTCGCTCGCCTGGCTGGATTCGGTTGCGGTCTCCGGTCCCTTCTCCGAAACGTGGCTTCAGCTCTTTTCTCGAGTGTGGCTTCAGCTCTCCTCTGCTTCTGGCCTCAAAATCCCACCTTCGTCGCCAATGTTAAGTTGGGTGAATGAGGACGCAGCAAGCCAGAGTAGTTAGTGACAACAGCTCTTTATTGTATAGTGAGACTCCAGCAACTGACCCAGGGAGCCAGCTCCCTTTATATACCTTGCAGCTGTAGTGGTCAGCCAATCAGCTGAGGGTCAGTTATTTCGAACTTCCCGCCAAACAAACCTATTTACATAACACTCCCTACCCCTTGGACTTTCAAAGGAAAGATACATAATAATCAGATTTTCTCCCTTTTTATCTTTACCTGACTCATTCAACATTTACACCCAAGTACACACTGCATATACTATTCATAAAGTATATATGCCTCGGCTCCCTCTTGTGGCTAGTGTTTAAATGAAACAGTTGATAGGCCTCAGAGGGAAGAGGAAAAAGAAAAAAATGCATAGAGAAAAATGGAGAGAATATGTGTGTTTGTGTGTGTATTTGCAATCGATGTAAAGGTATAAAAAAGTAGTAAATTGTCCTCATTCATTTCCTTCTTCAATTTCACCTGCCTGATTGTACATTGCTGCCATTCTCAACTGTTCTGCTGCATGTTCCACTGACTTTCCAATGCCACACCTCTTTTTCTTTCCTTTGCTTATTATTATGGTTTGCCACACAGTCAGACAGATGTTCATACTGGATTCATACTGGCATTTTCATCCAACTATTTAGTCCTTTCCTGGGATAGGCAGATATGGATGCTTGATGGTATCACCGATATTGTTCCACGATGTAAGTTGTTCGGAGTAAAGCTGCCTTTTGCAATTGACTAATGGTGAATTTGTCAATGCTGACGATGTTCAAGTGGCACTCCAGTTGTTTTGGGATTGCACCCAAGACCCCTATTACCTTTGCTTTCTTTTGCCACAATTGTTCTATTTTTATTTGCAGGTCTTTGTATTTTGTTATTTTCTCCAGTTCTTTCTCTTCTCTTCTGCTGTCTCCAGGTATTGCCACATCCACTATCCAGACTTTTTTGTCTTTCTTATTGATAATTGTTGTCTGAGGTGTTATGTGGCAGATGTTTGTCAGTTTGAATTCTAAAGCTTCTTCATTTTCTATTACTTTCTCTATTTTATGGTTGCTTGCAGACAAATAGTTTTTCTTGCAGATTTTCCAATGCACTATTGTTGCTTTTTTGTCATGCCAGTATTTGTAGTCAATCTGTATGATATTCTTGCTGCATATACTATGTATATGTATGTATACACACACATACACACACACACACACACCTATTTTACATAGAGGATCTGTGAAAACATAGCCTTACTTCACTAGAAAATAGAAGCACCATTTCTCCACTGCTAATAATTATCAGGACTGTCAATAAGGAAGATAGTTTATTTAATTGTGCCCCATCTTAATGTTTGAAGGATCAGTGCAAAGTACCGCAAATGTCTCTATCCATCACTGATCAAGATCACTTGCTGCAGAAATATTTCCATGAGAAAATCTTGGAGTATGGTATTTAGCTCCCACACAAACTGCTCACCTCTCCAATTGTTCTTAGCAATTTAAACAGTTACAGTTTTTTTAATCCTTCCCTCTGATATTCCAAAATTCTGGTCTTTCCTGGAATTGTTTCTATTTCGTTTGACTAAAACGAAGTCCTCTGGGATACCCTCTAGTTGTGGATTTCAACTTTTGGAATTCTCTTCAATGCCTTGCTGGCTGTAGACCTGATGAGATGGTGAACATACAGTTTGAAGGCACCCTGTCCACAAAAACATGAATTATGTCCTGGGTTTTCATTCTTACTTTTCCTGCCAAGGAATCATTTGTAAAGTACTATGGAGGCATTTTTGCTGCCAAACTAGAAGAAAATGGGAAGTAGAAATTGCTCAGTCCTATATGGATAAAGTTGGAAGTGGAGTCACCAACTCACTTTGGTTGTGACAAATAGGATAAAAGTTTAGAATGGTAGCAATAAATAAAAAAACTAAATGTGTTCTTCTCTCTTCCCATTGGTTGCAAAAGGAGTTGAAATAAATAAATAAACTCCACAGCTGACATAATCTTTTTCTTGCAGACTAAGACAGCTGGATCTCCCAATCTGCTCTAAACACAATCCCAGAATCCTCTGTTCTGGGTTTATTGGTTTGATTTATTTATTGGTTTGATTTATATGTCGCCCTTCTCCGGAGACTCAGGGCGGCTTACAATGCGTTAAGCAATAGCCTTCATACTTTTCTATATAGTTGCTTAGTAGGGTTTTCGGCCCCTGCTAAGCGGTGTTCTTTTTTATACAAAGTCAGCTTATTGCCCCCACAATCCGGGTCCTCATTTTACCTACCTCGAAAGGATGGAAGGCTGAGTCAACCTTGAGCCAGTGAGATTTGATCTGCTGATCTGCTGAACTAGGAGTCAGCTGAAGTAGCTGCAGTACTGCACTCTAACCACTGCGCCACCTTGGGTTGTATTTATGGGAGAACTTCAGTGGTGGGTTGCTCACAGTTCTGTCTGGTTCTTGCAAACCGGTAGTAAAAGTGGTGGGAGGCTCTGCCCACCCACCCGGACATCATAATTGATGATCCGAACATGCGCAGAAGCTTCTGCGCATGTGCAGAAATGCATGCATATGTGCGCACGCTCCCTTTGCGAACCGGTAGTAAAGGTAAGTAGAACCTACCCCTGGAGAACGTTTGACAAAATGACACGAACAGCACTTTTTTTTTTTTTTAAGTGAACTTCTGAGATCAGACGGCCTTTTCAATTCATAGATTTCTTTCTCCACTGACAGAGATGCTGATCTCTGTCTAATGAACTACTATGAACCTTAAATAAAAATTCAGTTCAGGGGCAAACTAGACAACATGTACTAAGTCATGCAATGAAATTCCAGTTTGAAAACCAGCCCCTACACATTACAATTCTCAATGGAAATTTTGTATCTGCTGATACAAATTTAAAAGAATTTATTGGGATTAGAGGACTGTTTTACTAATGGTATCTAGGTTTGCAGTAATCCAATGCTTAATCTTTGCCATGCCAGCCATTTTGCCCTCAAAATGGTTCCCCAACTGTTTCCCACCTTGATTGTAGATTTCTGATTTCAATATGAAATGTGCCCCACTGGCTAACCATACACTGAATTATTCACTTCAATTTAATAATGAATATATTTGTGGTATTAAAAAAGTCTGAAGGAAAAAAGTGGAATACTGTACAATTGAGACCATGTAGAAATACATTTGTACATTTTACTGTCTATGGAGATTCTCAGTCATTCAGGTCATGGTTGTTGTGGCTCTGTCCCCCGAGCCTATCTTATCGGAAGAAGAAGGCTCTGAAAATGAAGGAGAGGAGACAGCCAGGCCTCCCTCTCCAGGAACCTCCTCTCTGGCAATGCCTCAAGTGTCTCCCGAAGAAGAAGAGATTGGTCAGGAGCCAGGTATTTCTGAGCTGTCAGATAGTGACGAAGAAACATTGTGGTTGAACCCACGCCAGCGTCGGAGAGACAAGTGTGCGCAGCAGAAAAGGAGGCATGCTGAGATCCAGCTGAGTCACTGGACCACACCCCACAGGCTATAAAAGGGAGTGTGGTGGCCATTCGGACTCTGGGACGGACAAAGCTAATCTCTGGCGAGTCACTTTGCACCTTTGGACACAACGCCTATTTGCTGTGGATTTAATTACAAACTGGACTATTCAAACTGTGTGTATTTTTGTCTGTGTTATCGGAGTAAAAGTTCTTGTCAGGCAGCCACGGAGCTGCTACTAAGTTCCTTATCACTGACGTTGAGTGTTTGAAGAGTTTATTTAACCCTCGGCTGGCTGGTTGGGTGTGTGCGTGGTACGGGGACAGAACAATGGTTGTCCCAATGGTGCTTTTTCAAGAGGCAATTGGACTTTCTGGTTTTTCTTTGAAGATGTTTTGCTTCTCACCCAAGAAGAAGCTTCTTGGATAAGAAGAGTAACATCTTCAAAGAAAAACCAAAAAAGTCCAATTGCCTCTTGAAAAAACACCTTTGGGACTTTTTACTGTGTGCTTTTAAAGCAGGGTAATCATTACTTTATGGTAAATTAAAGCCAGTATATCTGTTGGTATTAACAGATTAAAACAGAACATAATTTTCACATAATAAAACTGAGATATTCCCAATTTCTACTAAGCAGATAAAGTAGAAAAGAAAAATATTTAACATTTCAGGTAATCCAGGCTAAATTCCTATGCTCCTTTTGAAGATTTCCCTTGGACTGCAGGACTTTCCAAAATGCCATTGGTGGCTTGATGGGCCACTTACAGCCTAGAAACTTTTCATTTTCTACTATAACTGTGGTGGAATTTGTTAGTTGGAAACGATTGGAAAATGTGAAAGTACTGTAGCTTGTTAATGCCTGTTTTTAAAATACCATATGTGAGGTGGCGATGTTTTTATCAAATACCATCTGGACACAAGTTGTTCTGTTTAGTAGATCATTCGCATCACGGTCTGAAACATATCACTCTGGTCATCAAAAAGGCAGAGAGGAATTGAGGATGAGCAGTTAAATGATGTGATCAGAAAGGCTGAGAAAACTTCATTGTCAGAGCTTTCCTATTGAAAGCACTCAAGACTAATTTAGGTCACAGAAGCAGTTCTCCTTATACCTTTAACACATGCTGACATGAGTGGATGTCTGCCTGGACTCACTAGACCTGCAGTTTCCAGAAACTTCAAAGGTCATATGAATCAGATTTAAAGGCTACTGCAGTCTCAATTTGTTAAGAGTTTCACAATAGAGTTAGGTCCAGTTGAAACAAAGTCCTTTACCCCTGAGCAGTTTTCATTAGCCTTTTTGCTTTCCATGTCATGTAAGAATGCTTCTAGAGCTCCTTATTACAGCTTGATCTGCTCAGGCATGGCTTCTTCTTCTTCAAGTTCTCCTCTCATCTACAGTTAGGAATCCTGGGAAAATAAACAAGAGGCAATTTAAAATGCTTTAAAAAAAACCAGTATCTGGGCCATTGCAGTAACATGGCTCACATGATAATCTCGGGGGGGGGGGGGATTCTGTGTGGTGATAAACAGCTTGAACTCAGGAATGATGATGTACTCATGAAAGTATCATATCTTATATGCTTGCCTCACATGTTTGTCTAATTTGTGTAATTATGACACCACGTAAAATATAAGTAGTTTTCTACAAATGACAGTTGGGCCTAGGATCTTGTTCATTAACAGAAGCAGGTGAATGCTTTGCTCAATGACTGAAATCCTGGCTCTCCCAGTTGCAATTGTTAAGACTTCCTACCTACCTACTACTACCTACCTTTCTACCATCCATCCTTCCTTCCTTCCTTCCTTCCTTCCTTCCTTCCTTCCCTCCCTCCCTCCCTCCCTCCCTCCCTCCCTCTTTCCACCAGATGGGTAAGTGGCTGCTGCAGATAGGGAACGAGCCTAGTCTAGTACTTCAGAAGCCTTATTCTCCACATTGCAAAAAGCTTGGCAAATTGCATGAGGCAGCTTTGGGAAAGAACACTTGGAGTGACCACAATCTTGGTTTGGCTGCAGAGTCTTCTCAGCAGCAGGACAAAACTGGATGAAGGTGAATGGCAACCTGCAGATCCTGGGAAACGCTGGGCAGCAGGGGAAATCATGCTATTGTCTGTGCTTTGGAACATAATAGCATTACAAGTGCTAGGGCTGAAATCAAGGCCTTAGGGTGGTAGCAGCTGTCTGAGAGTAGGCCTCTATTCAGGATGGCTTAAATTGGGGGCAAGGGACACATAGGCAGGTGGGGGTCTTGTAGTATCCTTGTGGTTATAAGTATGGGTAGTCTGCCAAGCACCCAAATTTTTATCATATGACTTCAGGGCCACTGCAACCACTGTAACTTCAGTCATAAGCTTTAAGTACCTTCATTCAGTGTCATTAAAATTTCAAGGATTACCTGTATCATTGGCATTCTATGAGATAATCCAGGTAAGAAAAGAGATTGTCTTCTTGCAATATTCATCACAGTAGTGTAAAATCTCAGGAAGCCTGAATCATGACTCTTTTTGAATATGTTTCTCCTTTATCCATTAAATATCCATTAAATACAAATTTGCTCCCCTCAAGACATACACAAATTACAATTAATTCTTAAAAGAAAACCATGCAGATAGTTAGGATTTTAACAAAGAATTAGCATTCAAGCTTGCTTTCTTTGTTGTATAACCTTCCAATTTCTTTTCCATTTGTATTATATTTTTCAGATTGTAAACAAAAACAGGACTATTTACTGACTGCCAGTTAATTCAAAATACTAATACTAATTTATAAAGTTCTTAAAGGCTGAGAACACAAAATCTGGAAAAGCATTTATTTTGGCATGTTCCTTGTCTAACCAGAAGTACATATTCAGAAGTGCCAAATTACATTTTCCAAGAAGGAGGCTTTTTATCAATTACTGGCTTCCCCTTCACTGTACCTAACTTCATAAGCTAGTATTAGCACTATGAATTTAACTAGGCAGTCTGTAAATAGTTCAGCTAGAGGTTTACAATGTAAAAGATATAGTATAAATTATCTAAGACCTAATTTACAGTCCTTTTGTAGTAAGCAGAAACACCCAGTTCACCTTGGCTGATCTTTAAAAAGCTATTTATTTATTTATTTATTTGATTTTTATGCTACCTTCATTATTTTTTATAAATAGCTTAAGGCAGCAAACATATATATTGTAACAGCCCTCTCTCCTATTTATCTAACAACACCAACCCTGTGAGGTGGACTAAAAGAATGTGACTGGCCCAAGGTTGCCAAGCCAGCATTCTTGTCTAAGGTGGGACTAGAATTCACAGTCTCCTGGTTTCTAAGCCAGCACTTCATAGGGAAGTCAACAAAGACACATTCTAGAAAGAGATGATGGTCAGCCTATAGTCATCAGAAGAAGTCATTTACCTTTAAAAAATAGATCTTGGTTCCAATTTTTTGATGAACCAATAGAGGACTTGGTAAAGCGTTTTGCTCATTTATAATGAAACAGCAATATTTAATATTTAACCCATGCGACTCTGATTTCAAAATCTGTTAATGGAAGAATATTTAAAACTATACATTTTGGAACAAGTGCAGCTCTATGAAATGGTGGCCACATATGCCTCTAAAAAGCAGTTTGGATTTTATTGAGGATGAAAGGATATTGATGGGAAACAACATTGAGGAAAATAGAATTCGGTGAGGAAATAGCCTTTAAAACAATAAATAGTGTGGATAGAATTGCAGTAAAAAAACATGAACAGCATTCACAAAGCACTCAGTGGGGGAAGTAACTGTCAATGGGAAATGGCAATTAAGGGGAAAGTAGCAATAATTGGGGAATTAGTATTCATTGGGGAAATAACATTAAAGCAAAATTCAGAGAATAGCAATAAACAATCCCTGGGGACTAGAGATGGGACAATTTGTATAGCACAATTTTTAGGGAGGGGAATAAGCCCTATGTGTTCTCTATGGAAGTCCTTTTCCCATGACCCCTATCTCAGAATTTGCTGAACATGAGGAAAGGAGATGGAGACTGACATTGGAGGTGATGGAGAAAGTAAGGAAAATCACCTCAACAGAGACCAAAGTAATGGGGAAAAAAACACAAGTTAAGCCAAGTGGAAAGTATGTGTAAGTGATTTATACACATCCTTAATTCACATAAGTGTAAGAAGGGGAGGAAACATGGCACAATCAGACTTTCAAGATTTGTCCAATTGGCTCAGATTGCAACATAGTGTTCTTAGAAACCCATCTTGCAATCCTATATGTCAGCTTGCTATCCGGCAGTTCCAAGAATCAGACACAATTGAATGGAAGGAAAAAAAATCCAATAAAGTTGACTTCTAGCCCTACCTGAAATTTTCGTTGTTTTACTAATGGCACTAGACACCAGAATTACATTCCCAACCGTACTTATCACACTGCCAAATAATTTATGATATCCACAAACTGTCATCTTTTAGACAAAAGCCATGTGGTTGGCACATCCTCACCCAGCTGTATCTGTGTCTGTAACAATTGAATCAGAAACCTCTTCACCTTGAGGCAGGGGTGAAATCCAAAATTTTTTCCTACCAGTTCTGTGGGTGTGGCTTGATGGGCATGACAGGGGAAAGATATTGCAAAATATCCATTCCGACCCCACTCCAGGGGAAGGATATTGCAAAATCTCCATTCCCACCCCACTTTGGGGACAGCCAGAGGTGGTATTTCCCGGTTCTCCAAACTACTCAAAATTTCCGCTACTGGTTTGCCAGAACCTGTTAGAAACTGCTGGATTTCACCCCTGCCTTGAGGCATATCTTTAATGTAGAAAATTCTCAAAGAACTTGGTCACTTCTAAGAGATCCTTTGCTCCTTCCTTGAAGTGATGCCCTAACAGCATCTTTGTCTGTGACTGCAAAGATATCAGATATAGCTGAGTGATACTAACTCATCTCCAAAGATCTTTTTCATAAGCATCTATGTCTGCCAACTTCTCTAGGTTAGCTGTCTTGGACTTAATGGAACAAATTTACTTTCCAAGAGCCAGCAGTATCTATGACTTCTGCCAAGAAATAGTGTGATGTTTGATACATTGTACTTGATATCTGTTCTGGCTACCTAACTATATATCTATAGTTATTTAGTAATGTTTATTTATTTATGTATGTATTTATTTATAAAGACCAATTTCATAAGGTATCAGAAGACCAAATGTCCTGGCCTTCTGTCCAACTACCAGACTTGCTTAGACACTGTACTTGGGAGTCTACTTCTCTGCAACTTACAGTAGTGGTCAAAATTGTGGAAACCTTTTGGGAAAAGTGTATTTTCTAAAACTAGCTAATAACACCACTTTTTTTGGAGTAGTAACATAAAATTTTATATCAATGGAAAGATAATTTAATCAAGAATGTAATGCAATAACTTTTATGAAGGATTTGCTATTAGAATAGCAGTTACAGTATAAAGAAGAAAAGTGAAACGCATAGAAAAAACGAGATATAGAAAAATTATCATGTCAGTTAAGACTTAGTTTGGTAACCTTTAGCATGAATTACAGTCTTACATCTTCCCATGGAGTGAACCAAGTCTTTTAGTTCTGCAGCTGTTATAATATGAAACCACGATTGAATGATTGCTTCTATTAACTGGGTTTTATTGCTGGGTCGCTTCTGACTAACAAGTTTCTTTAGTTGGCTCCATAGATTTTCAATTGGGTTAAGGCTATTCCCAGGCCATTCCAGCAGTGGAATATAATTATCTTGAAATTCCAAAAAGAAGTGGTGTTATTAGCTATCAAACCTCAAAAATATACTTTTCCCAAAAGGGGAATTTTGGCCACTACTGTAGCTACTGCTAACATTTTTCTTGTGATCCCTGTCACCTAAATCTTACATTTCCTGCTCATGGATTATTTGTTTTTGTATGAATTCTGAATACTAATTAGGAGTAGCCTTACATAGTTAATAAGACATGGGTAAGAAAATAATCTTACTAATAATGTGTGTTGAGTCCCCATTCTTTTCTAAAACTGTACTGCAATATTTTGTTTAATCAAATTTCTAAGATGAATTTTATCAAACTAAAGCTGATGGCTAGATTTTACAGACCGAAATTTGTTTTTGTCATATCATAAAATTTTAACAAGTCAAGTTAACGTTGTTGGTTTTATAAGCAGACTTTAAAATTAGATAGATATGCTTTGGTTCTTCATGGTTAAACCTTCATTTAGGATAAACACAATAGCACTGTTACTGTGTCAGCCAGAGGACAGTATTGCAACAAAAGCTATCCAGTTAATTTTTGCAGGATCCATTCAATTGTGACTAAGACCCTAAATTTTGCAGACGTATCTCTGTTTAAGATACTTCAGATAAATTTTTGTTTGGTGAGAAGTCAGGCAATGTATGAATGCCTATCTTGCAGATCTGAGTCTCCAGTATTTCTTAAAAAGTACTGACAATTTGCCATTATGCTGTGAGACTTTATCAGCTGGGGGTTTCTTATGTTGTTGTTGTTTGCATTATTATTGGCAAAGGTATAGGCGCTGTTCTTTATTGTCCCTTTTTGGGGATTTTTTAAAATTTCCATTTCAGGTTTATAGCACACCAGTATCTCCCAGTAGCTTCCCATCCAAGAAGCTACCATAGCTGTTACTGCTTAGCTTCCCAACAATAACAAACTTAGTCAGGTACTGCCATCTACTGAGGCAATTCTGCTAGATAGGAGCATAGAAAATATTTTGTAGGCCACTCTAGAACATCTTTTGTTTGAAGGGCAGGATATAATACTTAATTAGATCAATATTATTCATATACACAAGCTGCTCCAAGAGCCTGTTTTGCTGAAGAAGATGGTAAAATGCTTTAAATAAAGAAATAATGCAGCAGCATTTTATCTCCATGGCAACTATGGAAGTTAATAACAGCAGCTGCAGAAATTGTGCAGGTGATAAAAGCTTTTATTTTTCTTTTAACCATATGTGATCAGTTTTGTGTATGAATTTTGAACAATGGCATTTTCTGCTATTAAATTAGAGAAATATTGTAATGTTCAGGTTTATCTTTACAAGAGCAAATACCAGATACTGTACTTTTTTTTTCTAAAAGGGAACACAAAAGCAGAATTGTGGAGAACAATTTATAAAAATCTGGGAAATGTTTATCCTAGTTTTGTTAACAAGTTACCTATTATCTGGAACTTTATAAAAAAAGGGGGTTATAAATGTTATAGTAAATGTTTTCCCCTTGAGCTTTATTTATATTTATTTATCTTTGTATCACACTTTCCTTCAACTGAGTTCAACCTATTCTGTACAGTAAATAATTACAGAGTACAATAATTATTTTAAGAATAGGGAAGGGTAATGACATATATACAGCTTTATGTTTCTGGAAGAAAAGCAGTATATAAATGAATGAATGAACTAATTAATCTAACTCAGACCCTAAGACTACAAAAAGTAATTCTTTAGTAGGAATTTCCAAAGGAAGAGCCAGGGAATGTGTTTATGATCAGTCTTTGTGCTGGAATGCAATTAATGTTACAGAGTAAGCTCTTTTATGAAGCAATCAATCACAGATTCCATTCTTAAACTTCACGTAATGTTCTACTTGGTGTAAGCTAATATTGACAAGCATAGCAAACTTTGCAGAAAGGAAAACTCAAAGACTTACCCAAAAGGGGTGATTACATGTATCCCTTTCCTCCTTTTATATAGACATTTTTAACTTAGTGCCACTTAGTGATGTTACAAGTTCACTCATCATTCTATCATAACCTATTTGGTATCCCAGGATTTGGAACTGATTACAATTTCTAATCTGGACTCTCAGCTGCATTTGGCTTAAGTCTACAAGTATACAAACAATATATCAAGGAATCATCACTGTTTATATCTTAACATTTCTGAATATATTTTACCTCAAGAAAAACAATCTAAACTAGAACCACCATCATGGATTTTGCCAGGTAAGAGCCAAGTCAGAACCTTCCAGGAAGGAACTCTGGAAGCAAGAATTTATTTGGCTACTTAACTTCAACAGAAAAATTGGTCATAAAGGAAATACATTTTAAAAGAGCTTGAGAAGGATGGAATAATCAGGGTTTTTCTTTTAAGGAGAAACATAAAGTTTAACAATATATGTGGTACCCTTGCAAAGGCTTATTGCACCGATTTTAAAGCTTTAAATAATCAAAACCACTTTGATCCAGAGTGCTCTGAGTTGCAGATGATCCCCTTGTCTCGAACTGGTCATGCACAAAGAAGAAACTAGCAAACACATTCCCTTGGGTATCAGGATAGAAAAGTAAATGTTAACCTAAAGGTCAAGGATACTGCAGAGTTGTCAATTCTGATGGCAATGTTGGAGACCTACTGTTCCTCAAAGCACAAGGAGACAAGGGAGGGAAATAAATTCTTTACAAGAGATCAGCAGGAAGGTGAAAGATCAGATTAATAATGATATCTGATAGTGAAACGCATACATAGTAATCCCAGTAGGGATGTAAAAGAAATCCACCACGATGTAATCTGTTAGTACTGTGTTTCAGCAGTTGTGGCTATAATGCACATGTTGCATAAGTGGCTGCCACACCGAGTCAAAAGTTACACATAGTACCATCTAAATCTGCAAAGATTCCATCTATTCATCCTGCATTTAAAGCTGCTTACATTTGTGTCTAAAGCAGTGCTTGCTCGGTATGGTGTTTGGACGGTAGGAGGCTGACTTCTCCCTGAGCTATGTGTATCCTCAGTCTGATCCAGTACCCAAAGCCAGTTGGGATTGTTTTCCAAAACAAATAAAACCTAGAAGTATTCATGTTATAAAGAATGAAAATGAGGCACAAAATGCTGGTGGTATTTAAATGCAGTTCACCAGCGATTACACAAAAGAATACACACTGCACTATGTCCAATTACAATGGGAAATGCTGCAGAGAGTATGTTTAGGGGAAAGGGTGGCAAAACATCCAGATGGCTGCTATGCAACTTGCCATAAAGCCGCTTACCCAGTTTGACACCTGTCTTTTTGCACACGAAAGAAGAACACAGCTCTGTTCCTTTCCTAAATCAAGGAAGGCAGAAGACAGTGTCAACACTTTATAGTGATATTTTAGATCTGCACAGCCACTGGAAGGCTATAAATTTCCCTTCATATTCCATATATTCTAGTCAAGCTGGGAAACTTACTTTGTATGTTCAGCACGCGGCAGTCATTGTATGGGGGAAACAAAGAGGAAGAGGAAGAGAATACCCATCCGTGAAAAGAACTGGTCCGATCAATAGCACTGTGTCCTCTTAATGAGCTTTGTTGCCTTTTTCCCCCTCCATCTCCAACAAATGGTTCGATGAAGCTCCTTACTGTTGCTCATTAATCCCTGCTTAAAGTCACAGAGATCTTGAAATCACTGAGAGCAACTCCTGTCAGGCAGGAACAAGGGAAAATAACAATAAATATGTCCAGGTCCAACTCTCAAACTTAACAAGGTGTATTTTGGTAGTGGGTGGAGTGATGGAAGTAATAAGCAGTACAGAAAGGCAGAACATTTTTCCATCTTTTTTATTGTAATTGCTGCTATATTATATCTAACACATTCTCCTCCTGCAAAACATCTCTTCTAGCAGCTCAGTTATCGACTGTCTCTAAAACCTTCTATTGTAGAGATGTGCTATTTTCAACATGACATTTCTGGTCTATTTGTTGAATGCATCACCTGCTAGTTTTAGTGTGGCTGGATGATCCATTAAGAAGAGCAGGTCCAGAATGAGATGGGTGCTGCTGCTGCTGTTGTTTTATTTTTTTAATGCTTTCTGCTGTTCTTTTATCTTCTCTAGTGATTCTGAGGGTATTTTTTCTCTCTCTCTTTCCCCCTCCCTTTTTCCCCCATCTCTCTTTCTTTGTGCTACAGAACTGGTGCTGAATTCTGATGAGCCATCATTCTACTGCAGCCTTAGACAAACAATAACTTCTCATCTCAGCCTAGTACACTTCTTTCAATTAGCTAATATCACGGGAACATTAAAAAAAAATGATAGTGAACATCAATAGTTGAAGCAGAGCATGATGAGGATAAAGTAAAGCTAGCCAAATTTGACTAGGATGGTGGAATACGAAAAACCCTGCACAAAGCATTGCTATAGATGGCGTTTTAAAAGCCTGAGTGCCTTAGTATCAGAGAAGGTTTCTCTTCTCAGTAGTCCATTTTGCAGTTGTCACAAATTTATCAGGCATGGATTGAGTTGCCTCCTTTAAACCTGGGGTTGTTGGACTGCAGCCTTGCTCAATCTACTCTGTTCATTTTATTAGAAACTACACCAACCAGCCAGAGGTAGGTTTAAAAAAATGTGGCTGGGGAAAAGGATGTAATAAAGCTTAAGGCCACCTAAACTGCAAAACAGGAAAAAAAACAAAATTAATCCATCATCCATCATCTCTTACTCCCTATGCCTGGAAGAAAATAAATCTTTGCTTCTGTAGTACTGGCCTCTTCCTTCTTCTAAAAATCATTTATTCTATCACTACCTCTATTTACTCTACACAGCAACATCTTTTCTTACAAATAATCAACCTATCCCTTTTCCTATTCTTCTTTATGTTTGTGGCTGTAATCCCGTAGAACTGCTTAATTTTATAATCTATGAAAGAGTAATGTTTCATGGGCAGTACTTTCATATCCATTAACTTGGGAGCAGGGGCCACTGAATTCAATGAGACATTTTTTGGAGGGGAATCTGATTTGTACAACTAATATATAGACATTCTATTAATGGATAGTCACATCTCCTGTCAAAAAATCAGGTTCAAAATTTCAGATTTATTTATTTCTCAAATTTATATAGCTGCTAATCTCACAAAAAGCAACTGAGCAGTGTACTACAATCCAATAGAACAACCAATGTAAAAATGTTTTTTAAAAACCCACATTAAAAGGTAAATATTGTAAAATAAGTTCCTGTTACTTGCCCCAGCTCCTGCCCACCTAGCATGCAAATGTGAGTAGATAAATAGGTATTATTTTGGTGGGAAAGAAACAGCATTCTGTGTGCTTCAGCATATAGTCATGCTGACCTCATGACCACAGAAGTGTCTTTGAACAATGCTGGCTCCCTTGGCTAAGAAACAAAGATAAGCACCACCCCTTAGAGTTGAACACAACTGGATAGGAGAAACCATTACATTTTTACTCAGCATGAGAGCCAACTAAGCATGCCTCCAGTTTCCAGAGAGCCTCAGGCCTTACAACATAATCGGATCTTGAAGGACTTCCAAAATGTCAAAAGGGATGGAGCTTAATTTAATTTTCAGGAGGAAGAATATTGCATAAGGAAAGCTCCACAGCAGAAAAGGCCCATCTTCTGGGATCCACCAAATGTACATGCTTAACTGATGGTGCCCACAGCATTCCTTTTCTGACAGATCTAATGGGCAGGGATGATGTAACTGGAGAAAGAGGGTCCCTCAGATAATCTAGTCCCATGCAGCGAAGGACTGCAAAGATTAAAACCAGCACCTTGAATTGGACCTGGGAGTAACCTGGCAACCAGTATTGCAGAATAGAGGTGTAACATGTACTGTTCTAGGAGTGCACAAAATTGCCACAGTACTGTAAACCTAAGCTTCCAGATACTCTGTAAAGACAGCCCCATGTAAAGTACATTGCATATTTTACTCTGGAAGGGATTTGGGCATGTATGAGTGACTATAAGCAGGGCCTGCTGATCCAGGAACGGGTGCAACTGGTGCAAAAGACTAAGCTGTGCAAAGGTGCTCAGAGCCACGACTGCCATCAGTTCATCAAGCAGGAATCATGAATCTAGGAAGACCCCGGATTGTGCACGGGGTCTGCCTGGAGGAGTGAAAACCTATCCATCACCAAAAAAGGCATAGTCCTAGAACCAGTGACCCCCAAACCTAGAGCCACTTATTCTTGCCAGGGTTCACTGACGCCTATTGTTCTCCATCTATACAGACATCAGAATAAGTTATTCATGGCATTATTTAATTCACTGGGGTAGAGGTATATAATTGGGTATCATCAGCCTAGTGATAATAACTCAGCCCATGGTGACAGACAGAGGTGAGGAGAAAGCACAAAATTCTGTGGTACCTCACAAGGCAGAGGCCAAGGGTGAGAAATCTCCTCTTCAATCATTACTAAATGGAATCAATTCCAAAGAAAGGAGGTGAACCATCACAATACCATGCTACCTACTCCCAATTGTCTTAACTGATCCAGAAGAATACCAGGATCAATAGTATTGAAAGCTGCCAATAAGTCAAGTAGAGCAAGAATGCACTATCCACTTCATACTCAAGCCACATGTAATCCAAAGCAAGACCAATGCAATTTCTATCCCATACCTGGGTATTCTGTATTCTGATTGGAAAGGATCAGATAATCTTTCTCCAAAGTCCTCTGACAATTAACTTCTCCATCACCTTTCCAAAGAAGGGACATTAGATACTGGGTGATAATTGTCCAGTGTGGTGAGGTCCAGCAATGGCTTCTTGAGGAAGGAGTGAAGCAAAGCTCTTTAAGAAGTAGAGGAACAATCTCCTCACTCAAAAAAGAATTGCCAACTGCTATAACCTGCTCATATGATAACCCCTGGGCCACTTCAACCAGCCAGGAAGGGCATGGATCTAAATAATAGGTGGCTGAGTTCACAGTCCTAAGGGACCTTTTCACTTCTTCTGGTCCAACAAGTTCAAAACTTTCCCAGATAACCCTCCTAGACTCCACCCTAAGCATCTCCTCCAAATCTGCAAAAAGGCCAGCATCTAACTGAGAATGCATCTGAATAACATTATCCAGCAGATGCTGCACAAATGTCTTTTCATGTCCGTGTAGGAGATCCTACACACTCCTTTTACCCAAAAGGGCTTGCATGACCCAAAATAGAGCTTTGGGATGACAATCTGTGGATGCAGTAACAGCAAAGAATTACTAATGCTTCACCAACTCTACCGCCACAAGTTAGACCTTAATGGCTGCTCTAACTCATGTTTGGTTAAATTAATATTTTGATAAACACAATCAATACTCTAGATGTCTCTTCTACCTTTTCATCTCTCTCAGCAACTCTGTGAGCCATGGGGATTGACAAGATCCCTGAGACAGGAGAGGTCTCATGGGTGTGATCTGATCCAAGGCCTCAGCTGCCCTCTTATACCAAGTGGCTTTGGATGAAGCATGCAGCAGACCAACAGGGACAACCTCTGCTCCTTTTAAAATTCCTTTGGGACCATCAATTGCCTTGGGTGGACCAATCTAATGGGTACAGCCCATTAATATGAATGTTATATGAATATGAATAGTGACACTAGAAAATTCTATAGAAATCAAGGAGCCTTGGTAGCACAGTGGTTTAATGCACCCTGCTATTAACACAGCTGCCTGCAATTTCTGCAGGTTCAAATCTTAACCAGGCTCAAGGTTGACTCAGCCTTCCATCCTTTCTAAGGTAGGTTAAATGAGGACCCAGTTTGTGGGGGCAATAGGCTGACTTTGTATAAATATACAAAAGTATGAAGGCTATTGCTTAACGCATTGTAAGCCGCCCTGAGTCTCCAGAGAAGGGCGGCATATAAATCAAAGTAAAAAAAAAAAAAAAATAGGGGTGTGATCTGGCCTAATTTTCTCCCCTTCTTTTAAATTTTTAAACTGAAATTTTAATTCATTTTAAATTATTGGGAGTTTTAAATTGTCTCGGGCAAAAATTATTTAATTGGGTTTTAATCATGTTTTAACTTTTGTATTTATGTGTTTTATTTTATGCCTGTTCATTGCCCTGAGTCCTTCGGGAGTAGGGCGGTATACAAATTTAATAAAATGAAAATGAAATGAAAAATGAATCTGGCCATGATAAAGGTGACACTTAAATCTCCCCAATTTCAGATCATATTGCCACTGGCTTAACAGGAACACCAAATCTGGAGTGTGACCACTGTCCTGAGTTGGGCTCTGGATGACCTGGGATAGAGACAGACCCAAGGCTGTCCTGGAAGTCATGAACCCCTGAGACACCTCAGTTCCCATTCTTAGGAAAGGCAGTTTAAAGCCGCCCCCCCCAAACCATGATTCTGGGGAACTCTACTGCCACCCCAAAAGTTAAATTATGGAGGATCAGGGAGGCTGCTATGCATGGGGGTGGGGAGGGGGCTGATACAACAGCAACAATCCAAATTAATCCCTAGATCTCTACTTACTGAATATAATCTTACATCTGATGACCTATTGGGCAGAACCTCTGAAAGCTATAAGAGGTTCTCTGATGACAATCACCACAACTTCACTCCTGTTCTCAGAATCTTGACAGATGCCCCACTTGAAACCATCTGGGAAAATTTCAGAAAGGACCACGCTCCCAATTTTAGAACCCAAACAGATCTTAGTAATATATGCCTGGTTGGCTGTCTCGTTTATGATCAAATCATGGATGATGTAGACTTTATTACAGATGACCTGGCATTCAGTAGCAGCCCTGGTCTCTGGCTGTTGAAGGTCTGCTGGTATTGGGGCTGACATCAAGGAGATGGAACTCAGAACCATTATGAGACATTGATTCTATGGTCCCGAAAGCAGTCTACTCCCTGACTTTTGCCATATCTCCCTATGTTTGATATCACCAAGAGGTTATAGCTTGCTACCACCCCACAATTATAACATCATTCTTCAAAACAAGTCTGGGACTGAGAATGTTCTATGTCCTAACTGTACATATAGGGGGAGAACACTAAGTACCCTGAACAATTTTGCTCCAATGACTCTTAGCATCAGCTTTCACTTCCCCACCCACTACCATGCATGTACACACATTAAAACCCATTCAAAACCTCCCTCCCTATAACTCTCATTAGCAAGAAGAGGGCTCTCTTCATTTATTCCCCACCAATTCCTCCTCTGGCTGTCATCCAGAGGGAGGAATCAGATCATTCATCAAAGCACCCAACAGAGCCAGATTTTCTTTCTTTCTCTTCCTTCCTTCCTTCCTTCCTTCCTTCCTTCCTTCCTTTCTTTCCTTGCTTGCTTTCCTTCCTTTCTACGTTCCTTCTTTCCTTCTCAGGGCTATCCAGAGGGCAGGCAAAGATTATTGTCATAAGGAGAAATACTCTAGCTACTGTTTTACTCTATTGCCCCTCCCCACAGGTCACTGCTCAGGCCTTCTAAGCCACATTGTCCCACCAAAAAATAGAGGATATGATATAGAAGGGGCATTGCCTGAAGTCCCAAATATCCTGCAGCCACCCACAGATGCCTACTTGCTTTTGGACTTATGATTCTAAGTGTTCCTAGGCTGCAAGGTGGCCTGGATGTTGGACTAAATGCCTCCTGGGTGATGGTAACTTTGCCCAGCAGAATCAAGATCATGGGAAATGATGGTAATGCTCTGTACCACACTGGTGAGGCCATATTTGACAACCAGTTCTGGTCATCATAATACAAAAAGATGCTGAGAGCCTAGAAAAAGTACAGAGAAGACACCAAAAACAATAAGGGGTTTGAGGACTAAATCCTATGAGGAACAGAACTAGGTATATTTAGCATAATAAAGATAAAGCTGAGGGAAGATATGATAGCAGTCTTCCAGTACTTCAAGGTCTGCCACAGAGCATAAATTTATTCTCCATAGCTACTGAGGATAATAGGTGGAAGCTTATTAGAGGTAGATTCAATCTGGAAATGAGGAAGAATTTCATGACAGTAAGAAATATTAAGCAATGGAACAGCTTGCCTCCCAGAGTTCTTGATGCTCCATTGCTGAAGGTTTAAAAAAAACAATTGGACAACCAATTGTCCCAGATGGTATAAGGAATCTTGCCTCTGGCAGAGAATTGTGCTAGAAGACATCCAAGGTCCTTTCCAGCTTTATGATTCTATGATTCTGTGTGTCTGTGATTTTGTGATTCTATGCAACACATTATAGATGACAGGCAAGGATCACAAACATCAATGAAAGTCTGTACATCTGGTAAGAAAACTGCTGACAAGAGTACTGCAACAAAAAACGACACACATTACACATAATTGGCTAGCAGATCAAAGTTCTACAATACTTGTAAGTGAAAGATATACTTCATGATTGTCACTGGAGATAATATCTTTAAAGCTGACCTATCTGAGAAAAAAAAATATTCCAAAATCCTGCACACATTATATTACAAAAATACAATATGCACACATATTTATACATAATGTATCAAACTGCAATAAAACTAAAACAAGTATGATAATGGAATCTGATTGGGTATTCTTCTTTTAAGGATAGGGGATAGGGTAAATTAAATTGGGACCACTGTGATTTGGGAAAGAGAAATCTCTTTCTCTGTCTCTCTCTCTTTCACACAGAAACATTAGTTAAGCAATGTGAAACACTCTTGGAAGCTAGCATTTGTCTCATTAGGAAAAAAATATATGCATCCAGGGATTGAAAATAGTTCACAGGATTCAAACTTGTTTGACCTTAAGTGGCAGCAAAGAAAGAATGGGGGCCAATCTCCATTCTCATCTCCATTCTCTGTAGAGGATACCACTGTGTTAACATCTGGACAATCTGTCCTATCCTCAGCACAGACAAAGCTAGTACAGTATTAGCAGCTGGTTCACAAATGCAATGAAACAAACCAAGTGGTTTGGAATCCACACTCCCTGATGGGACTCTGAAATGTACAAAAAACAACAAACATATTTATTGAACATTCTACATATCTACTGTAACAAGTGTGATGTAATAAAGAAAATCCCCTCCCTCCAGTTTTCAATCAGGATGAAATGGAGGGATTTAAACTTTGTTCCCTGAGGGAGGGTTTTGGTTTTTTTTGGCATGGTTGTTTGTTTGTTGTTGTTGTTGTTGTTAACCAGGACTTCAGGGTATTCTTCCCCCTGTCCATGAATTTTCATCCTAACCTGCTGGATGACCTTGGATTTCATTACTATAATCTCCAGAGCAGTCCTACCATTAGACATGGTGAATTAACTGCCTCCAGCAGATGTTGGAAAAGAATAGCAGTGATAATTCCCCACCCATATCTTATGAGTTCCACAGCTCTTCTTATCTGTGTAGGGAAATAGGGAGGGGAACTATATTTGCAATGGAGTAAGATTTATTCTGTCTTTCAATGAAGAAGCAAACTATACTAGGGCACTCATATCTGCCTCAGGTTCCATGGCTTGGCCTGGATAAGTTTGAATAAATCATAGAGATGGAAGAACCATTTGGGCCACAACATCCTACCCCATTGTCAGTGGTGAAATCCAAATTAAAGTATCTCAGACAGATGGTTATTTAACTACCGATTCAACACATTCAGTGAAGCATAGCCCACCACTTTTCTGAGTAATTGTTTTCACTGTCAAATTGTTCCTGCTGTTTGGAAGTTTCTTTTAAGTGAGAATCTGACTTTCCGTAACTGAATTATTCTGTAGTGTTAGAGGAGAGAACACATAGCTCAGAGCTGAGATATTGGAATCTTCGTGCTTCCTGATCATGATTTTCTTCTTGCAAATGTTTTATTACCAATCTAGGCAACATTTTCAGTGAAGATAACAAAAGGGAGTAAAGATGACACATAAAAAGTCACCAACTTTACTCCCTTATGTCAAAGTATTGATGATGTTACCTATATTGGTAATGAAATTTCTGTAAGAAGATAACCAAGATCCCAACATCATTAACTGGGTCCTGTATTCCAAAACAAAAGATTTCTGTCTTGCTCTTCCAAAAGGCAACATACTTTCAGATATTTGGGGTCAGTTACCACATTCTCCTTTCAATAGGCGAAAATGAAACATCTCTCTTAATGTACCTTCATTGGACTGTTCTTAGTTCTTTGACCAGAACTAAATCTCTTGGCCTTCTCTGAATTGTTTCCAAATTTACTAAATCTTTCTTGAAATATGTTGCCCAGAATCACTCTCTGAATAGGGTCTGACCAAAGCCAAAATAGCTGAAACAGTTTCTTCCCATAATTTAGAAATTATAGTTCTGTTGAGACAGCCTAAAACTCTATTTACCACCTTCGAAGCTACAGCATACTGCTACCTCCAGTGAGCAATCAACTGCTATTCCAAAATCTTTTACAAAGTACAATCACCAAGGCAGATTTCTATCATCCTCTACAGATGAATTTCCTTGTTGAGGAAGTTTTCTGAGTTAAGAACGTTCACCTTATGTCCATTAAAATTCATTCTGTTACTATCAGCACATTTCTCTAAAATATCTTTCAATTTCATTTGTGTTCTCTAGGTATTAGCTACATCATCAGATTTGTGTTATTTGCAGCTTTGATAAGCATCCCCTCCACCTCTTGATCCAAGTCATTAATGAAAATATTGAAAAGCAGAAGACCCAGGAAAGAGCCCTGTGGGAGCACACTTGATTCCTCTCTCCAAATTGATGAGGAACCACAGATAAACACTCTTTGAGTATGATTTTCAAGCCCCCTAGGTATCCACTTAATTATCATGCCACCCAGGCAACCTTTAACTAGTTTGATAATCAGTATATCATGGAGTACTGTTGTGAAATGCTTTGCTAAAGTCAAGGGTTATTATCTGCACAGCATTTCCTCAATCTATTAAGGAAGATGCCCATTTTTGTTTTTGTTTTTTAAAAAATTCTGGAATGACCTTAAGAAATCTGTGCTGACTGATGGTAATTATTGTTTTGTTTTATGGTGCTTATAAACTGATCTCTTTCTCATGAATTAAGGCAAATATACGTGTCTTGGGATAATGTTGCAAGATCGAGCCTGAGTTGGTCATCGGGACCAAAGATTTATTCTTCCAAGCTTTCAGGTTCATGCTGGAGCCCATCTTCGGGGAACTTCTCTCACTCCAGAAGTTCTCTTTTTGTTTCAACTAGAATCTCCTAAAGCATCAGTGTCTGACTGATTGGTGTGTAATTCTTAGGATCCTTCTTTTTCCAGTTTTGAAAGTAATTCTTAGGATCGCCTTATTTCCATTTTTCCCCAATCTATCCATACTTCACCACTTCTAAATTTCTCAAAGATAATAGGTAAGATTTCAACTAGATCACCAGCTACTTTCTTCAGTATCCCCAGATGCAATTAACCTCCTCCTAAAAATTTAACACATTCAAAATAGAGAATTCTCTGACAATGTTTCTGTCAATCTTAAACTGCAGTCCTGTCCCTTCATCTTGTTCTTTATAATATCCTGGCTTGTGTTTAGTTCTTTTAATTGGAGAAGGCTAAGCCCAAGTGGGAACTGAATAGCTTTTGCCTTTGTATTTTGTATAGTCTGTTTTTTACTCCTTTTACAGAGCAGCCAGTGTACCGGTTCTTTTTATTGTGAACATATTTGGTGGCTTCCTCTTTCTTTCCATCTCCTTACTAGTTTTATAATCCTTCACTAACCTAAGATTACTCATTCACCAGGGTATGCTTACATCCTGGCTGTCTGGTTCTCTTTTTTGATCTGGTCTTTTTTTTTTTTTTTCCCATTGTCTGTATGTGCCTGTTTTTATTCTTTCCATTCCTGCCCAATGGAATTTGGAAGGAATTATTTAAAGCATGCTGGGACTTGTCTATCTGGCAATCTATCACCAGAAGTGAAACAGAACAGGACCACATAGGGGTAGTGGGGAAACTAGGAAAAGAAATACAAGGGGGGGGGGGGGGGAAATCCTTCAGTGCCTTCTTTCTTTGCATGAAGCTCAACTCCCATCATTTTAAGTCCCCTTTCCTTCTGATCATCTGAGGCAGAAATAGTATATGCAGCCCACTCTGTACTTTCCGGCATACAGATATACTCAAATACAGAGAGATACAACACACAACACAATGGGGGGCAGCGGGGGGGGGGGGGCTAACAGACACAGAGTAGAGCCTTGCACTGACATATAAACAGAGCCAACACATATGAATTCACCCTCATCAATCCCTGGTGAGAAAGTGTGCACATACACATAAACATCAAACAAACAGGTACCCCACACACTCATATGCAACAGCTTACTTGGATACACAAAGGAAAATATCTCAGTCTCCTATGAACTCTGATGAACCTTCTAAATATTAGTGGGTACATTGAATGTATAAGGCTTTTTTCACCTGAATATCAATGAGTAATTTAAACAGGCCCATTTAAGTAAATCTTCTATTTTCTACCATGTACATGTTTTATAGCTGAAATTCCTATTTAGGTTTTCATTTTTATACATCCAGATTCAATTTAAAGCCCTCCTAACCAAGCTTGCAGCACTTTGCCCCAAAACATTTTTAGTCTTTGTGAGGTACACCCCATTTGATTCTTAGTAGTCCATCACATAACACAAACTAGGATCCCAGCAACTAGATTTCTCCCATTGACCCATTTGTGTAGACAGTCATTGATTTGCAGCATTCTTATTTCCCTTTTAGGTCCTCTTCCATGGAGTAGAAAGATGGATGAAAATCCTATCTGTATTCCCATTAGTTCAAGATTTTCAAGCCTGTGTTGATATTATTGTCGATATTCTTTGCAGGATTTTTAGTCTCATGTGTTAGCAATGAAGGGATAATTGTCAAGGGACCAGATAAATCTTGAAAATTATGTCAACATCCCTGCTCCTTTTCCTTCACTTTATGAATTAATGAGTCTGGTCAGCATACATTTGCTTCGGTTCCTTTTAGAAACGAGTTGTGGGTTATCACAACTCTTCCTTTTCTTTCTTATAGTGCTCAGTTGTATCCTTTTGCCCTGTAGGAATCCATTGTCCTTTCTCATTCGGCAGCATTTCTTTCTCATCTGAGCACTCAGAGCTAGTTTTATCAGAGTCTGAAAATTGTTTTTCAGTTCCAAGGATGTAAAATATCTTCTATGCCTCTTGCTTCTAGTTATTACTCTCAACTGTTAGCCTTGCTGCTCTATCTGACTGTTTTCCCTACAGAGAGTTGTGTCTACCGACAGTTTCTGTAATAGATCTTTATTTGAATTGATAAACTTTTGTTCTTTCTTACCAGCTGAAGTATATCTATTTGCTGCACCAATCCTTTGACTTTTTGTTTAAGGACTGCTACAAATTTCATTTAGTATAAATATATCCCAGATTGTTTTCAGGCAGAAAAACAAACTTACTATAGGCCTTGCAAATTACATCTGCTGATGTACTTTCACAAGCTAAAGTTGAATTAAACAGAGAAATAAAAGCCTCAGATTTTCAGAGGAGTCAATTACCAAATCTTGAGGAAAAAAATTAGGGATTCCTTTTTAAACTTCCCTGACAAACACTTGCTTGGGTAATTCTTTGCTTACTTAGTGAGTTACTCCCTGGAACCTGGCTGTTTTATATCATTCTTATAGTCTCTGCAAGTCAGAAATTCCTTCATTTTCAGTGTTAGCTTTGAGATATTAAAAATCCAAGACAACTTTCATTTTGAACATTTACTAGATTTTGCTCTATGTTTTGTTTTTTAAAAAAATCCTGATCAACTTGCTCTTTGAATTATCTCTACTCTTAGTCAGTATGAAGAACTAAAGAAATCCTACACCAGGGGTGTCAAACTAGATTTCTTCTAGGGCCTGATCAGCATTGTAGTTCTCCTCCATGGGCTGGCAGGGGGGAGGGGGGAGATGGGCCGGCCACCTTCTGCGGCATCCTGCCGGCCAAAATGCCCCGTTTCAGCTAGCAGTGCAGGAGACAGTCTAGGCCAAAAATGGGGTGCAGGTGGCTGCACACAGCCTCTTGTGGCCCATTTTGGCTGCCAGAGGCTTTGTGGGCTGGTCCTTTGCTATTTCCCCGTGGTCCAGATTTAAGCATCCCACAGTGTGAATCTGTCCCACGGGCCTTGAGTTTGACACCCCTATCCTACAGGATTGTCATGACCAATACACACAGAGAAGCCCACTTTAGCTGTAATATATGACATTCTCATATATCCGTGATGGTGAACCTATGGCACGCATGCCTGAAGCGGCATGCGGAGCCATGTTGCCTGGCATGAGCAGCATCACCTGTTCCTCTTCTGGGTTTCTGGCACACATGAGCACGTGATGATCAGCTGGCCTTTGTGCGTGTGGCATTGCCAGAAACTGGAAGAGCTGGTCTGTGAGCCGGGAATGGGACTTCTTCAAACTTCGGAATTGGGAATGTCCAGAAAGAAGGAGGACCAATGGGAATTCTCCCTTCTGCAGTGTCATCGGTCTCCGGGTGGAGTCTGCCTTGACTTCTCCCACTGGAGGAAAGAGTTCCGCACAGAGAAGAAACCCAAGTTGGTTATTCAGGCCAAGATCCCCCCTCCCACTTTCTCCGCTTCTCTCTCTTCACAGAACTGTCTGTCCTCCTTCAGGTGAAGTCCCAAAGGACTCTGCCTGCTCAAGCAGGGAGAATTCTCATTGGTGCTGCCCCTTGTTCTAGCCCCTCCATCTCAAAAGTCCGAGATAAACACTTTCTCCCCCCCAATGCAGAACTGTAGATTCCTCCTCTGGGACTGAAAGCATCTGGCCGGACACACATGTACGTGAGCATGCGGGCCGCCAGCTGATCAGCACATGTGCATGCATGGCAGTAACTTGAAGACTTGGTGGCCAGCATACATGCACACCGGAAACCAGAAGTACTTTATCCTGCATGCAAATGCCTCCTGGACAGTTCCTCTTCCTGGTCATGGCCCTGATGAGTGTGCATGCATGAAGTGCTCCCTTTTCAGCATGAGGGCCGTGACCAGGATAGCTATCACTGTCATATATGGTTACCTAATCCAGTTTTCTGGATGCATACAATATACTTATCAATAGATTAACCATAAGAATTTAAGAAAAACTCTTGCCCAATCAAACCACTAGCCCATCCATTTTTGGTATTCTATGTCATATGGTGGCCATCTGGATGTTTGGGGAAACTTACAAAGCTGGCTTGCAAAACTACACAACCTTCCCCCCCCCCCCATAAAATGTTGTCTCCCAACAACCAGAATTTAAGACATACTGCTGTGAAGAACATAACATTTTAGCCATTGGTAGATAAATCCTCCACAAACCTGTCCATTTTAAAACCAAATTGACAAACATTACTGCAGTTATTGGCAATGAATTCTATAATTTAACAATGTAGTTATGTGAAACCAGAATTTCCATCTGACTGCCCTGGACTTCCTATGACTCTACTGATTGGGCTGGGCTTGGATAACACGGTAAGCTAAAGTATGTTTGACTAGTTTGTGGCTTGTGCAAAGACAGCCATTATTTCTTAAACCAAAAGCCAAGAATAGGAGGAAAATAAGAGATGTAGATCACTATTTTTGAACAGAAGCGTTTTTTTTTCCTTCACATCTGACTCTGCATGCGAGTTTTTATGGCCATTATCTCATTTCTTTCAGTCCAGGTAGGCTAAGTGCAAAGCAATTTAGTCACATCTCAGAAATGGACAAGTCGTCTAAGAATGCCAATGTGATTTTACATGGTGAAAGTTCATAGAGATGTTAAGGATGGGTGCCATTCATAGCCTTTGTTTCCTTATAATCATCCATATTTCACTTCAAATCCTGCAAGGGCAAATGACATTATTAATGTTTTTTAAACAAACCAGGTGGGTGATATAGCCAAGAAATAAAGTGTTAATGTGGGAAATCATATCTACATACCTGTTTGCATGGTTGAGTCTTCTGAAACTGATTTCAAAAATTGAATCCTGCAAACACTCATTTATTCAAACAAATGTGTTATTTACTTTCAAAAGGGAGAGGAAAAAGAGAGATGATGGTTATTTAAATTTTCTGTCTGAAAGCATTGTGTAAAGTAAATCTCCCTTGACTTGTTACTGTCAGTTGCCAATCTCATTATTTTAAGCTCAGACTGCTGAACTCCTGCTGTGGCATGATGAGTGCTAGGAGAGATATTAGGAAAATAAAAGGAAGAGTACAAAAGTCAGCAGGAATCCCAATTCGAGAAGCGTTCAGAGAAACTCCATCTGGTCTCTGCAGCCGCAGCTTCAAACCCTGATAGTAGGTTTATAGCACCTCTCTGTGGCCTCTTGTTGAGCTGCTACTTTTATTATGAAATGAAAATATGGGATCTTTTCCTTCCTTTTCTTTAGGAAACAATATGTGTCTTTTAAATCCAGAGGGAAGACTCCTAGTCCATTTCAATTTAACTAATAATTTTTGTTTATGAAGGAAGAAGGAAGGAATAAATGTGGCATAGCAAAGCGAGAGAAGAAGATAGTGGGTGTTATGTCGTTGTATAAGTTACTATCATTGGTTAACTGCACACATTAATGAAAGCAGAGAATAAATTTTGGAATCTTTTTTTCAGGAGCCAATGAATGTGTTTTTATCATTATATGATGTTTATCTTCCTGTACCTTTTCCTTTAGCTAGCTATACAGTCTCGCATGCTGATTTGGAGTAGACTGTTCAGTTTGCGTGATAAAGCCTTGAGTAACCTAGGACTGATAGAAATTGCAGCTAAAAGATATATTCTGGAAATGGCCAAATGTACTCCAGAATTCAATATGGAAAGAGTGGTTTCATCACAAAATTTCTAATACTAACCATCATGCTCCAAGTACGAGATAGACCAAGTACCTTGCTCTAAAGCAGCTTAAATTACTATGACCAGAAGGAAGTTGGATGGCACAATTTGTTGGAAAGAGAAGAACAACTGGGATTCTTGAACACCATGGCCAAGGAGGTTCAGTACCTCCGCTAGATTGAAATAAAACACTCCTAATTGGTTCAGCGTGAAACAATGGATTTTTGAACATTATGCTAATCTAATATTGCAATTCAAATTGGAAGACTTCCTGAAACTGTTCCACATTAGGCCACCTCAACTGAATTCAGAAATAAATAGAGTTGACATTTTATATTCAGCTATGGTTTTCTTCAAAAATTACACGTCTAGTTTGACATATCATAAGTATAGCTTACCAACCACAATGGCTGAATCCACTCAACTTTGGATAGGCTCCATTAAATCTGACACTTAAGAAATGGACAAATATTTGCCATTTCAATCTGCCTACAGAAACAACCTATAGTTCCTCCAAGGACATTTCAGTAACATCTTTGATCCCATATATCCAACTTATTTGTTGCCTGTTCCTACTATCCTTAAACTTGCCAAACATAATATTTTTCACTAAACCATTATGTGCTCAAAGTATATGGCTTTCTGTTTGCTTCAGGGAAGCAATCAGTCCTGCTATGGTCCACAACTGATTGATTAGTTCACCTTGCTGTCCATGGTATTCTTAAAAACTATCTCCAGATCCATAATTCAAGATCATCTATCCCTTTTCTCAGTCTTATTACCTAGTTTTCCTATAACAATCACTCCTTGAACTATACTCAACTTGTCAATGAAATACCCTTTATTTTCTTGTTTAAGTTTGCAAAGTATTGCCTTCTTTCTTAAGATTAATCTCCTCTTTAATTCTCTAACACACTTCCAACTTTATTCTTGAGCTCCAGGAAATAAAACTCTCTACAACCAACATTTCTTTATCATCAACTCTAAGCATGCAGATTGATATGAACTTGGATTTTTTTTTCCGTTTCCAGTTTCATAACGAGTTCCCTTTAATTCTTCTTTGCTGCTAGCTAGTAGTGGTATTATCTGCATACTATCTCAGATTGTTAAAAGAATTTTGCTTTCAAAATTTCTTTCAATCCTATCATTTTTATAATGTTTGCCATTTAAGTCACATAAGTACAGAAGCCAAGTGTCACCATGCCCCATTTCCTTTTCTATTGCTATTTTAGATGCGTCACATTTTATATCTTATAAATTTAACATTATTGGAATGAGCATAATTTTTCTGATCTTATGCCAATCTATAATCAGAATAAGATTTGAATTCCAAACTACTCTTTTTTCAAAATTTAGTTGTTACTGACACATCTTATTCTACAGAATTCATATAACATACTAAGTCAAAAACTAAAGAAATCACAGATTATTCAGCACAAAAAGTGAACTAGGTCAACATGAAGTGATAAAATTGGGAAATAACGTCTAGAAAGGGTTTATTTGAAATTTTTTAAATGGTTTCTAAGAATGCCCTAGGGAATCATGTCAAAAGACAAGGAATACATTAAGTACAGGAAGACTATTATGTTTTGTTCACTCTAGTTCTTCAGACAATGAAAACTCCAGAGGTACAAACATTTCACCCAGGGGTTAATTTCCTAGAATTGAGTTACTGGAAGCTTATGTTATTTAATACTATATCATTTATTTATACAGGGTTTTTTCCCCACTGTGTGTGTGTGTGTGTTTTTAAGAAACTGTAGTTGGTTTTTTGGTGTTGAATTTATTGTATTGTAAGCCACCCAGTTACTTTGGATAGTGAGATGGGTGGCATATAAATTTAATAATGTTGGAGAGAGACTGGCCAAGCCAGAGGGAGGAGTCAAATGAGGAATTAGTCTGGAATCCCTATATAGCCACAAGAAGACAATGTCTGACCTCCCCTTGAATGCCATAGAAACTGTAACCTTACTCAGGTGCAAACTGTCAGTCTGAGAAGATTCCTATCCATACTCTTCAGCAATAAAACAGCTAATCAAACTTTTTACATGTGGATCTGGTTGTTTGCACCTAACAAACAAACAAACGACTTTAGGCTGTATACTAGAACATTTTACAATATGAGAATACAGGTGGGACAAATAGATGTCCATTCAAATATTTCTTGTGAGTTATTTATGAATCATTTTTGTAACACAATGAGTTATCTGCAATGCTATTTTTTTTCAACAAGTTTAGTTTACTATTGCTCATAGATTTTTACAATCAGAAATGTCCCAAATTTCTTTGAAAATTCAATAACAGTAGTTTGGATCAGGATAAAATTGTCCTTACTGAGATAATTATTGTGATTTAATGCAGCCCACCCCAACTTGATAGCTTCCAGATGTATTTCTGATTTGGAATTGAAAGAGTTGCAGTTCCAACATACAAAGAAATAAGTGTATGTTAGATTATGCCCAGTACTGGGCTTCTTTGAATTAATGCTTACTTCTTATTAGTACATCTAACCTTTCTTTGTCATATGCCTTTTCAAAAAGAAGATGATACACGGAAGGTATCTCTAAGTAAGCATTACTGCATCTACTGACATTTACCAGGAACAATTTTTATGGCTTTCAGGATCTGAATTTTACTTACTAGACTTACTGCACAGAAAATAGAGTAGAAATAATATTTGAAATTTTATAATAACCCTTCCTTCCCTCCTTCCTTCCTTCCTTCCTTCCTTCCTTCCTTCCTTCCTTCCTTCTTCTATATAGCATAAGTAGTATCTTGTAATTGTCAAAATTCAAATGTGCTTAATATTGTAAGAAACTGGAACTGGTTATGTATAAAAATGATACTCAACAAAGTTAAAATAATTTACTTTAAAAGTTCATATATTCATTATTAATTTAAAAAGAAAACCACCTGGAATTTCAAGATTATAAAGTTAAATAGTTCAGAATATGTCAAGGACCATTAACAAAAGTTCTCTCACCTTGAGTTTAAAAAGATTATACAAAAACCTTTGTACAAAGAAAAGGAGCATAGGTCAGTGACCTCAAGTCCTTTTTCCAATAATGAAAATTCCTACTGAAAATTCCTGCAATTCAGATGAAAAATTATCATTTTAAATGCTCAGAAGTCCCACTAATTTAGTAGAATTAGTTCTAACTCTTATGAGTTCTTTTTTGCCTGCCATCTCTAGTTTCTTCTGTTTTTGCAGAGGTCACTCTTCAAGGAGTATAGCAAATGACTACTGTAATATGAACAGATAAGAGATTTTTGTATTTATTTTAAAGCTGAAATCAGCTTCTCTATTCTTTGAACTGTAAGCTTCTTTATGAATTTCATCCAGACAATTTATGTTAAAATGATTTATAAAAGCAAAGAGCTGTGATATGACCATAGAATCCAAATGGTATTTACTACCCATTGGGAATTTTCTGAATGGGATGGGGATGGAGAGAAGACTTCAGCTAAATAAGTCATTCTAAATATGGATTGTTGGATAAGCTGTTTGCTAGTTTTATTGGTACCGTACTTCTTTCATCTAGAAACAATGCCCTTGATATGTTCCATATTTTTAGCAAGGACTAGGACTGGAGTCTAATTTTAATTCTCTAAGGCAAGTGAGCGACAATGAGAACTGAGACATTAAGCCAAATGTTGCATCTTCTTTCCCACAGACTGTCCTTGTTGCCCTGGAAATGTGGTATATAAGAAGCTAAACCATTAAGGAGTTATCTCAGCTTGCCAAAGCACAATCTTTCCCTATGTTAAATGGTTTTCTTTTCCCTTAGCAATCTAAATCAAATGCTTAAAAGCAGTTATTGGAGAAAGCTAACCAAAATGTAAGTGAGCCATATAGGACAGATTGATGACACCTCAGTGCAGTTGTGCAAATAACCATAAGCAAATGCCCTCATTTGAGGAGACACGCAAAATTTTAAATGTTACTCTGTTCTCTGCAAAAAAAAATACTGTGGGAAAAGATTTAATTCTCTTTGTAAACAACTGAGAGAATCTTTGTTTTCCAACCTAAAGTTACAGTGCAGTAGGAAGAAGGTTATCTTGACCTGCTTAAGAGATAGAAATATCAAGTAAGGTAGGACAAAGGTGACGAAAAAGAACTAGAAGTCAATAAAGAGTTAGCTAGAATGAAGCAAGGAAGGATTATTTTGCATCACAGTTGTGAGAAAAAAAATAAGTCTCTACTCTTTTAAAGTTTCATGGGAGAAGCAGAGACGTAAAAGAGAACATTGGAAAAATAGGGAACTAATAGAAGAGATGCTTTTCTAGCCACAAGAGGGTGGCACTGGGAATAAAAAAAGATGTAACTAGAACAGATCTAAGAATTTACCTGCATAACCAAGAATGTCAGCCCCCCCACCAATCCCAATCAAGAAAGGCACACGGAAGTTCTTGCAAGTAGCAATAGCAATAACATTTAGACTTATATACTGCTTCACAGTGCTTTACAACACTCTCTAAGTGGTTTACAGAGTCAGCATATTGCCCCCAACAATCTGGCTCCTCATTTTACCTACCTGGAAAGGATGGAAGGCTGAGTCAACCTTGAGCCTGGTGATATTCGAACTGCCAAATTGCAGGCAGTCAGCAGTCAGCAGAAGTAGCCTGCAGTACTGCATTCTAACCACTGCACCACCATGGCTCTTACCTAGATTTCTTTATTGTTCCACACCTATAAAAAGAATCTTGCCAAACTAAAGCAGTCTTCTACTTGAACAAGCCTAAACACAGAAAACTATTAGAGGGGGTGTTCTCACTCTCTTTCTCTCATACAAACTATCTGAGTGAGCTGTCTCTTACTCTTCTGGAATGCACTCCTTTTCTCCTGGGAAACCAGACCAATCAGTCCACTGCACAGAGCAAATACAGGCTCCAAACCTTTAAGACCAGTCAGCTAATTGAGCTGTTCAGAGTTGCTTAAGATAAGCGGCCATATAGGTCTTTTAAATAAATTAAGAAAACATACAAACATACATACATACATGTGTGCCTCTGCATACTTCAGGAAAGCAACCTCTTTAATTTCATTTTACATGTCAAACATGTAAACATGTGACTTGGCCAGCAAAAGAGGTGCTGTCTGGTTCCCCTATTAGACTTCATTATAGACAAATGCCTACATTCTAATTGGCTAAACAAAGGAGATAAAGAAGCATGGGAATACACAAACCAAGAATCACAGTAAGCACAGGATAAATACCAGGTGTCGAGTGTCAAGTCATCCCTCGACACACTGCCATCCCTGGCGAGGGGCCTCCGAAATGAATGCATCAACAAATCACGGTGGAGGGGGTGTATTGCATTTAGGTATATTTACAAGGTGATATCAGGTGGCGGCCGGTATGCAGAAGGAGCGGGGATCACGGTTGGTATTTTGAGGCTTACATTACGAGCAGAGAGGCGTAGATGGCATCCCACCCCAGCGCCCGATGCTGACTCCTTGAGCACAACCATGAAGCCGTAGATGACGTCATTATCCTGCACAGCTCAGAGTACCAGGAAAAGTGGCAAATTCAAAGCTGCGCAGCTGTGAAGGATAGAAGGTGGAGCCGCCCTATAAAACTCCACGAACAGACTAAGCGAGCATCTCCGACTTTGTCCTATATGGGCTTCAGCTCCTGCTGTAAACCGCCCGTAATTACAATTAAACCAGGCTTTGGAGAAACTTTCTTGTGCATCTGTGGTGTTTGCCTGGTGGAGCACAGGCGGTTCCAGAGGAGCTGATACCAGGTCACTGTTTTGATCAAAGCTGAGTACCAAAGATGCTTTACTGCATCTTTATGAGGGTTCACAATAGAAATGCCACTATGCTGGAAGATCCAAAATGCATACTACCGTGTTTCTCCAAAAATAAGACCCTGTCTTATATTTTTTTTTGAACACTGAAATAAGCGCTTGGCCTTATTGCCATGTGCTCAAAAACGCTCAAAAGCACGATTGGGCTTATTATCAGGGGATGTCTTATTTTGGGGAAAACAGGGTAGGAAAATTAATGTGCTCCTCCTAGCTCATTTTCCAGCAGCTTTCTGTAATGGAACTCACCCAAAGAGCAATAACATTTAAACTTGGCATCACAATGCTTTACAGCCCTCTCTAAGCGGTTTACAGAGTCAGCCTATTGCCCCCAAGAATCTGGGTCCTCATTTTACCGACCTCGACAGGATGGAAGGCTGGGTCAACCATGAGCCAATCAGGATTGAACTAGCAGTGGGCAGAGTTAGCCTGAAATACTGTATTCCAACCTGACAGCCTGGTGCAGGGGCGGGCATGAGGGGGGGGAAGAGGGGATGGCTTTGAGTGAGGAGCAGGCACACACACATGCCTGTGCACAAAGTTTCATTTGTGTGAGCAGCGGGCATGCATGCCCACTGCTCTCACATTCACACCAGCCCATTACTCACACAGCACAGTTTTGAATACACCACAACTCGGTAGTGGGCTGCGGTCCACAGGTTGGGGACCCCTGGTCTAGATAGCCTCTCTCTGCAGTTAGTTACATTTTTCCTACTATCCTAGTGCAGCTGGGGAGGGCTGCACAAAGAAGAGGGGATCAACATATTCTCCAAAGCACCTGAAAGCAGGGCAAGAAGCAATGGATGGAAACTAATCTAGACCTAATACTAGGCTCAAAATTCTCAGTTTGGATAACTTAGAACTGCATTGCTTGTGGTCAGACCTAGGCACTGCATACAAAATTATATGTAGTAACGTTTTACCTGTAAATGACTTTTTCTGTTTTAATTGCAATAATTTGCCTGCGTATTAAACTCAATATAAATCGTTCTAAACTTATATGTAAAAAAATATGATTTCTGTAATAGAGTTGTCAAAGTCTTGAATGCCCTGCCTGATTCAGTTGTCTCAGCTACAAATTTTCACAGTTTCAGTCACAAATTGATTTCTGTGGACCTTACTTCATAGTTAAGTGGTCAGTAGAGGGGGCATGCATAAGTGCACTAACGTGCCTATCAGCCTGTCATTGTATTTTTATTCTCTTATTCTTGTTCTCATTTTTGTTTGACAAATTCAAATAATAAACAAACAAACAAACAAACAAACAAATAATCGAGGAGTGAACCAACCTACAACTGAGAAGACATTTCCTGACAGAACATTTAATCATGAAACGATTTGCCTCCAGAATCTATGAGTGCTCCAACACTGTAGGTGTTGGACAATCATTTGTCTGAAATGATATATGGTTTCCTGCTTGATCAGGGGGTTGGATTAGAAGAACTCCAAGGTCCCTTCCAACTCTGTTATTCTGTCTTCTCTGTAATCCTGTAATCCAAAATTTCAGCTGCTGTGACCTAGAGGTGGACTCTTGCCTCACAATCAGGAGTTGTGAGTTCAATCCTAGGTAGAGGCAGATGTAGGGCAGAGGGTTGGGCAGAGGGTTGGACTCGATGACCTGCAAAATCCCTTCCAACTCTGTTAATCTGTTAATCCTTGGAGAAGACACAGTTGTTTAGGGAGGTGTAGGAAGGTGTTACATGTGTGCTACCACACTCTCCAAAGCATCCTACTTATTCTCCAAAGTGCTACATAAATCTAAAATAATTTCTCTTGGGGGAAAGGAATAAATAAATTGTATAACCAGCAACTCCATTTATTTAGAGCACTTTTGGAAATGTTCCTTAGAAATTAGAGTTGAATGAAATAATATGTATGTACATTGGGCTTTTACTTAGCTAATATAAAATTATATTCACTGAGTAAAATCTAAATTTGCCTAGTGTAGCCTTTCTATTGTTATAAGTTCTTATTATACTGTACCTCCATCATTTCTATGGGGGGAGGGTACCTTTGTATAGTTGGGCTCAGAAAAAGAAAGTATGTACTAGACATTTCCAAAAACACTATAGCTCTGCTCAGTTCATTGTACCTCATTATCAGTATATCTTAATGTTTTGTTCCCAAAATGCTGAAGCAGCATGCAACTTTCCATCTGACCTTTTAGCTACGTCTGCTAATTAAGTGCTCATTGGGGATACTTTTATGACAATATCTTTCCATGTGCAAAGCTAAAGATCTTGGCTGTTCACATATTGATTGTGAGCTATAATCTTCATTTGCCAAAACAGTTTTTTTTGAAGTGTGATTCCCCACCCCCACCCCCAAGAGTTACGAGGGAAAAAAATGGAATTCTCAATAATGACAATTGTCTAGCATCATGGTTAATATTCTGGGTCAAAGCACATAGAAATCAGAATGAAGCATTGTGAGCTCTTATGCTGTATTATGTTGTTGGGGGAGTTTTCATACACAGCTGAAATTGCACAGAAGGTGTGGGGAATGAAGGCTGTCTTAATATATCTCAGGGCTATCTTTTGTTCTTTTTCTTAGACTCAAGGACATGAGATATAGAGAAATAACTCTAATGCTCTTTCCCATGATTCAAGCAGCCTATATAACAATACCTGTGCTTCAGATTCGGAGACTAAATAAAACCAAGAGGTGTTTGAGGGAATATCTCAATTTGCTCCAGATCATTCCAGAAGCAGTCTTCTTTAATTCAGTGCTTAATGTGATTGGGAAAAATGGAGCTTTGTTCTGCTATAATCTGGCACAAAGGAAAAGGAAGAGACTATTTTCCAGCACAATTGAATCATATTTGCAGGCAAACTAGAATTTTGAGTGAGATAAAGTATAAATTTGTTTTTCATCCTAGGAGAATTTTTCCACCCAAAACCAAGAGTTCTCTTTTTTCTCAAAGTGAGATTGGGCTACAAATGATGCTACGATCAGAAGAATTACTTTGGTTTAAGGACAGTTCACTCCCTGCTAAAACCAACAACATCCCCACAACTACCATTACTACCATCACATTTTCTTTCAGTGCATTTCTTTTACGTGACTACAGATTGAAATTTACCAACAGGGATTTCCTCAGGAGGTGAGGTAGTAGACATTCAGTCTTCCTAATCCTTTCAACTAGGATCTTCAGTTTGTTTCTGTTTGGAACAGTGGTGAAATCCAAGTTTTTTTACTACCAGTTCTTTTAGGCATGACTTGGTGGGCATGATGGGGCTTGGTGGGTGTGGCAAGGGAAGGATACTGCAAAATCCCCATTCCTTCCTCACTCCTGGGGAAAGGATATTACAAAATCTCCATTCCCACCCTACTCTGGGGCCAGCCATAGGTACTATTTGCTGGTTCTTTGAACTGCTCAAAATTTCCGCTAACAGTTCTCCAGAACCTGTCAGAACCTGCTGGATTTCACCCCTGGTTTGGAAACTGAATCAGTGTCATCTAAATATGCCTCCACTGGCACTTGTTTTCTCATTGCCATTCACATCTTCAGATAGAATATCTGACTAGCCAAGTTGCATTATAATGGCTTCAGCTGTGGTTTATCTTTGACTTCAACTTAGGCCATAAAAATCATTTACATAATTAATTACACAATTAATTATTCCAGATTTATTTAGAAACGGCAGCAAAATCCATTTCCTGATAGGCAACAAGGTGACTTTCTCAGTACTCATGTTTATTGTTTCCATTAACTTGCCTGAGTAGTTTCAGATCACATTTACAATTGTCCTCATTTCTAAATGGTAAGCATGTCTTTTTTCTGTTGTCTTGAATTCTAAAGATATAGAAACCATTCTTAACTTCAAAAATAATCCTAGGAAAATTCTAGGCATTTTCATTTTTTTCACAAGAAAAAAATATATTTCATTGTTTAAAATATATATCATATAAACACTATTCTCAAAACATGCTTAACTTGGCCACTGAAAAGGGAGATTTAGCCTGCTATGGGAGTACATTCGACCTAGCATAAAACAGATTCAGTCTTGCTTAAAGTTAGTTAATTCATTGTGTTATACAAATACCAAATACCAACCTACTATTCTGTATGGACTATCTAGTCCTGCAAGAAAAGGTTCTTGAAAGTAAAAGCCAAAAAGCAAATATCTCCTTATTTATTTTTATTTACATCCCACATTTATTCTTTTCATAAATAATACATATAATGCTTATTCTTCCTTCTATTTTTCCCCACAACAACCCTGTGAGGTAAAGTGAACAAATAGAGAGAGTACGTGGTTGGCCCATTTTTCATGTCTGATTTTTCTTTTTTCTTTTTTTTAAAATTTTTTTAAAACTTTTATTAATTTAAGAAATCACATAATACATTTATAAATGCAAGTCAAACAATTTACAACAAGCATCATCTTAATAACATCTACCTATAATATCTAAATTGTTACAATATCAATATCCTATATTCTTCAATATACAATATTTCTCTCGCACAAAATTGGAAACAAGAAGAGGTCCCGACTCAAGAGAAATTAATATCCAAAATTATGGAATGCGCTGAGATGGATAGACTTACCAAGGAGATCCAAGGAAAGGAAGAATCTGAATATTATCTGGTCTGGCAAAAATGGTATAAATGATTAAAGGGAAGTGGGGAAAAAAGAGAAGAAGAAAGAAAGAAAAATTAAATAAAAGAAAAGATATCAATAGAGTAAAATAAATTTTTACATCAAATGAAATTTAAGAAAGAGACTGATTTTTCATGTCTAAGGAGGAACTAGAACTCACTGCCTCCTGGTTTCTAGCCTGGTGACTTAACTACTAGATCAAACTGTCTCACAGTGAAGCTGTTGGGACGGAATTAGAGATGCAATGAAGCCTCGCTACTCTTTTTCTGGATTAAGGAATCATGAGATGGATACTAAGCACTTTCCTGGTAAAAGTGGATGAAGGTTCTATTCTCCGAAAAGTGATAAAGCAGATTTTATCAGGTTATCAACCCGGCTTGCTAAATGTTTGATGAGAATATAGCCACAGAGTTGAGGGATGATTAATAAATACATTGAATCAATAAGAGCTTCCAAGCTTAATGAAGTTTTCTACGCACATACAAGGTAGCAGTGCATCAGCATATCAATAATCCAGCAAGCAGCATCACACGCATGGGTAAGCTTCATATGGAATTAAAAGGAATTGCAAATTATCACGCTTAAAACAGAGTACTAAATCATTCAGAATTAATTCTTCTGATACAGCAATCATTTTGTTCTTCCTCTTTGCCCCCAACCTACTTATTCTGAAGGAATTAAAACTAGAGATGTTTTTAAATGGGGTATAGATTTTATTAATGGGCTCCATCCCTCCCACCCCAATACTTGTCCAAGTATTATAAATGTTTTTAAGAAGAATCCTTGTTATAAAAAATGATAAGGAGAAATAAAAGATAAGTCATGTTGGTTGGTGCTCTGTTTAAAACCAATTACCATAAGCTGCAGAATACAGGTAGCCTTGACTCATGACCATTCATTTAGTGACTGCTTAAAGTTACCACAGTGCTGAGAAAAGTAACTTATGACCAATCCTTGCAGTTATGAGTGTCACAACATTTCCACAGTGGTTAGAATGCAGTGCTGCAGGTTACTTCTGCTGGCTGCAGGCGGCCTGCAATTTGGCAGTTCTGGTCTCAGAATTTCCCATTTTCTTCTATTGAGGAGACATGACAGAAAAAGAAATCTGAAGGAAATGTGTCCCAAATGATGCCCATTTTTTTTTAACCTTTCAAGGTAACCCATTCTGCTTTTAAAAATGGAGATGGAGCCAGAGATCTTTGCTGATGTATGTTATTTGCAACCATTAATTATTTTCTGTAGAGATATGAAAGGTAGTAATCTGCCTTCAAGGATTAACGTAAGGATTTTTAAAAATCTGCTTTTGAATCACATTTTATATAATATTTTACTCAGTGTGACAAATACGATCAACATATGCCCATTATGTTAGCCCTTCTAGTCTTCCTAGCTAAACAAACTGCAGAGGTGGAACTGGAAACAGTAAAGGAAAAAAGGCAAAAAATAAGAATAAAAAATAATATAGTTTATACTGATACCATTCCCTATCCCTCTCGACAAGCTTTATCCATGGAAATGATTCTTGCTTCTTCTATGTCCACATACTATTTCAATATTTTCTTACCTTTTTTAGTTCTTACGCCTCTCTTTTTGAGGATTTCATTAGTTCCATCCAGTACCAACTTTCTCTTCTGTGTCTTCTCACCCTCTCCATTAATTTTTCATGTATGTTTTTAAGAGCCACAGTGGCACAGTGGTTAGAATGCAGTACTGCAGGCTACTTCTGTTGACTGCCTGCTGCCTGCAATTTGGCAGTTGAAATATCACAGGCTCAAGGTTGACTCAGCCTTCCATCCTTCCGAGGTGGTAAAATAAGGACCCAGCTTGTTAGGGACAATATGCTGACTGTAAACTGCTTAGACAGGGCTGTAAAGCACTATGAAGCAGTATATAAGTGCTATTGCTATCTCCACAGCCAAGTGATTGCAATTCAGGTGCTTGGGAATAGGCCTGTATTCACAATGGTCAAAGCCATCCCGAAGTCAAGTGATTCCCATTTATAACCTTCCTAGACAGCTTCCAAATAAGCAAAGTCAATGGGGAACACCAAATTTGATTAACACAACAAAAAAGATTGTAAAATCAGGAGCAACTCACTTAGCAGCCACCTTTCTTAGTTATAGACATCCATCAGTACCAGTCTATCACTTGTGGTAATTATGGTAATAAGCTGAGAACTACCCATATTGTTGCTGCTACAAAATCCATAGAATCAAGCTTGACTCCTGATGACTTCATAAACATGTCTATGAATATTCTTATCCCAGAAAACATTTGTCATTGTTGTCTCCAAGAATATTTTTAGACCTTCAGACTAGGCTCAAACCTTGGTATTTCCGAATTCCAATCCAAATATTAATTAGATCTGACCCTGCTTAGCTTCCATATCCAGAAAATGTCAGCCATATACTACTGCCTGCTGAGATTGCTGTAGATATGGATTAATGTATTTTTTTTTTTCTGGACAGATTACTTGTGCTTATTTTTATTTCTTATTCCATTCTTTTCCATTTCATTTCATTTTCTGCATTAATTTGTGATTTTAAAAAGAGCCTCTCAATATAGCATTTCAGTTCATGGTGTTCTGTATAAAAACTTATAAAGATTGCCACCTCTAGCCTGAAGAGGTTCTCCTGACTACTAATGTGTACTAATGTTCTTCAGCTTGAGATCACAGATCCACCTGAATCTTTCATATATGCATACAACTCCATTATAAAGATAAGCCATTTTGAAAACATGGATTCCGTGTTAATCAGTATTTGAAATTGCACTACAGGGATTGGAGCAAAGGTTCAAGATTCTAAATGAAATGCATTAGTTTCTTGATTCGCAATGTTCAATCAAGACAGAACAGAAACAGTTTTAGGTCTAAAGGAACAAAGAGCATAAAGGACAATATATACTGGCAGTACAGTGGAAAAATCAACAGCTCAGAGCCGTGTTTCTCAACCTTGTCCACTTTTAAGATGTATGGACTTCTCCTTCTGGCTGGGGAATTCTAGAAATTGAAATTCTACCCAAGTGGCTAAGTTTGAGAAATACTGACCTACAGGTATAACAAATGAATAGAAAAACATTATTGCAACAATGTAAATTTTAAAAATCAGCATAAGAATGGCATAAGAACCCAAGCTAAGCAGCTAATAAAAGCTAGAAGAATGCAATTTGTTCAATGCTATCACACCTTCTGCTGCCTGCTACTATTAAATATGTCCAGCCCAATTAATTCAATGTATCCTAAACTGCCTATGTTGTTCTAATAAAATATCACTTTACTATTAAGGCCAAATAAATTCATAACTGTTTGATAAGTGTCACTTGAACAGGAGGTCCATGGACTGTGTAGCCTGGTACACTTTTGTCTTCTGTTGTGTCACTATAGCACTTGTTACACAAATATGCAGGGAGACAGCTATTGCAGACTGCTTATCAATTGAACAAAAGGGTTTATGGAAGATTCTTCCAGGATTAAAAGTGGATAACAGTTAGCAAAAGATGGCAATTGAATTGAGGCTTTCAGTTGATGTAATAAACCTCAAAGGAGGTGGAGGCAAGATGGTACAAGTCAGCAAAACCCACAAATGTAATTACTGTCAAGTAATTGCAAGAAGAACCATGCATTCTTTCCACTATACTGGAAAAGAGAAAGTTCATAGCCTTAAACTATTTATGGCAAGTAATAGACTTTTCATTAGGTCTGAGAAATGAAATAGGTATCTTCAGTCTTTTCAAAACAATCAAAGGAACAGAAATACAGAACTCAAATATTAGTAGGGAAGGACTATGAAATAGATGATTCTTTTCTTATTCCTACACAAAACATTTAGCATTGGTAACTAAAATTAAAGAAGAAAATGCCATGGTCAAAAACAAAACAAATATTACTTTCCCCTTTCTCCTCTTCTTGTTTACTTTTTGAAGGCTACAACAATGCAGTAGGAATGACTTGATATATTTTCTAAAGTCAACAGACTTTTGTTCCGTTCAGTTCTGTTTTCAGTTTTCATCAAAAGGGAGAATAACAAGGATGCCACAAGTAGTAGAGAGGGTCGCTCTAGTCCAGAGGTGTCAAACTCACAGCATCACAGCATCATCATGTGACGTATTGGCACTTTTTTCTCCTTTGCTAAACTGGGCGTGGCTAGCGCATGATGCATCTGGCCTGCGGGCCAGGAATTTGACAGCCCTGCTCTAGTCTATTAAGCAAATAAAATAAGTTTTAATTTAACCAGATCTCCACTAGAGAACTAAAATTTAAGAATGATTTTGAGGTCCCTGAGATCCCAGTAAAAAGCAAAGATATTGTCACTACAGTAGCCCTTGCTCAATAACTGGTCACTTAGCAACTGTCCAAAATTACAGTAGACTTCCCAATAGCTTACTTATGGCTCATTTGACTGAAGTTTTTGGTGTATTCTGCCAATTTCTGGTGTTTGATTCCAGTTTCCAGAAAAAAAGCCAATTATTAGACAAAACAGGTTTGCTTAACAACCACCATGTTCATGTGGTGACCCACTTATTGACTGCCATAATATACACCGTAATTTTGGGTTCGGTTATGATTATAATTCAAGGACTACTTGTTCCCTGGCAACACTACAGATAGGATTTGGTTCAGTCAAAGGAAATGGATCCTAAAGATCTAACATCCCACACATAGCATATTGTTTGATAGATTACTTCTTCTCTACTTGTAAATATGGATTTGACTATTTTTTTTTCTGATTTCCATGTTTAAATTAGGATTTTTGTTTTCAGAGATGGTGTCTCAGACTATATTCCATTTTCTTTCTAGAGATGCAATTAATCACCCCTCAAACATTTAAATTAAGGAAACATGAACAAAAATTCGGGGAAAAAGTAGGGTTGCTTTTCATTTTCTTTTTAACAAGTAGGGGATAACAGAATCTTAAACAATTGGGAAAGAGAAATGAAAAATTTTCCTGGAAAAAAATATATATAAAAAGATCTGGGTGTCTTTCCATCTTAAAAAAAGATAGGCCTTCAATATCAGAGCTTGTTATGAAGGGAACCCTTTCTAAGGAAATGGAACTGTTGTGTTGGCTGAAGAACTGGAAGAACATTCATTTTGCCATTTTGATTCATAATTTGAAGATTCAGGCAGACCTTGAAACTGTGTAGAAGAAAATCTTTTAAAAATATATGATCTTTCCCAGATATTCACAATTGGACACATCGTCCTGGCTCCCAAATGATGCCCTCCCTTTTTTTTTTTAATCTTTCAAGGTAACCCATTCTGCTTTTAAAAGTGGAGCTGGAGCCAGAGATTTTTGCTGATGTATGTTATTTGCAACCATTAATTATTTTCTGTAGAGATATGAAAGGTAGTAATCTGCCTTCAAAGATTAACGTAAGGATTTTTTTTAAAAAATCTGCTTTTGAATCACATTTTATATAATACGTTACTCAATGTGACAAATACGATCAGCATATATGCCCATCACGTTATCCCTTCTAGTCTTCCCTGCTAAACAAACTGCAGAGGTGGAACTGGAAACAATAAAGGAAAAAAGGCATAAAATAAGAAGAAAAAATAAAACTTAATGTAATTTACACTGATACCATTCACTATGCCTCTCTATAAGCTTTATCCATGGAAATTATTCTTGCTTCTTCTATGTCCACATACCATTTCAGATATTTTCTTATGTTCTTTTTAGTTCTTACTCCTCTCTTTTTGAGGATTTCATCAATTCCATTCAGCACAACTTTCTCTTCTGTTTCCTCTCACCCTCTCCATTAATTCTTCATGTATGTATTTTGAGAGTCAGTTCTCCTTTGTTTTCTGACAACCGCAGTACAGTATATATCTTTCATACTGGTTACTCATTTTGATATTCAGTTCACATTTTCTCAACACCCATTCATTCTTGACCCTATCTCTTCTTGTTTAATTTCAGGGAGACCTGAGAGAAGATGTTAGGCATAGATCATCATGGAGAGAATCTATCTATGTGGTCTGTAGGACTCGAAAATAACTTGATGGCACATAATCTGTCATATCCACCAATTTGGTGCTGTACTGATACTCAGATCAATATAGATGTAACATAAAGGATGAGTGATTACAAACATAGAAAGTTAACAGGCAGGATACAAATCTAGTAAATAAATAAAAATTCCTCCCTCCCAGCAAGATCAGTGAATGGCCAGCAGCATCCCATAAGAACTCAGATAAGAACCAGACAAGGCTAGGCCCAAATTATAGAGGCAATATACTATATATGAAACACTTTTGAATACTTGAAGTTCAGTGGACAAATGCGAACCAGATGACAGTGGTTTGGGAGGGGGGAGAGATTAGTGACCCAGCAGTAGCAGAGTTTGCAAAAGATAAATTTGGAGAAATGATTTGCAGTTATGAAATTGGATGTCCTTCAAAAAAAGCATAATAAAGAAATGGAAGGCATCCTAATGAGAAAGCTGCAGGTACAAAGAGAAAAAGCAGCATCCCAAGACCTTATAATTACCAAGTTTGACAACATGCTCCTTTAGTCTCTTTCCCTTCCATATAGAAAGATGGTCCTCTTTTGCTGTTTCCTTTATTCTTCTGATTGCCTATATTTATCATTCAAGAATGGCTGCCAAAAATACTCTCCTCCCCCCCGTCCTCCTCCCGCCACCGCCACTTTAAAAAAGAAAGAGAGAGAAATGGCCAAGAAACTTAGAATTGTTTAGTTTCATTCATCATTTATTTGTTTGGAAGAAGGAAGGGAGAAAGAAAATTGCATTTGTCCTGTCTTATAACTATGAAAACTGGCAGATTCATAATACATAATCACATGGGTAGCACTCCAAAATACAGTGCCAGTAAACACCATGCAAATTGTTTGTATGTGTGAAGGTTTTATTGCAGCTCCTGAACATTTGTGTCATAACAATTAGGATTTTTGGAGAATTGTTCAAAAATGAGGTAAAAATAGAGTATTATAATGAGTTGCTTTGTTTAGCTAGTATTCTTTATCACAGGAACTTGTCCCAGTTTCCCAAGAAGGAATAGGTATTGTAATGTAGGTACTTTAATTCTTGAGCAAAATGAAATACATCTCAACTGCAATTACTTATTGTTTCATTTATGTCTTGGTTAAAGAAAATATTTGCTTCTATTTATATTAAGGAAAGGATGAAAATAGTTTAGCTTTTTTTTTTAAAGTGACCTAAGCCCCAATTCCAAAGCCTATGTCTATAACTTGGTACCTAATTAAATGACTCTTTAAGTTAAATTCTGCTCTCTAAAAAAACTGTAATGCATTCATATCTTTAAAATGTGTGTGGCGGGGGGAAATGTGAAATTTCCAGTAGCAGGTTTTTTTTCTTTAAAAAAAAATCTATCACCAATATAGAACAGTGTTTCTCAATTCTGAAAGATTTAAGATTTGTGGACTTCAACTCCCAAAATTCCCAAACCAGCATGCTGACTGTGGAATTATGGGAGTTGAAGCCCACGTTCTTAAAATTCTCAAGGTTGATTTAAACACTGATACAGAATATAATCTAGAAAATGTCTGTGTGCACTTTGAACATTTTCAGCCCAAGGGTGCACTTTGTCTTTGTGTTCTGCCAAAAGGGTTGATGGCATAACTAATGACTTGACAACATCATTAGAATACAGATGGAATTACAATGAGGGGAAAAAACCATATTCATGTATACTGGATATTTCAGAGAACATTCTAGAAGGCTTCAGTCGTACAATTTCACCCACCACCTTGACTTCTTTGAACACTTTGGACACCTCTAGTTACAATATTCTACAATATTGACTTCCGGTTTGCTGCTTGTCCCCGCCGGACGCTCCTTCGGGATCGTCGAACCCACTGCCTGTAAGAGCCGCCTTTATAGCGGCTGGGGTGGGTAGAGTCCTCTGCCTAATCCCAAAAGTTTTTTATTTACTTTTGGGACGGAGCGGAAGAGACTCCCCGTATCCCCAGCTGATGCTCCGGGCTCTGGGAGATCTCTGCTACATGCAGAGCTAGGTGGCAAAAGCAAGCCTAATTTAATAAATCTGTTAAATTAATTAAAGAAGACGTGAGCTGGACCTCTGATCCTGAAGCGCAAGTATTCCTCTTATTTTAGAAAAGTTACTGAAGTTGTTTAAGAAGTGAAAGGAAAAAAGATTTTTAAAATGGCAACTGCTGCTGCGGCTTGAAGAGAGGCTGAAAGGGAAAGTCCTTCCATTTTCTATTACAAAGTAGCAGAATGAATACTTCTGGCTGTAATTGAAGGCAAAACCTCACTCTCACTCTTGTTTTTTTTCTTGTTATTTCCTGGGGATCTGATATTGATCTTGGTTGGAAACAAGCTTTTTTTTCTCTTTTCCAGTAAATCTTGTCTGTGTGGAAAATGGCACTGAGACTTATACAGTTAGACAAACAGGCAGTGGGGGGGGGATTCCCCCATTAACAAATTACATGAACAAGTTCTAACTCTTCAGTCTCAGAAACCTGATTTTAATATAATAGAATTTCTCCTTGAAGAGATTGTAAGAAGGGATGAGATTGTGAACCAGCAACTTGAAAAATTTAAGCAGGAAATTAAAGAAATTGGTGAATTGGTGAAATCAAAGTTTGATTTTTTGGATCGAAAGATTTTAAAAACAGCTAACGGTTTATCAGACTTTCTGATTCAGTTGGATGCAAATACTAAACTATTAGAGTCTAAAATGAAAGAAACTGAGGAGAATTTGGATGACAAGATCCAAAAAATTAAAAAGGATTTGGTAAATACTCAGGATAATAGTTCAGAAGACAAACCTAAAATGGAGGTTGATCAAAAGACTGGTAATGAAGAAAATGTACAACAGAGGATTGAAAGAGAAGTTTTAATGATCCAATATAATTTTACAGAATATGCAATTAGACTGAGAGGTCTGCAGGAAAATAATAGAGATGATTTAAGGAAAATATCTTCTGAAATTCTGGCTGGGATTTTAAAGGTTCAACCTGATGAAGTGTTTTGCAGGATTGACAGAATTTATAGAATAAACTCCTGGTTGGCAAAGCAAAGGCAATTGCCTAGAGATGTGGTGATTTATTTTACAGATAAAGAAATTAGGAATAATATTGTGCAGAACTCTTTTAATTCTACCTTGCAATTTCATGGAAGAAAGATTTGGATTTTTAAGAAGCTCCCGCTTAAGATATTAATGGAGAGGAAGAAATTTGGTTTTCTAGTGACTGAGTTAAAAAAAAGAAATATCCTATTTAGGTGGGATGTCCCAGTTGGTTTAATATTGAGACACCAAGGAGTAAGATACCAATTGAACACTGTTGAAAAAGCAGAATTTTATCAAAAAATTTTAAAAATGAATTTAACATCTTTAGGCACAATACAGGACAAGCAAAAGGAGTTGGAAACAAAGGGAAAATGTCAAATTACAGAGGCTGTGGTAGATAAATTGTCTTCGGACTCCCTGGATACCCCAGCTGGACTGTTTATAAATATGAGAGCAGTGTCATCCGACCCCAATGTGATGAATCATCAAGTTACAGACAAGTGCGTAATCCAACCAGTTGATATACAAGTGATGGAAAAGAAATACGAGATAACAAAACAAAACCAACAAGATCAACTTATAAAGCAGAATGAAAATCGATCAGTTGATACACAATTTGTAGGAAGGAAACCAGGATGGAAATTCAACCCGCAAAAGAAAAGGAAAAGAAATAGATCTCATAGAAATAGTAGTTTCTAAACCAAGCAACAGTGAAGCCAGGGACTTTAAAAAATGAATGAATATGTGAAAAGATAGTGGAGGCGAACTACTGTTTAATATTATCTTGAGGATAGTGGCAGATCTCTGCAATGCCGTGATTTTGGGATGTGAAAAGAGCCTTACATTGTTGGATTTGAATTATCTACTTTGGATTTCTTTTACTGGTAAATATATTATAACTATTTCGAGTTACAAGGCAAGAGAGTCACGCTGGGGCACGCAGAAGATCTGGATGTTACCCATTAGGATGATGGGAATTAATAATCCTGATGAAAACCACAATTACAACTATATGGATATAATTATAATGTCACTCGGGTGGTTGTTTTTACTTTTATATATATATGAGGATATCTACTACTGATGGGGGCAGAAGATGATTGAAGATCTTGAACAAACTGTTGCACCAGCATGTTATTTTACCCTATTATGGATGATGGATTTAACAATCCAGTGGAAAGACATCAAAGAAGATATTATATGGATTATAAATTTAAAGTTATTGTCTTTTTTCTTTTTATAAAATGAAATGCATATATAGATATATGTATATTTTAGTAGAGTGGGCAGTGGATTATATTTAGAATTGTATTGTATGGTAATTTTGCAGGAAATTGGGTTGAAATAGGTTAGTTTACTGATTGATTAGTTTAAGAAAAAGGATTTTTAAGTCATATATTTAGGGGAGTGGAGGAATTGGATAGAACTGAATAAATGTTAAATTTGGATGTAGGGAGAAGGCTGCTTTGAAATGTTATATTAATATATATAAAAGATTAAATGTTATGTTGTTGTAATAATATACTATAAATTTGGGGGAGGAGAAAAAGGGCAGATTATTGCGAAAATGGGAGTTATAAGAATATTATGCTAAGGGTCAGTATTTTGAGGAGGGAGTAAGGGTATGGTAAAATATTATGGAATTAGTTATGAATTAGCTTATTGTTGTGAAGAAGTCACGGGGGAATGGGTGGTGAGGGGGGGGTTAGGGAAGAGGGGGGGAAAAGGGGGGAAAAACTTGTATTTGAAAACTTTTTCAATAAAAAAAATATTCTACAATATTCTACTATAGAAGAAATAACTGATGAGTAGGAACACTAAGTTGCATAGATGGATCTTTTCCTATTGCTACATTTTAGGATTACATTGCCATGGTTTCCTCAGCACTTGATCAGTGGTTACTGTTGTGTATGTAGATTTTGGGCGGGCAGTTTTGAATTAACTGACCATCAGCTGATTGGCTGACCACCACAGCTACAAAGTATATAAAGGGAGCTGTTTCCCCTGGTCAGTCGCTGGGTTCTCACCCTACAATAAAGAGCTTTTGTCATTCACTGCCTGGCTTGCTGAGTCCTCATTCATCCAACGTAACATTGGCGACAAAGGATGGGATCTTGAGACCAGAAGCCACGGAAAAAGCTGAAGCCACGAGCCTACGAGAGAGCTGCAAACCCAAATCCAGCCAGGCAAGTGAGCGGAGTACTTGGAGAATCTACCAACGATGACTGCCTACGTACTGCCAGCACCTTTCAACCCTGCGGAAGAGAAGTTGGGATCCTACATGTCCCACTTTGAATGCTTCCTGGTGGCCAGCAACCTACAGAGGCTACCCGACATATGGAAGAAAGCCCTGTTCCTGAGCCATTGTGAACCCAAGGTGTTTGATATGGCCAAGGCCCTGTTGGAACCAAACTCGGTCCACACCATCTCGTGGCAAACACTTCAGACACTGCTGAAGGACCACTATGCCCCAATGCCATCGAAGTACGTGCAGCGTTTCGACTTCCGGCAACGGCTGCAACATGAGGGAGAATCGATCAGCGAGTACATCACTGCCCTGCACAAGGCCACAAACCAGTGCGAGTACCGAGACCTCGATGACATGCTGCTAGAGCAACTAATCTGTGGAGTGAGAGATATTCGCTTGCAGAGAAGGTTGCTCACAAAGACAAATCTCACGCTACACATCGCACTGGATGAGGCGAGGGCTCACGAATTTTCCTCCAAGGCAGCTGAGAGACTACAAGGGTCAGCGCAGAGCAGAACAGCACAGAAGTCAGCCCCGGTTCACCAGGAAACCGTAGGCATGGGGAGCAAGGAAGAGTCGGACGAGGAGGTCTGCTGGACCGAAGAATACCGGCAGGACTGGCAAGGCCATCATGGGGAAGTGCCAGCACTGCCAGGAGTCTAAGCCAGACCCCCCCACAGCACCGACCAGGGAATGGGAACGGCCCCAGGGTCCCTGGTCCAGGATCCATATAGACTTCGCTGGCCCATTCCATGGGCAGGTATTCATGGTCGTCGTGGATGCTTTCTCAAAGTGGTTGGAGATCAGACTCATGAAAACCACTACCACCGATGCCGTCATTAGAGAGCTAAGGCAATTGTTCGCCACCCATGGCCTACTGGACACCTTAGTCTCAGACAACGGGCCCCAGTTCACGGCCACACAGTTTGAGGGGTACCTAGCAGAGTTGGGGATCAGACATGTACTATCAGCCCCGTTTCATCCAGCTAGCAATGGATTGGCGGAGAGATTTGTGAGAATGGCTAAGGAAGCCATCTCATGCCTAGGCCCAGGGGACTGGCAGGAACGGATAGACAAATTCTTAACGGCCCAACCCGCCACACCATGCACTGCCACAGGCAGAAGCCCAGCGGAACACTTAATGGGGAGAAAGCTCCAGGAGTCCTAGACAGGCTACACCCCAGTTATTCCCCTGATAACTTCAGAGAAGCAGAGAAAAGGCTTAGGGAGTTTACAGTAGGGACACCAGTGTTCACTAGAAATTACGGGAACGGGCCCCTCTGGGAAACTGGAACAATCACGGAGGTCACCGGGCCCAAGTCTTATAGGGTAGACATGGGAGATGGGAGGATTTGGCGGCGGCACATTGACCAATTACGGAAGCGTTTAACCGCCGACACAGAACACACCATTGACGATCCGGTCCCTAACTACCAACCGAACTCCAGACCTAACTCAAATCCGAGTCAAGTGGAGAACTTAGCAGTCAGCCCCAAGATCCAGCGCCGCCCCATTGCAGAAGATCAGTCAGCCGAAGAAGTCACTGCCCACAACGAATTCTCGGAAGTTCCATTGGTGGAGCAGGGAGAAACAGGGAGTCCCTCTGACCTGCTTGATGCCACACCTCTGACTGAACTGCGCAGGTCAAATAGGGTGCGGACATGCCCTGGTCACCTAAAAGACTACATATGCTAATGTCCACCCCAAGTGACTTCTGGGAGGGGAGGAGTGTTGTGTATGTAGATTTTGGGTAGGCAGTTTTGAATTAACTTACTGTCAGCTGATTGGCTGACCACCACAGCTGCAAGGTATATAAAGGGAGCTGGGTTCTCACCCTACAATAAAGAGCTGTTGTCACTCACTGCCTGGCTTGCTGAGTCCTCATTCACCCAACCTAACAGTTACACTTTAAGATACTGGTTATATCTCCAGTATTTGGAATCATCTAAATAATAGGTTTTAAAGCATGAGATTAGCAGAAACAATGAAAAAGAAGTATACACTTCATCTGCAATCATGATTGTTGATATATGTTGTTTATCAGTACTTAAAATAAGATTTGGGGAGAGTGTTGTTTTTATTTGTTTTTTATTTTGTTTTTTGATAAACGAACAAGGAAGAAGACATGTTTTGAGCAACATGGCTAAGATTTTTGGATTTATACACGCACACGCACACACATAAATATATATTGTCTATCACAAGTATATACTGTCTATTTTCAAAGGAAAAAAGGGGGTTGGTAATTATGTATATACTCTGTGTGTGTGTGTGTGTATACACACACACATACACACACACACATACATATATAATTACCAACCCCCTTTTTTCCTTTCCCCCTTTTTTAAATAATTGCTAATCCTAACAAATTCTGAGGTTGTATTGATCAGATAGATAGATGATAGATTATAGACTATAGATAATAGATGATGGATGGATGGATGGATGGATGGATGGATGGATGGATGGACGGACAGACAGACAAGATACAGATAGATATACAGACAGATAAACAGGCAGACAAATAAACAGACAGATAGACAGACAGATACAGAGAGACAGAGAGACAGACAGACAGATAGTACAGGAAGACAGACAGACAGACAAAGACAGGCAGACAGACACAGGCAGACAGGCAGATAGACAGACAGCTAGATAAAGACAGACAGACAGATACATATAGACAGATAGACAGACAGATAAACAGACAGGCAGACATATAGACAGACAGATAAACAGACTGGCAAACAGATAGATAAAACACACATACAGTAGACACTGTATATTTCCATGTTTATTTTGTTGATTAGTTTAACATAAGACAACAAAAGATTTATTTATTTTTTTAAAAAAAGACCAGAGTTGAGAAAAGCAGCTTATTTTTTGCTAACTTCAAAGAAAAACATTATCAAACGAATCAGTTGTAAATTTCTAGGATTCTTTCCATGAAAGGGATGCTTCAGATTATGGGACAAAGAGAAATAAATGCTGACTACTGATGAGCTTGGGGAACATTTGCCCCTAGGAATGAAGAAAAGCAAGATGGCGATCTGTGCAAAACAAAGATCAGACATTGATTTTCAGACGCTGTGACATTTTCAACCATTTAACCTATTGCATCTCTCTACTCTGTGTGACATAAATAACATAGGTTATCAGTACAGAGACAGAGAAAGAGAAAGGAAAAGGAAGCACATGAGCCAATTTATAAGATTAGCTGATGTGACCAAACGAGGATCTCCTGAAGGGTTAGTGCTGCGTGGAGATCAATGAAAGAAGAGGCTTCTGTGTGTGCTAGAGAACTGGATTTGGGCTGATTCAGAGGGCAATCTATAAACATATAGGAGATAATTTGTTTACCTAATCAACATTTCCAAAGCTAAAATGCAAGCCAAAGCATAGTGATACTGAAATCTCTTCATGAATTTCTCAATTTGAAAATAATGCCTACAAAAAAAATGTACAAAATGTATACATTCAGAATGCCCATAAAAAAAGACCCATGTGGACTTTTGATTGTTAGATGGGTTGGTTAATTATAGGCCATCAAATCACTGTCAAGTCTTAGAGACTACATAGGTAGATTTTCTTTAGAATAAACTCTCCTTAATCTCATCTTTCATGTCTTCCAATGGTGGGCCCACTATCATTGTAACTGATTACTATAGGTCATCCTCTTTTTTTTTTAATCTTTGTATATTATATCCAAAATAGTATAATTTAAATCTGGTCTCTCTAGGTTGACTTTTTTCCCCCAATGATCCATTGTTTGTTTTCTTGGCTATCCACAATATTCTCAGGAATCTTCTCCAACACCATTCTTCAAAAGCATCAATATTCTTCCTATCCTGCTTATACAAAGTTCAAATTTTGATTCCTCGGAGTATTATAAGGAATACTTGCACAAGTCTCATCTTTGTAAGTATAAACACATCACAGCATCTGAATATCTTTTCCAAGGCCTATCAATTGCTAATCCGTGGTGTATTTCTTGATTGCTTGTTCCTTTACTATTACTCACGAGACACGATTAAGTTGCAGTTGAAGAATGAGTAAAGAAAGAGAAACAGAGCAAAGCCAATATTGACAGGTTTATCCATCATCAGTGATTTGCATGCTCCTAACATATAAAATTTCAAAATTACAAGTGCAGTGACTAGGGAACTGCGATAAATGAAATAGGTGAGGTTTGCAACATTTAATGTGTGTTGAATAATAAAAATAATAGGAACCATTATTCGATGCACTATGTCCTCTGTATGCAGAAAACTATGCATGTGACACACAACACCTGAAGAAACCATAAAGTGTCTGAAAGAAAGTGTGAAGAAAGAATGTTTAGAAACTAGAGAATCACACACATTAAAGTAAACATTATTTTAAAATGGCCAAAATTAGGATTGGGGGATGTGAAATAACATGATAAGGAAAATGCAGTTGGCATTAGTACTTTATAATTGCTAACCAAAATCAAGTCAACAGTCAAGCAAAACAACAGCAAGAGAATCAACTGTCTTGGGAATGCAAAGAGAGAGAGGAAGAGCAAGACAAGACAAGACAAGACAAGACAAGACAAGACAAGACAAGACAAGACAAGACAAGACAAGACAAACTTGAACTTGGAACTCTGCTCTATGGTAAAATACATCATTCATGGTAGAAACCTTAAGATCCTACAGCTTGGTATTTAATGATATGTTCCAAATTCCTCACCTAGCATGTCTGCGTTCCCACCCAGCACAAACTTCCTCCAAAGCCAATAGGTACTGCAGTTTCAAGGCATCAAAATATCCGTGATACCATTTTTGTAGACATCATTGCCAAATGAGGCAGTAAATTTGGTTTCAAAACAGTGGAGCAGAGTGGAGAAATGCCATTATGGGGCAGATATGTGCACAATGCTATGTTAAATGGTTGATCTAACTTGTAAGCCAATGAGGAACAAGAAGAAATCTTAAACAGTTACACAGCATCACGGAAACATGAAGATGACTTTTTGACATTTAATCTAGTTTTATTTTCTCTGTTTGTCAGAGGTTCTCAAAGTGCTCAATAAAGTTCCCATTATTATTGCATTATTTATTTATTTATTTATTTATTTATTTATTTATTTATTTATTGAATTTCTATACCGCCCTACTCCCGAAGGACTCAGGGCGGTGCACAGCCATGAAATAAAACACATAGATATACAAAATTTAAAATCGAATAAAATGAATTAAATAAATTTGGCTGAATTGATACCCATAATTTAAAATACCCATATTTTAAAATGCATTAAAAATTTAAAATTTACACTTAAAAGGGAGAAGATTTAGGCGAGGCCAGCTTGATGAAATAAAAGCATCTTCAGCTCGCGGCGGAAGGTGCACAGATCCAGAATCCTCCGTATCTCTGGGGGGAGCTCATTCCAGATTGTCGGTGCCCCCACAGAGAAGGCTCTCCCCGTAGGGGCCGACAGCCGATATTGTTTGGCCGACGGCACCTGGAGGAGCCCCTCTCTGTGGGAGCGTACTGGTCGGTGGGAGGCTATTGATGGTAGTAGGCGGTCCCGTAAGTAACCAGGTCCTAAGCCATGGAGCACTTTAAAGGTGGTAACCAGAACCTTGAAGCGCACCCGGAAGACCACCGGGAGCCAGTGCAGCTCGCGCAGGAGAGGTGTTACATGGGAGCTCCACGTTGCTCCCATAACCACCCGCGTGGCTGCACTCTGCACCAGTTGGAGCCTCCGGGTGCACCTCAAGGGGAGCCCCATGTAGAGAGCATTACAATAGTCCAGACGAGAGGTGACAAGGGCATGAGTGACTGTGCGTAACGAGTCCCGATCTAGAAAGGGACGCAACTGGCGAATCAGGCGAACCTGATGAAAAATCCTCCCGGTCACGGCCGTCAAGTGCTCTTCTAAAGACAGCCGTGAATCCAGGAGGATGCCCAAGTTACGAGCCCTTTCCGTGGGGGCCAATGATTCGCCCCCAATAGCCAGAGATGGCGCTAGCTGACTATATCGGGACATCAGAAACCACAGCCACTCGGTCTTGGATGGGTTGAGCCTGAGCCCGTTTCTCCCCATCCAGATCCGTACGGCCTCCAGGCACTGGGACATCACTTCAAGGGCATCGTTGGGGTGGTCCGGGGTGGAGATGTACAGCTGGGTGTCGTCAGCGTACAGATGGTACTTCACCCCAAAACCACGGATGATCTCGCCCAGCGGCTTTACATAAATGTTGAACAAAAGGGGTGAGAGAACCGATCCCTGCGGCACCCCACATATAAGGGGCCTCGGGGTCGATCTCTGCCCCCCTGTCAACACAGACTGCGACCGGTCAGAGAGAAAGGAGGAGAACCACCATAAAACGGTGCCTCCAACCCCCAACCCTTCCAGCCAGTGCAGCATGATACCATGGTCGATGGTATCAAAAGCCGCTGAGAGGTCTAACAGGACCAGGACAGAGGAACAAACCCTGTCCCGAGCCCTCCAGAGATCATCAACCAACGCGACCAATGCCGTATCCGTGCTGTACCCAGGCCTGAAGCCCGACTGGAACGGATCTAGATACGACGCTTCATCCAGGTACTGGGGAAGCTGTCGCGCAACCACACTCTCAACAACCTTCGCAACGAAGCAAAGGTTGGAGACTGGACGATAATTAGTCAATACTGCCGGGTCCAGGGAAGGCTTCTTGAGGAGGGGCCTTACCACCGCCTCTTTCAGGGCGGCAGGGAAGACACCCTCACCCAACGAAGCATTTATAATCCCCTGGAGCCAGCCTCGCAACACCTCCCGGGAAGCCAGCACTAACCAGGAGGGACACGGGTCCAACAAACATGTGGTCGCGTTCAATCTACCCAGAATCCTGTCTACGTCATCTGGGGTCACAGGATCAAACTCATCCCAGATAACAGTCTCAAGACCTGCCTCCGTTACCCTCGCTGGATCTATCCCGTCAGAGTCCAGACCTGCCCGAATCTGAGTGATTTTGTCATACAGATACTGAACAAAATCCTCGGCTCTTCCCTCCAAGGGGTCCTCCCGCGCTTCCTGGTGGAGCAGGGAGCGGGTCACCCTAAACAGGGCGGCCGGGCGATTATCTGATGACGCAATAAGAGCAGTAAAATGAGTACATTTTGCTGCTTTTATCGCCACTAGGTAACTCCTAATATGAGATCTTACCAGTGTTCGGTCAGATTCAGAAAGACTAGCCCTCCAACAGCTCTCTAGGCATCTTTTCCGGCGCTTCATCTCCCTCAGCTCCTCGGTAAACCAAGGAGCCAGGCGAGATCGGCGCTGGGTCAGAGGCTGCAAAGGCATGACTCGATCCAGGGCTCCAGCAACCGCCCTCTCCCAGGCGGCCACTAGGTCCCCAGACGAGGCGTGAGCCAGAACCTCCGGGATTGGCCCAAGCTCCATCTGGAACCTATCAGGTTCCATCAGGCGCCTGGGGCGGTACCATCTTACCGGTTCCGCCTCCCTGCAGCGGGGTGCCGCAGTTCGAAGGTCAAGGCGAAGGAGCGAGTGATCTGACCATGATAAGGGCTCGATGACTATATCCCCTATCTCGAGATCACTCAGCCACTGTCCAGAGACAAAAACCAAGTCCAGTGTGTTTCCCCCAGTGTGCGTAGGGCCATGAATTAGTTGGGTCAGGTCCATGGCCGTCATGGAAGCCACCTCAGACGCCTCACCCACGGATGGCAGGTTGAAATCCCCCATGACCATAAGTCTGGTGGTATCAACCGCCACCGCGGCAATAACGTTGAGTAGCTCGGGCAGGGCTGCCGCCACGTGGCAGGGAGCCAGGTACGTGATCAGCAAACCCATCTGAACCCCATGGCCCCACTTCACAAGGAGGGACTCACAACCAGCTGTCTGAGGTACAGTGGTCTCCCTCAGCCTAAGGCCTTCTCTAATAATAACCGCTACTCCCCCGCCCCTCCCCTGTGATCTTGGCTGATGGAATGCATGGAAACCTGGTGGGCACATTTCTACCAGAGGGACCCCTCCCTCTGGGCCCAACCAGGTGTCCATAATACCCGCCAGGTCCACTCCCCCCTCGTAAACAAGATCACAGATGAGGGGGGCTTTATTTACTACGGACCTGGCGTTGCACAACATCAGACGAAGGCCCGGGCCCTGAAGGTCTGTACTACCGGAGAACAGGTGGAGCCTTGGGGGCCGGAGCACTCTACCGCTTGAAGACAGCGGGTGCGTGCTCCCTTAACATGATATGGCCCCCTGCTCCCGCCATATCTACCTCTCCCACACACAGTACCGATGGTAAAAACACAGTCTGGACCAGCTCGACCCCCTCCGGATCCCCCACCACCCCCGCTGAACGTCCTGGCCAAGCCCGACTCTCCCCCTAGTGGGTTATCCCCCAAACCCACAACCCTAATTCCAATCCCACCCCCCTCCCCCATCCCAGAACCTCTTAAACGTTTAGACAAGGACAATTTTAAAAAACCCCGCAGCCCCCTCTTTGCGGCATGCCACCTCTCGGGACTCCAGAGCCCATCATCGAGGTAGGCCCTTGATAGAATGGAGGGCCAAGCCTGCGAGAGGGGGGAGTCTCGCAGACCAAGAAGCTCCGCTGTTGAGTACATTGATCATAATGGGTGACACGACCATATCCTGAGGGTGTATATAACGGACCAAGGAGAAGACAAAGGAATGAGGGATCTCAGAGACATATTTGCAGGACCAAGTCCCCTGTCCCCTCACAACAGAGGACATAGTCCAAAGCCAAGACGACCACAATTCCAAGGGGGAAATAGATCCAACCACCCTCTCACGGTGGTTAGGTCAGCTGGACAGCCCCCTCATGTGGTGAGGTGGTAGCAATGAACCGATGCATATAGCCAGCGTCCGGGGGTCAGGTCCAAAAATCGCCGTCTCACGGCGGTTTGTCCGGTGTTAAAGACCGATGGTAAAGTCCCCTCGCTGTTAAAGTCCCCTCGCTGGTAAAGTGCATATATATAGAAAGCGTCCCGGTTCAGCCCCCAGGGGCTCTGACACCTGGCCCCCCTCTCACGGTGGTCAGGAAAATGTCTAGCCCCCTCAGCCAACGGGATGCAGCCATGTACCGGTCTCCCATTCAGGTGGAAATAGTCCTCTCCAGAGTCAGGGGGGTTCAGAATAGTAATAGAGCATAGCGCCAATGAGTCCCACAGGCTGACAGTTGGTCCAGGTGGGCCCAGTTCTAAAGGGGAACGCTGGAGGAGAGAGAAATGGGGCAGAAATGGGGCAGTTTTCTCAAGCCCCCAGCCCCCCACACAACCACAAATTGAGGCCTCCCAAGGCCCAGAAGATCACTCCGGGTCTTTTCCGCCCCAACCGTGGTTGCAGGTCTCCCAGTCCTGTTGGTTTGTTGCCCCCCCAGCTCTTTTTCCAAGGAGTCCCCAGCGCCATCTGACCGTCAGCTTGCCTCCACAGCAACCGCCATCGCCGCCGCCCCCACGCCATCGTCGCCAGTCCCCGAAAGAGCCTGGCAACGTCCCAGAGATCTTCAGGGGGTGCCCGACACATCTTGCAACCCTTCGGGCAACCCCCCCGGGCTTAAAAACTTGCCGTGCAGTGGGCGCCCCCGGCATAACGCCGCTCCAGTTAATTGATGGCCTCCAGCTGTTAGGAAACACTGCCGACGCTGCCGACGCCCAGCTGATCAGCCTGATGCTCCACACATCGCCCCTTCCTCTCTGCTCAGTCACGGAGGGAAAGAAAACCCTCTCTGTGCTGGCCAGGAGCTCCCCTGAAAACATTGCCAAAGGTTGAACCTGAGACTTTCTGAAGAAAAGCATAAAATCTATGTTGTGACTATGACCATTTTTCTACTTAATTTGAATGTCTTTTTATGTCTTCTAAGTCCACAAAGTTTGTAGACTTTACACAATTTTGCCAGCTGCTTCAGTTCACTCAGCTCTTATGTATATAAGTCCATGTACTTTTATTTTCGTTGTCCAGCCATCCATCCTTGCACCAATTTTTAAAAACAAAACAAGCAATGTCACTTATCAACCTTCATTTCACAAGGTTGCTGTTTTTTTTTTTAATTTAATGCCTCCCTTTTATACATGCTCCTAAATAGAAATCCACTAATTCCACTAGAATTCTAATATGAAATCTCATGGTACACTATTATAAGTACATTTTAATGACCTCTGAGAGGTTTTTATTCTAATTTCCCCAGTAGAGAAAAAAGAAAGATTCTGCACAATTTATTTGTGTATGGCCAATACACACTCAGCTGCTGGGAACATATTTTGTTGGTGTTTAGTGTGGACATTATTTTAGCAAAATTAATCATGATATCTTGTTTTGCACGTGACTATCATTGATTGAAGGCAGAGGGAGAAAACCCATGCATACCTTCATTAAAAGCCACAGTTACTGAATTGCATCAAATATATATATGCAATACTTGCAAAGCAAGCGTTTCTCCACTAGAGGGAGGTTATATGTACAATCTTTACATTTTGACTATGTACAGAAGAAGCTTACTTGAAACAGATCACAATTATTTCTTAAAGTGAGCTCTTAAAACTACAGTAAGTATGTTCAGGGTCAGTGCCAAATTTAAATGGGCAACATAGACCTACTTCTGGTTGCCCTATTGCTGCTTCACACATACCAACAAATTTCTGGTATGGATTGCTGGTTCTATGATCATTGTCTCAGGTGTCCACCACCACCTGGGTGTCCAATAATAAAGATTCTGGTCTCATCATTTGCTGTCGCATCAATCTGTACAGACTGCCCACTGCAATATTTCAGCTATTTGTTTGTTAGTTTGTTTGTTCAATTTATACATAGTTTATCTCACCTTTGTGACTTTGGGCAGTTTACAATTGAAAAAGAGTAGCAAAACAAAACAAACCCCCTTCAATACAAACTGTTAAAACAATTAAAAATAATTAAAAACCATACAGTGCAGACACTGGAAAAGCATAGACATTTAACAAGAGTACAGCCATTTCATAGGCTCCATTATATTATAACATCTACTCCATTGCAGTTCTATGGCTCCATAGTATGGTGATTTTATTATGGTTTTATCTTAATTTAATATACACTGCTCAAAAAAATAATGGGAACACAAGCAGAAGACATCCGAGATCTGAATGAATGAAATAGCCTTATTAAATACTTTGTTCGTTACATACAGTAGTTTTGTGTTCCCTTTAGTTGTTTGAGCAGTGTATAAACTACTGTATGTAACGAACAAAGTATTTAATAAGGCTATTTCATTCATTCAGATCTCGGATGTCTTCTGCTTGTGTTCCCATTATTTTTTTAAGCAGTATATTATTCCCTCATTGCATTGCATTGCATTGCATTGCATATATGTATATATGCTGACACTTGATTTAAACTAAATTTGTATATTACTTATTGCGTGACCCCTGTAGACACCATACAATCAATCAATCAATCAATCAGCAAGCAAGCAAGCTCCATGCTCCATGCCCTAATTCCCAGGGGAGATGGCAAAGCCAGTCTTCAGAAGGGCAGCAAAGTCAGACCCAGCCTGACCTTGAAAGGAATGATGTTCCATAGGGCAAATGGAGCAGCAGAAAAGCCCTTCCCTTTTGACCCCATCAGTTGACACTCGCTAATCGACAGAACCCATAAGACTCTTCTGCCAGCCTAATGGGATAGGTAGCTGTCACCAGGGAGAGGCAGCTCCTTAAATTTCACCCCGTGCTATGCAGAGCTTTATAGTTTATCACCAGCACCATGAATTGAACCCAGAAGCCAACTGGTAACGAATGTAGCTTGCAGAACAGAACTGTTATAGGTGCAGATCCAGAGGAGTATTATGATTGATGGTTGAGAGGTCAAGAAGAAAACAAATTGATGCGCTATCCTCATCCCCCGCCCATCAGAGGTCATCAAAAAGTATAACCTTATACTTGCGCCTTGACGGCGCAGCAGATTAAAGTACTGTTAAGTAACACCAGCTACCTGCAATTACTGCAAATTCAAATCTCACCAGGCTCAAGGTTGATTCAGCCTTCCATCCTTTTGAGGTAGGTAAAATGAGGACCTGGATTGTGGGGGCAATAAGCTGACCTTGTATAAAAAAGAACACCACTTGGGGGGGGCCGAAAGCCCTACTGAGCAGGTATATACAAAAGTATGAAGGCTATTGCTTAACGCATTGTAAGATGCCCTGAGTCTCCGGAGAAGGGCGGCATATAAATTGAACCAATAAACAAATAAATAAATAAAACTAATGCTGTGTTATCACACTGGATACCACCTTAGTTTTCAGTCTCTAAGACACTTTAAAAGAAATACTTTAACACAGCACACAATTCTCAATCATATCTAGAATGTATTCAAAAGATCCTTACATTCACAAGATTACTGTGAACACCTTCCTCTTTCTTTCTCAGAAAGCACCATCATAACCCACCCTTCAGTCTTTAGAAGCTTAATAGAAAAGCAACATTTTAACAGCCTTCCTAAAATTTGCCATGGTACATTCTCTTCTTAGGAGATGCAAAAGAGGAGAGCCATCCTATCAAATAATTAGTTTTGAATTTCTTCCTTGTTACCTCTCCATTTGCCCTCACTGCTAGATCATATAAAGATGGGCAAATTCCACCTAGACCAGAAAACACTCAGGCCTGAGGCTTAGAGGGTTTTATAATGAGCATCTTGAATTGTATCCAGAAAAAAAGACCTGACAGATGTAGCACCTCCCTCAACTGAGGAGTTATATGGATGAAACGACTCTCACAATCAGTTAAAAGGCTGAGAAAGGCAGAAGCAAGAGATTATTTTTTTTAAAAAAAATCCCTGTGAACAAATCTTGGTGCTGTTGCACCTCACAATCCCTGTATTTGGAGTTCAGCAACGTGCATGCCAGTGGTGGGATTCAAAATATTTTATTATCGGTTCTGTGGGCGTGGCTTGGTGGGCATGGCAGGGAAAGGATACTGTAAAATCTCCATTCCCTCCCCACTCCAGGGTAGATTACTGCAAAATCCCCATTCCCTCCCGATCAGCTGGGAGGCAGAAAATAGATGGGTTGGGGCCAGTCAGAGGTGGTATTTACCGGTTCTCCGAACTACTCAAAATTTCCGCTACCGGTTCTCCAGAACTGGTCAGAACCTGCTGAATACTACCTCTGGTGCATGCCATGTGTGAAGAGTGCTTTGTATGTGCTGCGATGGCTGACAATTCTCTTGAATCATCCAAGTACAGTTTCAGATTCTTAATCAATTTGTCCTTTGTCCTTCTAGTGTCTGCAGGACTTGCTGTAACTGCTGCCCAACCTGGCTGCATGTTGATTGACTAAAAGAGGTGTCTGCCTATTCAGCTTAAAATAGATTTTAGTTTTATGAAGGGCAGCTCTGTGAATGTTTTAAATAAGTAAATAAATGACATTTGCCTCAACTATGTTGAGCCCACTGGCTGAGGCAGGAGGACCAATGACCTTAATGACTGAGTAATAATTGAACAGTACCAGATATGAATCAAATTATATGGAAATTAAACTCAAATGAAAATGAAACATTTTAGTAATTAACATGTGGTGCCAATTTAATTCAATTAGCATTGCTGTGTGTATACAGGGTATCCATTTGGAATTCCATAGGCACAAATACCCTTTCCAAAGCTCATCTTTTAATGTAGAGTGCACATATCCTTGAGTCAAGGTAAGGAATAGAATAGAATAGAATAGAATAGAATAGAATAGAATAGAATAGAATAGAATAGAATAGAATAGAATAGAATAGAATAGAATAGAAGAGTTGGAAGGGACCTTGGAGGTCTTCTAGTCCAACCCATGCTCAGGCAGGAAACCCTATACCATTTTAGACAAATGGTTATTCAATTTCTTTTTAAAAAACTTCTAGTATTGCAGCATTCCCCACTTCTGGAAGCAAGTTGTTCCACTGATTAATTGTTCTAACTGTCAGGAAATTTATCCTTAGTTCTAGGTTGCTTCTCTCCTTGATTAATTTCCATCCATTGCTTCTTGTCCTGCCCTCAGGTGCTTTGGAGAATAGCTTGATTCCCTCTTCTTTGTGGCAACCTCTGAGATATTGGAACACTGCTATCCTGTCTTCCCTAGTCCTTCTTTTCATTAAATTACACATACCCAGTTCCTGCAGCCATTCTTCATATGTTTTAGTTTCCAGTTCAGTGGTGGAATTCAATTTTTTTTTACTACCGGTTCTATGGGCATGGCTTGGTGGGTGTGGCTTGGCTTGGTGGGCGTGGCTTGCTGGGCATGGCAGGGGAAGGATACTGCAAAATCTCCATTCCCACCCACTCCAGGGGAAGGATATTACAAAATCTCCATTCCCACCCCACCCCAACCAGTTCTCCGAACTAATCAAAATTTCCACTACCGGTTCTCCAGAACCTGTCAGAACCTGCTGAATAGCATCCCTGCTCCAGTCCCCTAATCATCTTTGTTGCTCTTCTCTGCACTCTTCCTAAAGTCTCAACATCTTTTTTACACGTACGACCATAACCAGATGTAGTTGTTCTGTCCCCATCCCACACGCACACACACCAACAGACATCCAAGAGTTAAAGACCAAACCAGCCGGCAAAATCCTTTTCCTTATGATAACGGAACTTGGCAACAACCTAGTGGCTGCCTGCCAAGAGTTTATTACTTACGAAGAGGAGAGATAACTTCTCCCCGCTTCTGGTACATCAAAGGAAACAGCTCAATAATTACAGAGTCAATCAAGTCCAAAGATAATCCAGCAAAGTCTATAGCAAAAGTCCGGCAATGCAGAATGGCGTGGAAGCTTTCAGCTTTGTTCGTCACAAGGTTTGACTGGCCACCACGCTCCCTTTTATACCTTGTGGGGTATAGTCCAGTGACTCAGCCTAATCTCGGGCACGCCTTTTCTTCTGTTGTGCACGCTTATCTCTACGACGCTGGCGTGGATCCAGCCAAGACTCATTACTCTCATCACTGTCCACCTGTGGCTGCGCGGACGTGCTTGGCCCCGGCCCTATCTCTTGCCCTTCGGCGGACACCGAAGGCATTGCCAAAGAGGAGGGTCCTGGAGAGGGAGGCCTTGCCAACTCCTCTCTTTCACTCTCGGAGTCCTCTCCTGCCGATGACAAAGGCTCAGGTAATGGAGCCACAACAGTAGTATTCCAAGTGCGGTCTTACCAAAGCATTATAAAGTCTTTCCAAGGAACACATGCTCCAGCCTCTGCTCAATTTTATCTTCCTTTTCTTCCCTGGGATGTGAAGCTGATGAGGAGGAGGATAATGTACTGTCATCTTTTCCAAAGATTTCCTACATTTGGGACCAATGATGTTCAGGGCAGTGGTGAAATCAAATTTTTTTTTACTACCGGTTCTGTGGGCATGGCTTGGTGGGCATGGTGTAGCTTGGTGGGCGTGGCTTGGTGGGTGTGGCAGGGGAAGGATACTGCAAAATCTCCATTCCCACCCCACTCTGAGACCAGCCAGAGGTGGTATTTTCCAGTTCTCTGAACTACTCAAAATTTCCACTACTGGTTCTCCAGAACCTGTCAGAACCTGCTGGATTTCACCCCTGGCTCAGGGGCATAATTTTCAGGGGCAGGCCATTTTCATTGCTCTTGTAACCTTCCTACAAGTTGCTCAAAGTTGAATCTAAAGTTTTTTCTACTACTTTGCAAAGAAAGTTTCCTTAAACCCTTTCTGGTTCCTTCAATCTGGTTAACAAATATAGTACTACTAATAGAATAGAATAGAATTCTTTATTGGCCAAGAGTGATTGGACACACAAGAAATTTGTTTTGGTGCATACAAGATCCAATAACCTGAGAAACAGAAAAAGGGAAATCAAAATCGCCCTATGAGATGTAATCTTGGCACACTGAGGTATAAATATGGAAGGTATCCTGAAGAGTTTGAAAAATGTAATCTCTGTCTCTGAGATTCTTTAGGAGGAAGAATTGGGCATTATTTCCTGACAGATTTAAATTCCAGGTTTTAGCTTTTATTTGCTGATATGTTGTGGAATAAAGATGTTTCTCCACAAGAGGGAGCTAAAACCCTTTCTTTAGCAATATTGAAGTTCTTTCTGAATAATAAAAAAAAATCATACTTCCTTCTTATCCAAGTCCAAAGTTATGGACAATCTTGAGTACTGTCTCCTTGACAGGCAGAAATCAAGCAGAAACATGAAGGACATAGCAAATTTTATACTTTTAAAGAAATGGGTGAATTTAGTGTAGTTTCAATAAGCCCAGATCTGGCACTGAAAGATCAGTCCATCTCTCGAGTAAAGCAAGATGCCTACCTGTAGATCTGTGTAAATGGTTAATGCTCCAAATTGATGTGAACCAGTTCAGTTGCTTTCGGTGCAAGCAGGCCTGCAGCTTAAAGATCCAGATCAAATTTGGTTAGCATGGAATTTCAGTTCAAATTGAGTCAGATCTCCATATCCAATTGATTTTCTAAATTGATCAGATCTTGCAGGAGTAACTAAGAGCCCATTTGAATTGAACTGAACACAGTTTGCAAAGCCCTCTGTGCTTCTTAGTCAAATGAACTGCAGTGTGAAGTGATCAATAGGCATGGATGGTGCTTGAAAAGCATCTTTTGTTGTTAGCCAAATTCAGTTTATAAAAAAATACTATTCCTCTCTGAATAGATTTAGAAGTTTATCCTTCTGTCATAATAACATAGTAAAAAATAGTTTGAGATTATTATTTTTTATGACAGCTCCATGCATTTCTTTTTTTTAAAAAAAGTAGTATTTTTGTAATGAGAGCCAGTTTGGTTTAGACAGTAAGGCATAGGCTAAAAATTAGGAGACTGTGAGTTCTGGTCTTGATTTAGGCACAAGGTGACCCTTGGGCCAGTCACTCTCTTTCAACCCTAGGAAGAAGGCAATGGCAACCACTTCCAAAATCTTGCCAAGAAAACTGCAGGGACTTGTTGAGGAAGTCACCAAGAATTAACACTGATAGATATATACAGACACAGACATCTGTCTGTCTGTCTTCTATCATCTCTTCTAAATATAAGAATCCACTCATCCTTTGTTTCAGAAATCTACCTAAGACTTCAACTTCTAGACCTTCCCCAATTCATCTTCCACAGCTCAACCACAGGAATCACAGTTCTAAAGTTTGGAAGGACCTCAGGTTGGGAAATCTGTAAATCAGTGGTGGGTTGCCCCCCAGTTCGGACCGGTTCTATAGAACCGGTAGTAAAACCAGCGGGAGGCTCCGCCCACTGACCCGGACGTCATCATAAGTGATCTGCACATGCGCGAGTGAAGCAAGCATGTGCACACGGATACGATGCGAACCGGAAATAAAGGTAAGTAGAACCCACCCCTGCTGTAAATGTATACCTGGCTGAATATTAACCACCAAAAATAGTATGGATCTTACATAAACCTGAAAACAGTATTGTAATAATCTGCAGAATCAAGATGCTGTACTGCTGATTGTATAAAAGGATGATAGAAGGTGGGTATTGATTAAAACATTCTTTTGTACATAGGAGAAGCGTTTGCCAGAGTTTGATGTGTAGCAAGAAAGCAAGATAAAGGGAGAGATCAGAAGAGATGTACATAAGCATTTTAAAAGAGAATTTGGAATGTTGGCGCTTTTCAGTAATGCTTTAAAGACTTTGTGTCATATTCAAATTCTAACAAACATCCATTCCAAGACGTGGTAGAAATGAGAATATTAAAATGAAAAAAGTACTGCACATATAACAAATAATGGTCAAATTGGTTGAAAACAAGCTGACTAGTTAAAAACAAATAAAATATACATTCATTCATTTATTTGTGTAATAAATAATCAGTAATATGTAATAGTAACAGTAATAAGACCTTTTCATTATCATCAATTATTCCAGACCAGTTTGTATGACGGAGGAGGAGGAGGAGGGGGGGGAGGAGGAGAGGGAGGAGGAGGAAGACAACACTGGTGATTGTTATTTTAAATGGACTTACTATCACAAAATCCTTTGAAAGAACCTGAATTCCTGCTAACTGCCCATTTGTTTTCCCAGTGCTAGTGTGCCAAACCTTTCATGGGACCAACATTTTAAAAGCAATTTATTTTTGGTTGCATTTTTAAAAGCAATTTACTTTTAGTTCTGAAACAACCTGCAGAGTCCTTTTTTTTTCTTTTTTTTTTCTTTTTTTTTCTTTTTGCAGATTAAAAGGAAAGCTTGACCTTTAAATTAACATGCAGTACGTTCTGTGATAAAGGCAGAAAGGGAAGTCTAGCATTCCGTAGTTCCCTGGGAAGCTAGTTAGAAGAAATATCTCAGAAACGTTTACCAGACCAGGCGCAACCATATTGTGTAATGCTATCTAAATTTTTTCCTTAAAATAAATATCTGGCATTCGTGATAGCTTTTGTAGACGTCATTCTAGCATCCTTCCTAATCTTTTTATTGCTCTGAGTTAGAAGCAAAGAGATGCCAAATGCAATAAACTCCTAAGGCATTTATTAAGTTTTGAAGAGCTCAATGGCTGTTTTCTCAATGGGAGAAAACAGCCGCAAAAGACTTTCCAAAATTTATTTATTTATTTATTTGTTTGTTTGTTTGTTTGTTTGTTTGTTTGTTTATTTATTTATTTATTTATTTATTTATTTATTTATTTATTTATTTATTTATTATTTATTTAAATTTTTATGCCGCCCTTCTCCTGAGGGACTCAGGGCGATGTACAGCCACAATAAAACCTGTATATCCATAAAGTTTAAAAACAGTTTAAAACATATTAAATAATTTGGCCCTATATTGAAAAAAAACTAAAACACCCATTAAAATTTAGGCCAGCCCATCCTGTTGAAACAGTAAAGTCTGTGATTCTTAACTTTCGGCCCAAATTTATATATATTTTTAAATGTTTTAATATTTGTATTCTATGTTTTTTATCTTGGCTGTACACCGCCCTGAGTCCTCAGGGAGAAGGGCGGTATATAAATTGGAAATTAAATTAAATTAAATTAAATTAAAATTAAATTAAGGGCATGGCAAAAGGTACGTAGGTCAGGGATCATACGTATCTCCAGGGGCAATTCATTCTAGAGGGCAGGTCCCCCCCACAGAGAAGGCTCTCCCCTGGAGGTCGCCAGTCGACATTGTTTGACCAACAGCACCCTGAGGAGTTCCTCTCTGTGGGAGCGTATTGGCTGGTAGGAGGCTAACGGTGGCAGAAGGCGATCTCGTAAGTACCTAGACAATCAAGACAGAATTAAGAAGGAGAAGCTATTTCAAGGAATTATCTTTTGGTGAGCGATCACTTCAATCTCTGATCATAAATGCATGCCAATATACAGATACTAGCATTTTGAGAATGGGCATTGGTACTTACCTGATACGCCTCTTCTCTGACTGTCAGGCACGGCAGTCAGGATGGGTGGAGACTTGGTTGAGTCGCTATTGGACTGGGTCTGCAGAAAACCAGGAAGTCCCTCCTTTTGACTGTGGCTGTCAGTTTTGAGACGAGGGAACATGTGCAAGTAGACGTGTCTAGGGTTAGAAAACAACAGTATTAGAAGACCCCTCCCCCTCCCAAGGAAGTTCGCATCGGGGCCGACCTCCTCTATGCAGGGAGGGGCTGACTGCCGTGCCTGACAGTCAGAGAAGAGGCTATCAGGTAAGTACCAACGCCCATTCTCCTCTAATTGGGCATGGCAGTCAGGATGGGACATACCAAAGCCAGGTGTCCAGTCGGGAGGGAGAAGGCCGGGCCCGAGATCAGGAGGCTGCATGAACCCCTTGGAGGACTCTCCATCCAAATGCTGCATCTACCGACGCAAACTTGTCCAAGCGATAGTGGCGGACAAAGGGCGAAGGGGAAGACCAGGCTGCCGCCCGGCAGATCTCTTCGATGGACGCTCTGGTGGACCACGCCGCCGACATGGCCGCGCTCCTTGTCGAATGGGCTGTTATATTGCGTGGCGCTGGAAGATCAGAGGCTTCGTACGCTGCCGAAATGCACGCCCGAATCCATCGTCCCAAGGTGGCAGAGGAAATCTTTGATCCCAGGGAAGCCGGTAAGAAGGACACGAACAGAGCGTCCAAACGTCGAAAGGTCGCAGTGCGGGAAATATATATCTTAACTGCGCAGCAGATGTCAAGGGTGTGCCAACGCCTTTCAAGGGGGTGCTGAGGATTAGGGCAGAAATTTGGGAGCACCACTTCTTGGGCTCGGTGGAAAATCATATTAACCTTCGGAATGAAGGAGGGATCTAATCTCAGCACCACCCTGTCCTGGTGGAAGATGCAGAGCTCGTTACAAATGGAAAGAGTCGCCATTTCTGAAATCCGGCGTGCGGAGGTAACCGCCACTAAGAATGCCACCTTGAAAGAGAGGTGTCTCAAGGAAATGTCTCTTAAGGCCTCGAAAGGCGGGTCGCTGAGAGCCCAGAGGACCTTAGGCAAATCCCAAGTGGGGTACCGATGGACTGCGGGCGGACGGATGTTGGTAGCGCCTTGCAGAAACTGGCAAATTAGCGGGTTTCGTGACATCGGGTCCATCGAGGAGCCGGACAAGACGGTGGAAAGGGCAGCCTCCTGGCACCGAAGAGTGTTAGGCGAAAGGCCAGAGACGAATCCGTCCTGAAGGAATTCGATGACCAGCAGAACTGAGGCCGATGTAGGAGAGTGAAGACGTCTTTTACACCACAACGAGAAGGCCCGCCAGGTAGCTTCATAAATGCGAGTGGTCGAAGCTCTACGTGACGCCTGGATAGTAGAAATGGTACCGTCGGACAGAGGGAGCCTGGTCATAAACTCCCGCTCAACCGCCACGCGGTGAGCTGGTACCAGTGCGGATCTGGGTGTTCCAGCTGTCCCTGAGTGAGTACTATCTGATCATCCGGTATCCGCCAGGGGGGCAGCACCGACAAAGACCTGAGATCTGTGAACCAGGGTCGTCGGTTCCATGAAGGGGCAATGAATATCAATTCCGCTCGTTCCTGCAGTAACTTTCGCACCACCCTGGGCAACAGGTTGACTGGAGGAAAGGCATATAGAAGCTGATTGGCCGGCCAAGGACTCCGGAGGGCGTCCACCGCCTCTGCCTCGGGGCAGGGAAATCTGGCAAAGAACCGTGGGAGCTGGTGATTGGAAGCACTGGCGAACAGATCCACCGTTGGTTGCCCGAAGCGGCGAACTACCTCCTGAAATAGTCGAGGAGAAATGGACCACTCTGCATTGTCGACCGGTGACCGGCTGAGGGAGTCGGCCGTCCGATTTAGTACTCCGGAGATGTGAGCTGCCTGAACTGATGTCAAGTGATTCTCTGCCCAGAATCCTAACCGCCGTGCTTCTCTCATCAGCGCCCTGGAGTGGGTCCCCCCGAAATGGTTCACATGCGCTTTGGCCGTTACATTGTCGGTTAGAATCAGGACATCCCGATGTAGAACCTGTGATTCGAATGCCTTTAGAGCGAGGGAGATGGCCCGCAGTTCTAGCACATTGATGTTCATCCACTGTTCGTGTGCGGTCCATTGGCCTTGAGCTAGGTGGGGACTCAGATGGGTTCCCCAGCCCGACAAGCTGGCATCCATCGTAAGTTGTAGGCAGTGCGGTTCTCGGAACTTGGTCCCCTTTAGCAGTGCTTCCGATGTCCACCAGGACAGAGACCGGAGTACCGGAGGAGGAAGGACCAGCCTCCTAGTTGAGTTGTCCCTGTGTGAGCGTTGAAAGGGTAGTAGCAGCCATTGTAAGTCCCGGATGTGTAAACGGGCCCAAGGGACAATCCCAAAGGTAGAAACCATCTTGCCAAGGAGGCAAGATAAGGAAAGAAGGGAAGAAGATCCCTGGTTCTGTATCCGGTTAGCTAAACCTTTTAGGCTGTCAATTCGGTCAGGAGATAAGAAAACCTCTGAAGATAAAGTATCAATTACTGCCCCCAGGTGAAGGATCTGGGTAGAAGGAGTTAAATGGCTCTTAGTCCAATTGACTGAGAACCCGTGATCCTGGAGAACCTGAAGGGTCCTAATTAGGTCCGACTGTGCTTGATGCAACGATCTTGACAAGATCAAGACATCATCTAGATAAAAGGACACTCTAATTGGGAGAGTGGCTACAAACCCATAAGGGAAGCCATTATTTTGGTAAAGGCCCTTGGGGCCGAGGACAAACCAAAGGGGAGGGCACAATACTGGTAGTGTTCATTGTTATAACAAAACCTAAGGAATTTACGGTGTTCGGACAGGATGGGAACGTGGAGATAGGCGTCAGTCAAATCCACGGAAGATAAAAAATCTCCTTCCTGAATGCAAAGTAAAATTGTTTGTAGGGAATGCATCTTGAACTGGCGGTAGGTTATGTGCCGGTTCAAGGATTTCAAATCCAGAATAGGATGCCAGTCTCCTGAAGACTTTTGTACTAAAAAGAGCCTAGAGTAAAATCCTTGGCCAAATTCGGTGGGGGACACCGGTTCGATGGCCCTTATAGTTAACAAGTGGTGGATAGCCACGTGGGATCTCTTGGTTCTATTAAGGGAGACTGGACAACGAATATACCTATCAGGAGGGCTAGACAAAAATTCAAGGGAAAGGCCGAATTTGATGGTATCTTTTACCCACTCATCAGAAAGAGTATTCTCCCAAGCCTGGGAGAAAAGGGCCAAACTACCCCCAAGCTGTTCGGGAGAAGGACTCCTAGCGAGACCTTCGGAAGGGGCAGCCCCTACCACCCCTCGGGGCTCTTCTGGGAGGAAATCTAGGGCCCTGTCTGATCTGATTGTCCTAGTGGAAAGTCCCACGCTGTTGGAAGGAACGCTGGGACCTCTGCTGGAAATAGCCGGAGTCGGATCCTCGAAAGGATTGCGCCCGAAAGGAACCAGACGAATGACCATCTGACCGGCGAGACATAGCAGGTAATATCTTCCGGTGGTCTCTGGTCTCAATTAAGAGGGGCTCAAGGGCCGGCCCAAAAAGTTTGTCACCCCCATATGGGGACGAAGCCAGGCGCCACTTACTACGAACATCGGCTTGCCAATACTTCAACCATAGCAGCCTGCGAGAAGTGACTGCGGAGCCAATGGCCTTTGCAGAAAATCTGGCGGCAGTCAGGATGGCATCCGCGGAATACTCTACCACTGCTAAAATCTTAGTAATATCTTGATGTGTTCTCACCTCAGAGGAAGGGATACGTCCCTGTAACTGCTTTAACCAGAGGATTGATGCCCAGTTAAAAAAGGATGCGGCAGATGTCGCTTGTACCGACCAGGCCGCTGCCTGGTGGCCTTTGATGAGAGTACATTCTGCCTTTCTTTCTTCCGGGCGCAGGGATTCCTCTGCGGGACCTGAAGAAGGTGAAGGTGATGATAACGCCACCACTGATGCGTCCACAGAGGGGATCTGCAAAAGAGAAGCATACTCCACTGCCAAATTATATAAACACCTATCCAGGCTGTTAGGAATTGGGCCTGTACTAGGATTCTTCCATTGTCTCTGCAATACGTCCGCAAATAATTTTGGGGCTGGGACTATCTCAGTTTGAACAGTAGGCACTTCAAACAAGGCAGAAGAAGAAGATGCCGAAGTCACAGGTTGAGGTTGGTCTTTGGCAGTTGGAAGGCCAAGCCCCATGGTGGTCTCAGCCTTGTATAATAAGGAGCGGAACATTTGCGGGCGAAACAAGCCTACAAAAGAGGGCTGATCAGGTTCTAAGCCCTCATCATCAGACAAATCTTGGTCAATGACGGCCTGTTCCTCCTCACATGAAAGAGACCCCTGGCTGTCTCTGGAAGGAGAAATCGCTCTCGCTGGGGCCTGAGATGAGGCCTGCAAGGGTTGGGAACTGATCGAAGGAGCATGGTGGCTCAAATACTCTGACACTTTGGAAGATGCCCTCTCCTGTAACCCTTGGGCAATACCTTGTCTTATGGAATCAACTGGGCTAAGGCCAGGGTAATATCCAGCTTTTGGCCTTGAGAGGGCTGGATTTCATCATCCCCTGAATCCCGGGAAACTGGTCCTGTACCTTGAACTGCTTGAGAGGGATTGACCTCAGGAGTCTCAGCAGGGAACACGGACCCTGTGTCAGGGACCAAGGAATCGTCCGTGACAGAAATATCTGGAGAGAGAGGTGGTACCGGAGTAGGTTGGGGACAAGCCTGTCTCCTGATAGGGGCAGGTAATGGCTCTGGGTCCGAGGTAGGCCCCGGTTGCCCCTTAGCAGAGAATGCAGCTTTATTACGTGCTTTTTCCATAGCCCTATGTCTCCTCTGTTCGTCCTTAGACATAGGGACCTCATGGGAGATATGTGTCCTAGGCCTCTTAGCCTGAGAACTAGAAGAAGGCTCTCCTTCAGGGTCCCGCTGCTGCTGAGGGCGTTTCCCCCTGCTGCCCTTGCCAGAGATCATGGCATCCGCCATATTAGAAGTTCCCACAAAATGGCCACCGGAATAACAAGTTAAATGGGCCCACGGATCTCTGAGAAGAAGTACTTACTGTGCGGGCAATCAGGAGGCGTAAAAGGTTAGGAGAGGTCCCTGTGAAGTGCTAGCCAGCCGGTCGAAGCACTTCCTGATAGCGCGGAAACGCCAATGCGCTAAATTTAGCCAGCCGCAGATGTCCAGGCCGCTATCCCAAAGAGCCTCACAGCGCCGTCCCAACAGAATTCTCACCACTTCTTCTCCTTTTTTTTTTTTTTTAAAACTAAGTGCAAGCCAGCCGGCAAAGCACTGGAAAGGCGCGGAAACACATCGCGCTGAAAAACTAGCAGCCAGGCGCTCCAATGATGATCTCTCACGCTCTCCTCAGCTGCTAGAACGAATGAAGCCGAACGCGACGGAGCGAATTCGTGCGCGTGGCCTGAGGAATCGCCAGCCGGCGATTCCACTGCAGTGCGGTCTTTAGCGGAGCTAGGAGGCTACCACGCTGGAACTAGGCACTTTCACAGGAAGAAACTGTCTGCTTTAAGCTTTCTGTATTTTATTTTATTTCTTTTGAGCTGACTGACAAAGCTGACAGAGCTTTCCCTAGACACAACCGGTCCTGACTCGACCGAGTCGAAAAACTGGCAGCCACAGTCAAGAGGAGGGACTTCCTGGTTTTCTGCAGACCCGGTCCAATAGCGACTCAACCAAGTCTCCACCCATCCTGACTGCCGTGCCCGACTAGAGGAGAATTAGTAGGCACAGATAGAACTTGCTTCTTAAAAAATTATTGGGTCTAACTACAAAGCTGCAAGCTCAATCTAATCAGTCTAGTAACTACAGTTCCACCCTCTTCTGCCAAATAACCTTCTAGCTTTCTAAAATATGTACCACAATAAATTGAGAAGTATTTCCTTTCTCCATTCCTTGACCATGCTATGATTATGTATCCAAATATTGATAAAACATATGTTTCAGCAAAGACGATTAAGGGCATTAATTCAAATATTTACCAGAATTCCAGAAATAGCAAGATTGTACAGTACCTGGAATGACAAAACATAGCCAAAGGAACCTGGAACATTTTGATTAGTTAAATGAGTAACTCCAGAGACTGCAATCATGATAAAAATATATCTCCCTTCCCAGGAGCCTGAACATAAGTGATTTCACCTTTAAAGAAAATTACTCACTTCTCAGTTCCTTAAATGTTTCCAGTGACAAATCAGAGGAAGATCAAATTAGTGAGTGGGACAGAAAAACTCTTTATATGGACTGAGCATTACACTGTTTGGTTTTCTGGGATAATATCACATTTCCCTGAAATCTTTCTTCCCCAATTCAAAAGTGTTCATCTCCCACTGATCTTGTCTATTAGGAATGTTTATGGACAGTTTTAAAATGCTTCCCACCAGAAGCACCACCATTCAGTTGGTGGCACATAACAACTGGTTATTTATTTATTTATTCAATTTGTATGTCGCCCCTCTCCGTTGGTTCGCCCCAACACCAAAAATCCCTTCTGCGTATGTGCTTTGCTCATGTGTACACTTGCACTCATGTGTGCAACTTAAAAACACAGCTAAATAGGACAGCATAGTGCGGGGGCAGGCGTGCAGGCTCACAACTACCAATTCCCCCGAACGGGTCCAAACTGACAGCAGCCCACCACTGCTTCCCACCGAGTTATTTCAATGAAAATACTCAGAGACAAGAACCTCTAGGTTATAAAATGCTCACCCGAAAGTCCAGGGTGGTTACCGAAAAGGGAGTTGCCCTCTGTCATTTTTATTACCACCTGTATTTAATTTCTGTTAGACTAAAACAGGCACAACTGCACAAACTGCAGCCCTGATTTTCATCTTTAGCCAAAAATGGGGTGTGGAGCGCAAGGGGGAGTGAAGGATCCTTATGTACATTCCAGAGCAGTTAGGCACATTTGCAGATGTGAAATAGCATTTTCACAAATTGTTATGCAAACTTAAGTGCACAAATGTGACTCATGGGCTGGCAGTGGCACCCATGTCAGGATAATCATATTTTATACCAAGTTTTGGTATCAGCCACCCAGACAAACTAGGACCCCAGATTATATGACTACATAATATATAATCATGCATGGGCAAATGCCATCACTGCATTATTAGAAATACCTTGAATTTGTGCTAAACTCTTAGTGTTTGTGTGTGTGTGTGCATGTATCATTTTATTAACAGTGTTACTGGTTCCCTTTACTTTGTTTTAGCATGTTTTTCAACTTCTTAGTCAACAATCCTTGCTCAGGCCAACCCAATTTAGCTTCTAATATGAGCTCAGATAATGAGGATGTTGTAATGTATGGGTATAATATATGTGCAGATTCAAGCAGGGTGGCCTTTTGCAACTGACAGGTGAGATTTTATAAATGCACTTATTTTCCAAGTGCCATCCAAAATGTTTGGCATGGCAGCCCAGTGTGCGCTATCTCACGATATTTTAATCTGCTGATTTTTTTTTTACTACTGACTTTTTTCAGTTCAGTTTCCCCACCAATTTTTCATTGCCGGCACATGATAATTTTCACACATGTTCCAATCAGTCATTTTGGTGATTGTGTCATGTCATTGTTTATAATTACTTAGCGTTGTTGTTGTGGTTGGTCACACGATCAGACATTTAAAGTGGATTTGCCGTTTTTATCCACCTAGAGAGTCCTTCCTGAGAATTTAGAATGGGGAGATGTTCTGTCATCATGTTGAGGTATTGTCGCAGTTTGTAAGCTGTTCTAAATAAAACTGCCTTTTGCAGTTGACGCACTGTGATTCTGTCAATACCAATGGTGTGCCAGATGTTTTGGTACTATCTTTGCTTTCTTTTGCCACAGTCGTTCTACTCATATTTGCAGGTCTTTATATTTTGTGACTTTCTCCAGTTCTTTCTCTTTTTTCTGCTGTCTCCAAGTATTGTAATGTCTACCATCCAGACTTTTTGTTTTTTCTTATCAATAATTCTAAGTCTGGGGTGTTATGCAGATGTATTTGTCAGTGGTGGGATTCAACTAATTTAACAATTGTTTCTCTGCCCTAATGATTTTTTTCCAACAGCCAGTTCACCAAACTGCTCAGAAAGTTAACAACTGGTTCTCCCAAAGTGGTGTTAACTGGCTGAATCCCAATTTGTCTATTTAAACTCTAAAGTAATTATGACTATTTTCATTGTTATGAAAATAATAGCACATCTACCATGACAACCTTCTGAAAACAGATGAAAGTGAAGCTGTTCCAGAGGGTGTTTTAGCAATAGCATTAGCACTTACGCTTATATACTGCTTCACAGTGCTTTACAGCCCTCTCTAAGCAGTTTACAGAATCAATATATTGCCTCATCTTGCCTCATTTTACCGACCTTGGGAGGATAGAAGGCTGAGTCAATCTTGAGCTGGCGAGACTCAAACTGTTGAACTGCTGGCAGCCAGCAGCCAGCAGCAGTAGCCTCCAGTACTGCATTCTAACCACTGTGCCACCAAAGTTCAGATTAGTTAGAACAACACAGGAACTGCTTTCATGTATGCCTTTTTCATTTATTTATTTATTTATTTATTTATTTATTTATTTATTTATGCATGCCACTGTGGCAATCATAACTCCCGATAACTACAAAGTCAAGTCCCTGCAGTTTTCTTGGCAACATCTTTCAGAGTAGATTGCCATTTTCTTCCTAAAATGAGAATAATTAAACAAAAGTCACATAGCTGATTTCATGCCTAAGGCAAGACTAGAAATCACAGTCCTCATTTTATTATATTGCTATACCAACCACATTTTATTTCCTGTAAAAACATTTTTAATAATATCTGTTTAAAATGTTAACAATGACTGTTTATAATGTACTTGTTTTTAATTTATTCTTGTGTGCTGCTGGAGTCACTGTTTGGGAGACAAATTTTCTAAACAAATAAATAAACTTCTGAGAATCATATGATTGAAACAGTCTAGAAATCTAAGAAAGAAAGAAACAGCATGGGGAGCAGAGCCAAGTCCCATGGCATCCCACAATGGAGCAGCCATGGCCATGAAGTTCTTCTATGCATACTGATTGAAACCACTTTCATATATACATACACACAAACACACACACACATATGTATAAATAAATATGTAGGACACAATTTACCAATTAAGAAATAATAACAATTAGATATGTATTTATTTTTATTTAATTACAACCATAAGTATTTAATTATATCTGTGTTTAATGATAAGTCTATTTGTATAACCCAATGAAATGGTAGTACCTAAGTATAGAAGTACATTTTTTAAAAAAATAAAAAAATAGAAAACTAGCACACCAAAAGAAAAATAGCAACACATTTGGGATCTGAAAGATGAGATGGTTCATCTTGTAGGGGAACATTTATTGGTTATGGGATTTTTTAAATTTGTTTTTGTTGATTAAATGTTATTTTTCATTTTTATTGTTGAAGTTGAATCTTTTTAACCTGAATAAGATATATATGCCACTTAATGATATATAAACCTATTAAAAAAATTGAAAGTACACCTTATATAGTCAGTGACATCTGCAAGGGTGTCAACAAAATCGAGAAGGAGCTATGCTCATGCAATCAAAGTGATGCTTCTTTTTTATATCTGTTGCAAGAGCAACATAAAATAGAATAGAATTCTTTATTGGCCAAGTGTCTTTGGTGTATATGCTGTCTGTGTACATAAGGAGAATAAAATACATTCATCAAGAATAAAAAGATACAACACATAGTGATAGTCAAGGTTACTAATAAGCTATCAAATCGTACTAGGAAACAAATAAAAACAATATAATTGCAAGATACAAGCAACATCATTATAGTAAAAAATGGGAAGAGATAGATACTAGTAAGGAAGAGAATAACAACAACAACAACAACAACAACAACAACAACAACAACAACAACAACAGTATAAACATTTAAAACTGGTGGGGCTTCAATCCCAAAGTCATGGATGCTACTTTGATGTTTTTTAACATCCTTGCCAATGGATGAGGCTGAAAGTGATCTTGACAATTTCAGCACCTAATAACCTATTGACTGCTAAATTAAGGATTGCCTTTCTTTTCTTTTTTTTAATCTTTACCTGTGAGGTTGCTAATCCCAAATTCTTGCTTTCTGGCCAATCTTCTAGTAGGATGCAATTGCCTAGGTTCACAGGGGACTATTCCTTTCGTGTATTTCCTTAAATAAATCTTCTTTGTGTTATAGTTATATAACCTCACTATTCATCGCTCAGGATAGATGCCTCCTAACTAGAACATTCATCCCCATGTACAAAGGGCTCCTCTCCAATCCCAAAAACTTGCTATTTGCAGACGTTTGATTACAGGGAACCATTTCAAAAAAAAAAAAATGTGACCTTCACTTTCTCAACCCACAGTATTTTAATCTTTTTTTTTCTTTTTTGCAAAGTAAGAGATCAGAGAGATCTCTGATCAAGGCATTGATCATGTCTACAAAGTGGTACTTTCAACATTGTTCTAAGCACTGTGTGCTCCCGAGCTGTTCATGGCCTTCTCTTCTCTTTCACCTTTTTCTTTACATTAGAAGAGAAGAGCAATTAATTGTTTGAACTTTTGCTTTTCCAAAGAAAGGTGTAACAAAGTGCTGCTTTACAACATATATTTTTCCCTTTGTGGTCAAATTCGTGCATATAAATTGCCTATTTATATTCACCTATTTATAATGCCTACATTATTCATTATTGTAGGTAATTAACCTGAACAAGGGAAATGAGTCAAACTTTCCTTAGAGCCCAAAGTTCCCAAAATAACTTTCTGACTGCTCAGAACATACTATGACCATTTTTTCTTGTAAAATAACATAGATTAATAGAGTCTTTCTTCATATGAATAATAATCAGAAGAGGGTTTTCCCCCTTTCCTCCATGCTTTCCCAGGACTGTTTAGGATCCAATTATGTTTAGCAAGAGGAATATGTTCTTTATAACTGGACTGGAATCAAAAATTAGATATGGAATCCATGCATTATGGGGAGAACTGGCAATTTTTGCTGAACATGTTTCTTCTTAGCATTGCCATTGTAGAAAATGAGATTTACAAGATTTCAGTCTCCCGATACAGTGTTACCATTATGTATAATAACAGGACTCCACTCAACAGAATAAGCAGAACTACCCAAAAAATCAAGACAGAAGAAAGTCAAGACCTATTTTCTATCGTTCCAGAGTATGGAACATGGAACAATGGCATTAAATTGATTTACTGATTATATGTCATCAAATCCTTTTTGACTCCCAGTAAGCACACAGATAAAAGGGACACGATGGCTCAGTGGCTAAGACACTGAGCTTGTCGATCGAAAAGTTGGCAGTTCAGCAGTTCGAATCCCGAGTGCCCCGTAACAGGGTGAGCTGCCGTTACTTGTCCCAGTTTCTGCCAACCTAGCAGTTTGAAAGCAGGTAAAAAATGCAAGTAGAAAAATAGGAAACACTTTTGGTGGGAAGGTAACAGTGTTCTGTGCACCTCTGGCATTTAGTCATGCCAGCCACATGATCAGAGAGACGTCTTCGGGCAGCACTGGGTCTTCGGCTTTGAAACGGAGATGAGCACAGCCCCCTAGAGCCAGGAATGACTAATATATATGTGCAAGGGGAACATTTTACCTTTACCTTAAGCACATAGATAAATTTTCTCTGTGATGAGCTATCCCTGACCTAATACCAACAGTGCCCTCATCTTCTCTAGAGAGCTGGGTCTTTGCATAATGTGCCTGAAGGAGGACAATTTGAGCCTGATCTTGTGTGCTTCTAGGTCAATTCGTGCAACAATTCATAGGTTTCTTTCTTGGCTGTCCATGGTATTCTCAGGATACTTCTTCAACGCTAATATTCAGAGGTATTAATGCTCTTCCTAACCTACTGCTCCAAAATCCAATTTTCATTCATGATTTGTTTTGATTGCCAGACAAATGTTTCCTTCTTTTCCTAATCATTGGGCAGATGCTATTATAAATACCTTCTGCTGACAGTTTTTATTTTCCTTTAATTTTTTTTATTTCAACTTGTATTTTAACATATGTGATTTTCTTGATGGTGTTTAAACTTTTGTTCTTTTCATTTTGGGTGGTAAGGTTTTTTTGAAGATTTGATCTTTTTTCAGGCCACTGCAGGGCCATGATTGGTGTTTTATAAAAAAATGTCTTTGGAACTATTACTTTTGTGGTGCAGATAAAAGAGAGTTTATCTAAAAAGGTTCTTATTTTTATTTTTACCTCTTTAAATTTGTTCTGATGTTATAACTCTCCTAATGAAATTAGAGAGAAAGGAGGATAGGCAGTAAATAATTTTTACTATTTTCTGATTTCATCTTCTTTACTTATTGGGAACAGTATTATTAGAGCTCTACTGTGAATCATTCAAATCAAGAAAATTGCCTTTATCTTTTATGAGGCTTATATAACACTGCTTTTAAAATCCAGTAAGGTTCTAAATTTTGTACAAGATATAGATCTATTTTGCTAGATAAAGTTGGTATTAAAATATTAACTTCTCTATTGGCTAAGAGAATGCAGAGTGTTTCCATCAACATAAATCTCACTCTGGATTTATTAAAACTATTGAATTATCGGCAAATTCATGTTACTGAAAAAGAAGAATATATGTAGCTCATGGTTGAAATAAGGGGTCCTCAGTGCTTTCTGAGCTCACAGAGCACCAAGGACTCCTCAAACACATGTTAAGAATCCAAAAGCTGCAAATGGGTTCTGAGCTATCTACGAAGAGCTGAACATCAATCCCCAAACTTTTAAAAAAATACAACTGGATTTAATTCCAATATATTCTTCCTTATCTTTTTATAATAACAGAGTTGAAAGGGACCTTGGAGGTCTTCTAGTCCAACCCCCTGCTTAGGCAGGAAACCCTACACCATTTCAGACAAATGGTTATCCAACATTTTCTTAAAAACTTACAGTGTTGGAGCATTCAAACTTCTGGAGGCAAGTTGTTCAACTAATTAATTGCTCTGTCAGGAAATTTCTCCTTAGTTCTAAATTGCTTCTCTCCTTGATTAGTTTCCACCCATTGCTTCTTGTCCTACCCTCAGGTGCTTTGGAGAATAACTTGTCTCCCTCTTCTTTGTGGCAGCCCCTGAGATATCGGAACACTGCTATCATGTCTCCCCTAGTCCTTCATTTCATCAAACTAGACAAGAGGACTTCCGGTGGCTCTGCGGACATCGAGGACGGTCTCCATTGACCGCCAGCCACCCGATCTGTTAAAACCGCCCTGACAGCGCTAAACTGCTGTCCGGCAGTTTAAAAAAACTCTCCTTTGGGCAAAGAAGGAGAGGAGAGTCGGAGGGGGTGGGTAGACCTCCCCAAAAGTCTCTGGATTAATCCCAGGGATTCGGAAGGTGAGAGCTCCCCAGTTCAGCCCTCCCATTGCTCCGGATCGGTGGTGTCTCTGCTAGCCAGAGCCAGACGTCGCATCCAATTCTGCCGGCAAACAGTGAGTTTTAATGATTTCTAACAAGGCAGACAGAGCGGAAGCAAGAGTGCAAGCCTTTTAAAAGAAACAGAGCTTAACTCCGTGAATACATTGCTGAAAACGGAACTTTCTTGAGCTGGAGGCTGGAGAGGAAGCCTTTGTTATGGGCGGAATGGAAAGTGAAAGTTAAAGGGAAATTGCTTGTTAAGAGTCTTCTGCTTGAAGAGAAAATTGCTGGGGACTGAGAACAGACTGGAGAGAGGATTGTTTATTCTGAAAAACTCTGAAATAAACATTGTAAGACTGTTTATGAAACTTTGTGGCTGTAAAAGGAAAAACTCATTTTAAAATAAAATGGCTGCTAAACAACTAAAGCCACCAATTTCTAAAGGGGGAGGAGGTTCCCCTGTAGTGACTCAAAAGCAACAACTTCCGGCTGATACACAGTCACAAGACCTTAAAGAATTTATAATGGGTGCCCTGAATAATCAGGCAGAAATGATGAAAGAATTTTCAGAGGAGTTAAAGAATTTTTTTTTTAATTTGATTTATATGCCGCCCTTCTCCGGAGACTCAGGGCGGCTTACAATGCGTTAAGCAATAGCCTTCATTCTTTTGTATATTTTATACAAAGTCAGATTATTGCCCCCACAAACTGGATCCTCATTTCACCTACCTTAGAAAGGATGGAAGGCTGAGTCAACCTTGAGCCTTGGAGAGATTTGAACCAGCAGAAATTGCAGGCAGCTGTGTTAATAACAGGGTTCACTAAACCACTGTACTATGAAGGCTCTTGATTAAAGATGTGGTGGAGGAAAAACATGATGCAATAAGAGATGACATTGTTTTTGCAGTTTCAGGACTGGCTAATCATATGCTAAAGATTGAAGAAAGAGTAGGGGAAGTTGATGAAGCTAATTTGGAGCTAGCAACTAAATTAGGAGAGATTATGATACAAACAGAGAAAGTGGATGATGAAATGGTTATGCTACAATACAGATCAATGGAATTTGCCCTGAGACTGAGAGGTTTGAAAGAAAAGAATGGTGAAAATTTAAAGGATATTTGCTCCAATGCCTTAGCAGAGCTGATTTCAGAAAGGCCAGAAGATGTGGCAATTCAAATGGACAAAATCTATAGAGTTAACTCTTGGCTGGCAAAACAAAGGCAGTTACCAAGAGATGTGGTGATTTATTTCACAACAAGGAGAATTAGAAATGATATCCTGCAAGCTTCTTACAAAAACAAGATTCAAGTGGATGGACAAGAGCTGGTGGTTTTGAAGGAGCTTCCTCCTAAAATGTTAAGAGACAGAAAGCAGTTTGGTTTTTTGGTGAATGAATTAAGAAACCAACAGCTCCAGTACAGATGGGATGTCCCATTTGGGATAATAGTGACATACACTGGGCAAAGACATCGCTTAAACACAGTTGGAAAGGCAAAAGACTTTTACGTCAATGTCTTAAAGGCTGGACAGCCACCCTCACCAGGGGGTGCTAGCAAGCAATTGGAAATGATACAACAAGAGAAAGATGGAGGGCAAGTACAAACCTATGCACAAGCTTTAGCTGGAGGAGCTAATTTGGAAGAAGACTTATTGCTGAGTGGGGGTCCACCACCAACCCTTGAGCCATTAAAGAAGATAAAGATGCCAAGAGAACAAGGATTGACAAGAGCCACTTACAAACAGCCTCTGGCACAACAGTCTCAAGATTCAACCCAACAAGCCCAAAAAACACAAGCAGTGAGAGGAGCTAGACCGAAGTCCAAAATGGCGGAGGAGGTTTGGTTGATGCTTTCAAAGCTTGGAGGGCCTAGAGATGCCAAATAAATTTTTATCTTGGAACGTCAATGGTTTAAATTCTCCACAAAAAAGAAAGAAAATATTTCACTACTTGAAGCAATTTCAGAATGATGTTATTTGTTTGCAAGAAACACATATTAAATTTTCAGATCAAAAGTACTTGATAAATATAGATATATATATGAGGATATCTACTACTGATGGGGGCAGAAGATGATTGAAGATCTTGAACAAACTGTTGCACCAGCATGTTATTTTACCCTATTATGGATGATGGATTTAACAATCCAGTGGAAAGACATCAAAGAAGATATTATATGGATTATAAATTTAAAGTTATTGTCTTTTTTCTTTTTATAAAATGGAATGCATATATAGATATATGTATATTTTAGTAGAGTGGGCAGTGGATTATATTTAGAATTGTATTGTATGGTAATTTTGCAGGAAATCGGGTTGAAATAGGTTAGTTTACTGATTGATTAGTTTAAGAAAAAGGATTTTTAAGTCATATATTTAGGGGAGTGGAGGAATTGGATAGAACTGAATAAATGTTAAATTTGGATGTAGGGAGAAGGCTGCTTTGAAATGTTATATTAATATATATAAAAGATTAAATGTTATGTTGTTGTAATAATATACTATAAGTTTGTGGGAGGAGAAAAAGGGCAGATTATTGCGAAAATGGGAGTTATAAGAATATTATGCTAAGGGTCAGTATTTTGAGGAGGGAGTAAGGGTATAGTAAAATATTATGTAATTAGTTATGAATTAGCTTATTGTTGTTAAGAAGTCACGGGGGGGATGGGTGGTGATGGGGGGTTAGGGAAGAGGGGGGGGAAAGGGGGAAAAACTTGTATTTGAAAACTTTTTCAATTAAAAAAAAAAAAGTACTTGATAAATTCGAAATTAGGTACACACTTTGTGGCATCAGCACCAGAAAAGAAAAATGGCCTAGTTATATATGTTAAAAGAGGCCTACCGGCCAATTTAATTGAGGCTGACACTCAAGGTAGATATATCGCTATTGAATTAACAACACAGAGTGGGAAGCTGCTTGTAATTGGAATATATGCACCTAACCAACAGCAAGACAAATTTTTTAAATTTTTACATACTAAAATACTACAATGGGATTACAGATCTTTACTTTTAATGGGTGATTGGAATGGGGTAATAAATACCCAGAAAGATAAAAAAAGCTTATCCAAGATATCCATGCATGCTAAGTTACCTAAATCTTTTTTTGATATTTTGGAGGATATGGAGCTAAGAGACATTTGGAGAGAAAGGAATGTACTGGAAAGTGATTTTACTTTTTTTTCAGATAGGCATCAATCTTTTTCTAGGATTGATTTTATATTAACCACAAATGATCTTTTTTCTAGGGTGAAGAAGACGAAGATATGTCCAAGAACTTTAACTGAACATAGCCCGGTTTGGGTGGAATTAGAACAGGAAAGAGGAGAAAGGAGGTCTTGGAGGTTAAATGAGAATTTATTTAGATATGAAGATAACTTGAATGAACTTAAAAAACAGATGAAAGAATTTTTTGTTAACAATATGAATAAAGATACCTCGATGGAAATGGTATGGATGCAAGTAAGGCATATATGAGGAGAACATTAATTTTTCTGAACAATAAATATAGATTAAAACAACAAAACAGATGGAAAGAGATAGAGGAGGAAATAAAAAAGAAAGAACAATTGCTTATAACTAATCCGGGAGATAAAAAGGCAAAAGATATGATAAACATTCTAAGAGAGCAATTTAATATGTTAATGGCTGGACAAGTAGCAACCAGTATACAATATGCCAGACATAATACATTCTGTAATGCCAATAAGCATGGGAGATGGCTGGCTTACACGATGAGAAAAAAGCAAAAATCACGTACTATAGACAAGATAGAATTTAGAGGTAAGGAGATTTACCAACAGAATTTAATAAAAAAGGCTTTTTTGGATTTCTATACTAAGCTATATGCTAAAGATTCAATTCAAGATGTTGATATTGATAGATATAAAGATAGATATTCCCGAACTAACGCTGGAACAGAGAGAAAGATTGAACCAGCCAATAACTTCCGAGGAAATTGTTGGGGTAATTAAACAATTAAAAATAGGTAAGGCTCCGGGAACAGATGGATTAATAGCTGTTTATTATAAACATTTACAATCTGAAATGTTAGAACCACTTAAAATCTTATTTAATAGAATACAGGTAGGAGGAGGAGTACCACCTTCTTGGAAAACAGCTTTTGTCTCACTAATTCCAAAGGAGGATCAAAACTCCATCAAACCTGAGAATTTTAGGCCAATTTCACTTTTGAATACCGACTATAAGATTTTTGCTAAGATATTAGCTAATAGATTAATGCCAGTTATGCAACAAATAATTCATAATGACCAATCAGGGTTCATAAAAGGGAGACAAATGAAATATAATGTTAGACAAATTGTAAACCTACTGGAATATTTGGAAAAAAATAACCAAGTCCCTGCAGCGTTTATATTTTTGGATGAGAAAGCATTTGATCGCTTGAACTGGCAATTTTTGTTCAAAATAATAGAGAAAATGCATTTTGGAGAATATTTTACACAATCAATTAGAGCGATATACCAGCAGCAAAGAGCACAAATAATAGTCAATGGAGGTTTAACAGAGGTTTTTAGAATTGAGAAAGGAACAAGGCAGGGGTGTCCTCTGTCTCCATTGTTGTTTATCCTGACTTTGGAAGTGCTATTGAATAAGATACGTGACTCAGAAAAATTGAAGGGTATTGTAATTAGACATCAAGATTATAGATTAAGAGCATTTGCAGATGATTTGGTTGTTACCTTATCTCAACCTATAGAGTCGGCTCCATATATATTGGATATAATTGATCAATATGGGAAAGTATCAGGATTTAAAGTTAATTCACATAAGACAAAGATGATAACTAAAAATATGTCTGTATTTGAAAGAGATGAACTAGCAAGAATAACAGGGTTTGAAATAGTTTAAAAGGTTAAATATCTAGGAGTGTATATAGCAGCTTCAAATACAAAATTATACAAAAATAACTATGAGGAACTCTGGCAGAAGGTACAGAAGGATATGGAGAATTGGAAAAAATTACAGTTGTCTTTATTGGGAAGAATTGCAGCAATTAAAATGAATGTGTTACCTAGATTCTTATTCTTGTTCCAAATGATACCTGTGCTTAAGAAAGATGAAAATTTGAGAGAATGGCAGAAAGGTGTTAATACTTTTATTTGGGCTGGGAAAAAACCCAGAATAAAGATGAAAATTATACAAGATACACGTGAAAGGGGGGTTCTCAAAATGCCTAATTTAAGATTATATTACGAAGCAGCGGTCTTATCACAAATTAGTGACTGGTTTAACTTAACTGAGGGGAGAATTTTGAATCTGGAAGGTTATGATTTACTATATGGATGGCATGCCTATTTGTTATCTGACAAAAAAGTGGATAAAGTATTTAAGGCCCATATACTTAGAAATGCTTTGTTGAGGGTTTGGAAAAAATATCAATATAAGTTAAATTATAAGATACCTGTATGGGCAAATCCTAGACATGCAATAGAAAATATAAGTATAGAACAAAAACAGGAGGTGATTACCTATAAAGAGCTTCTTATTATGGAAAGGGGGGTAATGTATTTGAAATCTTTAGATACATTGAGAGAAGAAGGTATAATTTATACATGGTTTGAGTACGGTCAGCTTCAAGCTAGATGGAAGGAAGATCAAAAAACTGGCTTTGTGCAAAATGAGGAGAATTTGGTAAAACAAATTAGAGATCAATAACAAATGCATATCAAAAGGCTGTATAATGCTTTATTGGAAATAGACTCTGAGACAGAACTGGTTAAAGATTGCATGATTAAATGGGTGCAAAATTTTCAAGAGCCAGTGATGATGGAGACTTGGGAAAAGATTTGGACTAAAAATGTGAAATTTACACAAGCACAAAATTTAAGAGAAAACTTTTATAAAATGTTTTATAGATGGCATTTAGATCCAAAAAAATTATCATGTATGTATCCTAATGTGCAAGCTAAATGGGAGATGTGACTGTGATGATGCAACTTATTATCATATATGGTGGACTTGTAAAAAAATCAAAGCATTTTGGATAAAGATTTGGTGGGTGATGCAGAATATTTTTTAAAAAAAGATTGAAATTTACTCCACATTTGTTTTTACTGGGTATAACTATGGACTGTACAGTTGTAGAGACTAAACTGATTTTGAACTTGATAACAGCAGCAAGATTGTTGATAGCACAACATTGGAAGAAGGACTTTTTGCCTACTATTGATGACTGGATATTGAAAGTAACTAATTTAGCTGAAATGGCTAAAATTTCAGCATATTTGAAGGATCACACACAGGACAGGTATATACAGGACTGGAGAAGATGGATTGATTATATTCAAAATAAGTATCAGACTAAAAAATATCAAATAGCTTATGAATGATTTTTTTTAATTGTATAAGCACTATATAAGCGATATTAGAAGTATTATGTCTAAGAAGTAGGATTTTATCTATGGGGGGTTAAGAATTTTTTTTAGGGGGTGTTAGTTTAATGGTTGGTTAAGCAATTTAGTTTATTCTTAAAAGTTAATAGAAATACCTTGTGTTCTGCTCTGGGAAGTCGGGGAGGGGGAAGGGGGGTTGGATGGGAGGGTTGTGGGAAAACTGTGTTTTTTTTTTCACCAATAAAACTTTTTCAATTAAAAAAAAAAAAAAAACTAGACATACTAGTTCCTGCAACCGTTCTTCATATGTTTGTTGCTCTTCTCTGTACTCTAGAGTCTCCACATCTTTTCTACATTGTGGTGACCAAACCTGAATGCAGTATTGAACCTATATAATATTTTAAGACAACTGATTTCTTTCTTTGGAGTTATATAATATGGAACAACAGAGCTAAGTCAGTGTCATCAGTTAAACATAATTATATTGATTATTGCTGAGATTACATCTCTTAGGAGCTGCCGTAACACTGAAATCTATGTCTAGATGGATTCATTTGAACTTGTCCACATGGAACAATACCGCTTGATCACAATAAACAATGTTCTAGTTCCCACCCATAGAGGAAATACCAAGTATGTCCCAACCTGTATGCAAACCTATTGAGGGGCCACCATCACTGGAAACTTGATTCTCTTGTTTAGCCTGCAATATAAAAGTAAGGGAACCCAGTCATTAGTCTGTTCTCCTTTCCTATGAATAGCCAGATTGCATTTTCCTTTCGTATTTCTCTCTGATGATTACTGCTTCAGCGTTTCTGACAAGATTAATTCCCATTCTCCACTTCCACAATTTTTTGATAGATGTTTTAACGATAAGCCACAACCCATTAGAGACTAAATACAAGTTCCTTTGTCAAGAGAATTTAGTTAAAGCAGGAATCAAAGAAAAGCTGAGCCACAATAAAAATTATACTCAATATGTTACTCTTTTACTAATGAGTGTGTGCAGCAGTCACAATTTTAAATCTATATTTTTCTTTGATGTTTACCACTAATTATTCCATTAATACTATATCTCCCCACGCTTGAAAAAAAGCTAAATACTTTCATATCCCTATGACAAATTCCAAGGAACTGATGAACTTGTATGCATCCTTCTTTTGCATCTGCTCAAACAAAACATCCTGTTTATTTTCCATTCTTTCATCTCTTCATTCATACATCTACGCAAAAACATAATTAGATTCCAAAAGCAACATTTAATTAGATTGCTTGCTGCTTCTCTCCAGATAAACAATATTTTTAATTTCCTCTGATTTGCATAGGTGTCTACTGGTTTCTTTCTTAATGTAAACTCATTTAAGAAAGATACTCAGACTTTTTCCCTGTAAAATCTAATTAGGTAGAGCAGAAAATTTTCACCTGGTAAGCCATTCAAAAATTTACCTTTATCTGTACGAGAGCATTCATTTAGCCTCTAAATGAATATCCAGTCCTTTTTAAAAAAATGTTTTTGTGTAAAACTCTTTGGCTTTTACCTTTTTAGATGAGCACAAACTCATTTCTACCAAAGTTGATTTATTTGTATATTTCAGTCATCACAACAGTTATCCTCAGGCCCACATTTCAAATAAACTGGAAATCAGCAATGGCCAACTAATCTTTGCATTGGACCACAGCCAGCCAATCACACTGTTGCATTATTTAGAGGGATGGGAAACTATGTCCATTTTATGACTTGTGGACTTCAACTCCCAGAATTCCTGAGTCAGCCGTGCTGGCTCAGGAATTCTGGGCGCTGAAGTCCACAAGTCATAAAGGGACCATATTTTCTCACCTCTGATTTAGAGAAAAGCACTTTATTGAAATGGGTATCTGCTGCTTTCATTCTTTATTCATTTATCCATATTATGTTTACCTAATTAGAAACATAGTGCCATGTTCCAAATAAATTCTTGGTATCTCTTTTTTATCCTTATTAAATAGTACACGGGTGTCAAACTCGCCACATCACGTTGCTGTCATGTGACTTTCGCAACATTTTTCCCATTTGCAGAGCTGGGGTGGGCATGGCCTGCATGTGATGCCCAGAGGTCACCATTTTGACAGCCCTGAAATAGTAATTAACCAAACTCTGACAACCTGGGCATTTTCAAAATTTAAAAAAAAACATACAATAAAGAACAGTAATCTAAATAATCTGAAAAAGAACAATATGTAACAAGGAATTTGTATGAGTATATTTATAATTATGAAAAGATATGACAACTTTTAAGCAGCCATATGCAGTATTTCATATTCAATACAAAAATATATTTCCATTGATAATTTAATATTCTTTTGTTAATGAAAATGGTGAACAAAAATAAGAAAATTGTCTTTTCACGAAAGGATTCTTCGAGGCATTTGTTATTATGTTAACAATACTGACCTTGGAAGAAAGGGCAAAGAGACTCAGACAAAGGAACTGACAGATGAAAACAGCTGAGCCCACAGTAGCACTGTGGGAGGGCAAAAGACTCAGAATAGCCACTCTCAGAAACATCTGCACCTCTGTAACTGTCTGGTTTGTTTCTGCAACCCAACGAGACAGACACAGACTTTAGAGGATAATTAGAACTGCAGAAAAAACAATTACTACCAACCTGCCTTCCATTGAGGACCTGTATACTGCACGAGTCAAAAAGAGGGCTGTGAAAATATTTACAGACCCCTCGCATCCTGGACATAACCTGCTTCAACTCCTACCCTCAAAACGACACTATAGAGCACTGCACACCAGAACAACTAGACACAACAGTTTTTTTCCCAAACACCATCACTCTGCTAAATAAATAATTCCCTCAACACTGTCAAACTATTCACATTAGTCTGCATTACTATTAATCTTCTCATCGTTCCTATCACCCATCTCCTCCCACTTATGACTGTATGACTGTAACTTGTTGCTGTATCCTTATGATTTATATTGGTTGTTTCCTAGTATCAGTGGTGGGTTGCTCCCGGTTCGGCCCGGTTCTACCAAATAGGTAGTAACTTTAGGAAATAGTTCTCCGAACCAGTAGTAACGGCAGCCAGGCCATGTTCCTGAACCGGTTCCCCGGTCGCTGCTTGCTCGCCCACCCGAAGCTGACCGGAGCAAAGAAGCCTCTCAGCTGCCTGGCCACAGGGTGCCAAAAAGTCCTTCAGCCAGTGAGAAGAACGCTGTGCATGCGCGAAGATGGCAGCAGCAACTGGAGGTCTTTCCAGCACTGTGCGCCAGTGGCTGGGTGGAAAAGAAGCCTCTTGGCTTCCAAGTTCAGCAGCAGGCTCAGTCCCTTGACACAGGATCGCTTTTCTCTGTACCAGAGAAAGATCAAAAGACACGGAGCAGCCTTTAATTACAAAGTCGCCTAGACGAGGTAAAAGAAAACAAACCACTGACGGAAGGAGCCCACTGAACCTGCCGGCATTGCAGCCGCCCCCCCACCCCGCAGCTTGGAGCTCCAAGTGGAAGAGGTCCTCGGCTGTTGCAAAGAAGGGGCAGCTCTCGGTTAGCCATGCCTGCTTCTTTCTCTTTGAGAGCTGCTTTGCAAACAAGATGCAAAGCGGCTCTCAAAGAGAACACATGGCGCACCCAGAGCTGCCGCTTCTTTGCAACAGCCGAGGACAGAAGAGTTCGTTCAGGAGCGACGTCAGCAAGGAAGGCAGCTGGGTTGGAGGGAGGCATAGTCTGAGCTCTCTGGGATGGGTAAACAAGTGTGGGGAGGTGAAGGGGAGCGGACATGGCTCTCCGCAGGTTGCATCCCCCTCCCAGCCTTTGCCCATGCCTCTGTGCCACCAGCATCTCCCAAAGCCGCCGCCATTGGAGCCGTGATAGGGACTGGGGCAGCCCAGTAACAGCCATGAGCCGTGCTTTCCTCTAAGCGCTGTGGGCGGCAGAGGGAAACAGGTGCTTCTCTTTGTGAGACTTGGAGGAAAGCGCAGCTCATGGCTGCTAAAGCACCTCAATCAGCTACAGCCCAGATGAGCTGAGGAACTGTAGGGAGCCTCCCGTATGTTGCATCCCCCTCCTAGCCTTGGCCTGCACCTCTGTGCCACCAGCGTCTCCCGAAGCTGCTGCCGTTGGAGCCGCAACAGGGATGGGGGCAGCCCAGTAAGCTGGGTGCCCGAAAATGGTGCGGAGGTGCGGGGGGAAGGCTGGGAGGGGGTGCAACATGCAGGAGGCTCCCTGCAGTTTCTTGGCTCATCTGGAGCTGAGTCCACTGCCCTGAGCTGGCGGAGTGGGTTGCTCCAGCTGCAACCACAAGGAAGGCCCGTCAGAGGCGAGAAGGGGTGCTTTTCAGCCAGGAAGGGCAATGGTGGGAGAGCCAAGACAACCACCGCCACCTCATGCATCCCGACCTGGATATGGGGCCAGAGTGTCAAAAAAAAGTTTCAAAGTCACCAAAATTTTAGCCACCTTTTCAGTGGGCGTGGCTTGGGGGGGTCATGTGACTGAGTGCATGAGTGATGTCACTTTTTTTTTTTGCACCAAAAACAAATTCCTTGTGTGTCCAAACACACTTGGCCAATAAAGAATTCTATCTATCTATCTGCAAGATAGCAACCAAACTCAAAGAGCACCAAGGACCCCTCACTGCAACTTTTGAGCTACAAATATTCTCCTTTGTTGAAACCCTCCCTAGTTTCTTAGACTGTAATGGAGATGGCAATGGAGAGAGAAGAACTTTCAGACTTGCAAGATTCTGTTAATGTAGCACTAAAATAAAAGAGAATTAACTTATATGGTCATGTTCCTGTCTGGTCTACCCCATCAGCCAGGCAATCTGGTACTGATTAACCACAACAAATCATTTTGAACCATTTAATGAGCTTTAGAGGAAATGACTACTCTAATTATACAAATATGAGCAATTTTTCTAATTTCCTCAAACTTTCAATCAAAAGCTAAAAGAACTAAATGATTTATAATCATGGGGGATAGTATCAATTGAATTTAGACTGCTCCAATATAGTCTAGGAAAACTTTGATAAATATAATTTTAAAGGGAGGGTGTAACATCTATGAATTATGTTTATACTCTATTTTTGCTAAGCCACTATGAATGAAGTTTCATACCATGAAATGTTTGAGGCTGATGTATCAAGTTCAAATCCCAAGGTTTCCTCCAATGGTTTTGAAAGATTGTTAAAAGAACATGTTCCATCTGATAATGAAATGACTATACTCATGTCTTTTGAAATGTTTTCAGCTGCGTAAATTAAAGTTCACAGATTGTAAAATTAGGAGTATTGTTTCATAATTCTACCTTACACTGTTGAAGCAGAAATGGGAAAATCAAGGAGCTTTAATTCCAATTATTTTACCAAACCGTCTTACCATTTTGGGCTAAACATGCTGATCCTCTCATATAAATGGCTGCAAGGATAACTTTGGAGACCAGATCCCAAGCCCCTTGCAGTAGAACCTTAAATAAATGCAATTCCCAGAGAGTAGTAAATTAATGTGCATGCAGACACCGATGTCAGCATGCTCATTCACTCATTCTTCCATGCTTCTATGGATGTTCCAAAATACACAAGCCTGACATAACCCTTTGTACAACCGTACTGTCACCAGGGGCCCCAATGCAAACATAGCTAAAGAAATTGAGTGATTCTGATAATATATATAAGAACCAGTTTGGTTTCTGGTTAAAAGCACTGGTCTAGAAACTAGAAGACTGTGAGTTCTAGTTCCACGTTGGACATAAATGCAACTGACTGACTTTGAGCTAGTCTTTCTCTCTCTTAGCCCTAGGAAAAAGGCAATGGTAAACTGCTTCCAGAATATTTTGCAAATTGTCCGGGCACTCACCAGCAGTCACTCACTTGACTCGAAAGCACAAAACAAAAATAAGAGTATAGTGTTGTTTCCCAGGCAAATTTGTAAAGCCTATACATTTTGATCTCTATTACCTTTCATGAGGCAAAGTTAATATCCTGTTCCCGCAGATGACAAATAGAATTGCACGACACATTTAAAAGAGTTCATTTCACACTTTCAGTCTCTGCAGGAAACTATAAAATCTATCTTTATTGTGACTGAAGAAATACACAGTAAAAGCAAATCCATTGCGTGTAACAACTGCAAGTCAATTGCTTTAAATATTTGTTTTTATAGTTTAGTGATTGATTCTTACTTGACCACTTTATAACAATTCTCTGGTACTATTTGTTAGTTATGAAACTTGAAATTTAAACTTTATTATAGCCAAAGATCAGCATAGAACAATACAATATAAAAATCAGATCACGAAGTCCAGGAAAATGTACAAAAACAGGTAGGGTATAGTGAAACCTGCCACAGTAGGTTCTAAAAATGAAAATCATAAAAACTCAAGCTATAGGAATATATAATAGGTAAACAAATCTTAGATAAACATAAAATGAATAAAATATGCCAGACAATGCATAAAACAGAAAAATATTACTGTATTAAATAAATGAATCTCCAAACCCCTGAGTAAAAACAAAAAGCATATATGTGAATAGTAATTAATTATTCCCAAAAAGTGATTCCAAGGAGCTTAGAAGTAAAAAGGAGGGGAAAGCAAAAACAGTTATTGGTAACATTTTAGAGGAACCAACTTATTTCAGAGCTTATATGCCACCAGACAAAATTTTGCCATATTATAAGTGGCTGTGGGCAAAATTTGCAGAAAAATACTTGGGATGACCTGGAAATGGAAGTGGTTGATATAAATGCCTTCTATATGGCTATAAAATCAAGAATCAAGTAGCACAAATGTATCTGCCCTCCCATCCAAATAGTCATCCCGGATAAGAAATTCCCTATCATCCATCCATTCATCCATCCATCCATCCATCCACCCATCATCTGTCTGTCTGTCTGTCTGTCTATCTAGCTCCCCTTTAGCAACATTGAAGAAAGGGCATCACACCTTGTTAGGGTAACGAATACTATATACATACATACATACATACATACATACATACATACATATATATATATATATATATATATATATATATATATATATATATAGTTTTCGCGGGTGTTTGTATGTAGGTCTTTGGTTATTCGGGTCTTCTCCCACGTAAAATTGGAAGTGTCTTGGCGACGTTTCGACGAAGTCTCATTCGTCATCTTCAGGCTGGTGTTCTCGGCTTCGTGCTTCCAGGAGCAATGTGAGATCGCAGCTGTCTCCTCCTTTTAACTGCTAGTGGGGGAGTGAGCTGATTGGGTGAGAACTTGGCTGTGTTCTGATTGGGTGGAGGTGTGTTCTGATTGCTTAGGGGCTTGGCTGTGCTCTGATTGGATGGGGGTGTGTTCTGTTTGGGTGGGGGCTTGGTTGTGCTCAGCTTAGTCTGAGTTACAGGGGGATTTGAGCTGGTGAGCTGCGTTGTTGTTGTTTGGCTTCGTGTTTGTGGCCGTGCGAGCTCTTCATGGTGGGTATCAGTCTGCTTCATGTATGGATTGGAGGGGTTTAAAGTGGCTAATGATGCAGCTGCGGTCTGGCTTCTGGTCCTTGGTCGTGGCTCATTATCAGTGTGGGTTTGAGTCTGCTTTCTGCGTGGATGTGTGGTGGTAACATCCTGTGTGGCTCTCGTGAGTGTGGGTCTGGTGTCATTCGTCGTGTTAGGGACTCGTTTGTCAATAAGGGCGGGTTTCCAAATGGCTGGTAGGTTGGAGGTATCGTCTCGTTTGTTCATGCTGTGTGGGCGTTTTTCTTAGATAGAAAAACGCCCACACAGCATGAACAAACGAGACGATACCTCCAACCTACCAGCCATTTGGAAACCCGCCCTTATTGACAAACGAGTCCCTAACACGACGAATGACACCAGACCCACACTCACGAGAGCCACACAGGATGTCACCACCACACATCCACGCAGAAAGCAGACTCAAACCCACACTGATAATGAGCCACGACCAAGGACCAGAAGCCAGACCGCAGCTGCATCATTAGCCACTTTAAACCCCTCCAATCCATACATGAAGCAGACTGATACCCACCATGAAGAGCTCGCACGGCCACAAACACGAAGCCAAACAATAACAACGCAGCTCACCAGCTCAAATCCCCCTGCAACTCAGACTAAGCTGAGCACAACCAAGCCCCCACCCAAACAGAATACACCCCCAGCCAATCAGAGCACAACCAACCCCCCATCCAATCAGAGCACAGCCAAGCCCCTAACCAATCAGAACACACCTCCACCCAATCAGAACACAGCCAAGTTCCCACCCAATCAGCTCACACCCCCACTAGCAGTTAAAAGGAGGAGACAGCTGCGATCTCACATTGCTCCTGGAAGCACGAAGCCGAGAACACCAGCCTGAAGATGACGAATGAGACTTCGTCGAAACGTCGCCAAGACACTTCCAATTTTACGTGGGAGAAGACCCGAATAACCAAAGACCTACACACACACACACACACACACACACACACACACACATATATATATATTACAAACTTGTCTAAATCAGCTTGGCACTCCACATACATAATATAATTAATATATTGTTTATAAGTGGCATTCTCTGATCATGGCTTATTTTTGATAGTTTTTAAAATGGGAGACTTTTCAGAGCCGTAGAACTGATTCTGAAGCATTGTTCAAAAGTTGTAAATATTTCCATCTCCTCTTTTTAGTGATGAGAATAATAGGTCAACCATTAATGCAGAGAGAAGAAAGGAGGTAACAAAGAGCTTAATCTTTCGTATACACCTAACAACTGTAAGTAACTGCACTGTCTTTATTACAAATGCACATGTAGGAGGAACTGAAGGGTGGAGTCAAAAAGAGGATCAGCCTAGAATCCCTATATACTCAAAAAAGAACTAAGTCCAACCTCCCTTGAATTCTGTTGACCCTTATCTAACTCCAAGCAGGTGCTAACTATTAGTTGAGAAGATTCCTGTGCATAGGCATGATTAGCAATATATTAGCTTAATTGAACCTCCACTGGTGGATCTGATATTTCACACCATACAGCATAGCCAAGTCCCATTGCACTCTATTTTCAGATTGTGCTGGTAACTCCTATTAAAGAGATTTTTTTAAAGAAAAGCTGAATATTCAAAATATCCGTTGGTGTAATGATTATAACTGTGCACATTGATTTATGGACCTTGTTGATGTAATAAACACAATAAGTACTGTGTTGTGTTCAACAGGCCATAAAATAACAATTGAATTTGAGAGAGAAGAGAAAATGAGAAGATGTGTTTATAACTTGAAAATTAAAATGAATTATTTTTATTATTTTAAGAAATAACATTAATCTTTATTTCACATGTTTCCAAGACAACAAATGTTACATACACACTTCATTGACTTTTAAAAATATAACACACTATAATACATTTCCTTGTCTTAAATTAGTTGACCTCCATTAAACATCAGGCAAGTGTTTTTATATATTATAATATTATATATATTATAAATGTAACAATAAAAGATACTGAAGAATTGAAGGAAAAATGCAATAGGTATTAGATAAAACATCAAGAAAGGATGAAGGACTCTTAGTGGCTGTTTGGAATGCAAAACATGAAGATGCAGAGAAATCTGGAATTACACAAACATTTTGTCAGAGTATGCACAGTAATGAAGGAGGTATGTAGGTTATTAGAGTTTTTCAGAGAGAATTGTTTGTTATCTGCTTCAAACTTTATAGAAGCAAATTCCTCTCAGGGATATTTCTGTATTTTTTAAAAAATCAGAATTACTGCATACTACATTAAAGAAGGTGAAGAATATTTCTATCGGCCAAGACACTTCAACTACAGATTGTGGAAAAGACTGAATTATTTATGTCAATTACCCAAGCTAATTATACAAAATTAAAAAAGGTAAGTGTGCAAAAAAAAAAGGGGGTGGGTAGACCAGGAATATGTGCAGGCAGAATTTAAGAACAATGAACAATATATTTAACTTATGCAAAAAAGAACTTGAGCTTTTTAAAAGGAAATTGTTTGAGTGACTTTCAGAACAACCTTCTATGAGTTCACAATCAAGAATATCAAGAAAAAGAAGAAAATAACAAGAAAATGGGGGGAGGAACCCAGTGGTTATGCATTTCTAAGCCAGTAGATCATAATCTAATTATTTGATACCCTGATGTTTTGCCAGCAATTGTGGCTGGTATCTTCAGATCTTGTTTAAATAATTAGAACATGGTCTATTAATCTGGAAGCTCATCACCATGGGACTATTGCTGGCTGTGAAAAATATGTATATCAACAAATCCTACATCCAACAAGTGTTTGGACTAGATGATCTCAAACATTTGTTCCAATTTTGTGATTCTAAGATCAGAGAAATTACAGAAAAGGGTCTCAAAATGGACTCAAACGTAATCTCAGAAGATCCCTAATAGAACAAAATGAGGTTAAAGGTTGATAAAACACTATATTCCAATTTTTTACAACTGGGATTACAAAATGTGGAAATATTTTCAGAGAAAGAGTATACTCATGAGCACAATTTTGAAATGTGAGATATGACAGACCATAAACCAGCTGTCAATAGGAAAACATCAAATCCAAATGAAACATCAACTGAACTGTGTAAAGTTACAGGAGAAAAGGTAGCTGTCTGAACTCTACCCCATTTGTGGTCCTTGGAACTGACTGAGCTTGATGGTTTTCTTGCAAACATTTCATTACCAAACTAGCTAACATCATCAGAGCTATGTTACGTAGTTTAGTAATGAAACATCTTCAAGAAAACCACTGAACTCAGAGAGCTCCAAAGTCTCCACAGTTCAACAATGAGTACAAATATTGTCTTCTACTTGTTCCCCATTTACCTGTCTTCGCAGCTCAAACATCTGGCCAAATCTTTTCTGACTGGGTCTCCATTAGATTGTCCTTATCTCATCTTCATAGGTAAAATGACAACCTAGGTATGTATAAAATCAGTTTGATTTTGCCATCCAGATTTCAGACAAAAGTCAGAGGATTGCAGTGACTTGACAACAGGGAACAGAGACAAGATAGGAATTGGCAATGGAGACATCAGATTTCATGCCAATATAGTTTTCAAGGATGAGTAAATAACATTAGCTTGGTGATGAGGAAAGCTTGCATGTCAACAATATGGGGAAAGACTCTAGCCAAGACAGAAATCAGAGTATAGAAAGAAAGGAAATGCAAGGAAATAGAGTCGGTAAGTTATAGACTTCTTGAACTACACAGCAACACTTTGCTTAACAGGTAACAGTAAAGACCCATACATGGAAAAAAAATATGCAAGATCAATAGACACAAGATTAGAATGCAAACATAAGGAGGAAATTTACTTTAGTTTTACTACAATAACTATAGCAAGACTACTTCTCGTGCTACAATAGGAATATATTTGTTTCTTTTAATCAAAATTAATTCCTCACAATAAATCACATACTATCTATCACATTTTGCTTGCATTATAAGAGTTCTCTATTTTCCTTCTGTTATAAACATTTTACTAAGATACACAAAAATCATTTACTAGCTTTAATGTTTCATCATTTATATATACCTCCATTCTCTTTCTTAAATAGAAATACCATATTCTTTGACGCCCAGTACTTACTGTATCCTACAGTCTTTAAATCATTCAAGATCTCAGCAAATAACACAGTACAATACAACTCTATTTGACCCCAGAATACAATACAACTCTAATTGACCCCAGAATTATGGTTGTAAGTGTTGGTCATTAACGTCATCTGATTTTACGACCTATAAATTCCATGGTTATTAAATGAATCCATTGTCTGTAATGAAAAACCAGAAGTAAATGCCTGTTTCCTGCAAAAGAAATCACAAATCATGGTCATGAATGACCAAGATATGATCATGTGACCAGGGGGGCAGTTGTGATAACTTTGAATCCAGATTATAAGTAGCCCCAGGGAGGGCCATCATATCTTCAAATGCTCACTAATGGCTGCCCCCCAATCTGTCATAGGTTGAGGTATATCTGTATTATCTGCACATAAAAGCATACACACTATACATTCCTGATCAACATAGTTGTAACCTCTCCACAAGAGTTCCTTACACACTTATCCAGAAATACATGAAGCAAGTGTGGGAACATCATATAAGAGCCATAATGGCGCAGTGATTAGAATGCAGTGTTGCTTTAGATCCTGACTGGCTCAAGGTTGACTCAGCCTTTCATCCTTCTGAGGTTGGTAAAATAAGGGCCCAGATTGTGGGGGGGGGGGCAATAGACTGACTCTGTAAACTGCTTAAAAGCACTGTAAAGCACCATGAAGCAATATATAAGCCTAAGTGCTCTTGCTAAGCTCTATATATCATTATTTTACTCCCTGATCTGGGTTGAAACATTCAAATAATCATTTATTCTCATCTATGCTTTACTTACATTGTCTTTCCCATTCAGCAAACAGCCTCCAGCAAAAAGATTCCAAAGCTGAAGCCCATTTGTTTTATCATACGCTTTCACAAGATCAAGAAACGTGCAACAGCCATTCTTTCTCTTTTTTATATATTACCCACTGACCTGCTAAACAACAAAAATCTGATCCTCACATCTCCCGCCTAGCAAAAAGTCTTACTATGTACTACTTCTAAAATCATGCTAATTGTCACCTCTCCTACTTTTTCTGTGAGAAAACTGCTAAAACACTTTCTTAGGCACACTTAACAAATGGGTCTTTCTGTAACTTTTGGATTCACTCTTGTTACCTTTCCCTTTGGTATGGGAAAACAGTTATGGGATTCTTCTAATCATTAGGCAAGATGCAGTTTTCACACACAGGCACTCTATTAGCAAAGCAGATCCATATTTTAACATTTCTCCAGGCACTGACATCTGAAGCCTTATCATTTTTCAAAAGTATTGCCGCATATTTTCTGTTCATCAATCATTCCTTGCAAGCTAACATTTATTGCATTGTTTCAGTTTCATTCGCTGCCATTCATGTGCAAATCTCTAAAATACTTCTTCCAATATTATCCCTTATTATAGAATAATAATTAATTCATCCCATATAATTAATTCATCTTTATTCTTAATTACTTTCACTATGCTGGAAGTCCCTTGTTAGCCTTTCCACCTGTAAACAACTTTCTATTTCCATTAAAATCACTCTGCATTTTCTGTATGCCTTTTAACCTTATTTGCTTCTTGATCCATATCTTCAACTTATGGCTCACCTTATACAGTAAATATATTATTAAAATTGTAAGAGATGATGTAAGATATGATAGATAAATTAAAAAGGGAGGAAGGCATTAACAGCATGAGATACAGCAGTAAAAACTGAGTAACAATACTTTGTAGAAAATAAAGAAATATAAAAGTTCTCATTAAAATAAGAATGGAAAACTTAATTTTAAGATTAATTTTAAATAGTAAGATGACGGGCTTAATGAATTTATAGTTGATGATGAAGAAGTGAAGGTGATGGATTGTTTTATTTTCTTGGTTCAACAATAAGTAAAGATGGACAGTGGAAAGAGGACATTAATCCTAGAAGGGATGACAAATTTGAACAAGATTATGAAAAATAAGGATATTTCTATGACAATAAAGATAGAATTAGACTGTTCTTTTTTACCCTAGTGGCAATGTATCACTTTGACAGTTGGACACAGAAAGTGCAAGAGAAAGGCAATAGATGCCTTTGCATTATAGATGTGGAGATGGTTACAATGACTATCACAGATGGCAAAAAGAGGTAATCAATTCAGACTAGGCTATGCAGAATCTCTGATTCAAAAAGACAGAGAGCTGCACTCAGGTCCTTCTGCCAAAGCTGTATTTTCTTGGGACCACAAAGCAGCTTCTGAGGATAGCTGAATAGCTATAATCAAGATTTACTGCTCCCTTATGGCAATGAACACAAAGCAGGGAGTCACATATTATAAGTAGGTTATGTGAGCAGATAATGAATGAGAAATAAAGATGGATTCGGAAAATAAAAGAAGACAGGTTAAAACGGTGAGTGTGCACCCATACAGTCATTAGGCATTGAGCTCAGCTGAAAGGCATTTAATTAACTAACTGGATGCTGGATAAACATTAAATAATTGGTTGCTTATGCTTTCTAAATATATTGGGATTACTACACAAAAATTCTCAGCCAATATAGCCATTCTGAATATTATGCCAAATTTTAGTTATATACACCCACACCCACACATAGATATACACAACACACACACACACTATCATTCTGGATTGGTTTTATGGGAAACCAATTTCTTTTTTCCAAAAGAAAATATTTCAGCAAACATTTTATGGTGGAATGTGGGAAACACTGAAAGATTCTTATATTAATGAAATAATGTAAACGAAAGTGTTTGAACATTGGAACAGAAATCTAAACATTATACAGTTTTTTTAATGAGTCCAAACTGTCTAATATTTGAGAATTCCCATGAATATTCTAAAATAGTTTCCTATTATGTAACCAAAGAACTATTGTCATTTTGTAACATTTTAGCGCAATTATAAATTTCCAGTTTGGCTTATATAGAGTAGTGGTGTTTATAATTTTTAACATTTAATTGATTTCCAGTGTCCCATACTACTTTTTCAGAGCTCTAGAGCAGGGCTGTCAAACTCCCGGCCCGTGGGACAGATGCATCACGCACTAGCCACCCCCATGCCGGGTTTAGCGAAGGGGAGGAAGTCTCAATATGTTGTGTGATGCTGCTATGATAATGTGAGTTTGACACCCCTGCTCTAAAAAAAAAATGCACAGCCACAGATGATTCTGGTTCTTATTTATTTCGATTTTCAAGCTGCCAATCTAAGCTTTTCTAACTACCTAACCTGAATAGTATCTAATTGATAAAAGGAGGGGAGACATAAGCCACCGTACAAAAAAGCCTATTGTTACTTTCGTAATAGCTTTAATACACATTAGACAAGTTCAGTTTACATTTTCTTGGGGCCATATCATTTTATGAACATTTATTAACACACTATTTTTTCCAGTAATTGTCTTCTGACTCTATTCATAGAAAATTTTAATCACTATTACATAGTCATTTCAATAAAGTACACTTTTTAAATCTCTTATAATTTACTTATTTATTTTATGTATTTGTTGAATTTATCTCCACTACAATTGAAAAGACTCCAGTTTACATTGATAAATTCCATCCATCAGTGCAAAGGAATAAAATGTCCATGGTAAAAATAAATCAAATAATACAATACGTAGACTAGCCCTAATATGTTACAGCTGATGTTGTGAGCTCATTTCTCAGACTTACTGAAAAAAAATCCTGTTTTTAGTGGCTTAAATAGTGTGAGGTCAGCTCAAATTCCAGAATTAATGGGTATTTATCACTAAAAATAGTCACTTATGTTAATGTTACCCTAAAGCAACTGAATGTAGGCTTACTAAAATAGATTAGCATTTTTACTTCCACATCACCAATGAGTTGCTCAAACTAAGAGATCATCCTTCAGTATAGAATACTACTACTGTATAGTTCATGATCAAAATGAATAAAGTCTTCCACTTTACAAGTCATTTGTATTGGCTGCAGATTGATGCAGCATTTATCTGTAAGAAATGGGTAAAACCCATTTTAACTAAATGCGTACCGCATTTAGTTGCTTTCCAATTCTATCCAACCAGGGGTGAAATCCAGCAGGTTCTGACAGGTAACGGAAATTTTGAGTAGTTCAGAGAACCGGCAAATACCACCTCTGTCTGGCCTGACTGGGGTTGGAATGGAGATTTTGCAATATCCTTCCCCCAGGAGTGGGGTGGGAATGAAGAGTTTGCAGTATCCTTCCCCTGCCATGCCCACCAAGCCACACCCACAGAACCGGTAGTAAAAAAATCTGGATTTCACCACTGTTTCCAACTCTAAACTTAACTGGCTATATAAATTAAAATGCTCCACTCTGGCCACCATTACCTACTCAGTCTGCTTCTGACTGAGACTATCTGGATAGGAGAGTTTCCCAATTATTTCAGATTTCCTGTGGCTTAGCGTTTTGCTCCTTGCCCTATCCTCAGTGAAAGATGCGAACAATAGCTTCTTTTCATTCTCCCTTTTTGACATGCCTTTACAGATCTGAAAAATGCTGGATATTATTTTTCCCAGCCTTCTGTTCTTTGAGCCAAAATACTTTTGCTTCAGGCTCATTAGCATGTCAATATACTTTGGTGAGAGAACAAATTCTGACATAATATTTCTTCCTATTTGTATAGGAACCATACAAGAGCCTCTGCATTAGAATAGAGACTCAATTTGGTCCAGTAAGAAGGCTTTCATGGATAACCTTTCACAGAGCATAAATGAAAAGAAGTTAGAGATAGTTTACCTACACTATTACAAAGGTTTGTGTACATATCAAGGAAGCTTATCTTATAAAAGATAATCAATTATATTTAAATCCAGAGCAGCCTTGATGATGCTGGAAGTTAGTATAATGGCTCCAAGCTGAAACATTTCTCAATGCGTCTTTTCTGACTACTAGTATTCATCCTTCATCAAAATACTATAAAAATGATATCTATGGGGCTCCTTCTCTCTACATGATTAATAACATTCTGGAGGAGTCCATTCAGATTACTTTACAAAGATTTATGGAAAAAGTTCTTTTTAAGGACAAGACAAAGATCAATAGAGGGAATCAGATTTTGCTTTTCAACGAAAAGACCCCATGTACAATCCTTGGCATCTCCATGCTGGAGTCAGAAAGATCTCTTGTCTGATACTTGAAAACCCAGGGAGTTGCTATCAGCTGCTGTAGAAAATACTTGAATGTATCAAGTAAATCACTGCGCTCCCCAAATACACTTACCCAGTGGGGAGGGAAACACTGCTAGTTCATCCATAACATTTTTAGACACAAAGAATGTTGAATGTTGAAAGGCTGCTAGAAAATAACATCTAGAGAAAGTAACGTATTGATGCAACTTTTCTCAGAGAAGACAGCCTTTGTTTAAATCAGTAAGCTATTGTAATACCGCCCACATTACTATCCTGATCCCAACCTCATTATGCTGCTATAACCTATCAATTAGTCTACTGTACTGATTATATGAATATTGTAATTAGCACAAATCTATCTAATAACAGAGTTACATCCCCACCCCTCCTTAAGTTAGCCTCACCTGATTCTGGTGCCATAATTAAACAATTTGTGCATGAGTGAAAAAGTGGGTTTGATCCAGGGGTGAAATTCAGCAGGTTCTGACAGATTCTAGAGAACTGGTAGCAGAAATTTTGAGTAGTTTGGAGAACTGGCAAATATCACCTCTGGCTGGCTCCAGAGTGGGGTGGGAATGGAGATTTTGCAATAGCCTTCCCCCAGGAGTGGGGAGGGAATGGGGATTTTGCAGTATCCTTCCCCTGGAGTGGGGTGGGAATGGAGATTTTGCAGTATCCTTCCCCTGCCATGCCCACCAAGCTACACCCACCAAGCCACACCACGCCCACCAAGCCACGCCCACAGAACCGGTAGTAAAACAATTTGAATTCCACCACTGGTTTGATCCCCATTATAAAACAATTTCTCCTACCTGCTACACAGATGATATTATAGACCAGCAATCTCCAACCTTTCTGGCTTGATGGACTGGTGGAGTCAGTGGCAGCAGTGAGGGTGGGTGGGGTGAAAGAGGGGATGGTTTTGTATGTGTGCACCGATTTCACAAATGCAGCTTCAATTGCACACACATGCACACTCATCCACCACTTCTGCCACCTGCTTCCAAACAGGCTGCAGTCTGGCACCGGGCCTTGGACCAGGGTTTGGGGATCCCTGGGATAGATTATAAGTCTATAAACTAGACAGACTTCAGCACTGAGATATACTTGCAGATAAAACATTGCAATGTTTTAATTGTAAATTAAAAATAACTTTAAAAAATAATATAAGATGGGAACAGAGATTGTAATGTGTGGCAGTGGAAGTATTCATGGGCATTGTATTGCTTATTGCTATGCTAAAAAAAATGGATTGTTTGTTTAGTTGTTTAGCAACTGTTTGAAGTTATGACAATGCTGAAAAAGGAACTTTATAACTGGTTCTGGCACTTATGACCTTTACAGCATACCCATGGCCATAAGATTCAGGTGTTTCACAACTGACAGGTGTTCACAACCATCGCAGTGTTTTGTGATCACCTAATCATTGTTTGTGCATTCCACATTCAGTTTCTCTAAGCAGTGGAGAAGCTGGCAGTAAAATCATAAGTCACAGTCACATAATGTCCCACTGTGATAACTGTGGCAGAAGGTCCACCACAATTATGTGATGTCTCACTTAACAGCCATGTCACTTAACAATGGGGTTCCAATTCCAATCCTGGTAGTTAAAGGAGGACTACCCGTACTAGAATAGGATAGGTAGAAAATAGGTAGAAACTTCCTTCCCCCACTCCCATCTTATTCTCTTGATCTTTCCTCTCTGCCATATATTTCCCTTTCTTTCATTCTCTCAACCACACCTGTCCTTCCAATCTGTACATATACACTACCATACTCTGTGATCACACAATCTAATCTACAGCCATCTCCATTGATATCCATTTATTGAATGCAAAATGTAAAACTTCTTCTGTCATGAGACACCATATATTACTGTAAACTTTCTCACAGTTCAACTGATCAGCAGGAGACTACTGCCAAGAAAATCAGAGGGGCATTGAACTATCTTTCGAAACAATGCTCCCTGCTTCTTACTGCTCAGGTGTTTCTGCCTATTTTTTTTTTTAATTTGATTTATATGCCGCCCTTCTCCGGAGACTCAGGGCGGCTTACAATGCATTAAGCAATAGCTTCATACTTTTGTATATTTATACAAAGTCAGCTTATTGTCCCCACAAACTGGGTCCTCTTAATGTGGAAGGTTCGGTGAGGAATGAATTTTTCATCTGAGTGACAAAATTTTACAACCGTGCCTTCTTTCCCTGCCAAGGAGTTTGGGGCTAGGTTATTTGAAGGACCATCCTTTTTCCAGCTTCATCTACTTGACCCATCAGAAAAGGGAGGCAAGGTATGTTATTGGTTCCTTCCCCCCCACCCCTAAATTAAGGAGGTCCATCTAATGAGACAAGAAAAAGGACCTTCTCCATGGTGGCTCCCTCCCTGTGGAACATCATCCCCACAGAGATCAGGCTGACCGCCACCTTAATACCCTTTCTAAAGGCCCTGAAGTCATGATTTTGTCAGAGGCCTGAGGGCCCCAGGATGATATGGAACACATTAAGTGGTTTGTCTGATTGTTGTTAACAAGAGATGAGAATTTATTGTATTTTACATTGGGGTTTTATTTCTGGAACTTGTACAGAATTAACATGAGTGAGTTGGATGGCCATATATATATATATTCTTAATGAATGAATAATAAATAAAAGATGTCCAAATCTATGAACTAAGAAGCAACTTGGGCGGGGAGACTCTCTCCTCCACTGATTGGCAGAAAGTCTACAACAAAGAGACTTCGGACCACATGATCTAACCCAGGAGTTGCTGGTTTCTCAACTCTGCTTAAAAACAACAGGCTGACAAAGAATGATTCTGGCAGTATGAGAGACAGACTGGATGTTGTTATGCCATCCATCCATCCATCCTTCCAGGTTCTTTTTATCATTCAGGTATAAGAAATAATGTGAAAGCAACTGTTTTAGTACTTCCAATAGCTTTTCCTTAGCATGTTTTTTTTTCTTTTCTGTTTTTTGAAAGATTGGATTAACTTCATTATACAGCAAAACAGAGGCATTGATTGTGACTCTGTTGCAGATATTCAGGGCCTTGATTCTTACTCAGACAGTACCCCCGGAGTTAGACAGCCAATGATGTCTTTGGCAATAGATAACTAGTAATTACTTTTTCCAGAAACCATATTAATGTCCTAAATAATGCAGCAGTTTCTGTGTTAAAGTTTCATGAGGTTGTTTGTAATTATTATTCAGTATGTGACACTCTGTGGTGCTTTAGCATATTATCCCTTAAAATGAGCTCTATAACATTCTATAAATAACTTCAGCTGTGCCTATGCTTTTTCCTTTCCCCTTTTTTAATTCAGTACTAAAAGGACAGAAATATGGATGCTGAATCCAATTTAAACACCATTAAAAAGTCCTCAGTTCTGCTACTAACAGCAGTTTATTTAATTCAGTCCATGCAGAGCCAATGAAAAGAGCTTTTACCATTGTTGCCCATTGTTGCAAATAATATTTCATTAGAACTATGGCTATTAATAATAAAAGAGACAACACGTGCTATATTATGACGGTTGTCATCGCTATGCAATATACTACAAAGAATAAAAGGATGCACTTTTTTTTCCAACTGGGTCACAATTCCAAAATAGACACAGAAGAAATGAGAGTGGAGCAGAAGGGGAAAGGACAAACAAGGAAAGAATAGCCTGTCTCGTCAGGTTCAATTAAAGCTAGCGATTAGATTTATGGCTGCTAGTTGTAGTTGCAGATGATGATGATGGTGGTGGTGGTGGTGGTGGTGGTGGTGGTGATGATGAAGATATCATCTGACTTCTGGTGATTGCCTGGACTTTTCCCTGAAATTTTTTGGCAAGATTTCAAAAGTGGTTTGCCCTTGCCTTTTATGTATGTATGTATGTATGTATGTATGTATGTATGCATGTATGTATGTATGTATGTATGTATGTATATTATTTATAAGTATAAACTTCCTTATTTGGAAGTTCCTCTTCCTTATTTGGTCATTCCCTTTTATCTATCTAATATTGATCTTTGTTAACCTATGTCTCTATGCCCTTGCCTTTTCTCTAACATGAGTCAAAGTGACTGAACAAAGGTCACCAATCTGGTTTTGTATCTAAGGTAGGAGTAGAACTCTTCTACAGGAGCATCTTGGTTTCTAGCTCAATGCCTTAACCACTACACCAAACTGGCACTCAAAAAAACCCCAAAAAACAGTTGATTAAAAAAAGGCAATACTGCATTCATTAATCTTTTTAATGTAATAATTGCCTTCCTAGCCAAAATGATTTAATCATCGGCAACAATAAAAGCATTATTCTTGCTTGGATACTCTGTCATATGCAATATCTGTTTCTTTAAAATCATGGAATATGAAATAACTAAAGGGGGAACATAAAATGTAAGAAGAAAGACTATTGGGGTAGTTGAAGGTAATAGGGCTAAAGAGAGTTCAGGAATGAGAAAAGTTTCTTAATTTATAGAAATTAAAAAATGGGAAGTAATTAATGTTACTGAAATTGAATGCAATCCATGCAGCACTTCTGGAATATAAAAGATTAATAGTTTAACTGTACTTTTTTTTAATGGATTACAGTCCACTTCATCAGATTTATAACAGTTTTTCCTTATCAGACATGTACACATTCATATATTCATATTCATTTTTGGTATGGCACCTGGTGTACCTATAACCACTATGACTACCATGACCTTGGTGTATATGTGTCTTCTTTAAGCAAAATAAAATGTGTGATACTTAACATTTATTTTTACCCAGAGAAGAAAAGGGGAAAATATGGTGCAATTTGCTGCCAGCTTTGGTAACATAATACCTTGGTGGGCCAGAGGGATGCAAAAATGGATCTGAAAAATAGCATGCAATCCATGGGCCAGAGAATGCTCCCCCACATTTTAAAAGCTGGGCCTTATTAAAAGACAAAAGGCAAGTTATTGATAAAGTTACATCTCATTTGCTGATCAAAATGTTTCAAAAGCATTAACTTCATTAACTATTCATGATTAGGAATGAAACTCCCTGTCTACAAAGTTTTTTTTTTCCTGCTGACATTCAAGTCTGTCCCATTCTTAGAGACTGACTGAACAAGTCCCTGAAGTTTACTTGGCAAGGCTTTTCAGAAGTGGTTTTCCATTGCCTCCTTCCTAGGCTGGGAGAGCATGCAAATTCCAGGGTTTCAGATACATAGAGTAGACAGAATTGCACAATCATCAGGTAAAAAGAAGGGAGGAGGCTTATGCTTATATGTCAACAACAGCTGGTCTCAGGTTATAACTATAATATAAAAAATTCTGTGATGAAAACTTAAAAGAGTCTTTACTTATCAACTGTAAACCATTTTACTGACCACACGGGTTCTTCTCATTTCTACTAATTGCTGTTTATGTTCCCCCACAAGCCTGTGTAAACAAGGCATTACGAACTCTATCTGACCAGATTATGGAGGCTGAAGCCAAATACCCCGATTCACTAGTCATTATTATGGGAGATCTAAACAAAGTAAACTTAAGGAAAAAGCTACCAAAATACTTTCAGCATGTCAATTGTCCCACTAGAGGCAAGAATACTTTAGACCATTGCTACACAACACTAAAAGATGCTTAGCGGTCCTTACCACAAGCAGCTGTGGGACACTCTGATCATTGCATGGTTCACCTTGTACCTGCTTACAGGCAAAGACTTAAAACCACAAAACCAACAATTAAATCAGTGAAGACCTGGTCTGAGGAGGCAAAATTACAGGCCTGCCTTGACTGCACTGATTGGAATGTTTTCAAAAGTACGTCTGCAGACTTAGATGAACTCACACATACTGTAACATCATATGTCAGCTTCTGTCAAGACTTATGTGTACCGACCAGGAACTTTACAGTAACGTCAAACCTTGATTCACAGCTAAACGTAAGCAGCTACGTCGTTCCAAAGAGGAAGCCTACAGAAAAGGTGATAAAATGCTATACGATCAGGACAGAAATGTATTAACAAGGGAGATCAGAGCAGAAAAAGAAGCTACTCTGAAAAGCTAAAGAATCAGTTCTCAACAAATGAACCAACAAACATGTGGAAAACTCTTTAAAATATCACCGGTTATGGCAAACCTCTTTCCCAGGCTGAAGGAAATAAACAACTGGCAGATGACCTGAACATGTTTTACTGCAGGTATGAAAGGAAACTACAGCCACCTATCTCCACAACCCCTATCTCAGACACACCAGCAACAGGCAAACCTCCTACAACTGACCCCATCCCATTGGGTTCACAACCTCTAGTGATCACAGAAAAGGAAGTGCAAGACTTATTTCACAGACAAAAGCCAGGAAAAGCTCCAGGCCCAAACAAGATAACTCCTTTTTGCTTAAAAGTCTGTGCTGACCAATTGGCCCCCATCTTCACCCATAGCTTCAATAAATCATTAGAGATATGCTATGTTCCTTCTTGTTTCAAACGCTCTACTATCATCCTAGTGCCGAAGAAGCCCACCATCAATGAACTGAACAACTACAAACCAGTTGCTCTAACATCTGTAGTTATGAAAACCTTTGACAGGCTAGTACTGTCTCACTTGAAAACCATCATTGATCCGCTTTTAGACCCCCTGCAATTTGCATGCCAAGCAAATAGATCAACAGATGAGGCTGTGCACTACATCCTACAACATCTTGAATCTCCAAAGACCCACGCAAGGATCCTCTTTGTAGATTTTAGTTCAGCATTCAATACCATCATTCCAAACATTCTTCTAACTAAGCTAAACCAGCTAGTGGTACCTGAACACACTTGTAAATGGATCATAAGCTTCCTAACAGACAGGAAGCAGCTGGTGAAGCTAAGCAGAATCATATCAGATACCTGTACAATTAGCACAGGGGCCCCACAAGGCTGTGTGCTCTCTCCACTTTTCTTCTCTCTCTATACCAATGACTGCATCTCAAACGATCCATCTGTTAAACTATTGAAGTTTGCAGATGACACAACAGCGATCAGTCTCATTAGAGACAATAATGAATCCTCATACAGACCGGAGGTTGAACAAGTAGCCTCGTGGTACGACCAGAACAATCTGGAACTGAACACACTCAAAACTATAGAAATGCTGATGGACTTTAGGATAAACCCTCCCATACTACCACTTCTTACAATACTAGACAACACAGTATCAACAGTAGAGACCTTCAAATTTCAAGGTTCTGCCATATCTCACAACCTAAAATGGACACCCAACAAAAAAAAAGGTCATCAAAAAAGCACAACAAAAAATGTTCTTTCTGTGCCAACACAGAAAGCTCAAACTGCCCAAGGAGCTGCTGATACAGAGGAATTATTGAGCCTGTCATCTGCACCTCTATAACTGTCTGGTTTGGTTCTGCAACTCAAAAAGACAGATACAGACTTCAGAGGATAATTAGTACTGCAGAAAAAAACAATTATTACCAACCTGCCTTCTATTGAGGACCTGTATACTGCACGAGTCAAAAAGAGGGCTGTGAAAATATTTACAGACCCCTCGCATCCTGGACATAAACTGTTTCAACTCCTACCATCAAAACGACACTATAGAGCACTGCACACCAGAACAACTAGACAAAAGAACAGCTTTTTCCCGAACGCCATCACTCTGCTAAACAAATAATTCCCTCAACACTGTCAAACTAGTTACTAAGTCTGCATTACTATTAATCTTCTCATCATTCCTATCACCCATCTCCTCCCACTTATGACTGTGTGACTGTAACCTTGTTGCTGGTATCCTTAAGATTTATATTGACTGTTTCCCTATGACTATCATTAAGTGTTGTACCTTACGATTCTTCAAAAAAGTATGTTTTCTTTTATGTACACCAAGACAAATTCCTTGTGTGTCCATTCACACTTGACCAATAAAGAATTCTATGAGAAAATGACTGGTCCAAAGTCACCCAGCTGGTTTGTGCCCATGAAAAGGACTAGAACTCAAGGTCTGCCAATTTTTGGTTTGGTGAACAACTGTACTAAACTGTCTCTTTATAAATTTAGGCTGCATTAAATTAATGCAAGTGAAACCATACATTCAAAGATCTCCAGTTAACACCATTTATCATTCTTCATTAATTATGACAACTTTGCAGTTTTAAGGATTTTTTGGTATCTTCTTCGTGCTGTGCTTATTCAACACTGCAGTACTAATGAATTCCTTTTCCCTGATATGGCTCATTAGATACTTCTAATAGCTATTCAAAATTCTATTACAGTATTTACATTCCCATACCTGCTGCTTAATATTTTTGTTGCTTCCTTTATTTTTATTTTTTTGCCTGTTACAATTCAGATGTATATTTTACCTAGAGGTAAATGGAGGAGAATATTTGTAACTCAGGATTGCAATCTCAAAAAATTCTGTGGTGTTACTTCTTTGCATTATTTTTGCAGATTTTTTTTACTATGGAAGATGTTACAGTACACTCTGGTATCAACTCTTATGCTAATGACAGCTTATGCCAGAAATGAAACTAATGCTGCATGAATTTCTCCAGAGAACTCCAGCTCTTTTCATATTTATCTAGCAAGGGGAATCAACACCAAAAGATTCCCTTATAACCTGGTTAGCAAAAGAGCTAGGCTCATATTGTTATGTGTAGATTGTACTATGGGAAATTTATTAACATAGTGAGATCCTCTGAGCTTTCTGAGCTTGGTTGTTTTCTTGCACACTAAGTAGCATCATCAATGCCAGAAGCCTTTGATCTCATTTTATATCCTAGTAATGTTGATGGCAGTGATCTTATTGGTTCCTTGATTAGACTGTTGTTTACTGTTAGATCGTTTGACTCTGTTGGTAGTTCCTTGATTGGGGTATTGTTTACATCTTGATTGTTAGTCTAGTGTTAACCTTGATGTCAACATCTGCTCATCTGAATCAGTGGTGGGATTCAATTTTTTTTACTACCGGTTCTTTAGGGGTGGCTTGGTGAGTGTGGCATGGCATGGCTTGGTGGGCGTGGCTTGGTGGGCATGGCAGGGGAAGGATACTGTAAAATCTCCATTCCCATCCCACTCCAAGAGAAGGATACTGTAAAATCTCCATTCCCTCCCCACTCCAGGGGAAGGTTAGTGCAAAATCCCCATTTCCTCCCAATCAGCTGGGTCTCAGGAGGCAGAGAATAGATAGAGGCGGGGCCAGTATTTACTGGTTCTCCGAACTACTCAAAATTTCCACTACCAGTTATCCAGAACTGGTCAGAACCTGCTGAATACCACCTCTGATCTGAATGTTGGTTGTTCGTTTTGGACTTTTTGTTTCCTTTTTGTCTTTTCAATGATATGTAGACATTGTTTATTTCTATGTGCCTGTTGATGGCTGATTTGTCTGAGTGCCAAGCTTCTCATTAGACAAACACTCTGTAGAGTTGTAGAAGCCTATTCCTTACAATAAGATAGTACCAAATAAAGATATATTGTTAGATATGCTCAAAAAAGGTCATATAATCAAAAACACAGAAAAAAAATAAGTCTGTTTTGTTTTCAGGTTGAAATGAATGTTTCAGAAAAGCATTTAGTTACCAATAATCAGCAATTTATACACAGATTTCACTTTGATAAAGAACAAAATATATAATTAAAATCTTAATTGCATTAAACTTCTATATGCAAGGAGTCTACTCTCTGCACTTCCTTACATCACTTTTCCAATGTGCAATTTACAAATATCTGGAAAAAATCAAGGACTATCCCTTTGTTCAGTCCTAATATCTTTATCTGAAAAATTTGCCATTCAGGGATAGTTACTACATCATAAAATCATTGAGTTGAAAGGAGCCATTTCAGTTATCAACTCTAACCCTCAGCTCAGCAAAGAAAGCAAATTAAAATATCTCAGATAGATGGCTATCTAACTACCACTTCAACACATATAATTAACAGATTAACAGAGTTGAAAGAGACCATATAGGTCATCTAGTCCAACCCTCCGCTCATGCAGAAGATCTACACCAGTGGTGGGTTCCTCCCGGTTCGGTCCGGTTCGGCCGAGCCGGTAGCGGTGATGATATGACATCACCGAACTGGTTCTTCCCCCCGCCCTCCCACCCCCCCACATTATTCTTACCTTTTATTTGGTCCCACCCCCAATCTATTGCTGCCTCCTGAGTCCCAGCTGATGACTAGAGAGAAAAAAACTGTTTAAACTCTTGCCACAGGGCTTCAAAGGGCCGTCCTACAGCTAATCAGTGTTAAAAGCAAACAAATGAGTCGGGTCGTAAGTGTGAGGACTAGTCGTAAGTGCGAGGACCTTCCAGAAATGACTCTGACCCACACCCACCTAGTCACATGACCTCCAAGCCACACCCACAAAATAAGGCACGCCCACAGAACCGGTAGTAAAAAAATTTAGAACCCACCCCTGCCCTACACCATTTCTGACAAATGGCAGTCCAATCTTTTCTTGAAAGATTTTATTTTATTGAAAGATAATGAAGAGAAGTGCACTACTGTTATGAAGATTTTTTCCCTAACATCTTCTCTTTGTAATGAAAATCCATTATTCTGTATCCTTTATTTTGGAAGAACAAAGTGTAAGCGTTGACCTTTTTTTGTGATATCTTTCCAGATATTTGAAGAATACCATCTTGTCCCCACTCAGTTGTTTTTCTGAAGGCTACAAATTCTCACTTCCTTCATCTCTCTTCATACTAGATGTTCATCTCTTTCCTATAAGTATAAGAAACTGAAAATAAATGGTAGCTTTTCATTGTCAAAACTTACAGCAAAACTAAAGATATTGACCATAATTGACAATAATTTATTCTGAATGGGTTGATGTTTAACTGTTGCTTCCTGAATGGGTTGATGTTAATTGTTGTTTGCTGAAGAGTAACTTACTGTATATGCCCTATATCTGTGATGGCAAACCTATGGCACACATGCCCAAAGTGGCACACAGAGCCATGTCACCTGGAACGCATGGCGTTGCCTGTTCCTCTTCTGGGTTTCTGGCATGCATGTGCATACGCCGATCAGCTGGCGTACGTGCGGTAATGCCAGAAACTGGAAGAGCTGGTCTTCTGTTTTCCCGCATGAGCATGCACATGAGCCTGTAATTACTAAAGGAAGAAGACTGGATTGTTATATATTGGGAAGTATATTGGCACTGTGTTTCTCCAAAAAGATGACTCACCTTAAAAAGAAGCCCTATCACATTTTTGAGCGCATGCAATCAAATTAAGCCCCACCCACAAAATTAGCCCTAATTAAGACCCCGCCCACCCCGGGGTGCAGGGGGTGGAGCGAGGCACACAGGTAAAAAATAAGCTAGGGTGCGGATGGGGGGTGGAGCTGCCTTACTTACCAGGCCTTACCAGCTCTGTTATCGGCTGCAGATGCCTTCTGGCAGGCATCTGAAGGTGAAATGGAGGCCGGGGCGATGCGTGCAAGTGGTGGCAAGCAGCCGCAGAAGAAATGGGCCAGCAGCCGGCTCCTGCCGAGCAGGGCTGTCAGTGCCACTGCCACGAGGTGAGTCAATAATTAGAACCCTCCAAAAAGAAGGCCTCGCTGTTTTTTTCAAGGATCAAAAGAAAATAAGACCCGGCCTTCTTTTTGGAGAAACACAGTATAGAAATAATTCATTTTGAAATGAGTTTATTTTATGCTCACCAATTTTACCAATTTGAAAACTGTTGACTTTCCTTTCTGTATAATCCTCTCCTTTATACCTACTTCGAAATAAACTCCATTGAAAATTGTGGCCTTTATTTTCAAATAACTATATTATGTTTTAAAATAGATTTTTTTTTATGTTTTGTAATTCATTGATTTTACAGCCTTCCATTTACATTGTTTACTAGTTGGTGTTACAGTCAATTGATACTATATTTTCATAAATGGGGCATAAGATTGTAATATAAAATGAATTTTGATGATATAAACTACAACCTGAATGAGTGAGCATTCTTCTATGTTTCTTTTACATGGCCATTAAATATATTTTTATACCATATGCTCATTTCTATGCTGGTTTCTGTTAGCTTTTGCTGAATATATTTCTGTCATCTTGCTTATTGTATTTTAATAGTGACAGACCTTTTAATACTGAGATATAATCAAATCCAACTCAAACTCATAACAGTGAGATCTAATGAATAGTAATGATAATCTTTTTCTCAGGCTATGTTCCACACTATGCTCATTAATCTTAGTCAAAAACTTGATAATTCCACTTAATATTCTAGTACAGAAGTAATCTTCTAGACGGAATTGTGAACCTGAATTTGAAGATGAATAATAAAAACGCTGCCATGGATTTCCACTGTATTTGGTTTCAATAAAATTAATTTAATTTAAGAGTCTTGTAAATTTCTTCCAGGCAGGAGAAATTGCTACACTAATAGCAAATCAACATTCCTTGACTTCATACTGACTTTCATTTGCAACATGCAGATTTGTTAGAATGTGATGATTTAATTATAATCACATGAAACTTCATCTAAGGCAATGGTGGTATTCAGCGGGTTCTATCTGGTTCAGGCGAACCAGTAGCGGCGGCTGTAGGAGGCTCCGCCCACCTGCCCGGACATCATCACTGTTGCATAAATTTGAGGATCAGACTCAATAAATGATCAGGAACAAAGTATTCAAAACAAAGTACTATTTATTTACAGTAGGCATTCTATATTCTCCGAATGATTGCAGATAGAAGCGAGCAGGAGGTGCGTACATCCCCTTTTTATAGCAATGAGGCGGAGTTATAGGTAGGAGTGGTTATGTATGAATACATTAAGAAAGGAAGGGTGGATTAATCCCTGATGTTCTATGAACATATATTATCTCCATTTGAGAATGAGGCATTTACTTGTGACAAATCCCCCTCTAAATGCCGATTCGACATACAACAGTAATTACACTCAGATTCAGAACAATATAAAACTTGTAGTTTTGAAGTTAAATATTTGTGTTGTTTTGATTGCAAAGGCTTAGTCAGTATGTCAGCTATTTGTTCTGAGGTTTCGCAATGAATAGCTTTAATAAATCCATCTTGAGATAATTGTCTTACATGTTTGAATTTAATATCTATATGTCTAGATCTTTGACCAATAGCATCAGACCTAGATATCTCTATAGCAGCTTTGTTATCTTCATGTATAATAAAAGGTAATGAAGGGCTCTTCCAGACATCTGATAACAGATCATTAAACCATACAAGATTATTAGAGGCTTTAGACAAACAAACATATTCTGCCTCAGTAGTTGATGTGGCTACTAGATCTTGTTTCCCAGTATACCAGTAGACTGGACAATTGTTGAGAAAAACTACATAGCCTGAAGTGCTTTTTCTGCACTTAGTGTCACCTGCCCAATCTGCATCAGCGTAACAAGTGAGAATGGATTCATTAACATTATTGGGTTCCAACAGTAGACAGAAGTCTAAGCTGTGCTTCAAATATCTTAGTATTCGTTTAATGGCTTCCCAATGATACATTAAGGGTTTACTAACGTATCTAGATAATAAATTAAGGGGTAGAGCAATATCAGGTCTAGTCCAATTAGATATATACAAAAGGGAACCAATAACTGATCTGTAAAGTGTATTATCTTTAAATTCAGGGGATGACTCATTCATGTTTCTTAAAAAATCAGCTTGCATTGGAGTATCACAAGGCTTTGCATCATTTAAATTACATTTATTCAGGAGTTCTATAATTTTATCTTTCTGAGATAATTTAAATCCCTTTTTTGTCTTGCTGATTTGAACTCCAAGATATTTATTTACTTTTCCTAGTGATTTCAAAGAAAAATGTTCATTCAGTTTCGTTACAAATGTATCTCTTTTCTCTTTATGTTTACCAATATATAAAATGTCATCCACATAAATTAACACAAATTCTAGTGAATCACCATCCTTTCTGACAAAGAAACAATTGTCTGCAGTTGTAGCATTGAAATTCATAGTTTTGAGTACATTGACCAAACATTCATACCAACGTTTGCCGGATTGTTTTAGTCCGTACAAACTTTTGTTCAATAACCAAGTTTCATTCCTATTTGTATATTGACTATGAGGGGCTCTTACATATATCTCTTTATCAAGCTTTGCGTGTAAGTATGCAGTTTGTATGTCATATTGAAAGACATCAAGATTAAGTGCGGAGGCTATAACTAAAGCTGTCTTAACACTTTCAGTCCTTACAGTGGGAGAATATGTATCTGTGTAATCCTCAGGATACTTTTGAGCATAACCCTGTGCAACTAATCTAGCTTTATATAATGTGTTGCCTTCTTCCAGATTTTTAATTTTGAATATCCACCTGGTGCCTATAATTGTTTTGTCCTTTGGTGCAGGTGTTGGTGTGAATACATTTAATTTTCGTAAACTATCCATTTCTTTGGCCATAGCTAATTCCCATTTTTTTCTTTCTTCAATGGCAAGTTTTAATACTTCCTCGTATGTGTTGGGTGTTGATGCTTCATTATTTATATACATTACGTAGTCCTTATATTTGCTTGGTACTTGATTTCTGCTACTCCTAATTGTTTTTTCTGGTTTACTATCGTTATTGTGTAAATATCTTGCTTCCTTTTTAGTTAATGAATCTGTTTTTATTCTGGGGTGATTATGCTCTTCCTTTTCTGTCCTATCTTGGTTTTTAATGTCTGTCTTTGTGATGGGAAATATTTCATTAAGATGTATCTTAGACCAATTGGCCTGTTCATGAAATATAGCTGTTCTAGAAACTATGAATTTGTTATTATTATCAATAAATCTGTATCCTTTTGTACCTGTTTCATATCCTATGAATCTAAGTCTTCTGGATACGTTATCTCCTTTACGTCTCAACTGTTTTGGTATGTGTACATCTGCTGTAACTCCAAATATGTGCATGTGGGTTATTTTAGGTTTTTTATCGTACATTAATTCATATGGTGTTTTGTTTATGACACTAGACCAGGTTCTGTTTAGAGTATAATTGGAATATAATAAGGCTTCTGACCAGAATTGTTTTCCTAAGCCAGCATCTTCTAATGTACATCTAATCATGGTTTGTAGTGTCGAGTTTTTTCGTTCTACCACTCCATTTTGGAATGCAGAAAATGGGCTAGATGTAAAGTGTAACATTCCTTTGTCTTTTAGCCATTGGGAGAATTCTTTTGACATGAATTCAGATCCCCTGTCTGTCATGATTTGTTTTATTTTAATATTGTGTTGTGTTTCTACACGTTTGTAAAATTCTTTAAATCTTTGAAATGTTTCATCTTTGTGTTTTAAAGTATAGACAAATCCATAACGACTATAGTCGTCTACAATAGTAAGAAAATACCGTTTTCTATATGTGATTGATGGGGTTAATGGGCCAACTAGGTCCATATGTACCAGGTCAAAAGTGTGATTAGATGATCTTGTTGCTTTTTTTGGTCTGGGGTTAGTTCTGAGTTTTGAGGATTTACATACTGAACATTCCAAATAATTTTTACAATTTTTTATTTTAACACCTTCAGCATGTTCAATCATTTTCTGTATTACAGGAAAGCTAGCATGTCCTAATTTTCTATGTAATATATGTGCACATTCATCATGAATTGGTTTTCCAATTGTTGGTTTTTTGTTATTGAATGTATCACCAATAGATGTATTTTCGTGATTATGATTTGTTTCATGTTCCTCATTGTCACTATTACTGATGTTTTCATTCTCTATGTTAATGTCATTTTCCATGTTTGAATCAATGTTGTGTAGCCATTTTTCTTCTGTAATTAAATATGGTAGGCCTCCTTTGATAATCACATTACCTAAATTTGTTTTGTTTTTCTCTAGAGTTGCTTTTCCCTTTGAGAACACTATATTTATGTCAGAGTCCCTGCTTAGCTTTATTACACTAAGTATGTTATGAGGTATTTTGGGTATTAATAATACCCCCTCTATTTTCCCTAGACCGGGTAAATTTACACTTCCTTTCCCAATAATTTGGACTTCTTCTTGATTGGCTACCTTGATTACAAATTTATCTTCTATGAAGGAAGATAGTATTTTCTTGTCATGTGTTGTGTGATTAGTTGCCCCAGAATCAATGAGCCAAGCATTATCTTTTGAATTTTGTTTCTTGGTTATGGTATGTTTATCTAATCCATTTAATGATCCAGACTTCCTATCTCTTGAGTTATCTCTGCCCCCTCTATGTACTCTAAAATTTGGTGAGTGTCTATACCTGTATCTATCAATAGATGATTGTCTGTTGTGATATCTGTTTCTATAGTCTTGTTTTTGTCTTTCTCTAAGAAACTTAGGACAATCTCTTCTACAATGTTCTTTGGATCCACAATTATAACATTCAATTGATTCTCTATGTTTTTCTTGAAATACTACTCTCTTAGTCTGTCTATGTTCCATGTATGTACTTCTGTGGCTTCTTCTTAAATTATCCTCAGCTATTAGTCTATTCGATAAGTTCTCTATGGATAGGTATCCCAAATTAATTGTGTCTAAATGTGATATGTAGTTATCCCATGATGAGTCTAATGAGTTAATGATAACACTTTTCATTGTTTGGTCTGATATTATTTCTCCCCTTAAATGAAGTTTTGCTCTGATTTTGTTTAGTGATATTAAATGTTCACTTACAGTAGTCCCAGGTTTTATCCTGGCTGAGAAGAAATCTTTAGACATTCTCGTTGTAGTTGCTACACTTTCACTATGAAACAATTTAAACATGCAATGAATTATTTCTGAGACAGTCAGATTATGCTTAATACTATGATACATAGCAGGAGATATGCTAGATATTAATAAGTAGAATGCTCTGTGATGCAGGCAGTCCAATTTTAGAGTCCAAGGTTTTTTGGGAGGGTTAGTTATAAAAAATAATAAATTCTCTTTTAGGAAAACAACCTGAAGTTGTTGACACCATTCTTGTAAATTAATACCGTCTATTCTCAATTTTGGGAAATCATTAGGCAAGTTCCCAATATTATTTGTTGCATTACTTACAACTGGAGGCTGTCCATGATCTTGTAAATGTTGAAAGTTGCAGAATGGTGTAGGAATGCTTGCAATCAGTCTGAACGGTTCTCTCTGTTCTTCATGGCCTCTGTAGTTGTCTGCGTGTGTTTGTGCATGCGCGTTGTTCATTTCGTCCTTGAAGCTGTCGGGAGAGGTTCTCGCCGCTGTGGCTCTTTTGTAGCGCTCTTCCCCTGATGACTCGGTCTCCGGTTCAACTTTGGGTGTCCAGGCGACGATTGGCGCTTGGTTCCTTTTACCGAAGTTGTCCTGGTTGAGGTCTCTGGCACTTGGAATCATCTGCGGCGTTGGCAAATATTTGCAAGGTTCTCTGGGTTCAGGAGTTGGCGTTCTTGCCGTCCGGGTAGAAGCGGGTGGATTCTGAGACGTTTGCTTGCTTGCTTGCCTTTTCTTTATTTTTTTATCGGCAGCTTTCGTTGATTTATTTGTTATTTTCAGATTTGGGCCAAAGGTTGCAAAAAGCGTTTTCATGGCTGATTCTATTTGCAGCTCGATTGGAGTTTCTTCGATGTCTGTATCAGATTCTTCTGAAGAGTAGAATTTTTCTTTTTTACTTTTCACACTGTGCAGGGCTTTTCACGCTAAACATTTTGAATTCTGTTTTCTGATTGGCTCTGCTTCGCTCATCTTAGTGGTTTGTTGAAACCAAGATGGCTGCCATTCAAAATTTTGCGCGGGACCGTTAGTCTTTCTCTTTGTTATATTTTCATCTACAGGCAATTCGCTCACCGTTTTGAGGTCTTTAGATTCAGTTGCTACGATGTGATTTTCTCTCGCTGCTCCGCTGACTTTTATGATGTCTTGGAGGTTCGCGATGAGGTTTTTGTCGTCTTTTTGGCTTTTCAGCAGTCTCAGTATCTCTGATCTGAGATCGTTGTTTTCTATCTCGTTCTCTTCTTGGTCATCAGATTCATCAATTACCTCTTCATTGTCTGTAGTGCAGTCTTCAGATTCTTTTGTTATTATAGTTGTAGATTCATCAATCATTTCTTGATCTGTTTCCATTTCTTTATTATGTGCCCTGGTGTTGGGTCTTTCTCTTTTGTTTCTGGAGTTTTCTTTCTTAGGCATGTCTATTTTTATTGAGTCAGTTAACCATCCTCTGCTACCATTTTGTTGCATAAATTTGAGGATCAGACTCAATAAATGATCAGGAACAAAGTATTCAAAATAAACTACTATTTATTTACAGTAGGCATTCTATATTCTCCGAATGATTGCAGATAGAAGCGAGCAGGAGGTGCGTACATCCCCTTTTTATAGCAATGAGGCGGAGTTATAGGTAGGAGTGGTTATGTATGAATACATTAAGAAAGGAAGGGTGGATTAACCCCTGATGTTCTATGAACATATATTATCTCCATTTGAGAATGAGGCATTTACTCGTGACAATCACATCCCATTTTTATGCTCTGCACATGCGCAGAAGGTCCTGCACATGTGCAGAGGTGTCACATGCAAGTGCTCACAGTTACGAACTGGTAGTGAAGGTAAATCAATACCACCCCCAATGTAAGGTTATATTTCTGTATAAGGTCTAAGCTGGTAGTATGCATTCAGTCACAGATCGACTTGTGGATTGCACTAAGTCTCACTTTTGTCTGATAAATTAAGCAACTTTTGACTCAATGAACTGTACTTTCCAGAATCTTCATACAAATACGTATTTCATTTTTTTCAGGTTTACATTAACTTGATGGGACATGATGTTGATGTTCCTAAATATTGTAAAATTGTTATCATGGAATATGGATCGTGCTGTTCTTTTAACTTAGATTTTCTGTCCTAAAGTAGAATCATGTTTCAGGCAAGCTGTGCTATTTGCATAGCTCGCTAATATTTATTTATTATTTATTTATTATTCATATTTCTATGCTGCCACTCTCCGAGGACTCTGGGCGGCTTACACTAAAAACAGTATACTAAATAGCATATTGCCTCCAACAATCTGGGTCCTCATTTTACCCACCTCGGAAGGATGGAAGGCTGAGTCAACCTTGAGCCGGTGAGATTTGATCCGCTGATCTGCTGAACTAGCAGTCAGCTGAAGTAGCTGCAGTACCAAGTTCCTCCTATCTTCTATAACCCACTAACCTATAGTGAGCATATATTCATATTCATGAACCTAAAAAAAATAAAATTTGATTGGTAATGATGCCTTTCACTGCACAGATGTTTTGATGGATATAAATAGTTCTCAATTTGCAATCATTCATTTAGTGACTGTTTGAAGTTATGAGGGCACTGAAAAAAGTGATTTACGACCGTTTTTCACACTTATGACCACTGAAGCAAACCCATGGTCATGTGATTAAAATTTGGGCACCTGGCAACTGACATATATTTATGACAGTTGCACTGTCCTGGGGTCATGTAATCATGATTTGTCAACTTCCAACATGCAAAGTCCATGGGGAAAGCCAGATTCGCTTTATGACCTCATGATTCATTTAACAACTGCATTTGCTTAACAATGGTGGCAAAAAGACCATAAAATGAAGCACAAGTCACTTAACAACTGTCTAACTTAGCAATGGAAATTTTGGACTTAATGATGGTCACAAGTAGAGGACTACTTATAGTATACTGCTCTGACAAGCATTGCTGTGAAACTATTTATACCAAATTCATGTAGTGCATTAAGAATATTGTTTCAAGAGTAGTAAAGAAGGCAATTTATATGATATTTCGGGGAAGTTGGGCTAATGTCAATCTACATGGCCAATTGTTTTTCTGGTACATGTGTTTGTAGAAGATAACTAGGCTGAGCCCGAGGGAGGAGTCAAACGTGTCATCAATCATCAGTGCCTTCAATCCCTTAGTGCCCACAAGACATCTAAGTCCAGCCCATCTTGAATTCCTTGGGGTTTAGCTACCATTAGTGGATGCATACACACATATGTATGAACACTCTTACACATATGACAGTGAAAATTTTCAGTCATCCAGGTAGAGTTGTCTGGAAATTTGAGTCATGAGAACTGGATATTTTTGTTTACTGGGTTTGAAACATTTCACTGCTTTATCGAAAGAGCTTCAATCTGACCCATACTGAATAACCTATTTGGATAAGCAATGAAATATCTCAAACCCCCCCCCAAAAAAAAGTCCATCTGCCATGACTCAACCTCCACTTATACATAGAAAATATCCACATACATACCATATATGTACAACATAGGCAAAAATGCACACACCCACAGCATACTTGTTAATTCATATGAATGAATGTACATTGCAAATGATTATTCATTTGTAGAGGTGGGGCATGGAGGGCCATTAAGCAAGGGTGGGCAGACAAGGATGTGACTGTTACCAAAGGTTCAGGGAGCTATTTTTTCTTATGGACTGTTCTCCATCAGTGATCTCAGAGCTGATCTTGTAATGTATAAAACAAAACTTAGCAACCAAGTATCCTGGGATAAAGTAAATCCTTAGTGAAGTTACTGATACAGCCAGAACTGTGCTACCCTTTGATCCTTCCCTGTCCCTCTCCTAACCCCATAGAAGAATATTCATTAAGTCAATGTTTATATTGGTGAAAAAGTTAGCAGCCTTTGGGGCTTATTAATGCAAAGAGATAACTTGAGAATCCTTAACTGGCCACCACAAATCCATGTTCCAGTCCATCATCAGGCTTACAGCTAGCAAAACTAATACAAGAGAACCATGGGGACTTCATTTTCTGTCTTTTCCCAGGACGTCCATAGCCAGAAGACTCCTATACTGAGCATCTCTTAAGTGAACAGAGTGTCACATCCAGGTGTTTATGGAGATTCTCAGTCATGCAGGTCATGGTTGTCCCAAAGGTGCTTTTCAAAAGGCAACAGGACTTTCTTGGTTTTTTCCCTTAAAACATTTCACTTTTCATCCAAGAAGCTTCTTCAGTTCTGAACTGAACTGAACTGAACTGAAGAAGCCTCTTGGATGAGAAGCAAAACTTTTTCAAAGAAAAAACCAAGACAGTCCAGGTGCCTTTTGAAAAGCACCTTTGGCTGTCACATCAGTGGTAGGTTGCTACTAGTTCGCCCCAGATTGAGCGAACCAGTAGCGGAGGTGGCGGGAGGCTCCGCCCACCTGCCTGGATGCTTCTGCTCATGAGCAGAAGTGTTGCACGCCCGTGTGCGCACGCTCACGAGCGAACCAGTAGCAACGGGTTTTAAAACCCACCCCTGTGTCACATCCAGGTATCTCCTAACTAATTTTCCAACAGCAATTGTTTCCTTTGTATTTGTTTATCTTCTCAGACTGAGAGATTAACAAAAGTATATGTTTCATAGACATCCAGATCTTTAAATTATTTCAATATTTTTAAAAAAATTTGTGAAATATTACTCAAATTAAAGTGATTGGAGAGATAATATGGAAGTAACAATTTAAAAAATATCTGTTATAAATGCATAAGACTCTTTATCCAAACCCTTTATAAGAATTTCTATTTCTTCACCTTTTATTAGAAATAAAAATATTATATTTTAAACAGTCTATTGCGTTGATACTGTATCTCTTAAAATTATCCTTTCGATCTGTTTCATTTCTATTCTGCCTGTAAGTTAATTCTGCATTTCTTGTAGTTTATATAATCATATTATTTTCAATAAACTATATAACCTGTCCAGCGAGCCTTTGGACTAAAGAGCAATTACCGATAAGAAATAAATATGAACCTTTCTCCATGAAAAGTTATTTTTTTAAAAAAAAGATCCAAATATGGAAATCAAATGGGAGAAACTGAGCCATTTATTGGTGGAGATACTGCTGATGTCACAAAGCATCCAGTTCTGATATACTGTCCTGATACATCAGTATGTCTCTTCCTCTAGATAAACATGGTGCTGCATTGCTGAAGTTGAAAGAAAGAAGAAATCTGTCTGTCATTGCAACATGTGAATATCACATCTGAGGTAATATTTTTGAGCTGAGAAGCATGTTATATAAAATCTACCACACTGAGACTGCATTAACTCAAACAATCATTAGATATGAGTAAAAAGCTACAGAAAACTACCTCTTTGCTGCCTTCTAATAGTCACTCACATGTTTTTACCCATATATGGTAATCTTTTCCCAAATGTACAATAAGTCAGACTGTATAACTATGGATATTTAATTTGGAGATTGGTTTTTTTAAACTGTGAAGAGTTACATTCATTTTTCTCATGTAAGCAGGAAAACACTAAGATCAGATCATTCAATTTTCTTTAGCTCTTTAAGATGACTAAAATAACTATGTTATGCTGCTCAAACAAATGTATTACTTACCCAAATGACCACAGACCAAAAAGAAATTAAAGATAAGGGGCAACTAATAATTAAGAAAAAGGTGTATAAAGAGTTGTGTTTTATAGGCAGCATATACATTGGAGGCTAAATATAATATGAATCGATATACAATATAATCCAATGCTGTGACATGCAGCACGATAAAATATCTATTGCATTTAACATTTTTGCTTACTTAAAGTGGCAATGCATGGTTGAGGGTTCTCAATTCAACAAATGGAAGAAAGTGGTAGCACTAGAATGCTGGTTGGACAGCCCCATAGCACCTGTAATGAATGCACAACAATATCAGAAGTAAGTCAGACTATTCACTCTTCTCGAAGCCAGAGACCAGAGACGGAACACCCAGCAATGGAATCTTCTTTGCTGCCCCAAGGACCCATAGGTGAAAATCCAAATGGAGAGCGGGTCCAATATTCTGCAAGAGGAGAACCAGCGATACACATTTCAGCACCCACTCAAGATTCAACACTTGCAACTTGTCAGTACATTGCTGGCCTCCTTGGGAGGATCACTGAACAACGTAAGTATTAAATGATTGAATCGGATATAACACAAATTGTCCTCCATGTCTACTACTGCTTTGTTGAGGTTTTGCAGCAAAGAGACATCACAAATTGCTTTAAAAAAAATAGAAAAAAGGTGAATGACTTATTAGGGCTGCAAAGGCCACACTGAGCCCTGCAAACTTCTTTGAGAATACTCAAAAATAAGAGAAAGTAGAGAGATTTCTATACAGGCATTACACATGTATAATTTTAGACTTATCTATTCACAACACACATGGAAGAGATGAGCAGGAACGAAGGCTTTGCACTCCCTGTTATATTAACACAAGGAAATCAATGGAAACAGATGAATTTAAAGCCGCTCTACCCTCCCCAAGAACACAGGTCTATTTCCGTGTTGCTAATTATATTGGAGAAACAACCTAATCCAGTTTATAGGAGATCACTGGAGGAGATGTTTAAGTACATCCATTTCTAAAGCTACAGAATATTAGGGAACTAGGCATTCAGGATGACATTCCACATGTAGCAATAGCAATAGAAATAGCACTTATATACTGTCCCATAGTGCTTTACAGTACTCTCTAGGTAGTTTTACAGTGTTAGCATTATTTGCACATTGCCCTCAACAATTTGGGTCCTCATTTTACCAACCTTGGAAGGATGGATGGCTGAGTCAACCTTGAGCCCTGTCAAGATTGAACTCCAGGCTGTGGGTAGAGTTTTCCCGCAATACTGCACTTTAACCACTGTGCCACCACGGCTGCTTTTACTAACTTTCTAATTAGCAAAATTGTACTACAAAGCACCTGTAGAAAGCTGTATCTTTATGGCAATTGTACTGGGGAACAGAGACTCAAGGAGAATCATCATATAAACCCTCTTTTCTACTCCAATAAATATATAGCAAGTGCTTCACAGAGCCATTTACATTGGGCCTCATAATACAGGAGAACTGCAGTCTGCAATTTTTCTCACACAGGTTTCATATAAACCACAAATGGGCAAAAAGCACACAGCATGTTAAATGGGAAGTAGTTTTTGTACTGCACTGTCAACCACCAGCCTCCATGCTTTATTTGGTGCATCTATACATAGGGTATGAAATAGAGATATGAAATGAAATGCTTCTCTATTCTACTGGGCTCTTTTTACTACCACTTCCCAGCCAACTGAATGAGCTGAATTTATTATGCTCTATATTTCTTTTTGACAGAAGATGGCATCATGCGAGAACTACGGGCAATGCGCAGAGAAATGAGGCTTATGAAAGGTGAACAGCGCCGGACTAATGCCAGAGTGATCTCTTTGGCACAGGAACTTGCAGCATTCAAGGAATGTTAACAGTGGCAATAAAAGTTGACGTCATTCCTCCTTCTTACCAGGATACTTTCTGTCAGTGTTTATGTTCCACATTTGGAACAGGTTGTCTGTTTCTAATGAAGTGTTCCCACATAGACTACAGTCCATCCACATTACATTTCAGCCGGATAGTCAAAATAGCAATAGCATTTAATGCTTTGTAGCACTCTCCAAGCACTTTACAGAGTCAGCCTATTGCCCCCAACAATCTGGGTCCTCATTTTACCAACTTCGAAAGGATGAAAGGTTGAGTCAACCTTGAGCCGGTCAGGACTGAACACCTGGCAATGGGCAGTTTGCCTGCCATACTGCATTCTAACCACTGCGCCACTACAGCTCTTTCAAAAGTCACAAGAGTCTGCATCTCTGTTTGTGGATGAATAGTATGGATCAGGCCTGTCAAACTGGAAGCCCATGTGCGGGATACGTCACGCGAAGGCCAAGCCCACCCTGGCTCCGCAAAGGCAAAAAACATCATGATATGTCATGATCCGCCCCATGACTTGATCAAAGTTTGACACCTGTGGGATGGATGGATGGATGGGTGTGTACATAGACAGATGAGAATTTAACGGTAATGACCTAAATTTGAGGGTTTCATATGGTTCTTCTATCAGGATAGGAATGGCCAGCATAAGTCCATTTTTTAAAAGTTCTGCTAAAAATATTTCTAGTTTGACTGTAAACTAGAGGGAGACCAATATCTAAAATGTTTTTTAATATATTTTGCCATATTAAAATGTTTTACCCAGGGTCGGGTTTCAACACCTGTCGCTACTGGTTTGCTCATGGGCACGCACATGCGCAGAAGCTTCTGGACAGGTGGCAGAGCCTCCCACCATCGGTACCAGTTCGCACAATTCGGGGGCAACCGGTAGCAATCCACCACTGGTTCTACCATACATTCCTTAATTATTTTTTAAAGGACCAGCAAAATTACTTTATTTTATACCTGGCAAAATAGATGCATTCAAAATTTATTTATTTCATTTGTTTAAGATCTTTGGACTCTTGATTGTCAGTCCACATTTCGGCAAAACAGGATATAATCTTGAAAGCATTTTTTAAAAAATAAATTTTGGTGGGGAAATGCACAGAAACAACAAAACATTATCAAATCAGAAAAAAGAAGAGCAAATATTTAGAAGGTTTCTGCTTCCTGATTCCTAGTATGAACACTATGTTGGATCCCAATACAATTTATTAATATTTTTCATAGATTCATTCATTCACTCACTCACTTGCTCTTTCAATTCATCCATCCATTCATCCATTAAATTATTTACTGTCATTCTTTCAGCTCCTCCTTTCCTTTTTCAAACTCCTAGTCTTCTATAAAAAAAAAGATACTTTATTCAGGGGATGGGTTGGTGAAGCATATATTAGCAGATATATAGATGTAGAATTGCTACATAGAGGTAGAGAGTCTGATTAAATTTGGTGCTAAAAAACTTTGGTAGAATAAGAACCCAGCAGGATATTTTTAAAATACTGGTAACTAATAGTTGTAATAAAATTATTGAATTTATCAATTATTATGAGCCTATTAAAGATATTCCAGATTATAAAAATGTTTTTCACATTTTACTTACCCGTGGATCCCTTAATTAGGGCTAGTCATTACAATAAAATGTTAGATCTAATAACACAGACCAGTTTTAGATCTGTTATTAGAATTCCTTCATTTAAATCTATTTCTTGTACTGAAATGTATGGTCAGTTTATATATTGGAGTCAGTGGTGGGTTATACTCACCTTTACTACCGGTTCACATCATGCCCGCATGTGCATGCGCAGATCACTTCTGATGACGTCCAGGTCAGTGGGCGGACCCTCCCGCCAGTTTTACTACCGGTTCTTACAAATCGGTCTGAACCGGGGGCAACCCACCACTGATTGAAGTTTAATTTGATGGAATTTAGGATGACTCTTAATTTTTTCCATCAATTTTTTCTTTCAGACCCACATCAAAGCTATTCTCAGATTTTTTTTCAAATGTCTTGACACTTAGTTAAATTAATGGATGTTGCTGTATGTGATTATACCCCATAAAAAGAGTCATCCCATTTTTAATACATGGTACGTAAATATACCTTTATTAAAGGACCCATTTTTAATAAAGCAAATGCAGAAATTTTTCCTTATACAGAGACATTCTGTAAATTTATTGATCGTTTGGAAAGCTTTTAAGCCATTTGTTTGTTTTTGTTTTATTGCTTATGCTTCAAGAAAAATTAAAATCAAAAAGTTCAAAAATAAATTTGGAAAGAAAATGTTAAAGAACTGTCAAACATCTATGTACTATAAGATAACCCATGCCAAAATTATATAAACTTTTTTGAGTGTTAAACAGGAACTTAATTCCCTTCATGAATTTAAAATAGAATATGGTTGAATTTAATATAGCATGGAAATAAGATGAAAGATGTGGTAAACATCTTAGCAGAATGAAATAATTGCAATAATTTATTAGTATTTCCACAATTAGGTATCCCTGAGATATGTGTAAGTATTTTTACCAAATAAATCAACATTATTTTCATTTATTTTCTCAATTACTTGATACAAAATCAATCTGAAGCAAGAAAGAAAGTTCACACATCTTAAAGTTGCCAAGTTTGAAAATATTGTAGCTATATTTTAGATTTTTTTCCCTTGACAATATGTTTAAGTCTGTTTGGCTAACAAACTCAAACAGTTGGTTCTATATGTAGAACTTCTTTTAATATCCCTCTGGGGAGTAAGTTCCTGACAGATCAGTAATATAATAGACTTGTTCTAGACCAATTCAGAACAACTGTTGTATCTGCAGAGACTCTGATTAAGTATTTGTAGCTCTAGATATCTCTTCTGTAATTGGAAGATATAAGTATTGGGTTCTTTTCAAAGATTTATTATGTTCATTAAAATGAACACAAAAAGCTTTGTTACATTTGACATTAAAATTAAAAATGTTTTACAAATAGCTACTTAGTGCTCACAGATAGTATATTAATATTTAATGGGCAAGAAAAGTGGAGAGAAATATATCTCAGGCTCCTAGCCTTTTCTAATAGTCTCACCCTGGGACAGTTTGAAACAGTTTATTTAAATATCTTATTTATTTTGATATATAATCCATGAAACGGAAAAGGTTGTATGAAAATGTTGCAGGCACATGCGTACACTCGTAGGACCATGCTCCAGAAAAGCTGAACTTTCGGATTCTAGCACACATGCGCAGCCAACGGTCAGCTGGCCGGCAAGCATGCACAGGCCGGTTTTTGGCACTGCCGCACGGGCGAAGGGATCATGCTCCAGAAGAGCCAAATGTCCAGGTTCTAGCATGCATGCGTGCATGCCCGACAATCAGCTGGCTGGTGGAAGAGATCAGAGAAAATATTTTTTTTACCCTGGAGGGAGGGTAATTTTTCTTTAACCACTCTCCCTTTTGTGGGGTGGGCTGGAAAGTGTTAAATGATGTCCAAGATTGGCTTAAACAGGATAGTGATTTTTTTTTTTTTTTGATAATGCTACAGTTGTGGGCTTGCTATGAGACTGATTCTTAACTATTTTAATTTTTGAGCAATCAACATCTCTGCACTTAATTTTTAAGCTTCATGAGAAAGAAATAGAGATTTGAAAAAAAAACTCTTTTTATCTCAGATGGAAAGTATCAAGAAAATCACCAAAGAAATGCTCCTATCAATACTTCCTATACTTTGATCCTTCCAGGGAGAAAGTAGAATAAGAAGTAATGAGAATGTCCTCATTCTTTTCTTATAAGAATTGTGCCCGTTTAAGAACACTATTAACCTGATCGAAACATTCACACTAAATCCAATTAAGACCTTTGAATAGTTCACTAATGGACATTTTTTTTCATGTTGTGGGGGAAAATACCTACTTTAATAAGGAACCAAGGCATTTGCAGATAGATGCAACAAAATATCTTTTATTGACATGCACAATTACAGTGACCACTAGGTCCCTCCCTCCAAAAAATATTACATAGGAATAATGTAAATTATATTACAACCTTCACAGTTGGGATGTAACCTCTGATAACATTGAAAGACCTTGTGTTGTGGTCCACCGGCAACAGAGTCAGACAGTGAGGAGGTTGGGGAGGAACATGGGCCAGTCCTGGAGTCTGGGGAAGGCTCAGATGAGGGCTCTGCATCAGAGGCAGGGAAAGGGCCATCTGGGAGGTACGTGCTGCCTCCGGAGCCTCCAGAGTTGGACCTCAGTGAGGCAGAGGAACAGGGAAGCATGTGCAGAGCTGCCAGAAGGCAAGAACAGTTAGAACAAAAGGGATGACTTGGGAGTAGGGCTTGGAGATGATTGGCCCCTTCCATAAGAATTAAAAGAGGAGCAAAGGCACATGGGCCTTTGCAGGAAGCAACGTTGTTAATTCTGTTCAGTTTAAAGTCTGAAGCTCTGTTTGATTCTGGACTCTGTGTGGCTTTGCCAATTAGGTCTTTGGAAGTGTGTTAAGTGAAATAAAGATGGGTGATTATCAGCCTTATGATCTTGCTCTTGTGATCTGGCGAGATCCGGCCATGAATGGCGTGAATGAGTTTTTAATGTTTTTAATGTTCTTAATTTTTCAATGTTTTTTATAATTATTTTTTTAAATGTATTGTGAGCTGCCCTGAGTCTTCAGAGAGGGGCGGCATATAGATTAGATTAGATTAGATTAGATTAGATTAGATTAGATTAGATTAGATTAGATTAGATTAAATTAAATTATCCCGAAGGACTCTTTACAACTATTTGGGACTCATCTGTGAATGAACAGAATTCACAGCTGTTGCAATAAAAAAGGTTTTTTGGGACTACTCGTGTGTTTTACTGATTCAGGAAGCCTAGGTCAGAACTCCTTACTCTGGTTGTCTCAGCAACTCTACATTCTTTTGTATGTACTAATGGGATTTTAACTTGGCCCAATTACAGATACGTACACTACATTCCATAAATAGTGGTATTCACTGCACCCATACACTGCCTGCCTTCACATAAAGAAGAGATAAAAGTATGGTTTCCATGACTTGTCTCCTTTTTCTCCAGGATCAACAGGTAGCTTGGTTTTTCTCCTTTGTAATTCAGTGCTTTTTCTCATACTTATATCATGAACAAGCCATCATAGATGGTACCCTCCACCACAGGGATGTTTTGTTTTTCATTCAAGTGTTACTTACTTCTTTACAGAGTCTAAAGTCGTTAGGAATTCCTCTTTGACAATCCATATAAAGAACTATTCTTCAGCCACTAGATGGCAGGGCAGTTTTCATAGATTAGTGAGTTCATTTCAGATCTGGCTCCACTCAAACTACCCAACAATTCATACTACAATTAGATTTTTGTTCTATAGTTATAATGAAGTTAGAGGACTCGTATTATGTGCCTTGTTTCTGTCTCAAAGGACTCAAGAAATATAACCTTGAGACATAATAGGAACTTCACCCATGATATTAGGTCAAAAATGAGTGTTAGAAAAGGAATGCTCCTAATATCTTTCTTCAGGCTGTGTAGTATTATTGTCAAGAGTGAAACATTGGCAGCTAAGTGCCTTTTCGTTTCAACTTGTCATTAGAGTAAGGGGAAGGTATTGATCACGAATAAGTTAATTGGTGAAACGAAATGTCTACAATTCCACTGAAGCTTGTGAGAGTCTGGAAACTTTTCAAGGACGTATCAACAGGTGTAAAGAAGAAGGCAGATGGTTCCCATAACAAAGAGAACTTGTTTCCATGGTCTACATGGAAGCTTAGGTATTGGGCTGGGAACTTCATTGTTTAATACTGTGAACTGGTGCCTGAGAAATTCAATTAGCGTTACCTCGCCATTACCAAGTTATCTATTCAATAAACACTAAGCTTTTCAGAAAAGAAATGATCCTGGACAAGCTGGATGTTGACAGTTATAGGTTATGAAGGAGTTCCAAGACCTTTTGTGATTTGTGGATAATGAAGTTCCCCTGTCTGACAGAACTGCTTGAGAGAATTTTGCACATGTGGCATCACCTTCAAACATAATATCACTACCATCACACATAGAAAAATCTCATTTTATGTGCAATAATATCTACTTGCATAATGTTTGCATCAGAATTGTAACTGTTTGCTGCTGTAACAACATATAGTCTATCTTTTTAAATTTTTTTGTTTTTTTCCCTGCATATATAACTTTTAAAAACATTTGTTATGTATTTTTAGTTTATATTTTCGTGCTTTGTTCTTTTTTATTTTTCTGTTATTATTTTACAAGCATTTAAAAATAAATAAATAAATAATGTTTGTGCCTGAAAAATCGGAATAGGATTGGTCATTATTTGTGCATATAAATAAATGATACTCTTCTTATGGTGAAAAATAAATATGGCATCTAACCATTTAAAGGGTAGACTATTAAACAATGTTTCAGATATAAAAGGAGGTATTAAATATTTGATGTTTAGTGTGGCACAGCATGGAAAAAATTATAAATTTCATGCTCCAACAATTAAGAATAGAAGACTAAAAGGCTTCATTTATTATGTGTTAAATTTAAAAAGCAGACAAAGCTCCAAATATAATTTTGGTTAATATTTAATCATTAGGACCATTAGTGAAGTTTAAAATACTGAAACATTTCATGCTCCAAAAAAATGTTTCATGCCTCAACAATTAAGAATAGAAGACTAAAAGAAAACTTCATGTATTACATGTTAAATTTAAAAAGCAAGCCCAAGCTCCTAATATAATTTCTGTTAATATTTAATCATGGTGTATGGTGCATTTTAAAAATATTGAAAAATACATGGGTTTATTTGCCCAATTGTTTAATTGGCTCTAGAGGTGATTTTTCTCTCTAAACACCTAGCGTTATTTTTTTTCCAACAACCGATCTGCAGCAGCTGTATTACACCATCTTAATTAGTTATGTAAATTAACTTCCAAATTCAGAGGATGAAGAAAAGGAAATTAATATACCCTCTGGGGAATTCCATTTTAATATTCATAACATATTTTCACCTTAATCAAAAGATGAGTTGCTTCAGCTTGTTAAAAACTGAATCTTTGTAACTCAAGAGGAATATACCTGAAGGTTATTGGTCTCCACAAATATTTAAAGATATTTTTCAATCACCTCCAGAAATATTTTTTGCTAGCACTCCTCTTGAGCTAAATTCACTGAAGAACAACCAAGAAGATGACCTTTTCAATGTCTAAACATCTGATAAAGATTGTGTCAGTTTGGAAGGTAACCAAGATCAGCATTGCTGCCACTTGAAGCTGAAGAAGCTTCTTGGATGAGAAGCAAAACATCTTCAAAGAAAAACCAGAAAGTCCAGTTGCCTCTTGAAAAAGCATCTTTGGGACAACCATGACCTGGATGATTGAGAATCTCCATAGACATTTACTTGATGGGACATTCAGGAAAAATGTACAGGTAATTCCCAATTTATAACAGTTAGTTTAATGACCATTCAAAGTTACAAAACCACTGAAAAAAGTGACTTATGACAGTTTTTCACACTTACGACCATTGCAGCATCCCCATGGTCACGTGATCAAAATTTGGACATTTGGCAACTAGTTCATATTTATGACAGTTGCAGTGTCCGGGATCATGTGATCCCTTTTTACAACTTTCTGACAAGCAAAGTCAACAGGGCAGCCAGATTCACTTAACAACCTTGTTACTAACTGAATTGCAATGATTCACTTAACAACTATGGCAAGAAAAGTCATAAAATAGGACAAAACTCACTTAACAAATGTCTCACTTATTAGCATAAATTCTGGACTCAATTGTGATTGTAAGTTGAGGACTAGCTGCATTACATTGTCCTATTAATTTCCAAAAAATCAGACTATAATTCAAGAGTATACAGATCTATAAAAGTCAGTGTGTCCTCTACAACAAAAGCACCAAGTAAAATAACTTCCACCCAAAAGGTAGCTATTGTAGCATAAGGCCACATGATAGGAACCAATACTGTACTTTGAAAATATCTGAAAAAATTAGATGTAGCCACCAATTGCTCCCTTTAAAAAGATGTCAAATACATATAGAAATATTTTAGCTGAATTAATTATAATTTTAAATTGTGATGTACATTCCAGAAAGCTCTTTCACTGGAGCCCATGTACCAAAAAGTTCGGGTTTTATTTTCTATTTCCCTACATCCCTGAAAACTAAAGTGAGTATTTTCTAAACCTCTGCGCCTGTAGTAATGTGATACAACTAGGTTGTTGTCAGTTTTCAAGACTGAGTTCATGTTTAAATTCAGTATAAACATCCGAAAAACATCTGTAAGCAATCTTAGTGCAGAATGTTATTGTCTCTGGACACCCTTAATATTGTTCAGATAAATCTGGTTTTGAAAACATAGCCACCAAAGTCATCTCTCCAGACCAAGATCATCTTATGTACTGAAAGTTCCAAAACCATCAATTAATTTTATGAAAGTTGATCTAAAAAATTAAAGTATCTATAAATACTACCATAACATTTGCATAGCGGACCATTTATATTCTTTATCTAATATGTCAACCAGTTAATCTCATTGCTCTAATTGTATTATGGGAGAAAAAATGCATAGCAAAGATAATGCTTTCATCCTTCTTCTCCCATTGCCCTTTAAGAGTCCTGACTTTCTCTTGTTTGGCATGTCATCTTTTTTTTTTTTTAAAGGTTTCATTGAAGAAAAAATTGTGGTGAAAAGAAGAATGGTGGCATCAAGAAGAGCTGAGGAACAGAAGCAGAATAAACTAGAAGAAGATGAACAACAGGCTGAGAAGCAGAGAAGAACAGAGAAAGACTCCAGAGCTAAAGAGCTAAAGGCAAGCTAAGGGAGGAGGAGGAGGAGGAGGAGGAGGAGGAGGAGGAGGAGGAGGAGGAGGAGGAGGAAGAGGAAGAGACTGGAACTTATAGGAGCAGCATTCTTTTCTCCTCGTCATTCAATTGAAAATATCTGTAGAGCTGACATTGTCAAAAACCTAGTTCAATTAATGTGATATTTTGTCACCAAACATTCACTATGCAGTGCCTCATAGGTTGGAATATTATAGTGCAACTGAGTATGACTGGGAGGAGATATGTGAAGACAGCAACGGATCCTGGAAACAGAGATAGAAAAGAACCATAACAAATGTGCTAAACCTTAGAATCTTGGTATTTAAGGAACAATAATGTGCCATCTGTCTGTGCACAGCCAGATACAATTTGAACATCAAACATCAAATGTCTTCATGGTTAACAGTTAGCTATAGCAAATAAGATTTAGCCTTTTGATGCTGTGATCTTTCATTCAGTTCATTTTATACTTTCCGGGATCTAGCATATGATTTCCCCCCCCCCCACTTACTTTATAGAGGCAAAGAAATGTTCACACACATTTTAGAAAGTATGTGATGAGAATGGAAGATGAAGACCTTGGGCTGAGAGAATCTACTGCATAAATTCTAAGGATGAGGGAATTATATAGCAAGAATCAAAATACCAGAGATATTATGAAAGACCTTTCTTGAGACAGCCAGTTTGAAGTAGTGGTTAAGACATCAGGCTAGAAACTGGGAAACTGGGAGAGTGGGAGTTCTATTCCCACTTTAGACACAAAGCCAGCTGGGTGACCTTCATTCAGTCACTCTCTCTCAACCCTGGGATGCCAGCATTGGCAAACCATTTCTGAACTCTGTTTTTTTTAAAAAAAAAAAAAACTGCAGGGCCTCAAAGCCATTAAAAAAAGCATATTTTGTAATCCTGGCTTAAGGGCTGATTTCCAGAACTGGAAAAATGCCTAGAACCAGACAATGAAGCTTGGTTTCAAGAATGTGGCATAGCCAACCCATGACCTAGCAAGGGAATCAGTGGTGGGTTGCCCCAGTTCGGACCGGTTCGCAAGAACTGGTAGTAAAACCGGTGGGAGGCTCCACCCACCACCCCAGATGTTGTCATAGGTGATCTGCACATGCGATCCCATTGCGAACTGGTAGTAAAAGTAAGTAGAACCCACCCCTGAAGGGAATCAATGGTGAACCAGGCTATGTGGACATAGTGCCAGAAGATATTCCTTTAGGAATAGTTGCCTGGTAAGCAAGCCTCTCCTCCCCCAAAGTATCCATTGACTATAACCATCCTGATTAGAGTGCAGTGCCTGTATTTCTCAAGCTTACTTGCAATTCCAAATTCACTTCTAGATTAAGCATGTATAGGATCCTCATTCAGACATGAAGTTATCCAGTGCATACTGCATATGGTTGACCAGATAAACCTGTCTTCATCCATTAACATTGCTTTATATTGCAATTCTGCATTCCCAGAAGGAAGTCAAGAACGTTTGAGTTTTGACAGAGACTGGCAGGGATTATCCTAAACCAGGCTAGGCTAAGCACTGTATCTGTGATAAGAACAGAATAAGCATTACTAACAGAATGCTAAAATACATTTCATCTTTTTCAATTCCTGTTACTGGATAGCAATTAATAAAAGCTGCATTAAAGGAGATTTTGGTAGCTCAGTGTCTCATTCCTATGCAGAAGTCATGCAAAGTTGTGATAATGTTATAAACATTAATGCCTAAGTACATTTCTCTTGTATGAATCATGGTCTTTAACCAGGGGTGGGTTCTAAATTTTTTTACTACTGGTTCTGTGGGCGTGGCTTATTTTGTGGGCATGGCTTGGAGGTCATGTGACTGGGTGGGCGTGGCTATGTGTATAGGGACTACTCAGAGGGCTGAAAAAAATCATTTCTGACAGGTCCTCGCACTTTTGACTGGTCCTCACACTTATGAACATCCTCACATTTATGCCCATGAAGCATTCTTAACAACCATGTCACTCATTTCACAACTGCTTCTCTTCACCATGGTGACAAGATAGGGCAAAAAATGTAAAATGTGAGGACAATCATAAGTTCGAGGGCTGGTCAAAAGTGCGAGGACCAGTCAAAAATATTTTTTTCAGCCCTCTGAGTAGTCTATATGCACCAAAGGACTACCCAGAGGGCTGAAAAAAATGATTTCTGACAGGTCTTCGCACTTTTGACTGGCTCTCACACTAATGACTGGTCATCATTTATGCCCATTGTAGCATTCTTAACAACCGTGTCACTCATTTCACAACTGCTTCTCTTCACCATGGTGATAAGATAGGGCGAAAAACGTAAAATGTGAGGACAGTCGTAAGTTCGAGGACTGGTCAAAAGTGCAAGGACCAGTCAAAAATAACTTTTTCAGCCCTCTGAGTAATCCATATGCACAAAAGGATACAGCAATAGAGAGGGATGAAGGAAGGAGAAGAGAGGGAAGGAAAAGAAGGGAGGAAGGAAGGGAAGGGAAATTAGAGTAGGAGTGAGGGTAAGAGAGGGAGAAAGAGAGGAGGAGAAGGAGAAAGGAAGAGGAAGTAGGGAGGAGAAGAAGAGGGGGGAGAGAAAGTAAGAGGAAAGAAAAGAGAGAGGTGATAGGTTTGAGGAGAAAGATTGCTGTACAATAAAAAAGATGAAAGGGAAGAAAGGCAACCCCAAACAAATATACAGATATTAAGATAAAGAATGAATTGTTAAACTTTAAAGAATAAAAGAAAACAAATATGAATAAATAGCAATAATTTGAAACACACATACAAACATACAATGTATTTTCTTTGAACAGAGTATTCGCCCAGTTCACAAATTTAAACAGTCTTTAGTCATTTCAATTAAGTTTACAATTTCTATATTTCCTTTTTGCCATATTTATTCCTCATCTATTTTTTAAAAAAACCAATATTACCCTTCATCCTCATCTCTAATCTTAATCAAATTCAATTTTTCTCTTCTATTCTATATTATACCCCTTCCCATTGTCATCTATTTTTATATCCATCCTCACATTGGTTAATTATGTAATATTACTGTTGTTTAATACAAATTCAACATTTTAATATAAATCAGTTATATAACTACCTTTTTTGTATATTAAACAAATATGAACATGAATATTCCAATTATTTCCATGCAATCCAATTTCTTACAAATCAATTAATTATATTTACTAATTATAATAATAAACCAAATAATTTCCCCCATATGTTCCTCCAAACCACAACTTAACCATTTCTGCTTTCAACACAATATACAATTAATAGTATCTCAATTATTACAATTCCCTAGCGAAATAGAGCTTTTTTTCTTTTGTGTTTTAAAATCTTGAACTCTCCTCTTTTGCCCTAAATTACCCATTGTTTGCACCTACCTTTTTTGGTGAGCAAAAAGAAAAAGAAATCTCTCCCTGTCTCATTTTGTCACGTTGCAGCAGAGCCTGCTTTACTTTCAGTTTTGTTTTTTCTCTAGCATAGCTACTCATTTGTTTTCTTTTAACACTGATCAGCTGTAGGGCGGCCCTTTAAAGCCCCGCGGCAGGAGTTTAAACAGTTTTTTTTCCCTCTAGCCATCAACTGGGACTCAGGAGGCAGCAATAGATTGGGAGTGGGGCCAAATAAAGGGTAAGAATAATGCGGGGGCGTGGAGGGGCGGGGGGGAGAACCGGTTTGGTCACATCATTTCGTCACCGCTACCTGCTCGCGGGAACCGGTGCGAACCGGAAGCAATCCACCACTGTCTTTAACTGACTTTGAAATACAGCTATTGTCATAATACAGTATAGACGTTTTTCAGTTCTTTTCTTTTTGGAATTTTTACTTAGAATTGTTTCTTTTTCAAATTAGTTCATTACCAAAATTAAAAGAAACTATATAATGACAGATTTTAATATCTGTAGTAAAAGAGTTAGAAAAAAAATTGAGAGACAAAGGTATAAGAACTAGTTTAAGCCAGTCTGCTTATCTGCAGATCTGCTATCAGATTTTATGTTCTTTTCACTGAAGCTAAATTATAGTCTGCTATATTTCTATACAATCTGACACATTTATGAATAGCTCAGTCTGAAATGAATACAGTTGTGACAGGTTCTGCAGTCTGAATCTAGTTAATTTTAAATTGCCCTACTCCTCAATCCCACAAATACATAGAATTTGTGAGGGAGAACAAGAGGGGGGAAAGAGAAATTTTCTCTTGAGGAATTACTATCCATTCAACTCACCATGGCATCTTTCAGAGTCAGTGTTATACTTGTTAATATTGCAGCCATTCTAAACATTTAAGTGCACCAAACTTACAATGAGATTAAATTGCAACTTTTTAGAACCAAAAAAAAAAAAAATAGTTAGAAAACCTAATTACACTGGTGTGGTGCTTCATACATATATGGCCATAATGATGTATTTTTTCAATATTGGAGCCCCACATTGGTTGTAATGCATTTTGATTCTTAAAAATAACTAGACAGTTCTGTTTTCAGATACAATATACTACTTTGTACAATACAACTCTCTAATTCACAAAATTCCTAACACAAAAGCTCTTTGCTTTAAGATGTGCTCTTAGGAATACAATAGAAGCTATCTAGGCCAATTGTTTATGCAGAAGTTTATTTATATCTCTGCATTATATTTGCACATACTTTTGTTGGTCTATTGCTTTTTATTATTATTAATTCCTAGAGATCCCCTTAATAACTCAGAAGTCCACTTATTCCAATGGGTCATTTTAGCTCTTAAACCTTTCAGGTTATTGTTATTCCTTATATGCTCTCCTATCTTATACTCTGCCATTATAGTTCTTCTAATTAGAACATTGATATTAAATATAGTTTAGCAGTAGATTTTCATGATATATGATTTCATATTTTATGTTAGCTATTTTTATTTATCTTCAGTTACTATTCTATAGTTTCACCCAAATTGTAAAAATCATTTTTATATTTACTTTGGTATTTAAAATCTTAAACTTACAATCTTAAATGATATTGGTTTTGCACTGTTAAAGTTTGTGTTAATCATTAAATGTTTTAATCATTTTTATAGTCTACACTGAAGGCTAGACTATGACCACAATGGGACAGCTGTAATTTTATTCTTAAATATTCAGTTATGCTGGTATTGAATGAAATAAAGAGATTTGCTATTTAAGCTATCAAGACCTGTTCAGTGCAGGTGGGTAGATAAAAGCATCTAGTTTCCAACAGCTGGTGATGAGAAGCCTTCCATTTCTCTATATAATTTGTTCTACCGACAAACCACTGTTAATACTAGGACGTTCTCTGAATATTCTGTCAGAATCTACTTTCTTACAACTGAAACCCATTAGTCTGCGTAATGAATTCTAGAGCAATAAATAAAAGGTCTTTACCTTCTTCTTTGTTACATCCATTCAGATATATGAACCCATTCATATATCCATTCATTTTCTTTTATCAGAGCTAAATATTCACAGTTCCCTCAGTCTCTCTTCATAAGACTTTCAAGTTCATTTATTGGCCTTTTTCAAGGTTGCATTTTGCCTCAGTCTTTTTTAAAGGATGATATCCAGAATTGGGCACAATATTTAAGGTGGGGGTCTAATCGGTGAAGAACATACTCATCGTGATTTAAAAACTATACAACCTAAATAAGTTTTTTTTCTATTTGTCAATGTCACACAAAATGTCATACAAACATCGAGATACTTCTTGTCTAATTAGGATATCTATGAACAAACACTTCTGCCTTTTGCCAAACATACATAAAAGGACAGCTCTGTCAGGCAGTAGAGGAGGTTGCTGTAAATATGGTTGGTACTTTATTTCTGCTGTATGGACTGAAATGAATCCAGACACAGTCAGAAGCAGCATCTGCTACCGAGGACCCAGCAGGATCAGGAGAGAGTCATCTGCAGAGCAGACTGACTGGTGAGAAAAGACTGCAGCATTTGGGAAGGACACCCGAGGATTCAATAACAAAAGCCTGACCAAAGTGGAATTTCAAAAACTTCCCAAAAGTTTCCTTCTCTTCTCTTCTTCCTTCTCCTCTCCCCTCTAGACTAAAATCACAAGTGAAAGTCCTCAAAGTAGCTGTCTAACAAAACCAGTTCATCAAATTAATAAGGGAAATTTATATAAAGGAGGTGTGTGTGTGTGTGTGTGTGTGAAGCAGTTAAGAAATTGTAAAAAAAAAAAAAAAATTCCATAGAGGAATTTTAGACTCATGAATGTATAGTTTGTTAAGTGAAGACCACTTTATATAAATAGGAAGCAGACTAATGATTCCTTGAAAAGCACATTGAACATTACTATAATTTAGAGCAGAACAGTATTGTTGCTAGTTGGTTATCCTGGTTAGGCCCAATATAAGAGACTGTAGACTTTCTTGTAATAATAATATTTATTTTCTTCCTCAGGAACACATTTAGACAGCCATCAATCTGACAGGAGCGAGAGCTTATATACAGAGGAGGCGGGGCTAATGGTAAGTAGTGACCAATGATAAGTGACACAATGACATCACACCATGACATATATACAAGCACACATATTTACAGATATCAGGTTAGGTATTTTCAACTGTAACAAATCCCCCTCTAAAATACCTAACTAATGGTGAGTTATTAAGATTATATATGTACATTGAGTTTGGAAGTCAAATACACATGTTGTTTGGTTGGTAATGGCTTAGTGAGTATATCAGCAATTTGTTCACTAGTATCGCAATGAACAGCTTTAATGAATCCTATACTTGACAGTTGTCTTACATGTTTATATTTGATATCGATATGTCGAGATCGTTGACCTATTGCTTCGGAAGCTGATATATCTATTGCTGCCTTATTGTCCTCATTGATAATAATTGGATAAACAGGTTCATCCCACACATTATATAACAAATCATCGAACCAAATTAGATTATTGACTGCTTTGGATAAGCAAACATATTCGGCTTCCGCCGTAGAGGTGGCAATTAAGTTCTGTTTGCCAGTGTACCAGTGCACCGCACAACCATTTATAAGAAAAACATATCCAGAAGTGCTTTTCCTGCTTTTTGAATCAGTAGCCCAATCAGCATCGGCGTAGCAGGTCAAAGTTGGTTTTTCAGAAATGAATGGTTCTAAGAATAGACACACATTAATGCTAGACTTCAGATACTTTAAAATCCTCTTAATTCCCTCCCAATGGTATAAGTTAGGATTGCTTACATGTCTTGACAACAAATTTACGGCAAGGGTGATATCAGGCCTGGTCCAATTAGATATATATAATAAGGACCCAATAATTGATCGATATAAAGTGTTATCCTTGAATGGTTCGTACTCATTGTACACATTCCTATAAAAATCAGTTGACATAGGAGTATCACAAATTTTTGAGTTAATCATGTTACATTTTTGTATGAGTTCCATAATCTTGTCTTTCTGAGATAATTTGAACCCCTTATCTGTTTTGTCAATTTGGACTCCTAAATACTTATTTACCTTTCCTAATATTTTTAAATTGAAATTTTTGCCTAGTTGTTCAGCGAAATTATCACATTTAATCTTGTCACGTCCAAAATATAAAATATCATCAACATAAATCAAAACATATTCAATAGAATCATCATTTCTTTTCATGAAAAAGCAAAAATCAGATGAAGTAGCTACAAAGCCTATATCTTTAAGTATCTTTGATAAACACTCATACCACCGCTTACCAGACTGTTTTAGTCCATAAAGGCTCTTATTCAATAGCCAAATTTCTCCCTTTTTTGTATCTTTTCCTGGGGGTGCTTTCACATAAATTTCTTTATCTAGATCAGCGTGCAGGTAGGCTGTCTGCACGTCAAACTGATATACTTCCAGATTTAAAATGGAAGCTAACACTAATGCTGTTTTCACACTTTCTGATCTAACGGTTGGTGAGTACGTGTCTTCATAGTCATCCGGAAATCTTTGGGCAAAGCCTTGAGCCACTAACCTGGCCTTGTATAGGAATTTACCATTCTCTAGCTCTTTGATTTTATAGATCCACCTAGTGCCAATGGGGGATTTCTCAGTGGGTATGTCTGTTGGTGTATATACATTTAGTTCTCTCAAACTGTCCATCTCTTTTTTCATTGCTTCCTCCCACTTACTTTTTTCTTCTAGAGGTAACTTAAGTATGTCATCATATGTGTTGGGAGTCAGGTGTTTAGCTTGAACAGACAGTACGTAATCATCTAATTTTTTAGGGATTGTGCCCCTATTGGATCTAATGGGCCTATTCTGGGGATGTTCATCGCTATGCATATACTTAGCTTCTTTTTCGGTTAATTGATCTACCTTCAAAGTGGGGTGTCCTTTTTTCCATTCATCATTAACTATTTTTGGGCATTTGATTCTGTTTGTGGATGTGGATTTGGGGTTTGTATCTGATATATGATGTTCTGCGTGCGTGTGTCTAATATTTTTTGATTCTGGGTAAATTTCATTGAGATGTAATTTTGACCAGTTCATGTGTTCATGAAACACGGCAGATCTGGATACAATGAAGTGGTTATTTTTATCAATGAAGCGATATCCCTTGGTTCCTGATTCGTACCCCATAAATATCAGTCTTTTGGATACTTTCTCTCCTTTGTGCCTTAATTGTGAGGGGACATATACATCAGCAGATACACCAAATACGTGTAAATGCCCAATTTTTGGTTTCCTTCCATACATGAGTTCGTATGGGGTCTTGTTGATTGTACTGGACCATAAGCGATTTATAGTGTAATTGGAATAAGTAAGGGTTTCAGCCCAGAATGATTGGTTTAAACCAGCATCATCTAACACACATTTAACCATGGTTTGCAGCAAACCGTTTTTTCTTTCAGAGACTCCATTTTGAAATGGGGAAAACGGACAAGATTTAAAGTGCAATATTCCTTGTGATTTTAGCCAATTTGAAAATTCGTTGGATAGGAATTCCGACCCCCTGTCAGTCATTATTTGTTTAATTTTAGTATTGTGTTGCGTCTCTACCATTTTAAAGAACTCCTTAAATTTTTTGAAAACCTCATTTTTGTGATTAAGGGTGTATACAAAACCAAATCTACTGTAGTCATCGACTATGGTTAGAAAGTATCTTTTTTTATATTTAATTGAGAGTTTTAATGGGCCTACTACATCCATGTGAATTAGTTGAAAAACTGATTGTGTGGTGCGAGTGGCTTTTTTGGGTTTTGGTTTGTTTTTAATTTTGGATGAACTGCACACAGAGCATTCTAAGTAATTTTTACAGTTCTTTATTTTTAAATCTTCGGAACATTCTAACATTTTTCGTATGACGGGAAAGCTTGCGTGTCCTAGCTTTCTGTGGAGTAAGTGACTACAATTATCGTGAATAGGTCTTCCATTGTTTAAATTCTCAGACATATTAGTATCAGTGTTTGATGCATTATCATTATTACTTTCATCATGGCTATCTGAATTTGGCTTTTTGTTTCTTAATTGATAGTTTGCATAGACTAGTTCGTTATCTTGTGGCAGTAGGTATGTTAGTCCATCATTTGTAAATAGTTTACCTATGTCTCTGTTGTTCTTAGTCATAAATACCTTTCCACCTCTGAAAGTGGTTTCTATTCCATTCTCTATACTTAATTTTAGAGTTGCCAATATGTTATTTGGAATTTCGGGCACAAATAGTACCCCCTCTAATTTCCCTATACCCTTTATATGCGTGTCTCCTATTCCTCTCACTAGGACCTTATTTTGGTTTGCTACTTTAATGTAATATTTCTTTTCAGTGAAGTTGCTTAATATTTCTCTATTATGAGTTGTATGACATGTGGCTCCAGAATCTATGAGCCAAGTGTTGAGTGAATCAGACATCAAAATGTCATTGTTTCTTATTCCATATAGTGATCCTTTCTTATTTTCTCTAGGGTTATTTCTGTACATTTGTCTTTCTTTAGGGTGTGGTGATTCTCTTCGCTTATACTTGTAATCTGGGGAAGTTCTGTCTAAGAAGTGTATTCTCTTATCCTTGTGTTGATATGAGTCACTGTATCCTGCATTCTTGGGGCAATCTCTACTCTGATGTCTTTCAGATCCACATATGAGACATTCATGTGGGTACCTATCTCTGACCCTAAAATCAGTTCTTCTTTGATTTCTACCTTCCCTTTGTTGTGTATATCGCTCTCTTCTAAGTCTATCTTCAGTAATAAGCTTATTGGTGAGGTTTTCTAAAGTAATTTGTTCTATACTTAGGTTATCTATTAAGGTAATATAGTTATCCCAGCTGTGATCTAATGAGTTAATTATAATGCTTTTCATGGTGTTGTCAGAAATGGTTTCCCCCCTTTGAATAAGGTCTGCTCTTACAGCGTTTAGATTCAAGATATGTTCACTCATGGAGGTATCATGTTTTAGTTTGGCAGAATAGAATTCCCTAGAAATTTTTGTGGTGGTGGCTACACTTTTACTATAGAACAAATTGAATAATTTTTGGTATGTTTCAAATACAGTTAAATTATGCTCTATACTGGGAAGTATACTTGGGGAAATAGAGGCAATTAATATATAATATGCTTTGTGATGGAGGCAGTCTATTTCATAGGTCCAAGGCTTATCTGGTGGGTTATCAATAAAAAATAAAACATTCTCTTTCAAATATGTAATCTGTAAACACTGGTTCCATTCCATTAAGTTGCTTCCATCTAATCTTAACTTTATAAAGTCTGAAGGTATTGTCCCTGAGTGTTGTGAAGTGTTATTCATGTTTAGTAGCTGTCCATGATTTAAGACCTTAGCATACTCACAATAAGGCCTGGGTATGGTAGATGCATGTCTGTATTTACTTATCTCTATGTTGCGCTGACTTGTATTTATGTTTTCTTCTTCTTTCTTTGCAGGCTCGTTCTGGGCATGCTCAGTACTCATTTTTCTCCAGCAGCCGGCGAGGGAGGTTCCTGTGTCTGCAGCTCCTGGGGTGAAGTCCCAGACGGCCTTCTGTTGCTCTGCTTTGTTTCCGGAGGGCCTCTGGTGACTGAAGAATGCCTGGGGTGCTGCTGTACTCGTCGGGGAGTCTTCTCTGAGGTCGTCAGTAAGTGGAGCTTGAGGTAGGCCGCCATTGCCAATGGAGCCGGGTTGTTCAGGGAGTTGCTCTTCGGTAGGTAAGTATGATTGCCAGCTTGTCTTTCTTCGGGTGGCTAGGCCTTTCTTTAGACAGTCTATTTCTTTTTGGCTTTTGGTAGATGGTAGTTTAGAATTTTCTATTTCATTTTCTGGTTGTTTGTTTGGTATTGTTAGTTTAGTCCCGAGTGCTGCAGTCAGCACCTGTATAGCATTGTCTATTTCTACTTCAGTAGGTTGAGCTTTGTTTTGTTTAAGTAATTGTTTTTTATTTGTTTTTGGACTCGGGTAGTCATCTTCTTGGTAGGTTTTGTTTTTTATTTCGTAGTTTGAGGTTTGGAATTCTTTTAGTAATTGGTCAGGCATTTTAGAGGTATTAGGTGGGTAAGATGGCTGCCATGAAAAAGGCGGGAAGCTGTCGCCATCTTCGGTGTCATTTTTGAAGTCAGGGGTTGAGTTTCTTACCTTGCAGTTTTCTTGTTTGTTATTTTCTTTATCTGCTGCTGTTCCGTGGTCGTTTATCATGCTGCGGATTTTCACAAGCAGATTTGATTCAACTGTAGTTGTTTCTATTAATTCTAGTATTTTTCTTTTTACCTCATCTTCTTTGTTTGGTGTTGAGAAAGTTTGTTCTGCTCCAGCTAGTGGTTGTTTGTTTTGTGTTAGCAGTTCATTTTCTTGTAATTGCGTTTGTTTCTTAATATTTTCAAGTGGTGTATATTTGTCAGGAGTTAGTTGAGCTGCCATTCTTTTCGTTATGTATCTGGTGGCAGGTCTTCTTTTGTCGTTATGTGAGTCTTGCATCTTTATGTTCGGTTGGGCCTACCAAACCATCCTCTGCTACCAATTTGTTGCTAGTTGGTTATCCTGGTTAGGCCCAATATAAGAGACTGTAGACTTTCTTGTAATAATAATATTTATTTTCTTCCTCAGGAACACATTTAGACAGCCATCAATCTGACAGGAGCGAGAGCTTATATACAGAGGAGGCGGGGCTAATGGTAAGTAGTGACCAATGATAAGTGACACAATGACATCACACCATGACATATATACAAGCACACATATTTACAGATATCAGGTTAGGTATTTTCAACTGTAATAAGTATGTACGTGTCTGGAAAGTTCCATTCTCTTTTCTCATCTTCTGATAGTCACATAGAGTCAGATTCTGACTCAGCTGAACCAGTGGAATATCAGCCGCAGGAGACAGCAAGCCAGTAATCACTCAAGAATGATCATACACAAGCATTACAGGGGTGGGTTCTACTTACCTTTACTACTGGTTCACAACGGGGCCGCGCACATGTGCAGAAGCGTTTTGATGACATCGGGGTCGGTGGGTGGAGCCTTCCTCCGGTTTTACTACCAGTTCTATAGAACCAGTCTGAACTGGGGGCAACCCACCACTGAAGTATTATCAGAACAGCTGGGGCAGTCACGGCCTTCACCCCTTTGGACTTGGTATTGCAGAGAGCAAAGCTCAGTGAGGATTCTTGCTAAGCAAGGAAGTAATCATCCTAATTAAAGATAACTGGCTGTCACCTGACTTAAGAGGCAACTTTGACCCATTTCTCTAGAAATGACCTTCTAATGGACTTCCAGGAGAAGTATGATAAACTGAAGATGGCTCTGCAAAAGTGGAGATGACTACTGCAGCATAGACTAAGGAAGAAGTGGGTAGACCAGTTCCTTGGAACCTCTCCAGATAAGAGAATTGGAGATCTCCCAGTTGTGCTCCAGATAGCTGCTTGTCATGAGAAGAATATAGGACAATAGTTTTCCCTCAGGTTTGAGAGCTGGAAAATGACAGGATTAGCCATTTTGCTAATCTGTGGAGACTAAATTAGAAGTAAGAGTGGGGACAACTTGGACACTACGTTCACAAATCTCACTTTCTATCGCTTTGGAAATTACTCATTAACTATTTCTAAGTTATTACACACCTTCAGACTGCAAGTTTGAAAATGCTGAATGGGTCTGCCTATAATCCTGAAGTGAAAGAAAAATTTACTCACAAACCTAAAATTTAAAGAATCTGGGCAGCAAAACAGCAAAAAGCTAAATAGGATATAAATCTTAGAAAGTAAATTGACTAAGGGTCCTGATAAAATTGGAATATTGAAACTTTTACAATAAGATCTTGGAATGAATTATAAAGGGCAAACAGCTTCTCACGGGGAATAGACTTTGCTTTGGCTTTTACAAGACAAAACAAAGTTAAACAATTGCCTGATTCCAAAACTGAACACTAAAAAGGAATAGAATGTTTAGGTAGAGGAAAGTTTTATAAGCTTGTAAAATGGTGCAAAGTAGTATGACAATAAAAAGGAGACACTGAAAGAAACTTTTGGAGAATGGAATCAGGAAATAGTAGCAACAATATCAACAATGTCAGTAATGATGAGGTTGGTTCTATTGATAGATTATGTCCAAAAGAAGTTATTGAAGAAATGACAGATATAGAACATATTTTACCTGACAAGATATAGATAGTAGTCAAAGTGGATTTACAATTGACAGAGTAAAATAGTGATTTAGAAAAAATGTTTCATTAGAGCTGCAAAAATGAACAGGCTGAGGTTTTAAAATTAAATGGGAAATACAAATAACACCCTGGATATTTTTTTTCCTACTGGATTTACAAAAGAGGTTTGTTAAAGACTTGAAGAACTCTGTATGATGAGCCATGGGGAAAAAAAGGGGAAATCAAATCCCATGAGAATATTTGAATGAATTAAAGATAAAGACTTAGAAGTAAAAGGAACAAAAAGAAAGTTGGTTTATTTGATCAAGGTTAAAACAAATTATGTTGTTACTTCTGGTAATCCTTTATGGACTTTCTGTTGACACCAGGACTGAAGTTACAGAATACTTTATAAAAGATTTGCTAAAATTAACAAATTTATTTAACTATTATATATTCCCACAGCCTATTGTAGATAATGGATTTTAAATATGTGATATGGTTATTCTAATAAGACTTTTGTTTCTAAGAAATGTAAGTCAAGTGATGTAATTACCATCATGTTTTTAAAGTGCTTAAAATGATAGGAACATTTTCCCTTTTTTAGGTCAAATTCCCTCAGATTTCTCAAAGATATAGGTAGTCCTTGACTAGGACCATTCCTTTTATGATAGTTTGAAGTTACAATAAATGTAATCAATGGATGACTACATGAAACTTTTCAGTGCTATTATTACTTCCTATGTCTGTAACTATGAAATGATATTACATATTAGCAGAGTAATTAGGCCAAGAGGATTGGAAAGAGAATACAGAAGTTCATAATCGCGTGCAGAGTGACATTTTTAAAAATAGTTCCATCTCTCTATCTCACACATACATAAACACACATAATTTTATATTGGTTCTGGTGAAGATATTGAGTTCTTACAGTGCAGGTTACAGTAATTTATGCTTTTAAAGTAATATAACTGTACCAACTTGAATAATGTTTCCATTGGGAAGGTCAGTGAAAAATATAGCTACATTTTTTATCTGTTATGTACACTATGTCTTCCTTTTATACTCCCATGGTAATACATAATTAAAAAGTAGAAATTAATCACTTTGGGAAAACACAGCTTTTATCGAAGAACCATTCTGTCCATTCACCCCCTTGCCCCTTCCTTTCTTTTTAAAGGAACTGCTAGCATATTATAAGACTAATTTAAAAAAACAAGATAAATCCTAAACTACTTTCTAATAAAGGTTATGATTTTGGAGGTCAACTTGTGTTGAAATATGCAGCAGATTGGAATTTCTTTGGTCTAACAATTTTGTTATTTTATGAATGAGTGATAAAATGTCAACCCTTCAAAGATTATCCCGACCAGGAATGCATTCTTACACAGACAGATTAAAGCAATATGGATTAGGATTTCATTTGTTTAATTTTTGTTAACTTTAAGCTCTAGTTTAGGGTCTAGATTTGAAATAATTAAATCATTGAGATGCATTCTTAATAAAGGAGACAGTGTAAACTCATTGTTATTGTTATTTTTTTTAATGCTATCATGGGTAGAATGTAAGGGCTAGGGAAAAGATCTAAAGTGAGAATAGGAAATATTTGTCTCCCACAGACTGTGGAACAAATGCTAATTGTCTCTTCTCCATTGTTCTGGCCACCTTCCATTTATATATATATATGTGTGTGTGTGTGTGTGTGTGTGTGTGTGTGTGTGTAGGTCTTTGGTTATTCGGGTCTTCTCCCACGTAAAATTGGAAGTGTCTTGGCGACGTTTCGACAAAGTCTCATTCATCATCTTCAGGCTGGTGTTCTCGGCTTCGTGCTTCCAGGAGCAATGTGAGATCGCAGCTGTCTCTTCCTTTTAACTGCTAGTGGGGGTGTGAGCTGATTGGGTGGGAACTTGGCTGTGTTCTGATTGGGTGGAGGTGTGTTCTGATTGGTTAGGGGCTTGGCTGTGCTCTGATTGAATGGGGGTGTGTTCTGTTTGGGTGGGGGCTTGGTTGTGCTCAGCTTAGTCTGAGTTGCAGGGGGATTTGAGCTGGTGAGCTGCGTTGTTGTTGTTTGGCTTCGTGTTTGTGGCCATGCGAACTCTTCATGGTGAGTGTCAGTCTGCTTCATGTATGGATTGGAGGGGTTTAAAGTGGCTAATGAACACCAGCCTGAAGATGACGAATGAGACTTCGTCGAAACGTCGCCAAGACACTTCCAATTTTACGTGGGAGAAGACCCGAATAACCAAAGACCTACATACAAACACCCACGAAAACCTGAGAAAACAAATATCGCACCTCTACGGGGAGGAAATCCACCATCTGACCAGGACCTATGAAAAACTCGAAGTCCAAAGAGCTTCCATTTTATGTGACCTTGCATTCCTACGCAACTGCCAAGATCAAAATTTAATCCCCACAGGCTTCCAACTGAAATTCCACTCCAACTCTGCAGCCACCAAACGCATTCTGAAAAGAACAGAACTAGCCCTAATCAGAAATGAACTCCACAGAAAAAGATTCCTCCTAGACCGAATCAACAAGGATCTCCTCACACTTCACCTCAAACTCAGCAACCAGATCCAAACAACTTGCCGTCTGGAGAGCTCAAACACAGACCACCCTCAAGACAGACACACACACCAACAAACTCCGAAGACTACAAGAATGCCAGAAACAATCCCCTCCACCCTCACAGCCACACATGAAACAAACAGTGCATAACATCTCAGATAGGATCCTCACCAAAGCCGAAACCAATGTCCTTTCCAAAGGATTCAACTTTGCAGTTGCTCCCAAAAGCATCCCCACTGAAACCATTATATGCGGAGTTGAAACCAGCCTGACCAAAATCAACCCCGACGACGCAAACAGAATCAGACTCAAAATCACCAACATCCTCTGCACCAGCAAGCCACCCAAAAGTAACTTACCCAAAGAGGAACAGACAGCACTACTTAACCTGAAAGAAGACACCAGCATAATAATCCTACCAGCAGATAAGGGCAATGCCACGGTGGTTATGAACACATCTGACTACCAAACCAAATTAACCAACCTACTCCAAGACTCTATATACAAACCCCTAAACACAGACCCCACCACCTACCTGGAAAAAAACCACCAGATCCAAAATAAAAGCCTCCCCCATCAGCGAAGAGATTCAGCAAAGAATCATTCCCAGAGAGAAATCATCCAGATGCCCTAAGCTTTATGGTCTCCCCAAGATACACAAAGAAGGAACCCCACTTAGACCCATAGTCAGCTCCATAGGCTCACCTCTACAAAACCTAGCCAAATTTCTCGCCAAACAACTACAGCCCTATGCAGAATCCATCACCTCATACGTAAAAAACTCATTCCAGTTCATAGACATCATAAAGCAACAAAACTTACAGCCCAGTGACCTACTTGTGAGCTTCGATGTCATATCCCTCTTCACCCAAGTACCAATCAAAGAAGCCTTGACAGTTATCCAAAACAAATATAACCCCCCCAAGCACATCTTAGATCTGACCAACCACTGCCTATCCAACACATACTTCATCTATAATGGACAGAAATACAAACAAACAGAAGGAGCACCCATGGGATCACCCCTCTCACCTGTCATTGCCAACCTCTATATGGAATACTTTGAAACCCAAGCTCTAGAAAAATCTGATCATAAACCCAAACTCTGGCTCAGATATGTGGATGACACCTTCATAATCTGGCCACATGGGAAAGAAAAACTGGACAACTTCCTCACACACCTCAACAGCCTACACCCCAAAATACAGTTCACCATGGAAACAGAAGCGAACAACCAACTTCCCTTCCTGGATGTCTTAGTCTACAGAAAATCCAATGGCTCCCTAGGACACACTATCTACCAGAAGAAAACACACACAAACTGCTATCTGCACACATTCTCACACCACCACCCTGCCCAGATCAACTCTGTAGCCAAGACACTCATTTCCAGAACAAAACGCTTAGCTGACGAACAACACCTAAAAACCGAACTACACACTCTCACTAACGTACTAACATCCAATGGATTCCAAAGAAATAAGATCACCAACCTAATCCAAAAAGAAACCCCCACTAAAATCTACGACAGAGAACAAGAAAATGGCAAAGCCCTCCTCCCATACATAAAAGGCACCACAGACAGAATAAGCAAAATCCTCCACAAACATAACATCAAGACAGCATTCTGCACAAACCGAAAAATATCCACCATCCTAAGGAACCCCAAAGACAAAATTGAGTTAGAAAATCAAGGAGTATATGAAATCCCATGCACCGCCTGCCCCACTACATACATCGGACAAACCAACAGACGAATAAGTGCACGCATAGAAGAACACAATAACTCAGTCAGAAAAGAGGAACCAACTTCTTCCCTGATCCAACACCTTAAAGCCACAGGACATGATATTGACTTTAAAAAGACCAGAACTATCACCAAAACTGAACACTTTAACAACAGAATAATCAGAGAAGCCATCGAGATAGAAAAACGCCCACACAGCATGAACAAACAAGATGATACCTCCCGCCTACCAGCCATTTGGAAACCCGCCCTTATTGACAAACGAGTCCCTAACACAATGAATGACACCAGACCCACACTCATGAGAGCCACACAGGATGAAAGCAGACTCAAACCCACACTGATAATGAGCCACGACCAAGGACTAGAAGCCAGACCGCAGCTGCATCATTAGCCACTTTAAACCCCTCCAATCCATACATGAAGCAGACTGACACCCACCATGAAGAGCTCGCACGGCCACAAACACGAAGCCAAACAACAACAACGCAGCTCACCAGCTCAAATCCCCCTGCAACTCAGACTAAGCTGAGCACAACCAAGCCCCCACCCAAACAGAACACACCCCCATCCAATCAGAGCACAGCCAAACCCCTAACCAATCAGAACACACCTCCACCCAATCAGAACACAGCCAAGTTCCCACCCAATCAGCTCACACCCCCACTAGCAGTTAAAAGGAAGAGACAGCTGCAATCTCACATTGCTCCTGGAAGCACGAAGCCGAGAACACCAGCCTGAAGATGACGAATGAGACTTCGTCGAAACGTCGCCAAGACACTTCCAATTTTACGTGGGAGAAGACCCGAATAACCAAAGACCTACATACAAACACCTGCGAAAACTAGGCTTTCTTCGCTTAATTTTAATGAATTAAATTCTCTTAATAAGAGAAACTCAATAGGCTGCAGAGCAAATTGCCAGCCTCAAGCATCTTCTGCAGTTTTCATAATGTTTTTCGATTTGAGAACTTCTCTTAGGAACCAAAATGTTGGCTGGCTGATGCAGACCAATATCTGAAAATGTGGGCAGAAAATGTGTCTGCCCAAATACTGCCTAAAGTACTAAAAAGCATTCCTATGAGAGAGAGAGAGAGAGTGTGTGTTAGATATATATTATTAAATCTGAAACTTTTGAACGCACTAAGAGATTGCAGACCATCCTTGGTCATTGTAGGATCAAAGAAAAAAGAGAAGTGGGAAAGGATGAGCAATTATTAAGATGTATCTAATAATAAAATGAGTTTCTCTTACTCCCAGTTCTGATGGGATTGCTCAAAGACTATTTCAGTAATTGCTAGCCATCTAGCCACTTGAAAGAAAGTATACTGTGCAGGTCTATTAACAAGTGTCAGTGAATGTGCAGCTTCAGTTATAAGATATGAATGACTCATCAGATGCAAATTAAATTCTTTTTCACTGTTTAAAAAGGAAAAGAGAAAAGCTAAATCTAAAAGGACATATTTGGAAGTAGACTGTTGTAATAAAGACTGATTTGCTTCTTTCTGCATTTAACTGTACTCCCCCCGCTCTTTTTATAATTTTCATCCAACCTAAATATAAGGTCAAGACGTATCTGGGAAACACAGAAACAGTACAGATGAATATAATAGAATAATTCAGATCATGCCCTTCATGATGAATAAAGCTAGTACTTTAAACTTCAAACATACAATATCAAGAGATCACTCTAAATTCATTAACGCCAATTAACTAAGCATCAGTTAGGTTCAAAGAACATTAGAAAAGGTCACGAGCCATGGGGCAGGCTACAAATACGGTGAAATAATTACATAAACAATGTAACAATTTGTCACGAGCTTCAGTTCTTAAGATGTGTTGTAACAGAAATCCCACCATCATTGGCCACCTTCTCTCAGCCTCATCTTTCCATTTCTTCTCCTTTTTGTGTAGCTCCTGTCCACTTTGCACAAGACCAGTTTTTTTGCTCTCTCTGCCTGTTTTAACTTAATTGACTGACCGAAAGTTCTATTTCAGCCACAATTTCTCACTTTCCCATTCTCTCCACATTGCCCTACTCTAACTACATCACATATTAGGCAGATCTTACCATTTCCTCCTTTCTCCCTGTTGAACAGCAGTGGCAAACAAGTTAAAACCAAGTGATGATCAACATTTTTTCACCAACATCCTAAAATACCTTTAAGAATACATGGAATCCAGAGGCAGAGGAGAGCAGACAGTTGCAGATCAAGCAATTTGTTTCTAAAATTGGGCATTTTCTTTACTAATACATTATAGGCACAATGAGCAATGTAATAGGGCAGCAGCATCTGTGTTTTCATTCTAAGAAATTTTAAAAGAAAACTCTTTGATTTATTGTCCTTATAAACTTTATTTTTTGAACAACAACCTTTATTGAGTTGCTGATGTTGAGCCTAGTCATTTTCTTGCAGAGCTTTCATTGCCAAGCTAGATAACATGAATGCAATGCAATGAAACATCAAGCTTAGTGAATACCAAAAACCTGACAGTCAACCCCGAGCGGCATATATATTCCCTACTATTGAAACAGCTCTTTAGTATAAAGACAGAGGCATGTAAGAAAGTGCCCTAAAATAAGTCTAAAATATTGAACATACCAGGATACATGGGGTTGAACCTGTGCTAATTTACATGTTCTATAGATCTGAGAATGGAATGAAGTTGATCACGCCAAATATTTTGTTCACATGTTGATTTTCTGTGAAAAAAAAATTCAAATCCCTTGGAAGTTCCATCTATAATTGGCCTTTGTGTTAAATGAAAAAAAAATTACTTGTCAAGAAGTCATTCTTTTAATTTCCTTTACTCAGTTCCGATATGCTGACTAAAGAACTTCTTGAAAATAAGCAATATTATTGCATATTATCAGTAATTTTTGGCAGCACATTAAAATGGTCTGTAAGCAAAATTCAGAAACATCAAATAAATGCATTTAATTGCCATTAATTCAGCATTGACAATGATACAGTAGTGAAACTGTAGGGTAGAGTTATTGATAGCTTTGCTATTTATAGTATGAATATTCTCTATCTTTTCTGGCTTCTAATTAATACTACTATAACTCAAAAGCACCGTTCTGAGTGCTTTACTTGGTAACTAGTTCTTTTTGGGGGGGGGAGGTTTTGTTTTGCTTCTCTTGAGATTATTAGAATGGGCGTTGACTTACCTGAACGCTTCTTCTCGTTGCACTGGCTCCAGTGGTCAGGATTGGGTAGTGACACGCTCCAGTTATTGATTGAGTCTGCAAAGCTGAGAAGCTCCTCCCCTTTGCCTTGCCTCCCAGCTTTCTGATGAAAGACAGCAACGCAGACAGGCACTTTGAGCTGTAAGGTAACGAAAGAGAGATCCACAGAATCTTCCCCACCAACGAGGGCACCAACAGGGTGGGGCTGACCACTGGAGCCAGTGCAACGAGAAGAAGCGTTCAGGTAAGTCAACGCCCATTCTCGTTGATCCTGGCTCCAGTGGTCAGGATTGGGACATGCCCAAGCCTAACTCTGTAGGGAGGGACCCGCCCGAGGGGGTGGGGAAGTTCCCAGATGAACCTGTTGGAGGACCCTGCGCCCGAAGGCAGCCTCGGCCGAGGCAAACCGATCGAGACGATAGTGTCTAACAAAGGGAGTGGGGGAAGTCCAGGCGGCAGCCCTGCAGATTTCCTCCAGGGAAGCCTGAGTAGCCCAAGCGACCGAAGTGGCCGCACTACGGGTAGAGTGCGCCGTGATATGGCGAGGAACCGGGATGGAGAGGACCTCATAAGCCTTTGCGATGGTGGCGCGGATCCAACGCCCCAAAGTGGCTGCCGATACCTTCTTGCCTAAGGAGGATGGCTGAAATGAAACCAGGAGGGCTTCAGTCTGGCGCAGAGAAGAGGTGCGTCGGAGGTAAATGCGGAGAGCCCTTCTGACGTCTAGTGTGTGCCAAGCCCTCTCGAGTGGATGAGTAGGATGAGGGCAGAAGTCGGGAAGGACTAATTCCAGGGCCCTATGGTAAGGGGAATTAATCCTGGGAAGGAAGGTGGGGTCCAATCTGAGAACAACCCTGTCGGGATGGAAGATACATAGGTCCTCTCGGGCTGAGAGGGCAGCCAAGTCCGACACCCTCCTGGCCGATGTGATGGCCAGAAGGAAGGCTACCTTATACGATAGGAACCGTAATCCTACTTCCCTAAGGGGTTCAAACGGGGCCCTGGTCAGGGCATCCAGGACCCGAGGAAGGTCCCAGGTGGGATATCTATGGAGAGGAGCAGGCCGAAGGTTGGAGGCTCCCCTGAGAAATTGCCGAATAAGCGGGCGGGAGGCTAGGGAACCCCGTGAACCACAGCAAAGAATGGAGGAAATTGCCGCTACTTGCCTGCGGAGTGTGTTGGGAGCCAAACCTGAGTCAAGGCGATCCTGAAGATAGATGAGGACCTGCTCCGTGGAGGCTGCCGTAGAGGTGATGGAATGTCTGTCGCACCAAGACGAAAATGCTCTCCAGGTGGAGTCGTAGATCCGAGTGGTTGAAGGCCTACGAGCCGCCTGGATAGTCGCGACGACTCTGGGCGGAAGACGACGGGAACTCAGGAGACGCCGCTCAATCGCCAGGCGGTTAGTTGTAGCCATGCGGCGTCCGGATGAAGAAGAGACCCTTGATGGAGGACGACTCTGTCCGGAGGAAAACGCCATGGAGGCCGAACCGAGAGGGCCATCAGATCCATGAACCAAGGCCGGCGAGGCCAATGGGGGGCGATGAGCAGCAGTTCCGCCTTCTCCTGTAGCATCTTCCTGATGACCTTGGCGATGACTGGGAGTGGAGGGAAGGCATACAGAAGGCCTGGGGGCCATGCGCTGTGGAGAGCGTCCACAGCCTCCGCTCCTGGTTCCGGAAACCGTGAAAAGAACCTCTGGGTCTGTCGATTGGACTCTGTGGCGAAAAGGTCCAGGACTGGAACCCCCATCAAGGATGTGACTTCCGCAAAGAGCGGAGGGTCCAGAGACCACTCCCCGGGGTCCACCATGGTCCTGCTCAGCCAATCCGCCTGAGAATTCTGGAGACCGGAGATGTGGGCTGCCTTCAAAGATTTGAGGTGTGTCTCCGCCCAGGAGCCCAGTCTCTCGGCCTCCTCCATGAGGTGTCGAGATCGGGTCCCTCCTAGGCGGTTTACGTGGGCCTTGGCGGCCACGTTGTCCGTCCTGACGAGGACATGCTTGCCCTGTACCTTGTGGGCAAAGACCCGAAGGGCCAGGTGGATGGCCCGGAGCTCCAACCAGTTTATGTTGTGCTCTAAATCCGCTCGAGTCCATCAACCCTGAGCGAGGGAAGAGGAAAGGTGGGCCCCCCAGCCGTGAAGGCTGGCGTCCGTAGTCAGGATCAGACACTGATGATCCCTGAACTCCCTCCCCTGGAGGAGGGCCCCCGAGTTCCACCAATCGAAGGACCTGAGCACTTTGGGGGGAAGGTGGACAAATCGATGGGAGGACCCCAACCCCTGTTTCAGGTAAGGGAGGAGGAACCACTGCAGGAGCCTGCAGTGGAGACGGGCCCAGGGAACTATGCCAATGCAAGATACCATCTTCCCTAGGAGTTGGGAGAGGGAGGCCAGGGAAGAGCCCTTCGCTGTCCTCACTGCCCTGACCAGAGACCGCAGACTGGCCAGGCGATCCCGGGAAAGATAGACCTTGTATTGACCCGTGTCGATGACGGCACCTAGATGCTGGAGACGAGTGGTCGGGACCAGATGACTTTTGGCCCGATTTATGGAGAACCCATGGGCCTCCAGAACCCGGATAGTGGTCGAGAGATCCCGAAGAGCCTGGGGCTCCGAGACTGACTGGACCAGAAGATCGTCCAGATAGAACTGCATCCGGATTGGGATGGCCCTGAGATGGCCCGCTATGGCGGCCATCAATTTTGTGAATACCCTGGGGGCCGATGAGAGGCCGAATGGGAGAGCCCTGTACTGGTAGTGTTGGTTCGAGAAGCAGAATCGAAGGAACCTGCGGTGGGCCGGGAGGATGGGGACGTGGAGATACGCCTCCGTCAGGTCGATTGACGAGAGGTAATCTCCGACCCTGATGCCCTCCAAGATGGTCTGGAGGGACTGCATCTTGAACCGCCGGTAGACGATCCGGCGGTTCAGGGATTTGAGGTCTAAAATCGCCCTCCACCCCCCTGAGGACTTTCGAATAACGAACAAGTGTGAATAGAAGCCTTGTCCATGCTGCCCCTGGGGCACAGGTTCGAAGGCCCGAATCTCTAGTAGGTGACGGATGGCAGAGGCCACCAAGAGCCTGGATGGTCGGCTCTGCGAGATGGGACAGCCAAGAAACCTCTCTGGGGGGGAGGAGAGGAATTCGAGAGAGAGGCCAGAACTGATAGTCCTCCTGACCCAGGCGTCCGACGAGGTAGCTGCCCATGGCTGGCGAAGGACGCCAGGCGGCCTCCAATGGGTAGCTGGACCAGGCCGTCAGCAAGACTTACGGAATCCCCGCCCCCTGCCCCCTCGAAAGGGCCGTCTGGAAGGACCTCTAGGAGGGGGACCTGGACGGTCCTGAGGTCGAAACTGTCTAGGCGGGGGAAACCGTTGACGACGGCTTCCTGAGAAACCACCCTCAGGAGACCGGAATGGGCGGAAGGAGGATTGGGACCTGAAGTCAGATCGCCGGGAAAAGCTAGGAAGGATGCGGCGTTTGTCCTTGGACTCCACCAAGAGGGGTTCCAGAGGAGCGCCGAAAAGCTTGGGCCCTTCAAATGGGGAAGAAGCGAGGCGCCATTTAGATTTAGCATCAGCTTGCCACTGTCGGAGCCAGAGCAAGCGTCTAGCAGCTATAGAGGAACCAATGGCCTTGGCAGCGAAGCGAGAAGAATTTAAGGTAGCATCCGCTGAAAAGTCTAGGGCAACTATAACCTTGCTTATATCTTGGTGGGTCCTCAGGTCGGAGACCGGGAGTCTGGCCTGGAGTTGGCGAAGCCATAAGATAGAGGCTCGGTTAAAAAAGGAGGCGGCCAAGGAAGCCTTGACCGACCAGGCAGTAGCCTGGTATGATCTAACTAGGGAATGCTCCAGCCGTCTATCCTCCGGGCGTAGACCTTCATCAGGAGGCCCCGTCAAATTAGAGGGGGCTGACAATTCCGCTACCGGTTGGTCTACTGAAGGGACCTGCAAAAGAGAGGACAGTTCAGGTGCCAAATTATAGAGACGTCTGTCATTAGCATTGGGGCTGGGTCCAGAAGCAGGGGCCGCCCATTGTCATTGAAGAACATCCTTAAATATCTTGGGGCCAGGGATCTCCTCAGATTCAATGGCAGGTTCCTCAAAGAGGGGAATGGAAGAGGAAGGGCCTTCCCCCGCATTAACCGATGAGGTATGAGAGGAACCCAAACCTGTGACGGCCTTGGCCTTGTGGAACAGGGAACGGAAAAGCTGGGGCTTAAAAAGACCCACAAATGCTGGTTGGTCTGGGGCCAGACCTTCGTCATCCGACAAATCCTGGTCCAGAGGATCAGGAGCTCCTAAGGATTCCCTGTCCGAATGATCAGGTGACCCTGCCTGGGCTAGAGACTCTGGTCCATGAAGAGCTGCCTCAGCAGCCGAGACAATGGAGCCTTCAATATCAACCTGTGAGCAAGAGCGACTGGAGCACCAAGAGGAGGTTTTCTGCAACTCCTCCCTAACCCACATTTTGATGGCTTCCCTGATGAAAGAAGCCAGATCAGAAGTGATCTGATTGCCTGAGGCCAAGGAAGGAGGGGCCATAGGGGCGGGGGCCTGTGCAGGATTTTCTTGGGGTTGAGGCTGGACAGGAGAATCTTCAGGTTGAGGTCCAAATAATGTTACATTGACCTCCTTAGGCCCTGCAGATGATGGGATGTCCCTATCTGGGGACAAGGCAGGAGATAGAACTTGGCCCGGATTATCCCCTTTCTCAGGCTGAACCTGGGGATCCGGATTTGCTGGGCCTGCAGGAGCAGGTATTGAACCTGCAGAAGGGGCCACCCCAGGAGATGGATGGGGGCTAATGGAGGCTTTCTCCTGCAAGGAGGCTGCCTGGATGGCCTTCTGGATCGCCTTTTCAATAGCCTTATGGCGCTTTAGCTCTTCCCTGGACAAAGCAAAAGATTGGGAAGGCTTAGACCCCTTAGTGGTATGATGGGTCTTTTTGCTTTTCTTAGCAGGAACAGGGTCAGAAGATCCAGGTTCTTCCTGCTGTAAGGGTTGCTTGGCCGATCTGGAAGGCCGATGGGAAGCCATGAGAACTCCTCAATTCCCCTGAGGGAAGGGCAGGATTCAGAGGGGAAGCTGAAAGAAAGGGCAAGGCAGACAGATAAAGAGGCCTTTAGCCCTCACAAGGCCTCTAGTCGCAACGAGGCCTTCCCAAAATGGCCGCCGGTACACTTAAAATGGCCGCCGGGCCTTCCCAAAATGGCCGCCGGTACACTTAAAATGGCCACCGGGCCTTCCCAAATTGGCCACCGGTACACTTAAAATGGCCGCCGGACCTTCCCAAAATGGCCGCCGGTACACTTAAAATGGCCGCCGGGACTTAAAATGGCCGCCGGGACACTCAAAATGGCCACCGGAACATTACGAATGGCCTAGGAAACCCTAATGGCCGCCCGGACTCTTAATCCAACTCCCCTCTTACTTACATTTGGAATCCGGGCGATTGGGAGATGATCAGCAGAGCCAATCCACCCGAGGGGCTGGGGCTGCAGAACGAGGGTCTCCGCTGCTGCGCTGAGCCCAGAAGCCGCCCGGCAGGGGCTGCAGCTAACAGGGGCCTCAGGCCTCGTGATCAGCCTCCAAAGCGGCTCCGTTGATAAAATTGCCGCAATTTGCTGGCTATCGGATCCCCGATAGCCTCTCCAAAGCCTCTGCCTGGCCAGGCAAGAGGCTAGCCCCTTGTATGCAGCAGTAGAGGGAACAGGCCCTCCACGCTAGGGTGAGGACCAGGCTCAACCAGCTGGGAACCTACAGTCCTCACCAGCCAAAAATTGGCCTCCAGCGGTCTCGGGTACGAACCCCTTCGCGCTGGGAGCTCTACCAAAAATTTTTGGGAGCTGTAGATGAAATTTGGTGGCAAAAGGGAAACTTTTGCCAGAGCTAGGCTCAAACGTGCCTTTCACAACCGGATTGAGTCAGAAAGCTGGGAGGCAAGGCAAAGGGGAGGAGCTTCTCAGCTTTGCAGACTCAATCAATAACTGGAGCGTGTCACTACCCAATCCTGACCACTGGAGCCAGGATCAACGAGAACATTTTGTTCTACATTAGAACCCTCTGAAAAGCATTATCTTTAAATGGATGTTTGTGTATGAAATGGTTGCCAATTTTGGTCCCTCAACTTTAGTTCTGAACAAGAAGATGCACATTTTTAAAAGCCCAAATAAACAGCCCAACGCACAAATAACTGCAAACTTCTTCATGGCTCAGAAAGCAGTTACAAATCCAAGGACTGAATTTTGTACCTGGCAGTGTAGAAAAATGATTACCAAACTTGGTAGTAATCCTATTGTACTTGATTTCATTTTTAATTTAAATTTAAAGATGTTTTTATCTTTACTGTTTCTATTACTGTTTCTTTCATATTTTGATCCTATTTGCTTTAGGAGTGCAATGCCTAATATACCATTCAAAGGCCACAGACAATCTTTATCTCCCCCCCAAATCACCTTGTTGAGGAGATGTGTGGCATAAAAGTTAAATACATACATACCTACCAGTGGTGGGTTTCTACCGATTCACCCCGGTTTGGCCGAACCAGTAGCATCGATGGTGGGAGGCTCCGCCCACCCACCTGAACGTCATCACAGATGCTCTGCGCATGCGCAGAAGGTTCTGTGCATGTGTAGAACCACGCGCAAGCGAAGCGAGCCCGCACAAGTGCTCACAGTTCCGAATTGGTAGCAAAGGTAAGTGAAAACCACTACTGATACATACATAGATACATACATAGATACGTACATACATACACACATACATACATACATACATACATACATACATACATACATGTTATGCACATTTTCCCCCCATGGATTGCTTTTGATTTCTCATACAAAGGCTTTAGGAAGTGATACGTTCTACCATTTGGCTATTTCATCAGCACCTAATTTGCCTTGTAATTTCTAGGTAGGGATTCTTTTTTGGGGGGACAGTCCATTTGAGTGTTGAATGCTGGCAATTGCTTGTAATGTTATGTTGGAAAGATCTGAGAGACTGGGCCACGAAACCCAACTATGGGAAATGTTGGGTTATAGACCTCATACCTTGCTTCTGGATAGTGGGCAGGGCAAGGACTCAGAAGAGTTTGTCAATGTAGTCTTACAATAAAGTAGAATTAGCTCATCTGGTTGTGATTGTCATCAGATTTGCTCTGCTAGGCTGACACTCCCAGTTTTCTTGGCAAGACTTCAGAAGTAGCTTGCCATTGCTTTCCTCCTGGGACTGAGAAAGGATGATCACCCACCTAGCTTTTTGCCAAAGATGGGACTATCCCCAGTTTCTAGCTGATGCCTTAACCACTGCTTCAAAGTGGCTAGGTTATTAGAAACATCTTATCTTCACATCATAAATATTTAGAGGGCATTGTAAGATGAAATAGCATTGTTGGATGCTTCAGAGATGGACAATTATATGGGCCACTGGTGGCTTCACAGCTGCAACTGGTCCTGAGGGAAGCAGATTATCTTGTTCTATTCCAAACATACTTCAGAAAAGTTATGTGGTCCAGGTTGCCTTGGTTAACTGAAGGATAATCTTATCCTAGGGATCAGCAAATAAAGAGCCTGCCTGTCAGTAGACTGAAGGTATTATTGAAGGTCATAAGAGGAATAAGAGGTCCCAGAAGTGGGATATATCACTTTTTGCTATGGTCAAAACTTCATTTTTGGGAGAAAATGGACATGGAAGAAATGGAAAGAAAAAATTATTACCTCAATAGAATGAATAGAATATGAAGCAGCTACTCAAGAGAAGAACAATGAATGGTGTTGGTATAAATTAGATTTACTTACGTTTCTTCTTTTTTTTTCTAATTTCATATATTTAATTTCTTTAGCTTCCTATTTCTTCCTCTTTTTTGATCTGCATAAAGTTGCTTGCCCAAAGAAAATAGAACGATGTACTATTTATTGGCTGGATAGATGGATAGAAATGTACAGGTTCGCATATAGAAATGCGGTCAACTTTCTCATTATTATAAAAGCAAGTTATTCTGAGGATATAGTTAAAGCACTAAAAATGCCCAGGTTTCTATGCTGGTAAAGTAAATTAAGTTACATTTATCAGAAAATAAGATGGAGAATAAGTGATGGCACTAAGCATACCTACAGCTGCTGAAAATGGGCAACAAAGCTAAAATGTAAAAACCCAAATGCCTTGCCTGGCCAATATTGTAACAATTGTGTACTTAAAACTGCACAGTTATCTCTTTAAAAGGGATAGTGTAGGAGGACATGACTCACTGCTTCTGTATTTCACATCTCACAAAAGCAGCAATGTTGGACAACTGAGAAGTTATGATTATCTGCCCATCAACAGTGCTGAAGGAGAGATGTTTTACAGGGCCAACGTGAAGGCTTGGAATTGTTTCAATGCTGCCATATTATAAAAGTGTGCAAGCAGCTGTTAAATATTCTAGAACACACTGCATATCAATAGCTGTAGGACAAACTTGTACCTGTTCACAAATCCATGTTGCAATTAAACCATGTTATCTCAGTGTTATTAAACTGTGTGATAATGCACTGGAGAGACAAACCATAGAACTGATACAATTTCCCCACAATCATCTTCCAGTAATGAAGCCAAATGTGCCCAAATCTATCAGTGAAAGAATGAGATTTGGCTCTAGTTTGGGAAAAAGAAAAGCCTAGATTTCATCAAAAGAAGACTTCTTTTCTCTTTAGTGTTACCTCTACACCCCATTACCTTGTGAAATAGTATATCACGCAAGATTTGTCTGGCCCTAATTTTGATGGCCTTTTCTAAAACATTAAAAAGTTTTTCGCGAGGATTGGAGCTTTACAGCATTATAGTCAGTATGCATTGTCCAGTGCCTGACCTGGGTTTTTTTCTCTCCTTGCAGAGAAATTGGAGAGGAAAGGATTACAAAAGAGTAACCTGGCACACAATGAGGAATGCACATTGAAAGCAATGAACTGAACTGGCAGCCATGAGCACACTATGCAAAGAGTTTCATGCATTTCTCATTGTATGTTTCTTTTCTTGTAATCCCTCCTTTCCTATCTCTCTAGGGGGGTGTGGGAGACAAAAATCAAGTAATTTCTGTAGGCAAACTCCCCTGGGTATGATTCAGTTTTTCTCCCCTACGCCATGTTGGCCCATTGACCAGAGAGATTAGAGTGGAAGGGATTAATAGAGAATAAGCAGGCAGACAATAGGGAATGCACCAGACTAACATACAAGCTGCGAGTGTTGCCGGATTGCTTTTTACATTCTATCTCCAGTGACTGTAAATGCGAGCATTAATTCCCTTATTGCCAAATATTCTGGTGTTGAAGTTGTCATGACTGTGGTCATGAAACAAAAACTACCTTTATAGATCTTTATATTGTGATCTAATGATTAATACAGAATAAGGCATTTATTTTAGTCACTGAAGGGTTATAATATGTTTTCTCCTGGTCTTGGTAAAATAAGTATACAAGTATATTCTACTTGTATAGAATAATTGTTCACATCTTCAATATTCCTTAACCTTGGGATGGTCTCATCATGATAAACAAACTTCCTCAGTTGTAGAAGGCTCTCAACTTTGGCATGAGTAGGTGAAACATCCCAAGAGCATGATAAGATAAACTCCTCCTCCTTGTCCTTGGTGAAACCAAGTGAGATGAATCCATTAGAAAGAAGTGAGATTAATTATGATATGGAGTTTAATTAAGCTGGTTAGAAACCCCCATGAGATGGGACTTTAAAGCAGACCCAGCCTGTTGTCTTTAAAGGGGTGCACTTTCCATCAAATGTGTGTCTAGCAGTTTGTAGCAATTGAATTACTTTCTGCTAATAATCAAATTCTTTTGATAGGAATTTATGCTCCTAACCAACAACAGGACTATTTTTATAAAATGCTGCATACTAAAATACTCCAATGGGATTACAGATCTATTTTAATTATGGAAGATTGGAATGGAGTAATTGACTCTAAATTAGACAAAAAGACTTTGGCAAAGTCAAGAATTAGATTACCACAGACTTTTTTTGATATGAAAGAAGACCTGGAATTAAAAGATATTTGGAGAATACATAATCCAAAAGAACTGGACTATACTTTCTTCTCTGACAGACATAGATCCTTTTCCAGGATTGATTTTATCTTGTTGTCTGATGATCTACTTGTTAGGACAAAAAGAACAAAGATTCTGCCAAGAACTTTGACTGATCATAGCCCAGTGTGGATAGAAATTGAGACATGCAAGAATGAGAGACGCTCTTGGAGATTAAATGAAAACTTGTTCAGATACGAGAAAAATATAATAGAACTTAAAAAGTATTTGAAAGAGTTTTTTGAAATGAATATGAATAAAGGCACCCCAATGGAAATTGTGTGGGACGCAAGCAAAGCTTATATGAGAGGGGTGCTTATATATATGAACTCTAAACATAGGTTGATTCGACAAAAGAAAAGACTTGAATTGGAAGCAGAAATAAAGAACAAAGAACAGTTACTTATTAAAAATCCAACAGATGAAAGAATACTTAGTGTTATAAAACTTTTGAAAGACCAATTCCAAATGCTTATAGAGGAACAAGTTGCAACAAATTTACAATATGCGAAGCATAATACATTCTGCAACGCTAATAAACCAGGCAGGTGGTTGGCTTACACATTAAGGAAGAAACAGAGCACACGGACTATTGATAGTGTTGATATTGGGGGGAAAGAAGTTTTTCAACAGAATTTAATAAAAGAAGCTTTTCTTCAATATTACACTAAACTATATGCCAGAGAGGAGGTGCAGAATGGACTTATAGAAAAATACTTAGGCAACAAAAGAGTTACAAAAATTACTGAGCAACAAAAGGAAAGAATGGATTATCCTATAACAGAGGAGGAGATAATAGCAGCAATAAAACAATTAAAAACAGCCAAAGCTCCTGGAACGGATGGTCTGACAGCAGTGTACTATAAAACTTTGCAGGCAGAAATGGTGGAACAACTCAGAGACTTATTTTGTAATATACAACAAGGGGGAAAAGTACCCCCATCATGGACTACAGCTTATATCTCTTTGATACCAAAAGAGCAAGCAGGTCCCAAAAAACCGGAGAATTACAGACCAATATCTCTTTTGAATACGGATTATAAAATTTATGCAAAAGTATTAGCCAACAGACTGATGCCAGTAATTCAAAAGGTGATTCATGATGACCAAGCGGGATTTATTGAGGGTAGGTACATGAAGGACAATGTAAGGCAAGTAATAGACTTATTGGAATATCTTGAGAAGAATAAACAGATCCCTGCAGTGCTGGTTTTTCTGGATGCGGAGAAGGCCTTTGATAGAGTGGATTGGAATTTTCTATTAAAGACTTTAAAAAAGATGGACTTTGGGGACCAATTTATACAGGCGGTTTCAGCAATTTATCAAGAGCAAAAGGCACAGATCATTATCAATGGAAGCTTGACAACAGAGTTTAAAATCGAAAAAGGAACAAGACAGGGATGTCCACTGTCCCCATTGTTGTTTATTCTAACACTAGAAGTCTTGTTAAATACAATAAGGGACTCTAACACTTTGAAAGGTATAATGATAAGGCAAGAGGATTATAGAATAAAGGCATTTGCAGACGATTTGGTTGTTACCCTAGCACAGCCAATGGAATCGATAATCCAGATGAAGGACATTATACAAGACTATGGTAAAGTTTCAGGTTTCAGATTGAATCAGAAAAAAACTAAGATGGTAGTTAAAAATATGACACAAGATCGTAAACTGGAGTTAGAAAGGAGGGCAGGTTTTGAGATTGTACCAAAGGTAAAATATCTAGGAGTTCAGGTTGCAGAATCAAATATGAAATTGTTTCAAAATAACTATGAGGTATTGTGGCGAGAGGTGCAAAAAGATATGGAGACTTGGAAAAAACTGCAGCTGTCTTTACTTGGAAGAATAGCAGCAGTTAAGATGAACATTTTGCCAAGATTTCTTTTTCTGTTTCAAATGATCCCGGTGCTCAAAAATGATAAACAACTAAAAGTATGGCAAACTGGAGTGAACAAGTTTGTCTGGAACGAGAAAAAACCAAGAGTAAAAATGAAAATTATGCAAGACGTTCCAGAAAGGGGAGGTCTCAAACTTCCAAACCTACAATTATATTATGATGCAACAGCTTTGACTTTAGTAAGTGATTGGTTTGGAGGAAAAAAGACTGGAATATTAAACGCAGAAAGTTTTGATTTGGAATTTGGATGGCACGCTTACTTATTTTATGACAGTAAAGTGGATAAAGTATTTAAAAGCCATATACTTAGAGATTCTTTGTTGAGAGTTTGGAAGAAGCACCGAAACAAATGGAATTATAAAATACCGCTATGGCTGGATCTTGGTCATACCTTGTGGAATACAAATATAATGTCACTCGGGGGGGTTTTATATAAAGAGGTTCTTTTTACAGATGCGGGCAGATGGCAGCTGAAGACATTACAGACATTGTTGGCTGAAGGGATCAATTTAACCTGGTTACAATATAATCAATTGCAATTGAGATGGAAAGAGGACCAAAAAACTGGTATTATGATGTATGAGGAAGAATTAGTTAGACATATAAAAGAGAAAGGCCCAATGCATATTAAAAGACTTTATAATGTTTTGTTAGAAAGGGATTCAGAAACTGAATTAGTTAAAGACTGCATGATTAAGTGGGCACAAAATTTTGAAGAACCAGTGATGTTGGAAACATGGGAAAAAATTTGGGTTCAGAATGTTAAATTTACACAGTCGCAGAATCTGAGGGAAAATTTCTATAAAATGTTTTATAGATGGCATTTAGACCCCAAAAAATTGTCGTGTATGTACCCTAATGTGCAGCCTAAATGTTGGAGATGTGATTGCCTAGACGCTACATATTATCATGTTTGGTGGACCTGTAAGAAAGTTAAGGCTTTTTGGATAAAAATTTGGTGGGTCATGCAGAATGTTTTGAAGAAAAAAATTCAATTTTCTCCACAACTGTTTTTATTGGGTATAGTTAAGGGTTTTACATTGGGTGAAACAAAATTGATATTGTATATGATAACTGCAGCAAGATTGTTGATAGGTAAATACTGGAAAAATGAAGCGCTGCCTACGATTGAGGAATGGACTTTGAAGATGGCCAGTTTTGCAGAGATGGCGAAGATTTCAGCATATTTAAAAGATTGTTCTCAAGAGATTTATGAATGGGAATGGAAGAAGTGGATAAATTATGTTCAGCATAAATACCAAACTAGGAAGTATCAAATAGCTTTTATTTGAAAATGTTATATCAAGATAGAAATATTTTAAGGTTGAGGGTGAAAATTTGTTAGAAAATGTTATATTAAGACAGAAATATTTTTAAGGTTGAGGGTGAAAATTTGTTAGAAAATGCTATATCAAGATAGAAATATCTTTAAGGTAATCCGGATGAAAATTTATTTGAAAATGTTATACTAAGATAGAAATAGGTTAATGTTAATGTAAGGAAGATGAAAATTTGTAAGGGGGAGGGAAGGGTTCAAGTTTTATATACAAAGGAGGGTTTTTTCCTTTTATCTGACATGAGTATACTAGGAAGTCTGGGGGGAGGGGAGGGTTAGGGTGGGTTAGGGAGGTTGGGAAGATTGGGGGGGTTGTGGGGGGGGAAAAGGGGCAAAAATGTAACTGTAAAACTTTTGCAATAAAAAAAAAATGTGTGTCTAGCAGAAGGTTATAAAGTCTTTTTGTCTTCCTACTTTTATTTTTTAGTGTTTCTGAATGCTATAATACTATTTTTAGTGCTTCCGAATGTTATTCTGCTATTCTTTCATAGAACCTTGGAATAAAGCCATAAGTACTCATTTTGATGTGATCACTACTTCTAGATCCAAAAATACTTGTAACCCAGCCAGGTTGGAGGACAAAGTAATACACTTGTTCAATAGGGTTCCAATTTATTGCCACATAGAAAATATATTTTAACTTAAACTTTTGCTAACTAACCAAACTTTACAATAAGTGGAAAGTGCAGACAAAGCTCTTTTGACATCAACTTCTGTCTTAGAGAAGCTTATTTTTCTCCACATCTTGAGAAGACAGACAGATACACACACACACACAAAGATTCAAAACCTAAAATTTAAACTAGCTTTTGCTACTCTTAAGGAAAAATATTTAAAAAGCTTATTGACAGTGTACTATAGAAAATAGGCTTTTCAATAAGTTTTTCCCCCCCACAACAGAAGACTTGGATCTACTGACTCTCTATTCAGATGTATTTTGTTGGGGTATTTTCTGTCAGCAAAATATATAAATGTTGTTTTGAAAAAGGCAATTCAACTGGCAGTAATTTGAAGAAATTACCAGGAAGAAAAATATGATTGCTATTGTCCACATACTGTATCTCTACTGTTGGGTGAATTAAGATGTGATTTACACTGCTTTTCAAAAAACTAAAATTTGTAAACTTTTCAAACCTTTCTATCTTTAATCCTACAAAACAATTCTTCCTCATTGCTTCTAGGTGGTGTGAATGCATAGAATGTGAGAAAGGATGCCTGGTAAACCATTTATCACATAGTAAACCTCTAGTTAGTAATTTGTTGTCTGTATTCACTCATGGAATAACTTAATATCTCATTAAGTAATTCTGGTTGCCAGTCTAAGTAGATTTTATAGTGGTGAATAGCCACTGGTAGTCTGGAGAGAAAGCAGTTCGGATCATGGCTTCATCTCTTGTGATTTAAACAGTGTGTAATAAGTAATATGGAGTAATATTTTTAATTGCATATATTCTCTTCCACAACATATTGAAATAACACATTGTCAACACATTATGTATTTGCACATCATTACATTAGAGGGTATTAGCATAAATATTATAATGTTACAGTAACAGAAGAATGTTATGTCTAGCAGTAGAAACAAAGGGTGTTGATTCCATTTTTAAAGGCAACCTGTATCACACATAATGCCACTCTTCACATGTAATTCTGCCTTAGATTATTGCCAATAAATAAATAAACCCCAGATTTTTTTATTATGTTGACCAGGAAAGTAATTTGCTAAAAGTTCTGTCTTTTGAACTCTAGTGCTCTGGCATCCTAAGTATTTGCATTCATATACTTTTCCTTTTGAAAATGCATAAACCAAATCCAGACCTCTACAGTACATTTTCTGTAACCTGTAAAGAAATGTTAGAGTCAAAGAAGGTATTTTGCAACTCTTTGAACGTTTTACCAATATTAATAGCAGCACAAGAACTCCACTTTTAGAAATTCTCTTTTAATTCAACCTTGACTATGTCTATGATTTAGAGGGGACATGTTTAATTAATTCCCTTAGAACTATCATCACTACAAAGACTGATTTAAGATTTTTTTGACTTTCAAGAGTTTTGAAGTTCACAAGTCTTTTTTAGGTAGAAATTGTAAAGCTCAGGGACGAAATCTGCTTATCTTCCTTACCGGTTTGGAAGTGCACGCGCCACAAGCGCATCACATGCGCGTGCAGACCTGCTCATGTGCAAAACCTTCTGTGCATGCGCACAGGATAAAAAACACATTACTTCCTGGTTAAAATCAGGAAGTAACAATGCCTGGGTGGGTGGGTGGAGCTTTGCTCTGCTATTGCTACCGGTTCTTTGAACCACCGGCCACAATCGCTACCGGATCGCCTGATCCAGTCCGAACCAGGAGCATTTCACCCCAGGTAAAGCTGCAGTATAAACTGGAACAAGTGAAAAAACAGTGTTTCTTTTGTTTCTAATATACTATTTCTCTGCTATCATAATCAGATGATTCTGGGCAAATTACAATAAATAAACATAAACAGAACTGCAATAAAATAATAAAATATGCAACACTTCCAGGGGTGGAATGCTCCTACTGGATCGGGTAGCGATGGCGGTGGATGGTTCGGAGAACAGGTAGCAAAAATCCCTGCCCCCCACCACCATGCCCAGCTGAGCTGTGCAATCATCAGAGGCTTTTTTTTAATTTTTAAAAGCATTTTTTCTACAACCCCTTCGGCCGAAAAAATGCTTTTAAAAGTAAAAAAAAAAAGCCTCTGATGATTGTGAGGCTCAGCTGTAATCATCAGAGGCTTTTAAAAGCATTTTTTCTACAACCCCTTCAGCCAAAGAGGTTGTAGAAAAAATGTTTTTAAAAGAAAAAAAGCCTCTGCCAATCAGGCAAGTCAGCTGGGATCGTCACAGGCTTTTGAAAACATTTTTTTATAACCTCTTCAGCTGAAGAGGTTGTAGAAAAAATGGTTTTAAAAGTTTTTTTTAAAAATGTTGGCCATGCCCTCTCAGTCATATTAACCCCTCCACCAAGCCACACCCACAGAATCGGTAGTAATAAATTTTACATTTCACCACTGAACACTTAGTTAATAAGACATTGTAGTACAAGTAGTTCTTGGCTTAATATGACAATTGGGAGAGGGATTCTGTTTCTAAGTGATGTGGTCTCAGCTCAGTTTTTCTCCTGTAAAGCCTTGTGAAGGACCGGCAATTGCTGGCATGCTGAAATTTGTGATACAGTTCTCCAATTCTCTGGTGCATGTTTTGCAGCTCATGTTGGAAGCAACTGGCTGTTTGTGAGCTTTTGCAGGTTGAGTTGAAAATAAACATAGGGGCTGTAGGTAAGTTGGTTTTCCAGGAGTGCTTCTAGTACCAGCTATAGAATATACGTTGTGCCTCTAGGAAGCTTGTGTCTTTCCATTTACTCTAGTTCTGCTGTCATCCCAGACAATGGCTCTTACTCAACTCCTGCCTTTGCCTAAGGAACTGCCATCAACTCTCTCCCCTCACTCAGTGATTGAGAGCACTATGCCTTCCACTGACTTCTCCTCAGCCAGGCCTGGCAAGTTTCTTCAGCAGATGATTTGTTTTCCAAATTGCTGAAAACCCATATTAAGTTAAACAATGATGCAGAACAATTGTTCAGAATTGCCAGAATATCATGTGCCCCTAAAAATATGTATACTCTGACTCTGCCAATGTAATACCACTGATAACATAAGATTGCTGAGATTGTTAATGGTTCAAGTATTAAATCAAATACCAATGGAGAAAGTGGACAGTCTTCAGTAGTGCCACACCACATATTAATTTGTCCAGACATTAAATTATTTTATTACCCTTGTTATTGGTTGAAACTAACAAATAAGAACGCATTTCATAAAGGAAAATGGGAAGCCATAGAGTATTTAGGTATACGTTACTTTAAAAGATTAATCTGAGTCATATCCAAAGCTTACCAGCACTGAAAAATATTAATATAGCAGTATCCAATCTATCTTGAGATAGATCCAAAATAGCAATTAATAAATGTAAATTGCCTGATGCTTGTCCGTTTTTAATAAATCCAGACTGAAATGGGTGAATAATACATGGTAAGACTCTGTGCAATCACTGATCCAACAAAATGGTTAATATCGTAGATGTATATTAATTAATAAAATAGGACTATAACTTGTACAAGATTGATAAATTACCTCGTTTTAAAAGCAATATTGTATAAGCGTAATAAAAATATAAAGTAATTTAAATTATTCCTTATAAACCTGCAACAAAATTAGAGTCAATAAATCTATAAATTTTAAATAATTCAGCTGGATGATTAACCATTCAACTATGGACTCACTCATTTTTCATCAACTGAATTTTTTCAAAGATGCTTTCAAGATATATCCAAAGTCCTAGAATAATGATTTAATATAATCTCACACTCAAAATTGCCCATTTACTGTTCATTCACCATACCATGTCTTTGTGAGTCTCAATCCTTCATTTTTTATATTTAAGAAATTAAATTTTGTGGGTTTACTAATTTTAAATGATGTGCTAATGATTTCCCAGATTCCCAATATTTTAACTCTAATTGCTTCAAAGAGAATTCAATCTGATAAGCATATAATTACCAATAACACAGTTAATATGAAATGCATTATAATATAAATGCTTCATATAGTTCTTTGCATATGTCAAAAACATTCTTGAACTAATTTTTTTCTAATATTTGAAGAGTTTGGTTGTGTTTTTGCAGAAGAAATAATCAAACATATATATATATATATAAGTCTTACATACATCCTGTAAATTTAAAACTGGTAGAATTTTGACTGAGTTTTTTAAAAGTTATGTTTGTTGTTTAATATAATCAACAATTATACCATATTAAAGAGGAAAGAGAAAAAAGGATAGTAGAAACTGGGAGAAGAGAAGAGCTTCCTTTGGAACAATAAAATTCTTGATCTTGCCAGTAAGATAAACTTTTCAGGAAACAAGCAAACAAAAAGATTTAATAGATATTTCTCTGATTAAAATACACGATGGATCAAATTGTTCTTAAACACACCAGAGAAGATGGTATATCAAAGATTAGTGGAAAGCAGTGATCCTTGAATTTATTGCCATTCTTGCAAATTTAATAATAATAGGAGCTGCACATTTTTTGGAGTATTACGTAAGCAATAAACATCTGGACCTCCAAAGTAAAATCAGAAGACAAAAGGGGTGGAAGGGGGAGGAAGCCCCATAGGAATAGTTCCAAAAAACCAGGCAAGGAATCTGATATTTGATATCTGCAAGTAAATCAATTATTTTCAAACGCCTGCATGTTACATCTCCTTGTATTTTTATGAGATGTTTCTTGTTTAATTAATATTAGTAGACATCTGAATTTTAGAGTTAGCTGGTTTTATTCATGGCCCATGAGTGTAAGGTATAATGTCTTCAGATGTTCCAGCTCTTCTGAAAACTTAGCAATTCAGGTCTGAATTATTTTCATTTCATCACAAAGGGATTTCAAATTACTATCCAGAGTAATTATGTTCTTAACCCAATATATCACACACTTCTTTATGAATAACTATCTTTCCACAAGTTTTGCCATGATTTTGGCTCAATTAGACTGCACAAAGACTGCAAATTCACTATCACCTGGATTACAAACTGCTCCTTAGTAGAATATTCTTCTTCACTTCAATATTCTCAGAATAGATTTTTCCAACTGGGTATCAAAAACTTCTGCTGCAGAAACATCATTTTCCTTTAGAAACTTAAGAGACTGAACTCGTTCTTCTATAGGGGATAGAGTAGCTTAATTTACATCATAAAGACGCTGAGCTTGTTGATCGAAAGGTCGGCAGTTCAGTGGTTCGAATCCCTAGTGCTGCGTAATGGGGTGAGCACTCATTACTTCTTTTTTTTTAATTTGATTTATATGCCGCCCTTCTCCGGAGACTCAGGGTGGCTTACAATGCGTTAAGCAATAGCCTTCATACTTTTGTAAGTCAGCTTATTGCCCCTACAAACTGGGTCCTCATTTAACCTACCTTAGAAAGGATGGAAGGCTGAGTCAACCTTGACTTGTCCCAGCTTCTGCCAAGCTAGCAGTTCAAAAGCACGTAAAAATGCAAGTAGAAAAATAGGGATCACCTTTGGTGGGAAGGTAACAGCACTCCGTGCTCCTTTGGCGTTGAGTCGTGCTTGCCACATGACCACGGAGACTTCTTCGGACAGTGCTGGCTCTTCGGCTTTAAAACGGAGATTAGCACCACCTCCTAGAGTCAGGAACGACTAGCACATATGTGCAAGAGGAACCTTTACCTTTACCTTTAAGTTTAAAACTATTCAACTACAAACTCATCAAAATTCAATCCAATTGCAGTAACAGCATTCACCAGAAAATAAAGAAAAGGTGCAAAACAGATGTCTAAGTATGCCTCTATTTTACTAGGTTTTTGTTGTGTTTTTTTGGCTAAGTTCAAATGTACTATCCAAATACCTTAAATACAGATTTAGACTTAAATACAACACAACTCTTTAATATGGCAGTTATCCAAATTTACTTTCCATCAATTGATGCAGATGTGGAAGTTGATGAGTTTTTCAGTTAAGTTCAGTCTACAATTAGCAGAATGTACAAACAAGATGGACTGCTTGTGGTTGGAAAATGGAATGCTAAACTGGGAAATAGCACAGAAGAAAATGTAATTGCCTTGTATCGCTCAGAAAGTAAAAATGAAGTAGGATAATGACTTATACATTTCTGCCACTACAATGGTATTGTAATTGCCAACACATCTTCAAACCAAAGTCTCCCATATATACATGGACATCACCAAATAGAAGATACAAATATGAAACCAATTATATTATTGCTATAAGGAACTGGAAGAACTCAGTTATAACGGCAAAAACATAATCAGGGATTAAATATGGAACAGTTCATGCTCTTAATCAAGCTAAAGCAGAAGAACAAAGCCAATCAGTTTCCACAATACAATCTTATGCATATACGGTACATAGCATTTTCAAGATCAGTATCAATTTGAAGTCCTGCACTGCATTGACATGGAGTCAGAGGAGCTGTGGAAAGAAATCCAAGAAACTGTTAAGAATGAATGTGAAAAGAGACGGCCAAAGATCAAGAAACGGAAGAAAGCAAATTGGATGTCAAAACAAACAGTGGAAATTGCTACGAAGAGAAGAGGAGCCACAGCCAAGAAAGATTAAAAAAAAATGTGAGGAGAATTTCTGGTAGCTGCTAGAAGGAGCAAGACGCAATATTACAATTACACTTAAAATTGCACAAAAACAATACAATTGATGTATACTATACATAGTCACAATCACAGTAAAAATACTTATACAATTATAAAATCCTAAATTTACCTATCATTTAATTTTGCCAATAAGAATTACGAAACATCCATTCAGCAACTGCTCACAATCACTTCCACTAATTGGTCAATTTCATTTAATAAAATAGATTTCAAATCTTTTAAAATGCATTCCAAGAGTATAGTTCATGCCAAAGCTTGTGATGAGATAAAAGAGGAACGCAAGCACACCCAGTTATATGCACAAATTTAGGCATTGTTAGTCAAATTGTACATTCCAATGAACCTCTAAATGAATAGAATATTACCTCTATCTGTATAAATACTGTCAATTTGAATACATCCTTATTATTTAATGCAGTTGTTTGCAGATACAAAATATGAAATTTTGAGAGGAAGAAAAAAGCTTTCTACCTTATAGATATTGTTTCTGTCAATTTGGGAATTCACGTAATATGATCTGAGAAGTGTAATGGAGTCTGGGTGGCATTATCAAGAGGAGCGTTTTTGTCCATTTCTATTGCAGACATATTTTTAAAAGACTAGGACACTTGGATAACAAATGGATCAGCATATCGAAGGACTGGCTAAACCAGCTGTTGGTTGAAACATGTTTCATTAACTGAATCTGCCATGGAAAAATGCCCTTGATGAGAAATAACATTTCTCAATTAACGATGGCACATTGCCATATATATTTTCTTCTGAAAGTGCTTTACCTCCAAATTGAAATTTATTTTCTGTGTACTGCAAAACCCAACAGTTCCAGTTATCTGGATGCAGCTAAGAAAAATATATTAGATATATGGCTTTCACACATTCTACCACTATTTCATTTTTTTGATAACCTATGTGCAAAAAACTGAAATTACCAAAATGTATATTGTTTTGTATTATATTAAAGGTGTGTTATGAGCATGAGGAAGAGAGAAGACCGAAGTGCTAAACTAGGCTGTTTTGTGTGACTGTACCATTTTTCGCATTCCACAGGCTCAGATATCTCCAATAAACATCCCTCAGAGGGCTTTATACTTAGTCACAAAGATCCCTAGTTCCTTTCTCTACTAGAGAAAAATAGGTTGGTCTTGTGAGAACAAAGCACAGCTGCATTGAGAAGAAGGTGGGAGAGGGAGTCTAGACAATAGTAGTGTTTTCTTATGTCCTCAGCAACCCGATTAAAGTGAAATATCACACACACCCCAGCATTCTAGATAAATGAACCAAACTTTTGTTTCAGAAATTTGTTTGTTTGTTTGTTTGCAAAGATAGCCAGGAATTACCCACTAAATTCTTGATCTGATGTCCTATAAGATTCTATTTTTTTTCTGTACAAATTATGTATTAAGTATATACTTCAGCCTTGACTTCCATTGTTCAGATTGGGCAGGAAAAAAATTATTTTTATTTATACTTTTTTTTTAATTGAAAAAGTTTTTCAAATACAAATTTTCCCCCCCTTTTCCCCTCCTCCTCCCTAACCCCCCCTCCCCCTCCCCTCCCCCTGTGGCTTCTTCATAATAAAACCCAAATTCATAACAGATTATATAATACTTTACCAACCCCTTACTCCATCCCCCATATGCTGACCCTTTCTTTCTAATAATATTATATCCCCCTTATACTATACATTTGAAAATAACATTCTACTATAACATTATATAATAACTCCTAATTTAGCATAATAATATTATTATATCTCCCAATTTAGCAATTTCTGCTCATAATCTACCCTTTTTCTACCCCCCATACATATATCTCTTAAATCAAATCTTTTATGTATATTAATATAACATTTCAAAGCAACCTTCCGCTATAAGACTATATAATAAATCCTAATTTAACATTTATTCAATTCATAGTCTACCCATTTCCTTCACCCCCATCGATATATCTCTTAACTCAAATCTTTTACATATTTTCATATCTAAACATAATATCCCTTTTCTTAAACTAAACAATCAATAAACTAACCTGTCTCCACCCACTTTCCTACAAGACTACCATACTTAATAATTCGTAATATCTTTATTCTTCTGCCCACACCACTAAAAAATATTCCCTTATGTAAATAAAATCCTCTTTAAAAAGACTTTAAGCTTGTAATCCATATGATATCTTCTGTAATGTCTTTCAGCTGGATTGTTAACTCCATCACCCATGTTAGGGTAACATCACATCCTAATTCCAACAGTATGTTCGGTATCTTCAATTACCATCTGCCCCCATCAATAGCAAATATCTTCATAAAAGAAAAAAAAAAAACCCAACCACCCGAGTGACTTTATATTTATATTCCATATAGTGTCTATAGTGGTGTCTTTCATCCAAATTATTAATTCCAACCACCGTAATAGGGTAACAGCCAGATCATCTGCGTGCCCCAATTCCATAGCTCTCTCGCCTTGTAGCTCAGCATAAACGTAGTACATTTATCAAAGAATCAAAAAAAAAGATAGTTCCAATCATTTCAGTTTAAGGCCCTTTTCACATCCCAAAAGTACAGCACTGCAGAAGTCTGTCACTCTCCACAGGATAATATAAACGAATACTTTGCCTCAATTATCTTTTCATATATTCAATCATCTCTTAAATAACTGGCATTACACTGTTGTTTAGTTTAAAAGTTTTGGTTTTTGTGTGACCTACTTCTTCTTTTCTTGACTTTTTGTGGGTTAGATCTCCATCCTGATTTCCTTTCTATAAATTGTATATCAACTGTTTGGTTTTCATGCTGATCTATAACTTGATCTTGTTGGTTTTGCTTTTGTGGCTTAAATCTCCATTCTGGTTCTATGAGTTTTATATCAACTGATTGATTTCCATGCTGGTCTGTAACTTGATAAGTCATCACTTTAGAATCCAGAGCCGCCTTTCTTGTATTTATAAATAGTCCAGCTGAGACCTCTGAAGGAGAATCCAGAAGTGGCTCATCTACAAAGACCTCTGTAACTTGTTGTTTTTCCATTACTTCCACCTCCTTCTGCTTATCTTGAATTTCTATCTCTTGTTGGTTTTGCTTTTGGAGAACCTTGTAGTAAAATTCTTCCGCTTTTTCAACAGTATTTAGCTGATATCTTTCTCCTTGATATCTCAATATTATACCAACTGGAAGGTCCCACCTGAATGAGATATTTTGTTTCTTTAGCTCAGACACCAAAAATCCAAATTTCTTTCTATCTTTTAGAATCTTAGGCGGCAACTCTTTATATATCCAGATCTTTCTTCCATACAATTGTAGAGTAGAATTAAAAGATTTTTGCACAATATCATTTCTTATTTCTTTATCTGTAAAGTAAATCACCACATCTCTAGGGAATTGCCTTTGCTTTGCAATCCAAGAATTTACTCTATAGGCCTTGTCAATCTTACAAGATACCTCCTCAGGATGAACCTTTAAAATCCCGGCCAGAACTTGAGCAGATATTTTTCTTAAATCATCTCTATTATTTTCCTGTAACCCTCTCATTCTAACCGCAAATTCCGTGAGCCTGTATTGCATCATTGTAACTTCTTTTTCAATCCCTTGCTTTATATCTTCTGCATTGTAAGTCTCGTGACCAGCTTCCTTTTTAGACTTTACTTCTAAACTATTGTCTTGAATATTTATCAAATCATTTTCAATTATTTGTATTTTATTGTCCAAATTATAAATCTTATCATCAACTTCCTCCATTTTAGACTCTAATAACTTGATATTTGTATCCATCTTTATAACAATTTCTGAGAAAGCGTTAGTCACTGTTACAATCTTTTGTTGCAGATGATCATACTTTAGTTGTATCATTTCTTTAATTTCTTGCCTAAATTTTTCAAGTTTCTGGTTCACAGTCTCGTGATATCTTGCCATTTCCTCCTGGACAAATTCTTTTAAATTAAAGCCATTCTGCTGAGTCTGTAAGCTCAGAACTTGTTCAGATAATTGTAAATGGGGGAACACCCCCCCCCCCGCTGCTTGTTTGTCAGGCTTTATTAGTTTTAACGCCATCCTGCCACACAAACTCTTTTTAAAGAAAGAAAACTTTTCCCCAAGCAAGATCAAGTACAAATCTCCAAGAAAAAAGAAACTTAAAATATATATTTTTCTTCCAGATTCTAGCCAGCACTGTTTATTCCGCTACTTTGTAGCTTGTTACGGAAGGACTTTCACTTTCGGCTTTCTTCTTCTTCTCAAGCCTCAGCAGTCGACATTTTAAACTTTTTTTTCCTTCACTCTGAAATGCTTGTAAGATCATTAAAAATACTTGCGATTTAGGGTCCCAAGACCAAATCTCATCCTTTTTAATTAATCCATCTGTTAACTTCATTGATTGGTCCGGTTCCAGCACCTGGCTCTGCAAAAAGGCAGAGTTCTCCCGAAGCCCGGAGCAGCGGCGAGCGGAAATAGGGAGCCACAACCTGCTCGTCCCCAAGAGTAAAAAAAGAACTCTGGGGACTTCGCAGAGGGCTCTACCTGCCCTCGCCTGCTCTGTCTCACATTTCCTTCAGGAAATGGAGTTTTTCGAGCCGCCTTTCAGATGTAAAGGCGGCTCTTTACAGGCAAAGGGGCTGGCGGTCTCAGAGGACTGTCTGGCGGCGACGGAAGCCAGACCGGAAGCCTTCTTTTTATTTATACTTTTGATATGTGCCATATCAAAATGCAATGTCTCCCTTCTCAGTGGGAGAAAACATTCACTGATAGCATCTTGTGGTCTGTCTGAAACACAACATTCTATTTAAAGTGTATCTTTAAAAAAAAATCCCTTAAAGTTTAATTTGTTTTTCTTGTGAAATTGACCTATTACCCAAGAGGGTTGAACTCTTTAGCTATACATCTGTAACCTTCACGTTTACATGTTTTAATAACCTTCATGTTTTAATAACCTTCATGTTTAATAACCTTCACGTTCATTAAGTTGTGAAATTATTTCATTCCTGCTTTCTGTGATAGTTACCTTTTAAGTGCCAGAAAAGTAGCATAAGTTGTGACAGCCTTATTTCTCTGCACCAGATGCTTCCCCTGGAAGGTAGGTGGTGTCAGCAAGAGCTATCAAACTGTTACCCAAGGCGGGTGTTAGAAGAAATATCCTCCTGGTTTCAGTTCCAAGTCAGGAAAAAGACACTGGAAACATGGTGGATGTTTGGAAAGATGATTTTAATGGTAGACAGGATTACATGCCTGATGATGTTGGGTGAAGAAAAAAGGGAAGCGATGCTGAGAGTGCCTGGGTTTTATGCCCTCTCTGGGCTTTTGAATTTGAGTTTGTATTCTGATTGGTTGCGTTGTGGCCCGCCAGAGGCCTGCGCAGATCGTGGCTGATCTTGACAAAGAGGAGGCTGGTGTGGGGTCGCGCCAGCAGCCTGCGCAGCCAGCGCTCGCGTCGGACAGCAAGGTGGCTGAAAAGGATGTGGCACCAGAGACAGAGACTCAGCCAGGGCCTTCAGAACCTCCAGAGGCTCCTTCAAGTGGAGAGAGCGAAGTGGAGGAGTCTCTCCTCAATGCTTGAGCACACAGGGCTGCCAAAAGGCAGGAGTGGCTACTCAGGAGGAGGAGGTCTCCTCAAGAGTAAGGCTTGAGGATAATTGGCCACTCCCTTAGCCTATTTAAGTCACACACCATTAGTAAATTTCTTGCTAGAAACAACTCATATTTATTATCAGAGTATTATGGTTTATCGTATCTTGTTTTCTAGGTTTTTTGCCAACCTTTGCCAGTCTTGTTTATTCTTACTACTTAATAAATTTGATAAGGACCATTGGTGTGTGTCAATATCCTCTGAAATCCGGAGCTGGGGCAGAACAGGTTGTCAGATTCCCATGGGGCCATGCAGGGGCAACTCTATAGGCTGTGTGTGTGTCCCAGGTTTGGTTGAGACTTGCTGGGTGATGCAATCTCCCCAGGTGCCATGTGGTGAGTCCTGTTGCTAGATGGGTAGAGGACTAATCCTATCTTTGTTGGATCTTAGGTGAGGGCAATTCCTATTATGGCTCTACCTGCAGGAGATAGATCTTTCTTATGTAGAATAGTCTGGCCCAGCCCTTAATGGCCCATTGACAAAGGTGGGGGACTGAGTTTCTGCCTCTCTTTTAGGGGAAACATTCTGCCCTTTTGATATTTCCTAAAATATTTCATTTTTCTAGGAGAGGGGTGGGTGCTAACTTCCTACACAGGAAAGAGGGCTTTGTTCTCAAAAGAAATCAGAATTTCTTAAAAAGAGGTTTGAGGTCTCTAGACTACCACCCACAGGTTCAGTGGAGAGTCTGATAATTAAAGGGGGACCCAATCGTTCTGTAGTGGGATATTTACAGATTAGGATTTATCAGATGCTCTTTCAAAATACCAAGCAAGAGTCCAATAAAGAACAAACCCTTGGTTTATGAAAGCCCCTACAAGGATAAACATGGCTTCAAAATGACACAGAAACCTTGGTTAGGAATCAAAGGCTTGCTTAAGCTTGGGATAATTAGGTTATTTCTATGACACTTTTAGAATTATGTCCTGAAAAAACTATGAAGCTTGCTGATTTGGTTGTTAACAGAAAAAAATATCACCTGCATGTTTCTTTAGATACATCCAGTGGAGTTGAATACTTAAAAAAGGAGTAATCATTGAAGACACAAACACTGATGATTTAGATTTAAAAGAAAAAAAGGTACATTGTTAATTACTGGAGTTTCGCTGAAGGGAACTAACTTCTCGGTCTGCCAATACAGGATTGCATTAGAAATGAAGGCAATTCCAAGAGATACTTGAACTATTTATGGACAAATAAGCAAAATGTTCTCATTTTAAAAGACACCAGACCAGAATAATAAACACTTCCTATTATAATGTAGCCTCCCAATAAATTATTCATATCGGTTTGGGATTTTGGAATATGAATCCTCATAACCAAAACTGGACAAAAATATCTAATAGTGGTGCTATTGTGGGCAAATTTTCTCATGAAGTCATGCTGCCTTGTGCCAATACTGTGGCTTTAAATCAATGTCCTATATTATGTGCTGTAATGAAGTTTAAACTGAGTACTAATAACAAGTAATTGGCCATGAACACTAGCATTAATTAGTACATGAAGAGCAGGATTAATTAGTATCTTGTCGTGTCGCATTATGCACCAAAGGAGCAGCAGCTGATATCTAAGTGAGCCCTATTAATGAAGGATATTGATATAATTTCAAAGATCCTAATATGATTCATATTCAGGACTGCCAGATCACAATGAGGTGTTGTTCAGTGATAGGGAAGTTTAATTTATAGCGGAGAACATTTTCTGTAGCTGAGGGAATATGTTACCCTTCAGGAGTTGCAGCTAACTTTGTGTGTGTGTGTGTGTGTGTGTGTGTGTGTGTGTGTCTAAAAGAAAAGGTAGATCAAAGCACAATTATCTCACTATGCAGTGAAGTATATCTAGAAATGGATTTCCTTCTTTGGAAAATGGGGAAAGAATGGATAAGAATGGGAGACAGGAAATTTTTCCCACATAGTTAAATTAGTTTATTACAAATTATAAGCATTTTCATAATGAAGACATAGAGGAGATCAAAAATGGAAACGGAAACAGGAGTAAAACATATATACAGATATAGTAATCAGTTTGGAAACAAATTTAGCCTTCTACGTAGTTTGTGGCTACATTTTCATATCAGAAATTAAGCTACTGCTTTTGAGTATCCTTTTCACTGTCCAACAGATGTTCTCAATATTATTACAAAGAACTGCCAGGTTGCCTTGCTGTAATCAGAGCTATGAAGCTGGCACATTTATTCTTGCAAAAGTTACAAAAGAAAAATATGCAAATAAATTACTGCATTCTAGCTCTTTACAAGAGCAGATGTTCTGTTCAGGGTATATCTACTGTACCTTGCCTACAGATGGCAGAATATTATATTGGGGCCTAATGAAAAGATCTTATAATTGTGTATTGTAAAGTGATTTTTCAAATAGCTAGGACATCCATCATAGATCATAAATAATTGAGCTATGCTGATCTTCAAGAGATCTTCACTTCTACAAAGGTTCAAGCAAAACATTCCCTTGAAATTGTACTGTACAGCAACATGGCCTCCTAAGATCCTACTTGTTCTGCTCTATAGCTTTCTCTTGCAATTGCTAGAAATAATTTTTCTCTTAGAAACTATCAGTTCTGTTAAGTCCTCACATTTACGACCTCCTCCGGAGCCTCCCTTGTTGCTGCCCTGCTCTGATTGGGTTAGACAAGAGCAGGCAGTTAGCGGGAAATCGCTACGTTCCTATTGGGTTCCGCCGATCTGACAGCCTCTATTTAAGCTGTCAGACGGCAACAAGTTGTCACTAAGCCTACGCGCGCATACTGCGTTGATTGTTACAAGAGTTATCCTGTTAATAAATAAACGTTGTGTTACGATAGACAAGCCTCCGTCTTCCTTGCCTCGTTCTTCCAGCTAGAACAAGTCCTTTCCACTTTTCACAAGTATTGGTCAAAGCTGCTAGCAGGAGTGAAATCCACCAGGTTCTGACAGGTTCTGGAGAACCTGTAGTAGAAATTTTGAACAGTTCGGAGAACCGGCAAATATCACCTCTGGCTGGCCCCAGAGTGGGATGGGAATGGAGATTTTGCAATATCCTTCCCCTAGGAGTGGGATAGAAATGGAGATTTTGCAATATCCTTCCCCTGGAGTGGGGTGGGAATGGAGATTTTGCAGTAACCTTCCCCTGCGACGCCCACCAAGCCACACCACGCCCATCAAGCCATGCCCACAGAACTGGTAGTAAAAAAATTTGGATTTCACTACTGGCTGCTAGGTAATACAAATCATCTCATTGTTCAGAACCAAGCCAGAATACAGCAACATAGAAATCTTGTTAATAAACAAATACAGCATATAGTTTGCATTGCTTCTTCACTTTGTGTTTCACTGAGACGAATCAAAGCTGTTTTGCACAGGTGTAATAATCCAAAACAAACTTAGATTAACTGGCTTCATCACCATCACATGGGAAAAAATCAAATACCAAGTATTATTTATTCATGCATTCCTGAGCACATTTTCTTGAAAAATCATTCAAACTGTTATTACTAACCTCAGGCAGTACTTCTTAGAACTAAAAACCAGTCTTGCATGTAATACAAGCTCCCCAAAGTACATCTGAACTGCTGGATGATCACTGTCCTAGCTCATTTAAAGGCCCGCAGAAAAATATTTAGCCCTGCTAAAGTTATGACATCCCCATCGTCCTAAAACCAGACACATATAGAGTAGAAAAGTAAAAGTATGGTTATTAAAATATACACTTGCTACAGAATTTGATTTGTAGAACAACAGTGATATTAAGTGATCGGATGTTGCGTACCTGAATGTCCATTTTCAGGGCGCTGCGACTCCAATCCATGGACGGGTAGTATCTCCTAGTTGCTGGGCAGAACTGAGTGCAGATCACTTCCCAATTGGCTGGCCACGCCCACACCAACCAATCATCCTCAGTCTTTCCTCACGAAGGCATAGAACAAAGGAATAATGAAAGTTAACAAGAAACAATGTCCAAAACAAACAATAGCCGCAGTCAGACCCAGGGTGGGTATGGATTGGAGTTGCAGCGCCCTTAAAATGGACGTTCAGGTACGCAACGTCCGTTTTCCATTGTGCTGCTCCTCCAATCCATGGACGGGATGTACCCAAGTTCAATTGCCCTGGGCGGGGGGGCTGACTGCCGTCCCCGTGTCGGATCGCGGCCACTTGTTGCAGAACCCTGCGTCCAAAAGCAGCATCCGCTGAAGCATATTTATCAATTTTATAATGTCTGATGAATGAGGAGGTGGAAGCACATGAGACGAACAGCCCTCAACTCCAGCCAATTGATGCTGTTCGACCGCTCCGCTGGAGACCATTGACCTTGAACCACATCGTTCTGCCTTCTCTTGCTGGATACCCGCTGCCAGAATCTTTGCCAACGCGTCAGATAAAAGCGATTGGAAACTCACAGGATTGGCAGGAACCTCAGGGCAGAGCCCCGCCGCTATAGGAGTAAATGTAGCCATTGGAACATGACTGAGGCTTGCAAAATTATCAGACCCAGACGGGAGAGAGACATCTGGCAATGACATGGACACTCCCTTGGAAAGTTGTAAATTGGAGGAAGGTCTGGGCCGAAGATCCTTGGAAGTACCAGCACGTTCCTCTGAACAGAAGGGATGCTCCGCCTCCAAGGCCTGCTGAGCCCGTTCAAATTGCCTTTCCAAGGCTTGATGCCTCCTCTGTTCTGCCCTGTTAGCCGTAGATGTTTTGGATGAAGGCTGGGCTTTGTGCGATTTGGATTTAGCCATTTTTGGCCTCGACTTTTGTTGAGGGGGAGGATAACTGCTAGCGTCCTCCGAATCAGATGACAAAACCAAATCTGCCATTCCGATAAACTGCCAGGCAAGGGTAGTCAAATAACTGTCAACACCGAGGCTCACCAAACAGGATGTTGCCCACAATGAGGACTGAAAGAAGTAGGGTTAAAACAGGCCCAGAAGTTGCTGAGCTACACCCCTATTAAAGTTAAATTGAGCAGTCCAAGTATCACAATTAACTCTGATTGTAGACCATACAGAGTGATCCGCAATGCCTGTTAATCGCAAAAGATCAATTATCCCAAATCCAAGCTGAGGCGCTCAATAGACCATGCTAATTGAAGAGCCAGTAGGAAAAGGCCGCTGCGCTGTGGCTTTAGGCAAGTCGGCAGTCACTCACGCCCCACAAAATGGCGGCCGCCGCGTTGTCAATGTTGAAATCAAAATGGCGGCCGCTAGTTCTAATACTGCCTCTGAGGCGCTGCTACGCGATTTCGGGCGGCAAAGCTGGCCTCCTAATTGCGCAGAGCCAGCACGGGCGACTGACAGTACCTCACTGCTGAAAACAGCGAAAAATGCTTCCTTCGTCGGCGCTCGATGCGGAGAATGCGGAAGTGCTTGCCGCGCCTCTCAGCTGATGAGCGCAAGTCTCAGAGGCCGCCTCCAGTCCAGGCAAGCACTCCGGAGCCGCTTGAATGGCGAACAAAGGAGCCAACAGTTCAAATCACCCCCAGGCCAACGATCACGTAATTAGCGGCTAGAAGCAACACGGACCCGCCCAGCTGGGTCGGAATCCTGTGCGCTGCTCTCCCGATGGCCGGGGAAATAAACGGAACGGTTTGGAGCCCCAAACTCGTTCCTGTAGCAGCAGTCACATGTAATAAGGCAATCAGAAAGACAAAAATAATAAATTAAAATAATAAAATAAGGGAAGTGTTGAAGAAATAAGAGAGCACTCAATTTCCACAGTTCTCACAGCAACTGAGTGAGAAAGACTGAGGATGATTGGTCGGTGTGGGCGTGGCCAGCCAATTGGGAAGTGATCTGCACTCAGTTCTGCCCAGCAACTAGGAGATATTACCCGTCCATGGATTGGAGGAGCAGCGCAATGGAAAACGGCCAAGTCTTCCAGCATTTTTCAAGTGGTCTGTGAAATAAAATTAAGCTGAGTTATTTTCTCAAATGATGTGTGACATTATCTATTACTTTCCACGGGATTCAATGAGCCACATTCACATAAGATAATTCTCAACTTTATAGTCTAATGTACTAGCTTGCTTTAAAAGAGTAATAATGTCTGTGATGGAAGGAAATATGTTCATTAACATGCCATTTCATTAAAATTAAATCTAGGAAAGAGAAACAATGTTAAAAAAACACCACACTTTATTTCATAGTAGTTGGGACTAAGTGTTATCAAGTAAGATCAATGTCTAATTTCTATCTGGTCCTTTATGTTTGGTCCAATCTGTAGAATTCTCTGATGCAAAGAAAACCCAGAACTGCAGTCTCATCCTGACTAGAAAGGGAAAATGGAATACTCAAATACCAATATAATTAAGTGAATTTCTGAACACAAGGACTTAAATCAAGTTGAAGCTTCCAGTAAAACTACTGAACTACTCCTAATTTTTTCCCCACTTCCATCTGGCCTGTCTGGATTCCCTACCATGTAGAACTTCTCTGACGAACATTTACGAACTTAAACCTCCCTTGAGCTGGATATTGGATTCCCTGATGCTGCTAATCCCAGGAGGGATTCTGGTTCTATGGACATGAGGCCTGAGGAGGCGGAATATTGCTATCCTCACCCTGAGCTTTCTATCAAAGTCTCCATGGATTGGCCTGGTGAGAGACGGCCGCCCTGGAAACTTTCGGGGCTGAATGATATGTACCTCCTTAGCCACTGTCGTGAGAGGACAGTGGAGCTTGGCAGCCTGACCTTGGACTGGAATTTTCCCTACGCTTGTAACATCAGCGGTCCCCCACCCTTGGACTGTCTCCCCTGATGGCTATATGTATTCGGTGTCGGAACTCCTCACCCTGCGAGACTCTCCCCTCTCGCAGGTTTGGCCCCCCACATTATCGAGGGCCTATCTCGATGACGGACTTTGGAGTCCGGAGAGATGGCATGGAGCAAGGAAGAATTTATGGGACTTTTTAGGGAAATTTTTAAAGATTTTAAGGGGTTCTGGGGGGGGGGTTGTAATTATTCATTTAAAGATACCGGGAAGACGACTATGGCGGATGGGGGGGGAAATCCACCTGGGTCAGAGCCGTGCCCGGCACAGGGTAATGATCCGGGAGGCACCGGACGAGGGATTGGAAAAGGGATGGGGGGCGATATCTATGAGGGCTGTACCATCGGCACGGTGAATGGGAGGGGCAGATATGGTGGGAGCAGGGGACCACATCAGGTGTTGGGGGCTCGCACTTGCTGTTTGAGAGCAATTGCTTGCCCCGGTCCCCAAGGCTCCGCTCGGATACTAGGTGGCTTAGATATTCAGGAGCTGGGCCTTCGGCTGATGCTGTGCAATGCCAGGTCCGTGGTCAATAAGGCCCCCCTCATTCACGATCTTATACAAGAGGGAGGAGCGGACCTGGCGGGTATTACGGAGACCTGGTTGGGCCCGGAGGGTGGCGTCCCTCTGGTGGAAATGTGCCCACCAGGCTTCAGAGCATTCCATCAGCCGAGGGCCCAGGGGAGGGGCGGGGGGGGTGGCGGTTATTATTAACGAGGATCTGAGTCCGAGGGAGACCACTGTGCCTCAGATAGCCGGATGTGAGTCCCTCCTTGTGAGGTGGGGCCGTGGGGTTCAGATGGGCTTGTTGCTTACGTACCTGGCTCCCTGCCGCGTGGCAACAGCCCTACCTGAGCTACTCGACGTGATAGCCACGGTGGCGGTAGATACACCCAGGCTTTTAGTCATGGGTGATTTCAACTTGCCATCCGTCGGTGAAACGTCTGAGGTGGCTCAGGAGTTCATGGCTTCCATGACGGCCATGGACCTGACCCAGTTAGTTCATGGCCCTACTCACAGGGGAGGTCACACTCTGGATTTGATTTTTGTCTCTGGCCAGTGGTTGAGTGGTCTTGTTATAGGGGATATAGACGTGGAACCCTTGTCATGGACTGACCACTCACTCCTTCGCCTAGATCTTCGAACCGCGACCCCTCACCGCAGGGAGGCGGACCCAATTAGATGGATCCGCCCCAGGCGCCTGATGGATCCTGATAGGTTCCAGACGGAGCTTGGGCCATTTCCTGAGGATCTAGCACATGACTCGGCCGAGGACCTGGTAGCCGCCTGGGATCGGGCGGCTGGTGGGGCCTTGGACCGAGTTGTGCCTTTGCGGCCTCTGACCCAATGCCGATCCCGTGCGGCTCCTTGGTTTACTGAGGAGCTGAGGGAAATGAAGCGCCGGAAAAGACGCCTGGAGAGCGGTTGGAGGGCCAGTCTCGCTGAATCTGATCGAACACTGGTAAGGTCGCATATTAAGGCCTACCTAGTGGTGATAAAGACGGCAAAGTCTAACTACTTTTCCGCCTCTATTGCGTCATCAGGGAATCGTCCGGCCGCCCTGTTTAGGGTGACCCGCGCCCTGCTCCACCTGGGAGTGCGGGAGGATCCCTTAGAAGGCAGGGCGGAGGATTTCGGACAATACCTGTATGACAAAATCGCTCAGATCCGGGGGGATCTGGACTCTGACTGGGTAGATCAGGGCAGGGTGACAAGGAACAGTCTTGAGAATGTTATCTGGGAGGAGTTTGATGCTGTGACTCCCGATGATGTGGACAGGATTTTGGGGAGACTTAGTGGGGCCACATGTTTACTGGACCCGTGTCCCTCCTGGTTGGTACTGGCTTCCCGGGAGGTTACACGAGGCTGGCTCCAGGGCGTCATTAATGCTTCTTTGAGTGAGGGTCACTTCCCCGCTGCCCTGAAAGAGGCGGTGGTGAGGCCTCTCCTCAAGAAGCCGTCCCTGGATCCAGCAATATTGGCCAACTATCGTCCTGTCTCCAACCTTCGCTTCATTGCGAAGGTTGTTGAGAGTGTGGTCGTGCAACAGTTTCCGCAATTCCTGGAGGAAACATCCTATCTAGATCCGTTCCAGTCGGGTTTCAGGTCTGGGCACAGCACGGAAACGGCATTGGTCGCGTTGGTGGATGATCTCTGGAGGGCTCGGGACAGGGGTTATTCCTCTGTTCTGGTCCTATTAGATCTCTCAGCGGCTTTTGATACCATCGACCATGGTATCATGCTGCACCGGCTGGAAGAGTTGGGGGTGGGAAGCACTGTGTTACGGTGGTTCTCCTCCTTTCTCTCCGACCGGTCGCAGTTTGTGTTGGCAGGGGGGCAGAGGTCGACCTCGAGGCCTCTCATCTGTGGAGTGCCGCAGGGATCGGTCCTCTCGACCCTTCTGTTCAACATTTATGTGAAGCCGCTGGGCGAGATCATCCGTGGCTTTGGGGTGAGATACCACCAGTACGCTGATGACACCCAGCTGTACATCTCCACCCCAGGCCACCCCAACGATGCCCTTGAAGTGATGTCCCAGTGCCTGGAGGCTGTGCGGATCTGGATGGGGAGGAACAGGCTCAAGCTCAACCCTTCCAAGACTGAGTGGCTGTGGCTCCCGGCATCCCGATATAGTCAGTTGACTCCATCGCTGACTATTGGGGGCGAGTCTCTGGCCCCCTCGGAGAGGGCGCGCAATCTGGGAGTCCTCCTGGATAGGCAGCTGTCCTTGGAGGAACATCTGACGGCTGTTACCAGGGGGACCTTTTATCAGGTTCGCCTGATTCGCCAGTTGCGGCCCTTTCTTGATCGGGATTCCTTGTGCACAGTCACTCATGCCCTCGTCACCTCTCGCCTTGACTACTGCAACGCTCTCTACATGGGGCTCCCCTTGAAGAGCACCCGGAGGCTCCAGCTGGTCCAGAATGCAGCAGCGCGGGTAGTGATGGGAGCAACATGGCGCTCCCATGTAACACCGCTCCTGCGCGAGCTGCACTGGCTCCCGGTGGTCTTCCGGGTGCGCTTCAAGGTGTTGGTTATCACCTTTAAAGCGCTCCATGGCATAGGGCCTAGCTATCTCCGAGACCGCCTGCTGCTACCAATGACCTCCCATCGACCCGTGCGCTCCCACAGAGAGGGCCTCCTCAGGGTGCCATCAGCCAAACAATGTAGGCTGGTGGCCCCCAGGGGGAGGGCCTTCTCTGTGGGGGCTCCCACTCTCTGGAATCAGTTGCCCCCGGAGATAAGGAGAATCCATGACCTCAATGCCTTCCGTCGTTCCCTGAAAACCCATCTTTTCCAGCAAGCCGGGTTGGCTTAGAAGAAATTTTTAAATTTTAAATTTTTTAATTAGTTTGTTATTCTTAACTTTCGGCCCAAATCTATATATATTTTTAAATGTTTTAATATTTGTATTCTATGTTTTTTATCTTGGCTGTACACCGCCCTGAGTCCTCAGGGAGAAGGGTGGTATATAAATTGGAAATTAAATTAAATTAAATTAAATTAAAATGTCTGCTAATTTGGGAGAGAAGGTAATTTAGGTGAAGTGTGATTTCCATATTTAATATACAGAAAACCACCCTCTGGTTATATATATTTATAAAAAAGATTGTGACTGCTCAGATTATACCTGTTTATATGTTACTCTATCTTGCTTGCTTCTTTGCATAAATAGAAAAAAAACACTTCTCTGATTATTGTCTGAGGTAGTTTTATTGGACACTGTGATATTCACATTTTGTTGATTATATTGCTAGCAGTGACAAATGTGAGTCCACAATATGCCTGTAGGAAGAAAAGTACAAGGGAGTTAAAACACACTGAGAGACACCCCATAAAAGTGGCTGAAAATGTAGCTGTCTAAGACAGATCCAGATGTAAGTAATGAACTATGAAATGCGAATATAAAGGGAAACACTAATAAAAAATGATTTGAAATTATATAAGCTCAAAATAAACACTGAAGTTGACCTTGTGTGTTGAGTTCTTGATTCTGGAGTTCACTGATGTTGCATGTAGATGAATACAGCTAATCAGTTCACCCAATGATTAAAGGGAATGGCAAATCTTCAACTGTTGCTTTATTGTGGCCAAGAATGATGTTCATGGAATGAATCAAGAAAGGACAATAGGAGCATATCCTTTAAATTTCAGTAAGGTCATCCTAGCTGCCCAGCTAAAGCAAGGAGGCACCTATATTGAACAGCAGTGATACAGACATATGATTGAGGCAGATTCTCACTTTCAGGATAATGGCAAAGAAATTATCACTTATGAAGTGCCCAAAACTCAATCATGTGACCTCAGGGACACCACCAACACTCATAAGTGTGAGGACCAGTCATAAAGTTATTTTTCCAGTGACCTAGTAATTTTGAACAGTCACTAAACAGGCAGTCATTAAGCAATTTCTACGAGCAGTATAGCAACATCTATGAAGACATTGGAGATAGAAATAGACATGGGAAAAAAAGTCTTCAAAACTATCTCCAAACTCATTGAAAAACTCTAAATTCTATTTAGTAAATTATGCCAATGGATAATAACTGATTCAAATAAGTTGAGACAAAGATAGGAGAAGTATAATCAAATTCTGTATAGTAGACATGTCAACATCCAAGATATCTTAGAAGATACTACTTTCAAGAACCTCCAGTACTAGAAAATGAAATTAGATTAGCACAGTGATCAAGACATAGATGGAATATCTACAGAAATAGAAGAAAAGTAAGTATGGGTTTTAATCAAATTGTGCTAGAAATGAAAAATGATAACAGTGGCCAGCAGATTAGTAGAAGTCAATTACATACCAATACCCAAAAAAGGAGATTTAGTAGTGTTGAAAATATTGTACAATACTCTTTACTTTCACCTTCTATGGAAATAATTGTTAGGGTGCTCCAATACAGGTTCACCATCAAAGTTGACATCAGTTAGAGCACAGAAAAACTCAAAGAAGTAATGCAAGATCAGAAGATGTGGAGAGACCTGGCCCATAGAATTGCCAAGAGTCTTGATGGCTGGATATCATCATCGTCATCATCAATACAGGTTAGAGCCATAAGTAGAAAAGGAGATGCTAGATATTCAAACTGGTTTAGAAATGCCGAGGAAATATTATTGTTGGCACTGGATATTTGACAAAGCAAAAGAATGTGGAAAGAAGTCAAGACATATTTCATCGATTATAGAAAAGATTTTGATTGGGTCAACCATGTCAAAATGTGGAATATCCTTAGGAAAATGGGAATCCAAAACATTTCATTGTCCTATATGCGGGACTATACGTATAATGCAGTTAGAACATGACAAAAGAGTTTAGCTCCAAGTTGGCAAGGAATGAGATTACCTATGTTCACAACATATAGTATATCTTGCTATATATAGGTAGATTGAGATGGAAGATGATGAGGTGTTTTTTGGAGCAAGAATCATCAATAACCTGCATTGTGTCCATGACATCATTCTAGTAATTGAAAATGTAAATGATCTGCAACCATTAGTGGTAAAAATCAAGAATCATAATGAAAACAGGGACTTTGATTAAATATAAAGATCAACTGGATTTATTTATTTACACACACATTACATCTTTTAAGCAATCATGAATTATTCTCAGCAATGTACATCCCAATATTTGTACATTAATTAAAATCAAAATACAATAACATCCAAACAAATCAATAACATCATGTATCACAAAAGTATAGGATGATTTTGTAAAAAACGAATTACAATAAGAATGAGTGCTATAGGGTAGACAAATGTCTCACCTGCCAGCTTCCTAGTGCAAATGACGACCATTCATACCTCCATTCACATTAACCAGAAAACATCCATTTCAAAATTGCGTTGGCTGTATATTGCAGTTCTGCTTTAAATAATAGAATGCAGTTGCACAAGTAAACTTTTGCAGAATTAGAGATATGGATGAATCTTCTAATGCATGGGTACAGAGACCAGAGAGGTCTGTTTCTAGGGAAAATGCACTGCCCTTTAATATTATGTGAGGCTAAAAGAATAGGAAACAACAGAAAATCCAGAGAACTGAAATGTATTATAGCAAATGTAGAGCACAAGTAAATGAATTACCTTTCTCCTTCATTTAAGTATCTTAACTGAACTGGACAGCAGCACTATATTCTTTGAAATAGCAAATAAATAGCTAAGGATAAACTTGATCAAAAATAACCTATTTATTTCTCTATGAGTTAGTCTTTCATGAAGTGAATAGGTTGAACATTAGCTATATCAGACTGTCAGTTCTTGCCTTCAAAAGCTAAAATTAGATATTTTATATTTGCAAACAGTATCCTGTGTTTCAATAAATTCAATGTGCTTCATAAGGCAATATTATGGTGTCCTGCAAAGCATATGTATTTTTAGCCAATCTATTTCAGATGGGTTTTATTGAAGTATTAATTTTAAAAAGTTTCTCTTTTAAGTCACTCTAGATTCCTGAAGGAAAGGTGGGGTATGCTATTTATTGACAAGGTTTAGAAGCTGCTCCAATCATAACTGAATCTGAGAAGTATACAATACCTCTTCCATAAAAAAATACAATCAACATATCAAATTTGTTTGATGAAAATCTAATAAATAGGAAATCAAGTTTGACCTTTGCTTAATATTAACTATTATACATGAAATATTAATTTAATTAATAGTTAAGAATTTGAACATTTGTTAACAGAAGATGACATTGGTTTCCAATGGAATAACAGAATAGAGTTGGAAGGGACCCTGGATGTCTTCTAGTCCAACCCCTGCTCAAGCAGGAAACCCTATACCAGAAGTGTCAAACTCACATGACGTATCCCCCTTCGTTAAACCAGGCGGGGGTATGGCCAGCACGTGACGCATCCGGCCCGTGGGCCAGGAGTTTGACAGCCCTGCCCTATACCATTTCAGACAAATCGTTGTCCAATCTCTTCTTTAAAACCCTCTAGTGTTTTCACTCACAAGTTCTGGAGACAAGTTGTTTCATTGATTAACTGTTCTCACTGTTAGGAAATTTCTCCTTAGTTCTAGGATGATTCACTCCTAGTCCTTTTTTTTATTAAACTAGACAACCCAATTCCTGCAACCATTCTTCATATGTTTTAGCTCCGATCTCCTAGTCATCCTAGTCTTCACTCTTTCCAGAGTCTCAATATCTTTTTTTATACAGTGGCAAACAAAAGTGGATGCAATATTCCAAGTGTCGTCTTACCAAGGAAGCAGCATTCATTCGTGGATTGGATATTCTCTGTCTTTTGTATTTCATGTAGACAATATGTCACAGCATTTCCAGGATACATAGCAAAGCAACTCAATGCATCTTTTCTCAAAAGTAAAATGCATAATACTTAATGGAACTGCAGCCAAAGGCAGATGGTAATATTGAATGACACATCATGGGCTTTTGTTTACGCCTTCCTTGGGACCACTTCTGTTTTTCAGGTTATAAAATACACTTCTTTATTGCCAACTATTAACCAATTTTAAGAGCTGTGCTATGAGCATGACTTTTAAGAAATTGATTTTTTTCTCTATATAGTGAGCCAAATGTTGCCAAGGCTGGAGTAGCATTGCTTTAGCTGAATGAGTAAACAAATATAAAATTTCAATCATCCCCTCATCATGGCATGTAGTAGCCTGTAATTGATAAAATAGATTTTGACTATCGTTTTTCAAATTAAGTAAGTGTTCAGAAATAATGGTTTTATGGTCAAATGCTCAAAATATTATTTGAATTTGAATATGTCATTTGAACTAGCCTATTTTAGCTGATGTCCTCACTACTGTAGCTTTTTTCATCTAACTTTAAAAATAATTAAGGGCAGACCAAAGTTTACATGATTAAGCTGGGTTGTCACCACAATATAAGCAATATAATATAACCGTCTTGCTTATGGATCTGACGCTGAAACTTACAAAAGAATATCATCTCAAAAATGATAAAATGGTGCTTTCTACTGGAATGATATCAAAACATATTGTAAGTTTGATTCTTGGTAAATCATGTAGTTTGTCACAGTGCAGCAATGACGTTTCATTGCCTTCTTTGCAGAAGTTTCTTTTTCTATTTTTCAATCTAGGCTATAATTTTGGGATATCCCATCCAAGTACTGAACTTGCTCATATCTTGCTTAGTTTTTATATGTGTTGTTCAATGCAGTTATATTTAACGTGCAGATTTTAATTATACAAATAGTACAATTATGATACTGTGAGTTGGTAATTATTGGGAGTCCGATAGGTATAATCAGGAAATTAAATCAATTCTTTCCCGGAATTGATTCTCCTAGAAAGCAAAAGGTTTCTAAAGAACAAAAAATATTTCTTACTTCATGGATACTAGACTTGAAATTTACTTTTGCCATTCTGATATTAGTTTATCTTTCCAGTCGATGTTAGTTGCATTTTTTTTGCAAATACCTCACAAATATACATCTAATGCAGTTTGTAATATGACCCTGACATTATGTGCTAAGTTTTATGAAATAATTCAAGTTTGTATTTAACTCTTTTTGAAATACATATACCCCATTTAAAAATAAAAAGAAACGTACAGAAATTATACTTGGAACCAACAGTTATTCATTTTTGCACAGGTGCCAATTATTTCAACAGTGTTTGTACTGGAGATTTTCCTAATAGATTGTGCTCAATTACTAATTTTTGTTTTTAAAAATAAGCAGGGATCTGGCCTGTTCTTTTTAAATTCAAAGAATAAATTATGTGTTTGGATAGTGACACATGATATTCTTGAGCTGTCACTCAACTAGCAGGATCTCTTGAACCTATGGTGTCTGTTTTCCTTCCTTCCTTCCTCCTGCTGACTGCAGCATGAAGTGTTAATGAACTGCAAACATGCAGAAGCTTAAACAAAGACAAAAATCTTTCAGCCAGCCATTTGTTTTCTTTACAATTCTAAAGGGGCTAAATACTGTTTTAATATATGTAAAATTTTGTATGTGAACTCTAATCACTTAAAATTGAGATATTAATTGACCATTATTGAACTTGCCTTTAGAAGACACATAGTTATATTGGACCATCGTTATTTGTCTTCTTTATTTGCTTTTCAAAAGGCTATCATTTGTGGGCTAATAAATTGTTTCACTTTCATAACAAGTGTGTTTATTGGGTTTTTATAGAATAGAATAGAATAGAATAGAATAGAATAGAATAGAATAGAATAGAATAGAATAGAATAGAATAGAATAGAATAGAATTTTTTATTGGCCAAGTGTGATTGGATACACAAGGAATTTGTCTTGGTGCATATGCTCTCAATGTACATAAAAGAAAAGATACATTCATCAAGACTCATAAGATACAACACTTAATGATAGTTATTGGAATTAGGTTTAAGAATTGCAAACCTCTTGTATACTGAGCTCCCACAGAGTACTGGCTCCCACAGAGCAAAACCTGGCAGGATATTTTTTCAAACTCGTATTGTAGAATTGGATAGACAGTTTAACTTGATTTAAAATATTTGCAACCATAAGTTTTAGTAAAACAATAGTTTAACTTTGGATGTATTCCTTTTCAACTGAACACCATTTAGAATAACATAATATTAATGATACACTGAAATGCTATTTTATACCATCTTTTTCTTAACTGACATGCTCCAGATGTGCTGGGAACTTTAACTTCCTAGCCATAGTAGCCACTAATCACACTGTCTGGGATACACAATCCCAGCACATCTGCAGCATGCTGATTGGAGAAGGTTGCTATATGCTGTTATAAAGGGAACAAACTCAATATAGACCTGAATAAACATGCATAGAACTAATTAAATATTTCAACTACTTTGACTTCTACTTCCCTACATTTCTGTGGATGGATGGATGATTTCTATTTCCAATTTGGTAGTCTATTCCCTGCTGCCTTTAACATGCATAGAGCTTTCTGAAAAGTTGAAAAATCTATTCACAATGGCTCCCTGCTGAAATTAGTTAAAAGAAAATTGTGGATAGAACTGCCATTTTTTCACTAATTCATGCTTTTTGTGAGCAAAAGGTCTTGCCTTTAGGACAGAATCCTAGAGAGAAAATTAATGAGCCCTTAGCAGTCCCTGAGTATAAACGGCAATATTTTTCAGCTGTTCATTTTCGTTACAAAGGACTGCAAAAAAAAACTTTAGAAATGGTGGTCATGTAATTTAAGGATAATTTGGCCAGGAAAATCTTTGACAATCTAAAAAGATAGCTATCCAGAGGAAATCTTGGAATTACGATACATAAATGACTTTGATGTTTCCAGATTTCAGACTATAGATTTCAACTTTTCAATTCTAATGAGTTTGCAATTATTTTTTCCTGCCAATACTCAACTCAGGAATCCAATTATGCAATAAAGTTCAGACAATCAAACAGTAAATCACCAATGACAATGACAAGGCAAGCCCCACTCTCTTGTAGCACTGTAGATGTTACCTTGCTGGGTAATTAAATGTCTGCAGGAAAATAAGCAATCTCAGAGAGCACCAAGGACTTCATTTTTACCCTGAGACCCTGTTGTTCCGCCAAGCCGGACTATCAACACAATAGTTTTAAATTGGGTATTTAAATTTATTGGGGTTTTAAATTTGAGCCACCTATTTAATTATTTTAAATTTTATACTGTTGTTTTGTCTGTGTTTTTAAATAGGCTGTACACCGCCCTGAGTCCTTCGGGAGAAGGGCGGTATAGAAATAAAATTATTATTATTATTATTATTATTATTATTATTATTACATACTTTCTCTTCTATTGATAGAACAACTGTATCAAGCTCTGTAAAAGCTTGAAAATAAAAATCTGAAACCCTTAGAGAAGAGACACAAAATCTAATCCTTTTTTTGCAGAACTTCTGGAAGCTCAGGGAGAAATTTCAGCCCATTGTCACTGTATTGGTTTGGAACTTAAAAAAAAAAAAAAAGCACATACACACTCCTAAGCAAAAATGAGAACTCCACTAAGGCCTACATAACTGATGACCCAGACAAATTGTACTATTCACCATTAGAAGTCTGAAACTTCCTACTTTATAATCCCATAAGGGAAAAGCAGAATATTATGTAGTTCATTTTAACTTACTACATATGTCCTTTCAATTATGCGACAATCTCTCCATCGTCCTTCTTTCTACATCAGTAATTGGAGACTATTACTGCATGTTAGGAATACATTTCCATTCCATTTAAGCCAACCTTTGTAAACGGTCTGACCTAGTTTTAAGCTCTTCCTTTAACTCAAGACAACTGCATTTTATGTAGTTCTCTATAAGCTCTTATGTAACTAAAACAGCATTCTTGAAACAGAAGTTATATACCTTTTATGTGACATAATGATTCGATGACAACCTTTTGATAGAAGGCAAAATATCTATTATACATGAAGCTTTTGAAGTCAAAAATACCGTTTTCCAATTCTCTCTCAAAGGTTTTTTATAATAATTTGGAAATTTATCTGTTAACTTTACTCTGTATGTTAGATCAGTCAAACCCAACTTTTAGCGTTATCTAATTGGTCAGAATAACAGATTCTCAAAATCCCCACCAGTATGGCTGATCTCACTGGGAATTCTGGGAATTGTAGTCCATCAGGAGAGGACTAGACTGGGAGAGCTGTGTTAAATGAACATGTTTTTTCCTTCTCTTCTCACTTAAAGCTTTACAGTTCTTTGAGATTTTACCTATCAGGGCTGTTTTTAGTACTTCGAGCTAATTTAACAGGTAATGATATATAATTTATTATACAACATACTTACCTTTTAAGCATGAACTGATAATTGCCTTCTTTATATGACTAATATACGAACCATTGATTCTAATATAACTGGCTGTAATTAACAATGTAGATGGACAAATAGCACATAATGTTTTATGTTGTACTTCCTTGTTTTATTACGGATCACATTTACATTTATGTGGTCAGGTCAGGTTGGCATTAGTCACACCCAAAGTAAATGCAGCCCCTTCAGCTGTGTATTATGATTTTTCAATTGCAAAAAAAATGCTCCTTCACCCTTCGTTTTTAATTCTGTAATGCCAGGCAGGAAGCAAAACCAAACTTATTAAAGTTATTAAATAACTTTTTAAATAACTTATTAAACAAACTTATTTGTTGCTAACACACCACATTCCATTCAATGGTTAAAAATTATGGCTTAATCTTAAGAAGGCAAAATTATTACTGCAGTAATAAGAAAATGCTGAAAAACTATAACAAAGGGTATGGAATTTAATTGATAGTGTGTAAGGCTAAAAAGACTTTGGATATGACATGAACTGAAGAAGTACTTCACACATCCTCTGATTATCCCTCCCCTGTCCACTGAAGAAATGTAAAAATTTTAGGCTCTACATGAATATGAAAAATGTTTCTGTTGGTTTAAGGAATCCCATCATTAAAGACAATGCAAGTTTTGAAAGCAGTCACACCTTTTTCAGGATTCTGCAGGCACCTGGAAAAAAAAATCAACCTATAGTCCTCGACCAGGCCCCAAATTTCTCTTGCTAAATGAGGCAGTTGTTAAGTGAATTTTGCTGCACTTTACAACTTTGCCATAGTTGTTAAAATGAATCACTGCAGTTGTTCAGTTAGTAACATGGTTGTTATGTGAATCTGGCTTCCCCGTGGACTTTGCTTGTCAGAAGGTTGCAAAAGATGATCACGTGGCCCAGGGATACTGCAACTGTCATAAATATGAACCAGTTGCCAATCAACTTAATTTTGATCATGTGACCATGGGGATGCTCCAGCGGTCATATGAAAAACGGTCATAAATCATTTTTTTTCAGTGCCATTGTAACTTCGAATAGTCACTAAATGAACTGCTGTAAATCGAGTACTACCTTTACTTTAATAAACAGCAGAGAGATGCTGTGTTTACACAAGATCCAAATCACTTCTTCCAAATCATTTTTCAAGTTATCTAATGGTTGGAATGAAATATGACTGAGCAACTTGCTTTGCTAGTTTTTTGAACAGGAAATAAATTATAAAACAAAACTTGAATATGTCCAGCTGCCAGTTATTTACCACAATTCTCCAAGGTCCAAACACTCCTGTGGAAGTTTTATTTTCAGAGTTTTCATTTGTAAGACTGTCAAAGACTTACAAAGAGGTTCTGTATAGCCATGTCAGCAGTTTATAAGAATTACATCACTGTAAAACTATGGCGAAGGATAAAGTGTGTATCTACAACCAATATCCAGTTCTCTCGGTATATCACCTACTCATTGCATTGAAAATGGAGTTGGTTCTGTCTTTTCCTGCAGAATATTTAAGTTGGAAAACATTTATTTTGATTTCATGACAGAATATCTCTGTATTTTTATCCCACTTTTGTAGTAGTTTGTATAACCACAGAAAGGCCACAAGAAATGGAGGATCGGTAGCAGTAATGATAAAAGAGAAAAACTTTCGTTTGCTAGGTGAGACTCTACAAACTCAGTACTATTTGCTTCCTGGTCTAGTCCCTCCCTGAAAAATATTTTAAACAGTCACATATTCAGTCAAGAAAAGGACAACTGTCCAACCAAGGAGAGGTAATAATGTTATACACCTGAGGGAAATATGAATCTCTGCCACCATAAAATTCTGTATGATGAGTACAAATGAAAAAAAAATCATCAAAAAACCCCCAAAAGAAAAACAGCTTCCTTCATTTTACAAAAATATTTTAGGAAAAGCTCTACTTTTAAGAGCCCTCATCTGTCCAGTGTTTCTTTTTAAAAATGTTTAAATTGCCAGCCAAATTGAAAAAGTATCTCAATTTCTAAACACACAAGAAACTTGTTAGGTGGGCTGGGAGGAAGGATATTGTGGCAGTGATTTACCATCATGAAAAGACAAAACAAATAAACAGAACATGTTTGAATTATAATTGTATTTCTTTGTATGCTCCATGGATACCTTAGGAAAAAAACCAATTGTATCTCCAATGTTCTTTGGTGTATTATGACTTTTGTTGGGACTGAAAATTACTTGAAGCTTCTGTTTTATTATGCTGTCATGCTAGATTCCCTCATGAACAAGAGTTTTGTTTTACATGGCTGTTTATTGGTTACTGACTCTGATTCAGAACTGAACAAAATGCCTTTTGTAATACTATAACATGTTTGTGAATATGGCTCCTTTAGGTGTCACTTCCTGAAATAATAAAACTGAGATGAGTACCACTAAGGCTGCAGTGCATTTGCATAGAAATAATCTGGGAAATTTATTAAACTTCTTTGCAGAATAGAGATGATGCAGCCACAGCTATGTATTTGTGCAATATTATTGGTTTTAGTTGGGATTTAGTCCAAGCCATATGAGTGCAGAAGCATAACTTTTGATATGCACTTCCTACCCTTGCTAAAATATTGTAATGTAACAGTATACAATGTTGGGAATATAAAATGCAGCAGAGATAAGGTTAAAACTAGAGCAGGAGCCTTTCAGCTTAGGTTTGAAAAAAATAGCACAAGTCTTTGAATAGTTGCTACTATGACAGATTGAATTTTATCATAGATTTTATCTGTTATTATTTTATTCTACAATTTTTAATTGTATATTTACTGTGTGTTTTTATTTGTTCTGTCTCTGGTCTATGGCTGTAATAAATTGAATTGACATTTAAATTTTGAAGCCAATAAGTATTCTGAATAAGTAGAATCTGTTGTATTACTAAAATTTGATCTTACCATATTTCAAAACAAGCAAGTAAATAATGTTGGAAGAAATGTTCATCTGGGTTCAGTTCCAAGTGGGGAGAAAGACACTGGAAATATGAAGATTGCTTGGAAGGATGGTTTTTATGGTGAACAGGACCACATGGATTTGAAGTCCTGGGTGGCTGACCACATGGAAGAGAGAGAGATATTTATACTCTCTCTTGGGCCCTGCCTTAGAGCTTCCTGTTCCTGTGAAAGAAATGTTTTCTGATTGGTTGTCAGACTCCCATGAGGCCATGCAGGCGTAACTTTGTAGGTTGTCTTGAGTCCCAGGCTTTGTTAAATCTTGCTGGGTGATATAATCTTCCCAGGTGCCATGTGGTGAGATGGGTAGAAGGCTAATCCTATTATGTCCTGAGGGTGAAGGTCTTTTGTGTTGTGGATAAGCTGGCCCAGCCTTTTGTCTTGTAGATAGGATGGCCCAGTCTTTCTGGGGCTATTAACAAAGGTGGGGGCTGCTTTCCAAGAGCATGTATCTCCTTTTCTCATCTAGAGAGGTATAATATTCTGCCTTTTTAAATATTTCCTATAATATTTCATTCTTCTAGGAGAGGAATGGGTGATAACTTCCTACAATAATATTAAGATAGCCTTGCCTCACTTGCAGGTAGTTCTCCACTTATGACAATGGAGCCCCAAATTCTGTTGCTAATCAAGGCAGCTGTCAAGTGAGTTGTGCCTCATTTTACCACCTTTTTTGCCACAGTTGTTAAATGAATCATTGCATTTAAGTGAATCATGTGCTCATTAAATGAATCTGTTTTCCCCCATTGACTTTGCTTGTTGAAAACTGGCTGGGAAGGTTACAAATGATGAACACATGACTCCGGGACAATGCAGCTATCATGCCAGTTGCCAAACACCCAAGCTATGATCACATGACCATAAGGATAATGCAATGGTTTTTTTTCAGTGCGGCTGTTAACTTCAAATGGTCACTAAATGGATATGTTGATGACTACCTGTATTCTAAATATCAGTAAATCTAGCAAAAAAGAAAAAGTCTCTTGTAATCCCGAAATGCCATGCCTTTGAATAAAAGCAAACAACGAAATGGTTAAAGTTGTTCAGTGTGTACAATAATTCTATTTTTGTAATTGTACAAATGATAAGTTAGTAAAGTCAACTCTCTATAAAATCTTGGAAATAATCCTCTTTTTCTCATTACTCAATATTAGTTACATTTTAAGATGTAACATGTAGGCAATATATGAAAAATAATCTTAATTTCTATCTAAATCGCATATTGGGATGTTCTTTATAAGACATATTGCTTAGCTTCTTAGCTCTTATCTACAAATTACTACATTTTCACTATACGGTAATCTTAAAATGAAAATGTTCCTTTTAATGCTTACAGAAAATACTATCGGTATATAATAACAGTGACATTAATATAAATGGATTATACAAGGTTTCCAAATATTCATATCTTAGTAACATCTGGAGTTGAACTTGATCCCTAGAAAATCTGGCAATGTTTTTCAAACTTGGAAACTTTTAAGATGTGTGGACTTCCATTCCCAGAATTCTCCATCCAGCAAGCCTACAGACTTAAAGGTATTACAATACATGACCGTGTTCTTACTTAACCCTATATAGATAGTCCTCAACTTAGAACCATTTATTTAGTGACCATTTGAAGATAAAAAAACACTGAAAAAAGTAACGCACATACAACTGGTCACAATGGTCATGTGATTAAAATTCAGACACTTGGCAACTGGCATGTATTTATAGTGGTTGCAGTATCCTGGGCTCATGGATCAACCCTTGCAACCTTCTGACAAGTCAAGTCAATAGGGAAGCCAGATTTATTTAACCGTTTTACTAACTTAACAACAGCTACGATTCATTTCAGAACTAAGGCAACAAAGGTTGTAAAATGGGCAACTGTCTTGTTTAGCAATGGAAATTTTGGGTTCAGTTGTGGTCATATGTTGAGGACTATCTGTAAAGTATTTTGTTTTATTCTGACAAGTTCCCACTCCCCCAAGTTGTTACAATAGTTGAGCCTACAATCCTAAAATTTCCTAATGAACTCCCATTGAAGTATTCACTAAATTCAACTTTACTTAGCAGGCAGAGCCTGTTTTCGCTGGCAGAGTACTCGGGGCGCCACAGGCATCCCCGACACAAGTGATGTCAAGCTGGCCACGCCCACCCCAGCCCCCCAAAGTTAAACAGAACACTGATGCGGCCCTCAATGAAATCGAGTTTGACACCCCTGGTCTAAAGCTATAGAGAGTTATCACATTGTTATAGTTTATTGGATGACTACTATATTTAAAAGGATATTCCCCTACATATCTATACTTGCAGAATAGATATCTATAGAATCGGTTTAGTTAGAATCTATAGAATCTAACTAAACTGATTTGCAGAAAGTAAAGTCTTTGAGGTATGGCAGATTTTAGCTGACCCGATTTGGTATCCTAACTATAAATGTGTTCCTTGGAAGTTGAAATTGCTCTAATGTGCAAGCAAGCATTTGTTTTAGTTTCCCCAGTCTTTTAACATATTTTACCTCTGTACATCACTTTTATCCTGTCTTGCAGAGGTTCAGTTTCCTCTGCAAGTTGATTTTTACTCCTTTTTAGAATAGTAGCATTTAATGGTGTTTTAATTTTCTCCCGTCATTCATTATATTCATTATAAGACCTTCTGAATTATTTCTAGATGTTATTTTTTCTTTGTTTCACTACCTTCATGTGAAATATTTTGTTCTTCAGTTAATCGATTATTTAATAATTTATTTCATATCTCAAAGCCAAGAATACTATTTTCACAAGCTACATTTTTATGAATAAAACATAGATCATATACGTGAGAATAGAAAAACTACAGCCTCAGTAAGCAGCAAGCATTTGAGAACTGAGCGGGTCTGCATTTCTACTATCACCGTTTTCCCGAAAATAAGACATCCCCTCATAATAAGTCCAATCGGACTTTGGAGCGCATGGCAATAAGGCCAAGCACTTATTTCAGGGTTCAAAAAAATATAAGACAGGGTCTTATTTTCGGAGAAACATGGTAGTAAACAATATTTTGATACTGTAATGTCAAAATTTATTTGACATGCCAAGTAGTGAATGATTAACAAGATCACCAACTGCCTTTAATTTTACTATTGTTGGTTTACATAAGCTTTGTATGTTACACAAACCCGGAACAGCAACTATTATCAGTACCAATCAGAATTTGAAATCGTGCTTAATTGTTAACGGAAATATAAACTAAAAAGTTTTATTTACAGTGAGTGACTTACAAGTACAGGTAGTCCTCGACTTACAACAATTCATTTAGCGACTATTCAAAATTACAACAGCCCTGAAAAAAGTGACTTATGACCGCTTTTCAACTTACAAGCATTGCAGCTTCCTCATGGTGACATGATCAAAATTCAGCTGCCTGGCAACTGATTCATATTTATGACAGCTGCTGTGTCCCAGGGTCATGTGATCATTTTTTGCGGCCTTCTTACAAGCAGAGTCAATGGGGAAGCCAGATTCACTCAACTGTGTTACTAACTTAACAACTGCAGTGATTCAATTTAATAAGTGTGGCAAGATAAGTCGTAAAATGGGGCAAAATTCACTTAACAAATGTTTCACATAACAACATAAATGTTGGGCTCAACGAGGACTACACCTGTATAAAAAAAGTCAGATATTTTTTATTCTTATGCCAGCTGTCCTTTCTTTTCACCTACAATTAAAATTGCCCAACTTCCCCCATTAGAGAAGAATCTTGCTAATCCAGTTAGCGGACAGAGTACGGAACTGCTCCATTTGCAACTCTTTGAAGAGCTTTCTCACCACCTACTCATTACAACACACGCTCCATAGGGAAGGAGTAGTAATTCAAGTAGCCTTGCAGTAGTAGAACTCCAATCTTCACACACCCTTATATTGTTAAGTAAATTAAAGATACATAATGAGACACAAAGCCAGAACTGTAGCATACTCCTACAATTTGAATATGATAATATGCCAAAAGATTCACAAACAATCTAGTGCTCCTCAGGTGGGGCGGACTACAACTTCCCTAATTCCCAGACCTTTGATCACAGACTGGAAATCACATAAATAAGACTACCTGAAGGGGACCAGTTTGAGGACAGCTGTTCCACTTCTTCCCTCCCTTTATTAATCCACCCTACCTTCACCTCCCCTTCCACTTCCCTTCTTGTTCAAAGGGACATTCTCACTCGCGAGGAGAACCAACCACCCGCAACAACTCCGCGGACATTGCTAACTCATCCCACACCTTCTCCTCACCGCTTCCTCCTCCAGGTCGGTGCCCAAACCTGAACTTAAGCTCTCGAGGTGATCACATGGGACAAGCCAGAAGAAGGGAGGGCAGAACTAGGAAGGTTTCGCGGCTGCCTTTTTCCATTGGCTCCGCGCAGGCACGTGGCGCTTCTCTTCCCACCGCTGGCTCACAGCTGGGTAGCCCCGCTCGGCTGGCGGGGAAAGAGCTGTAAGAGCCGCTCTGGTTAAAGTGCCTTAAAGGAGCGTGGAAGAGGAGGTGGCGGAGGAGGAGGAAGAAGAAGAAGAAGAAGGCGGCAAAGAGTTTTTTCCCCCGCTTGGGCTCATGGGTCTGATTGATTAATTACTGTTTTGCTGGCCGAACCCTTTGCGTGCAGGTCGTCGTTTTGCTTGGAGCCATAGAAGGCAAGAGTCCGGAGCGGGGCGGCGGGAAGGTAGGTCTCGCTGAAGGTAGTTGCGACGTACGGGGATTTATTTTATTTTATTTCCCCCAAAGCTCCAGGGGACTCGGCAATCTCTTCCCCCTTTCTTTATGCTCTTTTTTTCCCCGCGCAAGTCGCCCTGAAGTTGGGAGGTTGATTCAGAAAGAACGCTAGCCGAAGAGAGGAACTGCGAGAATAAGGTGGGTGAGACGTGCCCCGCGCTCCTTCTGCGACTTCTCCGGAGCTCTCTCCGGGGCTGGTTCTCTCGTGGGAGTGGAGACCGATCGCGGGCTGTCGACGCGCGGAGAAAGGGAGGGGAATGTCTTGCGTCTGAAGCCTGGCGCGAAAGCTCGCCCCGTCCAGCCCGCCCTGTTTGCTGAAAGAGGTTTGGGATGGCGCGGTGAATATTTTGCCCAGTTCTCCCAAGAAGGAGAGCTCTGCACGGGATCCTCTGGAGGAGAGAGAGAGAGAGATTTAATCGTTTTTCCGAGTTTGCTTATTGTGCTGGTGCATATTATAGATATGCATCGGAATCTGAATACATTTTGCTTTGGGGGAGGAAAAAAAGTTCATTGGGCTGGCTTACATTCATTAAACAGCTTTCAAGTGACCGGAGAGATGTTCGGTTCCGTACTGCGTAAAATATGAGTTGCATGGCGATGGAGGGGAAGGTAAAAAAAAACAAAAACCCTCCAGAATTGAAGCTGGAATCGCCTCCATTTTCCTAAGCGCTCGGGGCAAAGTCGGCGAGGCTGCCTTCGGGAAGACTAACTAAACAGAGAGAGCGGCTTCATCTCCGGATTGGAAAACGGAGCAGCTCACGCCCTGGACGCGCCTCTTGGCACTTCGCCTCTTCTCCTTCCCTTCCGACTTCATTTATGCAGAGCGCTGCTGAAATAAGCAGTTTGGCCATGCCAGCTTCATTCAATTGAATGGGAGAAGTTGCATTCCCTTCTGTCTTGTCCGCATTGTTTCTGTCTCTTGATCTCTTTCCTCCTTCTCCAAAAATCTATTAGTCAGTTTGCTTGATGCTGGACTTGTGCGGTTTAAAAGCCTCTATAGTGGGAACTGGTCCAAGCGTTCTTATGCAGTCCAGAAATGGATGCTCTTTACACCCACTCGCTCCTCTAGTGGCTAGATTTTTCATTATTGTAATCCTTTACTTTAAGAGATCAAAACACACTTAACTTGATGTAAGCAGTGGAATTTGTTTTGAGGTAATAATGAGGATGGCGTAGAAATCCATTAGTACTTCTAGTACTCCAAAGCCTATGCTTCAATTCTTCGAATGACTGAAATTCTAATTAGTGCTAGGCGATATAGTCTAATGTGTGTTAACTATAAATGTCCATTTTTTGATAACCATCATGGCACAGTTAACAGTCAAGAAGATTAATTTGGCCATAGATTGGACTTCAATACTTTTTCAAAGATTTTAAAATAAAAGCATATATGTTGAAAAGCAGAAAGGCTCTGGTAGTTTTTCTGTCAAAACAGAATTTATCATCATGAATCAGTCTTAAGTGTTCAGTTTTTTACAATTTAATTCTTTTACTTCCCTCAGTAACAGGTTGCTGTTATTTCATATTTTTTTATTCAGATGCATGTTTCTTAAAATTTCCCCAAGAATTCTAGTTGAAGTGCAAGAATAATCCTGGGAACATTTCCTGACATCTTTGCTTTAGTATAAAGATTGAACCTCCCTAAAATAATGTCAAAGCCTAGTCAGCAACTATAAAAGTAATTTATTTTAATAATATTAATATATATTTAGATAGAACTTTAGAATACTTAAGATCAACGGACATACGAGAGTTGCAGTGGATATCTTGAAGTTAACAGTAAAAATCATACCCAATAATTTCGATCCATCAATAAAAGGATAACAGATTTAAAGTCTTGAATTTTTTAATGATTTTCTTTTCTTGTCTGACAACTTTCAGATCTATTGCTTTCAGCAACTGATTGTCATTTGATATATCATAATTATCAATTGCTATCATTTTTTTCTATTTTTTTTTTTTTGTGTGTTTTGTTTTCCACTGCTTAAACAGACAAATCAGTTTTGTACCCTAATCTATTCCACCCTTATGGTTCTATCTCATATTTCTTAAGTTAGCATCTTAGCTGGGAAACCATTTTTAAAAGAAAGGCTACTATTATTTTTTTTAACTTACAAGTTTCTTAAGAAAAAAAACAAGCACACATTTTAGGAAGGTAGAAGTTGCCTCTGAAAGATCAAAAAAGTTCCAGTTAAAGTACAGGAAAAGGCCTCTTTTCAATGGACTCAATTGTTAACACAATTGGAATTTAGCCTAAACCGTGCAAACCTTTTGCAGGAAAACTTTGTATTTTCCTATTCTCGGGCAATGTTTATTTTAATACAAAAGAAAACCAATTGTTGGTTGAAAGCCTATGGCCTATTATTTTGACGTCAATATTATTTAGTAATTTTAGGAGTCGTAAAGAATATCTGAATATCTCATGATGTAAACTTTGTGAGTTGCAACCAGTTAGTATTATATCAGTAGGTGTAGGGATAATTTACATTTCCTCATACTATCCAAACCCTGCTGGGGAATCATCCAGAGCACATCTGGGAAATAAAGGAAGGGAAAAGTCCTGCTGCATAGGCAGACATCTTTTCCGTATGGTTGGATTTTAGTCTGTGTTTGGTTCTTCAGATAAAATAGTTTGAGTAGTGGAATGTAACTATTGATTTTTCATGTGACTGAGAAACATTTGAATGTTTAAAATATAAGTGAATGCCTAGAAGGCTGTATGCATAAGGTATAGTTGACATTTTTAAAGTGATTTGAATAATGGTGCATTTTCCTTGATCAGTCGTATTCTGAACCTTTAGGAATGCTGTGAGTTTATTCTAGGTAATGTCTGTTCAAGCACAAAAGTTACATCACTCTTTCTGTTGTGTCTTGTTATCTTTATCCTCCAATCCTAACATTGTTGGAAATGTTTTATTGTTGCTTTTATAGAATATTTTTTTTAAAAAAAAGTTTATTTACTTGCATTTCAGTTAATCTGCCTTCTGAAACTAGCCATTTGGCAATATTCTTACAGTTTGGCATTACAACTATGCCATGTTCCATATTCAATTCCAAAAATATGTTTTTGAGTGTATGATAATGTGAAGCCAATACCTGTCATAACACTTTTTAAAATAATTACATAACAAGTCTGAAGCAATGCATAGGCCTCTGAAGTCCCATGAGCTGAGCTAACCAAATCAGCACTATAAAATCGCTTGCAGGTACACTATGAGGCAGAGGTATTTGTTACAGTCAATTGATAAGCAACTCTTACACACACACAGAGGGAGAGAAAGAGAAAGAGAGAAAGAGAGCAAGAGAGAGAGAGAGACTTTTTAAAATGTTAACTACCCTAGGGCAAGAACAATAGAAGCACTATTGGGAGGTAGCGAAGAGAAGAATAACATGAACCTGTTTTTAAATAAATTTTGTTGTATTCTCCTGGCATGTTTCTCTTTTGTAGTTAGAAAGTCCTAGAGTTCTATACAATTCTAATCTTGAGCATTTCAAGGGTAGGAGCAAACAGGAGCTCCTATATCTTCCTCCAGTTTTAGTTGGTTCCTGGAATGAATTTAGAGCAGGTCCCCACCCCCCAACCTCTCCCTCCGTCCCTCTAGCTATCTTTCTGTATGTGTGTGAAATATAGTATCATACATACTATATTTCTGGACAGATCAATTTTCCTTTTGAAGTGTTTGATTTGGGAACTGTTTTGTTGCTTGGAAGGAATTATTTGTATGGCGTAGTCTTGTAATGCTTTTTGTGTTAATACGTCTCAAAGCAGTTTACAATATATTAGCCACAACTATAAAAACAAATTGTTTGCCTCTGGAATTTTATGTTGTCAGTTAGTCTGGATTAGTATGTTGTGCAAACTTGGCCAAAAACCTTTTATCAAGTTGTACATTTCAAAAGCTTTTTTTTTTTTTTTGAGAATTTTTTTTTGTTTTAAAACAGCTTTTTTTTAATTAGAGAAACTATTTTAATTCATATAAATCATAACATTTAGAGTAAGCTGGTATCTTAACAGAGTTTATAACTCTCACTTAATATTATCTAATTTAATTTAACTTGAATATTATTAATAGTAGGTTTATGCTTGTAGTAAATCTGCAAATTTATGCAATTTGATCAGAAAAAGAAAAAAGTATTTTTGGATATAAAGCAGTCACCAGTTAAACAGGACAAAATCAGAATAATTTGTGATGTCAGAAGCTCCAACATGATTTATACTGCAGCAGGATAGATGAACACATGATTTCCTGTCCTCAAAGGATTGCAAGGAATGTTAATTACTTTTAATTTCCTTGATTTATAAAATCTCATGGTATTCAGTCACTGTCTCAATATTGCCATCATGCACTTGAGCAAAAAGAAAAAAAGATTTGTACAGTATTTAATTTGACACTTGCAAATAACTAATTTTTAAATGAAGTCAGGTACTTGATTTGTGCAAGATACAAATTTTTAAATCTTTATTTTGATGTTTTTGTTAACTTTTCTCTTACAGTATGGAATGCCTTCATTCTGAGTTATAGGGGAAAAAACCTTATTGAATGTGCTAATATCTTAGACAGCCAGTAGTGTAGAGTCTCTATTCATACCACATGATGGTTACTTTTTAATATTTTTAAAAAATAAAAATATTTAATTTTCTATGGGATTTCTGATGTGATGCAGGGTCATAGTATACTTTTTCTCATTAATCCATCTGTATATTATAACCAAAACTCTTAGCCCACTTTATCATACATTCTTTAACAAATTCTTTCTGTTTCAAATTTCAACCAAAGTTAGCATTCCTAGCTACAACAAAAAATGTTAGCAACATTTTAGCAGTTACGTGTTCATCATGAATGTAATTGTATTTCAAATTCTTACTTTGCTCTATACTATCTATCTTTTTGTCCATTCTGGATCTTACCCCGGCTTCATGTAGATGCTAAAAAGGAGTGGAGAAAACACTGAAACCTATGGTGCCACAAAGCAGGGGCCATAGAATGGACCTCTTAGTCCCAATCAAGAGTGATTGAAACTAGTCTCAGAAGAAGGATGTTAACCAGCATAGAACCATGTCTCCCCACCCCCAGCTTCCAAAGCCAAGACAAAAGGATATGGGAAGCAAAAGCTACCAAGAGGTGAAGAAGAACTAGGACGGATGTGTTACTTCCATCCATCCAACTCTTTTCAGAGGTAATTCAAAAGCATCACCAATGCTGTTTTTATCCCATATTCCTGAGTGGAAGCGGTCCAGATAATAGTGTCATCAAAGATCCATTAGAGCAGGGGTCTCCAATCCTGTGGCCTTTTTGTAACCAGGCCACGGAAGCAGTGGCGAGTCCACATGCGTGAAGTACTACTAGCATGAGCAGCAGGCAAGCACGCATGAAGTGCCATTCACGCGAGCAGAGGGTGCACTTGCCTGCAGCTCACACACATGGAACTGTGCACCTACCTGCCACTCTCACACACCCTCCTCCCCGCATGCCAAGCAACCAAGCTGGGAAGGCTAGGGACTGCTGCTCTAGAACTGTAGAACAACTACTTTTTATATCACTTCTAGAAAGGGGAGATGAGTGACTGGATGAAAATTATCCAGAACAGTGGAGTCCAGAAATGACTTCTTGAGAAGAGGGCACACCAATACCTCTTTAAATAGTGCTAGAAATGTCTCCTCCCTCAAGATCAATTGATCATTACTAGGACCCACCCACATACCACTTCCTAGGTAACCGTCACTCTGTCCATATTTCCTTGGGTCCAATAGGACCAAAATGTTCCCAGATAACTGGGTAAGTTCTGCTCTCCAGACACCCTTGAAGGACCTGCAGCATGCTTGGTTTCCAACTAAGAACAGATCTGAGCTATTTTATCTGTTAGATAAACTTAATTGTTGCTCTAGGGTTATTGAAATAAGTACTTTGAAGTTTAAGATACATATTTGACTATACAGTATTCAGTTTTATTTTTCCTTAAAATCAAGAATTCTAGCACTGTATGCACTTATCTAAAGTCCAAGGATCAATAAGTTCAATTCCCAGTAGAGAGTTTGAACCCAAAGAATAATAACTGGATACCCAAATCTGAGAATTCCCAATTCATGCAGTGCTGTCTGGTGGTATAACCCAAAATACTTGTGTAAAATAGAGAAATTCCCACCCCTCCTCAAGAGTGGGGTGCTGGATATCGTATAAAATCCTATATACAAGAAATAATGCAATATTCATATCTCCTTGCTCTGGGGCTATAAGGGAAGGTGGGCTGTATACATCTCATGGATAAAGTTTTAAAGAAATGAATAATATACTTTATAGATATATAGTGGTAATAGAACCTAGTGCGATTTGAAGCTTTGCAGTAAACTGCAAAAAAATTGTCCTGTAATCTGCAACTCCTACACTGCAAAAACATATGAACTACACAATTCGACCAGGGCAAAGCAATAGACACAATGTACATAGACTTCTATAAAGCCTTTGATTCAGTGATACATGACAAACTATTTCTAAAAGTAAAATCTTATGGCATTTCCAGATCCCTGCATAAGTGGATAGCTGCATTCCTGTCAAACAGGCAACAAGTGGTCAAAATAGGGAGCGCCCTATCAAACCATGAACCTGTTAACAGCGGTGTCCCCCAAGGCAGCATTTTAGGACAAACACTCTTTATACTTTACATAAATGACCTTTGCAATCATATTATAAGCAACTTTCTCTTTGCTGATGATGTAAAACTATTCAACACCAGTGAAAATGCTGCTGCCCTACAAAAAGACCTTGACTATGTGTCAGAATGGTCAAACAATTCGCAACTCCAAATCTCAACCAACAAATGGTCTGTCTTACACATTGGCAAAAAAAATCAGAACACCAAATACAAGCTGGGCGGATACGACCTCATAGACGATCCTCACTCTGTCAAGGACCTTGGAGTACTCATCTCTAATGATCTAAGTACCAGAGCCCGCTGTAATAACATTGCCTAAAAGGCATTAAGAGTTGTTAACCTAATCTTGCGTAGCTTCTTCTCTGGTAATATTGTACTGCTAACTAGAGCATGCAAAACATTTGCTAGACCAATTCTCGAATACAGTTCATCTGTCTGGAACCCGCAGTGCATATCAGACATTAGTACAATTGAGCGAGTCCAGAGATATTTCACAAAAAGAGTCCTCCACTCCTCTGCTCGCAACAGAATACCTTATGCCACCAGACTTGAAATTTTGGACTTAGACAATTTAGAACTACACTGCCTTCCGTCTGACCTGAGTATAGTACAAAAAATTATCTGCTACAACGTCCTACCTGTCAATGACTACTTCAGCTTCAACTGCAACAATACATGAGCACACAATAGATACAAACTTAAGGTAAACCACTCCAAACTTAATTGCAGAAAATACGACTTCAGCAACAGAGTGGTCAATGCCTGGAATGCACTACCTGACTCTGTGGTTTCATCCCCAAACCCCCATAACTTTAACTTATACTGTCTACTGTTGACCTCACCCTATTCCTAAGAGGTCTGTAAGGGGCGTGCATAAGCGCACCAACTTGCCTACCATCTCTATCCTACTGTCTCCATTTATTTGTATCCAGTTCCTGTATTCATAATCATGTTTATACTTATATCTGTTATACATGCTTGACAAATAAATAAAATAAAATAAATAAAATAAAACTACTCAAAGTTTCAAGCTTTCAGCAGTGTAACTATGGGGCTATAAATATGTCAAGCTATTTACTTTTAAATATAAACTGGTTTTAAGTTCAATGGTGTGTTATAGTTCAGTCATTATGATGTTTTTAGAGGTTGATGGCCTGGGCTTTTTGATCAGTTATGATACTGTTGGCCTACTTTAGTCAGGGCTTTAATGTTAATTTTTGTAGGGCAATGATTTGCTAGCTCAGAACTGAAGTTTCAACATTCACCAGGCCAGAATGGTTATATCGGGATAATTGGAATTGTGACCCATTCATTTATTTTCTAAAGCTAACCAGTTGCTTGTATCTTTGGGCAACTTAGTAGGGATTTAAACATTTGGCCTAGCATGATGTCTGAATATAGTCGAAGATAAGCAGAAACTTTTAACATGCAAACACATGTTCTGTTTTGAGAATCCTGGAAACCAAACAGCATTAATTATCTAGCAGTTCTCTAAAGTTTCACTGTAATATAAGCAATGTTTTCTCCATAATAACTAAACATTATTGCTTTGTGTTTATGTTTTACTTTGTTCCTATCCAGACTTCTTTTACGGCTCTCACATATTTGCTATTATCTTTTTATGTGGTAGTATATGAAATGAACTATTTGAGTTGCTAAAAATATTCTCCTTTTTGCTTCTGCGGTAATTAGAATTATGATTCGAGGAATAGAAAACAGCCAGCAAGCCATCAAATGGCATTAATATATGTATATATTTGTATATAGATTCACACGTGCACTTTTCCATAATGGAAATTATTGTTACACATTCCGTAACTGCATATTTTGAATGTGCTTCTCACATTCAAAACTTAAACTTAAACACAAACTTAAAAAAATAGATTTGTTTCTTAATTCCCAATTTAGATAATAAAAATATTGCCATAAGGCATGTTTAGGAAAGGAGGAATGCTAAAGTTGTATTACAAAGGTTTAGGTACAATTCATCAGGTGTGTAATACAGCCAATTCTACACTAAGATAAAATTATTTCTTGTTTTAAAATTCCTGTGTTGGGTTTTTGTCTCATCTGAGTTGAAAAGTGGTAGTGTTAGCTTTATGCATGTTGGATCAACTTGGCTGCTTTTTTGTTCATTTTGTCAAGGTTTATCTTTTAATGAGAAGTAAATGGCAGTTCAATCCTTGGTTCTGAAAGACAGGACTTACTATTATGTAATCAAACCTTTTGACTTATGTTCTTTAATAACACCTATTCACCTTCACGTTGCTTCAACCTATAATTGTTACCTTTTCAGGAATGTTGTTAATAATTTCATACTCCAAAATAAGCTTTCTAGTAATCCTAGTTATGTGTGAAGAAATGCTGTTGAGCCCAAATATTCTTAAAGAGTAACCGTGTGGTCTCAAATTTATTTTTATAATTTTTAAAAATACCCTTTGTAACTTTTCAAGCTAAGGAAAGAATCATTTTGTACTGGCAAATGAATTGTATATACTACAGAATCACTATAGTTCTCTTGTGTCGTGAACTTCAATAGACCTATGTACTTTTAAATAAGCTGAAATTTTCTAGGATTGACATGCTCCTTTCTTTAGAGCATGCATGTCCATCTCTCAGCCTGTAGGCTACATGCGCCCCTGGGCAACAAGTACTGCAACCCCACAAGATCATAATTTTTAACATTAATTTATGATTTAAATACATTAACTATATTATGTGTACAGCCCAAAATAATTCCTCTTCATTCAGTGGGGCCCAGGCAAGCCAATGCATTAGAGACTTTATTGTAATAGAATGGAAGCCTTTACCTTCTGCAAGTGCTTAAATTTAGAATAGTGCATTTCTTTCTTCTAGAATGCTAGCACATTCTTAAATCAATATGTGAATCCAGAGATGATATGAAGGTTTTGAAATTCTTTTGGGGACTGGCAGAATCCTTTAGCCTTTCTTTTGGACAATCTAAGTCTTAATTTGAAAAGGCTCTAATAAGTTAAAAAAAATACTTGCTGCCAACATTGTCTTTAAAAAAAAAATAAGTTGAATTGATGTTGCATTATTTCCTGGAACATTTTTTTTTACAATATCATCAAATGAATTAGTCGTGGAGAGGAGAGATGGGGGGGAATACAAAGATGTTAATTTATGTTTCATCTGATAGCATGCTTATAGTTTAATGTTTCACCACATGAGGTAAGAAAAACCTAGTATATAATTATTCACAAGATTCTACTTAATTTAATAGCCTACTTTAAGAATAAAACAAAGAACGGAATGGATTCCTCAGTCTTCTGGGTTTTTTTTTCAACAACAACAACTAAGCTGTGTATGTGAAAACAAAAAGAAGTTGCACCAATATTTGGTTCCAATATGTGGAGTATATTTCCCCATCAAAAGAAACCTGTCATAGTCTCACCAAGAAAAACTTGACAGTTTATTATCGTAATGCAATTGTTTTCCTTCTTTTCTTTCTGCTTAGCTTTCACTGTACAGTTTGCCTTTTGGAAATGGAAAGGAGAGCTGATAGAGAAAACATCCCCTCTTATCAGTTCATATTATACTCAATAATATTAAGAATTATTTTCCGATTTAGCTAATTGTGCAATATTTTTCTGCAGAAGTAGCTGATCTACAGCAGCCTGGCTCATTTTTCATTTTAACACTTAGGTATGTTAAGATGGGATAGCCAGAAATTGTTTTATTTTTGCAAGTGCCTACTATTTAGAATTTGATAGGTGCCTTATATATTGCTTCTAAATAAATATAATTTAATTAGAATGTGACTGTTTTCTGAGACTGAATTTCTGGGCTTAAGTCAGATGAAGTTACCCTTACTGAGAGTAATGGAGAACTGTATAGCAACTTGAATTAGTTTTTCAATCAAGTGGGATACTGAACGTATTTTGAATTGCTTTGCCATTAAGAACTCATTTTCAAAATAAAAAGAAAGATTTGTATGCATTAACAGGTTTAGTGATACTGAAAATATACAGTTATTGCATACAGGTATGGCAGTCAGAAAACTGAGAACTTAATGTGCTGTACTGCGCAGTTGTTAAGAGTATTACATCTGCATCTATTTCTCTTTTTGCAGTTCACACACCCTTCTTTAGAAAACAGAATTATTAAACATGTTGTCTATTTGTTGTTTCAGCTTTAGTGTTTAATTGGTTTTTAAAAACAAGCCTATATTGTATTTAGAGCCATCTAAGCTGAATGTGAGGAAGCTATATGTCACAGTAGCTGCATCTGATATCTCCATGAAATGTCACAGTGTCTGTATCTGACATCTCCATGAAATGTCACAGTTGGCACATTATTTATGTATTAACCGGATATCTTCCCTGCCGCAATCCAGTGTCTCAGTGCCTTGCATAAAGCATAATACCATAATAAAGATCAGTGTAATTTAACAACAAAACAACCCAAAACAAATAAGAATACCTTTATAGCTTCAGACAACTCCCAATGAGCAAAGATGTTGAGATTCTTTAATTTTTTATTTGATTCTGTAAACCATTAGATTTCTTCTTTTTTTCCTCTCTCACAGACACATACACAGCCAGTACTAGACACCAGTTGGATGTCTTCCAAAGTATGACCTCACTTTAATTCACATGAAGCTTTGGACAATAAAGTATATGTTCCCTAAAGATTCTTTTCAAAATCTATTCTTGCGCACTGAGAAATTGACAATGATTTTTCTGCCTTCTATGGAATAGCTTTTAGATTTCTGTGCCTACTCAATTAACATATATACATATAGAAGTAAGATCAAAAAGGAATTGAAAACAAAACATTTCTTTGCAGTTAGCAAGTCATGTAATGCTTTTGCTCTTCTTTTAGGCATTTGGGAAACATCTTATAGTGGTTATTGTGTTCATGCTCTTATTCAAGATCAGTTGCACATGAGTATTTATTCAAAATCCATATTTTACTTCAGCAGTGCGCAGCCTTGTGGCTTGGTGGCCCAGCTGGAGGAGGAGAGAGGGAAACTGGGCCACAGAAGTGGTGGCCTGGCGCTTGCGCGCAAGCAACTCTTGCACAAGCAGCAAGCCAATGCACAAGCACCCAGTTCAACTTGCACAAGCGGCGGGCCGACATGTACAAGTGCCTGCCAACCCACTGCTCATGCAAATTGAGCTGCGTGCACATGTATGTACATTCCAGCCAGCCACTCACATGGCCCAATTCTGAATAGTCCATGGCCCAGTAGTGGGCAGTGGCCTGGGGGTTGGGTACTCCTGTTATACTTGATGAAAGTAATCATTTGTCATTATGAATAGCCATTATAGGTAATTCTCAAATTATGACCACTCATTCTGTGACTGTTTAGAATATAGCAGTGGTGAATCAGGGATCGCATGATTGATCTGTGAAGTTGAAGCTGTCACAGTCTCCCCACAATCACCTGGTTCTGATCTGGGGTGCTCACAGTGACATTGTAATCACTGTGCTTGTGATTACAATGTCACAGTGAATTGCAATCATGTGATTGCCATTTATACCATTGCAACCTTCCTTGTCAGCTTCCCACAAGCAAAGTCAATAAAAGGGTTGACAAGAAGGAAGGTCACAAGACTGCTCCTGTAAGTCTGTCGCAGAGATCTCATACACTATAGTGTGGACCTACCCTCAGTACCCCCCACCTGCACTCCATAGTGTCCATCCATCCAGCAGCACTCATATAGTATTGCAGCAACCTCTTCACTTGCTCACTTCCCTCTCCAGCCAACCCATTCTTCCCACCAGCCTGCATGCCTACAGCAACCTCCCATCCCCACCCCCAGCTCCTTAACCTGAGATTTCTGCCTCTTACCATTTAATAACGTGTGTTATAATGGCAGCCGGGACTGCCGGGATTGTCAATTCTAAGTGATGCATTCATATGACATTGTGCTTTATGATCGCATCACTTAGCGACAGCAATCCATGGTCCCAACTGCTGTTATAACCTGAAGATTATTGTAAACCAATCAAATCTTAGCTTAAAAAAAAAGTGGTATCAAATTTTCTTAGGTCAATTGGCTTCTTGTTTGTTGCAGTTTGCATTCTGATAGGACCATTTTGAAAAGAGTTTAAGAAGTCAGAGCAAAAGCTGCTTCTGGTAATAAAGCAAGGTGATGGCTTCATGCTTCTAATATTTACTTAATGAATTATGCTCATGTGCTAATCTGTCATCATTTATTAATCTTTCTCAATTATTTGTATGAACTATTACTTATGACCTGCTGAATTCAGCTTCTGTGTCATGTATGTGACTTGAGAAATAGCTGGATGCATTGTATCCACATGAAATCATATTCATTACTCATCAAAATATGCTGTAAGCAAAATACGTCTATCTCATGACTGATGCAACAGAATGACTAAATATTCTGAAAACAATTTGTAAGTTAACAGCGGCTAAATCTAAGTATTGTAAGGTTAGGCTTTCATTCCAACTTGATCTTCTTTAGAAGAATGTATTAAAAGCACTATAGATAAAAGACATTCTGAGCCCCTTATTTAAAAATGAATAAGTTTAATGTCAGTTGATTGCTGTCACTATAAATTCATAGAACAAAATAAGAATATTTTCTTCCTATGCTCATTGGGTTTCTTTAAACAGTTTCCTACCCTCAACCTTCAAAATAAGGAGATGCTTAAATTCTGAGTTGCAGTTGGGTTTTTTTCCCTCATGTTTGGCTTCCTGCCATTTCTAGAAACTGAGATATTGGTGTTTTATCTCAGTTTCATGCTTGGGTTGTTGGGAGAAAGCCAAGTAAATGCCATGGCTGTGATGCTTTAGTGGTATCTCACATAGCAGTAATAGAAAAGGTACTTGCTCGTTATTCATTCTGCAGTGAAGAATCTTTCACACCATAGGAATAATATCTGTAATATAAAATGGTCTTTTATTACATGTGAACAAAATTATTGCCTTTTAAATTTCCTTTTTCCTTTAAATAATGTTTCCTTTAAACATTTTCCTTTTAAATAATGGAATGATTTATTGATGACTCTATAAGCCCTATTTTCAGTAACTTTACAGTTATTTCTTTAACTTCTTTCTGGATTTTGCTTGCCATTTATGTCCTGATCATCTTAGTTTGTCTTGAAATACTTTTATCTGAAACTGAGCTTGAGTATGGCTAGATAGATTCCAAATCTAGACAGCTATTAAAAAAAAAACCTGCTTCTATCTTTACTCTTGTTACTTCTTTAAATGTATTGGGCTTACAAAACACCCATAAAGGAATAAATAAAAATCCTGATACATGAAAAAAACACATATTATTATAGTGTCAGATGATTATCATGAGCCTCATGAAGCAGCTAAAATTACTTTGGCTGTTTATTCCTTACTGCATTGTGTGAAAGAAGTAGTCTAGCTCTCAAAGCAGAGATGGGTATGCATACTTGTTTCAATATTCTTATAGTTGTGTTGCACATTTCATGATATGAATTACATTTCATAAAGTTTCATTGTAGAAGAGTCAAGGTTATGTCTGGCCACTACTGACTATCGTAACGAGAGAGATTTCTCATGCCTGAAATAAAATCTGCAAGCAACGTGGAATCTTATTTGCAACATAATTCAATTTCTGATAAATGTAGAATAGTTTTTCTTTAAAGCAAAAATCTTAACACTGTTAATAGTTATTCTTGATTGTATTTAACATTGCCTCTTATTTTGGAAACTGCTCTTATTGCGCTATGTTTTCCCTTACAAAAATTATTAAAGTTTACTGCAATGTTTTTTCCCACACAAAAATATTAAAGTTTACTGCAAAAGTTATGATGGCCTAATTTGTATGTAATATTAAGATAAATTTGAACAATTGACATCTTTCACTAATTGAAAACTAATTTTGCTAAAGCTGTCAACCCAACTACTTATTTTTATTTGTATGTTCGTTTGTTAAATTTATTTCAAGATCAGTTCAGAATATTACCAATTTCATGCTAATGTAGCCACACCTTGAAAGTACATGTCTAGTTTCTTTTTCAGGCTTTCAAAAGGAAAAGTAAGAAACAGGTTGTCTATTGAGACAACCCTGAGTTTCTGCCTTCATATTCTACAGCAATGTAAAACAAACCTTTAAATTGCCTTTTCACCAGGAGTTTTGGAAAACTCCAATTCTTTTTTTTTTTTTACAATATTCTTCATGATGAGGAATAAATCTGTAGTTGTCACCTATTGCTAATTCAGTAGAAAGATGCCGCAAATTGGAAATTGGTGACACATATGGCACAAATTCCCTGCCCCTCACAAGACATACAGTAATTACTAGGATTTACTTTGGGGTTTTATTGTATGAACTGGCTGTTTTAGTTTAGAAATCATGGTTTATGATTTAATTTGACATATGAACTTAATCAGTTATACAGTTTAGTTAGCAAGCAATGATTAAACTAAATAGCAATATTTGGGGCTTATCCAGCACACTCTGTATTGGCCTTGTTTGTGCTTAAAACATGCTTGTTGCATATCTGCATTGCACTGTGCTTTTTTTAAAAAAAAATGTACGTATTTTTCAGAGTATAAGATGCATTGGAGTATAAGACGCAGCTTAGTTTTTGGGGAGGAAAATAGGGGGGGAAAAATCTGCCTACCAGGTATTCATCTGGCTAGTGTCCTTAGTCTGGTCAGCTTCAGCACATTAGTTTGCTGGGTTTTATCCCCTGCTTGGGGATAAAAAACAGCTTCTGAAGCACATCTGATCTTTGGAGAGAGAAGCAATGAGAAAAGCAGGCAAACCATGGAGATCACTTCATTCGCTAGTGCCTCGTTAGGGCTGGAAAAAAAACTTCACAGTTGAGGGTTGGAGGGAGCAGGCAAAGCACAGAAGATCGCATCACTGAAAAAAAGCTTCTAAAGCACAGCTGAGAGTCGGAGGGCAAAGCACGGAGATGCTTCACTCACTAGTGCCTCGTTAGGATTGAAAAAAAAAGCTTTGAAAAAGCTACATTCAGAGTATAAGATGCTCCCAAATTTTCAACCTCTTTTAGGAGGGAAAAATGTGTCTGAAAAATACGGTATTTAGTAAATTTATATGGCCATTTAACTCACTGGACATGACTCTGGGCAGATGTACAACTAGCAACAATTAAAACAACTATACTGCTGTGTAATTGAAACTATAATGTTCCTTTGAATTGCCTTGTTATCAAACTTTGCAAAACCAACAATGAACTGGCATCTTTGTGACTTTAACTTATTGAGAATGTTTATATAAGACAAGAAATTAGTATGTAAATAGGTTTTTGTGTGTGAAATGCTGATGGAGCTGCTGATGAAACATTTTCCAAGGTTTTAATGGTTCACCTTGCACTGTGAATACTTTTATTTCCTGTTTAAATTCAAAACCATGGATTACAACAACTTTCCCTACATTGTGTTAATGACCTTTCTTTCATAATAATACAAGAGTACCACAATAAATAGTATTTCACCTTTTCCTGCATTTTGTAAGACCAGCTACCCTGTTTCCCCCAAAATAAGATATTCCCTGATAATAAACCCAATCGGGCTTTTGAGCACATGGCAATAATGCCAAGCGCTTATTTCAGGGTTTAAAAAAATATAAGACAGGGTCTTATTTTGGGGGAAAGACAGTAGTTTAAAAATGCAGTTTTATACAGTGGTGAATTATTGCTCTGTATTATGAAAGCTGAAATCTTTGAAAGTCTCTTAGCAAATCTATTGTGGCATGTAGGTAAAATAATGGACTATGATCCAGGAGAGTCAGGTTTCAATCCAGCCACTCAGAAATCTTTGTATAAATCAGCATTTTTCAAATATGGCAGCTATAAAATACGTGCACTTGAACTCTATGCTGGCTGGGAAATTCCAAATCTTAAAGTCCACACATCTTAAAGTTCATAAAACACTAGGATAAACAGTATCTCTCAGCCCTCTATAGGATGGTTGTTGTGGGAAAATAGGAACGCTATATATATTTTCAGGGAAACGGTATCTCCATCATGGGTGACCCAAATGATGTTGTAGCTGTCCTTTTGTAGTGCCTGGAAGCTGTAGTGATCTAGATGGGGGATAGCAGGCTTCAGCTGAACCCTGGGAAGATGGAGTGGCTATGGGTGCATGGAGTCTCAGGATCTGGAGTTTATCTCTCACTACCTCAGAAAGACCCAGTGTGCAACTTGGGGGTCCTTCTGGACTCACAACTCCCCCTCAGAGATCAAGTGGCAGTCATGGCTAGGAGGATCTTTGTGGAAATTTGGATTGTAGCCAGTTGCACCCTTTCTTGCATCCTGAAGCCCAGTCATTCATCTTTTGCCTTGGTCATCTTCCATTTGGATTATTGCAGTGTGTCCTATAAAGCTACCTTTGAAGAGTATTTAGAAGCTACAACTGGTACAGAATGCTACGGTATGGACAGTATTGGCCACCTCTAGGATGGTACATGTAGTGCCACTGTTATGTGAGCTGCATTGGTTGCCAGTTTGCTTTCAAATCCAATTCAAGTTGTTGGTTATCACCATTAAGGCCCCAGTCTCTGTTGATATTTATTTCTCTTTTATACTTTTGTGGAAATAGTAATTATGAAGATGGCAACTTCAGAGCATGCTGGGATAGTAATAATGCTGGTCCTGTCCACTGAAAGTAGTGCAGCTGATGATGACAAATTGCACTCAGTGAATTTTATTCATGCTGCTTTGATCCAGGACTTTACATCCCATGTCATCCATCCAACTTAATCTAGAAACAGTTTATGCCATGGTCAGTTGGACTGTGCAAAACCATTCATAAGGCTGCTTTATGAACATGTTATTTAAAGCTTAGAACCTCTGTCTCATAAAGACTGGGCAAAATAGTTTTGAGGGCTTTGTGCATTGTCCAAATATATTTGAATACAGAGATGGCAAAGAGAAGTTCCCAAAGTAGCTGCTCCAAACCTTTGAGAGAATGTGGCTGCTGAATACTTTGATGGGGTACTTTAGGGGTACTTTAGGTAGAAAAAAACCTCCCTCAAAGTTTGTGCACACCTGTAATGACAGGTCCCTGTTGCTATATTGACTAGGATGAGAAAAAGTTGGGGAAAAAAATCATGGCCTAAGCACAGACCACAGAACAGCTTAATGGCAGAGTTTGGAACAGCTGGAGTTATTCTTTATTCTGATTTTGGTGCTAAATTCTTAAAACTCATGTATTTTGTTTCAAGTTTCTTGTTGAAACGTTTGTAGAGCCGTACAGGTTTCTGGCAGGTAACTGATAACTAGATATTGTTGTCTTAAGGAAAACTAAGTAGGGTCAGACTTGGTTAATACTTGGAAGGGAGATATTCCTTGGCTGTTACATGTAAACCAGATAAAAAGTTAAAATCTGATCCCCGTTCAAATGAGACATTGAGCGAATAAAAGAACCCTAATTTAAACATTGTAGTGAAGACTTTCTGCACATACCATAATTGTTACATTATGTCCCCAAATTCTGGATTACAAAAACTTTAAATGTACTATATACCTGGATTGTTGCATCATTTGTATTTTTCAAAAATGCATAATAGCAACAGCAACATAATAAGAATAAGAAAAGAAACAGCAATAATAAAATCATACCACAGTTATAAATTTTAAAAAAAGATCCTGAAGGTATAGCAACCATTTCAATTTGTTGCCCAGAAAACTACAGGTACTACTAAGAGCCAAGGGTGACTTCATGTTCTACCTTTCTGTGTCCTATAATTTTTCAGAAGTTAAAGAGTTTAATGAAAATTACTTGCAAGCAAGTATATATATATACAGTATAGGATTGTAACATGAGGCCAACATTTATATGATGTGTTTTATCATAGACTTAGTGAGTAAAACCACACTTTTCATAGATTTAATGAATCTTTTTTTAATTCCCTCCCCTCTTCCCAACCCCCTCAATTGCTGGTCTCTTTGGTACTTATGACATATGTAATGCCTTAAAACATATGTACTTAAGCAATTGTTTCCTGAAATGCTTAAAATATCTGGATGTTTACATACCCATGATTTTGAATGCATTGTGTTTAATTTCCAGTGAAAAAAAAACTGCTTGGCTGAAATGCAAACATCTGGGCTTTCCTGGAAAGATATTAAGAGATAAGAGAAAAAAAGAGTAATATATTTAAAACCAATTGAATACTTTTTTAATACCACTGAAAGTGTAGCTTACTTCTTGTATATTTGTATGTTTCTTGCTGAGAACTGCCATGTCATATTAAGGTTGCTATTGCAAATAGGTAGGACTATATCTTTTCCATCACCATGTGATGTACTTGCAAAAAGAGTCATCTGAAACAAGGTGGGTGGCGAATGAATGAATGAATGAATGATGGGAGGACCCCTTTTGATAAGGCCATTCTGGGCAACAAGTTATTATGTCTTGAATAAGAAGCACCTGGGTAGCAATAAACTGATTTTCTATGCTGCTGTATCAAAAAATAAAACAGATTCATAACGAAATTAGTATAATTAGTATAATATAACTTTCTATATTTTTTTTTTCATATCCCATGGCACTTTACAAGCTTTCTAAAAGCTGTATTTGGTCAACCTAGTTATCTAATAATGCTTATGATTTGAGTGCTGTTACATTTCAAGGTGATCAATGGGTCCATTGCTAGGCACATTTATTTAAATGCTGGTAACAAATGAAATAATGACTCAACATATTAGTAATATAGGCAGTGCAGGTTGCTTAGAATGGGAGAGTGACTACAGCTTTGGATCAAATTGAACCTGAGCAGCCTCTCCATGCCCACGGTTCCCATAATTCTTCATGATATGTGAAAGGGCTGAGGAAACTAAAAAGACCCAAGAGATGGTAGAGAGCTACTGGCAAAAGACAGGAGTTGAAGATGATTGAACAGCTGCTAGAACTGCTATTAGAGCCTACCTAAGGGGGCAAAATGTAACTGTGTCTCCACAGATAGTGACTCAATGAATGTTTCAGATGACTCGGTTCCACCTTGGAAGAAGTTACACTCAGATAGGGGAGTGGGGATGTCTCTCTAAGAATATGCTGTCCATCTGGCAAATAAAGCTGCTCATCTTTGGTCTAGATTGAACTTCAGCCTTGAGGCAGAACCAGTGGAGGTTATGGGAGCTAAGACTCCCATACTTTGAGAGGAGTTTGATCCTATTGGACCTGAGGAAATGGACAAGCCATTGCAACTGCTAGCTCGGCCACACCTGTATTAGATCCCTGCTCTTCCTAGCTGGTTAAGGCTGTCTGCATAATAGGGTCTGGTTAGTGATTAATTATTTCTTGAGGGAGAAGTGGTCTTACTGGTTCTTAAGAAGGCCTTGGTGAACCCTCTCCTCAAGGAACTTTCACTTGACTTAATCAGGACAGTTTTTATCTGATCTCCAACCTTCCCTTTTTAGGGAAAGTGATCACTTGGTAGCTTCAAAAGACCCTGGATGAAGCAAATTATCTGGACTCTTTCAGTCAGGGTTTAAGATGGATTATGGGAAGATAGCAACATTAATTTCATTTTTAGATTAACTCTGTGGGAGCGGACTAGAAGTAGTGCATCCATCCTTGTTCTTTTTGACCTCTCAGCAACCTTTGATACCATCAATCATCATATACTTCTGGATCAGTTCTCGGAGTTAGGGATGGGCAGCACTGTATTCCATTGGTTCTTCTTCTTCCTCAACTATTTATTCATGTTAACAGCTGTACCATGTTTCTTGCAGTGCTTGCACATAGAATGAAGTAGTTTACACATTTTTCTCTAGTACCATAGCCCATTACCCCATGCTGGTGATAGCAATTTTGATAATTCCAATTTCTTTTCTTGGTCATAGAAAACTTTAATATAGGACTATTTTCTAAATTACCCCATTCTGAAGCCCTGACTGTAGAAGCAAATTTACTGGAAGGAAATGTTTATGAAAATTTCTGTGATTGATGCTTTGTGCCTTTTAAACTGAGAAAGACCCTGAATTTATTTATTTATTTCCCCACCAGGGGAGAACATTAAAAAAATAAAATTGTCGTGCCATAATCAACCTCCTCTTCCTGTCAGGAGTTGCTAATTCCAGTTCAAGGCAGCCCTAGAAATTCTCCTCACAGGTGATCTATCTGTATATGGGCAAGAGTAGTGCAAAGAACCTTTGAATATTGAATAGTTGTTCATTAGTTTATTTTATCCCTTATTTTTTATAAATAATTTTGTAAATAATTCAAAAAATATATTTTCTAGGTATAGAAAATATACCTAATAATCCTTCCTTCAGTTTTCCCCACAACAACACTGTGAGGTGAGAGGTAAACAGATTGGCACATATAACCTTATTGAGTCATAATGACCAATTAGTATTTTTGGTTTAACCTTTTGAAAGCATTAGGAAAGTTAGCACTCTTTCATCATGAATGCTTTTAATTTAATGTCCATATTTCCTAAGTCACGTAGATTAATGCATCATTAAAAATCAATAATTATGGTTTTTGCTAGGTCCCAGATTTGTCATTGCATTACAGTAGAAAATCAAAGTGTAGTTTCACGAAACCAGTAGTATTTCAAAGTGTACAAATTGTTCTGACAAATTAATACCAAATAACAAAATCCCCGTTTTTAGAGTTCCTTTCATGTACTCAGCTCAACATGAAAGGAACAGGAACACATAGCAGAGAAGAAGAAAAATGTAAACTAACAAAAGTCTTGTTAGTTTGGCTTGAGTGGTTTCACTTTGAACAGGACAGGCAGAAGAGTAATCAAACTCCAGTCCAAAGTTCAGAGTCAGGTTTGTCAGCCAGTCAAAGACCAAAGTTCTGCAAGCACTGTTCACAGGAATGCCACACCCCAAAGCAGGAAATCAGACAGTTGCTTCCAATGAAGAAACATGGCTCCAGGCTGCCTTTTAAACCAAGCTGCAGCCAGCTGTCTTTAATCAAGAGAGCTACTCCTTTACTTGGCAAGGAGCTTCATTGAATATCTTTGATCTATTCACTGGCTACAAGGATTTGGAGGTCTTACCTCATCATCTGACTGCTCCAGCTATCCTGATGGTGCCTATGTTAGATCAATCTCAAGTGATTCCTGACTTGATATCTCCTGAGGCTGACATTCCACTGGGTTAGTTGGAACAGGGTTTTTTTGGGGGAGGGGGAAAATTTGCATCCCGGGCCATGACACTGGGTCTCATCAGGCTCTTGGATCGTCTTCCTTTCAGTCAATCTCTGCTAATGATTGGATCAGAAAAAAAAAATGGGTAGAGATCAAAAGAGTCCTTGAGCTGGATCTGCAAAAAGACAGATCCAAGGTATGAAATCATTGTTATGAAAGCTTCTGCAGGAACTCTTTCTGGTTTTCCACCATTCTCCACTTATAATCTTGAAGTGCTTTACCTTCAAACATTTTGGAAGGGAGGTTGAGCAGCATGCTATATTTGGAGCACCACTATCCATGCATGGACATGGCTATCAAGACAGGTCTGCCTCTTTTTCTATTCTTCCTTATAGACATATTTTGCCCTTTGTGCTTTTAATTAATACCTTTACCAAATACACAGAGTAGCCTGAAATGAAATGTGATGCTTTTTATTAGTGGATCAGCCTACTGAGATTTCTATGAAAGTTGCTCAGTTACGATTGTTCAAAGGTATTGCATCTGAATTCACCTCATGTTTAGATACTCTGGGTTTTTTATGCCATGTGTGAATATTTAACATTTATCGCTAATATCTGGCCTGCTAATTTCTTATATCATTGTATTGAAAACCCTTATTGCTTCATCTTTGATTGTAAATTGTTTATTTTTAAAAAAGCCAAAAAGTCCCTTCCCTTCAATATTAGCCCTCAGTTTTATCCTTTTGTATTGAAGATAATAACCATCCAGACCCAAGTTGTCCAAGCTGACTCTGAGTTCTTTCTGTTGTTCAAAATGGCAGATTATTCTAGATTTGAATAAGTTACTTGCTATTTTAGTTGTATGTGTGTATGCAAGTATGTACTTTTATTAGAGGGGAGGGGCAGAAAGCCAGTTTGTTATATAAATATTTCTTCAAAAATGTAATACTTGCTGTACAAATTCATTTTAGGAACATCTTCCATCTGTGTCTGATTTATAATGAGTGCCAAATCTGCTATCAATAAAGAGATTTTTGCACCACATGATGAAAGGATGCTGGGTGCAGTTCAAGTAAAAAGGAGAACGAAGAAAAAGATTCCTTTCCTGGCAACTGGGGGTCAGGGTGAATACTTAACCTACATTTGCTTGTCAGGTATGCTAAATCATTTTGAAATCCAGCTATCCTTTCAGTTTGTTTGTAAAAGTTGATTGATGTTGTCTGTGGATAAAAATAATGTGGCATCATGAATTTTAATTAGACAATTAGATGAAAAATCAGAGCATAAACTTTCAGTATTCCTATATTTAAATTATAAAGGAAACGTATGTACAGAGTTAAGTCATGTGATGGAGTTAGTAATATACTTATATAGACTTTCAAATATTTCTCAATATTTGACCATATTCTTCACAAGATCTATTTTTCAGGCATTAATGTGGCCTGAAAAGCCCTGGGACCACAGTGGTTAAAGTGTAGTATTGCAAGCAAACTCTGCCCACAGTCTGAAGTTCAAGGGCTCAAGGTTGACTCAGCCTTCCATCCTTCCAAGATTGGTAAAATGAGGATCCAGATTGTTGGGGGGCAATATGCTTTAAAGCACTATGAGACGATATATAAGGCCAAATGTCATTGCTAGTGAAAGAATGGACCTGGATTTTTGGTATTGCATTAAGAAATTTCTGTATGTATATTTCCTATGTTCTTAAAGGAGACATTATCATACATACTTTTAGATCAACCAAGAATATTGGGTGCCCAAATAGACAAAAAAATTGAGTTCATCTTATCTGCATGTATAGGCAGCACAAGTATTTCTCAACCTATGACCGTAATTGAACCCAAAATTTTGGTCATAAGTCATGATGGTAATAAAGCGGGTCATCATGTGATTGGACAGGCATCTCTTTTGTGGCAGTTATTAAACAAATGCCATTAAGCGAACCCATTGTTTGCTATGGTATATGTTTTGCTGGAAACTGGAAGTAAGGAGCAGATTCTGGCAAAAATTGTTTTGTAAATTGTGATCATGTAAACCACAGGGCACTGCAAACGCATCGAAAGGAATTGAGTTTGTAGATTGTATACTAGGCAAATGCAAAGGACTCAATGCAGTGTGCTGTTGAGATTTCCAAATTATAAATGGTAAATTCCAACATTGTATTGTTGTTTGTGTGTGTGTTAGCGCACAACCTTTAAGCAACCAGACAATTACAGTATGTTCCAGAGTATATTTAAATACATAGAGTACTCTATTGCATTGGTTTTGTTGGCTTGTTGAGCTTTAGTGTGTATGTATCGTGCATGGTTTCTACATGGTCTTGTTTCTTGTTGATAACTGGCCTTTTCTCTTTGCAAGTTAAGAATAGATGACAATAGATGAAATTATCACTTTTGGAAAAAGCAAAGAAAGAATATTGCTTATCCCAATTCAAAAAGAGTGCAGGCATCTTATTCTGTAGAGATTTTTCCATATATTTGTAAGCTGTGAAGTTTATTGAATTATTATTATTATTATTATTATTATTATTATTATTATTATTATTATTATTATTATTTATTAAATTTGTATACCGCCCTTCTCCCGAAGGACTCAGGGTGGTGCACAGCCAAATTAAAATACATACAATACAAAATTTAAAATAATTTAAAACAGAATTAAATCCAATTGGCTTCCCGAAGTATTAAAACCCATTACCCTTAAAAACCCTTTAAAAATTTTAAGCCAGCCCAGCTTGCTGGAATAGGAAGGTCTTCAAAGCTCGACGGAAGGTCCGGAGGTCCGGGATTAGTCGTATTCCTGGGGGGAGCTCGTTCCAGAGGGCAGGTGCCCCCACAGAGAAGGCCCTCCCCCTGGGGGTCGTCAGTCGGCATTGCTTGACCGACGGCACCCTAAGGAGGCCCTCTCTGTGGGACCAAATTGGCCGGTGGGAGGTTATCGGTAGCAGAAGGTGGTCTCGCAAATAGCCGGGCCCTAAGCCATGAAGCGCTTTAAAGGTGGTCACCAACATCTTGAAGCGCACCCGGAAGACCACCGGGAGCCAGTGCAGCTCGCGCAGGCAAGGTGTCACATGGGAGCGCCAAGTCGCTCCCATAATTACCCGCGCGGCCGCATTCTGGACCAGCTGGAGCTTCTGAGTGCTCCTCAAGGGGAGCCCCATGTAGAGAGCATTGCAGTAGTCCAGGCGAGAGGTGACGAGGGCATGAGTGACTGTGCATAGGGAGTCCCTATGTCCCTATTGTCCATATCAAGGACAATTGCTTAACGCATTGTAAGCCGCCCTGAGTCTCCGGAGAAGGGCGGCATATAAATCAAATTAAAAAAAAAAAAAAAAGGATTTTTTCCTGCCTTAAAGATGGAATTTTCTCCTCTGCCCCCTTTGCTGTTGTTGAAATATATATGTATTGCAGTTGTTAAAGCTTTCCAACCTGTAAAACTATAATAGTAAAAGATTCTCTTCTACTTTTCTATACCAGTAACATTGAAAGTTGTAAAATTTATATCTAAGCATACATTTAGACAGTTAATAGCTTTTCATGTATTTGCTTCTCTGATGAATATCACTTCATTCCATTGCATCAGTGCTTACTTTGCTTGTCAAATTGATAGTTTAAGCCTCATTGCTTTTACCTAATCAATTTGTATTTCATCTTTCAAAAGCTTGGGGCTGCTGAAAGTTTTCTTTTGGAGGAGCTTGGTTCCCAAAGCAAAACAAAATCAAAGTTACCTTATTTATTTATATACCTGTCAGCTTGACATTGATGTACCAGGCAAGTCCTCATATTATTTTTCAGCACTTTTGAAAACTCACAGAGATGGTTGCTTCAATTAAAAAGAGCCAATATGAGTGATCTGCAAACAAATCATGCAGAACCAACTTTATCTTCTTCAGATTGATTTAATCTATCAAGGGAATGACGTAGACAGTGTAACTGCATCTCAGAAAAGTCTTTGAGAAAGTCTCTCATGATATCACCCTTAGCAAAATAAAAAAAATGGTTGCTGCATGCTAGATGAAGGTACAGTTGGCTGAATGACTATTCCCAAATAATACTTGTTAATGGTTTCATTTCAGCATGATGGGACATATCAAGTTGGAGTCATTTTTAGCAACGATTTCAATGAGAGTGTGGAGGAAATATTTAACACATGTGCAGATTATATAAGCAAGACATGGAAAAATCTAGACAAGTTTCAGCAATGGACTGAAATTAACAGGGATAGAATTTAACAAGAAGAAATGTAATGTTCTACATCAGGCAAAAAAGAATATAAGTATAGGATAGAGTTAAAGGGTGGAGACAACCTCCCTGGCAGATGTATGCGTGAAAGGGACTTTGGAATTTTTGTTGCCCATATATTAAACAAGAGCTAGTATTGGTATGCATTAATTGTTCCACTTTACTCTGTCTTCAGGTCAGGCCCTACTTGTAATATTGTGTTCATTTCTAGATGCCACCATTCAAAAAGGAGAATTAGAGAAGTCATTCCCCAAGGTGTGGTGGGGAGTCTGGAAACAAAGTGGGTGAGAACCAGTTAAAGGATCTGGTGGATATATCTAACCTACAAAATGTGATAACAGTCTTCAGCTATGTAAAGGGCGGTCATATGCCCTTTTACATAGAAATGATTTTCTATGTAAAATCATTTCATTTAATAGAAATGATTTTCTATTGTCCTGGAGGGCATGACCAGAATCAGTGGGTTATAACTACAAGAAGGGTCAGATTAGAGATCTAAAGGAACTTCTTGGTTGTATGAATTGTCAGCCAGTGGAATTGACTTCTGGACAGAGTGGTAGTCAGTTGTTGTTGTTTTTTGCTGAAGATCTTCAAACAGAAACCGCATGGTCATTTGTTAGATATACTCTGGTAAATCCTATACTGATTGCAGAGTTTAAATAAAAGTAAGGTCATTTCCTATCTATGATTCTTTGATGAAATCTGCTCTGCTCCAAGAACTCTGGCCCTTGACATACAGTATTTCTCACCCAGCCTCTGTTATGATGACACTTCATTTTTATAAACTGCATTATAGACGCACTTGAAGAGAAATTTACATTTACCTTAAATGTAAAAATAATCATAGTATGCTGATTCTTTCAAATTGTATAAATTTATAGATTATGCACCCGGTTCTAAAACAGGAGATTAAAAAAGAACAACTTGCCAAAAGTCTCTGTATTTAATGTGTGTGTTTTCCATAAAAATATAGTGGTGCAATCAGTTCCACAAATTCTTTTACTTTATTTTATAGTGCTTATAATCCTTCCCAGTTACGAAGTACTCTGAATGGCATACAGCATCAACAAATAGAAACTCAAAGACATAGTAACAAATAAGGCAGTCAGAATAACCATAGAAACAAAAACAGCAAATATAAAAGCCCAACAAAAGCCAAGATAGATAGCCAGTGATAGCCACTGTTAGCTAGGACTGAAAGTGCTTTTAAATAAAACTATTTCCATGTGTTTCTGGAATTGCAACAAAGTGAGAGCTTGTATTTTCTTCTGGAAAGAGTGGGCTGTTGTACAAAAGGCCTGCCATTTCATTCATGCTCTGGGACCTTAAAGATTGGAGGGGATTTTCAGCAGATGTGCTCTCTCAATGATCAGACTAGACATGCCAATTCAATTCTGCCAAGGCATTGCCTGATGTATCCTGGTGCTGTTCTGTTTAGGGCATTAAAAATAATAGCCAGCACTTGGTCTTAGAAGCCTAGTGGCAAACTAATGCCACAGCTTTAATATTAGGTGTGATTCTTTATTTGACAGGGCTGTCTTGTCGACAATCTTGTCGCCCTATTTTGTATCAGCTGCAGCTTCTAGGTTGTCTCCAAAGACAAGTTGCAATGGTCCAGTTCGGTAGAATTGCTGAATTAGGCTGACGGAGGTTTGCTTGTCCTAACCAGTTTTGGTGACTTTCCAATATTTTAGTTGTAGTTTTTCTAATGGAAAGTAAACAGTAGTGGGATCAAAGGGGGAGATTTTATGATCAAGGTGAAAAAAGGATACGAGGAGGGAGAAAAGTTACTAAGCCATTTGATCATGGCTGATTCTGGAAAAAGATTGGAAAGCTGTGGATTTGCAATTGTGTAATTCTATCACTTCTAGGAAAGAAATTTGGAAAACCAGAGGAGACTAAAACTTTACTTTTTGAGTTACAAGTTCATATTCTGCAGTTGAGCATTTGACTTGTAAAGATTTTTATAAATTATTTTGGACATAAGAGTTTGAAAGTGGGATTCCTGCTTTAGAAATCTCCACTACAGTGAAAAAAAATCTTTAGTTTTTGTTTTGCCATCCTGAAATAGGACAGTGCCCACAATTATGTATATATAATTTTTAGTTATCAAGTCAGTGGAATAGCTCTTTTAATGTAAAAACGTAGCTGTTTCTCACCTATTAATTGGTTTCAGTCATAACATGAGTCATGAAAAACTAGCAGTATTCTATTCATGCTGTGAGCAGTATCTAGTTCAATAGAGGTGGACTTAAGAACAGAAGAAAGAGACTGGCTGCTGCTTGGAGGCATGTCAATCAAAACCTGTAGAACTTGCCAAAACATTTTATGTCATCATCATCCACTCTCACAGCTGATTGGCAGCAGGATATTCATTCACTGTTTAAGTATGCCTATTCTTAATTTGTTCTTACTGTGAAATGTAATTTTCTACTTCCCATTTGTCATGCTTGTTAGAGAAAAGGAAATCTACATCTATAAAGATCAGGATCATGTAGGGAATGGTTTTTCTTGGGACACTCTAGGGAAGTGAAAGTTGAACATGAATGAATAGAAAATTCATGAATCATCAATAATTAAGAAAACAAACAGATGGTTCCTAGGACAATTGAATCCAGAGTTCTCAGTCAAGGCACAAAGGCTTTCCTTATAACTTTTAGACATGTTTTCCAAAGAACTAGCTCTTTGGAGAAGTCTACGAAGCTGAGAAAACTGGAAAAATTGAACAGAAAGTTGGATATTGGGCAGGAAGGTGGATGGACTTGATTACAACAGCCATGAGTGGACTTGAAAGACCTGAAGGGCTGGATATGGGGTTGATCATCCTGGAGAAGGTCTATTATGTGACTGCTAAGAGTCAGAACTGACTTGAGCACATAATCTAAAGAAAATGAAGTTCGATTTTCAGTTTTGGGACACTGCTGAGTTAGTCATCTTAAAGTCCAGCTGTTTTTATAAGCTAGTTCAGGTAAGTATGAAGCAAATACCTATAAATAATTCTTTATATTTAATACATTTAATAATTGAAGGAACTTGGCCACACCCCTTGACATGGAAGAAAGCAAAGTTTTCATTTGGTAAATATTTTGTTTAATGACTGAGTTGCCTGTCAGAATTGTGATTGCTAAAAGAGGATTATCTGTACTATAAATAAATCCCCATATTTCCTTCCTTCCTCCTTCCTCCCTCCCTCCCTCCTTCCCTCCCTCCCTCCCTTCCTTCCTTCCTTCCTTCCTTCCTTCCTTTTCAATTTTCCCTCATTCTCAGGCCTGGTTCTTCCATTATCACCATTCACCGAAGCATAACATGTAACTATAACCCGCCTGTGGATTCCTATTTTTACACACACCAAGAACAACCTAAGTGACATAGATTAATAACTTCTGACATATAGTTTAGTTATTCATAATTAAATCTACATGTATGTCTTCCACAATTACACTCCTGAAGACCAGACCATTTCCATTCAATGTTATTATATCCTTGTTTTATTTTACCTTCACAATCACAAAATATATCTGGTGTTGTTGTTTTTCTTTCAATCATTCCATTTGTTAATTCATGATCTATACTGTTTACGTTTTGTATAGTTCAAGTTTTAGATGTAAAGTTTTAGATGTTATTCAGCCTCTGTCCTGATATCTATTAATCTTTAAATGAGAAGACATGAAATACTATCCATAAAGTAAAAAACTTAGATTTATTGAAAATCTGCTATACAGCCAATCCCAGTTACCTGAGATTATAATTTCTCTCAAATTTCCTTCCCTTTTATAGATATGAATAATTTGATCTAATTTCTCCAATAGTTTTTATACCAATATTTCTACCAATTATCTAGTTTTCTGTATCTTATGTCCTTACCAATATTTCTGAGATTATTATACATACCTGTACTTTGTAATCATGGTTTAAGGATGATTGGAATTTTAAGAAGTCAGTACTTGATTCAGCTGTATTAAGCAATCCTGCCTTTAACATTCTGCTTTGTTTTATTTTGTTTTGTTTTTTAAGTTAATAACAGTGGTGGTGAGGCTGCAGTTACAAAGGACACTGGATGAAGTGAAATTATTTGGATCCCATCCAATTGGGATTCACACCTGAGCATGGGATAGAAACTTCGTTGATCACTTTTCTGCATGCTCTGTGGTTGGAGGTGGTCTTGTTAAGTCTCTTCAGTTCTATCAACAGTAATATCCTTTTTTTTATCACCTGTGAGGATCGAGTTTCCTTTTTGGAGTGTTTTTGCTCCTTCTTAAGCAAGCAGTTCCATTCAGTGTTGATAGGATAGTAGACAATAGATCTTTGAGCATTTCATTGTGATGTGCCTGAGGGCTCCTCTTTAATACCTTTATGAAGCTGCTAGGAGAGATGCCATCACATTGGGCTGAAATATCATGAGTATGTTGATGATACCCAATTATATATCACCATCCCAAGCCAAACAGAAGATCTACTGGAAGTCTTTAATATAGGACCTACAAGCTGTGAAAGACTAGATAGTGGGAACTTCTACCTTATTCCAGAAAGTTGGAATTGTTAATGCAGGTGTCCTCAGGTATAAAGTTACATCTAAAACTCTTGCATTTCTCTTAAAGAGCAGGTTTGTTTTTATTTGTCCCAGGATTGATTACTTGATTTTTTTAATGGTCCATGGTACTCATCCTGTGTCAGTTCTGCAGCCATATAAATGTGTTTAATAAATATTAAATCATTTTCACTACAAAGGTGACATTTATTGTTTATTACATAATGACTGTCTACTTTCATACAGTTGGCAAAGCTGGTTCTTGAGTCGTTAAATTGGAGACTTCAGTTTCTTTCTTTAACATTTCTGATCTTAATCAGCTTCATGTGAAGCTTTTCTCAGCTTTTCTTTTTATGTCCTTCAAGTATTTACTATGCATTGGCTTTTCTAAGTTGACAAATTGGTTTCCTATTGTTCTTTTCAATATGTCACTTTAGTTGTTTTCAAAAGCTTCCTTTAATTTAATAAGGGTTCTTCACTTATAATAGATAAATTCTCTGGCATCTACTTCCCCTCTCTCTCTCTCTCTCTCTCTCTCTCTCTCTCTCTCTCTCTCTCTCTCTCTCTCTCTCTATATATATATATATATATATATATATATATATATATATATATATATATATAATGTCTTTTCCACTTTATTGACCACATAACCCTGTTTCATATTAGTTGGAACTTTAACTGATGCTTCTCCTGCAGGTTTGAACAGTCAATGAATATTTGATTTCAAAGTGCATATTCTATAGTTCCTGTATTTTATTCTATAGGAAGTACAGAACTACGTTCATGAGATTCTGCAAACCTGAAGGAAACATTTTTGTTGATTGAGGATTGATATCTTTTACTCTATTATTATCCAGTATATGAGAGCATAGCTCTCATATAATTCAGCAAATAGTTCATTTGTTCTGGAATTTACTTTGTGATGTGCAAATACCTAAGTTATTACTGTATTTTTTGGTCTATAAGACACACTCCCCCCCACACACAAGATGTCTGTGCATCTTATAGAGCAATTGTTGCCAAAGCCCCACCCCAAAACCCACCCGCCAGTCCTCATCCTTCAGCCTCTGCCTCCCAGCAATTTGTCTCCTTGCAGCAAACAGCCTGGTCAGCTTCAGCACAGCCTAATTTAACACAAGCAGCTGATTGGTGGTTGGACTGGCTTCCCAGAATACCACCAATCAGCTGTTCTAGGCTGCGGGGATTGCCCTTCTGTCGCTGCCCATCGCCACTGCCTATTTCCACCTCCACGTTCCCCATTTTCAGCCTCCATACACCCTGTTTTCGGCCCATTCCAGACAGCAGTGATAGGCAATGGCGATCACCACTGCCTGGAACGGGCCGAAAATGGAGCGCGCGAAGGCAGCGATAGGTGGCAGCAGTGATTGGTGGTGATGGTGATGGGCGTCAGCGATCCCTGCAGCCTAGAACAGCTGATCGGCGGTATTCTGGGAGGCCGATCCAACTGCCTATCGGCTGTTCGTGCTAACTCAGGCTGTGCTGAAGCTGACCAGGCTGTTTACTGCAAGGAGGCAAATTGCTGGGAACCAGAGGCAGATTTTTTTTTCTTGTTTTCTTCCCCAAAAGCTAGGTGTGTCTTATAGTCCAAAAAGTATGGTAATTATTGCTGTGTTGAATCCAGAGTAATGTAATGAAAGAGTCACAGAATATGTGGAAAAGGCTTGTGCTTTTATTAAAGGTTATTTTTGGATCCTAGACAGGGATTTGTAGCAATTTAGAAGGTTGTCATGTTGAAGCCTGTTCACAGAAAGTGATTTGATAAGAGGCAGGGTAAGTGGTGAGTGGGGTGAGAGTTATTCTTTCAGTATTTTAGCTATATCCATTTGAAATGTAGCTTCAACAGTTCTTGAACTAGTGATTTAGAATCAACAGCTTACATTAGATTTGAATCTGACATTCTTCTTGAATTGCAATAGTGGCAAATATCTGTAGCTCAGGTAGGATGAGGATGAAGGTTCTTCTCTGAGCTTGTGGGTTGGTTTCCGAACATGTTACCTAGCCTGGTAACAAAATGTTCAGAAACCAACCCACAACCTTGGAGAACAAACCTTCACCGTCACTCTTCTTGAATGTTCATTATTATTTGGGAATACATTGGAATAGATCAACCTATGTCTGATAAGACTCAAAATAGAACTCTGTAAGCTACCATTTATCAGAAAAATCTCCTGAAGACTTCCTGCATCAGCAAATGCAAAGTTGTATAATCAATATAAATCTCAGTTTCCTATATATACAGTAGGTGGAAGTTTCGTTAAAACTTAAATGATGAAATACAAAAGTAAAATTGTGAAGAATTTCTATAATGATTGTCCTATTTTTTGAAAGATTGATCATTTGTAAAATGTTACTGGATTCAGAATAGTTTCTATATTCAACATTAAACACATGTCCCCTCATATTTTAAAACTACAATGACTTTTTCCCTCCTTCCTTCCTGCCTGTTTGTTAGATCTTTTACGATACTATAGTTTAAGGCCCTTCAGAAAGAAAATATGGCATATCACATTAGACTCTCATCTAATGTGCATATTAGTTCTAAAGATATAAAAAGATTCAACCTGTTTTCTAATTCTGACAAATCAGATTTATAATTTGCTGCCGTGTACGACAGGAAAATTATAGACATTATATTATACAGGTTATAATTATACAGGCACTGAATGTGCTTCAAAGCTTGTGAGATATGTTCCCATAGTCATTTTCAGTTATGGATGTACAGCATTATGTAATCATCCAGGTTTATATCTGTAAAAGTAATTCCACATATAATATATTACACAATGTCTATCAAAATTGAATTAATCAGTGTGCATGCACCACGCATATACCCCATATACATTGGGCTTTTTTATCTAATCTTTCCCAGATTGACCGAACTGACAGAAACCTCCCATTACAGTATTTCTGTTTTATCAGAATTCAGCTTAAATTTTGCATATGAACACAGTGCCCCCACCCTCAGTCCTGCTCTGCTACTTCATCATGGCAGTAGGAGGTGTTCCTACTGAGCAAAAATCATCAGGAGCCAAGAGTATATATTCCTACCACCCAAGATATTACGGTCATCCCAGCTTTCCAGCTAAATGAAGCAGGCACCTATACTGGGCAGCAGGAATACAGAAAGATAGCAATAGCAATAGCAATAGCACTTAGCCTTATATACTGCTTTACAGCCCTCTTTAAGCGGTTTACAGTGTCAGCATATTGCCCCTAACAATCTGGGTCCTCATGCTAGAAATATGTTATCACTTTAGTGACAATGACAAAGAGATGAATTCATACTGTACAGGAAAAGGCAATGGTAAACCATTCCTAAATTTGTATCAAGAAAACCCTATGGATAAAAAATATAATATGATTGATGATATACTGTTAGATGATGGGAAGACAGGTCAGATCCTCAGGTTGTTTATTACTCAGGACATGAAAAAACAAGAACTACTATAGAACTACTTCTATAGTTAAGAAGCATATAGGAAGAAGAATACCTGGCTACAATGCTCTCAATGACTAAATAATATTGATTAGACTTTGTGGACAACCCTTTAATATGACAATCATTCAAGTTTATGCCCCAAACACCAGTGCAGAAGAAGAGGTTGATGACTTCTATGATCAAGTTCAATTCAAAATCAACAGCACGTGCAAGCAATATGGTATTGTTTGAATTGGTGAGTGGAATGTCATAATTCCAAATTAAGAATGTGAAAGAAGAAAATGTAGTTGGATTTTAAGAAAACAATATGGAGCAGAAGACCAGTTTATCAGTTTTTACCACTCTAGTGATTTCCTCACTAGAGGAAATATCTAAAATGAAGTCTCTCGATAGAATAAAATTTATTTATTTATTTTACTTGTATGCCATCCATCTCACCTAGAAGTGACTATATTATTGCTAAAAGGAGATGGAGCATAATTGTAGCATCAAACACACGGCAAGTTGCTGATTGTGGTACAGGCCACAAACTGCTGAGGTACAAGCTCCAAGTTAAGCTAAAGAAGAAAAAGAAAACCAGTTTCCACAATATGATCTTGAACATCATACCCACCATTTTTGAGGAGAACATCAGGAATTACTTCAAAGTCCTAAGCCTCAATGCTAGACAACCAGAGGATTCATTAAGATGACCAAGACATTAAAAATGAATGTGAAAATAGGCTACCAAAAATAGAGAAGAACGCAAACTAATGTCAGAACAAAGTGTGCAAATTGCAAAGAATTTATAGAAGAACTTTTCCTCCTCACTGTTCAGACACTCCTCAGTATGGGTATTGCTCACTCTCATTCGCAATGGCTGGGTGTCAATCAAACCCTCTGGAGCTGGATACGCCCCTACTTCCTGCTCCTTCCTCAGTCTTTTCACTCAGCCATTTGCAAAAGCATTCAGGGTGTCTGTTCTCTGTGATTTATTCATCTATATAACCTCTTTTTTTTTGCCTTTATTTTGATTTATTTCTATTTCCTTCGTTTCTCTGTGATCTGTACCTTCCTTGCATTAATTTAGACAGCTGGCAGGCGCGTAACGGCGGCTCGGGGCTCCGGCCGCCATTAGCGGCTTGACTTTACTAGAGATTACCAGGCTTCTCTTTTCCCGCCATTTGCCGCTTTTCACCTAAAAGAAGAGATCAGCATTGTGCACAGGTGTTGGGGCTAGAGTCCCTGCCGGCTGGCAAACTCTTTCCCTCAGTTTTCCTCATTGTCACCTGTTGAAGGCAGCTTCGGTCCAGCCGTAGGCACTTTGTTTCGCCAGGCCGGCGACCTGTGTGAAAACGCCATTGCGGGACGCCATCTTGGGAGCTGTTGGTCGCCCGCTGATTTGCGCTGCCGTTTTTACCCACCGCGACCTGGGCTTTGCTTTCCAGGGTCGCTGGTTTCTTGGCAGGAGTGGACGCGGTCCAAAAGTTTCCTGCCTTTACTACCCGCTTGGAGAGACGTGCCTGCAGCAGTTCAGGGAAGTACTTGCCTCGATTTATTGATTTATTGATTAATTGATTTATATATATATATATAAAAAAGGGGGGGGGCTGTGTATATATTCCTGATCAATTACCCTGGTTAATCAATTTGGTGGATAAAATTTTTTATTGATTTGATTGCGGGTCTTATATATATATATATATATATATATATATATATATATATATATATATATATATATATATATTAATAATAATATTAATATCTACAACAGACATTCTCTTTGTAGTTGAATTTCTGTGTGAACATTGGCCTTGTGAACGAACTGATATTATGAGCAATATGGAGGAAGTTGCCCTTTCCTCTGACTTGGATAATAGCCCTTCTCCTACCCCAGCACCTTCCCCAAAACAGGTCAAGGGGAAGAAGTCTAAACATTCCAAGGCTGCAAAATCCACCAGGTCTTCTAAGGCTGATAAAGATGCCCTGCGCAGGCACAATGCCCTAGAAAAAAGATTTGCCAGGGCCAAACAACAGATGACACCAGTGCAGGAAAGTGCAGACCAAGAGGTGTCTTGTAACCCAGAAATCCCCATTGATGAGGGTCCACTATCTGGTGATAGGTGTGGGGATGCCCCTTCCACCTCTCAGGGGACACCACTATGCCACACTAGCCAATCTGGTGTTAGGGCTAGGTCAAGGTCTTCTAGTGGGGCCAGTCACTTGTCTCAAGTTTCTCGACCTGCCCCTGAGGCTTCGTTCACTCCCACTGCAGCTGGTCTACATCCTGAAGCGGGCCCTGTCTTTGTTCAACCTATGGACTTTCAATCATTTTTCACTCAGGCAATGTCTCATATGTTTCAAATGGGGTTTCAGCAGGCCTCTGCTGCCTTTCCGGCTCCTGTTTGTGTTCCTGCCGCTTCATGTCATAATCAACCTACTTGTGGGCAGCATCACAGTTCTACTTCTTATGGCCTAGAGCCTGAACAGGCTCGGGAGGATGAGGTCCTGGAGGACTTTGAGATGTCTGATGACGAGGAGGAGGTCCAGGACAAACCTGCCTTTCCTGGTTTATTTAAGCCTTCCTTATTTCGTTCTCTCCTACGCAAAGCGAAAGCTGCCACCAATATGGACAACAACCCCAATCTGGCATCTGCTTCGGTGTCCCCAGGCCCTAACAGTAATTTATTCAATTTGCCTCAACCTGATGATGACTTTGTGCCGTGTCCTGACCTTTTTTGCCAGGTCATTCAAAAGCCATGGGATCACCCCGCTTCACTTTCTGGTCCAAACTCGTTTGACAAAAAGCTCTATGCTTCGGCTCCTGTGCTGGATGCCCTCCTGCAGTTGCCTACAATTGATGAACCGGTGGCCAGTCTCACATCCTCCTCCGTTCTGGTAGGTGAAGCAGGGGATGGCCTTAAATTCGAAGATAAGCGGGCAGAAATGGCATTTCGTAAGACGCACCAGGCTACGGCTTGGGCCATCCGTGCCTCTACCTCATCATCCTTCTTCAACCGTGCTTCGCTAGTGTGGTTGCATCAATTGAAGGACAGACTTCCACCTGAGGACGCATGTCTGCAACAAGATCTGGCTAAACTCATTGCAGCGGCTGAATATTCGGCGGACGCGTCTTTGGACGCCGTTAAATTTGCATCTCGTGCCTTGGCCTCAACAGTTTCTTCAAGGTGTCTGCTATGGCTACGCAACTGGAGAGCTGATGCTAAGTCTAAGTGGCGCCTGTCGGCGGCTCCATACAAAGGACCGGCTTTGTTTGGCTCTTCACTGGATCCCGTTTTGGTGGAGAACCGGGACAAAAAGAAGGTTCTGCCTACATCTTTTCGTCGTCAGGATAGATGCTACGTGCCTTATATCCGGCAGCCCTTTCGTCAGGAGCAAGGCGCCAGGGGCGCCTCTTACTACAGACCATCCCAATTCCAGTACCAGCCACCTTCTGACCGGGCGTCCTTTCGAGACCGAGGTCGTCGACAAGTCAACACCAGACGTCCCTTCAGGTCCTCGTCTTCTGCCCGCTATGCCAGAAGAGGCAAGTGACTCACCGGCCCTGTCTCCAATCGGTGGGAAACTCCAGGCCTTTTCCCATTGGTGGCCGGCTACAACTTTGGATGCCTGGATTGTCCAAACTGTCACCAAAGGTCTATGTTTGGAATTCACCACTCTCCCACGGGACTTTTATGTTCATTGCTCTTGGCCGGCCCAACCGGACAGGCGGCTCCTACTCTCGCACGAGATTCAACATCTGCTGCGCATAAATGCAATAGAGCAGGTTCCGCCCGACCAGCTCAAGACCGGCTTTTATTCAACGCTGTTCCTATTTCCGAAGAACTCGGGCAGTTGGAGAGGTATTTTGAATCTACGACGTCTCAACCAACACATCTTATACCGTCGGTTCAAAATGCATTCTCTCAAGTCATTGCTAGGTTGCATCCGGCGGGGAGATCTCATGCAATCGGTAGATCTCAAATAGGCGTACCTTCATGTGCCTATTCACCTCTCCCACAGGCGGTACCTCCGGTTTGCCTTTGGAAACCATCACTTCCAGTATCGGGCCATGCCCTTTGGCCTTTCGTCCGCCCCAAGGACGTTTACAAAACTACTGGCGGCGGTAGCAGCTTCTCTCAGGGAGGTCCCGATTCGATTAGCATGCTACCTCGATGACATCTTGATCCTGTCAACGTCACCCGAGCGGGCGGTTCAGGACCGACAGCTGGTGGTCCAGACTCTCCAGGAACACGGATTCTCCTTGAATCTCACCAAAAGTCATCTGGTTCCTACAACTCGTCTTCTGCATCTCGGGGCAACAATCGATTCGACGCAGTGTGTGGTCTTCCTGTCTCCCGAGAGACAGGCCAGCATTCATCAGTTGGTGACTCACATCTTGCTAACCCGGACGGTCCCTCTGTTGGTTCTTTCCAAGCTTCTGGGAAAACTAATATCTTGCATAGACATTGTGCCCTGGGCTCGCCTGCATCTTCGTCGTCTACAATGGTTCCTGCTTCCGTTCCAGAAGCAAGGTCGAGCGGAGTCTCTCTTCAAAGTGTCGGTACCGGCCCCGGTCCGGCTTTCCCTTCGATGGTGGTTGTCCCCTGCTCTCAGCAGAGGCTCTCCCTTTCTGGGCCCGACAAGATTGGTTCTAACCACAGACGCGAGCCTGCACGGATGGGGGGCCCATCTCAATGCCCAGCTAGCCCAAGGGGTCTGGACATCGGCCGAGAAAAAGCACAACATAAATTGGCTGGAACTCAGAGCGGTCAGGTTCGCTCTCCTTCAGTTCCAACATCTTGTGTATCAGCAGGACCTTTTGATCCTGACAGACAATGTGGCCACCAAGGCCCATATCAACAAGCAGGGGGGAACCCGCTCTTGGACTCTAATGCAGGAATCGGAGAGACTTCTGTCGTGGGCAGAGATCCATCTATCATCAATAAAAGCCGAATACATTTCCGGGAATGTGAATCGAGAGGCAGATTGGCTCAGCAGAGGCCAGAAAGACCATGCAGAATGGAAGCTGGATCCAGGCCTGTTTCGAGACCTGTCGAGGAGGTTCGGCCTGCCCATAGTGGACCTGTTTGCGACAGCCGCCAACTCTCAACTGCCGAGATTTTATTCCCGTTACCCGTCTCCAGCCGCAGAAGGGCTGGACGCTCTGCGGAGTCCATGGCCTCAAGGGCTCCTTTATGCCTTTCCCCCTCTGCCGATTATTCCCAAAGTAATTCGGAAGGCGATTCAGGAGCGGGTGCATCTTCTGTTGGTAGCACCATATTGGCCCCGCCGAGAGTGGTTCGCGGACCTCAAGAATCTCTCCGTCGAACCACCGTGGAAGTTTCCACCCGACAAAGTGGTCTTGACCCAAGGGGCAGTACGTCACCCGGAACTAGAGTGGCTGCGATTGGCCGTGTGGCATTTGAGCGCATAAAGCTGCTCAATGATCATTTATCTGAGGATGTCATCTCCATCATTCAGGCGGCTAGAAGACCATCAACGACTCGCATCTATAATGCCTCATGGACTGCCTTTACCAGATGGTGCGGTACCCATCACGTTGATCCCACAACAGCAGGAGTTCCAGATATTTTGCTGTTCCTTCATGCAGGATTCTCTAGAGGACTAGCTCCAGCGATCCTTCGCCGTCAGGTGGCAGCCCTGGCCACTGTCTTGTCTGGAGATAATCGAACTCCTCTGTCTCAGGACCCGCGGATCCGTTCATTTTTTCAAGGGGTTACCAACTTGCGGCCCCCGCCAGTTCACCGCTACCCTACTTGGGACCTTATATTGGTATTACAGGCTTTGACTGCACCTCCGTTTGAACCACTTGCTGCGATCAGCCTGCGATATCTGTCCTTGAAGATGGCCTTTTTGCTAGCAATTACTTCCGCTCGCAGAGTGTCCGAGATAGCCGCTTTCTCGATGAGGAGTGATCTCTGTATTTTCTACCCTGACCGGGTGGTCTTGCAACTTGACCCTTCGTTTGTCCCTAAAGTGAACACTCGCTTTCACCGTGCTCAAGAAGTCATCTTGCCTAATTTTTGCCCGAACCCTCGTCATCCAGCTGAAAGACGATGGCATACTTTAGATGTACGACGGGCTTTGAGAAGATATCTTAAGAGAACTGCCTCGTTCCGCAGAACTGAGGCGTTGTTAGTCTCCTTTCTCCCCTCTTCGTTAGGTCAGAAAATATCCTCGGCAACAGTGGGCAGGTGGCTCAAAGCATGTATCTCTAGGGCATATGAGTTGCGGGAGGTTCCTGTCCCGGGGGGTATCTTGCCCCACTCTACCCGTAGTGCCGCGACTTCGGTGGCATGGGCTACCCAGGCATCGGTAGATGATATTTGCCGGGCGGCAACCTGGTCCTCCCTTTCTTCCTTTGTGACCCACTATCGTTTAGACAGATTTGCCTCGGCAGATGCTGCCTTTGGCAGGAGGGTTTTGCAGTCTGTAATCTCTCCCCAAGGCCAGTCTTCAGTTTAAGCCCGCCCCTTTTCTTCTTGAACTTGGGTATGTCCCATACTGAGGAGTGTCTGAACAGCGAGGAGGAAAATGGTCGTTGCTTACCTGAACGACCCTTTTGTCCTCGCTGTGAAGACACTCCGTCCCTCCCTTATAGTTGCCAGGTCTGGCCTTGGTGGAGGTTTTCTTCTTATTTCCCTCTGTAGCTGTTCTGTTCCTGTCCTGTTCCTGTCGTTTACTCTGGAGATCTTCTAAACTTCGTCCTGATGTCTTTGGACCAATCTGTCTTCGTGAAAAGACTGAGGAAGGAGCAGGAAGTAGGGGCGTATCCAGCTCCAGAGGGTTTGATTGACACCCAGCCATTGCGAATGAGAGTGAGCAATACCCATACTGAGGAGTGTCTTCACAGCGAGGACAAAAGGGTCATTCAGGTAAGCAACGACCATTATATACCACTTCATAGTGCTTTTACAGCCCTCTCTAAGCGGTTTACAGAGTCAGCATATTGCCCCCAACAATCTGGATCCTCATTTTACCCACCTCGGAAGGATGGAAGGCTGAGTCAACCTTGAGCCGGTGAGATTCGATCTGCTGAACTGCAGCTAGCAGTCAGCTGAAGTAGCCTGCAGTACTGCACTCTAACCACTGTGCCACCTCTTGGCCAAAGCCAAGAAAGACAAAATTCTCAGAAAGCAATGTAACCAAGTTTCAGAGAGCTGTTAAAAGTGATGTATAAGGACAGTTAGAATCACATTGAGGATGGAAGCAATCATGGAAAAACAAGGAAAGTATTTCAAAAGATCTCTGAACTCAGAAGGAAGTTCCAACCTTGAACTAGACTATTAAATGATGCCAACAGATGGAGAGTAACCAACTCAAAGAAAGATGCAAGGCGTATACTGCAACAATATGTAGTAGAGATGTCAATATCTAGATACCTTAGAACATATTCCTTACTTATAAGAACCTTTAGTAGTAGAAAATAAATATATCATCACTCCATTGCCAATTTAGAAAACTATAGGAACTGATGGACTACCCACTTATGTATGGCAAGCAAGAGAAGAAAAATCAGTCAAGATTCCAATCAATTTATACCAGCAATTTTGGAGAATGGCATAGTAGCCAACTGATTGGAAGTCTACATTGCAACATCAAAAAAAGGGGTCTGCACAGAATGTGCAAACTAACATGGAATATCCTTGCGCAGACTGGCTCTACATTGGCAAAAAAGTGCAAAAAGGCTATATACTCTCCCTTTATTTATTCAATTTATACACAGAATATATATTAAGGGAAGTTAGATTAAAAAAAGATGAATATGGTTTTGAAATTGGGGGAAGAATTGTCAATAATTTACACTGCACTTATAACACTACTTGAAAGCTGAAAATGTAAAGGATCTGCAAGCCATAGTACTAAAACACAGCACAGTGAAAAAATGGAACTAAAATTAAATATAAAGAAATCCGGGTTTTTTTCATTCTAAAATGTGGATTCTGAGCTAAAATTATCTTGCTGCTTTATTCCCCCTGAGTATTGGTTCAGGTTCCTAGTAATAAAAATGTCACTTCTGTAGAGTTTTGCAATTTATAATATTTCTTGCAGCCAATATTAAATATATATTTAATATTAAATATATATAATATTATTAAATATTAAACTACCATAATTTGTCAAAATCCTTTTTTAAAAGCAATGGATTCCAAATAAATGGAAGCTAAAAGAAAGTATAGTTAAATGGAGAAACTATGACAGTAGGAAAATTTTAGTAGACAACTTAGTAACCTTTAATTTTTGTACAAATGTTTTGCTACTTATGGCAATAGCTAAAGAAATAACAATAAAAGCTGTAAATTATGAATTCCAGGGAATTCCAAGGAACTCTAAAGGTGGGGCTGTCTAATTGAATGATTTTAAATTGGGTTTTAAAATTCGGCCAAAACTATTTAATGATTTTAATTATTTTTAACTATGATATTGTATATTTATGTTTTAATTTTGGCTGTACACAGCCCCGAATCCTTCGGGAGGAGGGAGGTATATAAATAAAATTATTATTATTATTATTATTATTATTATTATTATTATTATTATTATTATTATTAAATCTTTAGTGAGATTCACAGCCTTTGAGGCTGGTTAATAGCTCAGCAGCTCGAGTCCTAACCAAGGGCCTAGGAACTGTTAAGGTATCGTCGGAGGATGTAAGCTGTTCCGAGTAAGGTGGTTTTTTGTAGAATCAAAATGTTCAAGTCCGGCAAATTTAGAATTTCTAAATAGCAGGGTAGCCCTTTGGGTATTGCTCCAAGGGCTCCAATTACAATTGGGACAACACATGTTTTCTTTTTCCACAGTCGCTCAACTTCAATTTGCAAGTTTGTGATTTTTTCTTGCTGCTTATCTTCAATCCGTGCATCACCAGATATTGCAATGTCAATGAACCATACTTTTTTCTTTTCAACTATTGTTATGTCAGGTGTGTTGTGGACCAAGTGCCTTTCAGTCTGAATCCTAAAGTCCCACAAGATCTTGAGTTTCTCATTCTCTAAAACTTTCTCAACCTGATGTTCCCAGTGGTTTTTGCTGTACTCAAATCCAAACTTCTGGCACAATTTCCAGTGAATGATTTTAGCAACACGGTCATGGCGTTGTAGGTAGTCAGTTTGTGAAATTTTGCTGCACCCACTGATCAGGTGGTCGACTGTCTCATCTTTCTCATTGCAGAGACAGCATTTGCTGCTGGTGGTAACATGTTGAATTTTTGCCTTCATGCAGTTTGTGGCTAGGGCTTGTTCTTGAGCTGCCAAAATAAAGCTTTCTGTTTCTTTTTTCAGTACTCCTGATCTTAACCAGTTCCAAGTTAGTTTCTGGTCAGCTTTGCCTTCAATACTTTTCAAGTATTGGCCATGCAGAGTTTTGTGTTTCCAATTTTCAGCTCACTGCTCAATTACTTCTTTCTTATATTCTGCTTTTGTTTTAGTTGTCTTTAAAAGGCCTCCTTTATTTACTTCCTTAATCATTGGTTCTTCACTTTTCTGGATGTAATCATTCAAGCTGCATTTTTCTTCTTCCACAGTCTGCTTTACTTGTAGGAGTCCTCGACCACCCTCTGCTTTTGGTAAATATAATCAGTCAACATCACTTTTAGGGTGCAAGGCATGATTCATTGTCATAAGCTTCCTTGTTTTTCTGTCCAAATTGTCTAACTCCATCTGGGTCCAGTCAATTATTCCTACAGAGTATCTAATCACAGGTGTAGCCCAGGTATTTATGGCTTTTATGATGTTTCCTCCACTCAGTTTGGACATTAATATCTTACGAATTCGCCAAATGTACTTGGCTGAAGTTAATTCCTTGACTTTATTATGCATTAAGTCAGAGGCTTCTAAAATCCCCAATACTTGTAGCCTTCTTCTGATTTTACTGCCTTTATCATTTCTTCATTCTCTAGTTTTATTCCATCCTCTTCTATGATCTTGCCTGCTTTGGTTGCTATTGTTGCACATTTGTCAATTCCAAACTGCATACCAATGTCTTGGCTGAATTCTTTTGTGTTTTCAATTAATAAATTCAGTTCAGCTTTTGTTTTACAAAAATAGCTTCAAATCATCCATGTACATCAAGTGCGAGATTTTCAATCCTTTCTTTGCGAGTTCATATCCACAGTTCATCTTCTTCAAAATGATTGTCAGTGGTAGCATTGAGAGTATAAAAAGTAGGGGTGAAAGGGAATCGCCCTGGAAAATGCCTTGTTTAATTTCAACTTCACCCAGTTCTTCTTCATTAGCCATAAGTTTCGTTTTCCAGAGGTTCATTGAAGATTCCATGAACTTTTGTATGTTGCTGCTGATGCCTAAGATTTCCAGGCATTTCTTGATCCAGCTATGGGGAACTGAATCAAACGCTTTCTTATAATCTATCCAAGCCATGAACAGGTTGGTTCTTTGAGTTCTTTAGGATTAGTTTGTCGATCAGCAATTGATCCTGTGTTCCTCTTGAGTTTTTGCAGCATCCTTTCTGTTCTACAGGAAGCAAGTTATTTCTTTCCAGGTATCCATAGATTTGGTTTGCAATGATACCAGTAAGAAGCTTGTATGTTGTTGGCAAACAGGTGATTGGCCTATAGTTTCCAGGGTCCTTTCCTTTTTCTTTATCTTTTTGGATCAAAAATGTCCTTCCAGTTGTCATCCATTCATCATTTTCAGGTGTTCTAGGAACTGGTTCATCTGGGTTGCCAATCTTTTGTGCAGACTTGTAAGTGCCTTTAACCAGAAGCCATGCAGCTCATCTGGTCCAGGTGCACTCCAGTTCTTCACTTTTCTTGACTGTCTTTGCATCATTGCTTTTGTTATTTTCACGTCTTCCATTTTATGCACTTTAATAGAGTCCTCAACCTGTTTGATCCATTTTGCATTTCTGTTGTGCTTCTTGTTGTTTTCCCACAAATCCTTCCAGAATTTCAGAGCTTTCTCTTTATCAGGCTTTTCATTTGTTGTTTCTCTGTTTCCATTTTCTAAACTCTTATAAAACTAGTGCTGATTTGCTCTGAACTGTGAGTTTTCCTTGAACTGAGTTACTCGGTTTTCATACCTTTTACTCTTATAAAACTGGTGCTGATTTGCTCTGAACTGTGAGTTTTCCTTGAACTGAGTTACTCGGTTTTCATACCTTTTAATCTTTTCAGCGATGGCAACAACCCTCTGCTTCAGTTCTTCTATTATTATTATTATTATTATTATTATTATTATTATTATTATTTCTGAAATATAAAGTATGACAATTTATTTGCTGTGGGTTATTTTCAGTAAAAAAAATTATATGCACTAAATAAAAGCACATTTTATATGTGCTGAATAGACTCTTAATAACTTGGGTAAAGCTAAAAATGTATTGTTCTATTTTTCTTTTCAAACTACTGTTTCAAAGCTTTGGGGTTTATAAAAATATATTATGCATTTGAAATACTTTTAAAACAGAGATTAATACCAACTAATATGGCTTTGTAATTGTAAATAGGTACCCAATGGATAATGCTAAACCGTAGTGAAAGCATTGACAGACCTAATGTTTAATTTATGAAGAAATTTCTGTACATCAAAAAATAAATTATGAGTTTGTCATAGGGACACTTATATGCTGAAATTAAACAACAAAAACCCAGAGAGCAAGCAACTAGATATATATAACTTAGAATTGAACTCATAACTTAGAATTAAACCCAGTGAATATTATGTTTGATAAATAGTTTTATTGATTGATTGATGAATTGTACTCTAATGTAATAGATGGGGCAGTAATTATGTGGAATACATAGTATGTCTATAATTAGCAGGCTCAAGCTTCAACACATTGTGCTGCTTATTTCGTAAAGAATGGATATCATTCTGTTCCTGTACAAAACTTTGGGGCAGAAAAGTCACTCCATAGCTTAAGTCTTCTATATGTGGGGAAATAATCTCCAGCCCTGTATTCTATCCATTGACATCTCCCTCCCATACATCATTTGAATATTTTTGAATGATAATTTTTTCATCTTGATGGAAAACCACAGGTTGATTTTGGCTTAGTACAATATGTGAATCCAGACATTGTGGTTTATATATAAGATCTAGGGACTGTGCCTGATTCAGTAAATTATGAAAAGAAATCACAGATTAGATTAATATGTGAACTGAGCCTATAGAACTTTTCCTTCTACATACTTGCTGAAAGTATGTAGATGGGGGATGTAGTGGAGGATGATATTAGACAGCCAGTTTGGTTTAGTGATTAAGGCACCAGGCTAGAAAGCAAGAGATTGCGAAGTCCTGCCTTAGCCGTGAAAGCTAGCCTGGGGATCTTGAGCCAGTCACTCTCTCTCAGCCCAATTTACTCACAAGGTGGTTGTTTCGGAAAAACAGGAAGAGGAAGGTGTGCTGAATATGTTTGTCGCCTTCGGTTATTTGTAAAAATAATAAATTTGGAGAATAAATCAATAAATATTAATAAATCCATGTTGGATTAAACATGATATAAATATATAAAAAATTGCTAAGGACCAGCTGATTCCCAAACAAAAGAAGTTTACAGTGTTTTAATACTTGTTTCTATGTAGTTGGGCTTTATCTTTTAAACCCCTAGAGTTCGATCCTACATAATGCAAATAGACTATAGATGGTCTTCAGCTTACAACTATTTGTTCAGCAATCGTTCAGAGTTACAGTGGCACTGAAAAAAGTGACTTATTGGTGACATATACAGCTTTGGAATTTTATAACATTTATGCCCCATTTTTAAATATAAGAAAAAATGGATAAATGAACTTTTATTTAAAATTTGTGCAGCAAAAAAATTAGTACCCTTTAGTTTAACCATAACAATTATTGTTCCTATTTCTGTTTGAGATCCTGTGAAAACCAGAATCATATGATCATTAATTATACTTCAGCATTATTTTTAATAGCTTTATTAATGGCCTCTCTACTTGAAAAGGCTTTTAAATTGTATTTTGTAATAGGACAGCAGGAGAGGACAAAGTTGGCTCTCTTTTAGGAAATTATTGCTGCTCATTTTTTCTGGCATCCTTGTAAAAACATTGACAGTATTTAAGAGAGATTTATTGTTTCCCTGGATGCAAGGACTAATTGAAATTATTTCCCCTTTTCCTCTAATGTGTATCCAGCTAAGTGAAAGTTAATAAAAATACCAAAGCTTAAAGGTGATTATTATCTGACAAAGGATGCTAAAATCTCTCTACCAAAGGTAGAAGATTGTTTTGCCTTTGTTTGTGGACCCACTAATTAAAATAACTTTCATCTGGAACAAAACACCAAATTATATGGACAAAGAAGACTATTTTTTTACTAGAACTTTAACACTGTAATTATTTTAAAATTAAAACAGCAAGGCTTGTGGAAACTAAACCCAGATGGATTGGAATGAAGGGGAATGTTCTTTAGTGAAAAATCAGCCTGTTGTATATATGTGGAATCAAGTGTTAACAATATTTCGTCTTTTGAGAAGGTTTGCAGATGATCTTTGTCTGGAACAGATGTTTTCCTACTCGCTGTTCAGACACTCCTCAGACTGGGTTATGATCACTCCCATTTGCACTGCTGAGTGTCAATCAAATCCCTCTGGAGCCGGATCCTCCTCACTTCCTGCTCCTTCCTCAGACTTTTTCACTCAGCCATTGCAAGTGCATTGAGTGTCTGTTACTCCTTTTAAAATTATTAGTATTTCTAATTTTGTCCTTTGTAATTTGGCTCAATTTTAAATTCTTTTTGCTGTGGAAGCGCTGCGCTTTATCTGCCTTCACCTGGGTGAAGATCCAAGCGCATTTCGACAGTTCGGGGCTCCGGCCGCCGTTTACGGTCTGACTTGGCTGGCGGCTAATTTCTTGCTTTTTTGGCCGCCATTTGCCTTCAGTCATTGCGCGAGGCTTCTGATCGTGTTAGCGGCCATAGAACTTAGCGGCTTGAGTCCCTGCCGGCTGGCATACTCATCAGCCGTTTTGGAACATTTGTGACCGCCCCCTGCGTTGCAGCTTCAGTCCGGCCGTAGGCGCTTTGTTTCGCCTGGCTTAGGACTCGTTGGAGCTCTCCTAGCGTACCGCCATTTTGGAGACCAGACATCGCCGCTTCTTTGAGCTGCTCCGGGGGCACAGCGACCTGGGCTTTGGTTTCCAGGGTCGCTAGGTGGCTTGCAGGTTGGGACGCTGTCCTGCTCATACCTGCGCTTTTCAACTATCTGCAGAGGTGTGCCTGAGGATATCAAGGGAAGTACATATTCTTTAAATTTGATTATATTTATATATAAAAAAAAAGAATTTGATTGTTTGGCTGTTGCCTCGTTATATCTGAAGCCCCCTTTCTGTGTAAAAAGTTGTTTGAATCACCTTATTTTTAAAGAATATATATATATATATATATATCAATCTTAATTAATTCATTATATTTAGAAATTGATAACTGTATATTTACAATTTATTGCTAATAATTGTTGGGGCTACTGACAGTGATTTCATGGAGGACAGGGAGGCAGTCGCTCTTTCTTCAGACTTGGACAACAGTCCTTCTCCCTCCCCAGTACCTTCCCCTAAACAGCTCAGGGGGAAAAAATCTAAAAACCCTAAACAGGGGAAGTCCTCCAAATCTGCCACTGTAGACAAGGATGCCCAACGTAGGCACAAGGCGCTAGAAAAGCGGTTTGCCAAGGCCAGGCAACAGGTTCAAGAACCTTGTCAGGGGCCTATGGAGGAAGATTTAGGCCTGGAGGTGGCTCCTGACCCCTCGGCCTCCCATACCATTGATACTTTGGCTAGTGGGCTAAGGGAGGATTGCCCATCTATTTCTCAGGGGTTTCCACTGTCTGCTACTAATCAGCCCTGTGTTAGTGCCATGTCACGCTCATCCAGTTTTGCTAGCCACCTTTCTCAGGCTTCTAGGTCTGCTCCTGAAGCTACATTTACACCCACTGCAGCTGGTCTCCGCCCTGAGGCGGGTCCTGTGTTTGCTCAGCCTGTGGATTTTCAGTCCTTTTTTTCTCAGGCTATGTCCCATATGTTCCAAATGGGGTTACAGCAATCCACTGGTGCCTTCCCTGGCCCAGTTTGTCCTCCTGCGCCTGCCTTTCATCTGCATCCTCCTAGTGTACATCAACAACAACGCCAATCTGTTTCCTGTGGTCCTGTGTCGGAATCAGCCCGGGAGGACGATTTCCCAGATGACTTTGAGATGTCGGAGGATGAAGAGGAGATTCAAGACAAGCCGGCTTTCCCAGGCCTGTTTAAGCCCTCTTTGTTTCGCTCTTTGCTTCGGAAAGCAAAAGCGGCCACTAACATGGATTCCACCCCTCTTCAGGGTTCTACTTCCTCTGTTCCAGCAGGCCCTAACAGTCATTTGTTTAATCTGCCTCAACCTGATGAGGACTTTGTTCCGTGCCCTGACCTTGTCTGCCAGGTCATCCAGAAACCTTGGGACCGCCCCGCTTCTTTATCTGGTCCGAATTGTTTGATCGAAAGCTTTATGCCTCGGCTCCTGCGCTGGATGCACTTCTGCAGTTACCTACGGTTGATGATCCGGTGGCTAGCCTTACATCTTCTTCCATCCTGGTAGGTGAACCGGGGGATGGCCTCAAGTTTGAGGACAAACGGGCCGAGATGGGCTTCCGTAAGACGCACCAAGCTGCGGCTTGGGCCATTCGGCAGCGACCTCGTCATCCTTCTTTAACCGTGCTTCGCTGGTGTGGTTGCGTCAATTGAAGGAACGGCTTCCTCCTGAAGACGCGCGATTGCAACAGGATCTAGCCAAACTTGTTGCAGCTGCTGAATATTCGGCCGACGCATCTTTGGACGCGGCTAAGTTCGCTTCACGTGCTCTGGCGTCGACGGTGTCCTCAAGACGTCTCTTATGGCTCCGTAACTGGAGAGCCGACGCCAAGTCCAAGTGGCGCCTGACTGCTGCTCCTTTCAGGGGCCCTGCCTTGTTCGGATCATCCCTAGATTCCGTACTGGTGGAGAACAGGGACAAGAAGAAGGTGTTGCCTACTTCCTTTCGCCGCCAGGACAGACGCTACGTACCGTATAGCCGATAGCCCTTTCGGCAGGACCAAGGCGCCGGTGGTGCCTCTTATTACCGGCCTTCGCAATTCCAGTACCAGCCATCTTCAGACAGGGCGTCCTTTCGTGAACGTGGTCGCCGACAGTCCAACTTTAGACGACCCTTCAAGCAGTCTGCTGGCCGCTTCGCCAGGCGTGGAAAGTGACTCACCGTTCCCGGTCCCGATCGGTGGCAAGCTCCAGGCTTTCTCTCACCTGTGAACAGCTACCACCTCGCATGCCTGGATTGTCCAAACTGTCACCGAGGGATTACGTTTGGAATTCACCACAATGCCACAGGACTTTTATGTTCACTGCCCTTGGCCGATTCAGCCGGAGAAGCGATCTCTTCTGTTGCTCGAAATTTACCATTTGTTGCAGATTCAGGCCATAGAACAAGTTGCATCGCACTAACTCAAAACCGGCTTTTATTCAACGCTGTTCCTGGTCCCGAAGAGCTCGGGCGATTGGAGAGGCATTTTGAACCTACGACGTCTCAATCAACACATCGTATACCATCGGTTCAAAATGCATTCCCTCAAGTCTCTGCTCGGCTGCATCCGACGGGGGGATCTGATGCAATCTGTAGATCTAAAGGAAGCGTATCTGCACGTGCCCATTCATCACTCGCACAGAAAGTACCTCCGGTTTGCGTTTGGAGACCACCACTTCCAATATCGGGCTATGCCGTTTGGCCTTTCGTCCGCTCCGAGGACCTTTACAAAGTTGCTAGCGGCTGTAGCGGTGTCGCTCAGAGAGGTTCCTGTTCGTCTGGCATGTTACCTCGACGACATTTTGATCCTGTCGTCTTCTCCAGAGCAGGCGACCCACGACCGGAAGTTAGTACTTCAGACCCTTCAAGACCACGGGTTCACTTTGAATCTTGCCAAAAGCCATCTGATTCCCACGTCTCGTATTCTGCATCTCGGAGCAATGATAGATTCGAGCCTGTGTGTGGTTTTCCTATCTCCAGACAGACAAGTCAGCATACGGAAACTGGTGTCTCAAGTCTTGCTACACAAAACTGTGACGTTACTGACTGTCTCCCAGCTTCTGGGAAAATTAATATCATGCATAGACATTGTCCCGTGGGCGCGTTTCCATCTTCGTCGCCTTCAATGGTTCCTGCTCCCTTACCAGAGACAAGGGCGAGCAGAGTCTCTTCTCAAGGTAACAGTTCCAGCTCCTGTGCGCCTTTCCCTGAGGTGGTGGTTGTCTCCGGCTCTCGACAAGGGCTCCCCCTTCCTGGAACCAGCTCGGATGGTATTGACCACGGATGCAAGTCTGCGAGGCTGGGGGGCGCACCTCAACCGTCAGTTAGCCCAAGGCGTGTGGTCGTCGAAGGAACTGCTACACAACATAAATTGGCTCGAGCTCAGAGTGGTCCGTCTCGCTCTGATGCACTTCAAACACCTTGTATATCGCCAGGACCTTCTGATTCTGACGGACAATGTGGCCACCAAGGCCCATATCAACAGACAAAGCGGGACCCGCTCCTGGACTCTAATGCAGGAGGCGGAGCGTCTTCTGTCGTGGGCGGAACTCCACCTCTCGTCGATAAAGGCCGAACACATTTCGGGGACTTTGAATCGAGAAGCAGATTGGCTCAGCAGAGACCAAATAGATCACGCCGAGTGGAGGTTGGACCCCGGCCTGTTCCAGGACCTATCCAGGAGGTTCGGTCTGCCCATTGTGGACCTGTTCACGACGGCTCAGAACACTCAACTGCCGAGATTTTTTTCCCGCTACCCGTCTCCAACAGCGGAGGGTCTAGATGCGCTTCGGAGTCAGTGGCCCCGGGGACTTCTTTATGCCTTTCCTCCCCTTCCTGTCATCTCCAAAGTCATTCGGAAGGCTATTCAAGAGCGGGCGAATCTTCTGCTGGTAGCGCCGTATTGGCCTCGTCGAGAGTGGTTCGCAGACCTCAAGAACTTATCTGTCGAACCACCATGGAGGATTCCACCCGACAAGATTGTGCTAACTCAAGGGGCCATCCGTCATCCAGAACCAGAATGGCTCCGATTAGCCGTGTGGCATTTGAGCGCATAAAGCTCTTCAAGGACAACTTGTCTGATGACCTCATTTCTATTATTCAGGCAGCTCGAAGACCATCAACAATTCGAATTTATGACGCTTCGTGGGCTGCCTTCACTAGATGGTGCGGAGATCATCACGTTGATCCCACAACGGCATCTGTCCCGGACATTCTGCGTTTCCTGCATGCGGGGTTCTCCAAAGGCTTGGCTCCTGCGACCTTACGTCGACAAGTGGCGGCTCTGGCCACTGTCCTGTCAGGGGAGGCTCGAGTTCCTTTGTCGCAAGACCCCAGGATTCGTTCTTTTCTCCAAGGGGTCTCCAACTTGCGGCCGCCGCCGATTCACCGCTACCCCACTTGGGACCTTACCTTGGTGTTACAGGCCTTGACGGATCCTCCGTTCGAACCCATTGCTTCGTCCAGCCTACGCTACCTGTCTTTAAAGATGGCCTTTTTGTTGGCAATTACTTCGGCTCGTAGAGTATCCGAAATTGCAGCCTTGTCCATGAGAAGTGACCTCTGTGTCTTCTACCCTGACCGGGTTGTTCTACGCCTAGACCCAGCTTTTGTGCCTAAAGTGAACACTCGTTTTCATCGAGCCCAAGAACTCGTCTGGCCTAACTTCTGCCCGAACCCACGTCATCCTGCTGAAAAGCGATGGCATACTTTAGATGTGCGACGGGCATTGAGAAGATATCTTAAAAGGACTGCCTCCTTTCGCAAGACTGAGGCTCTGTTGGTGTCCTTCCTTCCCTCCTCCCTGGGTCAGAAGGTTTCTTCGACTACAGTAGGCAGGTGGCTCAAAGCATGTATATCTAAGGCATATGAAGTAAGGGAGGCCCCTGTCCCGGGTGGTATTCTGCCCCATTCTACCCGTAGCGCCGCAACATCAGCGGCGTGGGCCACCCAGGCTTCAGTAGATGATATCTGCCGGGCGGCACATGGTCTTCCCTCTCTTCCTTTGTAAGTCACTATAGACTGGATAAGTTTGCCTCTGCAGATGCTGCCTTTGGCAGAAGGGTATTACAAGCTGTAATCTCTCCACAAGGCCAGTCTCAGGCTTAGTTCCCTCCCCTTTCTCCTTAACTTGGGTGTGTCCCAGTCTGAGGAGTGTCTGAACAGCGAGTAGGAAAATGGTCGTTGCTTACCTGAACGACCCTTTTGTACTCGCTGTGAAGACACTCCGTCCCTCCCTTATCTTCGCCACGTCTGGCCTTGGAGGAGGTCTTTTTTCTTTCCCTCTGTAGCCGTCTGCTTCCTGTTCGGATATCTGGTGATGTGCTTCATGACAGTCCTAATGCTCTTGGACCAAGTGTCTTCGTGAAAAGTCTGAGGAAGGAGCAGGAAGTGAGGAGGATCCGGCTCCAGAGGGATTTGATTGACACTCAGCAGTGCAAATGGGAGTGATCATAACCCAGTCTGAGGAGTGTCTTCACAGCGAGTACAAAAGGGTCGTTCAGGTAAGCAACGACCATTTGATTTAAGATGAAAATTTGTCCAGAAACTTGAGCCTATTCCTTCTGTTTCAGTTATGGGTTTTCAATAAAGTAGTGGTTGCTTTATTTGTTGGAATAGTGTTGGACTGGGTTTGAACTCAACAACTTATGACATGTTAGAAAAAATAGTGGCTGTATTTGCAGACCCGTCTGAAACTTTTCTGAAAGAATATTAGTATCACATTTACAGTCTTATAAGACATCTAGGAGATCATAAGATTTTCAGTTCAGTAAAGTGCGGAAGATAACTTGTTCTCAATATTAAATGGTAGCATTTTCAGTCTACCTTTCATCCTACAAAGGTCATAGAGTAGTTTACTCATAATTAGGCAGTGGATTTCTCTTAATTTTTCTTCTGAGTTAGTTGCCATAGAATTAAAAAATTCTAACATGAGACTCTACATAACCAAGAACATTCTTGGTGAAGTTTTTGAAATGTGTTAGACCTGAACTCCATTGTGTAGGGTAATGTAGGTAGCAATTGTTGAAGTGCTGAATTAGGGTTGGGGAGATCTAATACTGAGCTTTGACATTCATTGGATGACTTTGGCCAAATTATTAGCTCTCAGCCTTAGAAACTTCAAAAGGCTGTTTTTGAATAAAATGGGACATAGAATAACTATATATACTCACAATTCCCGGACAAAAAATTAAATAAAAATAAAAGGTTGAACACTGAAAGCTTCAAGCATCACAGCATAGTACAGGTGCTCTTCAACTTAGTTCACTTAGTGACCATTCAAATTTACATTGGCCCTAAAAAATAGTGACTTATGAGCGTTTTTCACACTTATAACCATTGCAGCATCCCCATGGTCATGTGATCAAAATTTAGACGCTTGACAACTGACTCGCATTTATGATGGTTGCAGTGTCTTGGGGTCACATGATCACCTTTTGTGACCTTATAAAGCAAGGTCAATGGGAAAGGCAGATTCACTTAACAACTGTGTTATTAACTTAACAAGTGCAGTGACAACCGTGGCAAGAAAGCTGGTAAAATGGGGCAAATTCACGTAACAAATGTTTGCCTTAGCAACAGAAATGTTAGATCTATTATGGTTGTAGGTTGAGGATTACCTATAGTAAGATAACAATGATGTTTTTTGTTGTGATTGGATACATAATGAGAGCTCAGTGATGCATAGGTGCTGAATTTTATGGCAGTCATCCTTACATTGGTTATTTGATGGTAAAACATTGCTGAATATTATCATCAAGCTTGTTTGAACCGCCGGGTTTCTCCAAAAAGACGACTCACCTTGAAAAGAAGCCCTATCACGCTTTTGAGTGTGTGTGATCAAATTAAGCCCCACCTACAAAATTATCCCTAATTAAGACCCTGCCTCTCCCGGGATTCAGGGGTTGGGAGAAGGCGCACAAGTGTAAAAAATAAGACTAGGGTGGGGATGGGGGTGGTGGAGCTGCCCTACTTACCAGGCCTCGCAGACACCTGCCTTGCCTTCTTCTGCAGCTGCTTCTTCTGCTGCTGCTTTCTGCCACTCGCATGCATTGCCCCAGCCTCCATTTTGCCTTTAGATGCCTGTTGGAAGGCATCTGTAGCTGATAACAGAGCTCCGGATCCAGAACAGTGCTCCAGATCTGGCCGCAGATCTGTTGGTGCCACCGTTGGGAGGTGAGTCAATAATTGGGACCCTCCAAAAAGAAGGCCTAGCCATTTTTTGGGGGGTGGGGAGGGCGGGCAAAAGAAAATAAGACCCGGCCTCCTTTTTGGAGAAACATGGTATATTTCAGATGTTTAGTGCAATCTGAAAACTAGAGAAGGTTCTTGGAATTTGGTAAAGCATGGAAACTAAATGATTTGATAGGATGAGTAGGTTTGAAAGACCAGGGTACAGTACATTTTATTTCTGATCACCTAAAATGATCTTTCTTTGTATGTTTGTGTATCTTTTTTTTTTTAAAAAAAAAGGCTTATTTAGGAATGTAGACAACATCTTATCTTGTTTCTTGTTCAAAGGCAGTCCCACCCTCCATACAAGCCAAATTTTTCTTGTTATAAACTCTTCATTGTAAAACCATACATAATCATTTTAACGAAAATTAAGTCTGCTTCACATTATCCCAGTAGGAAGACTATTTTCTTTAAGTGTTTACTTTTTATATTTTCAATGGACTGAATTATTTAAAAGCTGTTGAACCTCAGTTCCAGCATGTATGTAGAACACCAGCATTTAAGTATTAGAATACTAAGTAATGCCGGCCAGTTCAGTTTAATAAATGTGACAGTGCTTTGGGGTGAATAGCCCAGCTTTGAAAATATACATTACCTTTTTTTTTTTAATTGCACTTTAGTCCTTTAATTTTGTTTAAGTGGGGGGGGGGGAAGCCTTGGAATAAACTAGCAAGTGGAGGAGGATGCTATTTAAGACTAGAAAGAATTGTGTCAAGCCTCTTTGTCTTGTATTTTTCTTTGCTTGATTTAGAAAAGACAGTCGTGCCACTGCTGCAGCCTTTTGATAGGAAAGAAGCAAATCCCTAGGTCTGATCTCTGTAGAGAGACATGGTATGTAATAGAGATGGGCTGCCCAGCCTAAACTATGACTAACATTAGAAATGGTAAAGTAAAACTATAGAACTTCATGATACCTAAGGATTCTGTATTACAATCCCACAGAGCAACTATAGGTATTCCTCAACTTGTGACCACAATGGAGCCTGAAATTTCTGTTGCTGTGAGACATTTGTTAAGTGAATTTTGTTCCATGTTATGACCTTTTTTGCTACAGTTGTTAAGTGAATCATTGTAGTTGTTCAGTTAGCAACATGATTCCCCATTGACTCTGCTGGTCAGACGGTCACAAAAGGTGATCGCATGATCCCAGGACACTGCAACTGTCATAAATACGAGCCAATTGCCAAGTGTCTGAATTTTGATCATCTGACTGTGGAGATGCTGCATTGGTCATAAGTCTGAAAAACGGTCATAAGTCACATTTTTCAGTGCTGTTGTGACTTTGAATGGTCACTAAATGAACTGTTGTAAGTCAAGGACTACCTGTGTTCTCATCCTCCTGCATCACATGGCATGAAATGCTGTTTCTCACCATATATAGAAAATATACTGATGTATGTTTTAAAATTTATTTAAATGTTTTTTTAAAAATTGAAGATTGGTAGGAAGAAAATCATATTTTAAATATAATGGTCAATTTTGATTGACTCAGCAAAATGAAAAGACTTTATTTTAAGCATTGTGCACTATAAACTGAAGCATCTTATATCTTAAAACAGAATAGAATCATGGGGCTGGAAGGGACCTTTGAGGTGTTCTAGTCTAGCCCCATAACCCAAGGCAAGAAACCTTATAACATCCTGGACAAATGGTTGTTGTTGTGTTCTGCTCGAGAACACACCAGTTGTCCAATATTTTCTTGAAAATATCCAGCTATGGAGGACCCACAACTCTGGGGGGCAAGCTGTTCCATTGATTAATTTTTTATTTGTTTATTTGTTCAACTTGTATGCCGCCTTTCTCCAAAGACTCAAGGCGGCTTACAATGCATTTAAAAACCATATATAAAACATTAAAAGTTAAACCATTAAAAACAATTAAAACCCATTCACACCATTCATGGCCAGATCTCTCCAGATCGCAACAGCGAGATCAACGGCCCCAGGCCTGCCGGAAAAGCCAGGTCTTCACCGCTTTTCGGAAGGCCAATAGGGTGAGGATGGTCCGGACCTCAGGAGGTAACTGGTTCCAGAGAGCTGCAGCCATAGAGAAGGCCCTCCCCCACAGGCCCACCAGCCAGCATTGTTTAGCTGACGGGACCCTGAGGAGACCAACTCTCCTCACTGTCCCCAACTTATTCTCACTGTCAAGAAATTTCTCTTTAGTTCCAAGTTAGATCTCTGATTAGCTTCCATCCACTGCTTCTTGACATATCCTTGTTTTGGAGAATAAGTCAAATGTAGTTTCACTTAGAGGGGTGCATTCTTCTATGTACGCAAAAAGCGAAGGGCGTTTGATAGCACCGTTTTCAGATTAACATATTTTATTTATCAGCCTTCCATCCTTCCAAGTGTTGTGGCTCTGACCCCCAAGCCTGTCTTATCAGAGAAAGAAGGCTCCGAAAGGGAAGGAGAGGAGTTGGCCGGGCCTCCCTCTCCAGGACCCTCCTCTCTGGCAATGCCTCAGGTGTCTCCCGACAGAGAAGAGATTGGCCAGGAGCCAGGTATCCCCGTGCAGGCGCAGTTGGATAGTGATGGGGATGAGTCTTAGCTGGTCCACGCCAGCTTCGGAGAGATAAGCACATGCAACAGAAGAGGAGGCGTGCCAGAGATTAGGCTGAGTCACTGGACCACACCCCACAAGGTATAAAAGGGAGCGTGGTGGCCAGTCAAACCTTGTGACGAACAAAGCTGAAAGCTTCCACGCCATTCTGCATTGCCTGACTTTTGCTATAGGCCCATGATGGCGAACCTATGGCACACGTGCCACAGGTGGCACGTGGAGCCATATTGGTGGGCACATGAGCGTTGCCGTAGCTCAGCTCCAGCATTTATGCGTGCGCTGGCCAGCTGATTTTTGGCCCTTCTGGGCCCAACGGAAGTCGGCAAATGGGCTGTTTCTGGCCTCTGGAGGGCCTCCGGGGAGGTAGGGAAGGCTGTTTTTGCCCTCCCCAGGTTCCTAGAAAGCCTCTGGAGCCTGGGGAGGGCAAAAACAGACCTACCAGACTCACCAGGCCATCACATGCCAAAAGCAGGGGAAGCATGGGGGGTCGCACACACATTCATGTAGGGGGCAGGGGGCATAGAATTATGGGTGTCGGCACGCACGTGCGCGACCACCCCGCACTCCTCCAGCTTTTGGCACACGATGGCAAAAAGGTTAGCCATCACTGCTATAGGCTTTGCTGGATTATATTTGGACTTAATTTACTCTGTAATTATTGGACATTTTACTTTGATGTACCAAAAGCGGAGATAAATTATCTCTTCCCTTCATGAGTAATAAACTCTTGGCAGGCAGCCACTAGGTTGCTGCCAAGTTCCGTTAGCATAAGGAAAAGGATTTTGTTGGCTGGTTTGGTTTTTAACTCTTGGATGTCTGTTGGTGTGTGTGTGTGGGACGGGGACAGAACACCGAGGTCAGTAGAATGAGGACCCAAATTGTTGGGAGTAATATACTGATTCTCTAAACTGCTTGGAGAGGGCCGTAAAGCACTGTAAAGTGGTACATAAGTCTAAGTGCTATTGCTATTGCTATTGACAGGTTTATACTTTTAAATTAAAAAATGTAACAGAGTTCAGATAGTCAGAATTGTTGATGTATGTTATTTTGGCAGTCTCTTACTCAGTTTCCTTTTTCCAAAATAGCTACTTTGAGATCTGTAATAGAATGTCCATGAGAATAAAATGTTCTAATATTATTTTATTGTTGTTGTGAATCGTGATGTCAAACTTCCATCCACTCATTCTTTTTTTCTTCTGGATTCTCCATAGGATTAACAGGCCAAACTTTGTACAACATAGGAGCTCCACACTTGCATAGGATGTATAGAAACAACAAATGTCACATATACAATTATTATTGTATAATGATTGAAATTTTGAATTGATTTAATAGCAATATTTGTTCAAATGACAGAACATCTGATAAATAAAATACCACAAATAATAGTTAACAATTATTCAAAACAATTACAGCTAAACATTACATTATAAATAGCCAAAATTACAGCAAAGATCTATTTAGCAGTGAAGTTACAGAATACACAAATAAAACAGACAGCACTAATTCTTCCCATAAACCCATCAGTTTAAACATTTTAGTCAAAAGTCTGCATGAATTTCTTTGAAAATGAACATCTATTTTCCTATATTGGATATTTTGTCTGAAAAATAAAATTTGAAGAAGGTGTAAAGTGAGTGACAATTAATTTGAACAATACTTTGGGAGCTGTAAATAAAATTAAACATTAAAATCTTTCTCAAGTCAAGCTCAGCCCCTGATGATTTCTCAGATACTTTCATACAGCTTTCTTGGCAATATACAAACATGGTTTCTGATGCCTTCTTTGGGAAAGTTTTATGGACTAGCCTCCCTGTGGACATTAGATTGTCCCTTATTACAGCTTTCCAAAAAGCATTAAAAAGCTGAACTACTCCAGAGGGTCTTTTGGAACTAAATGTTCTCTTATTGATGCTCTGTTAGCTGTGATCTTCTTGAATGTAATAGGGATTATTAATGTTTTATGATACTAAGGTTTTACTTTGTTTGTTTTATTGTACCATGCCATTTTAGTGTCTGTTATTTATCATGGATATTTTAGTTGCAGGATCCAATCTAGATCAGTCTCCAGGATCAGAGGTTTTATCTTCCGAGCTTTCAGACTTGTTCTGAAGACCATCTTCAGAGTGTGTCTGCTAGAAGCTAGAGAGAAGTTCTTTAACAGTGGGCTCTTAAGTCCGAAAGCTCAGAAGACAAAATCTCTGGTCCCGGTGACTGACCCAGATTGGATCCTGCAACATTATCCCGGGACACGTATATTTGCCTTCATTCATGGATATTTTAGTGGTTTCTCTTTTTTTTGGCATAGATGCTTTATTGTTTCATTGTTGCTCATACAGTATATGCTTTAATACTTTATATTTATTTTAGATTGTTTATTTATTTATTTACTTATTTTATTTTATTTATAAGTTTATTTACTTATTTTAAGTAAATAAATTGGTGGCAAACATTTTTTTAAAATAAATGATTTCCCAGTCTAGCCCCTAGCCCCAGTATTCTTCTAACTATTGATGAGCTCTAATTTTGCTTAGTTTCCAAGTTGAGACAAGATCATCTGAATGATTCTTCTTGAGAAGTCATAAATAAGGTAGATGTATAGTAAAAAACAAACAAAATATTTTTTCCCATTTTAATTCAGCCCAATATGTACAGTACGGTCCCAAAAGTAGCATTCATCTTCAGTCCTCTCCACAATTGTGAAATAAAAAATATTTCATATTTCCTCTTTTTCACCACTACCCGACTCTGTTTTTAAAGCAGAAAGAGACTACTTGAGAAAGCCACATGCTGTGGAATACTTCTTGATTAATCATATAATTTTATGGAAAATTGCTGGGCTATACAAATGAAAAATGAATGAAACTTTTCTCTGCACATCATTAAAGTAGACTTGTTTTTCTTCCAGACTGCATAACTTCATAATACGTACCGTACTCTATGCAATAACATTTATCCTCTTGTAATAATTCCTTGTTATCATGTAAACTATCAAATAGATCTTTCCCACTGTTGACATTCTAGTGATATTGGCTGCCTTACATGAAGAAAGCTTTAGATGGGTTTCTCTGGACAAATGATAATAATACTTTAGTTTAAATTAAACTCATTTTGGCCCTTCAGGTGAATAAACACACACCCGCCCGCGCGCGCACGCACACACATACACACACACACAGGTGTCCATTGATACACACAGGGATGCATGCATAAAATGTTATATGTATATGCAGACACATACAGATATGTAATTATTATTATTATAAATATAGGTTTTGACTTGAAAAAGAAGCCAAAATCTGTGGTTTAAGTATCCAAACATGACCTCTATAAAAAATAGTTTTTGCAGACCTTAAAGAGATTCGTGTATACTGAGATCTGAATACTGTGGACATGGAAAATAAAGCTTGCATGGGAAGAATAGAAAAGCCAAAGGGCCGATGAGGACAAAGATTAATAGGAGAGTTGTTTTCATCTATTTTGCTGAAGGTTGTTTTTGGCAGACATTCTCAGTATTACATGGCATTTCCTTCCTTCTTTGCTCCTACTACTTTTTAGTACCTTCTACAATTCCACTTTTCCTAAAATAAATAGTGGTTACCGCAGTGGAGCAGCTGTATGAAAACATAACACCTTGTTCATTTAAACATTGTATAGTATACTAGAATTTTTATATTAGAATATTTTAGCTCTGAAATGCTGCTGATCTGCTTGATTTTACACTTAACCGAACTCCATTGCTTCTGTTGTGTTTCCTAATTTGAATGTTAGGAATGTACAGAATTTCAGGGTGGGGACTAAAACTTACTGAAGTGGTCATTACATAATTTTCCCCTATCTAAAATGCTTAGCTAGTCATTTTCTATTTAACCTCTCATAGGAATGATGATAATTGGCATAGTGTTTTGTATTAAACATTTTCATCAAACTTCATTAGTAGCCACCAAATCAGCAAAGGGTCTGAATTAAAGTGGTCTTTATTCACCACAGTGTATTTGGTGAATTTCCAATTTTTATTTAAACAAAACTCTTCCTTATTTAATTATCAATTTTGTGGGGGGGGGTGGATCTTCAGCACATTTACTTCAACAGCAAAGTTTGTCTAATCGTTATTTTCTCACAGGGCTTTGTACAGGCATGGTACTTCTCAGAGTTAAGATTTACTAATAATATCCAAATTGTTACAAGTAGCTATGCCCAGGGTGGATTTGATTTAAATCTAGTTGATTTAAATCACAATTTAAATCATGATTTAAATCACTAGTAAAAAGGCTTGATTTAAATCAACTCGATTTAAATCATAATTTTTAAAGAGCAACTGTCATCTCTGCTACTCCTTTGACCCACTGTTGACTCACTGATAGTCCCAGGATTGCAGAATATACAGCCTCATGCTACATAACTAAGCTCCATTTCATGCTGAATAAACTAAATTATTTATGTATCTTAAATAGAAAACTATCTTACAATAGATTTTTACCCCAAAAGTTTTTTATTAAAATAAATTCGATAAAAATAAAAAAAAATTGGTTTTTTTTTTTTTTTTTTTTTTTAAATCATTGATTTTTATCCACCCTGGCTATGCCTGAGTATTTCTGATGTTATTTTGTCATCTATTAGAATATGAATTTGGAAATTACTGTTTAACTCTTTAATATTGCAACCGGTGCAGAAAAATGATGAAATGCGGGGGCATTGATTTATTAATAAATTGATTTATTAATGTAATTATAGAATTTTGAAAACAAAATGAAAGATGGATATTTCTTGGCATTCTGCTGAAAATGTGAGGGCGGTCCAGTTAACCTTCCAATTTAGCATTGCAAATTTGTTGTTTATACTCTCCAATTATTATTAAAAAGGGAGGCAACAGTTAAAAACTTTAAGCTGCATTTTGGACAAACACAGAATAATGATCAAATATAGGGATTAACTCCCAGGTTCTACTTTCTGATTCAGAGCAGGTTTTTCTAAATAAAGCTGTAAATTTAATTAAGGCAAGGGATGAGCAATGGAAAAATAAGGTTTATTGGTTTAATTAATAAATTTGGATAGCAATATATAACACCTTCTGGAACTGAATAAAAATTGGATAAATAAACAGTAATGTACTGGGATTTGAAGGTTTGCAGTCTGTGATCCCTGTAGTCAGATTTGATTTGGAATGGAATTTGAATGTCAAAATTTCAGTCAATGTACTTTCTCAAAGATGCCTCAAAGAAAACTGCAATTATCAGGAGATTAAAACTGCAAATAGATTGATTGATTAATTGATTTACTTGACTTATATTCTTTGGAGGATATAAAAGTGAAACGTATCATGTGAACAGTGAATGTTTGATTTAAAATTTCCTGTATGTCTTTGTTCAAGAGCAGGTGCTGTATTCTCATAACCAAATAGACATCATTAGAGAATGAATGCAACAAACATATTAATATCTATCTTTCCATCCATCCATCCTGCAAATAGCTCAGCAGTTCAGTGAGAATTTACAGTGAATAAGAAAGAAAGGTTCAGAAAAGAAAGGAATACATCATTTTACTAGTTTTGTGCAATCTGAACTGCTGATCTATCCTCCTTCAAGGTATGACTCATAGTGGCGCAGTGGTTAGAGTGCAGTACTGCAGGCTACTTCTGTTGACTGCTGGCTGCCTGCAGCTGGGCAGTTTGAATCTCACAAGCCTCAAGGTTAACTTAGCCTTCCATCCTTGATAAAATGAGGACCCAGATTGTTAGGGGCAATATGCTGTAAACTACTTAAAGAGGGCTGTAAAGCACTGTGAAGCAGTTTATAAGTCTAAGTGCTATTGCTATGATTAGCCACAGAAACCAGTTTGCATTAGGAAAATGGCAAAAGGGATTTCATCCTTTTTCTTCAACTTTATCTCTTTCCATATCTACACATCCAATGACTCCTTCACCTATGGATCCACTAAATAGCCATTCTAACTGTTTTCCTGTGCGCTGCTCCCACTATCCATCAATGGGTTAACTTCTTCAACCTTTGGCCATAACTGAGTGAGAGCTCAATTTCCCTTTCCTGTTGCCCTGCCACGCTCCTCAATCCCATGATCCCCAGTCTTCACTCAATTATTGGCAAAGACTGAAGTGTTTGTCAGAGCTCCAGGCTTACAAGCCATTTTATTCCCTTTCCTAGGTTTTTAATTTATTTTTGAGTAGTTTTTTTACCTTTTTCAGTTCCTTGCCTTCATCAAAGCAGAAGATCGGCTCAGCAGCTGAGCGGCGCCGATCGCTTCGGCCGCCCACGCTTCACGCCTGGCAGAGGCTCCTGACTCAGGCTGGCTACAGCCCAGAGAGAGAGAGGCCGGCCTCCGCTTCTACAGCGTGGGGGGAGCCGAGAGCGAGCCTCGGCAGCTACCCCCGCTAGCGGCATTTGAAGCAGCCGCCCGATGGAACGACGAGGGAGAGAGCGGAGTGCGGTGAGGCAGCTACCCCTCCCTTCTCCCTCCCTTGCTACCAGGAGCCCAGCAGAGCCCTTTCAGGCCGAGCGCGGCAGGCGATAGGACCTTCGGGCCGCCGCTGTGAGTCCGCAGCTTCTCTAGCCGAGCGCAGCACACATGGAGCGGAGGAGAACAGTGCGGTGAGGCAAACAGCCCCCCCTTCCTCCTCTTTGTTGCCAGAGCCCTTGGGGCCGCACCGGGCTGAGCGCGGCAGGCGGTAGGACCTCCGGGCCGCCGCTGTGAGACCGCAGCTTCCCCAGCCCTTGGGTTGCAAGCCACGTGCTCCCATCATTGCAGTGGATCCCCGGAGCCGCCATCTTGGCTGCATCCATACAAGGGTAGCTCCGCCCTTATTGGCAGTTGGAGGCCCACACCATCTGCAGGGCCTCCTCAACGGTTCCTGCTGCTCTGAATTTGAGAATCTTCGGGCCCCATCCTGCTGCAGGCACAGAAGCCTCCTTTTAAGCTCAGGCAAGCAATCTTGTGGAGAGAGCCAGATGGCATCTATGGTCTTGTCGGACTCTCCTTTCTCCTCAGACCCAGAGCTTGAAACAAGCCCAGCTCGCAAGGGGTCCAAATCATCCAAAAAGCATTCTAAGAAACGGTCCTCCCATCATAAAGACCGTGGGGAAAAGGCACCCCCGATCCACGACAAGGATGCTGCAAGGCGCCATAAGACCCTAGAACGCCTCTGCGCTAAGGCACAGAAGGAGAGAGCGGCAACACTTATTCAAGGGCCCGAGTCTCCTAGCCCCACTCCCCAGGTACGTGCGGAGGTGGGCCCTGGCATCACGAGCCTGGCCGAGCTGACCCTAACACCGGCAACCCCGAGCGCAGCTGGGCTCAATCAGCAGCTGCCACAGCCCAGAGGAGTATCCCGCTCATTGCCAGATGCCCCACTATCGGACCCACCTCACTGGCGCCACTGTGGGGCTGAAGCAACATTCACGCCAACGGCAGCTATCCTGCGTGCCCCAGAGGGACCCCTACCAGCCAGCCAGCTAGACTTCCAGACAATGTTCTCAGCCGCAATGTCCTCTTTCCTGGCTGCAGGCTGGCAGCAGGCCGCAGGAGGGCCCCCTCGCCAACTACCAGCTCAAGGGGCGCCCCAACAGCAACTGGCCCAGCACCAACAGGCGCATGCCCAGTCATCCTCGTCAGAGGATTCAGACTAGGCCGAGGATGGCCCAGAGACCTTGGAGTTATCAGAGGACGAAGGTCTGATGCCAGATTCTCTGGCTTTCACGGGCCTGTTTCGTCCAGCATTATTCAAGTTGCTCCTTCACAAGACGCGCCTCACAACCAATTTGGGCATGTCTGGGGAGATCTCTGCGCCTAAACCCGCAGCCGCGGGTCCCCACGACGCGCTCTTCAAGTCCTCCAAGCAGGAGAAGGACTGCATTCCCTGCCCCCAGCTGTTTTCGGACGTGATCCAAAACCCCTGGGGACAGCCAGCCTCGCTAACAACCCCGAGCAGCCTGGACAAGAAACTCTACTGCTCAGCCCAGGAACTGGAGGACCTTTTAACTCTGCCATCGGTGGACCAGCCAGTAGCCTCCCTGTCTTCCTCATCGATGGTGTCCACGGATGCTGTAGACGGGCTCAAAGCTGAGGACAAGAGGACGGAATGGGCCCTCCGTAAGTCTCATCAGGCAGCGGCCTGGGCAATCAGGACGGCAACGGCGACCTCCTTTTTCAACAGAGCCACCCTCATCTGGCTACGCCAGTTACAAGAAAGACTGCCCCCGGAAGACACTAGGCTACACCAGGACTTGAATAAGATAGTAGCCGCCACCAAATACGCCGCGGATAGATCCCTGAATTCCACCAAATTCGCTTCTAGATCTCTGGCTTCGAACATCACAGCAAGGAGGCTGTTCTGGCTTTGCCCCTGGAAGGCAGACCTTAAAGCCAAATGGAAGCTGGCCGCAGCCCCGTACAAGGCTCCAGACTTGTTTGGGGCAGCCTTGGATCCAGTCTTGATTGAAGATAAAGACAAGAGGAAGGTGCTCCCATCAGCGTACTGGCGGCAGGACCGCAGATACACACCTTACTCTTACCAGCAGCCCTTTCGGACCAGCTCAGGGCCAAGGGGACCCCCACCACAACGCTCCCACTTCCAGAGCGCAAGTAGACACCAGGACAGATCTCAGTTCCGAGACCGCGGCCGACCCCAGCAAGCTAAACGGTCCTTTCGCGGGGCCGGTTTCAAAAATGCCAGAAGGAGGAAGTGACGCCCGGGCCGCGGGCCCCATCGGCGGGAGACTCCAACTCTTCCTCCAGCAATGGGCCCAATCAACGGAGGACTCGTGGATTCAACGCACGATCTCATCGGGGCTCTCCATCGAATTCTCTGGTCCTACACCCAGTCGCTTTGTACGTTGCCCGGTCCCACAGTCCAAAGACCTCAGAGACCTTCTGGCACAAGAGATCTCACACCTGCTGGAGATAAGAGCTATAGAACCGGTGACTCACGATCAGCAGGGTTCCGGTTTCTATTCAACTCTCTTCCTGGTGCCCAAAAGCTCGGGAGGCTGGAGAGCCATTCTGAATCTCAAACGACTAAACCGGTCGGTAAAGTATCGCAGATTAAAAATGCACTCCCTCAAGACAATATTAGCGGGCATAAGGAGAGGGGATCTCCTCCAGTCAGTCGACCTGCGGGAGGCATATCTTCATGTGCCGATCCACCCCAGCCACCGGCGCTTCCTAGATTCGAATTTGCAGGTCAGCACTTCCAGTACCGTGCAATGCCCTTTGGCCTCTCGTCGGCGCCTCGCACCTTCACCAAGCTAGTAGCGGTGGTGGCAGCCACACTACACACCATTCCAGTGCGTCTCCTCTGCTACCTCGACGACATTCTGATCCTATCGTCGTCACACAGCCAGGCGACCAGGGATATGGAAAGAGTCCTGAGGGCATTCCAAGACCACGGCTTTCCCATCAACTTTGAGAAAAGCCAGCTACAGCCATCCTCTCGACTTCTGCACTTGGGGGCGGAGATCGACTCGGTCAAAGGCCAAGTCTTCCTCTCTCAGGAGAGGATCCTGAGCATTCGAGACCTAATCCAACAGGTCTCAGAAGTGGGGAGAGTGCCCCTGGTACAGCTAGCATCACTCCTCGGGAAGATGGTCTCCTGCTTCGGTATTGTTCCGTGGGCACGCAGACACTCGCGGGCCCTCCAATGGTTCCTGTTACCCTTCCAGAGAGCAGGCAAGACCAACTTGAAGCGCAGGGTAACCATACCATCCCAGGTCCGTCTCTCCCTCGGGTGGTGGAGGTCCCCTGCACTCCTCAAGGGCTGCGAGTTCCTGGACCCGGACAGGCTCACACTAACCACAGATGCAAGCCTGCGGGGATGGGGTGCCCATCTGCACCATCTGGTAGCCCAGGGCCAGTGATCCAGGAGCGAACGACACAGCAGCATCAACCTCCTGGAACTCCAGGCAATCAGGCTGGCACTACGTCAATTCCAGACAGCAGTTCAAGGCCAGCATGTTCTGATCTGCACAGACAACATTTCGGCAAAAGCTCATATCAACAGGGAAGGCGGCACGAGGTCCCGCACGCTGATGTTTGAGTCCGAGGCTCTATTCACCTGGGCAGAGTCGCACCTGCTGTCGATCAAGGCAGAGCATATCTCGGGATCAACCAACGTCAGGCGGACTGGCTCAGCCGCGAACTGATAGACCCAGTGGAGTGGCAGCTACACCCACGTCTGTTTCGGGAGCTCAGCGACTGCTTCGGGATGCCGGAGGTGGACTTCTTCGCGACCCCGAGCAACACTCAGCTGACCCGCTTCATATCTCGATACCCATCAGCACAGGCGGAGGACCATGACACCCTAAAATGCAGATGGCCCAAGGGCCTGCTCTACGCCTTCCCACCGATTCCCCTCCTCCCTTGTCTCATCCAAAAGCTACTGGCGGAGGAGTCCGACCTACTGCTAGTGGCTCCCAACTGGCCTCGACGACCGTGGTACGCCGACCTCGTGGCGTTATCCGTGGAGCAATCCTGGCAGATTCCCCCCCACCAGCTGGAGCTCTGCCAGGGGCAGTCAGTCATCCAGAGCCTCAGTGGCTATGATTGACCATCTGCATGCCCACTTGAGAGGGTCATCCTAAAAAGAGATAGACTATCGGATGGCGTAGTAAATACTATCCAAGCGGCCAGACAGCCCTCAATGACCCGCATTTACGAGGCTTCATGGCGGGCGTTCTGCCGCTGGTGCTCTCAGCACCACGAGGACCCAACATCGGCAACGGTCCAGAACATCCTCGAATTCCTGCAGTCAGGACTGGAGAAAGGACTGGCGCCAGCGACCCTAAGGCGCCAGACAGCGGCTCTGTCCACGGTCATCGCATCACCCCCCTACCAAGCGCTGTCAGGGGATTCCTTCACGGCGCCAAGAACTTGTGCCCCCCCACAGTGCACCGGTACCCGTCCTGGGACCTCCCGCTGGTTCTCCGGGCCATAACGGCCTCCCCGTTTGAGCCTTTGGGCTCAGTGGCCCTAAAACACCTATCGTTCAAGGTGGCCTTCCTGCTGGCAGTCACCTCAGCCAGAAGAGTCTCGGAGTTAGCAGCACTTTCAATCCGGAAGGACCTCTGCATCTTCAGGGACACCACGGTGGTCCTCCGGCTGGATCCGGCCTTCATCCCCAAGATGAATTCCTGGTTCCACCGTGCCCAGGAACTCATCCTACCGGACTTCTGCCCCTGCCCCCGCAACAGCAGAGAACAACAATGGCACTCCCTCGATGTCCGCCGCGCCCTTCGCATTTACATTGACAGGACAGCGGCCTTCTGACACACGGAGGCGCTCTTAGTGTCCTTCAACCCGGCCTCCATGGGACTGAAAATTTCAGCATCCACGGTGAGCAGATGGATTAGGGCCTGCATCGCATTGGCGTATGAGCTGAATACTAAACCTCTTCCGGGAAGGATTCTCCCACACTCCACATGCAGCGCGGCCATAACGGCGGCCTGGGCAACGCAGGCGTCGGTGGCAGATATTTGCAGAGCAGCAACCTGGTCATCGGTGACGCCCTTCATCCGCCACTATAAGATAGACGCCTATAGCTCTGCAGAAGCATCCTTCGGCCGTAGGGTATTGCAGACGGTGGTGACAGAAGAGGACTCTGGAGGCACTCATCTTCCTGCCCATGGGGTTTAAACTTGGGTATATCCCATTGATGGATAGTGGGAGCAGCGCACAGGAAAATGGACGTTGTCTTACCTGAACGTCCCTTTTCTGGGTGCTGCATACACTATCCATACCCTCTCCTTTCTTTTCGTTGGCTTCTGCCCAGTAGTGTTTGTTTGTGGTTTACAGTTGGTTTCATTAAAGTTATGTTGCTTACCTGACATGGTGTGGTCTCCCATAACTTCGTTCAGACTGGGGATCATGGGATTGAGGGGCATGGCAGGGCAACAGGAAAGAGAAATTGAGCTATCACTCAGTTATGGCCAAAGGCTGAAGAAGTTAACCCATTGATGGATAGTGTACACAGCGCCCAGAATAGGGACGTTCAGGTAAGACAACGTCCATTCTTATATACAGTATATATGAAAAAGGGGGATCTGCAAGTTGAACAGCTTTGCTCAAACATGTTCTCTTCTAAGATATTCCATTCTGTTCTCTCTCATACACATTTCATACTTTTCTTCATCAACTAATGCATGCCCAAGTAATATCCTTAGCTCTCATCTGGTTGTTTTGAGCCTCTCCATCCCATGTTTTTTTTCTTTGGCATTTCTTATAAATTTTGCAATTATTTGAGTCTGTTGTTTATTCTCTGTCGTATGTAAACAGAGCTCTTCGGATCCAGACTTAAAAAGTAACTTCAATACAGGTAATCCTCGATTTACAATAATTTTTATAATCACCATTCAAAGTTACGACGATGCTGAAAAAAGTAATTTAAGACCATTTTTCACCCTTACGACCATTGTAGCATCCCTATGGTCAGATAATCAAAATTCAGATGCCTGGCACCTGATTCATATTTATGACTGTTTAGTGTCCCAGGATCATATGCTCATCTTTTGTGCCCTTCTAACAAGCAAAGTCAGTGGAGAAGCCAGATTCACTTAACAGAACTCTTCTGAGCATGCGCAAAGATGGCGGCTTGTAGGTGAAGCTCCGATGCCTCGGGGGAGAAGTAGGGCTTGCTGAGGACTCTTGGGGGGCCGAATATCAGCTGTTAGCCCCGACCCAGCAAGAGGAATGTGTGGGCGGCCTGTTGCGAGCTTTTGAGCTCCCCTGGACGATCTGCGTGGGCGGCTGGAGCCGAAAAACGCCGTAAGGCTATGGCGGCGGTGAACGGGAGGCTGAAACAGGGTTGGGGCGGCGCCGGGTTGCCTTGGTGCCCCCCCCCGGAGCAGGAGGGGTGTGGGGAGACAGCGGCTTGTTTGGAGCATCGCTGGACACACACCCCGGAAAAGCACCCCGACATGATTCCCAGCTGTCAGCAGCGGCCGCGACGGTTGGAGCGGCGGCTGCGGCGGCTGGGGATGAGATGACGGCCGCTGGGGCGGTGCTGGGTGGAACGGCGCTACCCTGGCTGTTTTCAGACTGACTTTAGACCTTTCTACCAGGATCGGTTATTTACTGCGGAGGGGAGGAAGGGAAGAACTCAGTCTGACCGATTGCTGACCCCTGAAGACCCCTGAAGACCGGGGACTTAAAGGGGATTAGAAGACCTAATAGAGACTGGGGGTTTGGCAAAGTTGGGTGACTGGCCTGCCTCCCCCTGGCCTGTATCCATTTTCCCCTCCCCGCCGCGGCCTGGTTATGGGCGTGGTTGGGGCTGTGGCCATTTGATCTGGACCTTATCGGCACCGGCACTGGACTGCATTGGACTTATTGGACCCCTGACCTGACCTGACTATAATTGACCCCCGGTTTCCGGCTATATCATCAGTCCCAGTCACATTTGTAATGCCTTGCTGTGAGGAGAGGCTTAAGCCTGGATGTGGTCACCGAGGGAGTCACCTTGCTGTTATTGCCACTGAATTAGACCTGTCGATACCAGCCGCCGTGAGAGGGTGGCTTGGTCATTGCTTTTCGGGGCATCGGCTTGAGACTCCTCTCCACTGCTGTGAGAGGACAGTGGAGTCCCGGTTTTGATCCGCGCCAAAATGGTGAACTATCTCTCCTGGACCTTTAAATGTACCATCATTGAATCCTTAGCCTTGTTCCATCTCCCCAGGCGGACTTGTAGGAATGTATTCACCGGCTGAGCTCTTTGCCTGGCGAGACTCCTCCCTCTCGCAAGCCTGGCCTTCCACATTATTGAAGGCCTACCTCGATGAAGGGCTTTGGAACCCAGAGAGGTGGCATGTCGCGAAGAGGGGGTTGAGGGGTTTTTTATATAAAGTTTTAACGAATGTCTTAAGGGGTTCCGGGGGGGAGGGTTGGATCAGAAGTAAGGCCATGGGTATGGGGGATAACCCACTAAGGGGACGGCAAGATATGGCTGTGGAGCACGGCACGGGGGGTGGGGGGCCCGGGGTCAAGAGGGGGGCTAAAGTTCATCCAGATGAGGTTTTTACCATCAGTACTGTGGGTGGGAGGGGTAGATATGGCGGGAGCAGGGGGCCATATCGCGTTAGGGGAGCGCACGCCCGCTGACTTCAAGCGGTGGCACGCTCTGGCCCCCAAAGCTCCACTCATTCTCCAGGTGGCGCAGATCCTCAGGGCCCTGGCCTCCGTCTGATGTTATGCAATGCCAGGTCTGTAGTAAATAAAGCCCCCCTCATTTGTGATCTTGTTCAGGAGGGGGGAGCGGACCTGGCAGGTATTACGGAAACCTGGTTGGGCCAAGAGGGGGGGTCCCTCTCGTTGAAATGTGCCCACCAGGTTTCCGCGCATTCCATCAGCCGAGGCTGCAGGGTAGGGGCGGGGGGGTAGCGGTTATTATTAACGAAGGTCTGAGACTGAGGGAGGCCACTGTTCTTCAGATGGCCGGCTGTGAATCCCTCCTTGTGAAATGGGGTCACGGGGTTCAGATGGGTTTGCTGATCACGTACCTGGCTCCCTGCCATGTGGCAGCAGCCCTGCCCGAGCTACTCAGCGTCATCGCCACAGTGGCGGTTAAGACCCCTAGGCTTATGGTCATGGGGGATTTCAACTTGCCGTCCGTCGGTGAGGCATCTGAGGTGGCTCGGGAGTTCATGGCTTCCATGATAGCCATGGACCTGACCCAGTTAATTCATGGCCCTACCCACACGGGGGGAAACACGCTGGATCTGGTTTTTGTCTCTGGACAGTGGTTGAGTGATCTTGAGATAGGGGATATAGTCACCGAGCCCTTGTCATGGTCTGATAACTCTCTCCTTCGTCTCGACCTTCGAACCGCTACACCCCGCCGCAGGGAGGCAGAGCCGGTAAGATGGTTCCGCCCCAGGCGCCTGATGGAACCTGATAGGTTCCAGATGGAGCTTGGGCCACTCCCTGAGGCTCTGGCACACGCCTCGACTGGAGACCTAGTGGCCGCCTGGGATAGGGCGGCCGCTGGAGCTCTGGACCGGGTCGTGCCTTTGCGGCCTCTGACCCGGCGCTGATCTCATTTAGCTCCTTGGTTCACTGAGGAGCTGAGGGAGATGAAGCGCCGGAAAAGACGCCTAGAGTAGTTGGAGGGCCAGTCTTTCTGAATCTGACCAGACACTGGTAAAATCTCATATTAGGAATTACCTAGTGGCGATAAAAGCAGCAAAATTGCTGCTCTTATTGCGTCATCAGATAATCGCCCGGCCGCCCTGTTTAGGGTGACCCGCTCCCTGCTCCACCAGGAAGTGCGGGAGGCCCCCTTGGAGGGTAGAGCCGAGGATTTTGTTCAATATCTGTATGACAAAATCACTCAGATTCGGGAAGATCTGGACTCCGACTGGGCAGTCTCAGGGGGAGGGACGGGGGCAGGTCTTGAGAATGTTATCTGGGATGAGTTTGATCCTGTGACCCCTGAGGACGTGGATAGGATTCTGGGTAGACTGAACGCGACCACTTGTTTATTGGAGCCGTGTCCCTCCTGGTTAGTGCTGGCTTCTTGGGGTGACACGAGGCTGGTTCCAGGGGATTATAAATGCTTTGTTGGGTGAGGGTGTCTTTCCTGCCGCCTTGAAAGAGGCGGTGGTGAGGCCTCTCCTCAAGAAGCCTTCCCTGGACCCGGCAATGTTGGTAAATTATCGTCCGGTCTCCAACCTTCGTTTTGTGGCGAAGGTTGTTGAGAGTGTGGTTGCGCAACAGCTCCCCCAGCACCTGGATGAAACGACATCTGGATCCGTTCCAGTCGGGCTTCAGGCCCGGGTACAGCACGGAAATGGCATTGATCGCGTTGGTTGATGATCTCTGGAGGACTCGGGACAGGGGGTGTTCCTTTGTCCTGGTCCTGTTAGATCTCTCAGCGGCTTTTCATACCATCGACCATGGTATCATGCTGCACTGGTTGGAAGAGTTAGTGGTGGGAGGCACTGTGTTGCGATGGTTCTCCTCCTTTCTCTCTGACCGGTCGCAGTCTGTGTTGACAGGGGGACAGAGGTCGACCCCGAGGCCCCTCATATGTGGGGTGCCACAAGGGTCGGTCCTCTCGCCTCTCCTGTTCAACATTTATGTGAAGCCGCTGGGTGAGATCATCCGTGGTTTCGGGGTGGAGTACCATCAGTACGCTGACGACACCCAGCTGTACATCTCCACCCCGGATCACCCCAACGATGCCCTTGAAGTGATGTCCCGGTGCCTGGAGGCCGTATGGATCTGGATGGGGAGGAACAGGTTCAAGCTCAACCCATCCAAGACCGAGTGGCTGTGGTTTCCGACGTCCCGATATAGTCAGTTGACGCCATCACTGACTATTGGTGAATCATTGCCCCCCACGGAGAGGGCTCGCAACTTGGGCGTCCTCCTGGATTCACGGCTGTCTTTAGAAGAGCACTTGACGGCCATGACCAGGAGGATTTTTCATCAGGTTCGCCTGATTCGCCAGTTGCGTCCCTTTCTGGATCGGGACTCGTTATGCACGGTCACTCATGCCCTCGTCACCTCCCGCCTGGACTATTGTAATACTCTCTACATGGGGCTCCCCTTGAGGAGCACCCGGAGGCTCCAACTGGCGCAGAGTGCGGCTGCGCAGGTGGTAATGGGAGCAACATGGCGCTCTCATGTAACACCTCTCCTGCGCGAGCTGCACTGGCTCCCGATGGTCTTCCGGGTGCGCTTAAAGGTTTTGGTTACCACCTTTAAAGTGCTCCATGGCTTAGGACCTGGTTATCTACAGGACCGCCTACTACCACCAATAGCCTCCCACTGGCCAGTACGCTCTCATAGAGAGGGACTCCTCCGGGTGCCGTCAGCCAAACAGTGTCGACTGGCGGACCCTAGGGGGAGAGCCTTCTCTGTGGGGGCACCTACCATCTGGAATGAGCTCCCCCCGGAGATACGGAGGATCCCGGATCTGCGCTCCTTCCGCCGTGCTGTGAAGACCTTTTTATTCCATCAGGCGGGCTTGGCCTAATCTCTCCCTTTTTAAATATGTAAATTTTAATCTGTTTTTAAATTATTGGGGTGTTTTAATCTGTCTGGGCCAAAATGATTTAATTTGATTTTATTCTGGTTTTAAATTTTTTGTATCTATGTATTTTATTGTTGGCTGTTCACCGCCCTGAGTCCTTCGGGAGTAGGGCGGTATACAAATCAAATAAACTAAACTAAGCTAAACTAAACAACTGTGTCACTAACTTAACAACTGCAGTGATTCACTTAACAAATGCGGCAAGAAAGGTCGTAAAATGGGGCAAAATTCACTTAGCAAATGTCTCACTTAGCAATCTAAATTTTGGGATCCATAATGGCCATAACCTGTAGTATTCTAAAAATGTTACCCAGAAATCATATTAGTCAACAGTTTGTGGTTAATACTAAATTGATGCCCTCCAAATGTTTTCCTCTCTCTTCTTACTTTTTATGGAGATTCTCAGTCATCCAGGTCATGGTTGTCCCAAAGGTGCTTTTTCAAGAGGCAGCTGGACTTTCTGGAAAATCCAGTTGCCTCTTGAAAAAGCACCTTTGGGACTCTTTTCTTATTGTTTATGCTGGCTGAAATTGATGGCAGTTGAAATGAAAAGCATCTAGAGAACATGGAGTTGCTTATCTTTGTTTTCTACCGAGACTTTTTATACAGGCATATTCTACTTCACTTTGCAATAGTCTTTAGATGAGATTATTTCAGCCCACAACTATTTTGGTCTAGCATTATATTCATTGCATGACCAGGTGAGAGGAATAAAAATTCAACTAAGAAGATATATGTGCTGTCATAATTATAAGGTTTGGTGAGATTCTTAATATAGAAGGCTTTATTATAACCATTTTTCAATGAACTAACGTTTCTCCCATATCCCTCTCATTCTGGTCTTTTCAAATTAAAAAAGATTTAAATAGGCAAAAATATGCTCCCCCCTTTTCAATTTAAGGACGTGCCTTTTTTAGTCACTGCATCACTGTTTAAAAATGCAAAATACAGCATTTTTAAAATGTCTGTCTTGCATGAAGTAATGGAAGCTTTTTTTAAAGATTTAAACTAACATGTATTGGGGTGTTTGTAGAAATGTCGGTATTCAGCTTTTTATGTAAGCAAAGCATTCATGATTTTTCATTCCCTTGATAACCAATAGAGAAAAATAAAAAGCTGAATTTTTCAGTTCAACCTAAAGGTCTTTTGGGGACTAAAATGTAAACAATTATAGTCATCATTTCCCTTTTTAACTATTTAGGCATGAAACACTTATGTGCATCAGTTCATTTTTTTGATGCCATCAGCAGTTTATAAATATATAGAAGGCTCTTCTAGGAAAGCAATCAAGCCGTTTGTCAAAAGAGTTATGATGATGAAAAGGGTTTTAAATTTTCTCAATACTATACTGGCTCTTAATTTTTAACAGGCCTTTTATTACAGGTAGTCTTTTGGGGTAGTCCATATATTGAATTACAGCTCTCACAATTTGCTACAAGCACCACCCTGGGGAAAGCCCATTCTCAGTAGTGCTAAATATCAATCATCTCAAAATCAAAAGTTTATCAGCTCATACCTACTATACTAGTTCCAAAGGTCAAATCTCCCTAGGGCTGGAAGTTACCAGGCTTGTTTTTCTAGCATAAATCATTAGATCAGAGGTCCCCAAGCTTGGCAGCTTTAAGACTTGTGGACTTGAATTCCCAGAATTCCTCAGCCAGCAAAGCTGGCTGAAGAATTCTGGGAGTTGAAGTCCATAAGTCTTAAAGTTGCCAAAGTTGGAGACCCCAGCATTAGATCAATAAATATCAAGGGGTTTTTTATTGGCCAATCAGTGAACCCAAATTCTGTCTGTCATCGCATCTTGCTCATCTTCTCCTCTCTGCTAAATTGGCTTGTGTTAATATCTGACCTTCCTTCAGTCCAAGAAGTATCTGTCTCCCTCCCCCCCAGCCTCTCCCTCACCCTCCTCTCTCTCACACACACGCTTGACTATGGCTCCAGTTGTTTCGTATTTTTCTCATATGCTTGTTGCAGATGTGATAACTTTGTTTCATATCTCCAACATCAATAATATATAGTTTTTTCTCTGTTCCACCTGGAATCACTAGTAGCTGTTTTCAGATAATCTTGTGTAAGGTATTCAGTTCATGTCTTCTTACATAACACTTGTCCTCACTACTAAAGCAGTCATATCCAGATGGGAAACTCAGTTCAAGCTTTCTGCATCTGATGTGCCTGTTCAAGCATAAAGCATCAAGACATATGAATAAACTCAAATTTCTTGCAGTTTGAAGGTATTTCAAGCCTATCTTTTGAATAGATTCTCTTCGTGGTCAGATTGCTAACATAATATTGGAAGTTATAAACATAATCTGATATATGAACAAAAAGTCAGCCCAAAGACCATCCTTCTTTCGCACCTTACATTACAAATATGGCATTCTTGCATCTGTCATTTCATCTTCATCTTAGAAATCCTTATCTCTGGAAGCAGCAACACACTTTCTAACCAGCTCAGCCATACCAGGTTGAATACCAATAAGTGGGAGCTCCCTCTTTTAGCAATGATTCTCAACAGATCCCAAGATCTATCTTTTAATATCATACCAACAGATAATGCCTATTTTGTAGTGAGAGTGAGACAAACTATCCATCTCTTAGTGATACTTTCCTTTTTTCTTTTAGTAGATCATTCTCCCCCTGGCTGGTCATTATAAATCTAACCAGCTCAACACACTTTAGGAGCATCAGTAGCTATAGTTTGCCCTATTCTCAGTTTCAATATCCTTTCCATCCATCAGAGAAAAGACTTCTATTCAGACCTTATAGCTCTTATTATATGTTGGCAGAATTTCACAACTCTTCCAGGTTAGGTAGGCTTCTCAGGAATCCTGCACAATGACAAAAGAAACATGAAAATAATTGGGCAAGAGATAACAGTTCTTTCACAGTAAGAAGTGAGGCTTAGCTCATTCTTACATATTCTTGTTGTGGTCCGCCAGCAGCCTGTGGAGCTGGCAGCAGAGTTGGATAGTGAGGAGGCAGGGGAAGGTACATGGGCCAGTTCTGGAGTCTGGGGAAGGCTCGGACAAAGGTTCTGCGTTGGAAGCAGAGATGGGGCCAAGGCCATCTGGGAGTTATGTGTGGACTCCGGAACCTCCAGAGTCAGACATCAGAGAGGCAGAGGAACAGGGGGAGCCTGTTCCTAGTGTGCACATGTACAGAGCTGCCAGAAGGCAAGAACAGTTAAAACAAAAGGGACGACTCGGGAGTAAGGCTTGGAGTTGATTGGCCCCTCCCATAAGACATAAAGGAAGAGTGGGCCTTTGCAGGAAGCAACGTTGTGGATGGTGTCAGTTTGTACTTTGAAGCTCTGTTTTTGACTGTGTTTCCATGTGGCCTTGCCAAGATAATTGCCAATTAGGTGTTTACCAGCCTTATCCGAAGGACTGTGGACTATTTATAAACTCTTGGTGATTCAGCACGTGCTGTGAATGAAAGGAATTCACAGCCGTTAAAATAAAAAAAGGGGGGGTTTGGGGACTAATTGTGTGCTTTTTACTATATCAGGAAGCCTAGGTCAGAACAATTCTTTGCAGCATATCTTTTCCTTCTTTTATCAGGATGTACTTCTTTTTCTTCTTAATTACTAATGGAGAATTTTTTAAAAGACTAGTAGAGTTTTATCCCCCTAGTGCCCTTGCTGCTTCTGCCCTTGTTCTTTCTGTTAATGTTTTTTGAACCTATGACCGCTTCCCTAATTCACTGCTTATGAAAAGTATCTGATGACTGTGACATAGGACATTTGTGAGCCTTACAAAGAAATCCTTCATTCCTTTATTTTTTTCATAGGAGTCAAATAATCCCATGCCCAGATATGCCCTTCTTTCCAGAATCGGTTTCAATGTTCTGCTTGAATCAGAACATCATACTGTTTTCCCTAGCCCCTTAACATAATTGAAAACATGGCTTCACTCTTTGGGTGTTTGCTGATCTTGCCAATGTTTCTCCAAATGGATGGTGACAAGCAACAAGTTTTGCTACACGCTGGTCAAACCTTCACGCCCACTTCCAATCTGTACTTAAAACACTTCAACAACTACAACTTTAACAAATTTTATCGGGAGTAGTACCCTCTCAGAGCTTTGTGATATAGCAACACGGGCTCAGCCCACGACATTCACAAAGCACTGCAGCCATTGGCCAGTGTTTCCAAAGAAAGTAACATTTGGAAGGGGTGTCCTTTCTTGTGTCATGTTATGACAAGCAGCCATCCTTGTAAAAGGATAAAGCTCACTGTGTACTTGCTTGTGTTTGAGTCAAAGAGACAACAGTGAAGATCTGGTTATTTCCCTGTAACTGCAGTTTTTCAAGGGGTAATGTTCACACAACTCATCCTTGTCTTCTTCTTAATCTCAAATGACCTTACTCTTTGTACAATTGTACTTTAGCAATTTTAGGAGTTGAAGGGATTTGACAGGAGACTAATTGAGCTGCCTAGTACAAGTGGAATCTAAGACTTCCTCCAACAATTCTGTATGCATTAGAAAAATCCAATTAAGGTTTTGCACAAAGGCACAATTTTGCGATGTGAACTCACATTTTGCTTTCCAGAGAATTACAGATGCAGGTAAATAATATAATTGTGTTTTTGTTTTCTTTCTTTGGTTTAGAAATGATAGCTCATTATAGAAGACTCTATAGTGAGGCTCATTAGACATTAGCATTCAGATTTTTAATTTTTTTATTCCCCCTAGGCTTATTAACTTATAGAGGTTAAGAATTAAAGATGTAGCTTTTTTATGAATTTGCGATTAATTGTAAGTTGTTTTAAAATTATAAAGACAATAAATAGCACTTTATAATCCAGGAAATAAAATAGAGTCAAGAATATTTTATATAAACATAATTAGTTTAATCAGATAGAATTGTATTTAATTGTTTAATGTATGCACAAATATAACACTTATACCCAACTTCTATCCATCCCCCAAAATAAAAATTACATTGTTATATTTTTAGTTGTGTTTGTCATGATTGACTGAACAGATAAAATGTTGCTTCTATAAACAAGACTATTTTAAGCTTGTGTGCAATTCTCAAAGACATTTGCAAGCTTATATACAATCCTTTTTGTTTTATGTTTACAGTGACAAACAAGAAACCTGCACAAGCATATATTACAAAAGTTAAACAATTTGAAGGTTCTACATCTTTTGTACGAAGGTCACAATGGATGCTTGAACAGCTTCGCCAGGTTAATGGTTTAGATCCTCATCGGGTAAGTATATGATAATAGAGGTGCTTCTCATTTAACAAGGTCCTTTTACTTGTCTGTTGTTTCTTATCATTACTCAGACTGCCTTCATCCTTTCTTTTTTGGGAACAGTTCAAACATTAGTACATGTGGGAGAAGGGCAATTGCTTTGATTTTACTTTTTAAGAAATAGGCGCTATAATAGATATTTTAAGATGATAGCCATAAATCTTCAAGATCCTGAGTAAAGATTCCAGATATTCTTGGTTTCTTTCTAAATCATTGTAGATTTTATCACTTTATTATATCCAGTAAGCAATTAGTCTAATGGACTATTTGGATAGAGGCTAATAATACATATTTCTACTCTTTGCTGTTTTTAACCAGTTAGTAATCCATAAAAGGACACATCCTCTGATCACATGACTGTCCAGTTTACTCAAGATCCTTGTCAAAGAACTTTGAAAAGTTTTTGAATATTCAAGAATGTCTACTTCATTTAATGCCAAATGGCACTAAAAGTACCATATTTTTTGGAATATAAGACACACTTTTTCCCCCCTAAAAGAGGGTGAAAATTTGGGTGCATCTTATACACCGAATGTAGCCCTGCCCACCCACCGGCCGTCCCCACCCTTTGGCTTCCACGCGTCCTCTCAAACGGAGCTTTTGGAGGCTGCAAATGCAGCTTCTCAAACATCCTCCAAAAGATCCATTTGAGAGGCTGCCTTTGCAGCCTCCAAAAGCTTCGTTTGCAAAGGAGCTGCCCCAACAAGGTGTGTGCTCTCACAACCAGCGAACCTGTTGCTAAAGTTCACCTCTGGAAACAGCTCATTTGGGGTATTTCAGGAGGCCAATCCACTCGCCAATCAGCTGCTCATGCTAAATCAGGCTAATGTGCTGAAGCTAACCAGGCTGTTTGCTAAGGACACTACCCACATGAATACTGATGGATGCTGGTAGGCAGAGGAAGATTTTTTTTTTTCCTTATTTTCGTCCCAGGGTTTGCCTTTGCAAAATCCATGCTAATTTTCCTTTAGTAATTTTTGATTCTCCAAACACTTGGTTATTTTTAATTTGATTACCATCTCTACCAATTTGTCCAGAATTGATATTAAAATGACTGGCCAATAGCTTGAAAGTTTTTAACAGATCGCTTTAGAAATTGGTGCTACACTGATCTTCTACCCTGGTACTGAGACTTATTTATTTTTATTTATTTATTTTATTAAATTTCTATACCGCCCTACTCCCGAAGGACTCAGGGCGGTGAACAGCCACAGGATAAAACAGATAGATACAAAAATTTAAAATAGAATAAAAATGAATTAAATAATTTGGCTGAACAAATTTAAAATACCCCATAATTTAAAAACAAATTAAAATTTACATTTAAAAAGGGGAGAAGATTTAGGCCAGGCCAGCTTGATGAAATAAAAAAGTCTTAAATGCGCGACGGAAGGTGCACAGATCCGGGATCCTCCTTATCTCCGGGGGAGCTCGTTCCAGATCGTAGGTGCCCCCACAGAGAAGGCTCTCCCCCTAGGGGCCGCCAGTCGACATTGTTTGCCCGACACCCGGAGGAGCCACTCTCTGTGGGAGCATACTGGCCGGTGGGAGGCTATTGGTGGTAGCAGGCGGTCCCGTAGATCACCAGGTCCTAAGCCATGGAGCGCTTTAAAGGTGATAACCAAAACCTTGAAGCGCACTCGGAAGACCACCGGGAGCCAGTGCAGCTCGCGCAGGAGCTCCACATCACTCCTATAACCCCCCACGCAGCCGCACTCTGCGCCAGTTGGAGCCTCCGAGTGCACCTCAAGGGGAGCCCCATGTAGAGAGCGTTACAATAGTCCAGACGAGACGTGACAAGGGCATGAGTGACTGTGTGTAGAGTGACTTGATTTAAGGTACAAGTTGACTGTTAGGAGATCAATAGTTTCACATTTAAAAACCCTCCGTTGTGTGCAGTCAGAACCTGATGGTTTGTAACTGTCTTCCAAGATGTCCTAGAACTGTTCCTTCTATTTGCTTTAGTTGTTCCAATTATTTCCCTAAGAAAATCAATGTAAGCTCCAATATCTGTCCTATATATGTACAGAAAAGATGGATATAGAAATTAACTTCATTTCTTTGCAATTCTCATGGCCACATTGAATCCCTTTTGTTGTTTTTGTTGTCTAATAATTTCCTGGAGGCTTTTCCATTCTGTCTATATTTAAGGAAGTTCTTCCTGTTTTCTGTAATGTTGCTCTACATCCTTGGGTTCTTCAGTTTGCTGATTTACACTATGTTAGAACTAGTAGGTCCTTGATATAAAGAACAGCACCTTCCCCACTGCACTCTTTCCTATCATTTCTATAATGCCTGTATCCAGGAATTAATACATACCATTGATTCTCTCCATTGTACAAGGATTCTGTTATGCCCACTGTATCTGTTTTCCTCAGATTCTCATATAGATTTAGAAATTCACATGTATTTCAAGCATTCATATATATTTAGTACTTTTCATATAATGTTGTTGTGAGCTTTTTTCACATCCTTTTTGTCTCCTTTTCATCTCCCGAAAATCATATCTACTTATTAATCTCCATCCAACTTTCTTTTATTCCTTGTAGTATTATCAAAAAATATTTATACCTTCTAAAAGATGTAATATTTCTAAATTTGTCAAATTCAAGGCCCAGGGGCTGGATCCGGCCCGCAGAGTGCTTAGATCTGGCCCATGGGGCTGCCCTCGAAACAGCAAAGGACTGGCCCGCAGTGCCTCTGTCAGTGAAAATGGAGCTTGGGAGGGCTGCGTGTGGCCCTCCCAAGCTCATGAAGGCTGCAGGCAGCACTCCCAAGCTCCGTTTTTGCTGGCAGAGGGTTGCAAGAGGCAACCCAAACGGAGCTTGGGAGCCCATTTTTCATCGGAAGAGCACTCAGGCCATCACAGCCCCCCCCCCGACACGAGTGACGTTGAGCTGGCCAAGCCCACTCCGTCCCCCAAAGTCAAACACAACTCTGATGTGGCCCTCAATGAAACCGAGTTTGACACCCCTGTTCTAAAGGAAGCCACTTGTCAACTTTCCTATAGAGTCAGCTTAGAAGTTGCTCTGTCACATTTTTGACCAGCTTCATTTGGGTTCAACAAAACCCATCTCTGTCGTATAGGATTGGCCTGTCTTCAAATATTCATCGTGTTTAGCAAATCTAAGTCTTTCTACCTTATACCAATTTGTCACTCACTTACTGAAATTTCTCATCCCTGCATATCTAACTGGCCTTGTCCATATAACACAGAACATTTTTAAGGATGCTACATTTAGAGCTCCAAACATCAGCCTGCTAACAAGCAACCTAATTCTGGCTCCCAAGATTGGCCAACTATATTGTACAATGGTATTGATATCCATATGGACCACAACCGTGGTCATTTTCCTCAGGGGTGAAATGCTCCCAGATCGGACCGGACCACCCGATCCAGTAGCAATTTTTCCCTGTGGTTCGGCGATCCGGTAGTGATCACCACTCAAGTGTCATTACTTCCTGGTTTTACCAGGAAGTAATGTTTTTTATTACCTTCTGCGCATGCGCAGAAGGTTTTACACATGAGCAGAAGGTGCACAGGCACACGCGGAACGAGCGTGCACTGCGCGTGCAATACCGAACTAGTAAGGAAGGTAAGTAGATTTCACCCTTGATTTTCCTCTAGTATCAAGAGATTTACATATATACAGTATGTGATAGCTTTTTCACAAGCCAGGCAAGCTTCAGGGTCATCTTCATGCTCACAAACTTATATATTTATGTTTTTCATGAAATGATTAATGAATCGCCAGCCACTGCCTCCGAAGGAATATTCTGGAAGCAGAATGAACAAATATGAGTTTATCACCTAAATATCCGATTCCTCTTATCAGATGAAAGAGTTTAGTGTTGTACTTAAGGCATTAGGCTAGAAACTAGGACGCTGTAAGTTCATGTTACACTTAAGGCATGAAGCCAGCTGGGTGACCTTGGGCTAGTCACTCTCTATCAGTCTTAGGAAGAAGGCAATGGCAAATCACTTACAAAAACCTTGCCAAGAAAACTGCAGGAACTAGTCCAGGCAGTCAAGGCACATACAGCATGAACATACACATGCACACCCACACACAGGAAGACAGAGAGAAAAACTTCTTTATGGGAACATCTTTTATCCTTGAAATGATAGCCTCATTTCCCAAAGAGATTCTCCATAACAAGGAATATCTGTTAGTAGATAGTTAGTAGCAATAGACAGTCAGGGAAACTGACTCCAACATTTTAATTATTTCAGCTATTGTAAGAGAATCTTGAAAGCCAGACTGTTTTGTTTCCTCCCTTTTACACCCCATTGGATTAGGGTAGATCCAGTCTGAGTTTCTTTCTTGGGCTTTCCCCGTTTCTTGGATTTAACACACATTTTTGTTCTGTTCTACAATTCTCTCCTAGGTCATTTCTATGGCTTGCTAAACTAACATTCTGGAAGTGGGACAAAGCTTTTGCATCTTGTTTACATATTTCTCTGATTCTTAATTTCTGCCACCTTAGCTTCAATGGAACAGACTTGATCTGTTAAGAGTTCATTGTACTGAGTATGAACCCCTACCATATACCCAACAAGCAGGTAGTGATATACAATGAAATGGAAAGCAGTTTCTCCCTTACTTTTACCTTTATACCAGTTACTTTTAGAAACATGTAGGGGGTTTTTTGGTTGACCTAAACGATAGGTGCTACATTTTTACCCAGTTCCAAAGCCTGACTTTTTCCTCCATTCTACTCAGTGGTGGGTTCCTCCTGGTTCGGCCTGGTTCGGCCAAGCTGGTAGCGGTGACGATATGATGTCACCAAACCGGTTCTCTTTGTTGAGGAGCTGGGCCCTCCCGCATTATTCTTACCTTTTATTTGGCCCCACCCCCAATCTATTCACTGCCTCCCGAGTCCCAGCTGATCAGCTAGAAGGAAAAAAATTGTTTAAACTCTTGCCGTGAGGCTTCAAAGGGCCTCCCTACAGCTGATCAATGTTAAAAGGCAGTGTGGTGGTAGACCAGTGCGCTCGAAAAACAAATGGGTGGACCGGTGCCTCCAAAAACAAATGGGTAGACAGGTACAGCTCTGCAAGCAGTTAAAAGCCTGGTAAACCAGTATCTCTGCTAAATCCTAAAGAATTGTCACATGACCATCAAACCACGCCCACAAAATAAGCCATGCCCACAGAACCAGTAGTAAAAAAATTTAGAACCCACCCCTGATTCTCCTCCCTTGCAAAGCTTTCTGTCCTAGTTCTGGCCATGTCCCAAATGCCTATCTTTTTATAAAGAGGCAAAGAAAACTTCCTTGTTATCTATCCTAAATTTCTTAGCAGGAAACATATTTCATTTCAAGAGCAGATTCTTGGAGTTCCAAATGATTAGCGAAAGTAGCATCTACTGTTGACAACCTAAAACTCAAGACTAAAACATTCATCATCACTTGTCAGTATGATCTATGTTTGGAGATTATGGAAACTAATTCAAAAATATTTCGGGGATCCAGAATAATATAAAACTCTTTATCATGCTGTCTTCCAGCAGCGTGACCATGTAATACATTCTGAAATGTATTCTTGTAACTTGACAACAGATTATTTCAGAGCCAGATAGATTCAATGTTTGTTTCCAGGATTACATTGAGAATGGTTGCCTTCCATGTGCTATTGAATTACTTATTTGCCTTCAAATAGCATTTTGTAATAGCATGGAATAAAAACTATTATATAATACAGTTATTGTACAAAGTTGGTTATGAATTTTTGCATAATGTTTTAGTGTGCTGTTAAAAGAAAATCTAATATAGAAAGTAAGACTTTGTAATATTAAAGTATTTCCCTGGTAATCTGATCTTTTTCTTTCTAGGATTCCCCAGAATTTGATTTATTGTTTGAAAATGCTTTTGACCAATGGGTGGCGAGTACAGCCTCTGAGAAATGTACATTCTTTCAAATTCTCCATCATACTTGTCAACGGTATCTTACAGACAAAAAGCCAGAATTTATTAATTGCCAGTCTAAAGCTATTGGAGGTAAGTGCTACATGTTTAAATCCCTAAGGGCAGAGGTGAAATGCTCCCAGTTCGGACCAGCTCGGGCGAGTAGGTAGCGATGGTGGCGGGCAGTTCGGAGAACCGGTAGCAAAAATCCCTGCCCCCGCCCCCCACATCCAACTGATCATCAGAGGCTTTTTTTCTTTTAAATGCCTCTGATGAACCAAGCTCTAACAATCCAAGCTCTGGCGATCCCAGCTGAGTTGCCTGCCGATCAGGCAACTCATCTTGGATTGTCAGAGCCATTTAAAAGAAAAAAAGTTTTTTTTTTCTTTTAAATGGCTCTGACGATCCAAGCTCTGATGATCCCAGCTGAGTTGCCTGATCGTCAGAGGGTTTTTTAAAAACCCTCTGACGATCCGACAACTCAGCTGGGATCGTCAGAGCCTTTTGAAAGCATTTTTTTACATGGTTTTACATGTAAAAAATGGTTTTAAAATTAAAAAAAAAATTGGCCACACCCACCCAGTCACATTACCCCACCACCACCAAGCCACGCCCACAGAATCGGTAGTAACAAATTTTAGATTTCACCACTGCCTAAGGGTTTTTGTTTTAGGACATTTCATCAATTATAAATTGAATCTATTTATATTTATTTATAGTTTATTTAAAATCTAGACCAGGTTGGTCTAGTGGTTAAGGCAGTAGGCTGGAAAGTGGAAGTCCATGAGTTCTAATCCTGCCATAGCCATGAAAGCCAGCAGGGTGACTTTGGGCCAGTCACGCTCAGCTCAGCTCACCACGTTGTTGTTGGGAGAAAATAGGAGGACAAAAGTGTGTCATATACAGTATGTTTGCAACCTTGAATTATTTTGAAAAATAATTAAGGCAGGATACAAATAAATACATACATACATACATACATACATACATACATACATACATACATACTGCTACTGTTTTTTAAAATTCATCTGGGCTTATTGGTAATATATAAGATTAACTTTGATCCTTATAAAAAGTATTAAAACATTCTTCTAGGCTTTGAAGTGAGATTTATAGACATTCTAATTATTTAACTAAAGCATCATTTAATAAAGCTAGGAGAAGATTTTCCTACATAATCATTTCCTGCCGGGTTTTAATCTATTTTGCTTCACTGCATAAGTATATTCCCCATTGAACATGTGTCACTTTTTAATTCCTTTCTCTATTGTTTTAATTGTTTCCCATTTAGCAATAATTGATTTTACAAGTCTTGCTAAAAGAGAAATTTCTAAACTAGACTGGGAGTTGTTGGACAATAATCACTTCTCTTAATGCACTATTTTATTGTACTAAAACATTTTTTCTTTCTGAATCAGCATCATTGGTATCAGCAGATCTTGCAAATGTTAATGTGCATCAGATCTTTTAAGATAACAAAATTTTTATATGTAGCCCACTCAGGGTTTGTGATTTCTAGGAACAAATCCTGCAATTATATTTGTTAGGTCTTCAATTACATTAAGTCTTGAGGGCACAATTTTAGAGCTGGTATAAAGTGTGTAGCTTGTATACTGCGGCAACAAATTTGCTGCTTCAAATTCTTTATTCATGGTCACTTGATCTCTATAGAGAAGAGGTCTTGCTCCATAATTTAAAATTGCTTTGAAATCCTGTAATTTAGAACCAGCTTAAGTTCAGAAATTGGCAAATGCTCTGGTGCACTACTTCTCCCTGTAGGTCTAAGTGAAGTAAAGTCTATGTTGGTATTTCAGCAGCAAGAACTAAAATGCCTGACTGAATTTAATTTAATTTAATTTAATTTCCAATTTATATACCGCCCTTCTCCCTGAGGACTCAGGGCGGTGTACAGCCAAGATAAAAAAACATAGAATACAAATATTAAAACATTTAAATATATATATAGATTTGGGCCGAAAGTTAAGAATAACAAACTAATTAAAAAATTTAAAATTTAAAAATTCCTTCTAAGCCAACCCGGCTTGCTGGAAAAGATGGGTTTTCAGGGAACGACGGAAGGCATTGAGGTCATGGATTCTCCTTATCTCCGGGGGCAACTGATTCCAGAGAGTGGGAGCCCCCACAGAGAAGGCCCTCCCCCTGGGGGCCACCAGCCTACATTGTTTGGCTGATGGCACCCTGAGGAGGCCCTCTCTGTGGGAGCGCACGGGTCGATGGGAGGTCGTTGGTAGCAGCAGGCGGTCTCGGAGATAGCTAGGCCCTATGCCATGGAGCGCTTTAAAGGTGATAACCAACACCTTGAAGCGCACCCGGAAGACCACCGGGAGCCAGTGCAGCTCGCGCAGGAGCGGTGTTACATGGGAGCGCCATGTTGCTCCCATCACTACCCGCGCTGCTGCATTCTGGACCAGCTGGAGCCTCCGGGTGCTCTTCAAGGGGAGCCCCATGTAGAGAGCGTTGCAGTAGTCAAGGCGAGAGGTGACGAGGGCGTGAGTGACTGTGCACAAGGAATCCCGATCAAGAAAGGGCCGCAACTGGCGAATCAGGCGAACCTGATAAAAGGTCCCCCTGGTAACAGCCGTCAGATGTTCCTCCAAGGACAGCTGCCTATCCAGGAGGACTCCCAGATTGCGCGCCCTCTCCGAGGGGGCCAGAGACTCGCCCCCAATAGTCAGCGATGGAGTCAACTGACTATATCGGGATGCCGGGAGCCACAGCCACTCAGTCTTGGAAGGGTTGAGCTTGAGCCTGTTCCTCCCCATCCAGATCCGCACAGCCTCCAGGCACTGGGACATCACTTCAAGGGCATCGTTGGGGTGGCCTGGGGTGGAGATGTACAGCTGGGTGTCATCAGCATACTGGTGGTATCTCACCCCAAAGCCACGGATGATCTCGCCCAGCGGCTTCACATAAATGTTGAACAGAAGGGGCGAGAGGACCGATCCCTGCGGCACTCCACAGATGAGAGGCCTCGAGGTCGACCTCTGCCCCCCTGCCAACACAAACTGCGACCGGTCGGAGAGAAAGGAGGAGAACCACCGCAACACAGTGCCTCCCACCCCCAACTCTTCCAGCCGGTGCAGCATGATACCATGGTCGATGGTATCAAAAGCCGCTGAGAGATCTAATAGGACCAGAACAGAGGAATAACCCCTGTCCCGAGCCCTCCAGAGATCATCCACCAACGCGACCAATGCCGTTTCCGTGCTGTGCCCAGACCTGAAACCCGACTGGAACGGATCTAGATAGGATGTTTCCTCCAGGAATTGCGGAAACTGTTGCGCGACCACACTCTCAACAACCTTCGCAATGAAGCGAAGGTTGGAGACAGGACGATAGTTGGCCAATATTGCTGGATCCAGGGACGGCTTCTTGAGGAGAGGCCTCACCACCGCCTCTTTCAGGGCAGCGGGGAAGTGACCCTCACTCAAAGAAGCATTAATGACGCCCTGGAGCCAGCCTCGTGTAACCTCCCGGGAAGCCAGTACCAACCAGGAGGGACACGGGTCCAGTAAACATGTGGCCCCACTAAGTCTCCCCAAAATCCTGTCCACATCATCGGGAGTCACAGCATCAAACTCCTCCCAGATAACATTCTCAAGACTGTTCCTCGTCACCCTGCCCTGATCTACCCAGTCAGAGTCCAGATCCCCCCGGATCTGAGCGATTTTGTCATACAGGTATTGTCCGAAATCCTCCGGCCTGCCTTCTAAGGGATCCTCCCGCACTCCCAGATGGAGCAGGGCGCGGGTCACCCTAAACAGGGCGGCCGGACGATTCCCTGATGACGCAATAGAGGCGGAAAAGTAGTTAGACTTTGCCATCTTTATCGCCACTAGGTAGGCCTTAATATGCGACCTTACCAGTGTTCGATCAGATTCAGCGAGACTGGCCCTCCAACCGCTCTCCAGGCGTCTTTTCCGGCGCTTCATTTCCCTCAGCTCCTCAGTAAACCAAGGAGCCGCACGGGATCGGCATCGGGTCAGAGGCCGCAAAGGCACAACTCGGTCCAAGGCCCCACCAGCCGCCCGATCCCAGGCGGCTACCAGGTCCTCGGCCGAGTCATGTGCTAGATCCTCAGGAAATGGCCCAAGCTCCGTCTGGAACCTATCAGGATCCATCAGGCGCCTGGGGCGGATCCATCTAATTGGGTCCGCCTCCCTGCGGCGAGGGGTCGCGGTTCGAAGATCTAGGCGAAGGAGTGAGTGGTCAGTCCATGACAAGGGTTCCATGTCTATATCCCCTATAACAAGACCACTCAACCACTGGCCAGAGACAAAAATCAAGTCCAGAGTGTGACCTCCCCTGTGAGTAGGGCCATGAACTAACTGGGTCAGGTCCATGGCCGTCATGGAAGCCATGAACTCCTGAGCCACCTCAGACGTTTCACCGACGGATGGCAAGTTGAAATCACCCATGACTAAAAGCCTGGGTGTATCTACCGCCACCGTGGCTATCACGTCGAGTAGCTCAGGTAGGGCTGTTGCCACGCGGCAGGGAGCCAGGTACGTAAGCAACAAGCCCATCTGAACCCCACGGCCCCACCTCACAAGGAGGGACTCACATCCAGCTATCTGAGGCACAGTGGTCTCCTTCGGACTCAGATCCTCGTTAATAATAACCGCCACCCCCCCCGCCCCTCCCCTGGGCCCTCGGCTGATGGAATGCTCTGAAGCCTGGTGGGCACATTTCCACCAGAGGGACGCCACCCTCCGGGCCCAACCAGGTCTCCGTAATACCCGCCAGGTCCGCTCCTCCCTCTTGTATAAGATCGTGAATGAGGGGGGCCTTATTGACCACGGACCTGGCATTGCACAGCATCAGCCGAAGGCCCAGCTCCTGAATATCTAAGCCACCTAGTATCCGAGCGGAGCCTTGGGGACCGGGGCAAGCAATTGCTCTCAAACAGCAAGTGCGAGCCCCCAACACCTGATGTGGTCCCCTGCTCCCGCCATATCTGCCCCTCCCATTCACCGTGCCGATGGTACAGCCCTCATAGATATCGCCCCCCATCCCTTTTCCAATCCCTCGTCCGGTGCCTCCCGGATCATTACCCTGTGCCGGGCACGGCTCTGACCCTGGTGGATTCCCCCCCCCCATCCGCCATAGTCGTCTTCCTGGTATCTTTAAAAGAATAATTACAACCCCCCCCCCAGAACCCCTTAAAATCTTTAAAAATTTCCCTAAAAAGCCCCATAAATTCTTCCTTGCTCCATGCCATCTCTCCGGACTCCAAAGTCCGTCATCGAGATAGGCCCTCGATAATGTGGGGAGCCAAACCTGCGAGAGGGGAGAGTCTCGCAGGGCGAGGAGTTCCGACACCGAATACATATAGCCATCGGGGAGACAGTCCAAGGGTGGGGGACCGCTGATGTTACAAGCGTAGGGAAAATTCCAGTCCAAGGTCAGGCTGCCAAGCTCCACTGTCCTCTCACGACAGTGGCTAAGGAGGTGCATATCATTCGGCCCCGAAAGTTTCCAGGGCGGCCGTCTCTCACCAGGCCAATCCATGGAGACTTTGATAGAAAGCTCAGGGTGAGGATAGCAATATTCCACCTCCTCAGGCCTCATGTCCATAGAACCAGAATCCCTCCTGGGATTAGCAGCATCAGGGAATCCAATATCCAGCTCAAGGGAGGTTTAAGTTCGTAAATGTTCGTCAGAGAAGTTCTACATGGTAGGGAATCCAGACAGGCCAGATGGAAGTGGGGAAAAAATTAGGAGTAGTTCAGCAGGCCAAGATGAGTGGGAAGCTATGGTCGTAATTCGCCAAAAGGCCAAACTCAGTCCGAAGGAAGGCGGGGGGAGATTCAAACCGCATAAGTTTGTAGTCATTTTCCGGCCCCAGTAACCCTCAACCTTCCATTCTAGTGGGTGAAGCTCCCCTATTTCGCCCCCCCATCCAGCTCACCCTGGGGGGGGTCTCAGGGTCTCCCTGGAGGTAACCCTTCCCTCAAGGGTCATATACTCTCCAGTCACCCCAAAATCAGATCTAAAACCACTGCTGAAGAGTCCTGGGCCGTCTGTTTGGAAGTCTGTAGGCCCTTGGGAGCCGCCCCAACCTTAAGCGCCCCCATCACAACCACCGCCGCGGCCTCCGCAGTCCCCGCCGCCATCGTCACCATCGGCCCCCCCACGGACGTCCCCAGCCGCCCCCTGCCTCCAAAGATCCACCTCGAGGCATCCAGGGGCGTGGGGAACCTCCGTAGGGGCCTCACAATGCCGATGTCGTCCAGGAGCTGCTGCCGCCGCCGCCGTGACCGCCCGTGACCGCCGCCGCCGGTGCCGCTCCCCTGCAGGCCGCAGACTGCCGTCGCCCACTGCCGTCCTGACGTCATCCCCCTCAGCGCTGGGATGGTCCGGGGAGCTGCCAAAGCTCCCAACGGGCTCCTTAGGTGTTGCTTCGCCCGGGCGGGGGGTCATAGATGTTCGAAATGACCCCCCTGAGCCCCCCCAAGCCGAGGCATCACCCCCCAAGAAGCCGAGACTCAGCGTCGGAGCGCCATCTTGGGCATGCACAGAAAGAAAGAATAATGTTTTATGGTAGCAATACTTTTGAAATAATTAAAGCTTCCATTTTTATCCCCCAAATCCATTAATTGGAGTATCAAAGGGATAATAGATTGATTCCGTACTTATTGCCTATTATTAATATTCATTGTGTGTGCTTGCTGTACTTTTTTCTTTCTGTAGAACTTCTTAATGTCAAAGGGAAAGAAGGAGACTGATGATGACATATTGTAGAGACATAGTCTTTTGTAGGTTCCCTTAGTTTCTCTTGGCTCTGACAATGCACTGGATTATAGTAGTCCTCAGCTAAAGGCCATTCATTTAATGACCACTCAGAAAGATGTGCTGAAAAAAGTGACTTACAGAATTACAGTTTATAACAAGTTTCAACCATTTCACCAAACCTTGGGATCAGATGATTGTAATTTGGGAGCTGAGCAATTGGCTTCCTTTTACAATGGTCCTAAGGCCACATGATTCCTATTTGTGACCTTTCCAGCCAGATTCCAATAAGCAAAGCCACTTGGGGAAGCTGGATTTGCTTAATGCTGATGTGATTCGCTTAACAACAATGGTAGAAATGATCAACAAATTGGATCTGGTCATGTGATGACTTGCTTAATGACCACGTTGCTCAGCAACCAAAATTACAGTCCCAGTTGTCATAAGTCGAAGACTACCTGTAGAATCTATAAATGAAAAGCCTTGTACAAGAATTCATGTTGGAGCTTCAAAATGTGTTGTAGTGATTAAGATGTTATTCTGGCTGTAGGAGATCAAGTTCACCCTCAGTCATAGAAGCTCACTAGGAGACCTGGGTCAGATGGTCTCTCAGGTGAAGCTACTACAGAAGGCTGTGGTTATGAAGAGAAATAAAATAGAGTCTATTATTATGAAGAAAAATATGAGGCTATATGCTAGCTTGAGCCTGTGAATGAAAGGCAAGATAGCTCTTAACATTGTTATTTTGGAATTAAATATTTTATAGTGTTTCATTTTCATTTTTATCGTATTATTGGAATACATAATTCCCATTGAAAAATATTGTGTGTCCAATTTCTGAAGAACAGAGTGACTTTACATGAAAAAGAGTGATCTGTCTGTGGAGATTCTCAATCATCCAGATCATGGTTGTCCTAAAGGTGATTTTTCAGAAAGGCAACTGGTCTTTCTTGTTGTTGTTTTTTTCCTTTGAAAAAAAAAAGCTTCACCCTTCTTCAGTTCTAACTGAGCAGTTCTAACAGATCTAACTAGTTAGGACTGAAGAAGTTTTTTTGGATGAGAAACAAAATCCTTTCAAAGAAAATAACCAAGAAAGTCCAGTTGCCTTTTGGGAACAGCACCTTTGGGACAAAAGAATGATGTGATGAAGAAGTTTTTACACTTTATCAGATCACTGAGAAATTGGTGTAGGTAAGAAAGTTAGTTGTACATTGGTTGGTTGAGAGGATACCTTTGATTAAATGAATAGGTCTGAACCATAGAATATCAAATATGGATTTGGAAACCAGGTTGCTAAGACTTATAAGAACAGTGAATGAATAATGTAAAACACATATAAGAATTAACAGAATGTGAATAATTCAGCCTTCGCACAAAATTAAACAAGGATGTGTGTTGTTTAAGATATTTACAGACCAATGTTTCTAGTGTTGTTAGAGGTATGATTATATGTACTTTAAGATGTGCCATGTCTTGTTTAAAAACTCAGATGATAAATACAGCAGACCTTGGATTGATTTTATTTCTTTTTTTTTTTTTGTACTTTCCATAATATTTTTCTCCAAAAGGGAATATCACAATGTGCATGCATTCAATATTGTCTAAGTTCTCAAATAATAATCATTGCCATAAAAGATCAGAATTACCTCAATATCTAATACGCAACAGCAGTTTCTCGCTTCACAGATGTTTAGCTGTCATATAAAAGTCAAAATGCTAAATCTTCCACCTACACTATTCAGGATTAAAGAGGGAGCTAAAAATATAAATGGGGAAGAGATTGATTGTTGATTGATTGATTGACTTTTGAATGTCTTTTGAAATTTGGATCCTGTTAAAGAAATACACATTGACATATTTTTGAAGAACAGATGCTATTATATATGTACAGATTTGATATTTTGTATAATTTGCACCATGGTAAATTGCAGTCTGATAGAATATTCAGAACTAATTTATAATCTTACAGCTCAATTTGCTATGCATTACATTGAAGGGAGATAATTCATCATATTTTAATGGTTTAGTGGGAAGTTGACAACATATATTTATTAGCCATAACTCCAGGCACCCAACAATATTCATTTATCTAAACAACAAAAAAAAGGATCACTGAAAAAAATCTTACACTGAACCTATCTTCAGGTCCATCTCTTGCAGCCTTTCAAAATCTATGCCTTCCTGATGTATTGGGATTGTGACATATAAGATTCGCACTGTGAAATAGATTATAGGAGTAGTATTTTTTAATACATGTGGTTGAGATAAAATGTTGTGTGTCAGAGATCAAGGGACATGAGAGCAGTATTCCACGGAGATTACCACAAAGAGGAAGAGGTCAATTTGTTTCCAAAACACCTGAGGGCAGGACAAGAAGCAATGGATGGAAACTAATCAAGGAGAGAAGCAACTTGGAATTAAGGAGAAACTTCCTAACAGTGAGGACAATTAACCAGTGGAACAGCTTGCCTTCAGACATTGTGGGGTGCTTTATCGCTGGAAGGTTTTAAGAAGAGCCTGGACAGCCACTTGTCTGAAATAATATAGGATCTCCTGGTTGAACAGGGGCTGGACTAGAAGACATCCAAGGTCCCTTCCAGCTCGATTCTGATTCTGATTCTGATTCAGTCCTTTTCAATTGGAATGCTTATTTGAGAGTTACGTTATTTCAACATAATCTTTTCTCTGACTGTTGCAAATATAAAGAGAGAAATGTATATACAAGCAGTTATCAACTTACAACCACAATTGGGTCCAGAAATTTTATCGCTAAGCAAGGTGTTTCTTAAGTGAGTTGCACTCGATTTTACAGCATTTTTGCCATGGCTGTTAAACACATCACTGCAGTTGTTAAATGACTTTTTCTGTCATTAAGCTTCACCCATTGTCTTTGCTTGTCAGAAGCCAGCAGGGAAGGTGACAAATGTTAATCACATGGCCCCTGGATGCCGCAACTATCATAACTACATACCATTTGCCAAGCACACAAATTTTGATCACATGATTATGAGGATGCTGCAGTGGTCAAAAAGTGTGAGGACTGGTCATAAACCACTTTTTTCAGTGCCATTGTAATTTTGAATGGTCACTAAAACAATGGTTCTAAGTCAAGGGCTACCTGTAAAATGAGGATTACCTCTCTGGACTTTTGAAGAAAGGGAAGTAAACAGGTGGCCCTCGACTTATGACCACAATTGAGCCCAAAATTTATTTTGTAAGTCAGATGGTTGTTAAGTGAATTTTGCTCTATTTTACGACCTCTCTTGCCACAGTTGTTAAGCGAATCACTGCAGTTGTGAAATCGCTAACACTGTTGTTAAGTGAATCTGGTTTCCCCATTGACTTTGCTTGACAGAAGATACTCACATGATCCTGGGATAATTCTGAGTCAGTTGCCAAGTGCCTGAATTTGGATCACGTGACCCTGGGGATGCTGCAATGGTTGTAAATGTGAAAAATGGTCATAAGCAGGGGTGAAATACTACTGGTTCGCACCAGTTCGGGGGAAACAGTAGTAAAAAAATGCTACCGGTTCATCCGATCTGGTATTCTCGATGATCAGCTGTGCCGTGCGATTTATATTCTCTAGAAAGCAGGAAATCCTGCTTTCTAGCGAATCTAAATCGCGCGGCATAGCTGTTCCCCCTCTCTTGCTGTTCTACCTTTTTCTGTGCTGTGCGGTAGTACCTGTGATGTGCATGCGCACAAAGCATGCATTTGGTGCACACTGCATGCACGTGTGCAGCATGCATTTGGCGTGCACTGTGCATGCATCCATAGCGTGTGTTAGATGTGCACCGCGCATGCACACACAGTGAACCATTGGCAAACATTGGAGGATTTCACCACTGGTCATAAGTCATTTTTTTCCAGTGCTGTTCTAATTTTGAATGGTCACTGAATGAACTGTTGTAAACCAAGGATTACCTATACAGACATAGATACATACAGTTAATGTCTGTGCAGCTTACTATTTTAAAATTCAGAAGAAGAGGTCAAATTCTTTTTGATTAACTCATCCAGTGGTAGAAACTTGGAAAAAAACCAACACACAGCCATTGATTTCCTTAATGTCTTCAGTGAAGCTATAATATTTCAGCCACATGCAGATGTTATGACTGACGCGGTAAATCATTTGATAAACTGAAGTGCTATATAAATACCCAATAGAATGACCATTAAACAGATGGAGCACTGCATGTTGAGAAGCCAAGACATCTCTCCTGATTCCACAGACATAGGGCTCCACTTCTAATTCTTTGCCATTCAAAGCAAAGTGATCATGGATCAGGGAACAAAAAAGCAAAATCGATACTGTTTTTCAATCAGGGTGGAGCAGCATTTTTATAATGCTTAACACCAAACCTCAACATGAATGAAGATGTTTCTCGGCTTGAAATGCATTAGAAAATATGAATAGGTAAAGGTAGAGGTTCCCCTCGCACATATGTGCTAGTCGTGCCTGACTCTAGGAGGCGGTGCTCATCTCCGTTTCAAAGCCGAAGAGCCAGCGCTGTCCGAAGACATCTCCATGGTCATGTGGCCAGCATGACTAAATGCCAAAGGCACACAGAACACTGTTACCTTCCCACCAAAGATGTTCCCTATTTTTCTACTTGCATTTGTTACATGCTTTCGAACTGCTAGGTTGACAGAAGCTGGACAAGTATGCCCATTACGCAAGTCAAGTCAACAAGTCACCTTGTTACGCGGCACTAGGGATTCAAACCGCTGAAATGCTGACCTTTCAATCAACAAGCTCAGTGTCTTATCCACTCAGCCACCGCGTCCCTAGAAAATATGAATAATTCTCTGCATTAATCATGAAATAAATTAGAAAAGTGGTTTTGCTGTAGCTCGTTTTGACAGCCAGGAAAACATTTTGTCACATTTCCCTCATAATAAGACCATTCCAAAGGATTTTTTTTTTTTTTTTTTTTTGGTCACATTGCCTCTTTGTAAATCAAATGGCCGAAAATGGACATTATATCTTAAGAGGATATAACTCACTGCAGATAGTATTAAACTTTACTTTTTCCATTGTTGATTCACCTAGTCCACATTAGCAGACAGTGTGTTGTAAAACTGATGATAGCCCTGGTATCACTTCCCAAGATGGATATTGATTTCTTCTGAAAAGAGACCGATTGTCTCTCTTTTGCTGTTCTAAACATTTTTCTTTTGGCCTTTTATGTGTTCAGGTAATTGAGGAGAATTCTGCAAGATACAAAAGTTAGCTATATGGCCAGCATATATCACATTGCAGTCTTAACTGAAGGATTACCTTTGTGGGGGTTTGAATCATTTCATTCCATTCTGAGGATTCTGTAGTTTATCCAGTACCATGACATTTGACTACAGCCACGATAGAAGTTTGCTAAATAAATAAATGGAATATTAAACCATTCAGACTCAGCTTAGGTCATAGTAGATGCAATAAATTATTTTGCTTTATTTCCGTTCTGATTCTGAAAATATCTATCCATTATTATCTATATGATTTATATTTATATTATTTTATATGAGTTCTATGCAGTCTTAAGAATTTGGGCTGATATTAAAACTGGCACATAATCACTGGTAATTTGCCTCTCTCACAGAGGAGAGCTATATAACCTTTCTTTCTGTAAAATATTCTGTAAACCTCTTCTAAAATCAATACTTCACTGTTGGAAATAGTATCATTTTCTTTTTAAAAAAAGAATGAAAAGCCTTTTCTGAAGTTTTTGCTCATGGAAAAATGACTGTTTTTTAATCTGGAAACCTCAGGTGTAAGGTATGAGATTTTTCAATATGCATATTTCCAGTGGAAAATTCCTCCATAAAACGTTTAGTAAGAAGTCTTGATAAATTCAAGGAGTCTTAGTAAATGTTTATGAAATTTAAGTTACAGTTGTTTATAAAATAATTTTTCCACATCATCCTAGATCAGTTTGTGATTGAGAAAATCTCAAAGTTAATAGCAAATTTTACTGGTGAAAGGATATTTGGTAGGAAAATGCTGTTGTTTCTTTAAAAGAAGAAAATTCCAAACAAGGTTATTGATCTAAAAACATATATACTACTGTTATTGGAGTTCCATGTAAATTTAGAAGTTTACAATAATAATAGCATAATAAATTATTGATAAGAATTATTGGTGGCACCTATAGGTAAAGACTAGGAATTGCAAAGTTTTTTAATATAATAGAAATGAGAAAAAGAACTATTCTCTTCAGACAATACTAGGTCATTCACTGTTATATTCAATCATTTGTTTTTCTCCAGCCAAATATTGGTTGAAATGAATAAGATATTATGTAAATATAATAATACAATAATATATAAATATAATAATGACAATATTATATTTATTATATTATTATATTAATAATAATAATGACAATACTGACATGGATCACATAAAGTAGGAGTTTGGAATAAGATAGAAAATTCATTAAAAATGCTCTAAAGCCCACAAAAAATGTTTTCCTTCTATCTTCATAAAAATATGTAATAGACCTGACCTGAGTGTGGCATTTTGGGTTCTTCTGCTGTAATTTAATAGGCAACACATAAATATAATAAATAGATAAATAAATTAAATCTGAATTCTGTATTTAGGACTATAACCTGAATATAATATCAGCTTGTGAGTGATAGCAGAGTACATAAGCATGAATCCATATTTTGTTTGTTTATTTCTGTGATTTTTTAAAACAAAGAGAGCAGCTCATTTCCTCTTCTGTCTTCGTTGCAGTAGAGATGGATGTGAAAAACAAACTCTGGGTTTCCAGCATAGTTATCTGAAGTAAACCATCTAGCTGACATGGAAGTAAACAAGTGTAAAGCTAGGCCTTCCATGATTGTCTCCCAGCTCTTTCCCAATCATTAAAATTAGGAAAATGCTACAGAGTAATGCTTATATGGTGAGTAGAACTGTTCTCATATGAATGCAGCTGCTGTTATACTAAACTATACTAAGAAACCAAACCAAGCAAAATGATGCATTAATGGGGCTATATATTAATAGGGGTACCTTCTATAAACTGCTGTTGTTTTCTGGTTGCTTTTAAATTACAGGTAGCCCTTGATTTATGACTGGCCATTTAACAACTGTTTAAAATTATGACAGAGGTAACAAAAGCTACTTACAACCCATCCTCAAAATTGCCACACATGTATCATTAGCACTTAGGCTTATATACTGCTTCACAGTGCTTTACAGCCCTCTAAGCAGTTTACAGAGCCAGCATATTGCTCCCACCAATCTGGGGCCTCATTTTACCGACCTTGGAAGAATGGAAGGCTGAGTCAGTCTTGAGCCACTCAGAATCAAACTCCTGGAGTGAGCAATGAGTTAGCCCTGCAGCCACTGTGCCACCACGGCGCTATATACCCCACAATCCCATGATTGCATTTCGGGCTCTTGATAACCAGCTTGCATTTATGATTATTGCACATCCCACAATCACATAACCACAATTTGCAACATTTTTGCTGCTTTCCAGCAGAAAATGGCAAAAAAAAACCAAAACCCATTTGATATATTGGATTCATTTAATGACCACATGGTTCACTTAACTGGCTCCTTGGCTGTCATAAAAACAGTCATAAAATCAAGTCTCATCATTTGGTGCCTCAACTTAACCACCGCAATGACACATGACTAATTCTCCACTGTGGTCATAAGTCAAGGACTACCTCTAGTACAATATGACCATATGAACTCCTGAAGATTTAATTTCTGTTTATCCAAGTAAGGACATTTTTCTTTCTTAACTCTCTTGAGAATATTACAAGCTTCTAATAATTTCTTGCAGTAAGATTACGTTTAAACCTAGGTTAACATTGTGTGTACTGTATTTTGCTACTGGAGTCCATGATATATCCTTGATGCTGTCTGCTTCCTAATTACACTTGATCATCTTTGTACCTAAATACCACTTTCACAGGAACTGGTGTAGGCTATTTGGGAATTCGGCTATTTACAAATTCTAAATGCTAGAAATTTGCAATTTTTCATAATAGTGGTCTTATTTAAACTAGACTTTAATGCTGCATGCCTGAATCTGGTACCTGCCAGATATACCTCAGGAATGAATGGAAGCTGAAATCCCAACATCTGGAGGACATTACATTAGAGAAGATTGCTGTGTATATAAAATTCAGTAGTTGCCTATGTATTTGTGCAGTGCTGAACTTGATATAGTGAGCCATCCTTTCCTGCAAAGAATTAATAGAAGTCTGTGGTGTATTAGATGCATGATGTAAGAGTAAACATTTCCAGCGAATTCCTCATGTATTAAATCACTATGCATTTGCTGACTTGGAAGACTGCTCAGCCTGGACTTTAACAGTAACCAACTCTTTTCTACTATCACAATGCATTTCTGGCTTACAGCTGATGAAAACAAACAAGTGAAGACATGGATAGTGATTGTTTCTCTCCCAGGTAGTTGACAATTTTTGTGACTTGCCATATGTGATCCTACTTAACATTTCTATCTTCCATAGGAGCCGACAGCATCTTCAGAACAGAGAACTCTCTCTTGAGTCTCTTACACTGCCTGCTTTGTGTGCGTGTGTGTGTGTTTCACCACTTCAGGAAAAACAGTTTGTTAAAAAAAAATGCTGCTGCTGAAGAGAGCCAATTTTCCCTGCTTCCTAATAGGGCTATAAATTCTAATCCCACCCACCCCATTACAAATTTAAGAAGTCCCATATGATGACCAGATTACTGGAATTATCCAGTAGATATTCACATTTTGCAGAGGCTTCCTCTTTGCAGATGTCTGCAAAACAGTCCGCCTGAGAGAAAAAATGTGTTTTGTTTTCCTTAATAGGATATTTGTTTGTAAATATATTTATTTGCTTTAAAATGGTTTGAGGTAAGCACTTTTGACTGCAGAAAGGAATCATTATGGTCTATTAGGTTCAGACTATTTAGTTCAGTAATGAAATTAAATATAATTGTGTTCTTCAAGACTCTTGTGTCCTGCAGCTAAAGAGGGTAGGCAAAGATGTATAAAAACCATGCCATTCTGATACTTAACCTATTGTGGTAAATAAAAATGAAATGACCCTGCTCAAGGGCCTCTTCCCCAGAAGCAGACAACGTATCTGTAGGCTACAGAATTTTTGTCATTGAAAGGCCACAAGGTAATGGCAGAGGTGATGCAATAAGCCAGCCCTATAGTGGTGTGCGAAAGAGAGATTTACCAAAATAAGAACAATAAGCCGACTAATTGGTTTAATGAAACTGTTTTTCTTCTTTCTTTACCAAATAGAAGTTTATGCTACAGTAGTGGTCAAAATTATGGAAACCTTTTGGGAAAAGTGTATTTTCTAAAACTAGCTAATAATACTACTTTTTTGGGGGAGTAGTACCATAAAATTATATAATCAATGGAAAGATAATTTAATCAAGAATATAATGCAATAACTTTTATGAAGGATTTGCTATTAGAATAGCAGTTATAGTATAAAGAAGAAAAGTGAAACACTTAGAAAAAACAAGTTATACAAAAATTATCACCATATAAAAATGAGATATACAAAAATTATCACGTCCGTTAATACTTAGTTGAGTAACCTTTACCATGAATTATGGCCTTACAACATCTTCCCATGGAGTGAACCAAGTCTTTTAGTTCTGCAGCTGTTATAAGGTGAAACCAAGATTGAATGATTGCTTCTATTAACTGGGTTTTATTGCTGGGTCACTTATGACTAACAAGTTTATTTAGTCAACCCCATAGATTTTCAATTGGGTTAAGGGAGTGGTGGGATTCAGCCAGTTCACACCACTTTGGGAGAACCGGTTGTTAACTTTCTGAGCAGTTTGGTGAACTGGTTTTTGGAAGAAATCATTAGGGCAGAGAACGGATTGTTAAATTACTTGAATCCCACCACTGGGTTAAGATCTGGGCTATTCCCAGACCATTCCAGCAGTGGAATGTGGTTATCTTGAAACTCCAAAAAAAAGTGGTGTTATTAGCCATCAAACCTCAAAAATACACTTTTCCCAAAAGGTTTCCACAATTTTGGCCACTACCGTATTGTTATTCAGCAATTTGATACCATATTTAACAGCCTTTAATTGGATTATTGGAATGCAAAACAGGCAGAGGCCATTGATAGAGCACAAGTTGCTTACCCCTACTCTTAAGAGAATGTAAATCAGTTTGACTTAATTTTCTCTGTTTTTTATAGTTCCAAATGACTGCATTGTGGAAAGTGTAAGCCCCATCACATGTATATTTCTTAACTTCAAAGTATAGCACTAAAAATCTATGACAAAATTAAGGTACAGGGATAAGACTGAGATGCTTGTTAGGCTACGTGAAAGTGAATCCTCCAGTAATGTAATCAGTATCATTTTGCCATGCATGAGAAATCTAAAAATCATGTCCATGTATCATAGAAATTATATTGCTATAATTAGCAAATAACTGACATGATTGATTGAGTTGGAAGGCTACAAAGCATTCGTAGGAAAGCTACAATCAGGTTCTGCAAGAAACTTAGCTTTAGAATCCAGCTAAAATTGAGTGAAATGCATTGGTTCAATTGTTTAGAGCTGAAAGTTCTATCACTTGTCTTAGACAACCATGTGTCAATTTGTGTAAATGAAATAAATGGAAAGAAAGGAATAGAAGCTTATAAGTGTCAGGCACAAGACACCACGAGTCAGGCTAGAGTTCAAAAGCATTACAAGTTTATTCCATGCAACTTGAGAAACTGAACTCCTAATAGTTAGTGTGAATTAGCACCAGATAAGAGTCAATGGATTTCAAGGGGGTCTGGGCTTAGGTAGGGACTCCAGACTAAAAATGCATTTGACTATACCCTTGGGTTCAGCCTAGTCATCATCTACATTCCGTGGGACATAACGTCCGATTTGCTGAAATATTTTTTAGTATTTAAACGAGCACCTTATTCCTTCAATATCTGAGGTGGGCACCTCAGGTGAGGTGTATAAATTTGATTAATAAATAAAATGATATAACAAATTATGTAATCACAAAACTAATATTTACCTTCAAAAATCCAAAGTAGTGTTACTTTTATTTAGTTAGTAGTAGTAGTTGTTGTTGTTTTTCCTGTTAAAGTGTTGACAGTATAGTTTAGCTGTTAACAATTGGACTGTAGGGAATTCTGTCCTGATGTGTTCTTCCCTCTAATCTAATTTGGAAAAGATTAGTAGAAATTATACTAACAGAAACATTTCAGCTTGTCATAAAGCTATTAAAAACATATTTATTTTTATCAAATTATAGGCTGCCTATCTTACTACCCAAAACTCATGTCAGGCTTTTGTGCTGATCAGTTCCTTGCAATGTTATACCTATTGAAAGGCATTAGTTACTGGAATCATTGATGCACAATGATTTTGCACAATTAAAATAATTGATGCACAATATTTTGATCAATTAAAATGTCTACTCAAAGATAAGTACTTAAAAATACCACATATTGAAATATTGTGTTGCAAGATATTTGAATGTGCATTAGTCAACCATATCTACAATTCAACTTCAAATTCCTGTTTAGAATGACTGCATTTCATGCACACACAGAGACATACACACAAAGGGAAAATTGTCATCCTTATCCTTAAAGATAAATTGGAGTGGATAGGGTTGAAAATTTCAAAAGTCACTTGTCAAGAAATAAAGAATATTCATTTGATAATAAATGAATGAAATGAGTATCTATCTTTGGCAAAATAGTTTACAACAATTTCTTTGGCAGGAGTATTCTGTGATTTCCTATTGAGAATATACCTAAAAGCAAGATGTCAAGATTGTCAGATAAGAATAGTTAAGTTGATGCTAAAAAAAATAAATAATAATTATTTTCCAAATTAACCATCATGTATACAGTACAATCTTATATTTTTTATTGTATTTTACCTTTATACCAACGGACTACTTCATTTAACTTATCCCCAAATTTAAACATTCTCAAAGTATGTATACAATTTTATCTATTTTCTACCGAAACTAGGCAAATAATATTAATAGCAAATGCCTTCTTCAGATTTGAAAATGCACAGTAAGATAGACTCTAGATCTCCTGCTCAAATCTTGCAGCAGTTGTAAGTAACCATCAAGGAAATGCCTTTGTTGGAAGTACCAGTATGTGTTTCAGTAGAGAATGTTTAGCAGAGACATTGGGTTTACAGAAACTGATTATTACCTGATATAAAGATTTGATGGCAAATGAATTATATTTTCAGACAAATACAAATAAAATGAAAGAAGACCTCTTTATATATTGTTGAAGCACCTAGCATTGGAAACTGAACCCAGGATCATTTTTCTGGAAATTGCTTCTGTCTACAAAAGTGCATTTTAATCTAAGATGATTAAAATGCAATGTCTCTATTGATGGAGCAGGGAGGATGGAATTTTATTTGATTCCTCATTCACTCCTCATTTCTCTCCTGAAACTCTGCTTTGGAGAATTGATGGATCCTACAGAACCCTGGAGGAAGTACTATTAAGGACAAAAGAATTAAAATACCTCACTGGCCTCAGTCAGGTCAGCTTCAAGGTTGACAAATAACAGGCAGAACATGATTTTTTTTCTTCATTTTCACAGAGAAGAGTGTTCCATTCTGCTCAGACTATGCTGCCATTAAGCAGCCTAACCTCTAACCCGGCACTTGGAAATTAGAAGTGAATAGTTTATATAAGAAATAATAATAAAATTAAAACTGTATATACAGTCCTAAGCTCTTTATTTAAAAATAAACATTAAAAGTAAATGAATACTTAAAAAGTAAATATTCTGAAGTAGTTTGCATTAGCTTGAAAAAATTGAGATCAAAAAGGGATTTTTTTCAACACAAACAATGACTCAAAATGTCACTTTGCAGATATAAAGATTAGCTCCAATTTATATCCACTTAACTTGGGGCAAATCTTATTTAGCATATTTGGGCTTCTGCATGGTAATTTACTGTGCTGGGGAATTGTATGAAGAAAATTTGAAAAAGAAGTGTTGGAAAATGGAAAATATATAATTATTGGATACAATGCAGTAGTACAATTTAGAAAAGAATAGAGATGTTTTTCTGATATAATCCATAATTCCTCATATGGTTTGGTTTAGTTATTTGGAGGTCAGCCTATATGATTTCATCTTACACAGTGGGAAAAACCATTCTATCCCTAGATCAGGAGTGTCCAACCTTGGCAACTTTAAGACCCATGGACTTCAACTCCCAGAATTCCCCTCCCAGGTTTTTTAAATCCACAGGTCTTAATGTTGCCAAGGTTGGATAACCTGGCCTTGGAGCCTAAAGCCATCTTTGTTAGAATTACTGCCAACAAAGTCACTTGCATCGGGTGAAGTAAAAAAATATATTTTATTTTCCGTCCATAATACTCACAAAGGTTTTGCTATGTTGCATGTTTCAGAAGATAAGACATTCCATTCCAACCACGTGTGATGTGTTTCAGGAAACAGCATATTACATTCGGCAGCAGACAGCGTGACAAGTGCAGTACAGAAAGCAAGCCAGGCTTTGAATGAGCGCGGTGAAAGATTAAGTCGAACTGAAGAAAAGACAGAGGATATGAAAAACAGTGCTCAGCAGTTTGCAGAAACTGCACACAAGGTATTCCTTTATGTTTTTATTATCATATTTAGGCCTCCTTTCTCTGTTGTGTACAGTCATGAATCAAATAACATTTAATTTAAAACAATACTATTGGTATGAATTGGGTTGCAAAGAGCTTAATATGGATATGAAATATTTTCAAATATGGTCTTTATTTTTTTCTTATAATTTTGGAGAGTGCCAAACTGTTGTATAAAAGAGCTGTGACAGATTCAAGGTCCAACTATTAACTAAGTTGACACTGAAGGAAATGCAACATTGTATTAGATATTGCTCCCTCAGTATTAAGATCAACTGATGTGGCCCCACATCAAATCAAATTGCTTTTAAGAATTTCCACCTTGACACAAAATACAATTGAGCCTATAGATTCATTGAATCTATTCTTACACGCAGTTGTCATCTGAAAATGGATGGCTCTTGGATTTAAAGTTATTCTATTTCAAATGAGAATTTAACCTGAAAGCCATTGGGTATCTCAGCAGCTGTCTGCTCTAAGAAAAACTGTTTGCTGTTGAACATGCTTTCCTTTAAGAAATCAGATCCACTCTTGTTTATATGTCATTTAAGTGGCCACTCATATAATCCTGAGATTCCTCGGAGAACACTTTAAAAGTCACTGCTTCATAATAAATAATAAGAGTCCTAAGGAATGAAGCAATAGCGATAGCCGTTTGTAGACTTTATGAAATACTGAAGACCATTTTTATGGAGTAATTTAAATTATAGATAGATCTGGATTTAAGGTGCTGTTTTATAGCATTATTCTTCATTTCATTTATTGTTATGTTGTTTTCTATGCTGCATTCAAGTAGAATATTATAAGATACAATCCAGGAACTCCACTGATCAAAGAAAATGTCTTTTATTATTATTCTAGATTGCTCCTTCTTTTAGGATATCCTTGGCATCAGAGGCTGCCACTACAAGATAATTATTTTGGATTACAATCAATTAAAAAACAGCATCTTCCTGCTGTTTTCATTGTCTAATACTGCTAGACAATTTAATAACCGGTTCTCTGCCCTAATGATTTCTTCCAACAACCAGTTTGCCAAATTGCTTAGAAAGTTAACAACCGCTTCTCCCGAAGTGGTGCGAACTGGCTGAATCCCACCACTGCTGATAGAGTATTAGAATTATTTAAAGTAATTCTTGCATCTCGTATTATTATAAAGAACGTATCTCACAGTGCTTGCAAATATCAAGCATTTCATTGCATTGCATTATATTTTCAAAAAATCATAAAGTTGGAAGATAACTCAATGAAAATCTATTTCAATCCCATGCGTAGTACAGAATCCAGTAAAGCGTCTCTCACAATTGACTACCTGTATAGGTTTGGAAATTTCTGCAGTTGACAGATCATATAGGCAGGACAATCCTTCTGATGGCTAGCATCAGTTCTCTCATACTTTTAACTCATCAGTCATCAGTACAGAATAAGTCCACTGCCTCCCCGTGTGATGATTCTTCAGATATTTGAAGTTATTGTTATATATCATCATTTCTGTAGGTTAAATCTATATGTTGTAGATGCTTTAACTATTCTTCATAGGACTTGGTTTATGATTCATAGTAGCTGCCCTCTGAACTTGTTACAACTGGTCACTCTCCTTTTTGAACCATGCTTGCAGACTTAGACACAATGGATCAACTACAAATGGTGGTATTGCTAGATATTTTCACATGGGGGTCTTACCAGGAGAAAGCAAAATGGAACAATTACTCATGATCTCAATGTCCTTGTTAATAACATTTTCCTTTTTAGCAGCTGCATCATATTACCAACTTATATTTGATTTGCAGTCACCCCAGATACCTGGAGTCCTTTGACACATATTACTACCAAGCCAGGTTTTCCCCATCCTATATTTATGCCTTACATTTTTGCCACTCTGATATATAACATTGCATTTCTACCTTTAAAAATATAAGCAGTGCCACCTGCTGGATCAGATCCCTGGCCAATTTAGTACAGCAGTCTGTCTTCACAATAGCCAACAACCTACACAAAAGTACCCAAGTCTCGTCACAGAGGCCATTACACTTCCATCAGGACTAAATAACCATTGATCCCCATGATTTCCATGAATAGATCCAACTCATTTTTGAAGCCAACCAAGCTAGTAGTAAGTGCCACATCTTATAGTACTAAATTCCAAAGTTGAATTATATGTTGTGTAAATTTCATCCTAATTCATTCCAACCCACTGTTCAAACCGGTGTAGATTTGTTTGTATCTTTACTTTGTGTTCTAAAGTATTAACTATCCCTTCCAGCATTGTGCCATTGCCATCATTCATTTATCTTCATTATTAGTTATAATATTACAGTACAGAGTCAGAGATGTGTGGTACTCTGCTTGATAATTCCATCCAAGTTGAAGTGAAGGCATTAACAAGCACTTATTGCGGGTAGTCATTCAGCTAACTCTGAGTCATATGACACAAGTATCATCTAACCCATATTTTACATTTTTACTAAGAACGGTATCAGGTGCTCTTTGGAGGCTTTCCTGAGATCCAGGTACACTATTTCTAGGGTAATTTCAGCCAATAATAAAGAAGGATATAAGGTTAATCTGGTACAATTTCTTTACAACAAGCCTTTGCTGTCTCTTGCTTGACAACTTGTTCAAAGATCTTACGTAGTCTTCAAATCAATAGTTTCCTAACTTCTCCTTTCCCTTTAAAAAAAATAAGAATATTTGCTCTCTTCCAGTCTTTTTGGACTATATGAGTCCTCTAGGAACTCTCAAAGACATCAAGAGTCACTCTGATCTGCTAGTTCCTTTAGTATATATTTCTAACATATCCTCAAAACTCATTTTTTTTTCCTTTCCTCGATCCTGCATATAAAATTGTTTCTTAGAACAAACATTATTGAAGAGTATACTGGCCTTATAAAACTTCATAAATTGGGATAGTATTAATTAAAATTCCCTGACCTCAATGATGGGAATATCTCCCTCGGCAACCAAAGCAGTAAAAGAGGAAGTAAAGGAGAAGAAAAAGAGATCCTCAATAAATAAGTGCTGTGCTTTTCTTGAATCTTTAATATTTACAGCCAAGTCTGAATCATAAACATCGCTGATGAGATGACAGCTCCTCAAGCAATATGGCATGTGTTTAGATGGCTAGAGATAGAATTGGCATTCACTGGCAAATGTCAATGTTTTATTAATAGAATTAACATTATGAAAAAGTAGCCAATTTTCAAAGTGTGTCACTTGATATTCTTCAAGCATCTAAAATTACTTGTTATTCCTGTCACAAAATATAGTGGGTAAACTGAATCCTGCTGGAGTGCAAGATGTTGGGTCTGTTTTCCCTATATGGCCTGTATGTCCTTATACTTTATATTTCATTGCCTTGTGTCAAGCGCCAGGGAAATCAGGAAATCGAGACAGTTCAAATGAATACAAAGGTTTATTGCAAATTTAAGCTCTCTACAAGAATCTGAACTATTAACCATCAAAGCAAATTGGCAGTAGATAAGAGTCTGTGGAATTCAAAGTAGGCTGGGCTTAGATCTCTTGTGGGCATGAAGAGGCTCAAGATTATGCATTTGATCCCTCCCTCGGGCTCAACCTAATCATTTCCTACATTCTGTGTGATAAAGCCACCCTTTCAAAGAAGAAAAGACCTATCTATGACTATGTTCTCTAGTTTCTTAGTTTAATTATGAGTTTTGCTAGTTTCGGTCTTCCCACTTTTTATCCCCATAGAATTTTCTTCTTAAGCACTTAGAGTAGAACCCAGCTCTATCTTTCCATTAGCAGAAGCAGTTTCAGCTACCAGAATGGGACATAATTTTGCCCTTTCTTCTGCCTTTCATGTTCATTGGGTTGATGGCATTATCTAACATCTTATCCTTTGCCATATCCTTCTCCTTTTGTCTTCTGTTCTTCTCTGTATCAGGGTCTTTTCTAGTGAGTCTTCCCATGTCATTAGATGGCCAAAGTATTTGAGCTTCAGCATCTGGCCTTCCAAAGAACAGTTGGGGTTGATTTCCTTTAGGATTGACTGATATGATCTCCTTTCAGTCCAAGGGATTCTCAAGAGTTTTCTCCAGTACCGCAATTCAAAAGCATCTTCTTCAGGGCTTAACCTTCATTATGACCCAACTCTTACAGCCATACATTACTACCAGGAAAACCATAGCTTTGACTATACTGACTTGTCAGCAAGCTCTGCTTTTTAGTAATCTGTCTAGGATTGCTTTCTTCCCAAGAAACAAGCATCTTTTAATTTCTTGGCTTCAGTCACCATGTGATGATAATACTGATACAAAATATATTGGCAACTGAAATACACAATTACAAAGCAAGATTGTTGTTTCCAAATAAACACCTATTTGCTTCCTATAATTATATTTCCTATAATTTAGTTATGGATATGTATTGAAGAAAAATATTCAAAATCTCCAAATATTTTAGAACATTTTTGAGATGCAGATTATTTGAGACATATCACACAATTGATAATTAAAATAACAGAGTTGGGGTTTTCCTAGTTCATTTTACAATCACATAATATAAAAAAGAAGAAGAAAAATCCATTTTAGACCAACTTGATGTCTAACTGGATATGCAGGCTTGTGGCACGGAAGCTAGAGGAGAAATACATGTGAACAGGATTCAAACTATGCCTGTATCTTATACTGCCTTAGAGAATTCTATAGGCAAAATTAATAATCATCAGACACAAATGTCAAATAAATTTGTTATTTTTTTCTTAAAAAAAGAAAAAAAGAAATAGAAGTAAGATAATTGTTCTAATACTGTAGTCTATTAAAAAGCCTTGCTTCAAAAGAAATGGCAAAAATGCTATGAGACATCCTCAACTCCTAATCGCGCTCTTTAAATGTTGTAATGAGATCTTAGATTGCTTTATACTAGGTGGCTGCATGTCAAGTTAATTTTGCAGTTAAGCAGGGGAGATGTGGTGAGAGATATTTCCTGGCACCTCTCAAGAATAATCTGTGCTGTGTGGATGTAAAATAGCCAGACGATCCCTTGCCAATATAACTCAGGCTGATAATTGAAAGATGCAGCTGTTTACTTGCCATCTACTCTGGTATTTCAAATATTCTCCACATAGAAGAAAAGAAAAATATTGTGGTAGATGGGAATGGTTCTTCTTTAGCCTACAAATGATCCAGGTTCATTCTCAAACACCTGAAATTGGAGTCAAACAGACGAAAAAGGATTGACTTCACATACTGCAAGTAAATGCAAGAATTAATATCTGATAGTTCCAGGAATTGATGCAAGGATTTTGCTTTAAAACATATACCAGACAACACAGCTAATACTGAATTAGATGGGAAAATGTATTATATACAGCTCTGGTAATTATAAGAAGCATCCCTTCAGCTTTTAGCGTTACTTTGAAAAAACTCCAAGCCTATTATTCTCAAGGCCAAATATTAAAATATGTGAACACTGTGTATTATTTCCATCACTACTGCTTACAAAACTGGCAGCTTTCCTAAGAATTTGTACATGTTTTGGATCCTTTGGGTGACTGCATTCAGAAAATCCTTCAAAGGATAGTTTGGGAAAATGTGGTTATGACAAAATGGTTTTTTTTTTAATCTTTCCTTGACCCAAAGGATTGAATCTGAATAACAGTTACAGAGTTGGAAGGGACCTTGGAGGTCTTCTAGTCCAATATCCTGTTTAAGCAGGAGACCCTATACCATTTCAGACAAATGGCTGTCCAAACTCTTCTTAAAAACCTCCAGTGATTGAACACCCACAACTTCTGGAGTTAATTGTTCTGTCAGGAAATGTATCCTTAGTTCTAGGTTGGTTCTTTCCTTGATTAGTTTCCATCCATTGCTTCTTGCTCTGCTTTCAGGTGCTTTGGAGACTAGGTTGACTCCCCTCTTCTTAATAGCAGCCTCTTAGTTATTGGAACACTGACATAATGTCATCCCTAGTCCTTCCTTTCATTAAACTAGACATACTCTCAATTCCTGCAGCCGTTCTTCTTTATTTCTTATGTGAATCAATCTGGTACCCTGAAGCATCCTGATCTTGAAACTGGTTTGTACTACGTTTGCACCATAGAGTTAGATGTAATTTGCATTAGCTCTGTGCTTGCACAAGAGGGAAGAAAAAGTACTCTTCCTTGCTTCAGTATAGTGTTTCTTTAATTAGAATTGGCTGTAAAATATCCAGAAACCAATGTGTTTTTAAACAGCACTTGAGATAGTTATAATTCAGTATTGTTTAGCACTAATAATGTTTCTTTCTTTATCCTAATTAATTTTCAGCATGTTTGAACTGCCTTTCAAACAGAGTACACGAGGTCCTCAACTTATGACCACAATTGAGCCCAAAATTTATGTTGCTAACTGAAGCATTTGTTAAGTGAATTTTATGCCATTTTATGACCTTTCTTGCCACAGCTGTTAAGTGAATCATGGCAGATGTTCAATTACTAAATGAACAACTTGTTAAATGTTAAATAGTTGTTAAGCGAATCTGGTTTCGCCGTTGACTTTGCTTGTCAGAAGATTACAAAAGGTGATCACATGATCCCAGGACACTGCAACCGTCATAAATATGAGTCAGTTGCCAGGCATCTGAATTTTTATCACGTGACCATGGGGATGCTGCAAAGGTGGTAAGTGTGAAAAATGGTCATAAGTTATTTTTTTCAATGATGTTGTAACTTCGGGCACTAAATGAATTGTTGCAAGTCAAGGACTACCTGTAAACCAAACTAGATGCCTTACTTTTATTTCAGTAACATCAGTTCTTAATATAATAGGCAATACAGATGTCCCACGACAAGAAAAAGTTTAATTTTCATTACAGTTCTGCAGACATGATTCTATTTTGCTTTCTATTTTCAGTATTTTCAAATCATAAGAAATCAAGAGTTGTGGCTAGAATTGCAGATATCTTAATAGGTTCTCTTCTTTTTCCCCTCTGCAGCTTGCCATGAAACACAAGTGTTGAAAACGACTGTGTGGAGATCTTTCTGAACGGAACTGCAAAAATAGGATTGCCCATTTTAGTGAAAATGCAAGTCTGTCTCTTTTTTCCAACAATTTGGTAATCAGTTCCAATTATCATGTAGGAAATTAGTATTCCTACTTTTTCTATTGCTAGGCCATTCAGTGTCTGTCTTTTTTTAATATTTAAAATGAGATGGTGTTAATATGTAAATTGGACCAAAGGATATACTAAACTGCACTGAACTGCAAGAATCTATTGTTCCCAATATTGTGTAGGAATACAGTACTGTAGCTGCAAGAAAAGTGATCAAGTGACAATGAAATCCAGTAATTGTTATAAAATAGTTTCTTAGAGCAAATTTTGAAGTAAATGTATTCATAACTTATATTATGAAGTGTTCATAATTTCTATCACAGGGCAACAAAAATAGGTTGCTATGAAAAACAGCTTGACTTCTCAGTTCTACCATTTTTAGCCAGCTTATTTTGCACGTGTCATCACTAGCATGGTGAATTTGAATTTGAATTGTCCATCATGTTGTCAACACTATTTTTTAAAAAAATCTTTTTTCTTATGGTCTGAGTTTACTTTAATGTTACCAAAAACACACTAGAAATGTTAAGGAAAGGCTGATTAAATCGATAAATACGTCAATATTTTATCTGGAATTTAACTCTTACCTTTGTAAGTGGAAAAAAATGTCCTTCTAAATAAACATTATATTGAAACTGTTTCAAGAAATAATACATGCACAAGCACTATTGTAAGTTTTTGGAATTCTTCTATTGATAGGCATGCTTCAATTTTATTACTTAAAGTAAGACTTACTAGAGTTTTCCTTAATAGTGTAATCTGGACCTGTAAAGACCAAAATTCAGTCTATTTGCAGTCACTGGATCATAATCATACATTCATTATAATTAACATTATTTGCAATAAAATCTACATTTCCACTTTATAAAACCATTTTATAAAACACAAAGTTTTCTTGTTTTGCCAAAATTTGCCAAATTCCCTTAAAACAAATTTTACATGCATTGAAGCCTTCTGGATTATTCCTGGTTTTCATCTTTCCAATGCTAGTCTGGAGAACTGACATTGAACATTCAGTCTAGATGGTTATGTCAGATTTGTCAGCACACAGTAATTGGAGTGGTAATGTAGAACCATTAACTTCCAACTTTGGGGGGGCGGGGGGGCGGAGAGATAAACTAATTAGGAAGTTTTTTCTCCTGTTAGCACTGAATTTATGTCAGACCTAAGAAGATGAATGCACAAACAATGCTTAAACAGCCCCATAATGAATCTATGCAATTCTGGATAGAATCATGGGCATGCATAGCCTGTTACATTCCCAAAAAACTTTTAAAAGCTTGAAATTTTCAGTGTTTGAAATTCAAATGTCTAGGTCAAAAAAAAAACAACCCTTATACCTACAGGGTCTAATATTTTTTCAAGGGGGACAATTAGAATAGCAATATAAGGCAGTCTGGAGGATACTTTGAATAGAGTGGTAAATCTTATGGGAAGGCACTTTTATATTCTCTCATGTTTGTATAATTATGAACCAAGCAGGGAAAAAAACAGTTTTAAATAGGTAAAGAATTAAATCAGTATGGAGAGAAGGCATCCAGTTAACTGCATATTGTATGCCATCATAATGTAAACATTTTATAGGCTCTATTTATCTTTGCCGGTAATTTACTGACTGATAACAGCCCAGATTTGACAACCGCATGGACTTCCATCAGTATGGTCTCTATAGCATATTGTGGGCTACATTCTATTATAAGTTTATATAGAATTTGTTTTTATTTCCTTTGTTAAATCATTTTTAATGTATTGTTATTATTTATTTTGCACATTTTTTTTAAAAAAAAAATCATCTCGGTGATGAAACCGGCTTTTTGTCAATGCAGGGATTTTTTGTTTTTTTACATGCCAAAAAATAAAACTCTCAAGTCATTTCATCAATTTGATACATTCAGAAACTAAAACCTAATTTCTGTTTCTACTATTAAGTAAATTTAAGTTAGGTGTTGTTTTCTTAGGATAATTAGAAGCAAGTGTGCTTATACTGAAAATAAATGTGATTGTATTAAAAAATGTCCTCCTGAAAAATTGATGTAGTAGTCAATTATAGTGTTAGATATTTATGTACATGAATTATACAGTAATTCAGATTAATATTTCATATTAAAATGTATTTGTAAAAAGTAGCAAGATCAATAGTTTCATTATCACCTTTTTAAAGTTCTGCAAAGAATAAAAAATCAGAAGTTATTAGATCTAAGATAGTCATACCTGCAAGATCAGCCTCATTCTGTGGCTAGCAACATGTTGTACATTAATGTGAAAATATTCAACAAAATTGGCTCTCTAAATGAGTGACCCTAAAACACATTTAATTTTAAAATGAAGGTACTTTGCTCCATTGTTATATTTCACAAACATTGTTTTTGTCATTTAAAGTTTTAGCCATTAATTAAAATATACTTTTGTATCAATGATAGACAACTTTAAGGCGGTATATAATTCCCATACCTATTTTTGCAGCCATCTAGAAGGACTCCTCCTTTTGAAATTCACTTTTGCTAATCTACCAAATTAAGTTTTAAAATAAATGTGTTAATGCTTTGGGAGGTTCTTGTACTACTACTGCATTACTTCCTCCCAGGACTACTATCTTCCCCATTTGAAAAAGGGCTGAACATTCCTTCTCACAGATTCTGCTGTTGTCCCTGCACAACTATCACATTCCCTGTGGCCCTCCGATGCCAGAAAACAGATACAGCTCTTAGTGAAAGGGGAAGACAGCTTTAAAGAGTTACCGGTATATATGAAAGCATATCTTGAATGCATACATTAGCTATCATGACTGTTAGGTCTCATTGCCATAATTTACCATAAGATGGCCATTGCAACATTTGACCTTACTGCTTTCAAGTAGCTTCAAACTCATCAGAATGCACAAAACTACATGAAGTGTGTGGCTGATTCAGCTTTTTCTTTGTCTTAGATCCAGTAGGGCTAAGATTTCTGCCTGTGGTTACTGAACAAATAGTGTGATTCTGCATCTACATTTCTTATTTAAAGTGGACATGGACCATTTACCTGGACCTCTAAATGATCTCTATGGATTATGTGCAGAAGTGATCCCCTTCTGTTTTTCATGACTTACACTCTGTGCATAGGCTAAAATGTCACCATGATTTTATTTTATCTGCATAGAATATAGCAGGCAAGTTATTCGAGGAGGGCTTGCACACACATATTAAATGCAAACTGAGGCATAGCTGTACCTCGGCAAACATATCACATGTGCAAATAACCTATGTGTTTTTATGTTGTGCACGTATATATACTTGCATACCATAGCTTTTCTAAGTTTCATCTGTCCTATTTAGAGGTTGCCTCTTGTGGAACCTTAGCTTTAATCCTTCTTTCCTTCCTTCCTCCCTCCCTCCCTTCTTTCCTTCCTTCCTCCCTTCCTTCCTTCTGGCAGAAGTGCCTAATATTAACATATTAAAGGCCCATAAGGAATCAGCCATTCAAACTGAAGATTTCATGGCTCAACTTACTGTATATATGCCTTAACAAAATGATTTACACAATGCTGGCCATGGGTTTTGATCATTACTTCAGAAAGATGACTGACTATGAAGAATGTAATTATATTCTGTGGCCTGATAATGTGTGCAGTTTCTTGTAGAAGAACTTTGTGGTTCAGCGTTGTCATATTTTGCTTTGCTTGGTTCAGAATTATTTTGTTTTTCTTATATCTGTATTGTAAATATTCACTTTGCTAAAAGTATATTTAGCCATATGCTGCAGGCACATTATTAAGTTGTTTCAGCCATATACTCTCTCAAAAGTTAAAAACACTGTAGTTATAATTGTTCCCAGGACCTACATCACATTTCTGAAAGTTGAGAATGCAAATTGCAGTCCCTCTCTTAGCCTAGGACTATCTGGACTCATGGATTGAGATGCTGGTTGTATACAATTTATATTTTGGCAACATTAGAATTTATTATATGCAATATTTTGGTTTTCATTGTACTGTATGTAATTCATACCAAACTGTACAGTTACGATTCAGTTTTCATAATAAATATTTTATTAAGTATGTGAATGTTGAATTTTACTTATAAATGTGTGATGAAATTTGTTTAAATTGCGAACTGGATTATTGGGGAAAATGGTAATTATAAATTATACAGTACATTGCAATCATCCACAAAAAACAACTTTCTAGGCTGAAGGTCACAGTTGGCTTTTGAATGTCATGATAGGAGACACATTCTCAAGGATAGTTTGGTAGGATGAAAATATACAGTTAAATATAACATTAAATCAAAATATAGTTTATGTAATTTCTCCAGTATGTTCAATTCCATTAACAATTTTAGTGCAATTAAAAACTTTTGTTAATGCTCTGACATTCCCAAGAAAAGTTTTCAGGAGTTGTTTGTAAACATGGGGGCCTGCAGAGGAATCAAAATGGCTATACCAGCAATCAAAGCCCCATGAGCAGCACATACATTGCACACAAGCAAAGAAGGGAATGGAGCTTCCATTCATCATATGATCACACACAACATTCCCACATTTTTTTGACAGCCTATAGATACCACTGGACATAAAACTTATATTTCTGCCACCCTGAATTAAACTATGGCAGGTTATGGGACAGGTGTTTTTTTTTTTTTTTTAAGAATTCAGGATTTTTCTGGATCAGCAACAACCACTTTCAGTCTTTGAGGACTTTTTATATACTCAACTCTGAAGACCATACTCTGTAACAGAATTTATTTTCATTAATTGTTATTTATATGGATGTTTTTAAACCATGTTTGCTGGCCAGACATTGTGAGATTAATAATACATTAATAAAATGCAATACATAAATACGTAGGCTTCCATAACATAATTTTCAGTCCCCATAGTCTTTTCATCTAAGTCATTTTCATCTTTCTTAAAATGATAGAATCTACAGGCTAGCTTCTTAGGCCATGGGGGACGGGGGTAGATCAACTACATATCTGAGGTTTTGTAATAGGGCTTTTGTATTTCGATTGAAAAATACAATTCTAGCAAAATAATCAAACCCCTTCCTCCCCCCAAAAGAGAATTAAGTGAACCCTGACAAGGAGGTTGTTTGACACAGAAACTAGAACATTCTGAGTCCATTATTAAAAGGACCTGATGAATTATTTGCTGGTACAACCCAGAAAACAATATGGCTACTCAGGTCCTTCAATGGTCCGAGGTGGTACAGTGGTTAGAGTGCAGTACTGCAGTTCAGCAGATCAGCAGATCAAATCTCACCGGCTCAAGGTTGACTCAGCCTTCCATCCTTCCGAGGTAGGTAAAGAGGTAAAAAGGTAAACCCAGATTGTTGGGGGCAATATGCTATTTAATATACTGTCTTTGGTGTAAGCCACCCAGAGTCCTCGGAGAGTGGGCGACATAGAAATAATAATAATAATAATAATAATAATAATAATAATAATAATAATAATAATAATAATCCTGTTGCCAAAGAGTAACAGATCACAGAGAGAAAAAATGTGTGCCTTGACAATTACACGTAACTTTTTTTTTTGTTTCAAGGCAATTCATCCTTTCACAAATGTGTTCACTCTCTTCTGCTGTTTTAGTTGATTTGGAATTTGCACATGAGCAATTTGTGATTTGTTCCACCCTCAGGCCCTGGCTATGTTTTTGCTGTTATAATTGAGTTCTTCTGCTTTCTTGTTCCAATTCTGTAGTCAATTTGATTTCTATATACTCCACCTGATGACATCCATTTATTTAAGCATAATTTTGTTAGAAGACTGTGTTAGCAATTAAGAAATCATTGGACTGGCAGAATTTGATAAGTCATTCTTTATTTCAGCTTCCAAATCCATAGAATCCAAGTACATTTTCCCCCTTAATATCTCCATTGTTAATATTCCACTCTCTAACCACAAGCAGCACAACTTGTTTGTACGTTCTATCAATTTCATCCTACCCTCCCTGGAAAATACACACTGAGTACTGAAAATTGGAAAACAGTTGTATGCTTTCTTCTAACTCAAATTTCTCCAGCATCCATGAAAATAGTATAACCAGCGAAGTAGCAGCCAGCAGAGCCATTTCTGCTTAAGATGAACCTTGCCCCAACTTCTGTGTTGTTCAGATTTGTAAGATGTGTATCTCTCTGCTGCTTTGTGCTGCCATAATACTTCTGCAAATAGTAGTTCTGGTGTTGGGAGCCAGTTATATGTCCCGAATAATGAGCCTTTACGTCTCTGATGACAGAGTCATGTGGTTTCAAAATTAATGCCATCCCCTGTGAGACTGGCAATCTGAACAAACAAGAACTACTTGGATTTCTGGAAAAGACTATTGCTAGGAGTGTAACAATCTTAAAAGCCTTCTAAAGCAATTTTTCAGATCATTTTATATATAGCGTAGCTAAAGTGGAGTTATTCTACATCTCTTTCTCACCCTTCACCCTTTGTCTGGGTTGAGGTGTCTGTTTTGCAGTGACACTGTTATGTTCCCCATGTTTGACATTCCAATGACAGTTGCCTCTCTTCACAAGAAACCATTTGCTGCATAGTTCTTCTGGTAATGTGCCAAAGTGGAAGCTGCCCTTCAAACTCCATACCATATATTAGCAGGAGCTGATTTTGATGGCTTTTAGCAGAGTTGCTCATTCAAAAGAAAAGTGAGATGACTAATGCCTGTTATGAGTCTATAATATATGCATTAACAGAAGAAGTTCAGTGGGCCATATGGAGGGATTATACAATATTTCTGTGCTTTTGTGCCTCAGAGATAACCAAGAACTTCCTGCTTTATTCAGGCAACCCATCTATAGTAGTAGCTGCTTTGTAATCTCACTTGCATTGTTTAATTGATGAACTCCATGAAGAAACCCTTTTAGTTTGTACAAGAAGACACAGAGCCAAGCACATTAAAAGAAAAACCCTGAGGGTATTTCCAGCCAGGTCTTTTCATCATGCAACTATAATGCTGTCCAGATGTCATCTTCCATTGTTACCTATTATGTATTTGCCCTTCTTCCTTTCTGCAAAATACATACATATAAATATACATACATACATACATACATACATACATACATACATACAAACAAACAAACAATGTGTTATGGGAAGAACATGGAATTGTCATATAACGCCTTAATTTGTTGTACTAGACGTTTCCATCTAGAAACATTGCATCATTCTATTACATAGAATCTGTTCTCCTTAATTAGAAATACATGTCTAAGTGCAATGTGAAATGTTTAATGCGACATGTTCCCCAGCGAGCAAAGATATATATCTTGCTTTTAAACACTATGGATCTTTCACTAATGTGCCATTCTTTCCAAGTGTAAATAAAATTACATAATTATTCTTTAAGGTATGGGCTGAAACTTCAGGAATTAGGAAGTCAGTGAAATGCAAGTGAAATGGGCAATAGCAGTGGCCCTTAGACCTATTTACTACTTCATAGTGCTTTACAGCCCTCTCTTAGTGGGTTACAGAATCAGCATTTGCCCCCAACAATCTGGGTCCTCATTTTACGGACCTCGGAAGGATGGAAGGCTGATTCAGTCAGGATCGAATTCATTACAGCAGTAAATTAGCCTGCAATACTGTATTCTAACCACTGTGCCACTGTGGCTCATAAATTCAGCTATATAAATTCAACTTTTGAGTCTATGTGTGTGTGTGTGTATGTGTGTGTGTGTGTGTGTGTGTGTGTATGATTGAGGCCTTGCATTGCAATACATGTTTACTCAAAAGAAGCCAGCCTTATTTACTTTATTTGGACTTATTAGGTAAGTGGATGTACAATTTCAGCCTTAATTATATTGAAGCAAGAAATAAATTAATCCCACAGTGCTAAATTAACTCCATGCCGCTAGCTCCATGGCACAACCATTTTTTTCTTGTCTTGTAAAAATTCCATCTACCTTCAAATGAGACTTTCTACTGAAGCTGTAAAAAAAAGTTGGGTTATCACCTTTCCCTTTTAAACCCATTTTTTAAATTCACAGATCTGTTCTCCACTGAAGTTCTGTGAAAATATGGCACAGTAATTTTAATTGCTGTAAATAGCTCCTGAAACTAGTGCAGTATAAAAAACTGCTGTCAGGAAAGTCAAGTAAGTTTTCCTGACCCAAAATGCAATTTATAGCTGAACTATAAACATTTAGACACAAGGAACTTTGGGGCACCAAGAGCTGGGAACAGTTCTAAGAAGCAAGGCTATTGGGAGATAATACCTATGGAAAATAGTATGTTAGTATTAACTCTTATTCAGAGAACATAACCTCTCTGTAATTCAGTCAGCTATTTTCTCCATAGTGCCAAACTTACTTCATTATTTTTACCTCATCACCAAGCATATCCAATCAAGCTATGTTGCTATAACCATTACTACATATATATAGTATGTATTGCTATGTATATTACAATCAGCAAAAGTCTGTGTAACAGCATTCCATCTCTGCCTTTAGGTTTAGCTTCTGCTCCCTCTGGTGCCATAATAAACAATTTGTGCTTCAAAGGAGGTATATGCTGATCTCCCAATATAAACTGACAAGTTATGGAGGAAGTGTGTGAGAAATTTCTCCTACATTATTTTCATTAGTGATAGGGCTGCATCACCCTACTATCTCACTTGACTTTGCTTCTGCACCAAATTCAATATCAATTTTTCATGAAAGAAACAGACAGTGTTATCAAAACTGAGAGGTTTTCCCTGCAGACTCATTTATTCAGAATGGATTTTTGCTTGAGAAAAGAATATATGAAAAGACTAGCTGTAGAATATAAACAACACGTGTGGTATACAGTATATCCATGAAAGTTTGAAAGTATGCTAACATTAGAGAGAATATCGAATTCCTCCATCTGTGTTTTATCATTTTTATTATTCCCTTGTTGAAATGTGGAATATTTGTTTGCAAAACATACATTGTTAAGGAAATGGAGAATTCAGTAACTAAAATACTTAGGAGTTGTAGCCAAAACATCAAAATGACACCAGATTGGGAAAGACTGCGGTATAGTTATTCCTCAGTTTAAAAACAGATGAAGCCAAGGATCAGAATGAAAAGTTGTACCGCTGTTACCAACCCAGTAACTATCAAGCGAGTTCACAAGTTTCAAAGTTTTTCAGTTCTGAAACTGATTTTGTCACAAGTAAAATGTCCTGTCCCATTTACATGTGAAACAAATACATTTATTTTGATTCCAAAACCTGATTCTAACCATGCTTTAACACCTTGTTACATTTATCTTTTTCATTTCCTCCCTGCTTGGGCCCTGACTCCACTCAGTTAGTGGCTGTTCCATCTACAACTTTCTGTTCTTCCTTGCGAGCTAAATTCTTCTATGAAGGTCCTAAGAGTGGGCAATCTTTTCACTCTGATCCTAAATCTGACTTTATTTACTCTTGCCTTAGGGCATCTCTGACCTGGAACTATCCCAGGTACAGAACATCATTCATCCTGATCAACTACAGAAGATTTGTCCTTTATCTTCTTCCCAATGACTGTTTAGACCAATTCAAGTGTTGCTCTGTCTAGCAGGACATAATACCTGATGAGGTAGCTGACCAGGTATTAGCAATTAAAGCTATTACATCCTTTTAATGATCTCACCATATTCTCATGAAACATTGCTGTATGGAATTCAAAGCAAACAAACTGATTTCCTTGAAGTTTTGCCCCAATTAGTTGTTTGTTTTCAGGAGACATGAATGCTCGAATAGGGGTCCCCAACCCCTGAACCGCAGACCACTACCGGGCTGCAGACCATTGGGAAACTGAACCACCAAAGCTTTAGGCAAGCGTGCAAAGCATCATTTGTGCATGCACAGGATTTAGGTTGTGTGCACGAAAACATTCCTCCACAGCCACTGAAACTGCCGAAGCTGCAGCCGCCGGACCATGGAATCAAAAAGGTTGGGGACCCCTGTGCTAGAGGAATGTTCAATGCCTTCCTACTCCTGTGCAAACTAGAGGTAGCATAGCCAAAGAAGGGACTTGATATATTTAGAGCTTTCAATTTGCACATTGCTTTTTAATATATTAACTCTCTGATTAAAACTCTCCAAAATGTTGACACCCAAGTGGCCAAACTAACTGACTGTCAGCACTTCAACCTGCATTTACTCTAGTGCTGACATAAGGAGAAGAGGGGGCAGCTGGCAAGAGGACGCTTGACATTTCACCGACTTATTTTCCTTGAAGATAATATCCCCTAGGAGATGAGAGGGAGGGGGGAACATTCCTGGGAGCTTAGGTAGTAGATGTGGGGAGAGTAATTTGAAAGAAGGCCAATGAGATGCAGAGATTTGGGGAATGAAAGGGAGGGTTTGGGATCAGGAAGTCAGAGTTGGCTACACCACGATCGGGGGCAGATTGTCGTGCTTAATAAAATGAAAGATTTCTTCAAAGACTATATGTTTGGAAATGCAATTTATTTTATTTGAAGACAATATCGAAACCTGACACTGACACTACCTCCCAATCCTACTTTATGCAGAAGATGCAATTCTTCTCTCCCTCTCTTATGTAGCACTCTTAAAAAAAACTGACACTCTACTTTAAAGAGGAACAGTTGATTATTAATTACAATAAAACAAAACTTTTAATTTTCTCTAACAAAGTCATAAGTGGAATTAAGTCTCAAAAACTATGGCAAATAAAATATTTTAAATATTTGGGCACAATCTTTCAGGATTCTGGGAAATTCAATGAAATTAACCATTCAGATTAATTCTGACACTTCTGCTACCCAAAAGATTGCTTTAGCTACTATTAAATTTTATAGACCTCGGGCAAATTACATTCTAGTGACATGTAAACTGTTTATGGCTGTTGCTCAACTATTACAACCCTAAGGGTATATAAAATCATTCAATCCAGCTTCCTTAGGACTCTGTCACTTTTCCAAAATATGTCCCTAATGTAGTTTTGAAGCTTGAAGCTCCTGTTTAAGGCTTGGGCTTGGACCCAGATTTAAACATTATGGCTCAGAATCAAATTTGAACCATGGAGCTCTAGTCTCTACTGTTGAGAGACAGCTCTCAATCCCATTGGTATTAAACTTGTATGGAGGAATTATATAGTCTTAGCTTTCTCAATAGTCCTCAACTTAACAATTGGTTGTTTAGCGATTCTTCATAGTTATGAGAGACTTTTAAAAAGCTACTTACCATCTCAAAGTTACAACTGTTGCCCCCACACTGCAGTCATGTTATTGCATTTTGAGTACTTGACAACCAGATTGCATTTACAACCAGTTTCAGCATCCCACAATCCCACAATCATATGACCACAATTTGCAATGTTTTTGTTAGTTTCTAGCCTTTTTGCTTTTTTCTAGGGTGCCCATTTAAAAGAATGGATTCACTTAACAATCATGGTGACTCACTTTAAGAGCATTATAAAAACAACAACAGCAATGACTTGTAACAAAAATTTGAATCTCAATTGTAGTCACAAGACAAGAACTACTTATAGGCTAATTAACCTTTATGGAGGCCAAGTCAGTGATAAAATAATCAATTAGGAACATTCATTTTCTGAATGATCTCACCGGCTCCTGAACATTATTCACAAATTTTAAATTGCCACAGCTTAAACTGCTGCTGGATATTTACATAATCTAATTCTGAATAAATATAGATGGATTTTTTTTCTGGAACCCATCTTAATGTTCTTCCTTCTATACATTGATGAATAGGTTTCATGAGTCTTCCTTATCCTCAGAGACTTTGCCATCATAGATTTAGGGAAGTAAACAATCTTTCCCACATTTTTTTACAGTGATTCTTATAAGATATCCCAAGATGCACATGATTCTCAATTATTTCCATTTCAAGGTCATACCATTAAATGCTGAATCTGTGGCACCCTACAATGAACTTCTCTTTCTGCATGATTATTGGCTAGAATTGCTTACTTGGGAAACATCCTTAAATGGTGACCTCAGTCTCCAACCAACCCTAATCTGAATATATTATTGAGATGGTATTAATTACACATATAGGTTTGGAGGCCCACAGATTCTGAAGATCATCTTTATTTCTGAAAGCGGCTGCATTGGCCCAATCAGAAGTGGAAATCTGGGATCTCCCTGGACTCTAGGTTCTTTTTTGAGAAGCAGATGAAGTCATACATAGAAAGGTCTTTATATAAATACAAGTATACCACTTTTCCCCATTCCTGGATTGGGAGGTCCTGCTCACAGAATTCATGCATTTGTCACTTCTTGATCATATTATTGCAATGTGCTCTGTATGAAAACCACTTAGAAATTGTACCTAATTCAGAATGCAGTTATGGCCCTTCTCACTGCTGCTGTTCTGGTTGTCTACTCATGGCCCTCAAGTCTTTAAATAGCCTCCACATATTTTCTCTTTTCTTACCACATGATCTTTGATGGTGGACAACTTGACAGTAGATTTTTGACCCAGGAAATCATGGCACTGCAAGAAATAGTCTCCACCTTTGCTCCGGTAGGTGGCCTCCATTTCTGCTACACAACCACAAACTATTCATTCTTCTCTTGTACCTTCAGTTGGAATCTTTATCTCTCTTCTAGACTCACCTTTTCTTCTTTTCTTTCTGTCTGTCCCTTCTCTTACAATCCCAGGCCAATAACATCCCCTGATATCCAATTCCACTTCTCCATAAACAGCTGAAATGTATCACATCTATTAGGTACTGTTTTAATAAAGATATATTTTCAAATGGTTCCCAAATGATTTAATTAAAATAAGTTATAAGAAAAACAAATAACAGAAATAATCTTTAGTCTCTTTTTCTTAGTTACATATCTAATAAGAATATTTTTGTGCAAGAGTTTGGATACATACTGTAACATCATTTAAAAAAAAGAATAATACAAAAAGCATCCTGCTTCTCTTTGAATATAAAGTCAAATTGTTTTTTTATGGCTTGCTAGATATGCAGTCTATAAATCTGAAAAATGTATGAGTCAGATCAAAGATGATGCACAGAATCTGTATGAGCCAGATCAAGAATTAAGCAAAGAATCTGGCATTTATTAACATCTCAGCTTCTAAATGTTTACTCTGTTTCTGTAAATGCATTCTATAAGCTTTTGGTATTTTATACTTATGAACCTTTTTGAATGTCTGTGGTCCTACTATTTTTAATTTTCACAATATCTAGGACAATGATTTGAAAGGTGAATAGTGCACAAAAGATGCTTCCTCACACCAGGAGGCCCAGTGTCTGCTCAGCATTTAATATTCTTTTGTCTGAATTTTAAGAAAGCACAAAGAGAAATTATTTTTCCCTACACCAGTGTTTCTCAATTTCAACATCTTTAAGATGTTTGGACTTCAACTATCTTTAGTGGAGTGTGTGGTTGAGGAAGCCTCTGGAACATACTTACTGAGGTGAGAAAGAAGAAAATATAAATGTTTTTACCTCACATTGGTTCTCAGTTTGAAAAAGGCATGAAGGATTGTTCCTAGATTATTCCATTGTTGTTTTTTTAAATTCTATTGCGCCTCTGCCTCTGCCAACAGTATTTGATTTTGAATGACTGGGTCCCTAAATATATATTGACTTCACTTATTATATCAAGCAAGAAAACATGTGATAATTCTCCCAGTAACACACTGTGTCTAAATTACAGAGTTCACACATGGAGAATAATCTATTTAAAAGTGTTGACATGTGTTCTCAAAAGGATAAAATAAAGTAAATTGCATAGTTCATGCAAAAGAAGATAATTTTGATATGGGTTATATGGGACTCATTGCTGATTACATTTCCTGTTGACCCATCAGTTCAAAAGTGGGCAACCACGAGTAGATCGATGAGTACCACTTTGGCACATTCAGCTGTCAAGAGTTTTTAATAAATTTAAACACAAGAATTTTAAGACTGAATAAATACTAAAAAACAGTGGAATACAGAGAGGTGTTCAGATATAGCTCTGGACATATCCACTCTTACTTAGACCAGATTTGCTTTTCCACTTGTCTTACTCCCATGAAGTTCCCTACCCCAAATTGGACCTGTCATCATAAAATTAGTTACTTTATATCAATACACTGTATATGCTCACTAGCTAGGTGAAGCTGGGCTTAGGAGGCCCAAATGAATTCCTTGAAATGATATTTACTCCATGCTTGTCTACTAGTAGGGACACACTTCCTGTTCATATGTCAAGTTTTTGGTGGACATAGCAGGTGCCATGTTACTGGTTTCTTAAAGGAAAAAATCTGGAAAAATTCAGAAGGACAACTTCAGGAAAGTTTATTATTTAGTTTATTATTTGTGGGTTTAAATAACATTCATTTTAAAGTTCTGATTTCACTAACTTTGTGGGTGACTTTGAATTATTTTTAAGCAGAACACGAGGATAAATTAAATAATTAAAAGGAATACAGTTGAAGTACATTATTTGCAGAAAAGAGAAATGGAGATCTCTCACCCTCATAAAATTGTTTTATGATCAATTTGTCACATATAAAATGTCTGGGATGTGATTGCAAGGAGTACAACAGTAGCTTGTACAGTTTAGAGAGTTTCAAAAGGAGATTTCTCTTGGGCTCCTGAGTTTTTAAAAGCAATTTATATGAAAATCACTTACGAACTAGAAGTGCATTTTGGGATGAAACCTGACAAATATACAGTAAGAAAGATAACTGCACAAGCTACAGAGATTTAATGAATGAAATGCAGTTGAGCCTTTTGTTCTACTTTCTTCCTTACTGAGTGTTATTTATGTGACATCATTTATGCCACATCGCAGAAACTGTAGTGCACAATTGATTAGATAAGGGTTGATACAGCAGAAGCTAAAGGATTTCCAGATCCAGTATTCAAAGACAAGATACAAAAACTCAGAATACTCAATTTATATAAAAATACAATGTATATAACTACAGGCAAAATTGGAATGATGGCACTAGGGGAATAAAGAATGTGATGTGGCTTGGGTCTACCTAATATCCAAGATTGATTTTAATTAACTATAATAAGAATAGTTACATAAAAACAGTAACATTTGTATACGGAGATTCTCAGTTATCTAGGTCATGGTTGTCCCAAAGGTGCTTTTTCAAAAGGAACTGAAGAAGTTTCTTGGATGAGAAGCAAAACGTTTTCAAGGAAAAAATTTTTAAAAGCCCAGTTTTGTCTTTTGAAAAAAGCATCTTTAGGAGTAACAATTGTAGATTGTAAATAATTGAGGAAAAATTTTATAATGGAGAAGTATGGATATTAAGAGCCAGTTTGGGGTTGTGGTTAAGGTATTAGACTAGAAACTGGAAGACTGTGAATTCTAGTCCTGCCTTAGGCACAAAGCCATCTGGGTGACCTCAGGCCAGTCACTTTCTCTCAACCCCAGAAAGGAAGCAATGGGAAACCACTTTTGAAACCCTTGCCAAGAAATCTGAAAAATTTATCTAGGCAGTGTCCAAGAACAGAAGAAAAGGTCTAGATATTAAAAATAATACGCAAACCAAAAAGGAACCTTACAGATTCCACTCAAATAGTTAGCATTCATGTTCTTTGTAGGAGGGAAAAAACAAACAAATAGTGCTGATTATTACAATAAACCTGAGAGGTATTATTTAAATTTCCAAAACTCTAGTAAATAGAGGATTCTAGGAAAGTCATATCCTATCATTAGAAGCCAGAACAATTAGTTACAGAAATTCCATCTTCTCTAATATAAAACTGATCGCAGGAGAAAGTCTGGAAGATGTTAATTCTAAGTAAATCTTAGTGTGTGGCTTATTTTCTAATAAAGGTCTTTATAACTTCTGCCTGAAAAAGTGATTTTATCAGCTAATCTAAAGCAATGTAATTGCCTATTGCATTTTTGAGACAAATAATATTTTGCACTGTCATTGAATTTCAACCAATATTTGAAATCTAGTAGGATTAAAAGAAATACAGAAGTATTAATTGTTTATTGTTTCCCTGGTTCTTCTTCCGAAGACCTAAGATAATGAGTCTGGAAAGGGTGAGCAATGGACTGAATTACTTTCTCTACCTATATTCAGTAATATTTGTGTCCTGTCAGATATAGTAAGCTACCTTTTTCTTTCCTCCAGTGAAACTACTGGATAGCAAAGCAGAATATAATCAAGATGCCATTTCCAGCCTTGCAATCAATTCTGGTTGTTTCCCACATGCTATTCCTCAGCCTTTCAGACAAGCTGCAAACAGGTCTGTTAAAAGCTATAACACTCTTAGTGCTTTTGACAGCTACTATTCTTCACCATGGCCATGAACAATTGTGAAGCTGCTGGTGTCTGACTGAAATAATAGCTATACATACAAGATCATTTGTAAGACAGATGGCTCAGGCAGGTACCATTTATGAGCCAGCAGTTCTTTCATCACTTAAAGCCTCCTCAATGAGAAGAAAGAGTTACAGAAACATTTAATCTCACTAATTCATACAAAACATTGTTGTAGGGTTCAGGTTCTTAGAAATAGCTCACAGGTTCCAAAACTTACAGATTTGCAAAGTCTAAATCTAAATTTGGATTTTTGATGACAAAGAACACCTGTGGTAAAATAAGTTTTAATTCAGCAACTCTTCTCATTTATATTGATAGAATGTTTGTTTAAAACTTAACAAGTACATGAAGTGAACATTGAGTATATGATGATCTCTCTCTCCTGAGATATAATAGGTGCCACTGATACTAAAATTAGATATTAGGAACTCTGAGATGCTAATAAAAATAATCCTGAATCTCCCATCTTCCATTCCATTGGTGATATGAAGTTATACATTAAAAATTCTTTCCCAGCTGCTTCTTTCCCAATGCTTCATTTCACTGGCTGCTCTTGGAAAGCCACAAGTTACCACAATGGATGTTTCTGCTACTAGGTTTTAGTGAGGAGAGAAGGGGCCAAGTCATTATGTTTTAATTTCAGGTTATTCCTGGCATCTTTTCACAGAGCAAAACAGGGGCATCTGCCAGGGTGACAGGGAGAGTGGGAAGGTCAACAAAGTCAAAATGATGCCATGATTATACGATCACAGTCCCTCCCCTTCTTTTACATTCAGACATTCCTGCAACAAAAGGAAAAAAAAATAATTCCACTCAGCCTAGAAATGCTGAGGCCAATTCTTTACACATATGGTGCCATTTTTTTCTGGGACACTCCTATATTTTCTATCTCATCTAGTGAAATGTGATTTTTTTTTTAAATGCCTTTCCATCTCATCTAGTGAAATGTGTCTATTTTTTAATACCTTCCCTCTAAGACACATTTAGATAAAAGCTATGAATAATTTCCAAAGGTCTGATGATGCCAGCTGTAAAGTCTGTTAGTATAAACAGGAACTATAATCTCTCCTGAACCATTAGGTATTAAATGATGCTTTCAGATGTTATTGTGTGACTTTTTTCTCCACTGTCATCCTTGATGTTGAAGTTTCCAATACTTGTAAGCAGACTACAGAAGATAGAATATTTATCTTGGGACAATCAACTCATTTCATTAGTGCTCCCCTGCGCCACACTGAAAAGCTACATTGACAAATAATTCTGTATTGAAGTTAGCTGTAGTTAACCTGATGCTAAATGATATGAATGGAGATTTGGGTGTTCTACACACATTATTATACTTTAAGAAATGAGCTAGCTTGTCTTTCCTGCTGTGATGTGCCATTCCACAGCCCCATGTGTTTTCTCCACAAATGTTTTAATATGTCCCTAATTACTTTTTAATTGCAGCAGCTGTTTTTGATGTACACTGGGCACATGAGATAAATCTCCCTTATACGTGCTTCTTTTCCCTTATGTTTCGCAGATTCTGCCACATCTCATTACCATTCTGCTCTGCTGGAAACCAGAAACATTGGCTGACACTTGATTATATCTTCCAGAGTATCCATGTGAGCCAATAGTTTGGAAAAACAGTGGGAGGAATATTAAAATAGCATTTTTGTGCTATTAGCAGTCCTGTGGCATCTTAAAAAAACCTGTGGCCTGTGATTCATGGAAATCCTGTAATCCTGTACTCTGTAGGGTTGCATTGTCTAACAATGCAACCCTAAGCATGTTCACTCATAAGGAAGTGTTGCGAAATCCACAAAATTCATACAAAATTATGGTAATGAAGAAATTAAACTTACCTTTCCTAGGTGCAGAGGCAGAACCAACTCAGGAGTTCCTGGCCAACCAGGGACCCAAATCAGAGCACTGAGAACCCAGCACACATAAAAATCTAGCTTTTGTCTTGGGCCAGTACTTATGTAATTGTTTGCAGAGAATATTAATATCTGCCCTTTGTTGTAGTTGGATCACTTTCTGATTTCAATGGAATTCTCTCATTCTAACTCCCTAGCACAGGGTAGATGGACCTATTGTATGGTTTGGTCTAAAATCCAGATGGACTTCACTGGGTTTCAAGAGTCATGTACCTTAGATTTGATTGTGTCTATGCAGCCTCTTCTTGTTTATGAAACCTAGAGAGTTGTCTATTGGGGATTTCAAGAAAATGACAGAACAGACTCCTGGAGTACTGGTAGAAGAAAACTATAAACAAACTAACCAAACATTAGCGATATTAATAATTATAGTGCATCATAATATTTTTTTTCAGTTCTTACTGCAGCTGCAGATTGTTGCCTGGTGACCTAATCTCCTATTAGGGAAAGAAAAGTTGGAGAAACATCTTTAGGGGCCTCTGTGAGGACTATTCCAAACACCTGATGGATAAAGTTGCATATCCACTTGGGTTGAGCCCTGGTTATGCAGGTCTTATTAGAGTGACCTCAAGCATGGCTACCTGGGAAGAAACTGAGCATATGACTCTAGAGCCATTGAACAGGATCCTTTGAACGTGACCACCTGTGAATTAGACCCAGTTGATTAAAGCATCCTTGGAAACAGTACGTAATTGAAGTAAACCTGTGGTAAATTCATTGCTGTGTCAGGGGATGATTGTGTCAGTTTGGAGGAGGCAGTGGTCCAACCAAACCTTAAGAAACCATTGCTGGGTAGCATCTCTACAAGGTCCCAATGGCTTGGAGTCTGCTAGACTTTACAAAGTTTCTAAAGATTTGGTTCTTTCCACAGAAACTGGGAGAGAATATTGCTGAGCCATCATTATGTACTAATATGAGGTGAATTTTGTTTTTGGCCCTATTTATTTATTTATTTATTTTAATTTGATTTCTATGCCGCCCTTCTCCGGAGACTCAGGGCAGCTTACAATGCGTTAAGCAATAGCCTTCATACTTTTGTATATTTATACAAAGTCAGCTTATTGCCCCCACAAACTGGGTCCTCAATTTACCCACCTTAGAAAGGATGGAAGGCTGAGTCGACCTTGAGCCTGGTGAGAATTGAACTCGCAGAAATTGCAGGCAGCTGGATGTTAAATGCTGCCTTAGGAGGTATTATCCTCCTACGCCACTCAGGCTCCTACACTATATATGTGTATATGGTTTTCTTATGTTATTTGTTTTTCTTTGGGAGATTTTTATTACTAGCATTTTTAAAATGTTGCCTGACATCCAGAGCTATATTATTTTTTATACAAAGGCTTTTGAGTGTGCAGTCTACAACTAATTGGAAATTTTAATGCAGCATTTGAAAGAAACTACTGTAGCCCTCCTCCTCCTCCTCCTCCTCCTCCTCCTCCTCCTCCTCCTCCTCCTCCTCCTCCTTTTTCTCAAAAGCTAAATGAAAACACACTGAAATTGTTTAAGAATCTCAGGAATAACATTTTTCTTACTCAGGGGCGTTGCTTATAATATGTGTGATTGCAGAGCATTACCAAACTGACACCATTCTCTTAAAAATGCAAAGCTCTAGTTGTTACAATGAAGTTCATTATTATATACTCCATAACTATGGGACCTTCAACATATAAATGAAGGAAAATAAGAAAAGTCTTGATGAAAATAAGGAGACCGGATAGGCTCAGCATTCTCTCAGTACATTTTTCCTGCTTTGATGAGATGCATTATCGTCTTTTTAAATAGACAATAATATTTTTTTTCCAAATTAGCTTTGCGTTATACAAAAAAAGTTAAGAGAGACAAATTATATGTAACTGAAGACCTTCTTTTTTACCTCATTTTCAGATTTTGGAATTGAATGTATTTATTTGATGATCCAAAATGGCTAACCTCCCCATTTTAAAGTGTTAGTTAGAGCTTGATTTAAAAGCAAACACAAGTGCAAAAAGAAAGCTATTTGACATATGTCAGGCACATATTATATATAAGGATGGAATATATATGCAAGCTTCTGCCCACCAATGAAACAATATAGTTCCTACCAACTCTTCTATTTATAGTGTGCTCCGGCTGCTCTAAAGATCCACGCCTTTTAGCACAGCAGAACAAGAACTATTGTGAGTTCTCTGACTGACAGGCCAATCTGGAGGCCCACGCATATTATGGCCTCTCATTTTCTCAGTCATTTGCATGAAATAATCTTATGTGATCATACCATGCTTTATACTTCCGGATGACTCATTCTACCAATTTCAAATCATATTTCTCTAAAGTCTGTCACTCATGCAGTAGAGACGGAATTCAACTTGCAGGATGCATTAAATCTGAAATACATTGTGCAGTTTATTCTTTTGTTGTTTATAGGCAGCACCATTGTATATTAACAGAGAAAGAGTTGACATTCAGAAGGCAAAAATGGTTGAGCATTCAAGCCTATTCGTTACATTTTCTGTATGGCTGTTGTTCTGAGCTCCGAGCTTGGCAGTTTGGCTGCAAACGTTTCATCACCATTCGAGGAGACATCGTCAGTGCACCTTGAATTGTGTTCATCTGTCAGAACACTGGCCTTTAAATACCTTTTTATGTGATGCAAATTGGTGTGGATGTTGTTTGGCTACTTCTGAGTCATGGACTGATTTCGGACTGTTTGATTGGCTGGCTATTGTTACCGGAGCATCGTCTTTGGTTTTAAGTACCACCTGTGTGGTGTAAATTAGTGTTGTTTGTACAGATACTTCTGAGTCATGGTCTGGTTTCAAATTGTTTGATTGGCTGCTGTTATTGTTACTGAGACATAGTCTAATTTCATGTGAGATGATGGGTTATGATTTTTGTTGTTGCATAGTGGGATGCCTGTTTGTTCTTTTTAATTGCTATTTTTGGGATCACAGTTGATGCAGTTCTTTCATTCTCAGTGATTGGTAGACTGGATCAACGTCAATATGTCTGTTTATTGACTTATTGGTGGAAAACCAAGCTCAAAGAGTAAGATTGGCCCAAAATCACCCCATGAGCTTTTGTGACTGAAGGTAGACAAGAATCTGGATCTCTTCTGCTTGTAGGTAAGCACTCAGCTCTCATGGTGAAATCACAATCACTGTGATCTCAGTCACTGTCCTCTCCTTATGTTTAAACCAAGCAAACATCCCTGCTTTCAAAATCAATAATTAATTAATTAATTAATTAAATAAAATTAATATACATGAGACTTGTAATTTATTGTTTTTAATGATTGTTTGATTTACTGGTGGTTGTAAGCTGCCCATAGTTGCTTTAGATGAGCCACTATAAATCTTTTAAATAAGTAAATAAAACCATAAAGGTTCTGCACTGCTAAATCAATAATAACCAATTCATTCTACTCAAGTGAGCATATGTATGTGTGAACCACACAAATGACAAAGTGCATACTCAGAACCTTCCCACAGGCCTCATTCGGCACATGCTTGCTTGTTCCTATTGTGGGAAGCCACCCCCCCACCTAGAAAAATTAAATATTTTGAGAAACATTAAAAAAGGCAGAATAAAATATTTCCTCTAAAAGAGAAATAAAAATCTTAAAGGAGACAGAAACTCAGAGCCCCAGCTCCCTGCCCCCAGTGGATATTTTGTGTCCATTAAAAAAGACTGGGCCACCCTATCTACAAAACAAAAGACCTTCAGCTCCAGGATGATGGGATTAAGACATGACCCTTCAGGACATAATAGGATTAACCGACTACCATTTAGCAGCAGAAGTCACTACATTGTACAATCTCCTAAGGACATTGTATCACCCTGCAAACTTCAATCAAACTTAGCATAGACAAACATGACCCCTATATGGCCCCATGGGAGTCTGACAACAGCCAATAGAATACATGTTCTTGCACAGGAAAAGGAAGCTCAAGTTCAAAGCCCAAGAGAAGGTATAAAAACCCCTCACTCTCAACTCCATGTAATCAGCTGTTCAGAATCACATGTGCTTGGTGGTTCTGCATTATCAATAAATGGACCCTCTTTCCAATCAGCCTCCAGCCTCCATTTTGTCTCCAGTACCTTTCTCTCAGCTTGGAATTGAACCAAATGGTATTTCTTTCAACACTAAGCTGATGGGCCTGTGCTTTTCCAAGCTCCATTCCTCTTCCCATCTTTACCAGGTGGCTGGCTTTCTCCTGTCACATCAGTTAAAGCACAACTAAATAGGAGGCAATTTCACTATGTTGTGCTATTATTAGAATGCAATTACCATCTGGTGTTGAGCTGCTGGAAAGTGCTATTTGTCTGTGTCATCAAACAAAAAGTGCCGCAATTCCGTGAATGTACAAGGGAGGTTAATGCTCAAAAGCAGGGAAACTGTTGCAGGGATATGGTCTCAGGCCAAAAATACTTGCAGGACTGCAGAATCCCTGGCAAGGAAAGATAATTGAGAATGTGAAGGTTTGTCGTGTGTGTGTGTGGGGGGGGGGATTTCCCTGGTAAAATAAAAGCCAAAGAGGTTTCTGGTATGCACACATTGTGATTTATAGCCTATAGTTTTCTTGCATAGAGATTTCTTCATATATTTGACCCTGAATTTGTTCTTCACTGTATGAGTGTATTTTAACTGTACTCTGAACTAAAAATGCCATATAAACAAATAAACCAATAAATATGTTTTAACTGAGATTTGCAAGCCTCAACCTGCTTTCCTGGAAGGCATAGCAGGGATAGTAATTGATTCTCTCATGACACTTATCCAAACAGCATATTGTACATTTCTGTAGCCAAATCTGCTTTGGCAGGCTTTTTAATTTCTTTTTGCATCCAATTCAAAAAATACACCCCATAAGGATCTGTTTAAACCAGTAATCAAATAATCTCTGGTTTTCAGGGTAATCAGAATAGCTTCCAAAAGGAGAAAACATTTTTCTGATTGTTGAAACCGCACCCAGAGGTGGTATTCAGCAGGTTCTGACTAGTTCTGGAGAACCGGTAGCGAAAATTTTGAGTAGTTCAGAGAACCGGTAAATACCACCTCTGACTGGCCCCACCCCCATCTATTCTCTCCGAGTCGCAGCCGATCATGAGGAAATGGAGATTTTACAATATCCTTCCCTGCCATGCCCATCAAGCCACACCCACCAAGCAATGCCACGCCCACCAAGGCACGACCACAGAACCAGTAGTAAAAAAATTTGAATCCCACCACTGGCCCCACTCCATTTTTTGGAGTGTTGCATACAACCCATATAAAAAAAGGGAAGGGATTTAATCACTTAATGATCATCTTGAGTTTTTTTTTAACCCTCCCCTGGGGATGCCTCTAGTTTCTTTGGTTGCAGTGATGCTTCTTTGCTTTTTCTTCTTCAGCACCAAACTGATTATATTAAAGTAACTTGCAACATAAATAAGTTTCTCCACAAACCTGATGAGAAGAAAGCACATCACAACAACTTTGGTAGAGCGAAGATAAATCCCTGGAAAGGAAGAGTAGAGAGAAAGGTTGAGGAAGAAAATATCTGGTTAAACTTGAAAAGGCAAAGTTCAGTTGGATCTGATTAGTTCTTGATGAAGAGTCAAGGTATATAGGCTTGTCTGGGAATTTGAAGATGGACGGAGGGAGGGAGGGAGGGAGGGAGGGAGGGAGGGAAGGAAGGAAGGAAGGAAGGAAGGAAGGAAGGAAGGAAGGAAGGAAGGAAGGGAGTTTCATATTTTTTGCCAGGAAAACTATAAGCATATTTCCCTATATCCCATTCATGAGCCGAATGGGAGTAGTCTCCTTCTTTTCCTCTTCCTCCTCTACTAATATAACATATGAATTATGAAGCAGTTATACATCACAGCAGCCATGCTGGCTGGAGAATTCTGGGAATTGAAGTCCACATGCCTTAAAGTTGCTAAGGTTCAGAAACTCTGCTTCACAGTATAGGTACTTCAGAGGTTTGCAGAAAGAGAACTCATTTTCTTGTTCTAAAGGGAAATATAGAACTGAAATGAAATGTTAAGGACCACTGTTCTCCAGCCAATATTTTTCAAAGAAATTCTATATTAAAAGGGAAGAGTGAGAACCTTTCAGGATATTTTATATTAAAAAAAGAAGAGCAAGAACACCCTCAGGAAAGCATGACATTAAAACAAGAATTACAGTTGTACACTCAATCGACTATTTGACATTTTGCCTGCCTTGATTTTAATCCATAGTTGCTATTTCCTGCTTCCTGCTCAATTCCAACCCTTATCCATGAATATGAGAAAGTGTTCATTTGTGCTGATTAACCCTTTCTTAGTTATATTGCTATGGCTGGAGCTGGCATTATAAATAAACTGAAATAATTGCTGTTCATTAAATACATCCCAATTTTTTACATCAGTCCTGTTAGAATCAGTAAATCATAAAGCTAAAAGTGACACCCATAAATCAATGAAAAATTCCCATGAGACCATGAAACTCACTACTACACCTGTATTTTTAATGGAAATCTTATATATGGTTAAAAAATAAAACTAACACCTAGCTACAGCCTGCTATTGTATTTGAAAGTGTACCCATTTGCTCAGAAACAAACAATAATGGGAGAGGAGTCATTACAAAGCCTCTGGGGAGCTAGAGCAGATTGTACATAGCACTGGGGATAGGAATATCATGGGATTGGTTCCCCTCACCTTAGATATTACAACATATTCTCCAAATTCCAAAGTTGTTTTCAGTGGGCCTTTGCTATAGTCCCATGATGGCGAATCTATGGCATGCGTGTCTCAGGTGGCATGCAGTGCTCTCTCTGTGGGCACACAAGCCATCAACCCAGTTCAGCTTCGCCACACATGCGCACATGCCTCCCGCTGGCCAGCTGATCATTGGGTCTCTGTCGCGCATGCGAAGGGGCGGGGCATGTGCGTGGGTGCTGCGAGCGCATACGCCAGGGGGCGGTGTGTGTGCAGGGTGCCGTGTGTGCATGTGCAGGAGTCAGGGTGCATGCGTTGGCAGGGCGCATGCATGGGGCTGCACACACATTGCATTTTGGGGGTTAGGGTGTGTGTGCATGCGCAAGCACTTTGGGCACTCGGTCCAGAAAGGTTAGCCATCACTGCTATAGTCCAATCCTTGTTCAAAGCAGAATATTTTCAGGTACAGCAACTCTAAAGAAGGCTTCTCAAACCTGGCTTGAAACTCTCTGATGAAGGACAATTCATTTTCTATTTAGGTAATTGGTTCCAGCTTCAATCTGATTTTACCATTAATACCTTTTCTTAACTAAAACATATTTTCTGTATCTTAAGTGTGTTTGTTCCTCATCTGTTGTGTATAACAACCCTCCTGGCACTTTTATCAAATGTCTTCTCCATAGTAAACTATGATTGCTATTTCCACCTAGTTTCTTAGATCTTTTGTGTAATTGATTATTGTGACTGCTATTGTCCAAGAGTTAAGAGAGAGCATAGTCCTCTCTATGACCAAATTTCATTCTTGGTCTACATGGAACTAGATAGGTAGGGTTTACATAGTGAAGACAGAAAACCATGGAAGCTCCCTGGTGACACTGAAAACAGATTCAGGATTAAGTGCCATATTATGAATGAGTGTTTTTTTTTTATTTTTCTCGTCATCCTTTTTCTCCATTATGTAATTCCCAACAGATTTCAAATTCAGAGTCCATAGACTGCACAGTGTTTAGTTCGTGGTGATAGCATGTTTGTTTTTTAGTTTTTCTATAGTGCCTTGAAAATGTTAGGTGTTAACTTCAACAGCTTTATGTACCATGACTCATATTAAACATTAGTAAGTTTACTTCAAACTGATATTTAATACTATGCTTTTTCCCATGGGATTATTACCTTCTATCACTTATGAGATTAAGATTTTCAGTTGAGGATTAGATATATTTGCACTGCAGCACACTCTTAAAAAGTGTCCGGATTCTATTTTTCAATAGCCCTTGTCTTTGTAAAGGAATATTTTCCCAGCTGAATTCCTTAAAAAAAATCTTAACACTAAAGCAATGATGTTCTGCAAATTATACATTATATTTAAAGCAAAGAGCAATACAGAGTACATTTCATAGCCTCTCTTAACATTTTCACCACTCTAGCAAACAAATCATTGGATTTCATTGCTATTAAGAGATAATAAATATAGCACTCAGAGAGAACAGAGTGGGTCCTGACCAAGTATTTTTATTACTAGTATTCCTAGTATGAATTGATTGCTTATTGTACCGTATGACTGTCACTGGGTGTTGTGCTTTGTGATTCTTGATGAGTGTATCTTTTTATGTACACTGAGAGCATATGTACCAAAGACAAATTCCTTTGTGTCCAATTTGTGATTGGACAAATTGTCCAATCACACTTGGCCAATAAAGTAATCTATCTATCTATCTATCTATCTATCTATCTATCTATCTATCATCTATCATATCTCTCTCTCTCTCTCTCTTCCTCCCTCCCTCCCCCCTCCTTCTCTCTCTATCTATCTATCTATCTATCTATCTATCTATCTATCTATCTATGCAATATTGGTTTATTGACGTCAATATCTTGTCTTTTTTAATGACCTTCATAATTCCATGCTGACTTCTCTCTCTGAAATATGAATTACATATTTCTCAGCCTGGGCCTATACATTTGTTAATTGTTTTAAGAACCTTTTCAAAACATATTACATCATTTGTAATTTGCTGCATTTATATGCATTGCTTGTTAACTTCTGTCTCCTTTTCTTTTTTTCACCCTCCTTAGTCCCAACTGAGTTGTAAACTCCTTGGAGCAGAGATTTCATTTATAGTATACTGTAAGTAAAAGTCATACTGGCATTCCCAGCTATATAATAAAGCCACTAAGACTGTTTTTATCGTCTGCTTATTGCAGTTGACTAAAGTTGCTTTCTAAACATACTATTTAGGGAATGAACTCTATTAGATTCATTGGGACCTCCTTGTGTTAACATGTATTAGATTCCACAGGGACTAATTTCTAAAATATATAAAAAAAAGTACCTTGACTGATCTGCCCTTTGACAAAAATCTAAGTATATCTCTGAATGAGCAAATCTTTTCCGAGGTTGATTTTTCACTGCAGCTAGAGGTACAAAATATTCTGCTAACAGCTGTTTAGTTTGATATATGGTACTGATAGAGGAGAATATTCGTAGTTCAGTGTTGAAATGAGGGTCCCTTGGTTCCTTGATATCTTCATCCAGAGAGACAGTGATAGAAACACAAGTCTACTGAAAAACCTCCCACACAAACCAAGTGCTCTACTACCAAAGTAACAACTCAACCCCCTGAAAGGAAACTGTAAAAACACTATTCAGATGACCACAAACACACTGCAGCAATCCTGAACATCAGAAATGTTGCTAAATTCTTGATAAGCTGGTGGTAGATCAACACTCATGTTGGTTGACAAGGGGCCCATTTCCCAGGATTCCATTGGCTCCTAAGCCTCGATTTAGGAGCTGAAGACTTGGCAGCACAAGGAAACAACAGCCAGTGACTTACTAACTGGCTCTCAACACCCCAATGAACAATTAGAAAGCCACACACAACCCAACACCACATAAATACTATGAATAGAAATAGAATAGGTCAAAGCAGAGAAAATGGTGAGAAAAAGTTCCCTGAGGATGGATTCCAGCATAAGTCTGAAAGTTTGGAAGACTAAACCTCTGGTCCCGGTGATTGGATCCTGCAACATTATCCTGGGACACATACATGTGCCTTCATTCCAGAGGTGGGTTTCAGCAGGTTCTGACCAGTTCTGGAGAACCGGTAGCAGAAATTTTGAGTAGTTCGGCGAACCAATAATAAAAATTCTGACTGGCCCCACCCCCATCTATTCTCTGCCTCCCAAGTCCCAGCTGATAAGGAGGAAGTGGTGATTTTGCAGTAACCTTCCCCTGGAGTGGAGTTGGAATGGAGATTTTACAGTATCCTTTCCCTGCCATGCCCACCAAGCCATGCCATGCTCACCAAGCTACACCTACAGAACTGATAGTAAAAAAATTTGAAACCCACCACTGGGTCATTTGTAAGCTCAAGTACAGTATTACCAATTCAGATACTGAGTTTAATAAACATCTTATCTGACCTTTGTAGGCCCTGCACACTGATGAAAACAGTGTTATAACATTTTATAGAATATAGTATTATGTTTTTTAATTAGAGCATTTGTAATTTCACTAAGATTCTGAAACCGTGTTTTATAATAGAATAGAATAGAATAGAATAGAATAGAATAGAATAGAATAGAATAGAATAGAATAGAATAGAATAGAATAGAATAACAGAATTGAAGGGACCTTGGAGGTCTTCTTGTCCAATCCCCTGCTTAGGCAGGAAACCCTATATACCATTTCAGACAAATGATTATCTAATCTGTTCTTAAACCTTCTTGTAAGGTTTTGTTGGCCTTTTTACTCCCCAATGTTCACAGGAGTTAAATGTGGTCTACCCAGGGAAGTGAGATAAAGTATACAGATCAAAGATAGCTTCACTTTAGATAGCTAGAAATGAACATGGAATAAAAATTCCAACAACCAAGGCAAGTTACCAATTCTTCTGCAGTTTTTCAAACTAGTATAAATTTAACAGGTAGGCCTAATAACATAGCATCATTCCAGGGAGCCAAATAAACAACTAACCAGCCATGCTTCTTTCCAGGGTCTCCCATTTTATCCCTCTTTTTACTCAGTTTGCTCAAAAGTTGGCAATATCATTTTCAGATTCTCTCTTAAAATAAGGATGGGCAAGGGAGCGCAAGACTTCTGGGAGGTAAAATAATGAATTTTGGAGTCTTTTTAAAGTCTGGGCAGCCATAACAAATCTAATAAATAAATAGAAATGAAATGAAATGAAATGCTGAAACATTGAAGTTCAAGCTTCACTGGTTACAGTAATATAGGAGTATTATATAATTTTCAGCACTATTGCTTCATGCCAGTAATTTTAAAATATTTTATCATCACTGAATTGAGTTCACACAGCTTGCTTATTTATTCGTCCATTCATTTTTCTCCAAGAGCTCAAAGCTCTTTTTCCCCTCCCCCTCTTTCTTTCCTTCCTTCCATTTATACTATAGAGCAGGGGTCTCCAAACTTTAAGATTTTAAAACGAAACTTTAAGCACAGCAGGCTGAGGAATTCTGAGAGTTAAAGTCCCCAAGTCCTAAAGTTGCCACCAAGTTGTTCTACCCCTGCTGTGGAACCTACATGAGGCTCACCATTGATATTAATTCCACCGTGTGAGCTAAGTTAATTTGATGGCCCAAAGAAACCCTATGAGTTTTCTTGACTGACAGTGGACTTTATTTTTATTTATTTATTTTATTTTGTCGAGTACATATTAGATAATATATATAAGTATAAGCATGAATTGAATACATAAAATGCATACAATTAAAGGGAACATTAGGATAGGGATGGTAGGCACGCTGATGCTCTTATGCAGGCCCCTTACAGACTTCTTAGGAATGGGGTGAAGTCAACAGTAGACAGTTTTAGGTTAAAGTTTTGGGGGTTTTGGGATGAGACCACAGAGTCTGGTAGTGCATTCCAGGCATTAACAACTCTGTTACCGAAGTCATATTTTCTGCAATCAAGTCTGGAGCGGTTCACTTTAAGTTTGTGTCTATTGTGTATTTGTGTATTGTTGTGGTTGAAGCTGAAGTAGTCATTGATAGGTAGGACATTGTAGCAGATGATTTTAAGAGCTATGTATCGAAGTGTGAATCAGCCTCGTTCCCCCCGGGGAAAACTAGCTAACTACATCTTACTGGCAGTCTTATCAGACAGACGGACAAAGGAAGTAAGAAAAGAAAGAATGTAGACATGCGCAGTAGCTCAATGTCTCACAAGACCAGCCTTATCTCCAGTACTACAGATAAGGTTCTCTGGCCAGGCTACCATATTGCTCAGAATGGAAGCTCAGCTGGCAAACACTTAATGCAGTGACACTATGGTTAGGTCATACCGAAGGCGGCGTAATTCTAAATTTTCTAAACCCAGAATTTCAAGTCTGGTGGCATAGGGTATTTTGTTACGAGCAGTTTAAGTTTACTTAAACCTGACTCTTCCCAGTCTTAGCCCAGTATATCAACCACTCCACCACACTGATTGTAAACAAAAAGTTGCTGCTTCACCATTCAATGAAAATGTATCCAATTTTGAATGTTAACAAGAAAAGGTCACTTTTTTAAAAAAAAAACCAACAAATTAAGGGCCAAACATATTCTTTGTGAAAATTGCTGTCAGAAAAAGGGCAATTTATCGGAAACGTTGTAAAATAATGTTTCTGAAACAGAGCTACAGAGAAAGGTATCTAATAATTAGACAATATGATTCATCTTTGTTGTTGTTCAGTCATGTAGTCATTTCTGGTTCTTTGTGACTTCATTAACATAATTTTGCCAGGAATATCTGTTATTAACTGCTTCTTTGAGTTCTTGTAAGCTCATGCTATATCATCAGTAATTGCATCTACCCACCTTGTCTTCTATTGCCTTTTTTCAATTGTCTCTGACTTTTTTACCCCAAGGAGCAGGTACTTCTCAATGATTGTTGCCTTCATATTATTATGCCTAAACCATTTAAGCTATCTAAAACTCATCATTCAATCCCCACCCCCAGTAATCAGGAAAGGGGACAAGTTAAAGGCTGCAATTTGAGATGCCGCAGGTATTTTGCTACATCACCTGACCAGGATATACTGCAGGAAACAGTTGTCTCATTCTACCCAATGATAGAGCTGGTCCTACCATTAAAACTAAACGGCTGTACAAATTATTGTTAAAGTATTAATTGCCACAACTACCACTCCCACAACTGGGAGTTTTATTTGCATTTAAATTTATCTTCCACCCTTCTTCCAGACATTCATGCTTCTTTATCCTCCAGATATTTGCCATCACAACCCTTGTAAAGACAGGTGGGTTAAATGCGAGTGACTGGCCCAAAGTCACTTACTGCGTGAGTATTGCCAAGGGTGGATTTGAATGATTCTAAATCAATAACCTAACACCTTAACTTAAAATAAACTCAACATTAGTTTAAACATAAAACTGGGGGCTTAATCTTCATTGATCCAGGTATACCACGATTGATCTGCCTGCTTTAAAACTAGTCTGATATGCTAAATCACTTTTACATATTTTTGTACAATGCAAATGTCCTGAATAAAACAAATGACAAGATAAATGATCCTTTTAATCCTCATTTGTTAAAAGGAGTTAGATGTTCACTGCTCATTAATATGATCAGTGCAATTCAGTGTAAAACTCTATAACTTGCAGATAATTTCTGGAAACAATTTGTAACCTCTGGTTATTCCTCCCCAACCATCACCAGTACCATCCTAGGATATACAGTACCAGTATGCTAAAAATAGTTGTACAGGTTTCAGCATATCCTATCAAAAAACATAAACACTTTCCTTAATTCACAAAAAAAAAAAAATGACTTGGAATAAATTAGACTTGGCATAACTATGACTGCTTCTTTAAAATCAAATAATCTGGACTAGGACCATAGTTCAACTACTATTCTTGAAGAACCATGTCGAAGTGCATTATGCAAGCTGGTGGCTGAGATGGCATATCTGCTATCTCTACTCAGCAGGTACATTTGCACATTCATGAGTTCCTTTTTGAAATTCATGAGCTACCTTCTGCTTTGCCATTTCATCGTAATTCTCACAAAAGTAAAAGCTCCAGAAGACTCTGCTATCATTTCAGTTCTTCCTAAAGCATGGTTAGGAACAAATAATACTAATAGATTCAATAGCGATTTCCTCTTTCCCTTCCCAGTTTTCCAATAACTGGATTTTCATGATTAAGCTAAAATGCATTTAGTTATTTTAGAGTTCAATGCATCATAGGAGCCCATGAAATTGAGTTCATTAAGATAGCTGTGGGCAACTATCGTATAGTCATTTTCTGTCATACTTGAACAATCATTAATCTACAAAAGATCACTTTCACTACTGTGTTCCCCAAAAATAAGACTCTGTCTTATATTTTTTTGAACTCTGAAATAAGAGCTTGGCCTTATTGCCATGCACTCAAAAGCCCGATTGGGCTTATTAACAGGGGATGTCTTATTTTGTGGGAAGCAGGGTAACTTCTCATAGCCAATTGGCTACTATTATTTTTCATGGGATGTTCTTTCAAGTTTAGCCTGATATGAAGCCTGTTGGAATTTTCATCTGCTGGTCATTTAGCCTATTTCTGATTTTGAATAGATGTTTTCTTTTTGGAGGGTGGGGATTTTCACAATCAGCCCACAGATACAATGCATATACAAAACCACATAATTACAACTGCAATCCACTGTCAAACACTGCATGGTTTTCATCACAAAGGAAAGCTTCTCAGCATACTATAAGCAGGCTTATCCTATAGGTCAGGGGTATCAAATTGGTGGCCTATGGGCTGGATGCATCACGCACAGGCCACACCCACCTTGGCTCCATGAATGGGAAAAACGTTACAAAACGTCACATGATGGCAATGTGACATGGCGAGTTTGACACCCGTGTTGTAGGTGATCTTGACTGACCTACAATCATTCCAAGCTAAACCTATGTCAAGGCCATCATAATCACAAGACTAGATCCTCTGGTCTTATTTACCAGATTTATTGAGAGGAATAAGGAAGTTAGCTTACATAATCTTGGAAGCAAGTTATGTTTATCTTTGCATCCCTTTTATCAACGTGTTCATTAGTGCAGGGATTGTGTGATCCCTTGCTGACCACACTTGAGCATTGAGAAGGCTCCTACCGATCTCCCTGGTACCAGAGAAATGTGCAGTTGTTCAGGCCCTTTAATAATTTGCAAAGTGTTGTTCTCTTTTCTAGGCTCTAAAAAGTCAGTTAAACTTAAGTAGTAAGTAGTAAGTAGTACTCCTTGTCAGAGTGTAAACTTTTTTGTATGTTCGGTTTCCAGTCCTCAGATTAATATGGTCCTCTCTAAACCAGTAAAATTCATTAGATATAAATCCCATCTTTTTTTCCAGAGCTTAAGGTAAGGTGGGATTTATATCTAATGAATTGTGCTGGTTTAGAGATTTTCCAGAGCTTAAGGTATGTAAAGGTCTTCTTCAATTTTATATCTAAAACAACTGAGAAGTATACTGAGTTGAACAGAACTCTTGAGGATAGAAACTAGGAAGGGGTGCTGAAAAGGACATTTTGGAATTTTAAAGACAAATCACTAGCTCTAAGTATCTATATACATACATTAAATGTCAAGTTATTTTGCATTAAAAAAAATATCCTCCAAGTAAATTATAAGCTCATTCAACCAGAAAGAGCCAATATTGTTTATTGGATAGCTTTGTCACTGAAATAGGCAAATATTTCTGCCTCAAATGATCAGCTATTATGGATGTATAATGACAGCTGAATTTAATAATGAAGCTGCATAACTGTTTCAGGATAATTGGTAGGGTTTTCAGTATTCACACGGAGTTAATGAACCCGTACCATCCACAACTATGAGATAATAGACAAATTTCTAATTTTAAATTTTCATTTTGGTCACTAGAAGTAAGAAATAAGCAGAAGAAAAAATAAAATAATATCAGGGATAGATAAGTAGAGGCATTTTAGAGGTTGTTGAACTACAACTCCTAGTAACCTTCACATTGACCTTGCTTTCTGAAGAGGCTGGTGATTGTAGTTCAGCAACATCAGGAGGGATACACATTACATATCATTTATCAAAAACAATATAGTTGATCACAATTTTTATCAACGTAGTGACATGTGATGGGCTTACCGCAGTCAGAACTCCCAGCTAGCATGCATCAAATTGGGTTGGGATGGGAACATTATCTTACTTGGTTAGACTATTTATCCATCAACCTCTGCAATATTGTCTACTATGTCTGGCAGAGACACTCCAGGATCTCTGCATTTTTCCCATCCCATGCTGCTAGAGATATTCTTGATTTATGATAGGTCCTTACTTTACCAGTGATAGCCAAACTCCAAGTTTGATATGTGCAAGATTCATATTTTTTTACATATCTTATTACTGAAAGTTCTCTAGAGCTGCTAAACGACACTATAAACTCAGAATGAGAAGTTAAAAGAATAGTCTAAGGATGTGCTGGTGAATGCTGTTGAAGTGGAAACTGGGAGAAAAAGCCAGCTGTGAAAGCAGCTGAGGAGTGGGATAATGATCTCCTTGCAAGATGCTTAAGAGATGTACTCAGTTCAAAATAGATTGTTGCTTGTATTGTGCTAGATTGTTCACCCCGAGGACATTCACACTGATCAGAAAGAAAACAGAATCTGTGGTACCTTAAAGACTAACACATTTGCGATTCTATCAGCTTCATGGGAATAGAAAAAGAAGTCAGTATCTGCTTTGTTGATTATAAAAATAAACTCTGATTATGTCAACCGTGTCCAGGCTGTGGAAAATGCTTAGGAAATGGGAATCCAAGAACATCTCACAGTTTTCAAGAATTGCAGAACTGCAGGAAGTTATAAAAGAGGCAAAAAGCTACAGTACAGATAAATATGGTGAAAGAGACTCCAGCAGACATGGTGGATTCACTCCTGGTAAGGAATGACACCAGGCTCTATGCTTTTTCCTTAGAAAATATATCTATTATATCGAGAACTATATGTATATATATAGATATAGAAGTGTATACTGTACATTCTATCTCCAACAGAATATATATTGAGTGAAGCTGAAATCAGTTCCCCTCAATATATATCATAGTGGTCATACATATACATATACATATACATATACATATACATATACATATACATATACATATACATATACATATACATATACATTGTTCTGTCCCCAACCACACGCACACACACCAACAGACATTCAAGAGTTAAAGATCAAACCAGCCAGCAAAATCCTTTTCCTTATGATAACGGAACTTGGCAACAACCTAGTGGCTGCCTGCCAAGAGTTTATTATTTACGAAGAGGAGAGATAACTTCTCCCCACTTCTGGTACATCAAAAGAAACAGCTCAATAATTATGGAGTCAATCAAGTCCAGAGATAATCCAGCAAAGTCTATAGCAAAAATCCGGCAATGCAGAATGGTGTGGAAGCTTTCAGCTTTGTTCGTCACAAGGTTTGACTGGCCACTACGCACCCTTTTATATCCTGTGGGGTGTGGTCCAGTGACTCAGTCTAATCTCGGGCACGCCTTTTCTTCTGTTGCGCACGCTTATCTCTGCGATGCTGGCGTGGATCCAACCAAGACTCATTACCCTCATCACTGTCCATCTGTGGCTGCGTGGAGGTGCTTGGCCCCGGCCCTATCTCTTGCCCTTCGGCGGACACTGAAGGCATTGCCAGAGAGGAGGGTCCTGGAGAGGGAGGCCTTGCCAACTCCTCTCCTTCACTCTCGGAGTCCTCTCCTGCCGATGACACAGGCTCAGGTAACGGAGCCACAACATACATATACATATACACATACACATACATATACACATACACATAAGCAGCAATCCATATTGGTTTTATGGAAATGTTTGTTTTGTGATAGTTGTACTCAATAGAATAGTAGAAATGAATTATGTAAAGAGGCTCAGAATTCTATTATAACTCTCTCAAAGCTGAACAGAATGAGATCAAAATTGGTGTTTGAGGATGCTGAAGGCAGCGAAAGAAAGATTGTGTTCAAAATGGGCTATGGAGAAAAATCCCTAAACATCCCACCAAAGGATCCCTTAGAAGTGAATCAGTTGGCAGTGCTCAGAGTATTAGTCATTGTTCAGTCTAAGCCCCCCCACCCCAGCTTCCCTCCTGCCACTTGACCCAGAATGGAATATTTATTTTATTTATTTTTATTTAACAAGTATTTATATGCCGCCCTTCTCCCGAGGGACTCAGGATGGTGAACACAGATTAAAAAACATGCCATAATAAAATCCTGCTAAAACCTGATTAAAATCAATAATAATCAATAATAAAAAATAATAAAACCCAAGAATCAGAATCAGCCCATTCGTTGGAATAGCCAGGTCTTCAGGTCTCAACGGAAAGAACGGAGATCCGGGGCCGTAACCTACCCAGGATTTCTCAGTGCACATACACACAAATGGATGCAACACACAACATATGTGTGCACGAATAGAATGGAATGAAATGGAATGGAATGGAATGGAACGGAACGGAACGGAACGGAACAGAACAGAACAGAACAGAACAGAACAGAACAGAATTCTTGATTGGCCAAGTGCGATTGGACACACAAGGAATTTGTCTTTGGTGTATATGCTCTCAGTGTACATAAGTGTGTACATATATACACAAATAGAGAGATGTAAGAACAGAAATATACATACAGAGAAGCAATATAGAATCAAAGGACTGGAAGGAACTTTGGAGATCTAGTACAACCACCTGCCCAAGACAGGAAACCTTGTACCATCTCAGACAAGTGGTTCTCCAATCTTTTCTTGAAAATCTCCAGTGATGGAGTACCTACAACTGTAGGAGGAAAACTGTTCCATTGATTAATGGTTCGCATTGTCAATTTTTCTTTAGTTCCAGGTTGGATCTCCCTCTGACAAGCTTTTATCCATTACTTCATGTCCTGTCTTCAGGTGCTTTGGATAATAAGTCAATCCCCTCTTCTCTGTGTCTACTCCTCAAGGACTGGAAGACAGCTATCATGTCACCCTTAAACCTTCTCTTTATTAAGCTTGACATACATAGTTCTCTTCACTGTCTACCGTATGGTTTAGCCTCCAGACCCCTTATAATCTTTTCTGCTCTTCTCTGCATTCTTTCTAGCAACTCCATCTTTTTTTGAATCATGGCAACCAGAACTGGATGCAGTATTCCCATCACAAGACCCACCACAAGACCCTCACTTGACACACCCACACCTGACATCACAAGACCTAGTGACCACATGAACCCCTTATAAATTGAAGAACACTGACACTGACATCCCTTAAACTCTGCTGAAGATATTACCTAGCCTGGTAACGAAACCAACCCACAAGCATAGAGAATGATTCACCATCATCCTATAACCGAGCTACAGATATTTGCCACTATTGCACTTAGACACAGAGGCAATATTTATTTTATTATTACATTTATATACTGCGCAAGTCCCAATGATTTGGGAGTCAACACATGCATAATATGTGTACATCTTGATTGGTGTCTGGGGAGAAAATCAGGGGTGAAATTCAGCAGGTTCTGACAGGTTCTAGAGAACCGGTAGCAGACATTTTGAGTAGTTCGGAGAACTTGCAAATACCACCTCGGGCTGGCCCCAGAGTGGTGTGGGAATGGAGATTTTGCGGTATCCTTCCCCTGGAGTGGGGTGGAAATGAAGATTTTGCAGTATCCTTCCCCAGCCACGCTCACCAAGCCACACCATACCCACCAAGCCATGCCCACAGAACCGGTAATAAAAAAAATTGAATTCCACCACTGGAGAAAGTGCTTTTGTGTTCAACTAGGAAGATTACTTTTTTACACAGGAGAAAACAGTTATCTCCTCTGGATACTGCTAAGAAAGATGTTGGAAGGAATTTCAGAAATCCTACTCAGCATGCCTCTCTTAGTGTATTGGGTGATGCATTTCCTTCTTGTAGAACATGGGGAAGAACATCCAAAATATGGCCCTGGCAAATAATTTCTGGCACATCTTTTCTATCTCTTATTCTGAACTGGCACGAATGTTGTAAGTCGCTATGAGTTCACTTGATTGGAAGGCAATTTTACATTTAAGTATTCTTTGACTGTAACTATACTCCTTATATTTTGCAATCTAAAAATAATTACCCTTGGATTTTGAATGTACATGAGTTCTAATTATAATCTCCACAATTAAGCACATATTTGTCCTCATGTTTCATTAACTTTTTATAGGAAAGCAATTTTCTGTAGAAAAATTAAGACAATATTTACACACATGCATACACATACCTATACACGCACAGAAACTACTCTTGGGCTATGCCTGATTTAGTGTAAATTTAAAGATGTCAGAAGATGCTGTGCTGCCAAAAGACCTGAAAATATTTTGTTTTGTTAAGGTTTTGAAATTTTACTGAATTATTATTTGTGTACAATTTCTTAGAGACCATCTTGGTTTATGTTATACAAAGAAGGAAGTCTTCGGCAGGATAGGAATTTCTCCTGTACTGCTGTTGTCTGAAGGTGACCTTGAAGTGCAAAAGCCGGTGCATGCTACTGAATCAATTGATGTCACTATCAAATATTGACCACAGCTTGCAGCACTGTTACCCTGTTGTCATTTGTGTAAAAGGTATTCTTTCCTTTCCACTTATTACCAAAGTTGTAGAAAATGAAAAACATTTGAAATGCCAGGAATCTTGTTCTTAATTTCATCACTTCCCAAGACTCTTAAAATTGGCTAAATGAGCAGATTTATATCATTTGTGGGATGTTACCTGCACAGCATCTGTTTTGTAGAAAATCTTTTGTTGCTATTCTTCTATTAACCTTTTCATTTAAAAAAAAAATTCAAACAGATATGTTTTTCCCTGTGAGATACTGCCCTCTTGTGTATCTGTTGTACAGATCTCAGACTTAAACCTATGGCTGCAATAGATAAGCAAAGCAGATGTCCTCTGTGAAACAATGAATGTAAAGGAGATTCAAATAGAGGCTATATTGTATGAAGAAGGATGTATATAGAATCTAATAAATATGCAGCATAAAATTATTGCAACTAATCAACCAGTCAATCCATCAACTTTGGGGGGGGGGAATCATAAACAATGTTTAAAATCCTGTATCCATCTAAATTATATAAAAACAATTGATTATACTAACACGGCTAAAATAAGCAAAGGTTAAGCCATGATCACCAACCATGAAACCATAGTTCTGGCTAATTTTTCCCTTCTCTTACATTGCCAAGGCTTACATTGTAAAGTATCATAGTAGAATAATTAAGTTTATCAAAATAATTCCAATACTATTTTCAGTCAAAGAAATATGGTTGTTTCATACTTTGTACTTCAAAATCTCCACATTCAGTCTACATTTGAGAATTAAGTTCTATATACACAGTATCAAAATATTACATTTAGATAGTTCTACTACTGTAAGGACACTGCAGCCTCAAATATGTTTTCTCCTCTATTGCATCCAAAATATGCTATTGAAATAAGGGCTGGTGTAATTAATTGCTCATGTTTATTTGCAGAAGTTGCCATGAGTTTGAGCTTAAATAAACATGAATAATTATAGCATAGCTCACTTTCTGTCATGTTTTCCTGCCTAATTAATGTTGACTTATGTTCTTTCTAAAGTGTCATAAGACTCAGAGGTCCACATTAGCACTCTACTTCACCAATGATACATATAAGAGCAATAAGCTTGTACTGGATTAAAATTATGGGGGTTTTATTCAGAAATTAAGACTCTATATCTGGTATGTTTCTTGTAAAGCCTTTTCAGAGAAGACAAGAAGAGACATATTACAGCTTTGAAAATGCACCATCTGAAATTCTCTAGCAGTCAGGCTACAAATTGCACAGAATCCCTGGAGTAAAAAATGCAGCCAATCTTTGTCAATAAATAACTTAGAGAAGGTGGAAAGATAAGAACATAGTTAATAAATACTTTCTTAGCCTTTCACTTTCTCTAAGCATGATATGACTCTCTCTGTGTTTATTCATATTCCCCATTTTATCCTTATAGCCCTCCTGCAAGTTTGATGGACTTGCTAGGACCGTGATGGCGAACCTATGGCACGTGTGCCACAGGTGGCACACAGAGCCATATCTGTGGCACGTGAGCAATGCCATAGCTTAGCTCCAGCGTGCATGCGTGCGCCGGCCAGCTAATTTTCGGGCCTTCCAAGCCCACCAGAATTCGGGAAACAGGCCATTTCCAGCCTCCAGAGGGCCTCCAGGGGGGAATGAGGAAGGGCGTTTTCACCCTCCCCAAGCTCCAAGAAAGCCTCTGGAGCCTGGGGAGGGTGAAAAATGGGCCTACCAGGCCCACCGTGCCATCGCGTGCCAAAAGCTGGGGTCTCATGGGCGGGTTGTGTGTGTATGCACAGGGGGCAGGGCGCATTTGAATTATGGGTGTGGGCACATGCGTGTGCAACCCTGCTGCACTCCCCCCACTTTGGCACGCGACGGCAAAAAGATTAGCCATCACTTTGCTAGGACATTCATTTATAATCTAGGGTCTCTTCTGCACACTATACAACATTGAAGAAATCATATACTTGCATCGTGTTGTGAAACTGTGGAACTTGCAGAGGTCTTCACAAGCTTAACTTCTGCCTCCACGGATGCTCCTGAGGAAATGTTGTAGATCTGGTTTCATAGAATTTCTTCTGCATCTAAAGGACAGAAGACTGTTTCTCATCACCAAGAACTCCTGCCTAAACCTCCTGATGCCTCCTAATACTCAGAGGTTCTCCTTTTTCCTGAAGTTACCATATTGTGCCTTTTTGTCATCCCTCTTCTCCTTCTCAGTTGATTTGAGGTGCAACTAGGCCACTGCTCTACAAGGTAGAGGCCAGGTCTTTTCCCTTAATGATAAAAACAAGCATAGCAGAAAAAGCAGTAGACCACTGGTTCAGCCTTTTTTGGATTTTTTTTTTTTTGCTTTATTTTTGATCAACTTCATATAATATTGGTCTACTCAAAGAATTTGCATGGCTCCCCAAAAAAGGGGGAAAATATCATAGTATAATTCAGAGCATTTGGGAGCAAAAATTTTGGCTGTGTAGAAGTGTTCCAAATACAGCATTACAAAGTACACTGCAACTTTAGTTACTGGAAAGCAGGGTGGAACTGTTTGGAATGATGAGTTTTTGTTTTGTTTTTTTCATTTCAATGGTTCTTCTTCAGCCTTTTGTATCTCTACGGAACAGATCCTTCCCCTCCTGTCTGCATATATGTCATTATAAATAAACAATTTTTATATTATATATTTTGCAAATCAGACAACCAAGCATTTTTAACCATTCTTCATAGGACTTGTTTCCATACTCTTTATCATATGATCTGCTCTGAAGCTTCCCTCTCAACTTTGTCATACCCTTTTAAATTGGGAGATCTAGAATTGGACATAGTCATTCAAATAGAGCATAACACAAAATTACTTACTATGATTGCGTGGAATGCTTCTGTCAAGGTGCCCCAAGATTGGGAGTCATTATTAAATTTGATTCATATGCCACCCTTCTCCGAAGACTCAGGGTGGCTTACAATGCGTTAAGCAATAGCCTTCATACTTTTGTATATTTTATACAAAGTCAGCTTATTGTCCCCACAATCTGGGTCCTCATTTTACCTACCTTAGAAAGGATGGAAGTCTGAGTCAACCTTGAGCCTGGTGAGATTTGAACTTGCAGTAATTGCAGGCAGCTGATGTTAATAACAGTGCTTTAGTCTGCTGCGCTCTTCCATCCATTATTCCTCGCCTGGCCTTCAGATGCTTTGGAAAACAGTTTGATCCCCTCCTCTCTGTGGCAGCCCCTCAAGTATTGGAAGATGGCTATCATGTCTCCCCTGGTCCTTCTCTTCACTAGACTAGCCATACCCAGTTCATGTAACTGTTCTTCATATGTTTTAGTCTCCAATCCCTTAATCATTCTGGTTGTTCTCCTCTGAACTTTTTCTAGAGTCTCAACATCTTTTTTATAGTGTGGTGACCAAAACTGGATTCTAAATTGATATTCTGTGAATCATAGGAGACATTATAGCTGAAAAGACAGATGGACAATGGAACTGGATTGCTGAAAAAAAGTTCTGGGTCAAGAAGAAATCTTGAGATTATTCATATGTACTCTGGACAGATGTTTTTTGTAAGATGGCAGAAACTGATGTGATCAGCTGGGAGTCACAGTATTCCATCATGCTCTGAGACATTAATGTAACCTTGTATGGACTCAAAATTTGTTCAAACTTCATGTTTTTAATCACTTTGGAGTTTATTTTTTCTCTTTTTGTTTGTTGAAGATTGAAAAACCTTCAAAACTGCAAATCTGATATTCACTGGGTGAATTCATTTAAAAGAGGGAAACTTATGTGTTTAAAGTTTTGTAAGAATTTTCATTTTTGCAATATACCTCAAAAGGTTAATTATACTGCTGATTTTAGAAAGCTTTTGAATGGATATAGGGTTCAGATGAATTTGAATTAAAGAAAGACTTTGAAGTTAATTAAATGGATACTCTCTTGTGGAACAAGTTCTTCTGCTTATATTTCAAGCTGTTAATAAAACTTTGAAGATTGGACACCAGAGGGCACCCGATGGCTACTTTAAAGGAAATGTTTGAAGTTTGGGTTCAAAAGGTTCTTAAGCTATTTAACTCTCTAATGGAATAAAAAAGATATTATTGAAGAGGAACAAGTTCTAATGAATAAAATTGAAATGGACTTTAAGATGGATTTAAAAATTACAACTCACAAGAAAGAGATGGTAATATAGAGTTTACAAATGGAATTGGATGTTGACCTAAGCATTCAAAAAGACAATAAGCCAAAAGAGTAATATGGATTACCTTCTTTTATTGGAATATAAGGAATTCACTGGAGTGATTACACTGGAGTTACAAGAGGTATTTGATAAAGATAAGTGAAAATCTTCACTCAAAATTTTTCTTGCTACAGTTGTTAAAGAGAATCACTACAGTTGTTAAGTTAGTAACATGGTTAAGTGAATCTGGCTTCCCCATTGATTTTGTTTGTCAGAAAGTCAAAAAAGTTGGTCACATGACCCCAGGACACTGCAACCATCATAAATATGAACCAGTTGCAAAGCATCTGAATTTTCACACTTACCAGTTGTAAGTGTGAAAAATGGTCATAACTCACTTTTTTTAGTGCCGTTGTAACTTTGAATGTCCATTAAATGAACTGCTGATAGTTGAGGACTACCTGTATACATGAGGGGAACATCACTGGGAAAAGTAAGAAATACAAAATTGATTTATTTGATCAGTGTTAAAATAATGGTTTGCTAGTTCTGGTGATGTCTAATCACCAGCAAAACCATTGCAAATTGTGGTCACATGACCACAGAATGCCACAGTTGATCATAAAGCTGACCCATCTGATATGCAGTCCTGTGACTATGGAGAAGGCACAACCATTTACATTGGCTGGGGGTTAGGGTTAATGTTAGAGTTAAGCCATAAAGCACCTATTCCATGGCCCTTGTAAGTTCAAATGGTTATAAACTGATTTATCTTTAATCAAGGACGATCTGATTTCATCCTATTAAATTCATGTAGCATATTCTATAGCATATGAGTAGACTCATGTAAATGGTAGTAATAGAGAGGACAACGTGATAGTTTCATATTTTTGGAAGAAAAAATTTAACTAGATTTGTTTATGTATAAGTATGTATACATTATGTATACACATATAAGTATGTACACATAAACTTCCTAAATTAAGTTTACTACACATATTGTTACTACACATATTTGATAGTCAAAAAAACAAATTTCAAACTCATCAAATTTCTACTTTGTAACAAATTAATAATTAAATGGTCCAACCATTTGCTGGAGAATTTGGAACTATTTGTAACCAGTTCTAAATTGAAGGCATTCATTAAATATCCTACTAAAAATATTTTTAAGGCTTAGAGCTGGAATAGTTTGCATTTGCATGGAGTCTACAACAGAGGGCACTAATGGAACATGCAAAGAGCTCTGAAAAGAACTGGTCATTTTTTTAAAAAAAATAGGAGAGTACAGTACGTCTTTAACTCAACCTTTGTTTATTCACATCTGTTTGTCCAGGAAACTGATGAATGTGTTGTGACAATAGCTACATTTATGATGTGTCCATAATTTTAAGATAACTAAAACAAAAGTAAAGTGATATTTTAGAACATGTATAGAAATTACCCACAGCCCTATGTTTACATCAGATATATAGTATAATGATTGTTTACGTTAGCTTCATTTAATTTTTAGATTATGTAAATCCTTGGGAAACTGTATATCTTGTGTATTTTACATATATTTACAGTATAGTTAGTACAGTATAGTACAGTACAGTACAGTACAGTATAGTATACAATTTATTCGTACATTGTTTTTTTTTTTTGTTTTGTTTTAAGGTATTTCCTTAAATACTGACCAAATTATTTATGTTTTCCATAGGTTTCTTCTTTAATTTATTTTTCTGTATTATTTGGGAAAAGAAACATATATAAACATTAAAAAGAATGATGGAAGAATATGTATAAGTATTCATTACTCATTATTCACTTCATCTTAGTTAGGCAATTTATTTGTTTGCATTTAAATCAGTTTGCCTAACTTAAAAAATAGATACATATAATTTAAACATGCAAGGCTGTATACACATACCAAAGTTCTCTCCGCCAACTGTAGAATCTTGCTCAAATATAGAAAAAGCTTTTCTTATCTTTTTGTAATTAGTAAAAATGGATTTCTTTCCAATTTTATAGTTGTCCATATCATTAATTATCATCAAAAGAATATGAGCATTTACACAACCTAGCATGACTTCCAAAACAGAATTTATATGAGATAACCACTAACCAAAATAAAAACATTAAGACAAAACACATAATGTTGCCTTGTGTATCTGTTTTCCAGGACTTAAATGAACTTTTCAATTTTTTCTTGAAAATTTATCCTAGTACAATTTGATAGCTTATTAGTAACCTTGACTATCACTAAGTGTTGTATCTTTTTATTCTTGATGAATGTATTTTATTCTCCTTATGTACACTGAGAGCATATACACCTAAGACAAATTCCTTGTGTGTCCAATCACACTTGGCCAATAAAGAATTCTATTCTATTCTATTCTATTCTATTCTATTCTATTCTATTCTATTCTATTCTATTCTATTCTACTCTACTCTACTCTACTCTACTCTACTCTACTCTACTCTACATGCCATAAAGTCAGTGTCAACTCTTAGTGATCACATAAATATTCTCCAGGCCAACCAGCCCCATCCTGTCGTTTATGCATCTATTGCCACTGTAACTGAATCCATCCCTCTTGCTATTGTTCTTTCTCCTCTTTTCTTTCATGTTTCCCAGCATTATAGGCTTGTGGAGTCCTTGGTACTCTCTGAGCTTAGTTGTTTGCTTGCAGATATTTCACTACTTAACTAGGTAACATCATCAGTGCATTATAGATTTCTCCATAGAGTTAGGTCCTCACATATTATGTTTGAAGGATGATACATTTAGTCTTGCCATTTGTGCTTTGATTGAGAACTTTGATTTGATTTGTTGATTATTCATTTGTTTGTTTTCTTGTTTATCCACAGTATTTTCAGGAGTCTTTTCCAATAACCTCGTTCAAAACAGTCAGTACTCTTCTTATCTTACCTGACTAGATGGCTCAGTGGCTAAGACACTGAGCTTGTCGATCAGAAAGGTTGGCAGTTTGGCGGTTCAAATCCCTAGTACAGGTCTCCTGTGTGAGCAGGGGGTTGTACTAGATGACCCCCAAGGTCCCTTCCAACTCTGTTACTGTTATCCTGCCTCTTCAAATTCAAAGTTTCATTTCCTAGAGTATCACAAGAAAACCATTGTCTTCATGATTTTGATCTTTGTAGGTATAGACAGATCCCAGCATCTGAATTCTGCCCTGGTCACCCTTTAAAACTGAATGTGCACAAATCTGTGTTCCTAGCCTTTGAGCTGGACTCTCCCCCTTGTCCCTTAAGCTTTCTTCTCTTTTTCCTTCTGGGTATCAGTCACAAGAACTTTAGGGGTTCTGTCAGTGGATATTCCCTCCTTTTGACCATTTATATTGGCAACTGTGAAAATACCCCATTTTCCATTATTAATACCGTGTTTCCCCGAAAATAAGACAAGATAATAAGGGCTTGGCCTTATTATCAGGGGGTCTTATTATTTTGGTGGTGAAGGAGGTGGCGAGCATGGGATTTGCTGTCCCGTTGCTGCTGTCACCTCCCCTCCCTGTTCTTGGTGCCAGCCGAGCGGCCCAACATGTCCCACCCCACCTCAATGGCAACAGCTCTTCCCCACTGTCTCTTTATCGAGAGGGGTTGCAGGTGGGGCAGGGGAGAAGCGAGACACATGGAGCGAGAACTGGCTCCCCTTGCCATCTCTTCTCTCCCTCACCGGGCATGACAGGGCTCCTGCCCCTTGCTTAGCCACCCACCCCCTTCAGGATGCAATTTGGGGGTGGCAGGTAGGGTGAGAAGCAGGATGCACGTCTTACCTTTCCAGCACCATTGTGTTCCTCACCACTGTGTCCAGGGAAACACGCTGTAAAAGAAAACCTTCTCGCGAGTTCAATCAAACTTCTTGAACATATCTTATTTTCGGGGAAACACAGTAAACTGCTGGGGTTCAGCAGTTTTTGTCCATCTATTATACATAATTATTCAGACCTTAAGATGTATAATTTAAGCATGCTGGATTCTGATTCAAACTATTGAATAATCTATGGAAGTATATTCCTTTGTCCTTTCTCCAGTTTTTAATCTTGGTCCAGAATGTTGGAGGATGCATTATTCTGGACCTCCCTCAATTTTTTTCTATTCTTTCTTTCTATCTCAGAGCTTTATTAGGAACAAAGCCCAGTTCAAGCTCTTAGTGCTGCTTGTTAAAGTCCTATATTTAGACATTCTTCTGGATCCTAGATCTTGTCTTGGTATGATCCTACTTATATGACACAATAAAAAGGGCCTTTTTCCCATTCCCCTTTTGTGTACCTTATGGAGTTCTCCCAGTATTCCGGTTCCACCCATCCTTGGATGGAGTTAAAAATAGTTGAAAAACTATTTTATTCCATCAGGTAGACTGGTTGGTGGAATGACTGTGAGCAGATGCTGAAAATGGCAATAGGGCTGTTTTACTGTAAATCATTTAAGTAAAGTGAGACAGTAGGTAGGTTAGGTCTTTATAATTGTATAATATTCTTTCATGTTGATTATAAATGCATCACGGGATATTCCTTTTTTATTCTTAACGTATAATTTTAACTATTTCTTAATTTTTCTCTGATTGAGCCAAAATTTGTGGTTTGGTTTTATTTGTACATACCAAATGTGGCCTGCTGACATTCAATATAAATGAGAGTAAGATGATTTAGGAAGAATAATCATGATAAAATCATGACCTACGCCGACTTCAGTCTGACCTAAGCATAGTACAAAAAATTGCCACAATGTCCTTCCTGTCAATGACTACTTCAGCTTCAACCACAATACAAGAGCAAATAATAGCTACAAACTCAAGATAAACCTCTCCAAACTCGATTGCAGAAAATATGACTTCAGTAATAAAGTGGTCAATGCCTGGAATGCACTACCTGACTCTGTAGTTTCTTCCCCAAACCCTCAAAACTTTAACTTTAACCTGTCTACTGTTGATCTTACCCCATTCCTAAGAAGTCTGTAAGGGGAGTGCATAAGCGCACCAACGTGCCTTCCATCCCTGTCCTAATATTCCTTTTTGCTTACTCTTTTCATGTATTCAAATTATGTTTATACTTTTACCTGTTATCTTATATATGCTTGACAAAATAAACTTATGATTATGATTATAAATGTGCTACTGAAGGAGAGAGAAAGAGTAGGCTGATCATTTGGGATTCACAGGAGGGAGAGCTAATGCCCTCAGGTCCTACTTAATGGTTTTCTCAGAGGCATCTGGTAGTCCACTGGGGAAAAAAGATCCTGAAATAGACAAGTTTTCCTGCTGACCTAAATGCATTCTTACGTTTTTATCTGTGAATCCTCTTGTTTGCGTTAAATATTAATTTATGCTATTTTGTTAATAATTGAGGAATGTGAGTACACTATTTTTCCCCTATCATTGAGGTGTATGGAGATGTTGGATTCTTATATATTTTGATTTATTTACAAAATGTGCTCATATTCTTATAAAAGGGACTCAGCCATTTTATAGTGCTATCAATACAATTTATAGCATTTGATATTGTAATAGTTGGTTAGCAATGGAATCATCCTCTCTAAAGTTAAATGCTTACATTGTTCTTGTTTTGTTTCTCAGAATCATCATTGTTTCCATATCATTGACAGATTTGGTTCATATTCCCATAAATAGAGTGGAAAAAGTACCATTTTCTGCAAATTAAAGATGTTTTCCAAATGCCATTTGTTTTTTTACCTCACTGCAGAGATCCTTTATTGGTGTATATTCAGGGGGAAAACCAGTTTCTTTATAAAACTCTATTCCTTGATTGTGTCATCATTAAAAATAAAAACTCTTTACCATTTTTTTAAAGAAAATAGAAATCTAAGATTTTTAAACATGATGTTTAAATTTGTTTTGATGCTCTTTTAATTGCTTTATTATAGCAATGCAGAAAAGGAAAAAGAGCATTTTTGCCACTATGTATATAATAGCTATTTCTACACGAGTCCTTTCTAGCATCTTATGGAGTAAAAGAGCCATTTATGTGCCAATAGAACAGGCTTTATATTTTCTCAACAAAGGTAAGGTGTTGCTAAACAATGCTATGAATAACTATGGGGAAAGGATATAAAGTTTTAAACCTTGTGTGTAAGTAATTCCCAGGTCTCATTCTGATGTTTGGTGGTTCCCAGAACATTGAGCATAACAATTGATGCTGATCAGATCAAATCAGTCAACTAGAAAATTAAGGCTTCTTCACTGAAGATCGTAGACTATATTCTACTTAATAGAATGTCAAACTTAGGCTAGGTTTGATAGAAAGCAACTGACTCAAAGTCACCCAACTGAATTCTATACCTGAAGGACAACTAGGGTTCCCCCTTCCAAGTCCAGCCCTAAATTATTCTGGCCTAGAAACCAGAAGTCTGTGAATTCTAGTCCTGCCTTAGAAATGAAAACCTATCTGGATGACTTTGGGCCTGACACCCCCTCTCAGGCCCATTCACCTCGCAGGGTTATTGTTGTGGGGGAAAAGGAAGAGAAAGGCATATTGGTATGTTTGCTGCCTTAAGCTGTATATGGGGGCGGGGGAAGAGGTTGGAGAGACAGAAATTTTGGTCCAATGATGTTTTCTCTTTTTAACAATCTAAGAAAAGAAAACATCATTGGACCTATATATATATATATATATATATATATATATATATATATATATATCCCTCTCTCCTTCCCTCCCTCCTTCCTGAACCCTTCGATTAAATCTTGTTTAACCAGAAAACAGGTTCAGAGCACAGCTAGCAGTTTCTATTATCATGATGTGAAGAAAAATCAATGAGAATGCATGCAGATATCTTGCATATACAGTATGAAGATGTAAAGAATGGGATGAAATAAATATAATAAATAAACAGACAACACATCAGAAAGGCATCAAGCAATTTTCTTATATTTTTGGAATGTGCCTGTAATAGTGGCAGAATAGTATTTTGGAAATGTTTTTTTTAATTACATATTAAAAGGGAAATACTAAAATCTTCATCATACAACAACAAAACCAATGTAGTTTTTAATGAACTTTTTATTTCTCTGTATGTTCCATCTTGTTTATTGTTTTTTAATATTTATTAATAGCTTAGTGCCAGTTAAGCAAGATTCATGATACACAAAAATGCATATGCATGCATACATACATACATATATACACACATACATATGACTGGTGGTATACAAATACTACATATACCACATAATCCTATATATAACACATAAAATGCTGGACAAGAAATTGTGCAAAGGTAGACATCTTTCTGAGCTACAGTACTTTCAGAAATTAGAAACTGAGCCTGAAATTTTAATTCCAGTTCAGCAAGGATCAAACAGATGTTTCTGGATAATTGTGGGTAGAAAATGCACTCTCTGGTGGGCACTAACCTTCTTATACAATGTTTAGCAAGTAGATTGAAAGTGGTTTGTCTGTTAACCTCAGTCAATTATTTATTTAACACCTTGTGTGCATTACACTGGAAAGTCTTTTCCCTGGCTGGATTTAATGCTCTGCCATCCATACTAACTGAAGGGAGATAAACAACGCTGTACCAGTATCTTAGTGTAAGGTGACTCATGTCCTTCTCTGTTGGGGGACATAGAATTAGATATGTGTGTTTTATTGTGATTCCTGTGTATGCAATCTAGTATTCAGTTCTAATAATTTTATTGTTTTCCAAATTTCGTGACAGGTCTTAAAAATAGAATACTCATTTTTATTTAATAACACACCATCGGGTATTCCCAGAAAGATTGCTAAATTGTACTGTATAGCTATTGTAGGTACTGGTATTCACAAACATCAGTATAGTCAGTTTTGGACAATTTTGTGCACTTTCAGGTGTGCACAATATTTCCTTGTCCTGAGTCCAGCAAGTAGGTTAAGGATGGACAGTAGAGAACATACGGAGCACAGTCTGCATCAGTTATACTTTGGCATCAAAAATTATGTCATCGAAATTCAACAGCACATTATTTCAGGTAAATGTAATATAGGTTGTCCTTAGTTAACAATGGTAATTGGGACTGGAATCTGTATTGTTAGGTGATGTGGTCGTAAAATATGACATCATGTAATTGAATTGCTAAGCAACAGCAATCCTGGCATTTCCTATTGCCATCATTAAGTGAGGATCACAGGTTGTTAAGTGAGTCCTGCAGGCAAGGGTGACTCCTGTCAGGTGAGAGGTTGTGCAAGTGATCTGCAGGGTGTGGTGGGGTCAGGGGTGTCTACTGCCAGGGAAGGGAGGATGTAAGTGACTTACTGGAGTGACTTGCAATCTTCCCTGACAATTTCTCCTCTAATTTTGCTTGTGGAAAGCTAGCAGGGAAATTGCAGATAGAGATCACATGACCATGAGATGTTGCAACTACTGTAAATGTGAGCTGGTTGCCAAATGCCCAGATTGTGATCAAGAGATTGCAGGGGTGCTGGGATGGCTAGAATTTTGAGAGCCACTTGTAAGTACAGGTAGTCCTCGACTTACAACGATTCATTTAGTGACCATTCAAAGTGACAACATCACTGTAAAAAGTGACTTATGACCATTGTTCACGCTTATGACCGTTGCAGCATCCCCATGCAGCATCATGGCCACGTGATTGAAATTCAGACTGTTGGCAACTACTTCACATTTATGACGATTGCAGTGTGACCTTCTGACAAACGAAGTCAATAGAGAAAGCAGATTCACTCAACAACCGTGTTACTAACTTAACAACTGCAATGGTTCACTTAACAACTGTGTCAAGAAAGGTCGTAAAATGCGGCAAAACTCACTTAACAAATGTCTTGTTCAGCAACATAAATTTGGGGCTGAATTGTGGTCGTAAGTCAAGTCATTCATTTGAACTATGATTCATGGGAAGTTTGATAGATCAGAATATATGCTCGTAATGCATTCAGTTGCTTCAGTTTTATAAGGTCTCAAAATATCCGGCGCTTGAATATAAAAACTTATTTATTAGCTGCTGCAAAGTTTGTACTATATTGATGCTTGAACACATAAATATTTCCGTCTCTTTCTGACAGCATATTGGAAATTTCAAGTAATAAGAACAGGCAACTTCCTGTCAAAATAGGACTATATGATTGCCACATACTCAGTCTCAGGATAAAAACAAAGTATGTGACTAGAAATTATGCCATGAGTTGTCAAAATAAAAGTCTTATGCTTTTACCAAAACAAAGCAGATGCGTTTAGAAATGAGGCCATTGTCCATGTCAAAAAGGATGCAGGTACCCTATGTGCAGTGCCTTAGAAGGTAATAAATTATTGAAAGAATCTGTTTTTGGTTGCTTCTTCTATGTGTCAGAAGAAACTTTCATCACAAAACTTCATTATTTTTTCAAGATGCTTAAAGGATATTGCAGATTTCCCACTTTTGATCAGACTTAAGACTTGGCCCATGTTTTGTGAAGTCAAGATAAAACTTTTCAGCAGTAAAAATGTGCAATACAACTAGGAAATGGATTTTTTGTACTATTCCATTTTGTTTTGTTTTTTTTGTTAGTTGCGAAGCGTGTCTGACCCATCGCGACCCCATGGACAACATTCCTCCAGGCCCTTCCTGTCCTCTACCATCCCCTGGAGTCCATTTAAGTTCATGCCGACTGCTTCAGTGACTCCATCCAGTCACCTCATTCTCTCTCGTCCCCTTCTTCTTTTGCCCTCTATCTTTCCCAGCATTAGGCTCTTCTCCAGTGAGTCCTTCCTTCTCATTAGGTGGCCAAAATATTTGAGTTTCATCTTCAGGATCTGGCCTTCTAAAGAGCAATCAGGGTTGATCTCCTCTAGGACTGACCAGTTTGATTGCCTTGCAGTCCAAGGGACTCGCAGGAATCTTCTCTAGCACCATAGTTCAAAGGCCTCAATTCTTTGGTGCTCAGCCTTTCTTATGGTCCAACTATAACTCTTAGTTTCCTATTAATGTTATTTGGAAGAGCTAGATTCAGGTAGCACATGCAGTACCACTAGCAAAAAAAGTCCAGCTTTAGGCTTCAGAATACAATAAATAGATGTTCTGTCCATATATGGTTGCAAGAGACATTTTCAGTAAAACATATTATGCTCCATCAGTTTCTGCTTCCTGATTTCTTAATGTAACCTGGTTCAACTGGAAAATTGTTAACTACAGATAATCCTCGCTTAATGATTGGTCAATTAGCCACCATATGAAGTTATAATGAACCTCTTCAGAGCTACTTACAATCTGATTTCTAAGTTTCAACAGCTGCACACACATACACACCCATTTGCAACATCCTTTTGTCTAATGACCACTGTTCATCTCCGGCTCCAGTCCCAGTGAGGGGAGCATCCGCCCTGCCTGGTGAGGGTTTTTTCACCCTCCGGAACGTCAGGGCAGGGCTGGACGGCACCGCGTGAGATGGGGTTATGGGCCTTGCTGCGGCAGCTTTTTTCCGGTGTCGGAGGGAAGCGGAGGCCAAGGCATTCGGCGGCGTGCGGTGTTTGTGCGGCGGCGGCTTGGAAGTGGCCCCTCCTCGCTCCCTGTAGCCCTCTGGATCCCTGGGGCACTCTTTTCCGGCGTTTTCGGGGGCTCCGGTGTGCCTTGGAAACTTGGGGTGCCTGGTTGCGGGCTGGCGACGACGGCGGCGGCGGCAGAGGCAATGGCTGACATGGACCGGCCGACCAGAGAAACAGCCAGGCAGCAGGTTGATGGGGGAGAAGTGGACAGCCTCACCCCTAGGACTACCATCTGGCTCACAGTAGATTTTTACTGTGATGGGGTGTTTTAGAACAAAGCTGTGACTGGGGGCTGGAAATTGGGGTTGGAGAAGCGGGAGGCTGACCATGGTTTGGTTTGTTGGTCACCTTGGGTGGCCTCCCCTCCCCCCCTTTCCTCCAGGTATGGGTAGGTGTTGGCCTTAATGGCCAACCACCCCTGGATTGGGCTTTCCTGTCTCGCTAGTCCTACTCTCACCTCAAGGAAGATCTTGTGCCCGTGGGTCTATTATTATCTTTATTAACATCTTTATTATTACCATCGTTATTAACATCTACACTTTGGACACTTTGGACCCCTTATTATGCTCCACTCACGCCCTCGCTGGTAGGAGAGACTGAACACCACCTGAGAGAGCTGAGGGATTTTCCACATTCCAACGGAGAGGATAGAACATTGCTCCTGTTAACTTTGTAACGGGACCGGCCGTCATGAGAGGATGGTTGGCCATTAGCCTCCGTTGGAGAAAAAGAACATTGGACCCTCTCCCTGTCGTGAGAGGACAGTGGAGTCCAGCCCTATAAATGGATATTTTGTGACCTTTATGCTCAGTTATCCCTTGGACCATGACAGATTCCCGGACTGGCTTTTCTTTTCCCATCTTTGGTTCTGTTGATGCTCCAAAAAACCGACCTTCTTGTGCTGCGAGACTCCCCCCTCTCGCAGGCCTGGCCCTCCACGTTATCGAGGACCTATTTTGATGACGGGCTTTGGCACCCCGAGAGATGGCATGCAGCAAAGAGAGGGCTGAGGGGTTTTTTAGCAAAATTTTTAAGGAAAATTTTAAGGGGACCCGGGAGGATGGGGGGGGGGTTGTAAAAGTGGACCTGGGGGGGTCCAGATAGCGACTGTGTGGGATGATGGGTTGATTAGCTGCAGCAGAGGGGTCGCAAAAAGAAATTTAACCGGGGGGCAGGGGGACGATAGAAAAGGCTGTGTAATTGAAATCTTGAGTGGGAGGGGCAGGTATGACGGGTGCAGGGGGTCATATCAAGTGTCGGGGGTGCACATGCGCTGTCTCCGAGCGATTGCGCACTCCGGCCCCCAATGCGTAACTCGTGTCCTGGGTTGTGTAGAGCCTCAGGCCCAGGGTCCGCGGCTGATGTTATGTAATGCCAGGTTGGTGGTTAACAAGGCCCCCCTCATCTGTGATCTTATTTTGGAGGGGGTGCAGACCTGGCAGGTATTACGGAGACCTGGTTGGGCCAAGAGGGGGGGGTCCCCCTCGTAGAGATGTGCCCGCCAGGTTTCTGTGCATTTCATCAGCCAAGGGCCCAGGGGAGGGGTGGGGGAGTGGCAGTGATCATTAGGGAGAGTCTTTGTCCGAGGGAGACCACTGTTCCTCAGATAGCCAGATGTGAGTCCCTTTGTGTGAAGTGGGGCCGTGAGGTGCAGATGGGTTTGCTGACTACGTACCTGGCTCCCTGCCACATGGCAGCGACCCTGCCTGAGCTACTCGACGTCATTGCCGGGGTGGCGGTCGATACCCCCAGACTTATTGTCATGGGGGATTTCAACCTTCCATCCGCAGGTGAGGCGTCAGAGGTGGCTCGGGAGTTCATGGCTTCCATGACGGCCTTGGACCTGACCCAGTTAGTTCAAGGCCCCACTCACATAGGGGGACACAGTCTGGACCTGATTTTTATCTCTGGTCAGTGGTTGAATGATCTTGGTAGAGGGGACCTAGATATTAAACCCTTGTCATGGACAGATCATTCACTCCTTCAACTAGACTTTCCTACCGCCTGCCCCCACCACAGGGAGACGGAACTGACCAGATGGTTCTGTCCCAGGCGCCTGATGGATCCCGAAAGGTTCCTGATGGAGCTTGGGCCATTTCCTGAGACTCTAACACACGACTCGACTGAAGAGCTGGTGGCCGCCTGGGAAAGGGCGGCCGCTGGAGCTTTGGACCGCGTCGTGCCTTTGCGGCCTCTGACCCGATGCCGATCTCAATTAGCTCCTTGGTTCTCTGAGGAGCTGAGAGAGATGAAGCGTCGGAAAAGACGCCTAGAGAGCATTTGGAGGACTAGTCAATCCGATTCCGACCGGACACAGGTAAGGTCTTATATCAAGACCTACCTAGTGGCGATAAAAGCGGCAAAATCTAACCATTTTTCCACTCTTATCGCATCTGCAGAGAACCGCCCAGCCACCCTGTTTAGGGTGACCCACTTCCTTCTTCGGGGGAGAGTGCGGGAAGATCCCTTGCAGGGTCGTGCTGAGGACTTTGTGCAATTCCTGCACGATAAAGTCGCTCGGATTCGGGATGGCTTGGACTCCGATTGGATGAGTCCACGGGAGGAGACCGGGGCAGGTCTTGAGAATGTTATCTGGAAGGAGTTTGATCCTGTGACTCCCGAGGATGTGGACAGGGTTCTGGGTAAGATTAGTGCCACCACGTGTTTATTGGACCCGTGTCCCTCCTGGTTGGTACTGGCCTCCCGGGAGGTTACACGAAGCTGGCTCCAGGGGATTATAGGTGCTTCTCTGAGTGAGGGTGCCTTTCCTGCCGCCTTGAAAGAGGCGGTAGTGAGGCCCCTCCTCAAGAAGCCTTCCCTGGACACGGCTGAATTAGCCAACTATCGTCCAGTCTCCAACCTTCGTTTTGTGGCGAAGGTTGTTGAGAGCGTGGTGGCACGACAACTTCCCCGGCACCTGGATAAAGCTATTTATCTAGACCCGTAACAGTCAGGCTTCAGGCAGGGGTACAGCACAGAAACGGCATTGGTCGCGTTGGTGGATGATCTCTGGAGGGCTCGGGACAGGCGTTGCTCCTCTGTCCTAGTCCTATTAGATCTCTCAGCGGCTTTTGATACCATCGACCATGGTATCATGCTGCAGCGGTTGAGGGGGTTAGGAATAGGGGGCACCGTTTTGCGGTGGTTCTCCTCCTTCCTCTCCGACCGCTCGCAGTTTGTGTTGGCAGGGGGACAGAGGTTGACTTCGAGGCGTCTCGCATGGGGAGTGCCGCAAGGGTCCTCTTGCCCCTCCTGTTCAACATTTATGTGAAGCCGCTGGGTGAGATCATCCGTGGTTTTGGGGTGAAGTGCCATCTGTACGCTGATGATACTCAGCTGTACATCTCCACCCCAGACCACCCCAATGATGCCCTTGATGTGATGTCTCGCTGCCTGGAGGCCGTGCGGTTCTGGATGGGGAGGAACAGGCTCAGACTCAACCCCTCCAAGACCGAGTGGCTGTGGCTTCCGGCACCCCGATATAGTCAGCAGGTGCCATCGCTGACTATTGGGGGTGAATCTTTGCCCCCCACAGAGAGGGCTCGCAATCTGGGTGTCCTCCTGGATGGCGGCTGTCTTTAGAAGAGCATATGATGGCCGTGGCCAGGGGGGGCTTTTATCAGGTTCGCCTGATTCGCCAGTTGCAGCCCTTTCTGGATCGGGACGCCCTGCGCACGGTCACTCATGCCCTTGTTACTTCCCGGTTGGACTATTGTAATGCTCTCTACATGGGGCTCCCCTTGAAGAGCACTCGGAGGCTCCAACTGGTCCAGAATGCGGCCGCGCGGGTGGTTATGGGCGCAACCCATTGTGCCCATGTGACACCCCTCCTGCGCGAGCTGCACTGGCTCCCAGTGGTCTTCCGGGTGCGATTCAAGGTGTTAGCTACCACCTTTAAAGCACTCCATGGCATAGGACCCGGGTACCTCCGAGACCGTCTTCTGCCACCAATAGCCTCCCACCGACCAGTCCGTTCCCACAGAGAGGGTCTCCTCAGGGTGCCATCAGCCAAGTTATGTCGGCTGGCGACATCCAGGGGGAGGGTCTTCTCTGTGGGAGCCCCAGCCCTGTGGAATGAACTGCCCCCGGAAATTCGTAAGCTCTCCGACCTCCGGGTGTTTCGCTGCGCATTGAAGACCCTGTTGTTCCGCCAGGCCGGACTATCAACACAATAGTTTTAAATTGGGTATTTAAATTTATTGGGGTTTTAAATTTGAGCCACCTTATTTAATTATTTTAAATTTTATACTCTTATTTTGTCTGTGTTTTTAAATAGGCTGTACATCGCCCTGAGTCCTTCGGGAGAAGGGCGGTATAGAAATAAATTATTATTATTAATTATTATTATTATTATTAATAATAAGTTTAATTTGGATAAATCTTGTTTATTTCCTTTAGGCTCTGAAATTTGATGTAGGATCTGCTTGGGCGGAGGATTGAACTAAATGCCCTACAAGGTCCCTTCCAACTGTTAATCTCTATTTCTTTTATACATACATATATATATATATATATATATATATATATATATATATATATATGTATGTATGTATGTATAAATTTTTTATTGAAAACGTTAAAAGGAGCATAAAAATTATTATAAATTAATAAGAAGCAAAGACAGAACAGAGAGAAAATAAAAAGAGAAAAAAAATGCAGAATGAAAGAATGAAAAGCAATAGAAGGAAACTGTTTCTGATTTCCTATGCAGCAAACATAAATTCAGTGACAGTTATCCCTTATTCTATGATTACAAAAGAAAGCACAGTCTTTTTTCTAATCATCAAAACCACAAATTATAAGTGCATTGTTATCCATTTGCTTCAAAAAAAAAAAGTCTATAAGGAGATTCCAGTCAACCCTAAAGGTAGATATTTTTATTTTCTGCAATCAAAGAAATCAATTTACCCATCTTCACACACTCCACCATCTTTGTCAACCATTCCTCCATTGTTGGTCTTGTCGAACTAGGCTCTGCAGTTTCAATAGCATAATGTAAGATTTAGGTTTTATACAGGGGTGGGTTCTCAATTTTTTTACTACTGGTTCTATGGGTGTGGCTTATTTTGTGGGCGTGGTTTGATGATCATGTGACAATTCTTTAGGATTTAGCAGAGGTACTGGTCTACCAGGCTTTTAACTGCTTGCAGAACTGTACCAGTCTACCCATTTGTTCTTGGAGTGTCCTGGTCTATCCATTTGTTTTTGGAGCATCCTGGTTATCTATTCGTTCTTGGAGTGTCCTGGTCTACCCATTTGTTCTTGGAGCATCCCGGTCTACCCATTTGTTCTTGGACCGTCCCGGTCTACCCATTTGTTTTTGGAGCATCCTGGTCTATTCATTTGTTTTTGGAGCGTCCCGGTCTACCCATTTGTTCTTGGAGCGTCCCGATCTACCCATTTGTTCTTGGAGCGTCCTGGTCTACCAATTTGATTTTGGAGCATCCCGATCTACCCATTTGTTCTTGGAGCGTCCTGGTCTACCAATTTGATTTTGGAGCATCCCGATCTACCCATTTGTTTTTCGAGCACACTGGTCTACCAACACACTGCCTTTTAACACTGATCGGCTGTAAGACGGCCCTTTGAAGCCCTGTGGCAAGAGTTTAAACAGTTTTTCTCCTTCCAGATGATCAGCTGGGACTTGGGAGGCAGCGAAAAATTGGGGGCGAGGCCAAATAAAAGGTAACAATAACGCGGGGGGGAGGGCCCAGCTCCTGAACAAAGAGAACCAACGGTTTGGTGACATTATATCATCACCGCTACTGGCTCGGCGGAACCAGGCCGAATCAGGAGGAATCCACCACTGGTTTTATAGTTGCCAAATATTATATTGAGTATCTGGGATTTTATACTTCTAAAAACATTTCTAAATATGTGGAATTACATCTGTTAAAACTTTTAAACAGTGTTGCCATAGGTATCAATGGATGCATTAAAATACTGTTAAATTGGTGGGTGAAATTAATGTCATTAAAAATGAAAATCATTCCAAGAAGTTTTCCAGTATTAATTCCTAATAAATATTCTCTTCAAATAAATAAGTTATTGCGGAGATTTATATGGGAAAATAGACTGCTTAGGATTTTATTAGCAAAACCAGGATTATCTATTGAGGAAAATGGTCTTAATTTACTAGTTTTTCAAAAATATAATGGGACTTATATTTTATCAACTACATCTATGTGCAACAAACATTAAGTAGAATATCTGGGCTGAATTGTAAAGTTCTTATATATTTCCATTAAAATCCTGACAATTACTCAGAATGATATGTAGTAGACAGAGTATTTCATTCCCAGGTTTTCAAGCAGCCATAAATGCTTGGGCCTTATAGGGTAATAGATTGGTTTTTGATGTTAAGGCTCATACATATTTAGGGGTGGGGGGGAGCTCCTCTAAATGTGGACAGAATTTAAAATACATAGTTTAAATCAATTACTTTGTCCTGGTTATTTTAAGGACTTTTCTAGACTTGAGGTGCAATTTTGTCTCCATAAATCACAGCAGTAGCAATATAATCAACTCAAACATTTTTAACATCTCATGATGGATTGCCTGCTTTGGCTTGTGTCTCAGGTGCTCATATGTTTGATGAAGTCAGTGTTTGAAATTAAACCCACATATGGTAGTTTTTACATGAAAAACTAAATAGTGTTTTTAAAGTCAACTTTAAAGATATTCATGGTCCATGGACTGAAGAACTGGAGTACTCAATAATTATGGAGCATTAATGGTTTCAGGTTTTGAAATTTTAATTTTTTCCCCAGTGGATCAAAAATTTAAACTAATTCAGCAGATGATGTTATTTCAAGCTTACTGTATACCCCAATGCAATAACTTGAAAGGATGGACATCAGATTTGCTCTGGTGGTGAAGTGAAAAAAATTGTGAGCTCATTGATTTATATGATGTGTGAATCACTGATTAACTTTTGGAACACTTTTTTAATGTATCTAAATAAAGTTATTGGGGGGGGGGAGTTGTGTTAAAGATGTTGATGTCATGTTATATTATATTATATCCTGAAACTATGGATTTAACAGATTAACAGAGTTGGAAGGGACCTGATAGGTCATCTAGTCCAACCCCCTGCCCAAGCAGGAGATCTTACACCCATGATGGTGAACCTATGGCATGGTGAATCTCTGTGGACACGTGAATGTTGCCCTAGCTCAGCTCCAGCGTGCATGTGTGCACCAGCCAGCTGATTTTCGGGCCTTCCGGGCCCACCAGAAGTCAGGAAACAGGCCATTTCCAGCCTCTGGAGGGCCTCCAGGGGGTGGGGAAGGCTGTTTTTGCCCTCCTCAGGCTCCTAGAAAGTCACTGGAGCCTGGGGAGGGCGAAAAATGGGCCTACCTGGCCCACCGTGCCATCACATGCCAAAAGCAGGGGGAGCGGGAGGGGTCACATGTGCATGCATGGGGGCGGGGCGCATTGAATTATGGGTGTGGGCACGCATGCGCATAACCCATGCTCCCCACGCTTTTGGCACACGATGGCAAAAAGGTTAGCCATCACCGCCCTACACCATTTCTGACAAATGGCAGTCAAGTCTCTTCTTGAAAGCTTCCAGTGATGAAGCTCCCACAACTTCTGAAGGCAAACTGTTCCATTGGTTGATTATTCTCACTGTCAGAAAATTTCTCCTTATTTCCAGGTTGAATCTCTCCTTGATCAGTTTCCATCCATTATTCCTTGTCTGGCCTTGGAATCTGACTATTTTTTATAAGTGATATTGTAAAGAGTCGTATTGTGTTGCTAGAAGAATTATTTTGAAAGATTGGGAAAGCCATACAGATAGCTACTGCCTCATTTAGTAACCATTCACAGTTACGATGTTGATCAAAAAGGAACCTTGCAGGTTTGTAAAGTAAAGGAAAGCTGATGTAAGATCGTAAGCACAATCATGGTTTCACTTAGCAAACATTTTGTTTAATGACTGAGTTGCTGTCCCTAATTGTGGTTGCTAAATGGAAACTATCTGTGGCATTCATGATATTAAGATTTACATTCAAGAGATATGTGACGTATTTCGTTTTGAAAAGACAATTTTATCTACTAATAAAAATACTTATTTTTCCTCTGAGGAATGATAAATATATACACTGCTCAAAAAAATAAAGGGAACACAAGCAGAAGACATCCAAGATCTGAATGAATGAAATAGCCTTATTAAATACTTTGTTCATTACATACAGTAGTTTTGTGTTCCCTTTATTTGTTTGAGCAGTTTATAAACTACTGTATGTAAAGAACAAAGTATTTAATAAGGCTATTTCATTCATTCAGATCTCGGATGTCTTCTGCTTGTGTTCCCTTTATTTTTTTATATATAATCTTAGGCTATCATTAGTTGTTATAAGGTATATTTAAAAACCTGTTTCTAAATATTACTTAACCAATTGAGCTAGAGTGTCACTGAAAATTAAATTTAAGAAGTTCAGATTTAAAGATTTCTGCTGACTACATTAGTCGGGGTTCCAAAATTATCCCCAGAGGAAACTTAAAAGCATTAGATCACATTATGGGCTAATGAAGTGTAAAATTTCAGTATAATGATACAATTTTGTTTCTGCCAATTTGACATAATTTATCTACATGTAGAAAAGCTTCAGGGAAGCCCTTACCATAAAGCTAAAGTCAAGTCCAAGGAGATACTTTTTAATATCAATAAAATAATTATGAGTGCCTGGCACCTACATGGTCCTCATCATATTATATTCTTGGGCCAACTTAATCAACTAAACCTGAAGACTCTCAAAAAGGGGTTCGTTTTATCTCCAAACAGCTCTTGTTTATTTGTAGGGCTCAACTAAGTTCTCACAGTCTGCCATATCATCCAAATGCCACAATGTCAGTTGCCCTATTCCTAAAATCTAGAACCTCCGTGAAAACTGATGGGGTTGAAGCATGATTCTCTCCAAATTCCAGTTTTCATTTTGGAATGTAAATTTGGATCCCATGGAGGTCTTAGAAGACATCTTCCCAACACGTTCCCTACAAGTGCACACAGTCCCAAGACTTCAAAATCAAACTATTTAATGCAAGTTCTTCTCCACATCCATTTTGAAACAATTTGTACATCAGGAGTAACAAGATGAAACAATACATAAGAAATAATCTCATTAAAATTTCACCAAGCAAGGATGACTAGGCAGCATTTGATCCAGCAGATACACAACTCCAAGAATCATTGGATTCTATGGTTCTCTCTAAGCTAATTTTCTTCTTCTAAACAACTATTGCTGTTATTTTTAGCCAAAGTACACTACTCTGTGTGTGTGTATGTTTGCTTGACTTAGCATTAAACCTATCACTATAAATATTTTATTCACCACCACAAAACCTTGACAAGTTATGCTGACATCAAATTCTGCTAGTTTTAGGTCTGCTAAAATTAATATACTTTTTAAAAAAGGTATTTATTATTTCTACAGCATCTTCAAACATCAACAACCAGAGTGATACTGACATTAGTTTTCTCTGTAAGATCCCCAAATCACTCTTAAAATAGAATGTAATGCTGCTTTCCCTTTCTTTCCCCAGTATCTTTAGATAAATGTGAAAGTGCTTGTGATTGGACCATAGTATCCAGCTCATAAAAACTGGCCAAGGATATTACAGAAGACTTGTCAATTTTGGCCACATAAAGACATTTATTCATTTAATTTATTTACTTATTTTTATTTTATTCAATTTATATACCGCCCTACTCCCGAAGGACTCAGGGCCTTAGAAGTTATACAGGTACCCCTTCCCTTTTTTATATTTATATATATATGTGCTGTCATACTTGAGTGTTTGGGGATTTTTATTAGTCTGGGCCTCATGCTATAAGCCATAAGACCCAGTGGTGGGTTTCAAAAAATTTTACTACCAATGTAGGCATGGCTTGGTGGGCGTGGCAGAGGAAGGATATTGTAAAATGTCCATTCCCACCCTATTCCAGGGGAAGGATACTGTAAAATCTCCATTCCCTCCCCACTCCAGGGGAATGATACTGCAAAGTTCCCATGTACTCGGGAACTCTGGGACTTGGGAGGTAGAGAATAGATGGGGGCGGGGCCAGTCAGAGGTAGTATTTACTGGTTCTCTGAACTACTCAAAATTTCCGTTACCTGTCAGAACTGGTCAGAACCTGCTGAAACCCACCTCTGATAACATCTTCTCTTAAAGGGGGCATTCTATAGCCCTCTTTAAAATGGTTTATAAGCTATTGACCAGTAGGAGGCAATACATTATTTTTTGTCATCATTGGGACTCTTCAGGCATAAGTATCTTTCATATTAAAATGGGTTGTGTGGTGTTTCCTAGTGAAGTCTCTTTCCAAGACAAAAAATTAAATGTGATGAAGTAAAATGGGTCTGGGATAATTAAGGTATATGGTAATCCTGGATGTATCTTACATTTTTTCAGAAGTCTTATCAACAAGGTTATACTACTCAGACGAGTAAATACAGGTATCAACAGATGCAATCCTGAGCTGGGAGAAAAGTCTGAAATCCATTACCAAAACTAGTATCTCTTCCATGGGCCTTGAAAGAGTTCTCACAGTATCTTGATGGTGAGTTGAACTTTTGAGAAGAAGGCAATAGCAACAAAGTGCTATGTTGTTCTGTTTGCTTGCAGAATTGAAACTAGGAGAAGATCAAGAATACAATTTATAATTTCATGCTAGAATAAGGAACCACTAACACAGGTAGAGCAATAAGCATATTTGAGTACTAGGACAAAGGTATGAGATATAAGATGGGTTTTCATCTAGTAGTCCTGAATCTGAGTTTTTCACCTGGCCTATTTTTGATTAAATATGTCTCTGTGCTTAAGAAACAAGGGGGCTTCTCTCCCCTTCTTCTGGTTTAGATTTCATCAAAGTCTCCTTTCTTTCAAGATATATTGTAGGTGAAAGGAGGGAGGTGGTTCTATCTTTATCTATTTGGTAAGATACTAAGTTTTCATTTTAAATATGATGAAATGATGTGTTTGCATTCACTGAGAACTGGGTTAAGCCCATTTTCTGCATCCAACACTACATCAAGTTCAGTATTTATTCATTTATTTATTGGTTCAATTTATATGCCGCCCTTTTCCAGAGACTCAGGGCGGCTTACAATGCGTTAAGCAATATCCTTCATACTTTTGTATATACCTGTTTAATAGGGCTTTTGCCCCCCCACCAAGTGGTGTTCTTTTTTATACAAGGTCAGCTTATTGCCCCCATGATCCGGGTCCTCATTTTACCTACCTCGAAAGGATGGAAGGCTGAGTCAACCTTGAGCCTGGTGAGATTCGAATTTGCAGTAATTGCAGGCAGCTGGTATTACTTAACAGCACTTAACAGTACTTAGTCTGCTGCACCGCCAAGGCTCATAAAAGGGCCTTTTAATGGGGTACCAAAATACAGAATTACAGAATTGGAAGGGACCTTGGAGGTTTTCTAGTCCAACCCCCTGCTCAAGAAGGAAATCCTATACATTACAGACAAATCTAATCTCTTCTTAAAAATATCTATTGTTGGAGCACTCACGACTTTTGAAGGCAATCCATTTCACTGTTCTCACTGTCAGGAATTTTTTTCTTGATTCAAGGTTGAATATTTATTTGATACATTTCCATCCATTACTTCTTGTCTTGTCCTCACATGCTTTGGAGAATAAGTTGTCCCCCTCTTCTTTATGGCAGCCTCTCAAATATTGGAAGACTGCTATCATATTACCCCAGTCCTTCTCTTTGTTAGACTAGACATTGCAATTGTTCATCATACGTTTCAGCCTCCAGACCCTAATCATCTTTGTTGCTCTTTTCTGCACTCTTTCTGTTGATTGAGTCTCAATCAACATCTTTTTTGTATTGTGGACACAGAAATGGACACAGTATTCCAAGTCTGGTCTCATTTTCTCTATATTATTTCAAAACTCTATAATCAAAACTCTGTAATCAAAAGTATATTACTTAATAAGAGCTCCTGCTGAATTCAAATATCCAACACTGCTATTAAGATGTTATGATGCACTGACCTTCTCTTCCTTCTGTTAATTTCTTTAATATATAATGTTGCATCAAGCTTATCTGATCTTTGACAGCCTCAAAGTGCAACTGCAGGAAAATAGCAGTACTTTCACTCCACGATGACTTCCTGTTGAAATCAGGTAGCCAATCATGTTAGCCTACATGATGACATCACAAAGATAATCACTGTGGAAGCAAAGAATGCATTTCACTGGGAAACCTGTCCCTCTACCATTCCAGCCCAGACATTATTAGGATGTTCAAAGCAGTTATCCCTTACCTTCATCAGGTGGCTTCACACCTCAAAGATAACACAATTCTCTTCCACAAGGCATTTCACATCATTTTGAACTTTCTATCTGGCAATTACAAATAGACAGAAAAGGATTCCATGCATGCATTGCACAGAAGCCTCTCCCACCTCCTGGAATGACACCTGAGAACTCAAAGCAAAGGAGTGCAATAGCTTCCTTTTTAGAAAGATGAGCTCGTTTTGTGAAGCAACTTTAAAGGAGGGGTTTACACAAATGTATGTTAATGCCAAGCGTCTCTGTGAAACTTTACACCAAACATCATTTCCCTCCCCCTTTGCAAGGAATTGCTTTAAGGACTTGCTCTGAAGCACCATTTTGCTTTTCTGTCTGAAACACTGCACAGGCCTAATTTTAAATGTCAGGTCTTGTATGTGAAATTTCTATGTAAATATAAAACAAAGTGGTCATTTTGAGGTCATTCCTTTTTCTTTCCCTTTTCCCCCCTTTTAGGCTGCATGTCTTAAAAAACTGCAGCACAAAAGAGATGAGTGTAACATGGGATACGGGATGTAAGAGACCCATGCAAGGAAGGTGCAGTTTACTCAGCACTTTTGTCAAGGACTGGGGAGATGCAATCTCTCTCATCACGCCAAGCAAAGAGTCAGACGATACATTCGGACTCTTGAAGCTTCAAAGGGGGTTGCTGAGCCACCTAAATCAGCCACTTCATTTCAAGGCAAGCCCTTTGGGTTTCTGTAAGAGCCTCGTTGGAAAGGCTTGCAATATTATTCTAAGATTATTGTAAAATTAACATCGCACTCTCCAATCAGTGTCTGCACTTTTCACTAGATCATACACTAAATCACACCAGATGATGATGATGATAATAATAATAATAATAATAATAATAATAATAATAATAATAATAATAATAATAATAATAAAGGCCATTTTGCTCTATGCCCACAGAGCAGAAAACAATGCAACTGGCTTGATGAAGTGGGCTGCCCACATATTGTAAGAAACTCTAACGTTCCCTTCAAAAATATTGTAAAACTTTGGGACATTTTGCAGAAACTGGGTGGATATTTCTTATCAATAAAGTGAAAACAAGAAATCACTCAGTCTGCTTTCTAAAGACCTTAGACTTATTGCTATTGAGTAGTGTAGCCAAAAGCTATCTGCAATCATTTTCTTGGATCTTAAAAACAGTAGCAGACGAGCAGACATTCTCTTTTTTTAGCACATCCCATCAAATCCTGCATTTCAAAGTGCTTGCTGGATGCCAACAGGGGAGTTAACATGATTCCTAGTTCATTTACAGATAATTCAATTATACATTTTTAAAAACCCAACAAAACATTTTTTAAAAAAGTCAGTTTGGTATATCCTGAGGATACTTTCAGATGGATGTTTTGAGACATTTTGGGAACAGCTCTGAGCTCATTATTCCCATAGCTCCCTCTGTTTGCTGCTGAGTCAAGATTGTTAATCACAAGCCAGCAAACTCTAAGGATGAGAGGCAATGGTATGCTTGCAGGATTTTAATCAAAAGCACTTCAGAAGCTATAGTAGCTACTTATATTTTGGTCTTTCTATAATGATGCCCCATTTTGATAAGAACCTTCCTCTCCCTATCTTGAGAGACTTTCAACTTTTGAAAACCCGAACGCCAAACTACCGAAACTTGTACAGGAAGAAATGATTTCAGGAGATGCCAAGTATTGTGTAAGTTGCTCCGGGTCAATGCGTACAGGGAATTCTCCTTCCCTTACTCACTAAATAGACAAACTTCAGAGGATAATTAGAACTGCAGAAAAAACAATTACTACCAACCTGCCTTCCATTGAGGACCTGTATACTGCACGAGTCAAAAAAGAGGGCTTTGAAAATATTTACAGACCCCTCACATCCTGGACATAAACTGTTTCAACTCCTGCCCGCAAAATGATGCTATAGAGCACTGCACACCAGAACAACTAGACACAAGAACAGTTTTTTTCCGAATGCCATCACTCCGCTAAACAAATAATTCCCTCAACACTGTCAAACTAATTATTAAGTCTGCATTACTATTAATCTTCTCATCGTTCCTATCACCCATCTCCTCCCACTTATGACTGTATGACTGTAACCTTGTTGCTGGTATCCTTAAGATTCATATTGACTGTTTTCTAATAGGATTTGATTGCTTATTTGTTACCTATCACTATCATGAAGTGTTATACCTTATGATTCTTGACGAGTGTATCTTGTCTTTTTATGTACACTGAGAGCATATGAACCAAAGACAAATTCCTTGTGTGTCCAATCACACTTGGCCAGTAAAGAATTCCATTCCATTCCATTCCATTCCATTCCATTCCATTCCATTCCATTCTATTCTATAAATAAGATCTTTTCTCTAGGTTGAATACAGAAATAAAACTGCCATTGTGGGAATTGGAAGAAGCATATAGGCCAGGGCTGTCAAATGTGCGGCATGTGGGCTCGAAACATCACACGCTGGCCAGGCCCATGCCTGGTTTAGCAAAGGGTGGGAAAGTCCCGATATGTCATGTGACGCCGCCATGATGACATGAGTTTGACACCCCTGATATAGGCATTCTGTTGAAAGTTGATTGGACTACAAATCTCATAAATGCTGATCACTTTGAATAAAAGAGGGAAGGGACAGGACATTTTAAGACAATTACTCAGAAGCTTTCTCTGATGTTGGTTAAAGCATAGCTCAGCAGCCACATAGGGCAGGCCAGTTACAATAATGTTGATTGTTTGGTCAAACAAAGAGAAAAACTAATTTTGAGCTCTTCTGTCCATCTTTAGCTAAAGCTTCTTCCAAGGAGAAGCTGCTGCAGCTGCATGGCTAACTTTGAGTTCTCCCCCTTCCTTATAAGCTTTTGCTTATCTAAGGAAGGATCATTAAATGGTTTCAAACACTATTCTCAATTTAGAAACTTGGCTAGATTTTCTTTCTAAAAGCTGCAAAAAGTGTTTTTGCTCCACTCTTTTCATTTGCCATTTTGTTTTTGAATTGGGCAGTTAGCCAGACTCTTTTGGCATCTTCTCACTTTCAGAATAATTAGCCATCTGTACATTATTCTGCTCATTAGTGGAAATATCTGCCTTTGGTGGCAGAAAATCCAACTGCTCATCCACCAAATCCAACTTTTCTTATCTGACTCCAAGAAATCCTAGAATGGATGCTATGTCAATATTTAGAACCAGTCTTTTCTGTGTATATATGCTATTTTTTCAGCAATTTGTGAAGAACGACCAAACAAGACAAAACAGAAGTTATTTTTCAACATATAATGTAAGGACAATGAAAACCATTGTGTGGGGCAATAGGTACAGTAAAACACTGGGAGAGCACATCCACAAACCTCAACTGGCAATGAGAAGACATGGTGGGAACTCCTTAATTTTACAATACACTGACAAGTTCAATCACAATTTCAGCTGGGAACTATAGACAGCTTAGACCAGTGATGGCTGACCTTTTTCTCGCTGTGTGCCCGCATGCACGTGATAGCTTGCGCGTGTGCCGGCACCCATAATGCAATGCGTCCCCCCCGTGCATGTGTCCATGAGCCTCACACACTCCCCCTGCCCCAGCACATGTGCACATGATCCCCACACTCCCCCACACCCCTGAGCATGCTCACGTGACCCCCCCATCCCTCATTTTTGGCCTAGCAGGCCTCCCTGCAGCCTCCTGGGCCCAAAAATGGGCCATGGGGGGCATGCCACCCCTCCACGCTCCCCCATCCCCACGCATGCACATGCGACCCCTGCCCCCTGCACATGGGCGTGCATCTTCTGCATGCACCCGCCCACCACACATCCCAAAAATCAGCTGGCTGGTAGGAGGCACGCACGCGCATGTATGGTGGAGTTGAGCTGGGCAATGGCTTTTGTGCCTGCAGAGAGGGTTTTGCATGCCAGCTGTGGCATGTGTACCATAGGTTCGCCATCATGAGCTTAGACCAAGCAAGATCAAAAATACAAATGGATTCCTAAATGCATGGCACTCTAATAAATCTGCTGTTAGCAGATATATCGAGACAAGCTCCTTATGCTAAGGTGACCAGACGTCCCGCTTTTGGCGGGACAGTCCCGCTTTTGAGCAATTTGTCCCGCGTCCCGCGGCATTTTAAAAAAGTCCCGATTTTTCATTCTGCCTCCTGAGTCCCAGCTGATGGCTAGAGGGAAAAAACCTGTTTAAACTCTTGCCGCAGGGCTTCAAAGGGCCGCCCTATGTTGATTAGCTCGGCTTCCCCCTCTCAGCTGATTTGCGCAGGGCTCTGCTCTTGCTAAATTGCTCAGCAGTGTTTTTTTTTCTCTTTGTGCAAACCAAGCTCAAAACGAAACTGAAAGTAAAACAGGCTGTTGGCTTTGCTCTTTGCTTGCAACGTTGGAAAATTAGGCAGCAGATTTATTTTCCTTTTCCTCACCAAAAAAGGTAAGTGCAAACAATGGGAAATTATTTAGGGCAAAAGAGGAGAGTTCAAGATTTTAAAACACAAAAGAAAAAAAAGCTCTTTTTAACTAGGGAATTGTAATAATTGAGATACTATTAATTGTATACTGTGTTGAAAGCAGAAATGGTTAAGTTGTGGTTTGGAGGAATATATGGGGGAAATTATTTGGTTTATTATTATTGGTAAGTATAATTAATTGATTTGTAAGAAATTGGATTGCATGGAAATAATTGGAATATTCATGTTCATATTGATTAATATACAAAAAAGATAGTTATATAACTAATTGATTTATATTAAAATGTTGAATTTGTATTAAACAACATAATTACATAATTAACCAATGTGAGGATGGATATAAAAATAGATGACAATGGGAAGGGGTATAATATAGAATAGAAGGGAAAAATTGAATTTGATTAACATTAGAGATGAGGATGAAGGGTAATATTGTTTTTTTTTTAAATAGATGAGGAATAAATATGGCAAAAAGGAAATATAGAAATTGTAAATTTAATTGAAATGACTAAACACTGTTTAAATTTGTGAACCAGCCAAATATTCTGTTCAAAGAAAATACATTGTATGTTTGTATGTGTGTTTCTAATTATTGCTATTTATTCATATTTGTTCTCTTTTATTCTTTAAAGTTTAACAATTCATTCTTTATCTTAATATCTTTATATTTGTTTGGGGTTGCCTTTCTTCCCTTTCATCTTTTTTATTGTACAGCAATCTTTCTCCTCAAACCTACCACCTCTCTTTTCTTTCCTTCTTACTTTCTCTTCTTCTCCTCCCTATTTCCTCTTCCTTTCTCCTTCTCCTCCTCTCTTCCTCCCTCTCTTACCGTCACTCCTACTCTAATTTCCCTTCCCTTCCTTCATCCCTTTCTATTACTGTATCCTTTTATGCATATGGACTACTCAGAGGGCTGAAAAAGTTATTTCTGACTGGTCCTCGCACTTTTGACCAATCCTCGAACTTACGACTGTCCTCACATTTTATATTTTTGCCCTATCTTGTCACCATGGTGAAGAGAAGCAGTTGTGAAATGAGTGACATGGTTGTTAAGAATGCTGCACGGGTATAAATGTGAGGATGGTCATAAGTGTGAGGACCAGTCAAAAGTGCGAGGACCTGTCAGAAATGACTTTTTTCAGCCCTCTGGTTAGTCCTTTTGTGCATATGGACTACTCAGAGGGCTGAAAAAGTTATTTTTGACTGGTCCTCACACTTTTGACCAGTCCTCGAACTTACGACTGTCCTCACATTTTACGTTTTTGCCCTATCTTGTCACCATGGTGAAGAGAAGCAGTTGTGAAATGAGTGACATGGTTGTTAAGAATGCTGCACGGGCATAAATGTGAGGATGGTCATAAGTGTGAGGACCAGTCAAAAGTGTGAGGACCTGTCAGAAATGACTTTTCAGCCCTCTGAGTAGTCCCTATACACACAACCATGGCCACCCGGTCACATGACCAGCTAGCCACGCCCACCCAGTCACATGGCCTCCAAGCCACGCCCACACAATAAGCCATGTCCACAATGGTGTCCTTCTTACCAATGTTAAAATCTGTTCACCTTACCCTATACACATAGCCATGGCCACCCGGTCACATGACCAGCTAGCCACGCCCACCCAGTCACATGACCAGCTAGCCACGCCCACAAAATAAGCCACGCCCACAATGTCCCTCTTTACCAATGTTAAAATCTGGTCACCTTACCTTATGCAAACTATTCAAAAAGGAAGCAGAAGTCAGGAAAAGAGGCAGACAGAACTAAACACATCTTTCCTATCACATATCTACCAATCAATACTTAGGTAAGCAGGAACCAGCATCAGATGAAAAAGAACAATAAAAGAAGAACAGAATATTTGGTATAAATTATGGGGTCCTTGGTACTTTCTGATCTTGGTTCACAGAGCGCTGAGGATTGCAGAGAAACAATTTCCTACCCAAAAAACAATCAAGGAAGGCACAATACCCCAATTAAGACCTATAAAATAAGCTGCCACATATGATCAGCCAACAAACTCTAGTTTTCCCAGCATTGCTTATCTAGCCTAGTAATAAAATACTGTATTTTTCAGAGTATAAGACTAAGGTGACCAGACGTCCCACTTTTGGCGGGACAGTCCCGCTTTTGAGCAATTTGTCCCGCGTCCTGCGGCGTTTTAAAAAAGTCCTGATTTTTCATTCTGCCTCCTGGTTCCCGGCTGCCTCCTGAATCCCCGCTGATGGCTAGAGGGAAAAAAACTGTTTAAACTCTTGCCGCGGGGCTTCAAAGGGCCGCCCTACGTTAATTAGCTCGGCTTCCCCCTCTCAGCTGATTTGCACAGGGCTCTGCTCTTGCTAAATTGCTCAGTTTTTTTTTCCTCTTTGTGCAAACCAAGCTCAAAACGAAACTGAAAGTAAAACAGGCTGTTGGCTTTGCGGTTTGCTTGCAACGTTGGAAAATTAGGCAGCAGATTTATTTTCCTTTTCCTCACCAAAAAAGGTAAGTGCAAGCAATGGAAAATTATTTAGGGCAAAAGAGGAGAGTTCAAGATTTTAAAACACAAAAGAAAAAAAAGCTCTTTTTAACTAGGGAATTGTAATAATTGAGATATTATTAATTGTATACTGTGTTGAAAGCAGAAATGGTTAAGTTGTGGTTTGGAGGAATATATGGGGGAAATTATTTGGTTTATTATTATTGGTAAGTATAATTAATTGATTTGTAAGAAATTGGATTGCATGGAAATAATTGGAATATTCATGTTCATATTGATTAATATACAAAAAAGATAGTTATATAACTAATTGATTTATATTAAAATGTTGAATTTGTATTAAACAACTGTATTACATAATTACATAATTAACCAATGTGAGGATGGATATAAAAATAGATGACAATGGGAAGGGGTATAAAATAGAATAGAAGGGAAAAATTGAATTTGATTCAGATTAGAGATGAGGATGAAGGGTAAAATTATTTTTTTTAAAAAATAGATGAGGAATAAATATGGCAAAAAGGAAATATAGAAATTGTAAATTTAATTGAAATGACCAAACACTGTTTAAATTTGTGAACCAGCCAAATATTCTGTTCAAAGACAATACATTGTATGTATGTGTGTTTCTAATTATTGCTATTTATTCATATTTGTTCTCTTTTATTCTTTAAAGTTTAACAATTCATTCTTTATCTTAATATCTTTATATTTGTTTGGGGTTGGCTTTCTTCCCTTTCATCTTTTTTATTGTACAGCAATCTTTCTCCTCAAACCTACCACCTCTCTTTTCTTTCCTTCTTACTTTCTCTTCCCCCCCTCTTCTTCTCCTCCCTACTTCCTCTTCCTTTCTCCTTCTCCTCCTCTCTTCCTCCCTCTCTTAACCGTCACTCCTACTCTAATTTCCCTTCCCTTCCTTCATCCCTCTCTATTACTGCATCCTTTTATGCATATGGACTACTCAGAGGGCTGAAAAAGTTATTTTTGACTGGTCCTCGCATTTTTGACCAGTCCTCGAACTTACGACTGTCCTCACATTTTATGTTTTTGCCCTATCTTGTCACCATGGTGAAGAGAAGCAGTTGTGAAATGAGTGACATGGTTGTTAAGAATGCTGCACGGGCATAAATGTGAGGATGGTCATAAGTGTGAGGACCAGTCAAAAGTGTGAGGACCTGTCAGAAATGACTTTTCAGCCCTCCGAGTAGTCCCTATACACACAACCATGGCCACCCGGTCACATGACCAGCTAGCCACGCCCACCCAGTCACATGGCCTCCAAGCCACGCCCACACAATAAGCCACGCCCACAATGGTGTCCCTCTTACCAATGTTAAAATCTGTTCACCTTACCCTATACACATAGCCATGGCCACCCGGTCACATGACCAGCTAGCCACGCCCACCCAGTCACATGGCCTCCAAGCCACGCCCACACAATAAGCCATGTCCACAATGGTGTCCTTCTTACCAATGTTAAAATCTGTTCACCTTACCCTATACACATAGCCATGGCCACCCGGTCACATGACCAGCTAGCCACGCCCACCCAGTCACATGACCAGCTAGCCACGCCCACAAAATAAGCCACGCCCACAATGTCCCTCTTTACCAATGTTAAAATCTGGTCACCTTACCTTATGCAAACTATTCAAAAAGGAAGCAGAAGTCAGGAAAAGAGGCAGACAGAACTAAACACATCTTTCCTATCACATATCTACCAATCAATTCTTAGGTAAGCAGGAACCAGCATCAGATGAAAAAGAACAATAAAAGAAGAACAGAATATTTGGTATAAATTATGGGGTCCTTGGTACTTTCTGATCTTGGTTCACAGAGCGCTGAGGATTGCAGAGAAACAATTTCCTACCCAAAAAACAATCAAGGAAGGCACAATACCCCAATTAAGACCTATAAAATAAGCTGCCACATATGATCAGCCAACAAACTCTAGTTTTCCCAGCATTGCTTATCTAGCCTAGTAATAAAATACTGTATTTTTCAGAGTATAAGACTAAGGTGACCAGACGTCCCGCTTTTGGCGGGACAGTCCCGCTTTTGAGCAATTTGTCCCGCGTCCCGTGGCGTTTTAAAAAAGTCCCGATTTTTCATTCTGCCTCCTGGTTCCCGGCTGCCTCCTGAATCCCCGCTGATGGCTAGAGGGAAAAAACCTGTTTAAACTCTTGCCGCGGGGCTTCAAAGGGCCGCCCTACGTTAATTAGCTCGGCTTCCCCCTCTCAGCTGATTTGCACAGGGCTCTGCTCTTGCTAAATTGCTCAGTTTTTTTTTCCTCTTTGTGCAAACCAAGCTCAAAACGAAACTGAAAGTAAAACAGGCTGTTGGCTTTGCGGTTTGCTTGCAACGTTGGAAAATTAGGCAGCAGATTTATTTTCCTTTTCCTCACCAAAAAAGGTAAGTGCAAACAATGGAAAATTATTTAGGGCAAAAGAGGAGAGTTCAAGATTTTAAAACACAAAAGAAAAAAAAAGCTCTTTTTAACTAGGGAATTGTAATAATTGAGATATTATTAATTGTATACTGTGTTGAAAGCAGAAATGGTTAAGTTGTGGTTTGGAGGAATATATGGGGGAAATTATTTGGTTTATTATTATTGGTAAGTATAATTAATTGATTTGTAAGAAATTGGATTGCATAGAAATAATTGGAATATTCATGTTCATATTGATTAATATACAAAAAAGATAGTTATATAACTAATTGATTTATATTAAAATGTTGAATTTGTATTAAACAACTGTATTACATAATTACATAATTAACCAATGTGAGGATGGATATAAAAATAGATGACAATGGGAAGGGGTATAAAATAGAATAGAAGGGAAAAATTGAATTTGATTAAGATTAGAGATGAGGATGAAGGGTAAAATTGTTTTTTTAAAAAAATAGATGAGGAATAAATATGGCAAAAAGGAAATATAGAAATTGTAAATTTAATTGAAATGACTAAACACTGTTTAAATTTGTGAACCAGCCAAATATTCTGTTCAAAGAAAATACATTGTATGTATGTGTGTTTCTAATTATTGCTATTTATTCATATTTGTTCTCTTTTATTCTTTAAAGTTTAACAATTCATTCTTTATCTTAATATCTTTATATTTGTTTGGGGTTGGCTTTCTTCCCTTTCATCTTTTTTATTGTACAGCAATCTTTCTCCTCAAACCTACCACCTCTCTTTTCTTTCCTTCTTACTTTCTCTTCCCCCCCTCTTCTTCTCCTCCCTACTTCCTCTTCCTTTCTCCTTCTCCTCCTCTCTTCCTCCCTCTCTTAACCGTCACTCCTACTCTAATTTCCCTTCCCTTCCTTCATCCCTCTCTATTACTGTATCCTTTTATGCATATGGACTACTCAGAGGGCTGAAAAAGTTATTTTTGACTGGTCCTCGCACTTTTGACCAGTCCTCGAACTTACGACTGTCCTCACATTTTACGTTTTTGCCCTATCTTGTCACCATGGTGAAGAGAAGCAGTTGTGAAATGAGTGACATGGTTGTTAAGAATGCTGCACGGGCATAAATGTGAGGATGGTCATAAGTGTGAGGACCAGTCAAAAGTGAGAGGACCTGTCAGAAATGACTTTTCAGCCCTCTGAGTAGTCCCTATACACACAGCCATGGCCACCCGGTCACATGACCAGCTAGCCATGCCCACCCAGTCACATGGCCTCCAAGCCACGCCCACACAATAAGCCACGCCCACAATGGTGTCCCTCTTACCAATGTTAAAATCTGTTCACCTTACCCTATACACATAGCCATGGCCACCCGGTCACATGACCAGCTAGCCACGCCCACCCAGTCACATGACCAGCTAGCCACGCCCACAAAATAAGCCACGCCCACAATGTCCCTCTTTACCAATGTTAAAATCTGGTCACCTTATATAAGACGCATCTTTTTCCCCCAAAAAAGAGGGTGAACATCTGGGTGCGTCTTATACTCCGGATGTAGCCCGGTCCAGCTTCTCAAACGGAGGTTTCAGAGGCTGAAAAAAGCATCAAAAACGAAGCTTCAGAAAAGAAGCTCCCAAACAGAGCTTCAGAGGCTTTTTTTCTGAAGCGGTTTCAGAGGCAGAAAAAAAAGCAAAAAAAAAAAAAAAAAAGCAAGGCACAGAGCTCACAACCTGTTGCTAAAATTCACCTCTGGGAACAGCTGATTGTGGGTATTCCGGGAGGCCGATCCACCTGCCAATCAACTTTTTTCTTATTTTCTTCCCCCAAAACTAAGGTGTGTTTTATACTCTGGTGTGTTTTATACTCTTATACTCTGAAAAATACGGTATATGCAGGAAGAGAAGCAAAAAGCACTAAGTCCACAGCAGTGTATGGAGAATCCTGACCCTTTGGCAGCACCTTCTTCTGCTTTGTTTTATCTCCCTACTAGAGTTGAAGTGCTATTTAGACTACAAGAAGCAGAGCAAGGCTATCAGGTATGCCATGTAAAGAATCCAATCTATTAGTAATTGTTAAGCTGCAAAATGCAAAGCTGTTTGTTCTGATAACTTAGAAAACAGGAACAAGAAAATATGCGATGGGAAGTAAGCGGAACATTAACAGGTCAGGATTCTCTCACACTGTGGTTGTATTTAGCCATATCTTTGCCCACTTTCTGTATTGGTAATCTCCAGAAAAAGGGAAAGGGAAAGTGCTGTGATGATTCATCATAAATATGCATAGCAATAGCAACAGCACTTAGACTTATATACTGTCCCATAGTGCTTTAAAGTACTGGGCAGTTTACAATGTTAACATAGTGTTCCCAACAATCTGGGTCCTCATTTTATTGATCTCAGAAGGTTAGAAGTCAACCTTGAGCCCTGTCAGGCTCGAACTCCAGGCTGTGGAGAATTCTCCTGCAATACTGGACTTTAACCACCGAGCCACCAGGGCTCCAGAGAGCACATAAAGCAGACATAGAGCCTGATAGCAGTTTCAAGACTAAAGTATTAAGACATGTTACTTACTTGCCAAAGCTCAGGAATAAAGAGCTGGAATATCTCTCATTAACTAATAAATGTCTAAATTCTTATAGAACATTAAGGTATGACCAATTGAACAAAATGCTCTTTTCAAATAAATTGAACACACCCATAAAAAGGGTAAGCCATCATTCACCTTATGCTGGAAATTGAAAGTGGGAGAAGGGACATTTGCTGATATAATATAGGTTTCTCCCACTATTGCATATTTTTGGTGTTATTTATATGAATCAGAATTAAAGATGAATTATACACCAGAATCATGAAATATTAATTTATCAAGCATTATGGAGAGGGACATGCAGTAAAAAAACATAATTTTTCAAACTTTGAAATACAGCATAACCTCAGATTGATAATCTTGGGTCATCACTTTTAGTTTATATACTTACTTCCTAAAACCCTGTTAATAACAGGGTGCGTAAACCACTGTACTATCAGCCTTGATAGTACAGTGGTTTACGCATCCTGTTATTAACACAGCTGCCTGCAATTTCTGCTGGTTCGAATCTCTCCAAGGCTCAAGGTTGACTCAGCCTTCCATCCTTTCTAAGGTAGGTAAATTGAGGACCCAGTTGTGGGGGCAATAAACTGACTTTGTATAAATATACAAAAGGATGAAGGCTATTGCTTAACTCATTGTAAGCCACCCTGAGTCTCCGGAGAAGGGCGGCATATAAATCAAATAAATAAATAAATAAATAAATAAATAAATAAATAAATAAATAAAATAAATGGTAACACATTGGTGCAGTGGTTTAATGATGCAGAAATAGTCTGCAATCTGGCAGTTCAAGCCCAGCTCTGTGAGATGGAGCGAGCTCCCTTTGTTTGCTCCCTAGCTCCTGCCCACCCAGCAGTTTGAAAGCAGGCAATATTGTGAGTAGATAAATGGGTACCACTTTGGTGGGAAAAACCTATCTTTGTGTGTGTGGAGAGAAGAATCCAGTCCTGGACCTGGCCAGATACAAGGCAACCCATAACAAGGTGAGACCAGCAAAGGAGAACAGAAAAACCAGCAACCCGAGCACCCCCAGTCAGCTGGTATAAAGCTAATTAGCCCCTTGCGGTGCACCAAGAATAGGTGTGCAAGTGCCAAACAGAATGAACTAGCAATCTAGGCTGTCAGGACTGCATTGTGCCTAGCATTTGTAGATTTCTCTGCGATGTGTTAAATAATAAATAGAATAACATAATAGAAAGGCTGATCAGGATTATTCTGACTTTTCAAAGTTAATGATGTGTTTAAAATTCTGACTGATGTTTTAGAATATGCAATATGAAGTTTTTTGTTTCCTGTTTTTATTGTTTTTGCTTTTTGGTCTGTTTTATTTCTTTTGGGATTTTTTTTTTGTCTATTCCTTAAAGGAATAAACTCTTCCAACTCTATGATTCCCTCAATATTTAGACCTCAATTTTAACTCCAATCAAAGCTGAGTATATGAAAGTAAGAGGTTTCTATCACTACATTAATTCTGTCACATTTTCTGAAGCTTTTGGGTAATTGAGCAAACAATGCCCTTGACAATAGTTCCCCTTCATCAAGATTCAGAAACAAGGTAATTAATTAGAGGCCAGAAGGGGGCTGTTAAGTGTTCATAATGAGTCACTATTGAAAAAAATTACAGCTACAGGACTGATACTTTAGATATCATCCACAACACTGAATTAACGGAGACTTTAAAATGAAATACCTTTAACAAATCATAGAGAGGAAGGAATGTTTGCAATTCTTTAAATTAGTTCATATTAAAAAAATGAGCATCTGTTGATATTTGTTTTGCTAACTGTCCCAATATTATTCAACAAGAGAGGCTATTCAGACATTTCTTATAGCAGGTAGGGATGGGAAATTTGAAATAATTTTTAGAACAGACTCTTGTAGCTCTTTAGAGCTCAACAAATTTGATGAGACATAAACTTTAATACTCTCTTAAAAATTTAGAATTTTGTACCCACAATACTAGAAGATGCCAGCATTGCTTTCTTTTTAGAATGGCTATTCATGAAACAGTTGTTGGGTACAACACAAATATTCCTTTAATGGTGAGCAGATAAATAGATGTAGGATGATTATGAAGATATTATCACTGCTTGAAACTTGCCTTTCATTTCTCTCTTATCATTGACATTCCATCCTTGCAGATAATGCCAGATAGTATCTGCCAGCATGTTTTGTTATATTTATCATTTATTTGAAACAGTTGTATAACTGCTTATACAACTGCCTTATTCGGACTGAAATTCAGTTTACTAGTTTTAATCCAGTTGCAGTCCAGACATTGTCTTACCTATGTCATATAAAGGTTAGAACTTGTTCAAAAGGGATAGGAACAGAGCAATGTGTTAGCAATAGACTGATGATATTGTATTCAAAACATCTGAATGATCTCCTTCAGAGTTTTCAGTCAGAGCGGATAGGAAATGAGGAAAGAATAGTCTCCAAAACCAGAAGGTTGAGCAGAAATCTCCAGTCTCTACAACCTTCCAAGTATGAGCAAAATCATTGCAATGCTAGGCTACTCAAAGCCACCTAGACCAAGGGTGTCAAACTCATGGCCCATGGGCCAGATGGGTCACGTGCTGATCACCCTTATCCCTGGTTTAGTGAAGGGGAAAAAAGTTCTGATACATCATGTGACGATGATGTGATGACATGAGTTTGGCACCCCTAACCTAGACAGCCTCTGAAGCCTATAAACAATGGTTTTAAAAGTTGCCAGGAGGGTGAATATAACAACCTGCCAATCTCTCTCTAGTAAAAGATCATATGATGACCAATGCAGATTAAATATCAAAACCAGAGCTAAAACTCAAAGGAAATAGATTTCAGAGGTTCCTCATTATTATAATCCATCAGTCAGGCAAAACTTTTTTTGAAGAATTTTGTCACTGATCTACACTAATTAATGCTTTGAAGTTCCTTCTAGAACAGTGGTTCCCAACCTTTTTTGGCCATGCCCCGTCTAAGCATCTCTAAAATCCTGATGGCCCCCCCACAATGACATATAATTCTTACTTTACTCAAAAAGTGAACTCTATTCATGAGGAGGAAGCCTAAAAGGCCATTAACTTGGTTTAAACAATGTTCAAATTGCCCCCATTAAAAATCAAATTGACCCCCTGTGGGGCGTGGGCCCTACGTTGGGAACAACTGTTCTAGAACAAACAATAAAATGGAAATCTTGGTTCTTTTGAGAGAATTAGAAACATTCCTTGTTATAAGAATAAGTAATCTTCAAGAGTCAGGTAGATATTCCTCTTTACTAGATGTAATAAACCAAGCATAAACAAATAAGGGGTTGTGTTATTTTGTCTCATTAACCTATCCACTCGCCCTTTATAATAGACTTACTACTGATATAGAAAGGGAGAGAGGTTGTATAATTTCCTCTATCTCCAAAGTGACTCTTAAAAGTGGAGCACTAAATGTCATCTCTAAATATCTTCCTCAAAATTTCCTTTCTCAAACAGAACAATAAGAACATTTTCCTCCTCATTTTAAATAATTAGTTGCTGCTTTTCTGCATCTGATGTTTCAAACATACTGTCAATTTTTTATAAGTCTGCCACCCTACAAATTGGAATCCTACCACAAGTCAATATTTATTTATTTCCCACCTTTATTATTTTTATAAACAAATCAAGGCAGTGAACATATCTACTGCTTGTTCTTCCTATTTTCCCCACAACAACAACACTGTGAAATGGATTAGGCTGAGAGAGAGTGACTGGTCAAAAGGCACCTATTTGACTTTCATTGCTAAGGCAACGAAATGGAATGAGTTGGAATCTAGAAGTAAACTTGGAGAGGGGGGTATTTTATTCCATTTCTTGCTATTCTACATATTGGTCTGCTAAGAATCAGAGTGAACCTGGATACAGTGAGATTTTTATTTTAGAAAAAAGGAGGAGTCCCTATGAATATATAGTGAACCCCATTGAGCAAGTAATATGAATAAACTTAATCTCCATGCTATATATAACAAAATCCCAAAGAGATGTTTTTGCACTGTGTCTTCCATCAAATCCGATGAATAGAGAGGATGAACTGGTCACTGTCTCCACCCACCTTTAGAGTTGGCAGAAAACGATACTGGCATGAATTTGCTGTCCTTATTGCTGAATTTTATCCTCCTGCTATTGCCTCTGGTTGAGGTCACTGCAGTCAACTCAAACTAATGAGTGACAAAGCCTGACAGATTTTATCTACCTTGAGGCTGTCCTTGGATATTACCGGTTGGAATAAAGGGGGAAATACTACTTCAATAGAGATAACAGTTAAGAATGACTTAAGTCCATCTCATTGATGGACTATGGATGTGATAAAGGCCTGGGGTATGGAACATAGCAGAAAAATATTGTTGCCAAGGCATGTTTGCATTATGATTGTATACAAGAGTGTTTTAAACATCACAGTGTTTAAAAATTAATTGGCAGTCAACCATCCCTATTGCCTAGAAAATTAGAAAATTGTTTTTTCCTTAATTCAATCTTGTTAAGTCTGCTAGCTTTCTTTACATCCAATCTCCTATGTCTAGATAGCTATTACTAATAAATACCTGTAAGTGGAAATTGCTTAATATTCCCCAGTATTAACATTACACACTGTGTAGTGATTCTTTAAAAAGGAAGTCAAATATCCAGTTATCACATAAACTTGTATGTATGATGTGATCCCTTACATGAAGTGTTTCATCCTATACTAAATATGAAAGCTTTGTGAGGAAAAGTACTAATGCAAATGAAAATAGATAGATAGAAAATAGATAGAATAGATAATGCAAATAGATAGAAGATAAGCTCTGTCATGGATAGCCAAAAAGAAAAATGGGGCAAAACTCTGAGGAGGAAAATGTTTTTATTGAAACATTGGTGATTGGGTTCCAGATTACAGAAAAGCAGAACAGGGCACAATAAAAAAGAAATGTGGTCTTTTTTATAGTTTTTATTATATTTGTATACCGTCCTCCTGAAGGACTCAGGGCAGTGAACAGCCATGATAAAACAACATACAAGACAAAATTTAAAAAACATATTAAAACAATTCAATCTTTGGCCAAAATTAAAACTTTTAATTAAAACCATATTAAACCACTTTAAAACCCAATTTAAAATCATTTATCCTGTCAGACCGGCTTGCTGAAATAATAGGGTCTTCAGAGCACGACGGAAGGCGCAGAGGTCATGGATCCTTTGTATGTCCGGGGGCAATTCATTCCATAGGGCAGGAGCCCCCACAGAGAAGGCTCTCCCCCTAGGGGTCGCCAGTCGACATTGTTTGGCCGACAGCACCCTGAGGAGGCCCTCTCTGTGGGAGCGTGTCGGTCGGTGGGAGGAAAACGGTGGCAGAATGCGGTCCTGTAAATAACCAGGTCCTAAGCCATGGAATGCTTTAAAGGTGGTAACCAACACCTTGAAGCGCACCCGGAAGACCACCGGGAGCCAGTGCAGCTCGTGTAAGAGGGGTGTTACATGGGAGCGACGAGTCGCCCCCATTATCACTCACACGGCTGCATTCTGGATCAGTTGGAGCCTCCGGGTGCTCCTCAAGGGGATCCCCATGTAGAGAGCATTACAATAGTCCAGGCAGGAGATGACGAGGGCGTGAGTGACTGTGCACAAGGCGTCCCGATCCAGAAAGGGATGCAACTGGGAAATCAGGCGAACCTGATAAAAAGCCCCCCTGGCCATGGCTGTCATATGATCATCTAAAGACAGCCGTGAATCCAGGGGGATGCCCAAGTTGCGAGCCCTCTCTGAGTGAGGTAAGATCTCATCCCCAATAGCCAATGATGGTGTTAGCTGGCTATATCGGGACATCGGAAACCACAGCCACTCAGTCTTGGAGGGGTTGAGTAGGGGCCTGTTCCTCCCCATCCAGATCTGCACAGCCTCCAGGCAACAGGATATCATGTCAAGGGCATCATTGGGGTGGCCTGGGGTTGAAATGTACAACTGCGTGTCATCGGCATTCTATAGAAATTTTGAAATGTACAGCCAGAAATTCAGGGACTCTAATTCGCTGTCAGAATTTCAGCATTCTGATAGCAGGCCTTAAGTTTGACATCCCTGCTCTACATGGTTTACATTATCAGCATATTGTCCTCAAACCTTGGAAGAATGGGACACTGAATCAACCTTGAGTTGATCAGGATTGAATTCCTGGCAGTGGGCAGAGCCAGCCTGCAACTCTGCATTCTAACCATTGCACCCCTATGGCTCATAGTAAAAAATAATGGACAAATAAATGCATTTCAGGGATTCCAGGGCCTCTACAAAAATGAGGAGCAAATAGGAAGAATTATTTATTTAAAGCAGGAAGCTCAATGAGCAGAAGGCAAGGATTTAAAAGTATGATGTGGTAGCATCTGGAGCTGAAGTAGGAGGAGGAGTTAAGAGACTGGTTAGTTTGGAATCATTGAAGGGGAGGAAGTGGTAGGAAGGAGACTCTCCCTAAATCCTGGACTGCTTATCTAGTTGTTCTGTAGTAATTAAAGTTAGTCTGGTTAGATTCTTGTAAAAAGGTGAATAGCAATAAACATATTGCTTTGATCAACTCCCAGTGTCATTTCTGGTTCCTTGCACTTGACCTAATAATGAATTCAAAAGGAATACGCTAAATAGAAGGGAAGTAGGAATTGCATTAGATTTGTTTGTTTATATCCATTTATGTGGCTCAGTTAGAGATGCGGTGGCTCAGTGGCTAAGACGCTGAGCTTGTCGATCGAAAGGTCGGCAGTTCAGCAGTTCGAATCCCTAGTGCCACATAATGGGGTGAGCTCCCATTACTTGTCCCAGCTTCTGCCAACCTAGCAGTTCGAAAGCACCTAAAAAATGCAAGTAGAAAAACAGGGACCACCTTTCGTGGGAAGGTAACAACATTCCATGTGCCTTTGGTGTTTAGTCATGCTGGCCACATGACCACAGAGATGTCTTCGGACAGTGCTGGCTCTTCGTCTTTGAAACGGAGGTGAGCACCGCCCACTAGAGTCAGGAACGACTAGCACATATGTGCAAGGGGACCTTTATCTTTACTTTTATGTGCTGCCCTGAGATATAGACAAGAGACCGCCATCCATACAAGCACTTTATGGGCTTCATCTGATCCTCTGATTTGGGATCCGATCTAACCTGGGAACACAATCATGTCTGCATTACCTTGATGGGTACTGTTCAACATTTTTATGGAAACACGTACCTCTTACCGGGAATGAAAAGGGTATGCTAGTGGGGGCGGTGATCCTACAGAATTAGAGAGGATAGTGGAGATAGAAAAGACAGTGGGGTGCAAGCTCACCAAATTATGTTCAGGGAATTGTGGACTTTATAATTGGGCACATCTATCATGGAAGCTTTTTTGTTAGAAAACTTATGATATGCTCTTAACTTTTCAACTTTCCCTACTCAATACATAATACAGAAAAATAGAATTGGAAGGGACCTTGAAGATCTTTTAGTCCATCCCCTGCTCAAACTGGAGACCCTATATCATTTCAGATAAGTGACTGTCCAGTCTCTTCTTAAAAGCCTCCAGTGATAGAGTACCCCCAACTTCTGAAGGCAAGCCGTTCCACTGGTTAATTGTTCTCCCTGTTAGGAAGTTTCTCCTTAATTCTAGGCTGCTTCTCTCCTTGATTAGTTTCATTCCATTGTTTCTTGTCTTGCCTTCTGGTGCTTACCCCTGATCTAAATACCCAGTTGTCTTTCCAGTAACAGGCACCCTTTATCCTAAGGTCCTAGTGTGACCAAAACTGACTAGAAACTGCAATGAGAAGCAAGCAAACACTCTTTCTCCTCTTCTTTCTCAGGAAAGAATCTTTGCACAGTCAATCCCTTCAAGCTTTAACAGGGCATTCCCATTGAACTTTGGTGACATTTTGCATGATTAAAGTTCAGTTGGCGCCAAGACAGGGGAAGGGGGATGAATGGTGGCTGATTCAAACATTCTGCAAGAATTAAAAGTCACTTCTCCTTTGCCAAGGGGCTATTCTGTTCAAGATTCATAACATCCCATTTTAGTCACCACATCCCATTTGTGTTCAGAAACACAAAGACACACGTGGTGCTAGACTGGAAATACAGAGCTGTGTTAGTTTGTGGGATTGCTTGTTTTTTTAGCTGCTGCACCTGCTTCATTTTTGCCTCCCCATTCAGCCAGATCCAGAAGTTAGCTTTAATCTGCCAATTTATTCTGATTGGATTGCTTTGGAAGTCACTCCAAAGTCACAGTGGCTAAATGGGATGAAACTGTAAGACAGAAATGCATTTCGGTTAATACTCTAGGAAGTTAAGCCAGTGCCAGTCCTAATTCCCTAAAGAAAACAAATCCACAATAATCCATCTTTTAATTCTGAACATAGTGGCTCAATGCTGAATAATATTGTACATGCATAATTTGCCCAGAGCCCTCCACCCGATTCTCCACTTATCTTCCCAGCCTCCTGTTGTTTTTATTCATTCACTTTGAGGTCACTGAGCAGCATAAATATAAAGGTGTTATTTCCACCAAAACCACTGATGGTTGGATATTTCCAAAATAGTACACTGAGAAAAATAAGGAGGAAAAACAGTTGTCAAACATCGTGTTTTGAAAACTGGACTGGAACATTTTTTTTAATAAAGCTCTGTTTAAACTTGAAAAACTGGCCAGATAAAGAGCAATGTGATTATTACAAAGACAGCTTTTTTGACTGCAAATAAGAACCTTATTTCCTCAAATGAGATATTTATGGAGATGTTACAAAATGGTACAATGCAATCAAATCAGGTTTAATTCCTGAGGACTATATGGGCTCATCCATCCAACTTTCTAGGAAATAGTGTAGAAGCTATTCACTATTGTTTCTTCCAGGATGTTTGGATTCTTGTGTTTTCATTTCTCATTCAAATTCCTGAAATTCCCTGGAGGATTACTATGTTCCCATCCAAATACTAACCAGGCCAAACTCTACTTAGCTTTCAAAGTAAACCAATGTCATCCAGAAGCTAGCATAGTTGCATTATCTAAAATGCAGTAAGTGTAATTCTATAATGTCACTCAAATTATGCAGATGTATTGGAACACAGATAAGAAATGAGTAAGAATCTTTTCCCATGGACTCTGGAGTCTTAATAACTGCTGAAGATTGTGTACCTTCCTCACACACGACCCCAGAAGCACCTAGCATGGTTCTTAATAATGTATTTAACATCTTACATGTACTTTTAAAACAGTGAACATAAGACCTGTCTTTGAACTGTAAATTATATTAACAGCAGAAAGATTATTCCACATTCTTAATTAGTGCTGCTCAAATGATTCAGAAACTTCTATGGTGCCTCCAGTAGCAGTAATTGACATTTTCATAATAGGATTGGCCTTCATTATGCAAAGCCCTGATACTCCTGAATTGTGTTTTTCGATTATTGAACACCAGTAAAAGAGTGAACCAAAATGTGGATATTATGTAACAGCTCCATGACCTTTGTAACTATTGTATCATTCACATACACATACAAAAGAATACCCAGTGTGAAAAGGTTCTCTCTCACTCTCTCACTCTCTCCCCCTCCCTCTCCCCCTCCCTCCCTCTCTTTCTCTTTCTCTCATTTTAATCTAGGTTTCATTTATGTATTTGGAAAACAATCATTACTACTTAATGTAGAATATATGTATGATGTAGAAGAGTAACTGTAATCTAGAGTTTGGGCATGTATAACTAGAGCTTATATAACTAGAGCTCTTGTTCAATATGCAAAAGAGAGCCAGGTGAAATGTCAGTATCATTGGGATTAATAACCAGAAATCCCCAAGTAAAATGTGTTGCCCATGATAATCCTCTGTCCTTCTTCCAAATAGTTTTATGTGAAATATCATGGTTAGGAACACAACTACCCAAGCATCTTTCATATTTACTTTCTGCATCCACTCAAAATATTTGAGGAACATTAACAACTGCATAGTTTCATTAACAGGAAATGAAATGGAAAGACTTGTGTGATATCAGTCTCTCTGTAAATATGTTAGCATTTTAGATTACCTTCTTTCCAATTAAGAATTCAGCTAGTTTATTCTCCAGGGCTCTGTGCTAGTCAAGTACCATGAAAAATTACTCAAAATATGGAGAATTTAAGATATCGTCATTACAGAAGTGTTCAAGGTGTAAAGCTAAAATCAAAGCCTCTTCCGTCATTGATTGATCAGCAACCGGGACTCAGTTTTAGCTAAAAGCAGTGCTACCTTTTGACTGAATTATATAAAGATATTGTCTACCCTCATTGTTTTTCTACTACAGAAGTCGACATAGTGAGTGGATTATCTGTGTCCAAAAATCCAATCAGTGACTATGTCCAACATCACCACTTATGATGACTGACTGGGTACCTATACATAACTATCTGTTCAGATATTGCTTTCCGCTATAGGATCAGTGAACATTCGTCTGTGGGTATCTGGGCAATGAAATAATAATGTTTGATCTAGTGAATGTCTATGGAGATTCTCAGTCATCCAGGTCATGGTTGTCCCAAAGGTGCTTTTTCAAGAGGCAACTGGATTTTCTGTTTTGTTTTTTTCTTTGAAGACATTTTGCTTCTCATCCAAGAAGCTTCTTCAGCTGAGAAGTAAAACGTCTTCAAAGAAAATAGAAAGTCCAGTTGCCTCTTGAAAAAGCACCTTTGGGTCTGGTCTAGTGGTTAAGGCACCAGGTAGAAACTAGGAGACTGTAAATTCTAGTTCCATCTTAGGCATGAAAGCTAGTTGGGGAAATTTGGGCCAATTACTGTTTCTCAGTCCAACCACCTGTGGGGAATATAGGAGGAGGAAAGCACATTAGGCATGTTTGCCATCCTGAATTATTTCTAAAAAATAATAAATGTGGGATAAAAATCAATCAATAAATGAATTAAATCAATCGTCTGTTAATATTATAATTGCATGCTACCACCTTCATGTGATTGCACATTTCCCTCCATGGTTTTTAAGTATGAATGCACTCTGCACTTCAATAGATTTATGCTGGCATTGGGTCCTAAGTTTATAAAGACAGTGCTGTACAAAAAAACCTCTTCTTGTGCTCAAAAAACAATCCATTTTTTGTTCTTCAGGAATATGAAATAAAAGGGGTGAGCAATACCGTCCACTTTTATTTTTAGGCACGAGTTGGTCTGCAGAATAGACGAACAAACACAGTTTCCACAAAAGTCCCACTCCAAAGGCTACATTTACTGTATAGTAAAGTACAGTAAAAAGTAAAAAGTTATACTGTATAGTAGATAGTCAATGAATATAAACAAAGAATTGTATCTCTCCATCATTGGTCATGAGGAAGGCCTAATGAAGGAAAAAGGGGTTTTTTTTTATCTACAAACTCACATTTTTTGAAATGCTCCTGTGCAAATTATTCCCTCTCTTTTCTGAAAGCTTACACAGCAAGCTTTCTTGTTTAGCAAGAGAAATTAAGTAGCCTACCTGTTTCTTAGCGTCAAGGGGGGCGATTACAGTCATTTGATGATGGGAAAAATCCATCTCAATTTGCTATTGGGGAGATGGAATGGCTGCAAGTGGAAGAAAAGATGATTTAACTTTCTATTTACGATCTTGTTTGGCCTTTGAGGAGCACGGTGGACTTCTCTTTAAAGAATTGAATGAAGCAAAATTAAATCTAAATTTTAGTTTATTTAATTAATGTAAATTAAATTATTCTAGCCAGAGCACAGAACAACTCAAAGATCTGCAAGATCAGAAGACATGGAGAGACCTAGAATTGCCAAAAGTCGGACACAATGTAATGGTTGACATCATCTTCATCAAATTAAATGTAAGTACAACTTGTATAATTTCATCTTGTGTGTTTAAATGTATTCTCTTTATTACATTAAATTTAAATTCATCAGCAACTTTTGGAGAGGACTCAGAGAGATGCACCCTGGGTGTTGGGGAGTCTTCATGCAGCTCTGGAACCAGTTTGTGTACTGCTGCTGTGTAAATTGTGACAATGGGCAAAGCTACTCCATTGGCTCATTTATATAACTTTGTATTATGAAGAACTGCTGGTAGAAGAAAACCTTGGATGCTAAACTGATGCCAATTAAGTTATGGAAAACATGATATTTTCCTTATGTGAATTATGATTTTATGAGGTGAATAGAAAAACAGACAACATTTTATGACCATGCAATCAGCCATCACTACCATGAGCCAAGTTAAAAGCTAGGCTCCTGTTCTACTTCCAATGTAGAAATTATTTTAAACAGTTCTACTAACTGGTCATCAGCAGTGGCCTTGGCCATATCACTTTGGCCATATCACCTGTATACATTTCCTAAATGTTGATATATTTGATAAGAAATACACAATTCTCTTAAATGAAATGTTTTCTTTATTAAAACTATACTGATTAACATTATACAAAAATCCTTATGCAGGATAGCTTTTCCTTGTTACTCATATTTTCAGGTAAAAGACATTTGGGATGATTCCCTCAGGCATAATGCACAGACCAAGACAAGCTAACTCCAATTGACCTCTCAAAGGGGTGCCTTTATAACCAAAAAATATTGAAATGACATATCCTTACATGTCTTCTGCTTTTCTTATGCATATCTTGATTAACAACATTCACTTAAATCAATGTAGTAATGATTAGGGATGTTTACATTTTCTTTTTTCAGAGTAAATGTATTCTGTTCTGTATCAGATTGATGTGCCCTCCAAAATGGTTTCAGACCAATTGTAGCTATGGTAACCTATAACTGATTGTGGTGAAAAGGGAGATTTTCAGGCTTTGATTACAATATTTTCCTAAGTAGTCCTTTCTTTGAGCTTTCAGAAGCCTTCCTCTTGCTATTTTTGGAGCTCTGTTACTATGTGTAGAAATGTCATGTAAGTGAACTACCTCTAGTATATTAGAGTACTATAGAGGAAAAAATACTACCTCAGACTGCAGTATTCTATTTAGTGATATTCCAATTTTGGCTTCTCACAATTTCCTACATCATTTTTGCTTCAATTGATAATTCAAGTGTATTTTATTGGGTGAACTATTTCATACCAACAATTAAATTGAGCTCCTGTCTGCCATAATATTTTGCTATGTATGAATTACTGGCAGCAGTGGAAAATACTCCATTGAACCTGGTTTTACTGGCAATAGTAAAACTCTATTGAATCCTATCCCTGAAAAACCATTAGCCAGTAATTAAAAGTTAATATACTTAGAAAGATGTCCTCCCCAGCCATCACCAGTAAAATACTGCATCTTCTACATAGCCTGCAAAATAAATTATGGCCAGTTTCTTGGAGAAAAATGTGTAAATGTTCAATTTAATTTTTTTCCCTGTGTTGTCACTTGCAGTGGAGAAATCAATTTCAGCAAAGGACTTGAAGCTATTTTGGAAATTGTTAAAGGTTATCTTGTTTGAAATATAATGAAAGATGGGTGATTATAAGCAGACAATTTAAGAAGAAGAGTTTCTATGTGGTTATTCACTAAATAACTGGGATTAGAGAAGGCTGATCAGGTTCCATATTTATTTATGTATGTATTTGTTTGATTTGATTTCTATAGCCACTCATCTTAGTAAACAAATCTGACCCGCTCACAATTCAAATATGTATTTATTAAGTGATGACAAGGTTTTGCAGAGTAAAATAGTCTTTTGAAAGCATCCATGAATATGATCATTAATTATTTTTTTTCAAGATAGGACTCTGACAAGATTCCTTAGGAAAAAACAAAAGTTTCTTTCAATGATAATTTGAATAGGAAAAAATGCATTGTTCACACTTTAATGTTGTTGCTGCTTAAAAAGAGTAGATACACTTAATGTGTTTATATTTGCATTTAGTTATTGTCTGTTCTGCTTACATAAAGAATTATCACACAATGAGCACTGAACCATATTTATTAAATGCTTATATCTATTTCTGTAATGGTACAATGCCTTACGTTCTCACATTATACTACTGTATAAAGCAGAGTTAAGGCTAGAATTCTATTGTCCAAGAACAACAATAGCTCCTAGGAAAGTTCAAATTTCTTCTGTTTCCCTCCCTTTTCTGCCACATCCTTAAATCAACTAAATCTTTTAACAGAAGACAAAACTAGAGAAGAAAACGGATCAGGAAGGAGATACTGTTTCATATGCTTCTGTTTCATATATGTTTCATATAAGTAAAAAGTATAAACATAATTTGAATACATGAAAAGAGTAAGTAAAAAGGAATATTAGGATAGGAACGGTAGGCACGCTGGTGCACTTATGCATGCCCCTTACAAATCTCTTAGGAATGGGGTGAGGTCAACAGTAGAGAGTTAAGGTTAAAGTTTTGGGGGTTTGAGAAAGAAACTACAGAGTAAAGTAGTACATTCCAGGCATTGACCACTCTATTACTGAAGTCATATTTTCTGCAATCGAGTTTGGAGCGGTTTACCTTGAGTTTATATCTATTATTTGCTCGAGTATTGTTGTGGTTGAAGCTGAAGTAGTCATTGACAGGAAGTACATTTTGGCAGATAATTTTATGTACTATGCTTAGGTCAGACTGAAGTCGGCATAGTTCTAGGTTTTTAAGCCCAAAATTTGGAGTCTGGTGGCATAAGATATTTTATTGCGGTTAGAGGAATGGAGGACTCTTCTCGTAAAATATGTTCCAAGACCAGAGTACTCCAACAAACAAACAGGGTTTGTAAAACACAGATTTCAAAGTGACTGAACCTTCCATTCTTCCAAGGTCGGTAAATCAGGATTCAGGTTGTTGGGGGCAAGTGTTGACTCTGTAAACCTCTTAGAGACGGCTGTAAAGCACCATGAAGCAGTACATACAACTATGTGCTACTGTTATTGTTATTGCTATTATTATTGTAAATCCCATAGATATTTTGCATGCTTGTACAGCATTCAAATGATAATGGGCTTATTTTTAAAAAAAAAAAAACAAGAGGCTCATAACAATCATAACTTTTTGATACAAATTAAAAGCCAAACATCGAATTGTTGTCCATAGACTCTGTTGGACAGTTTTTAAAGTTCTATATTATTTGTTAAATGTGACATGACTTTCACCTAGTTTAGTGCACTGTGTGTGTGTGTATTCAACAAATATTCAAAAACCAACTATATACTGTACATCTACATAGGCAAATTCCTAGGTGCTCATAATATTTTTTTTTAATTTATTTTTATATGCCGCCCTTCTCCGGAGACTCAGGGCGGCTTACAATGCGTTAAGCAATAGCCTTCATACTTTTGTATATTTTATACAAAGTCAGCTTATTGCCCCCACAAACCAGGTCCTCATAAAAATAATTTAAAGAATAGGTTCTCTTCCTCATCATTTTTGCTGCAGAATATTTATTATAAGATTAATCATTAGGCAGCTTCCATTTCATTGCTCAATATATATGTGTGTCATTGTTGTTCTTATTTTAATTTCTCAAACTTCCTATTAACATTAAATAAGAAGGAAAGTAAATCAATGGAACACAGAAATCCCTCTGGCCATATTAGACAACTTATCTCCCCAATGAAACATTCATAACTGTTTCATTCATTCACTCCCCTTGCACATATGTGCTAGTTGTTCCCAACTCTAGGGGGCAGTGTTCATCTCCGTTTCAAAGCCGAAGAGCCAGCGCTGTCCGAAGATGTCTCCATGGTCATGTGGCCAGCATGACTAAACGCCAAAGGTGCACAGAACACTGTTACCTTCCCACCAAAGGTGGTACCTATTTTTCTACTTGCATTATGTGTTTTCGAAATGCTAGGTTGGCAGAATCTGGGACAAGTAATGGGAGCTCACCCCGTTATGTGGCACTAGGGATTTGAACCACTGAACTGCCGATCTTCGGTAATCTCATAACTGAAGATACAGTATGTTAAATATATTTGGAGATTGACCAACATAAAACAAATTAGTCATTACACGCAGGAAAATGGACTCAAAAAATGAACCATTGTTGAAGTTGTTTTAAGGACAAGCAGAGTAAATATTATTGCAAGTGCTTTGAAACAGCAGGCATATAACAGCTTTTCATCTAATTCAGCCTCCACTTCCTAAACAAACCCACTCAGAAAAGACAACCAACCCTCTGTGACAATCCGAACACGTTCTGAATAAAAAATGAACAGGAAGCCTGAACAAGCATATCACCCTCATATAAACCTGATAGAAGTAGGTCAGCTTGATGACTGATGGGTAAATTGTACTTATAGACAGATAGTCATCAAATCATAAAGTTAGAAGAGACCTCAAAAGTTACTCAGTACCATTTCCTGCCACTTAAGCTCTACAGTGGCTAAATTTCAGAGGCAATTTTATATTGTCCTGCACACTTGAGACAAGGAGATTGAAGTACTAAGGGTTAAGCGCTAGATGTCTGGGTATGTTATGGCTTTCAGAAGTTTTGGAATGGCTTCCAGGAGAGTGGGACACAGTAAAGAAGCAGCAACCGTAACTTGTCCTCTGTCCTAACTGCAGATGGAAGTATTTATACCCAGTCAGCATTCTCTGGTCTTTGATCACCACGAGGGTCTTCCTTAGAGTTGCAATAGTTGCAGTCCCTAGAAACCTGATGGGCAAATCTCATACAGGATCCCAATCTCATTGCCATCCAGCAAGTGTTCCATAATATAGACAGGCCTGTATGCTTGTCTACTGCAATGCTTTAAATAGATATGGACATACAGTATTGTGGGCAAATCTGGCATTAACTAATGAGAATTAATGTAAGAATGATCTGGCTGAGACATTATCACCTTGGTTGATTCAACTGATCTAGTTGACTAGATGGGTATCCCTTTCTTCACCTCTCAAAGTATGTCTGCCTTAAAACTGGGAACTTGGTGGAAAAGAATGACCATCCTAAATAGAAGTTATTTCAAAATTTATTGAAGTCCCTGAAGGTATTTAGCTGAACTTCATCAAGGTAAATTTCCTATAAAATATATATTGTTCTTGCTATTTGCATTTCATGCTGCCAAACCATGGAGCAACTGAAGTCTGCAAGCATTTGTAATCAGTCCATGACAGCCTACATACAAAGCTGCTTCAGAACAAATTTTGCTATGTCTTGTATCAAATGAGCTTTCCCTCAGATTTTGAATCATGAATTTAAGCAATCTATAAAGTTGGGAAAGTGGGGAAGGAAAGAGAAGATGACTATCTGCAAGTGGATTGGACATGATTATAGCAACATTTGGTATTATTATTATTATTATTATTATTATTATTATTATTATTATTATTATTATTATTATTGAATTTGTATACCGCCCTACTCCCGAAGGACTCAGGGCGGTGAACAGCCAGATAAAACACATATAATACAAATGTTAAAAAGCATTAAAAAACAATTAAATAATTTGGCCCAAAAAACGAAATTTAAAATGCCCCAAATTCTTAAGACAAATTTAAAATTTAAAAATTTTTAAAAGTTTAAAAAGTTTAAAAGAGAGGTTAGGCCAGGCCGGCCTGCTGAAAAAGAAATGTTTTGATGGCATGGCGAAAAACGCGCAGGTCCGGGATCCTCCGTATCTCTGGGGGGAGCTCGTTCCAGATGGCGGGTGCCCCCACAGAGAAGGCTCTCCCCCTGGGGGCCACCAGTCGACATTGTTTGGCCGATGGCACTCTGAGGAGCCCCTCTCTATGGGAGCGTACTGGTCGGTGAGAGGCTACTGGTGGCAGAAGGCGGTCTCGTAAATACCCCGGTCCTAAGCCATGGAGCGCTCTAAAGGTGGTAACCAAAACCTTGAAGCGCACCGGAAGACCACCAGGAGCCAGTGCAGCTCGCGCAGGAGGGGGGGTCATATGGGAGCGCCCCGTCGCTCCCATAACCACCCGCGCGGCCACATTCTGGACCAGCTGGAGCCTCCGGGTGCTCCTCAAGGGGAGCCCCATGTAGAGAGCATTGCAATAGTCCAGGCGGGAAGTGATGAGGGCATGAGTGACCGTATTTAACGAGTCCCGATCCAGAAAGGGACGCAACTGGCGAATCTGCTGTTGGAAGACCTGAAGAGTCATGTTAGTAATAAATCATCCTGGAGAAGGTCTATCTGTAGGGTCACTTAGAGTTGATATCAACTTTATGGCATATAATCAATCAGTTAAGTATAAAACTTTTGCAGACTATTGTTAGTAGTAAAGTTTGAATGGTTTTATTTTTAAATTCCTATCAATCAAGAGCCATGGTAGCACAATGGTTAGAATGCAGTACTGCAGGCTACTTATGCTGCCTGCCGGCTGCCTGCAGTTTGGCTGTTCAAATCTCACCAGATTCAAGGTTGACTCAGCCTTCCATCCTTCTGAGGTTGATAAAATGAGGACCCAGATTGTTGGGGGAACCATGCTGACTCTGTAAACCACTTAGAGAGGACTGTAAAGCACTGTGAAGCGGTATATAAGTCTAAGTGCTAGTGCTAGTACTATCAATCCCTTCTGCTTCATTTTCAGAGAATGTCTCATACACGGAGAGGAGGAAATAGCTGTCTCAATAGTATAGACATCTGTTCCACAGCAGAAAGAAAACCCCAGGAGTAGAGCCAACAGAAAATGTATTAGGACATGCTTAGAGTTACAAGATAAATTATACCATAAGTTCTAGAGACTGTGTAACTCAAATGTCTAAGTCAAGAGCAGAAAATGTAAGAAAAAGCATTTTTGTCATATTTTTTATCTATAAATAGTTTGTATAATATTGCATGAGTAGCTGCAGAAATTCAGTTATATATTCTTCCTTTAATCCTCTGATAAGGAATCACTTCCATGGACTAAGATATAAGTGCATATTGGTTCTTTTGATAAAAAAAATTAACTGAAAATGCCTGAGGATCTTCTGACTTTAATAGTGCATCATGAATGATGCTATATATTTAATTCGTAATGTTCCCAGTCAAGGCAAAATGCAATTGCTTTTTCTGATGAGAAGGGGAAAAAAACAACTGAAATAATAATAAAATAGAGTTCTTATTGATTATAAATAGAAGGCAACATTGTCTGGACTCCACCTAAAATTCCAAAGATAAGAAGAAGCTCAGCACATCCCTTTCCTGAATACACTCTATGTTCAAATACACTGCATTCCGTGTATTGTTTGTACAGGTAGTCCTCAACTTATGACCACATCTGAGCCCAAAATTTACGTTAAGTGAGAAATTTGTTAAGTGAGTTTTGCCCTATTTTAAGACTTTTCTTAGCCCATTTGCTAAGCGAATCACTGCAGTTGTTAAATTAGTTAAGATGCTTGTTAAGTGAATCGGGTTTCCCCATTGAATTTGCTCCTCGGAAGGTCGCAAAAGGGGATCACACTGCAACCGTCATAAATATGAGTCAATTGCCAAGCATCTTGACCAATTTTATCCACGTGACCATGGGGATGCTGCGTGAAAAATGGTCATAAGTCACTTTTTCAGTGCTGTAACTTCAAATGGTCACTAAATGAACTGTTGTAAGTCAAGGACTACCTATCTTACCATATTTATCAGCCCAGTGTCCAGATCTCTTCTATTTAGTGAGGTAGTACAACTGAAGTATGGCTAGAAAACAAATGGAAGAAAAAGCCAGACCAGAGTTTTAATTTTTTTAGCATGGTAATGAAAAATCCATTTAGAGTCAAGCACTTCAGAACACATTTTTAGATGTGTTCCCTCGGGCTGCTCTTTGGCACATTGTCCTCTCACAGAAACTGCTGTGTTGTCTGTGTTGCTGGCACAGATTTAATGTGTTTAAACTTTCTAACCTCTCCACACGCAGCATCGGTTGAAAATGACTTGACTTTTCTACTCACTTAATTTATGAAATTCACTGAATAAAACCTCTTCCAAAATACATTAAAATCTGAAATACGGCTTCCATAGAGCATTGCTTTAAAAAGGACATAAAATAAAAACTTTCTCCTTTAACCGTATTCAGAAGCATTTTCTGTGGATGAAATTTAAGTTCTTTAAGAGCTACTCTGACGGCTTGATGATCAGTAATAAAGAAGAGTGTGGGGTGAAATTCGGGAAATGATAATGGAATATTAGGTAGATCTGCTGTTCCAGTGCCACAGAATGAATCTGAGATATTGTCATGTGACAAAATGAACTTGCATCAATTGATACGTCATTTCAGTTTCACACAAAAGCTGCTGGTAGAAATAGGTAAGTCAAATCAGAGGATCCTCATCTTCCATGGATACCAGCTCCAGAATAATTCCTCCATGATTGCCCATTCTTATTTTCTACTTGTGGAGATTGGTTGACACGTCTGTGTGAAGGTCAGATTCCTACAGTACAGAGGTGGGCTACTGCCTGTTCGGACTGGTTTGGGTGAACCAGTAGTTCCGACCAGCGGCTGGGCCCACCCACCCGCTCCAGCCCTATCCCATCCTATATAATCGACATGTGTTTGATGCCGCACATATGCATGACATGTGTGACATGTATGAATGTGCACGCTCACATTTTCAGTTCTGGGCGAACCAGTTGTTACATTATGTGACACCCACTTCTGCTGCAGTATGCTAAAAATACCTGGCAGAATGTAATGCAGTAGTGTTTGGAGACTATTCTTCTCACTATTTACCACTGACAATAAAGTATAGCTCTTCACAGGTCCACCAGACTAGATCATCCATATTTGGTTGCCTTCACCTCAGTCGGACCTTTTGCCCTCAATTAGACTATCCAACTTCTATTAAGTTCCATCTGATTTTTCATGTTTACCAATTAAAGCTGCGTCGTGCCAAGCACATCCAAAGTAATTTGACCCCTCTCGCTATTTTCAGTTAAGGACCAGAGTTCATAACTTATCCTGACCAACACAAGCTTCTAAAACCTATAACTGATGTGATTATAATTAGAAGATTTTACCTGGAAATAGGAAAATATGTGCAATCTTCATACCAACCAAGTCTCTTTCCTTTTTCTGGTGTTCTGGGTTTCTGCTGTGTATTTGCGCTTGTCTGAATAACATTCTTACTCAGTTCTTTTTGTTACATTGGTAATGGAGCACTTGGTTAATGTCACATATAAATGCCTAACTCACATGCCACCCCCTGCTTGGTACTACAGGGGTTAACACCCACACCCTCACCTCCATCACCACTCCTCCTTACCTTTTGGCCACACCTCCCTGGTACTTAAAGGGCATACACGAGGCGCTGGTCAGTACAACAGCTCCACCTGTAAGAGAGCAGAGTTGGATAAATAAATATGATTGAAACATACCATTGACCCTGAGTATTTCTTGGGTTAGATCCTCGTACATTAACAGTTAATGTGGCCTGGTCAAATCTGTTGCTCTGATAGATTCATAGTGCATCAGTTCTTTCACTGGTGCCTGGCATACAACTTGCAGACTATATTTGCCAACTAATAAGTCTATAATTCAGGGGCAGCTCTTTCCCATTTCACTATATTGGAATTATTATTGCCCCCTTTCCCAAAGTCACATGTAGTGTGGTCAATGAAAGAGAAAAGCCAGAACTGGGCCCGTTTATTCTGGTGGTTCTTTTACATTGTTTGTTTTCTGCTCACCATTTTTTCCCTGTACTTTTCCACTAATCGATAAGTCTCCCCCTAACTAGGGACTATAATAACTCTGACATCTTTAACACTTAGATTATTTATGAATTCCCCTTAACTTTGAATGATATAATATAATATTGAGATATAACCTTAAACCATTTTTATTACATATCCTTTCAAAGGAGAGAATATTGCATTTTCTGGAAATATTATATATGCATATACATAATGCAGACTCCAGTATACCTATTCTCTTTCAAGTTTCCAAACTATACAGCACTCTTTTTCACTGTCAAACAGTTCAGAAAATTAACCAAGGCATTTAAAATTGATACTATATTGTGACTTTTTTTTCTTCTGTTCAATCGTGTCCAATTCTGGAAGTCTGCCTGGACAAGGTCCTGCAATTTTCTTGGCAGAAAATTCAGAAGTAGTTTGTTATTGTCATCTTCCTAGGGCTAAGCGAAAGTGACTGACCCAAGGTCACACCGCTGGCCTCATGCCCAAGGCAGGATTGGAACTCAAGATCTCCCAGCTTCTAACCTGATGCCCTTATCACTATATATCAAACTGGCTGTCTATTGTGACTACATTTTTTTTTTTTTTTTGAAAATCTGGAGAAATCAAGACACATAGATTCCACTTCCAGTTATCTTTGGGGATATGGAAATTTTCTATAATAATGATACCTGATAATGAATTTTCATTATCATAAAATTGCAGATGATGCAGCCTTATATTCATTATATATATTTTTCTTTCTCCATTATAAAGAGAATATTTTCTGCAATTAAGTTAAATGTAACAATAATTCCTACCATGAAAAGACAACAGCGCATGGCAAGCATCCTGAAGGAGGATTATTCTGTTGGTCAAATCAGACAATGCTTGTTGGCATGGGACAAAAATTCAGCTTCAGTTTAATAAAGTCTGATCAGATTACTTCCTCTGGTAATTTAACATACAACTGACAGCAGGATAAATATGCTTTTTTAATTTCTTCATTTGGATCATTGTCATATCTGGGCAGCAATTCTATTCAAATTGAATTCATATTCAAATGGTATGAAAAGAATTTACAAGGCATTTCCTTCTTCGTGTAAATTGCAAGACATCATTCTCTGTTCTTTTATTTCATAACAGGAATGAACAACCTTCATTCTTCAGAAAGCACACTTATGGTTATTTAGAGTGAAACCTGGAGTAAACAGAACAGTGATGTAAAATGAACAGGTACATTCCTGGTATTTTTCTGTTTTGGGGAGTAAGTGGGATTTTTCTTTTCTTTTTTAAAGTTTGTCAAGCCTCTATCTCAGAATTTATCTAAGTTCCCTGTCTCAAAATGACTAATAATTACATGAGTACTTTTAAAGAATCACACCAATACAATTTGGTTGTGCAGATGGAAGTAACCTTAGTTTACTATCCATGTTTTAAATGCATTTGATTTCTGTAAACTCTTAAGGACTAGGGTGGCTATAGACCCCTGTCAATAATAATAATAATTTTATTTCTATACCGCCCTTCTCCCGAAGGACTCAGGGCGGTGTACAGCCAATTTAAAAACACAAGACACAACAATAATTAAAAATTAAAATAATTAAATAGATTTGGCCGATTTAAAAATTAAAATACCCCAATTTAAAATTATTATATTGACAGCCCTGCCTGGCGGAACAACAGGGTCTTCAGTGCACAGTGGAACACCCGGAGGTCGGAGATCTTATGTATTTCCGGGGGCAGTTCATTCCACAGGGCTGGGGCTCCCACAGAGAAGGCCCTCCCCCTGGGTATCGCCAGCCGACATAACTTGGCTGATGGCACCCTGAGGAGACCCTCTCTGTGGGAACGGACTGGTCGGTGGGAGGCTATTGGTGGCAGAAGATGGTCTCGAAGGTACCCGTGTCCTATGCCATGGAGCGCTTTAAAGGTGGTAACCAACACCTTGAATTGCACCCGGAAGACCACTGGGAGCCAGTGCAGCTCGCGCAGGAGGGGTGTCACGCGGGCACAACGAGTTGCGCCCATAACCACCTGCGCGGCTGCATTCTGGACCAGTTGGAGCCTCCGAGTGCTCTTCAAGGGGAGCCCCATGTAGAGAGCATTACAATAGTCCAGCCGGAAGGTGACAAGGGCATGAGTGACCGTGCGCAAGGCGTCCCGGTCCAGAAAGGGCTGCAACTGGTGGATCAGGCGAACCTGATAAAAGGCCCCCCTGGCCACGGCTGTCATATGCTCTTCTAAAGACAGCCGTGCGTCCAGGAGGACACCCAGATTGCGAGCCCTCTCTGTGGGGGGCAAAGATTCACCCCCAATAGTCAGCGCTGGCACCTGCTGACTATATCGGGACGCCGGCAGCCACAGCCACTCGGTCTTGGATGGGTTGAGTCTGAGCCTGTTCCTCCCCATCCAGGCCCACACGGCCTCCAGGCAGCGAGACATCACATCAAGGGAATCGTTGGGGTGGTCTGGGGTGGAGATATACAGCTGGGTATCATCAGCGTACAGGTGACACTTCACCCCAAAACCATGGATGATCTCACCCAACGGCTTCACATAAATGTTGAACAGAGGAGGTGAGAGGACCGACCCTTGTGGCACTCCCCATGCGAGATGCCTTGAGGTCGACCTCTGCCCCCTGCCAACACGAACTGCGAGCGGCCGGAGTGGAAGGAAGAGAACCACCGCAAAACAGTGCCCCCTACTCCTAACCCTCTCAACTGCTGCAGCATGATACCATGGTCGATGGTATCAAAAGCTGCTGAGAGATCTAATAGGACTAGGACAGAGGAGCAACCCCTGTCCCGGGCCCTCCAGAGATCATCCACCAACGCGACCAATGCCGTTTCTGTGCTGTGCCCCTGCCTGAAGCCCGACTGGTACGGGTCTAGATAGATAGCTTCATCCAGGTGCCTGGGCAGTTGTGCCACCACACTCTCAACAACCTTCTCCACAAAACGAAGGTTGGAGACCGGACGGTAGTTAACTAATTCAGCCGGGTCCAGGGAAGGCTTCTTGAGGAGGGGCCTCACCACCGCCTCTTTCAAGGCAGCGGGAAAGGCACCCTCTCTCAGAGAAGCAGTTATAATCCCCTGGAGCCAGCCTCGTGTAACCTCCCGGGAGGCCAGTACCAACCAGGAGGGACACAGGTCCAATAAACATGTGGCAGCACTAATCCTACCCAGAACCCTGTCCACATCCTCGGGAGCCACAGGATCAAACTCCTCCCAGATAATATTCTCAAGACCTACCCTCATCTCCTCCCCCGGACTCACCCAATCGGAGTCCAAGCCTTCCCGAATCCGAGCGACTTTATCGTGCAAGAATTGCACAAAATCCTCAGCTCGACCCTGCAAGGGATCCTCCCGCACTCCCCCCCCCCCTGAAGAAGGGAGTGGGTCACCCTAAACAGGGCGGCTGGGCGGTTCTCTGCAGATGCGATAAGAGTGGAAAAATGGTTAGATTTTGCCGCTTTTATCACCACTAGGTAGGTCTTGATATAAGACCTCACCTGTGTCCGGTTGGAATCAGAATGACTAGTCCTCCAAATGCTCTCTAGGCGTCTTTTCCGATGCGTCATCTCTCTCAGCTCCTCAGAGAACCAAGGAGCCAATTGAGATCGGCATCGGGTCAGAGGCTGCAAAGGCATGACACGATCCAAAGCTCCGGTGGCCGCACTCTCCCAGGCGGCCACCAGCTCTTCAGTCGAGTCGTGTGTCAGTCTCAGGAAACGGCCCAAGCTCCGTCAGGAACCTTTCTGGATCCATCAGGCGCCTGGGATGGAACCATTTAGTCGGTTCCGTCTCCCTGCGGCAGGGGGAAGTGGTAGGAAAGTCCAAGTGAAGGAGCGAATGATCTGTCCATGACAAGGGTTTAATGTCTAAGTCTCCTCTACCAAGATCATTCAACCACTGACCAGAGATGAAAATCAAGTCCAGAGTGTGACCTCCTATGTGAGTGGGGCCTTGAACTAACTGGGTCAGGTCCATGGCCGTCATGGAAGCCATCAACTCCCAAGCCACCTCTGACATCTCAATGAAGGACAAGGAGAAGGAGAAGGAGAAGGAGAAGGAGAAGGAGAAGGAGAAGGAGAAGGAGAAGGAGAGAGCACGAGGGAGGGAGAGAAAGTGATTGTTTTATGGAAACTTCTGATTTGTCTTTGATTGTTTTTCTGTTTTTAAACTGTAAGCCCATCAGAATCATTCTGGAATCAGGCAATTTCCATATTTAAAATCTAAATAAATACAATGAATCCATTAAAAACAGCTTGAAACCATGCATTGAAAGTCAGCCATTTTCCAGTGAAATTTGGCAGGATATCAGCATGTTAAGAATATAGATATTGAGATTGCCCTGCCTGAGCAAACTATTCCTAATCAACATTTACAGTGTGTCTTGCTCCCACTGAACTCCCCCCCTTCTGCTCTGTTTTTGAGATCTTGTTTCCAGGCCTTTTTAAATCAAACATTATTTCCCCGCCTCTCTGCTCAATGCAAAATGTTAAATATCCAGACCCTGTTAACCTGTTATCCAGATCACCCTTCAAACTGACCTTGCTGACCTAAAATGAAACATAACCGGAAATGATGATCTGGCTCTGGCTGACAAATTTTTGCCACTCCACACCTCCCTGTCTTGCAGAAGGAAGCAAGGAAGCTTGGCTGATAAGGTGCTGAATAGCTTTTGGCCCAAACTCTGCTCTTCAGCAAAATGATTATCTTGATTTCCTTCAAGACCCTGGCAGTTTCTGCTTTCTTCTTTTCTGCAGTTTTCTTTTTCTAAAACTGCTCCTTATTTTGGCTATTTGTTCATTTCCATCTGTCTTCTTTTTAATCAACTGTTAATGACTCCTACTTTGACCTAATTCCATTCCAAAATTTGACTGTGGTTTCATACTATTACGGAAGTTCAGTTATGATTATTTTTCAATTATTGCAAAACAATTCTGAAACAGAATTTAGTCTAAATATTATCAGAAGGGAAAATAAAACCCTAACTTAAATCTGGAAATTGTCCATGAGGTCTCGGAATCTAGCTGATGAACACCATTTTTATTTAATTTTGCCCTCCATGGCTCTTTGAAAAAGCAGATAACCAATGGCAACCATACTCTCCCAATCATCAGGGAGATACTGTAGTCTGCAAACTTAAACACTCAAAGAGCCATTTGGACTCATTTCCCACAGAAAAGAAAACACCGGGAGCCACAAAACCCTTCCCCTGCCTGACTATTTCTTGAGCTGCCACAAAACTAGCCTATGTAGTTGAATTAAACATTCTGTTTTGTTTTTTTTGAAACTTTTTTCTTCTCTTGGATTTATCCATGGTTGGCCTACCGGAGGGTTAAAAAGCTCAATAAATTGTGTGCTGGCGGTTGTTGCACATTGGCGGTTGTGACGCATATTTTGAGTGACAGGGAGCCACAGCAGAGGGATAAAAGCAGGTTACTGACCCCTGCTATATACAGTAGCCCAAATGACCTGAGCCAATGTTGAGTTTTCCACTGCTTTATTTGGGAAAGTTACACTCAGGAATAGAATGTGATAATACCTGAATTTAGAAGAAACTAATATATAAATAATAAAACGTTTGTGAAAATTTTCACTGTTATGTTCATCTTTTGTTATTCTTCATTTTCTTTCAGTTTTATAAACGAAGATATTTCTGAGCAATATGTTTTATTCGTTTCAATAAGGCCAAAAGTGTAGCTGGAGTGTTCAAAATACAATCAGCTGGATTCCTTTATCTGTAAGAAGTAAATGGATACTTCTTCAGAAAACCACATTTGCTGCAGTTGCTCTTAATTTGCATACATAAAAATAGGCAGCTAATCCTGCTTGCAATAAAAGACAACAAAATAGTATGCAGCCCATGGAATAGATGTTTTGTCAGAGTTGTTATATGTTGTGTTGGAAGATCATATGAAAAATCCTGCAACACTTTATGTTAGAACTCTGACCTTGTCTTCCTCTACTCCTCTCTCAATTTTTCCCCTTATCTTACTTGACAAAAAGTTCAGAGAAATAAAATACTTACATATTATTCTGTGACATTTGATGCATGAAATGATTATCTTAGCTTTGATGTTTAAATTAAACTGAGTATTCAAAGGCACGAGGAAGCAAAGGATATGCTAAAGACTCCTACCAATAAATAATAGGTTATTTCCTATGGATTGCAGAAACGTGACAAAGATAATTTGTGTAATAGTAGTGCTGTAGACATTGCACATTTCCAAAGAAAACTCTAACCCTCATTTAGAACAATAGCATGAAATGAAATGGCTACAACTGATTTACAGTGTAAATCTTCAATATTTTTAACATTTCCAAGAAATGTAGTTTCTGTTGTAGATTAAAGAAAGCTATCTAAAATGCTGCACTATTTGCTGACATTGCGAATTTTTTTTCTGGCATTAACCTAGAAGAGACTTTTGTGAACGTGCCGTACGTGAGCAAGAGCTCCTTATTGCACATATTGTACCTGGAAAAGGCTTTCAGAAGAGGCAGTTGGAAGGGCACACAGCAAGATCTATAATAATTTTACTTTGTCCTTTAGAAGCAGAATGTGCATTGCTTCACCAAGCATTTTCTGAATTGTTGTTCAACAAGGAATTCCTTTGAAATTTCATGTCCATTTTATCTACTCTACTTCCATTGCCATCACATAAGCAATAATACTGGATTTTTCATTGTCAGCAGCAACATTCCAATTTCTCATTCAAAAAGAGAAACAACACACCTTTGTGTAAGCCTTTGGTGATGGAACATGTTGGTACACATATCTGCTGCAAATGAACAACAATTCAATATTTGTGGTTTAGAGTTATTAATTTTAGAATAAATAATGGCAAATTGTACCTTCAGATAGAATTGATTATCACCACTTTTCTTCCCAGCATTTTCCTAGTAGAAAATATTTTCTTCCTTAGTTTATTTTTCCCCCCAAAAAGCTGATGTCAGGAAAGCAGAAATATATAATCACAATTGCAGAATTAAGCATTTTTAAGGAGGGGACAACCTGGCTTTGAGTGGGTTACAACAATAATCAAAGTGAAATTAGAAGGAAACGTTTTCTTAAGCTTTTTATTTTCTAGTAACTTTTTAAATTTAAATCTACTTAGAAATCAATGAAGAAGAAGCTTGAAATTGTAATTCTAATATGCATAGATTTCTTTTTGCTCAGTTGGTCTGAGTGCTTGAGAGCACTTCATGTCATTTGATTTGTTGGGAACATGCTGAGGAAATATGAGCCTAGAAATTTAATAAGGTATATCAAATTCCAATGTCAGTTCAGGATAAAATGAGTGTTAGAAATTTGCTAGGTAATGGAAGTAGATAAATAAAATTAATGAGAGAGTAGTGTTCAGGCTTTGCTGCTTAATGCAGCAAGTGTACAGCAGAGGGTAGGATACATACATATAGAAGAAGAAAGAGGTAAGGCTATTGTGTGCATCCTCATCTCTTTGTATCACTTTTGTGTTCATGGGTTCAAGTATATTCCTAAAAAGCATTATGGTAAAATATTAAGATACTTTTTCTGGAATCAAGGATCTCCATAGTCACTTCTGCCACTCAGTTCTACAAGTTCTTAGTAAGCATTCGTAAGTGCTTCTTGTCTATGAAACTGTAAGAGAAATAGCAATAGCACTTAGACTTACTGTATATACTGCTTCACAGTGCTTTACAGCCCTCTCTAAGTGGTTTACAGAGTCAACATATTGCATCCAACAGTCTGGGTCCTCGTTTTACCAACTCGAAAGGCTGGAAGGCTGAGTCAACCTTGAGCCTGGTGAGATTCGAACTGCCAAACTGCAGGCAGCCAGCAGTCAGCAGACGTAGCCTGCTGTACTGCATTCTAACCACTGTGCCACCGCAGCTCTTAAAGCTAGCAAGTATCCTTTAATGTCTGAAGTGATTAGTACTTTGCAATATATGAAGAAATGTGGTAGGCTCTAATAATTTCAGATTTACACATAGTATTAATCCATCCTGACAAACAGATAAACTATATTACAATCCATTGAATAAGATTTAGGGAGTCTTAAGCGCTATAAGGAGTATGGATACCTTGACTTCTCCAATAGAACCTGTGGAATGTTAGCTATAGGAGATATAAAGCCAAGTGTGATTAAACACAGTCCATCTGAACAGCTGGAACCATCACATGACATCAGGCCTCCCAGCCCCCATACTTAGCAAGTAGACAGGAGAGCAAAACGCAAGCTGTCTATGAGGTTCCTTGCCAAGCAAGGGAGTAAATCCCTTCATTTGACTATTCTTTATATATTCTATATTCTTCTGTAAAAAGCAAACACATCAGGTATTTTTTCTTCTTCTTCTTTACAGATCCTATTTTGGTTTGCATTCTTTGTCTGCTGTTATCTTCTGAACCTTGAGTAAACTGCTAATTTCCATAGCAAATGTGTAAGAGTATATAACTGAAACCAGAAACAGGACAATATAAATATATATATTTATTTATTATTATAACCTTAATTTATAATGTAGAACATATTTATCAAATGCAATAAAAATTTAAAATTATATAAAATCAAGTTAGGGTAGCACTGACAATGTTACCTAGTTAGGGTAATGAAACACCTGCAAGAAAACAAGCAAGCTCAGAGAGCACCAAGGACCCCCACATTTCAACCCTGAGCTACAAATATTATCCTTTATTAAAATAAAATTAATAGCCATAAAATATTAAAATAATAAAATCATCTTCAGTAAATAATGCTTCAGAAGAGATGTTTATCCAGAACTAAACCCATCAGTCTCCACAAGATAGTCCCTTTCTATGTTTTCAATATGAGTTCAATTGTGGGAGAATCTGGCCAGTATATTTTCCTTTTCAGAGGAGATGCTTTGAAGTACCACTTTTGTATAGCCACCTACATGGAGGCATTTATTTTATTTTAAAGCAGGGGTGTCAAACTCAAGGCCTGTGAGTGCCACCCTGGAAACAGCAAAGGACTGGCCCGCAGTGCCTTTGCCAGTGAAAACGGAGCTTGGGAGAGCCACATGTAACCCTCCCGAGTTCTGTTTTCACTGGCAGAGGGTTGCAGGAGGCCATTTGAGCTGAAAACGGAGCTCGGGAGCCTGTTTTCACTGGCAGAGGGTTGCAGGTGGCCATTGCAGATGAAAATGGGGCTCGGGAACCTGTTTTCTCTGGCAGAGCGCTCAGGCCACCACAGGCACCCCCATTATGAGTGACGTTGAGCTGGTCACACACACACACACACACCACCAAGATCAAACACAACCTTGATGCATCCCTCCATGAAATCAAGTTGACACCCCTGTTTTAAAGGAATGTTTATTAAAGAGAAATTGTGTCAATAGAGGTTTCTTTTCCCATTTTTCCTAAAAATATAATTTCATGAAGTAATGCAACTATCAAAAGAAAAGTAGCTATGAGGTGGCAAATTTAACTCTCCCCTCACTGTACATAGTGGCTACAATTTATAAGAGCTCATGCATATTTATTTGAGTATTTAAATATAGAGAGGAGAAGCAAATGTCAGTTTTTGTGTCTGATATGGGACATTAAATGCTTAGTTGTTTAAATAATTCACACAGTAAGGTTGCAATGGTATATAGCATAACTATGAATAATAAAAGATTACTTCAGCAATAAATCTCAGATGCTGAGCCTTCACCCACATATTTGCATACTGAGATTGTTTTCATTAATGTGTACTTTGTATACTTCATAAACATCAATACTTTCAAACAGTCCCTTCTCTAATTTTTGGGACAGTGCTTATAAAATAGAAAGCATATAAGCAGTCAGCAAACAGAAAGCAAAAATCTTAAAAATGTTTCTGAAAAATAGTATCTGTTCATGCACATAAATATCTTTCCTTTACACTGTATGGATATTATGCTGATAAATAAGGCATTTTTATGTGAGCCGTGCTATTAATACACTACCTAATTCTATACCAATTTTCAGGTTTAAAGAAACATGTGACATACAGTTTAAAAATGTGAGTAAAAATTTCAAGTCACGGTGAGTTCATGGACACATTTAGCAAGTAATAAATTATTGCAGCCTAAAGCCCCCCCCCCCCCCCCCCAGTAGTGGGATTCAGCCAGTTCGCACCACTTCGGGAGAACCGGTTGTTAACTTTCTGAGCAGTTTGGCAAACTGGTTGTTGGAAGAAATTATTAGGGCAGAGAACCGGTTGTTAAATTACTTGAATCCCACCACTGGTTCCCCTCTCCCTTTTATACCTGTGCTTTTTACATGGAGCTTAAAAGCTTTCCTGAAAATTGTACATAATAGGATAAATATGTTGGTAAATAAGATAAATAGGTTTTTCCCTTGTTTTCTTTCTATATTACTTCTCAGTTTTGTTGTCTTTTTAAATAGTTACTAGGTGATATTTGCTCAAACTCGGAATGAGTTAAGAAATCCTTAGAATCATGAAAGAAGGGGCTGTGAACATGATTACTGCTGACAGTAACTTTGTTCCATATGTTGTCTTGTCAGAATCCATTATGGGTAAATGCCCCTTCCTCAAATTGTACTGTTGCCACATCAGATAATGTTATTATATTACTAGCCTGCTAGAAAACAAGAATAAAAGGGTGATTCAGGGTGGTTCAGGACATACACACACCTTTCTTCCTGTGTGTTAGATGGACTCCCCCTTATATTGTGTTTACTGTTATGTGGTATAATATTATTGTACCAATTGTAATATTGTAATATTATTGATCAGGGATTATAATAGGGATATTGACCAGCAGGCAGTACTATCACTCATAATTCATCTTACAGAAAACAGGAACGACCTTATTATACTTTTTAAAAATGCATCAGAATCTAGTATTGTTAGAGGATAAATTCTTTGAAGGTCATCTAAAGGAAGTGAAATTCTAACAGGGTATGTTTTGATGACACATAATCAGGAAAAAGCAGGATAAAATGAGATTGCTCATTCTTAAGCTGATTCACACTATGAGGTTAATTTAATTTTAAAGAGACAGGGGCTTGATTTCATATAAGCATATCTGTGTTTCTCTCTCTCTCTCTCTCTCTCTCTCTCTCTCTCTCTCTCTCTCTCTCTCTCTGTGTGTGTGTGTGTGTGTGTGTGTGTGTGTGTGTGTGTGTGTGTTTGGTCTGTTGCAATATTTCATTGGGATGAAATTGTTATCTTTAGTGAGAGAACTTCCAACTATTGAATAGCTTAGGTAGGAGTAATTAATTATTCATCACTTTTTATCTCTGTACTGATCAAGGCTGATCAAGGTTTTTTGTTGCCTTCTGATATTTTAAAGGAGTGTGTAATTCTATGAAAATTCAGTGGACACAGAATGTCTGATTCCCGGTTCTTGGTTCTGTAGTCTTGTTCAACTACTCTTGAGCCAAAGATTGATGATTTGGACTCAAAGGAAAACCGAATCTTACAGGCAAATTTTTTTCTCTGCTTCTTCATTGGAAAACATTGCAGGAAATAAAAGCATTATCCATAATGTAACAAAAAAAATGACAGAATTTTGCTCATACTGTCAGAGCTGCTATCTTTTTTCTATAATCCATGGTCATCTTTGCTTACAGAGTTCTTATTGTGGAGAAAAATATAAATACTATCCCAAGCTTCTGAATGAAAAAAGGACACCAATTAAATTCAAATTTATGAAAAGGATCTTAAATTAGTCATTGATCACAAGCTGAAAACCAGTCAGAAGAATGGCATGACTGCTAAAAAGGCAAATAAAATTTTGGATAGCACCAGAAAAATATGGTTTCCAAATCATGTGAAATAAATCTCTACTGTGTCTTTCATTGAGTAGATCTCCTCTCAAGTACTGTACCAAGTTCCAGATATATACATTTCAAAAGAGTAAGAAAAAGTGGAATAATTGCAGGGAAGGTCAAGAACTATCAAAAGTCTGAAAATTAACTCTGGAAATGTTTAGTCATAAAGAAAGATGAGTAAGGGAGATAAGCAGGGGTGCTATTCAGCAGGTTCTGACAGGTTCTGGAGAACCGGTAGCGGAAATTTTGAGTAGTTTGGAGAACTGGCAAATACCATGTTTGGCTGGCCCCAGAGTGGGATGAGAATGGAAATTTTGCAATATCCTTCCCCCAGGAGTGGGGTGGGAATGGAGATTTTGCAGTATCTTTCCTCTGCCATGCCCACCAAGTCACACTACACCCAACAAGCCACACCCACAGAACCGGTAGTAAAAAAATTTGAATTCCACCACTGGAGATAAGGTAGTGTACTTTTTGAATACCCAGCAGTTTGTCATGCAGAAAACAAATATTTGATCTCTATTATCCTGAAGTATAGAACAAATTACAGAACATAGAATAATGCTTTTAATTCATTCCATCTATAATGCTATTAATCCATTCTGGATTCTTATACTAAGTCAAGTGTCAGTAGCCCTTCCAATTCCATAAGTTAATACATCAGTTTCCTGTCTTAACTGTATATTTTGCTTTATCATTTTATATCAAATATGTAAAACACCTTTAAGAAACTTTGCATCCCATTTCATTAGCAAAGGAAAGAGTGGGCATTCTTTTTCCCATTGAGAATCAAATCAGCATAATCTTCTCTGGATTCATTATGCTAAGAACGCTTCAAGACATAGCACTGAATATTTTTGCCTTCTCTCAGACATGAACTTGAAATTTTTAGCAACAAATAAAAGCAAATGTTATGCAGCTATCTTGCCTAAAAACCTTGCTCAAGAGGATGATTTAACAAATTTACTCAAGCCGAAACATTCCCTAAGATCAATACAAGGTCATGCAGCTTAGAAAGAAAAGAAAACTGGTATCAATTGAAAATATTTTTTTTTTCATTATGGGAATATGAACATCTTGAGTGACCATGTGCACTATTTTTTTAGAGAACAGTCTTATTTTTGAAGAAATTGGTTTAATGCTAAAGGGAGAAGGGAGAGAAGGGATCTATCTGGATGATAAATTGAGTAAACATAGACTGTGTGGTCAAAGTCTTCCCATTACAGTGTGATATTTGCATTTGCAGAACTGTGGTGCCACAGTAGTTAGAATGCAGTACTGCAGGCTACTTCTGCTGACTGCCACCTGCCAGCAGTTTGGCAGTTCAATTCTCACTGGTTCAAACTTGACTAAGCCTTCCATCCTTCCAAGGGTGGTAAAATGAGGACCCAGGTTGTTGGGGAAAATATGCTGACTCTGTAAACCACTGAGAGAGGGCTGTAAATCACTGTAAGTATGTAAGTCTTAATGCTATCACTATTGCAATTGCTATTTTTCTGCATTTTGTAGAAGAATCCTGAGTTATCTGGGCAATTCCCAAGGTAAGTCATGAAAATAATAGTTTTCCCAGAATACTGAAATTTAGTAATATATTTAATTTAGTTCTGTGAATACATATAAAAGAATAAAGGTAAAGGTAAAGGTTCCCCTCGCACATATGTGCTAGTCATTCCTGACTCTAGGGGGCAGTGCTCATCTCCATTTCAAAGCTGAAGAGCCAGTGCTGCCCAAAGACATCTCCGTGGTCATGTGGCCGGCATGACTAAATGCCAAAGGCACACGGAATACTGTTACCTTCCCACCAAAGATGGTCCCTATTTTTTCTACTTGCATTTTTAGGTGCTTTCAAACTGCTAGGTTGGCAGAAGCTGGGACAAGTAATGGGAGCTCACCTCATTACACGGTACCAGAGATTCAAACCACTGAACTGCCAACCATTTGATCAACAAGCTCAGCTTCTTAGTCACTGAGCCACCGCATCCCTTTATAAAAGAATATATAAGTTTATAAAATTATAAAGTTATAAATAAAGTTATAAAATATAAGAATTTATAAAAGAATGCATTCCTATAAAAAAAAAATGTGGTTCAAATTTGTCTGCCTACCTAGAATGGGAACACAATGAAGCTCTTCAAGACTTCATGATCAAATGTATTGCTAGAAATTTTGTATTCTGTATTTGTATTCTGAAAGCATTTCAGATTTGTGTAGTAAAGCTCCAAGACCACTTTAGTCCCAGCCAGAAAATATCACATAAGGATCTCCACCAAAGACAGTCATTATAGATTATTATAAAAGGTAATGGAAGTAAATAATACTTAATCTTTCCATGGTTGACTGATGAAGGAAGCTCATAAATTATTCTATTACCTGATTTGTAATAGAAATCCAAGGGCTCAAAAGTCCTTTCAAATATTAATTTCCACAAATGCTTACATTTCTATCATTTCATTAAGGGGAAAGCTTAAAACAGAAAATCCAAGGTTTGGGGTCTCTTCAGAACTGGCTCACATTCTAGAGAATTGTTAGAGAGATAATTATTAATAATAGTAGCACACCTTCACTTTTAATCTGAAATAGATTCAAATTGGTTCTGGTTGTGATTGCTAAATTGTTCATTTATTTCTGAATGTACATGACTCAATGGACCAGGAATTGCCAGAAAGACTTGTCAATAACTCTTCCGCTGAGTTTTGTTCCTGACGTCAGAGATAATGTATAACTATCTGGTCTTCTGCCAATCTCTTTTTTAACAGGCTTCATTTTTACCCACAATCGGGGTCTTTTCCAAAGATACTTGCCTTCCCATGAGGCTTCCAAAATATTTAAACTATAGTTTCAACAAATAACTTCCAGTGCATTATTCTATTTTTACTTCAGTTAGTATGGAAGGATTCATTCTTGTTTCTGATGGTGGTACTCTTAACTATTTTCTCTAGTACTGCAGTTCAAAGGCATTGATTTTTTTCCTTTCATCCTGTCTTTCTGATGATCCAGCTTTTACTGCTATATAAACTACATCAATACTGTATGAAATGCATGGTAAGGAAATTGGACTTTTTAGTATTTTCACCAATGCAACTTGAAAAATCCTCCCAATTATCCGGAATATATTTTTATACAGTATGTTGTTTCTGTATTTGTGATAGGCAGGTCTTTGGTTAATGCTGCTCTTAGACTTTGCACAGTCATCATATTCAATGTCTCTTCTAGTTGCAAATTTTTATAAGGGAGGGATGGTATGTCAATTTCAGGGTTTGTTATCTTTGGAAAGAAATCTCAGGTAAGCATTCTCTGGATTCCTCCAAAAAAATTCTCTCCAGGAATATGCTTCAATCCCTAGCCTTCTTGACATAAATGGAGGAATGTCCTTATCAAGTGTGGGTTCTACTTACCTTTACTACTGGTTCACAACGGGAGTACTCACTTCGCTCACACACATGCACACACTTCTGTGCATGCTTTGTACCTTATGATGTCCAGGCGGGTGGGCGGAGCCTCCCACCACTTTTACTACCAGTTCTCAAAAACCGGATAGAACCGGGAGCAACCCACCACTGTCCCTTATGTTCCTACTGTAAGAGTTTTTTGTTCTGACAAATAAGTTTCCATGTAATGGAATTAGCTGGGCTTAGTTGTAAAGATGCCATTATAATTGCTTAGAGACAAGATATGGCCATTTTAAAAGATTTAATTCCAAATCAAGTCTGAGGAAACATGCATTTACAGAATTCCCCCAAAGAATGCAGTCCTGAATATGAGCTGAAACAAACCAGATAAGATTTAGCATGAAAATATTAAGTCTTTATTCTGTTAAGTCTTGCATCTGGGAGGAAAACCCAGCTACAGGATAGGGAGATTTGGCTTGGAAGCAATACAGATAAAAAAGATTTGAATGTCCTGATATGTCACAATTTAAAATATAAGACAACAGTGAGAGGGCGCTTCTAAAAAGGCAAATGCATGAACAGAGTCCAAGTTACAGATACTCTGCTTTACCCTTGTCATTTTCTACTTGTAATACTATGTCCAGTTTTGATTACCAGAATCTAAAATGACATTGACAAACTGGAGTGAATGCTGAGAAGGATTATCAAATGGCAAGTGGACTGGAATACAAGACCTGGGAAAAATGGTTAAAAAAACATTGAATTTTTTTGGGTTTAGATATTGTGTTTAGATCAGTGGTGAAATCCAATTTTTTTACTACCGGTTCTGTAAGCGTGGCTTGATGGGCGTGGTGTGGCTTGGTGGGAGAGGCAGGGGAAGGATACTGCAAAATCCCTATTCCCTCCCCACTCCTGAGGGAAGGATATTGCAAAATCTCCATTCCCACCCCACTCTGGAGCCAGCCAGAAGTGGTATTTGCCGGTTCTCCGAACTGCTCAAAATTTCTGCTACCGGTTCTCCAGAACCTGTCAGAACCTGCTAGACCTGGTTTAGATATTGTAGTGAAGGGAAAGTACCAGCCACCATCTGAAACATCCACAGCAGCAGAATATGAGTACCTGCAGACTTAGCACGAACACAAAGGCTGCTCTGATGAAAGAGCAGGCATTGGAAAAGGTTGAAGGAGATAGCAGATGATAACAGAGAGCACTTGTCAAGAGACTACTTGCTAGATTACCTTTATCAGATGTATTCAAACAATCTCCCCCACCGTTTTACACTACCTGGTCAGAAAATAGAGCTGGTTCCTCGTGTTGGAGAGTCTTCCTCAAAAGGAAAGAAGGGGCTAGAGAACACATGAATTATATGCCCACAGTAATTTATATCTCCACAGGTGAACTTGGAAATGTTGGTGTGAGATCAGGAAAACAGGACTCACACTGATCAGTTTGTTGCCAGATAAATTTATCTACTTGGTTAGACATGTTATTTTGAGTGTTACTTTGAGTTCTTGGTTTAGACCAGGGGTCTCCAACCTTGGCAACTTTAAGACTGGTGGACTTCAGCTCCCAGGATTCCGAAGGTAGCTTTGCTCATGATATTAAGAGGAATTTCCTTGATGGTGAGAGCTGCCTGCTAGTGGAATAAGTGACCTGGAGATCTACAGTCAGAGGCTGGGTAGTCATCTGTCCAAAATGCTTTTTAGAAGATCATATTCAGAACAAGGGTTGCACTAAATTATTAGTGAGATTCCTTCCATTTCTTTAATTCTATTGATATCCTCAAAGAAATAATGTCTCAATGTATTTTGTAAGCTATCTTTTTGTGACTCTGCTGATGTATTTTCTGATTGCAACTCACCATGTCCTGAAAAATGTAGGAAAGATATCCTGTTTAATCTTGTTCTACATATTATATGCACATTAACTCAATGCTGATTTCACAATATTAACAATGATCTGCATTATGTTATAGACTTAGTTATCCCAAAATATATTCTTTTTCATAATTTTTTTGTTAGATTGGAACCCATGAGTTTACGAGCCCTGCCCAAGTTTTAAAAAGTCAAATCATATCCAGAACTGTACACAGTATCATACTTCTGCAGTCAGCTCTATGAATGTGCCAATGAACGAAAAATTCTATGCGGAAATCTTGGAAAATGCATACACATTCAGAAGCAATATATTTTATCATGAAAAGCTATCTTTGCTACGTAGACATCACAAGGATATGAATCTAGAATAGAATTCTTTATTGGCCAAATGTGATTAGACACGCAAGGAATTTGTTTCCGGTGTGTAAACTCTCAATGTACATACAGCAATTGTGATATCATTAACATAGTCATTGTAAAATACATTCATCATAAAACATTAGGTACAACACTTAGTGATAGTTATGGATACTAAATAAGCAATCAACATAAATCATATTAGGATAATATAAATATGAACAATATAAATCATATATTGATTTACAAGCAACAAAGTTATTCTGGTAGTCATAAGAAGAAAAGGAGAAAGGTAATAGGGAGGATGAGAATAATAATGGTAATTCTGCCTTTTTAGATAGTTTGATAGTGTTGTGGGAATTGATTGTTTAGCAGAATGGCATGGGGGAGGGACTGTCCTTGGGTCTAGTTGTTGTGACATGCAGTGCCCTATAGCATCGTTTTGAGGGTAGAAGTCAGTGGTGGGTTGTTACCGGTTCGCCCCAGATTGGGTGAACCGGCAGTGACGGGAGGCTTTGCCCACCCGCCTGGACGTCTCTGTGCATGTACAGAAGCACATGTGCATGCACAGAAGCATTGTGTCTGCGAGCACGCCCATGAGTGAACTGGTAGCGATGGGATTTGAATCCCACTACTGGGATTCAGAAGTAGAAACTGTTTATGTCCAGGATGCAAGGGGTCTGTAGATATTTTCCCAGCCCTCTTTTTGACTGATGGAGTATACAGGTCCTCAACAGAAGGCAGATTGGGAACAATTGTTTTTTCTGCATTTCTAACTATCCATTGAAGTCAGGGCTGGATTTTCCTATAGGCTAACTAGGCTTCAGCCTAGGGCCTCAAGATCAAGAGGGGCCTACATTCAAATTGTTAGCAAAATTAAAATTACACTTTCATTATAGGTGAAAGGGCCTCATAAGTGGAATAGCCTAGAGCCTCTTTTCATCTAAATCCGGCCCTGATTGAAGTCTGTGTTTGTCTTGTTTGGTTGCAGAGCCAAACCAGACAGTTATAGAGGTGCAGTTGACAGACTCAATAATTCTATAGTGTAGAATCAGGAACATTTATTTCAAAACATTAAATCTAAGTTCTTCTCTATGTCTAAAACAAAAGAGAAAAAGTGTTTTATATGGTTGGAAATAAGTGTTTATAGCAAAGCTTTAAGATTATTAATAGAATTTTAAATAGAACATTTAACTCTCCTTTAAAGAGATCTGGCAGGCTTTCAATATTCCTCTGTTTACAAGTGGCACGCTGGCTTATTTTGGCTTGCTTATCACCTTCAGCTTTATTTTTATAGGGTTGCTCCCTAAAAGCAAATGACGAATAGATAACAGGTACTTTTTCTTCACTATCAGCACCCTATTTGGAAATTGACCCTTCCTTTGACTCACAGTTTATTTTTAAACTCCTTATTTGAATTCCTGAGCTGATTTGCAACACTGAGGATCACTCTCAGCTGTCAAATCCACTGTGAGAACTAAATGAGCTGTTTTTGGGAAATGGCTCATGTGAAGGAAAATTAAACTGAGGAAGTACACCATTTATCGAGAGAGAGAGAGAAGTGGGGGAGGGAGGGAGGGAGGGAGGGAGGGAGGGAGAGAGAGAGAGAGAGAGAGAGAGAGAGAGAGAGAGAGAGAGAGAGAGAGAGAGGGAGAGAGAATAAACCTTACTTTCTAGCAGCACCGGCAAGTATATAAAGAGCCAGTTTGGTATAGAGGTTAAGGCGCCAAAATAAAAATAAAATAAAATCAGAAGTTCTAGTCCCACCTTTGATATGAAGCCAGCTGGGTGACCTTGGGCTAATCTTTCTCAGTCCTAGGAAGGAGACCACAGCAAAACACTTCTGAAAATCCTTGCCAAGAAAACTGCAGGACCAATCCAAGCAGTTGCCAAGAATCAATACTGACTGAAAGGTACAAAAAGAAAATATATGCAAAAGGAGAAGGGGAAAAGGAAGATGAGGAAGAAGAACATCTAACATATTCTGATGTACTGTCCTTTACTAAATAAACTAGCCTTAATTATCTATGGATTTATATCTTGTTATCCTGTAAAATGCTAAAAATTCAGTTAGTTTATTTTTTTGAAAGGGATAAATGAGGAAATCGAACATATAAATAAATGCATATGATTCAAATTTCTAAATAATCCCCCAGTAAAAAACTTTTGGTATTAGTAGAATTTTTATTTAGTTATGAAAAAGAAATGAATCCTTCAGATATTTGTGAAATTGATGGTGGTATATCTTATATTATTATGGTTAGTCAGATAGTCCATCAGATGTTTAGGGTGTATTTGGCATCTTTATCTTCCCAATGACCTGGGATGGACAGATGTTGTTTGATGGTATTAATGGTACCATCACAGGATGCAAGCTGTTCCAAATAAAGCTGCCTTTTGCAATTGATTGATGGTGATTTTGTTAATGCCAATGCTGTTCAGGTGGTGCTCCAAATGTTTTGGAATTGCATCCAAGGATACTACTATTTTCTCCAGGTCTTTCTCTTTTCTTCCACTGTCTCCAGGTATTATAATGTCCACATCTAGACTTCTTTGTTTTTCTTATCAACAATTCCTAGGTCTGGGGTATTGATGGGCAGATGTTTGAATTCTAAAATCTCAGAGCACTTTGTCATCTTCATTTTCTATGACTTTGCCAATTTTGTGGTCCCACCAGTTCATGCTTGCAGGCAAGGGGTTTTTCTTGCAGATATTCCAATACACCATTGTTGCTACTTTATCATGCTATTGTTTGTAATCAGTTTGTGTGATCATCTTGTAGTAAGTAACCAGGTATAACTGTTTAATTTCTTTGCACAGGTGACATTTCCAGTCTTTTGGATTCTGGATTTGTATGCATTTGTTCTTAAGGTTTGGTCTTGTGAAATCAGAATTAGCCTGTCTGTCTCTTTCTTTAACGTTCCTACTCTTACTTATTGTCAGGTCTAGTTCTTAACTGCTAGATCTTGCTTACTTTTTTTTTTTATGTACTGCCCATTTAATACTTTGCCTTGCCAAGTCCATTTTCTCTTCTTTATTTGATTTTTCTTGTAGGCCAATATGACCTCTTTGATATTCAGTAAGCTTTCATGGTGTACTGGCATCAGTACATCTTCTTCACTGTCCTTCCGATTCCATTTTTCTTCTTCGACTGACTGGTATACATTCCACATCCATCTATTATCATTGGTAAGTATAGTTTGTCAACGTTGTTGCATGATTCATTGTCATTATTTTTCTAATCTTCCTATCCAGGTCTTCTACTTCAGCATGAGTCTGGTCCACTATTTCAGTTTTATATCTAATGACTGGGATTGCTCATGTATCAATTGCATTGATGGTATTTCTGCCATTGAGTTTAAATTTTAAGATCTTCATGCTTATGATGTATTCCCAGAAACCTTCTTACTGATTTCAGAATAGAATAGAATAGAATAGAATAGAATAGAATAGAATAGAATAGAATAGAATAGAATAGAATAGAATTCTTTATTGGCCAAGTGTGATTGGACACACAAGGAATTTGTCTTGGTGCATATGCTCTCAGTATACATAAAAGAAAAGATACGTTCATCAAGAATCATAAGGTACAACACTTAATGATAATCATAGGGTACAAATAAGCAATCAGGAAACAATATTATTATTATTATTATTATTATTATTATTATTATTATTATTATTATTATTATTATTATTATTATTATTATTTATTAAATTTCTATACCGCCCTTCTCCAAATAGGACTCAGGGCGGTGCACAGCCAAGGTAAAAACAGAGCATACAAAATTTAAAAACAGTATTAAAATAATTAAATATTTGGCCGTAAATTAAAACAACCTAATTTAAAATCAATTTAAAATTTAACTCAAGCCAGCCCAGCTAGTTGAAATAAATAGGTTTTCAGGGCCCGACGAAAAATCCGGAGGTCTGTTATTGTACGCAACTCTGGGGGAAGGTTGTTCCAGAGGGTGGGCGCCGTCACAGAGAAGGCTCTCCCCCTGGGGGTCGCCAGCTGACATTGTCTGGCGGACGGCACCCTGAGGAGGCCCACTCTGTGCGAGCGTACTGGCCGGTGGGAGGCTATTGGTGGCAGAAGGCGGTCTCATAAGTACCCCGGCCCTAAGCCATGGAGCGCTTTAAAGGTGGTCACCAACACCTTGAAGCGCACCCGGAAGACCACCGGAAGCCAGTGCAGCTCGCGCAGGAGAGGTGTCACATGGGAGCGCCTCGTCGCCCCCATAATCCCCCGTGTGGCCGCGTTCTGGACCAGCTGGAGCCTCCGGGTGCACCCCAGGGGGAGCGCCCATGTAGAGAGCGTTGCAGTAGTCCAGGCGGGAAGTGACTAGTGCCTGAGTGACTGTGCGTAGAGAGTCCCGATCTAGAAAGGGACGCAACTGGTGTATCAGGCGAACCTGATAAAAAGCCCCCCTGGCCACAGCCGTCAAATGATCTTCTAAAGACAGCCGTGCGTCCAGGAGGACGCCCAAGTTACGAGCCCTCTCCGTGGGGGCGAGTGATTCGCCCCCAATAGCCAGCGATGGCGTCAGCTGGCTATATCGGGATGCTGGAAGCCACAGCCACTCGGTCTTGGAGGGGTTGAGTCGGAGCCTGTTTCTCCCCATCCAGGCCCGCACGGCCTCCAGGCACTGGGACATCACTTCAAGGGCATCGTTGGGGTGGCCTGAGGTGGAGATGTACAGCTGGGTGTCATCAGCGTACTGATGGAACTCCACCCCGAAGCCACGGATGATCTCACCCAGCGGCTTTACATAAATGTTGAACAGAAGGGGCGAGAGGACCGACCCTTGTGGCACCCCACAAGCAAGGTGCCTCGGGGTCGACCGCTGCCCCCCCGTCAACACAGATTGTGACCGGTCAGAGAGATAGGAGGAGAACCACCGCAAAACGGTGCCCCCCACCCCCAACCCCGCCAACTGGCGCAACATGATACCATGGTCGATGGTATCAAAAGCCGCTGAGAGGTCTAACAGGACCAGGATAGAGGAGCAACCCCTATCCCGAGCCCTCCAGAGATCATCCACCAACGCGACCAATGCCGTTTCCGTGCTGTGCCCAGGCCGGAAGCCGGACTGGAGCGGGTCTAGATAGACAGCTTCATCCAGGTACCGGGGAAGCTGTTGCGCTAGCACACTCTCAACAACCTTCGCAACAAAGCAAAGGTTGGAGACTGGACGATAGTTAGCCAAAACAGCCGGATCCAGAGAGGGCTTCTTGAGGAGGGGCCTCATAACCGCTTCTTTCAAAGCAGCTGGCAGGACCCCCTCACTGAAAGAAGTGTTAACAATCTTCTGGAGCCAGCCTCGTGTCACGTCCCGGGAAGCCAGTACCAACCAGGAGGGGCACGGGTCCAATAAACATGTGGTCGCGTTCAGCCGTCCCAGGACCCTGTCCATGTCCTCGGGAGCCACAGGATCGAACTCCCCCCAGATAACACTCTCAAGACCTGCCTCAGTCATACCCAGTCAGAGGCCAGCCCTTCCCGAATCTGAGCGATTTTGTCATACAGATACTGCACAAAGTCCTCAGCTCGGCCCTGCAAGGAGTCATCCCGCGCCTCCAGATGGAGGAGGGAGCGGGTCACCCTAAACAGGGCGGCCGGGCAATTATCTGATGATGCGATAAGAGCGGCAAAATAGCTAGATTTTGCTGCTTTTATCGCCACTAGGTAGGTCTTAATATGAGACCTCACCAGTGTTTGGTCGGATTCGGAGTGGCTGGTCCTCCAACTACTCTCCAGGCGTCTTTTCCGGTGCTTCATCTCCCTGAGTTCCTCGGAGAACCAAGGAGCTAGGTGAGTTCGGTGCCGGGTCAGAGGCCGCAAAGGCACGACACGGTCCAAGGCCCCGGCAGCCGCACTATCCCAGGCGGCCACCAGGTCCTCAGCCGAGTCATGAGCCAGAGTCTCAGGAAATGGCCCAAGCTCCATTTGGAACCTATCAGAGTCCATCAGGCGCCTGGGGCGGAACCACCTGGTCGGTCCCGCCTCCCTGCAGCGGGGTGCAGCGGTTAGAAAGTCCAGTCGAAGGAGCGAGTGGTCAGACCATGACAAGGGTTCGATGACTATATCCCCTGTATCAAGGCCACTCAACCACTGACCAGAGACAAAAACTAAGTCTAGAGTAAGTCCACCCGTGTGAGTGGGGTCATGAATTAACTGAGTAAGGTCCATGGCCGTCATGGAAGCCATGAACTCTCGAGCCACCTCAGACGTTTCACCGACAGATGGCAGGTTGAAATCCCCCATGACTAGAAGTCTGGGGGTACCAACCGCCACCTCAGCTATGACGTTGAGCAGCTCGAGCAGGGCTGTTGCCACGTGGCAGGGAGCCAGGTACGTGATCAACAAGCCCATCTGTACTCCACGACCCCACTTCACAAAAAGGGACTCACATCGGCTATCTGTGGAACAGTGGTCTCCCTCGGTTCAAGACTTTCCTTTATAATAACCGCCACCCCCCTCCCGCCCCTGCCCTGAGCTCTCGGCTGATGGAATGCTCGGAAACCTGGTGGGCACATATCCAAGAGGGGAACCCCTCTCTCGTGGCCCAACCAGGTCTCCGTAATACCCGCCAGGTCCGCTCCCCCCTCCTGAATAAGATAGCAAATGAGGGGGGCTTTATTTACCACGGACCTGGCATTGCACGACAGCAGCCGAAGGCTCGGGCCCTGAGAGTCTGAACAGCCTGGGGTACGAGAAGTGCTATGGGGACCGGGGCGTGCCACCGCTCGAAGATAGCGAGTACGTGCCCCCACCACATGATGCGGCCCCCTGCTCCCGCCATATCTGCCCCTCCCACTCAACACATTGATAGAAAAACTCTCGGCAGAATGGACTCTGATATCCCCCTTACCCCCGGAATCCGCACCCTCCGTGGCCCCACTAACAGCTGGGCTGGACCCCTCCCCCCGTGGGTTAACCCCCAAACCCACACAACCCTCCCACCCCTTAAAATCCCTTAAAAATCTATCAAAAAGTTTCCCTAAAAAACCCCTCAATCCCCTTTTTGCAGCATGCCACCTCTCGGGGTGCCAAAGCCCGTCATAAAGGTAGGCCCTTGATAAAGTGAAGGGCCACACCTGCGAGAGGGGGGAGTCTCGCAGAATAAGAAGTTCTGTTGGCGAATACATCTAATCAATCAGTTAATTAATTAATCAATCCGGGGGAAGTCCACGGCCTGGGGGTAATCAAGATAGTCCAAAGTCTGGGGGGGGGGGATATTCAATCAATTCCAAGTCAATAAATTCAATAAATTCAATAAATTCCACTGCTCTCTCAAAGCAGTGGATGGAGTCTTAAGCCGCTTCGAGGCCAGATGTTGACACCAGCTGCCCTCTTACGAAAGCTGGGAAGGGCCAGAAACTGCAGTCATCGTCCGGCTCCATGCAAGGCTTGAAATCTGGAATATCTCGTTCTACAACTGGGGGGCTTTAATAGCAGCCACCAATCTACAGGTCCGCGAGCCAGGAGAAGCCTCCGATGGTTCTGGCGGCTGCACCTTGGGCGAATCAGGAGGCAAATCAGGAGGCTATAGATGTCCATGGGAGGCAAATATCATCCTATTGTTCAGGGGAACCTCCAGATGATAAGTGGCCTCACAGAGGCTAACAGACCACATGGGGCATAAGAGCTTGGCCCCAGGTCTTTTCCAACCGTCAGAACCGTCAGAACCGGCAATATTTCTAGCTCACCCCCATCCACATAAGGGAGGGGGGAACCTCTGGGAGAACCAGGAAGAGGCCCCCTCCAAGTAAGCCTCCCATCTAGGTTGTAATAGCAGTTCCAAGGGACTGACATTAATAATATATCGTGGTCAGAGGCTCCTCGCTCTCCCTAAGCAAGTTCCTCCTCCTTTCGCCCCCTTTGGTGTTATCCCTCACAGCCGCTCGTCCCAGTATTGCAGCAAGTGCCAGCCCGATGATCTCAGCTCTCTGAAAAAAGAAAAAAAATCTCCATCCATCGCTGGGAAGCCCCTGCCATCCCCTCGGAGCTCCAGGGAGAGACTGTATCGCCGATGCCGCCACCGCCCACTCCACCAGTCCGGCCGCCGCGGGGAGACGCCGAAGCCGCCCTCCCTACTTGCAAAACTCGGAAAGCCTGCTCGTAAAGCCACAGCGCAGCCGTCTCCGTCTCCTCCCAGCCATCGCGTCCTGGAGAGCTGCCAGCTCTCAAAAAGAAACGTCCAATTGGTGGGAAGCTCCCCTGGCCAGACATGGGGCAAGATTAGCTGGTCCGGCCCCCGAAAACCCCCAAAAGCCGGGGAATCTCCCCCGGGTATCGCCGCCGCTCAGCTGGAAGCGGCCATCTTGGGCATGCGCAATAATTTCAATATAAATCATAAGGATACCAGCAACGAAGTTACAGTCATACAGTTAGAAGTGGAAGGAGATGGGTGGTGAGAATGATGAGAAGATTAATAGTAGTGCAGACTTAGTAAATAGTTTGACAGTGTTGAGGGAATTATTTATTTAGCAGAGTGATGCATTTGGGAAAAAACTAGTATGCAATGCTCTATAGTGTCATTTTGAGGGTAGGAGTTGAAACAGTTTATGTCCAGGATGCAAGGGGTCTGTAGATATTTTCACAGCCCTCTTTTTGACTCGTGAAGTATACAGGTTCTCAGTGAAAGACAGGTTGGTAGCAATTGTTTTTTCTGCAGTTCTAATTAACCTCTGAAGTCTGTGTCTGTCTTGTGGGGTTGCAGAACCAAACCACACAGTTATAGAGGTACAGATGACAGACTCAATAATTCCTCTGTAGAACTGTATCAGCAGCTCCTTGGGCAGTTTGAGCTTTCTGGGTTGGCACAGAAAGAACATTCTTTGTTGTACTTTTTTGATGACATTTTTGATGTTAGCTGTCCATTTTAGATCTTGTGATATGGTAGAACCTAGAAATTTGAAGGTCTCTACTGTTGATACTGTGTCGTCTAGTATTGTAAGAGGTGGAAGTATGGAATAGTTTCTCCTAAAGTCTACCACCTTTTCTACGGTTTTGAGTGTATTCAGTTCCAGAGTGTTCCAGTCGCACCACAAAACTAGTTGTTCAATCTCCTGTCTGTATGCGGATTCATCATTGTCTCGAATGAGACCGATCACTGTTGTGCCATCAGTGTACTTGAAGTTGCCAGCTTCATGGCTACCCAGGAGTTTGTAGTGACCTTCATCCAGACCCTCGATGTTATTTCCATAGGGTACCTTGATTTGTTCAGTTTTCATTATTTTTCCACTATTGATGTTAAGAGTGGCACAATTTTCCAATCCAAACTCCATTGCAATATATTGGTTATATAGTCAGACAGTATTGAACAGCAATTCCATTTCAGATGATATTTTTTCCATGCAGTTTCAGATTATCCATGTAAAGGAAGTAGGATAGCCTTGTAGAGGTTTTTGATGTTTGATTGTCATAGCCTGACTTATTAAGTATTGATGACAGAGGAATAAACAGTACTGGTGATAGTGAGTCTCCTTGAAAAATTCCACTCTATTTATTTTATTTATTTGTCAAACATGTATAAGATAACAGATATAAGTATAAACATGATTATGAATACAGAAAATGTACAGGAATAAAAGGAGACATTAGGACAGGGACAGTAGGCACATTGGTGCACTTATGTACGCCCCTTACAGACCTCTTAGGAATGGGGTGAGGTCAACAGTAGACAGTCGAAGGTTAAAGTTATGGGGGTTTTGGGATGAAACCACAGAGTCAGGCAGTGCATTCCAGGCATTGACCACTCTGTTGCTGAAGTCGTATTTTCTGCAATCAAGTTTGGAGCAACTTACCTTAAATTTGTATCTATTGTGTGCTCATTTATTATTGCGATTGTGTTAACTCTTCGTGTTAACCTCTCCCCAAGTTTCACCACTGATCAGCAACTGTACCTTCCTTTTTGCATAAAGCCTCTGAATTTTTCTACTGACTTCTTTCTAAGCTCTGGGTTATCTAGTCATGTGGCAGGAAGTCAAATGCCTTCTTGTAACCAATCCAAACTACAATCAAATAGGTCTTCCTTCTCTTACAGTTTTCCAAAATTATCTTGTCAGTTAGGAGCTGATCTTTTGTTCTTCTGCTTCTTTGAGTGGTTTCCTTTCAGTTGAAAGGAGCTTTTTTTTTACTTAAATACTGTTGGCATCAGCCACCATATGAGTTAGGAATCTGAAAGTTGTTGGTGGGCAGATAGTTGGTCTGTCATGGCTTGGTTCCTAAAGAAAATCAACCCAGACTGTTCTTTGAAAGGACAGATACTGAAGCTCAAATACTTTGGCTGCTTAATGAGAAGAGAGGACTCATTGGAAAAGATCCTGATGCTAGGATAGATTGAAGGCATCTTATAAACCTATGCTCTCCCCTTTGAACTCATCTCCAAAGGTTAGTTGGACCTGCCAGTTTCTTTCTATAAAGATGCAAAGAATCAAACTGTAGCTTATTAAAACCACTTGTAACTATTTGAGAAAAAGAGAATACTGTTCCATTGGGTCATTTATTTAAAATAATATTTAGTCTTAATCCATGTGAAGGAAAAAGAAACATGAGGAAGAGGTTCAATACTCTTGAAACAGCACCTTTAAATAGCAGGCTAAGAAATTTCAGAATTATTTCAGAATTATCATCTTTAGATAAAAGTTATCACAGGATATTTTTTGGCATATCTGTATCAGTGGTGGATTTAATTTTTTTTTACTACTGGTTCTGTAGGCGTGGCTTGATGGACATGACATGGCTTGGTGGGTGTGCCTTATGGGTGTGGCAGGGGAAGGATACTGTAAAATCCTCATTCCCTCCCCACTCCAGGGGAAGGATACTGCAAAATCCCCATTTCCTCCCAATCAGCTGGGACTCGGGAGGCAGAGAATAGATGGGTGTGGGGCCAGTCAGAATTTTTACTACCGGTTCTCCGAACTACTCAAAATTTCTGCTACCGGTTCTCCAGAACTGGTCAAAACCTACTGCAACCCACCTCTGATCTGTATCCCCTTTAGTCATCATGTTTGGTTCTGAAATGCCTCTTTCCATATTTGAATTGATACAATCGAAGGAAAAGTTACCAAATATTTTACAGTTTACGTGGACAAGACCATGATATGGTTGCAGTATAGGCAATGAAATAATTGTTTGTTTTCTGATGCCGGTTCTTTGCTCCTGTTCTTGGTCTATCCTGCCTGTTTACCCAGTGTCAATTCCTGTAATCTGTAAACAAAAGCTAAACTCTTTCTCTGTGGCAATTTTGACTTTGTTTTACTGCTAAACTCTTTGGTGGGGAACATTTTAGCAAGAGCCTTGGTGTTACAGCAGACTAAGTGCTGTTATGTAGCACTTAGCTGCCAGCTGCCTGCAATTAGTGCGAGTTCAAATCTTACCAGGCTCATGGTTGACTCAGCCTTCCATCCTTCTGAGGTAGGTAAATTGAGGACCCAAATTGTGGGGGCAATAAGCTGATTTTGTAGAAATACCGCTTATGGGGAGGCCAAAAGCCCTAATAAGCAGGTATATACAAAAGAATGAAGGCTATTGCTATAAGTGCATTGTAAGCCGCCCTGAGTCTTCGGAGAAGGGCGGCATAAAAATTGAATAAATAAATAAATAAATAAATTTGTGTTCTATGGCTAAGCAAATACTGAATGTTGTTTCATACATAGTCATTAATAACATAAATTCTCTGGGGAATGAACTGAATGGCATAGTGAGAACACTGAGTTATTTATTGCCATAGCAAATAAATTTTGCGTTAGCCAATAGAAACCTTTACAGGATTGTCTCCAGCAAGCGGTTTTGCAGCATGTTGCAGATACATCTCAGCCCACGTTGACAAATTAATCTCATGCTCAGCTGTGTGCAGGCATTCATCGAATTCTCAGGACCATGAATAAAGTTCATGGCACCCGCCAGACCATGGTTTGCATTTAATTACACTTCAGTAAAGACAATACAGGTCGGATTGCAGAACATAGGCTGTGCTGAAGAGATACTGCAGTGAAAATTCAGGCATTGCATCAATGTGAGAAATTTGCTATAAATGCATTCAGTTGTTGAATTCATTGGCACAAATAAGCAGGCCAAGTGCTGGGGGATGCCTGCCATTTCAAAGCAACAAACAACTTGTAAATCAAGATGTGGATATGAAAATCACTAAAAACATTTTATTTTACATGAGAAAAGAACATCATATTCAACATTTACCACCATTTTCTTCATACAGATACATCTTTGCTTTTACATTTCAATATGGTTTGTTACAACATATTCTTTTTTAATTTCTTAAATTTTATTCTGCTTCTTGTCCATATTCAATCTCTATCTATCGATAAAATTTCCCCCATATATTGTAATATTCCGATTCTTCCTTTCCTTTAATTGCCATTATCAATCTATTCATTTCTGGACATTCTAACATTTTCTTAATTACCTCACCCTTTGTAGGAATATTTTCTGCTTTCCAATTTTGTACAAACACAATTTTCACTGCAGTTATTACATAAATAATCAAATATACATTTTCTTTACTAATTTTCTCAGGTAAGATACCCAACAGGAACAGCTCCAGCTTTAAATCAATATGTTGTTGTGTCATTTTCTCTAACCATGTTCGAATTCTTGCCCAATAATTTCTGGAGATGTCCACCACATATGATAGTACAATCCCTGTTTCTGGTGGCACTTCCAACATTTAGTTGATTTATCTTTAAACATTTTTGCCAATTTTTCTGGTGGCATGTGCCATCTGTACTTAGATGACACACTGATTGAATAATGATGTACCGCTTGTTTAAAAATAAAAATAAAAAACTTTTTTAAAAGAACAGATGGCATTGCAATAAAAAAAAAATCCCAACCTTTCCATCTTAAAAATGGGTCTTTGGACTTATACACAGTTGTCTCTCCTTTTTAATCCTCTTGTTTCAGTGAGAGAAAGATTGTGAGCTACAAGTAGAGCATTAAGTCATGCAGGGCTTATCTACAGTATGTCTTAATGCATTTACCACAAGCCTGAAATTCCCAGCAAATGTGGGAGTTGAAGTTCAATCAGTCTGAAGATAACTCATATGGAGAAGGCTGTATTTGCCACAGCCATTATCACTTTTGTATACAGCATTAGGTGGTCTGTGATCTTTAAAAGATCATGGAAGATGGAGACGATGCCAAAGGATTCGAGAAGGGCAAGTGTTGTTCCCATCTTCAAAAAGAGGGCTTAAAATGTTCTGAATAAATATAGACTGGCTAATTTGACATCAGCACTGGGGAATATTTTGTAATAAAACATTAAGCAATCAGTTTGTGAACTTTTAGAAAGAGGTGTCTAGCACTTGGGAAATCGGAAAATTCAGACCGTTCAATTGAGAATAAAGATTTATTGCAAGCTTAAGCTCTGGACAAGAATCTGACCAACTAGCAGTGAAGAGAAATGTACAGGAGATAAAAGAGGCATTCAAGATGGGCTGGACTTAGATCTCTTGCAGGTGTGCAGGGACTCATGACTTATGACACCTTTGACCCCTCCCTCAAGTCATCCTGGTCATCTCCTACAAAGGAGTCCTTGGTGCTCTCTGAAGTTGGTCAATTTCTTGCAGACATTTCATTACCCAAACTAGGTAATATCATCACTTTTACAAAAGAATGACAGGTTGTGTTTATTGAGAATTTTAACAAATTTGATCTCATCTCGTTGTTTGGCAGAATGATCATTTTAGTTAACCAAAGGAACATGGAAAACATAGGTACCTTGACTATAGTGAAGCGTTTGACAAATTCTCCCATGAAATTCTACAGAGATGTCACATGTGGGCTGAATTAAGGTCTTAGTTAGATAACCAATGGTTGACCCAACCACTAAAAAGCATACATTAATGTTCCACTTCCAGCTGGAGGGAAATGACAGCTGAAGTTCTGCAAGATTGTTCTAGGCCCTGTGCTGTTCAGCATATTAAGATTCGACTTGAATGAAGGATTAGAAAATAGTATCAGATTCGCAACTGACTCAAAGACGGGGAAAATAATAAACCTGTTGGAACGATGTGGTTTTATTCCCATGGGCTGCTGTTAAACACTGTTGAGGTCCTTCTATTCTTCAAAGCTGAATCAGACTTGGAAAAAGGAGGAGTCTCCTTTATCAAACAGGACAGTAGCAGTGGGATTCAGCCGGTTCTCTCCAGATCACGTGAACCGGTAACAGCGAACTGTGGGAGGTTCTGCCCACCTGCACAGACGTAATATGTGACAACTGCGCATGCGCAGAAAGCCATGCGCATGTGCAGAGGTGGTGCGTGCGAACGAAGTGAGCAGACACTCAGGTGCACGCTCCCATTTGCGAACCAGTAGGGAAGGTAAATGAATCCTACCTCTGGACAGTAGGCCACCCTAATCCTATTGAACAGATCACCACAGCCTTTCTATTCTGTTCAAGCCCACATGTAGTTATGTAATTGGGAATTAAAGTTACTTTGGGCTGATAATGCCAGCATCTGGAAGAAAGCTTCAGTTCGATGAAGGTAAATAATGAACTCAGTCCATTTTCTGTTTGAGTTGGAATCCTTTCATTTAAATTGTTTATTCCATTAAACTCTGGGAGGCAGTGAGGGAACTGCAGAAGCTTGGTGTGCTATGATCACTGGGGTCATAAAAAATCAGACACCACTTAGAGACTGAACAACAAAATTGCCATTAAAGGCAGTTGTGCTAAACTGAATTAAAATCCTAGTCTTTAGCTGAGCCAAATTGCAAATAAGACTTTTTTTTAAAAAAAAAAATTAAGAATATATTAGGAAACACGACTACATCTTCATATACATAGAGACAAAGATTTGGAGAAGATTCATCTTCTTTGCAAATGATATGGAGGATAAAATATTTTCCCTGAATAGCACTACTTCTAACTGAAGCAGTTATAGTAATCTAGGCAGACTATGAGTCGAAGAAAAATTAATCCATCACGTTGAGACTATCTATTTTAAGCAGTGGAAGCAAATGTCTAGTGGCTATGTATGCACGCATGCACACACACAACACACACACACACACATACACACAAAGAAAGCTTTTTTGCTACCCACAAACCTAGTTCGCTGGCTGTTAAATAGGAATCTTATAATAAATTTTATAACTATCATGTCTGTCAGCCTGGTGTTATTATCTAGTGTTATCTCTCTAATTGCCTGTCACACATAGACATGTAAACAATACATATACACACCCACATACATAAACACACTTACAGGCAAGACTTTTTCTTTTGGTTTATTATTCTGTATTACTATTTTTAGGAACTTCTAACAAATAGAAATTGCATTCTGCCTCTAAATCTCTCTCTCTCTCCCAGTAGCAATCTCTTGCATTTCACAGGATGCTAGTCTAAAATGATGTCTGACTATAGGGACAAATAAAAAGAAGCATTTGAAAGCACCACACAATTGCACATTGCCACCTATACCAGTGGTGGGTTTCACTTACCTTTGCTACCGGTTCGTTTGTGCATGCGCAGAGCGTATTTGATGACGTCTGGGCGGGTGGGAGGAATGGGCGGAGTGAGCGGGTGGGCAAAGTGGGCAGGTGGGTGGAGCCTCCACACCACTACTACCGGTTCACCTGGTAGCAACCCACTATATTATGATGACCACAAATATTTGGTTCTCCATGGTCTATAAAATTCTGCACCCCTCTCAGAAAAAACACAATTCTTTCATGGTTGTTCTCTTGCCCTCTTTTGATTAAAAAAAAATCCACCCCAATAATATCTGATATTTTGGAAACTTCATTTTCCAACTTTGCTAGCTAAAAACACAATAATGTTTTTATACCTAGAGAGACAAACCTTTTTGTGATTAGTGATGTAGGTCAATGAAAAAAATGGTTACTAGAATAGTTTTAAATATTCAAGTTACTGCATTCTCCTACAGCACCTCTCCAATTTAGCATTATATTTTATCCATGTATATCCCACTTTCCCCCCTCAAGTCTTGCTAGGCTGCCTTTGTGCTATTGGTAGGACATTCCTGGGAGGGATGAGTAAAAATATACTGGAAGTATCCATCAAGAGGATACATTTTCAGTAGAATCACCCAAGGTGTGAAGATCATCACAGCTAAAATAAGCAATCCTAATGTGACCTGGGATTCCCTGGAGATCTCCCATCCAATTATTAACCAAGTCCCACCTTGCTTAGCTTCCAAGCCTAAACAAAGCTATTCAGATGCTGACAGTCCAATAACCAGCTTGAATTCCCCCACATCAAGGTCATGGACATAGGAAGAAGCTTAAATGGTTTTGCCTTCTTTTGTTATATTTAAATATTGCAAATGCTACTTATGAAAGTTATCTAGACACTTGGCTGAGGAATCTAATAATGAACTCTTACTCTCCAAGGGAAGGTCCTTTGACCAATTGTACAGCCCTAAAATAAGCAAGGCCCAGTAAAGTGTATCATAAGAAGTGTCTTTAGCCTCATGCTTTCACAGACAAACCACCATGCAGACAAATGCTTAACTAGCATTAAATCTAGCCTTTGACTAGATTGAACCCACAGCCTTTTGCAAAGAGGATCATAGAAATATTTATTTAAACAAGAAGCATCTATAGCCAATGTGCTCTTATAATTAAAAGAAGGAGTAGCAACACTTTGTGTTTGAGCCATGGAATGGATACCAGCAGTATTACATAATTACATAATTAACATCTTCAGACTTTGGTGCTTTCTTTCTATTTTTGTCATAATTATTTCAGTTATAAAATCACACAGACAGCTCTTGAACTGAATCTCTCAAAATTAAGAAAACAGAAGAAAGAAAAATAAGCAGACCGAAAACATAGTTGTGAATTTTTCTCTTAACACATTTATTTATTGATAACAGTAAGGAAAAATATTTATAAATGTTGAAAAATCCTGAATAATTTGTGAGCCATTCTAAAACCAGGCATTATTCATCAAAATAATAATAATAATAACCTGCTACAATATCTGTAGCACCGTCAAACATCCAGATTTGCCTAAACAGGTCCTGTAGCAAGGACTCAATAGGTAGACAAAAATGCCAAACCCCAGTCTGAACATCTGGCTGACTGCGCTATGAATCATTATCATCATCATCATCATCATCATCATCATCATCATCGTCCCCTTCCCCATCATCATCTACATGATTATGGATGAAACATATAATAGTGATATCCATTGTCATCAGGGCACTTGGTATCATGTTCAAGAATTTTTCAAAATACATCAAGAAGTTGCAGCTTCCTGCTGTAGCACCAGCAGAGCTGCAAAAGACTGCACTACTTGGAACAACATACATTTTAAGAAGATACTTTGTTGATACCTAGGATGCTGGCACAACCCATATCATCCATCAGAGCCAGTCAATGATATTTGTGCTACATTTTTAAACGTTTAGTTGACTGAGTTTCATGTTTAATGAATAAAAAAGATAATAATAAATATTATTTTAGTAAAATTATGAAGGAAATAGTAATGAAAACTATTATATTTATTTACAACAAATCAAAATAAAAGTATATGCCATAACAAAAGAGAATTTTGTCACTTGTCATGTAAGACTGGAGTAATGACGATATAAAAAGAATCAGAATTTCCGGGACATTTAAAATTGTAGTTCTCATGTTCCTATGTTAGCATGAAACAGTTATATAATGAGAGTGGAGGTTCGTTCTCCGAGTTTATGGGTAGGTTTCTGAATATTTCGCTATTAGGCTAGGTAACATCTTCAGCGGAATTTGTGAATGTCAGTCACAAAAAGACATGTGACACAAGTCTCAAAACTCCTATGTAAAAAGATGGAGTCATTCAGAAACAATAATTTTTTTGTACCTGCTTTTAGGAATTGCTGAGGGAAGGTGGTTGAATCATGAAAGATAAATACTCTGTAGTATCCCAAAATAAGGAGCTCTAAGTAGCTCATTTATGATTGATTGGTTGGTTGGTTGGTTGGTTTAGAATATTAATATCATACATGGTCTAGAAATATATATTGATATTTCACTTCGATTAGTATAAATGCTAAAAAGATCTATGTTCAAATTCCAATGTTATAATTACCTTTGGTGAGAAATATTTGGAAGAACAGACAGATCTGCAAGTGAGATTTAAATTACCATCTTTCCCAGTTCAGAGCTGGTCATACCTCTAGCAGCCAAATCTGGAATATATCACTGTGAACTTCTGTAACAGTCTTCCCTTATTGAATTAGAATCGAACTGAACTGCTCATTTCATCTTTTATTTATTCATTCGTTCATTCTTTCCATAGCCACTCACCTTACATCAGTGACACCTTGTCTCCTCCTGCCAGCAGGGGATGTAGGAGTTCGAGTCCAGCATATTTTAAGAGCATCAAGTTGGCAAATACTGTTCTACAATATTCTAGTATAGGGCACGATGAGAATAAATCAGTTCAATTCTACTTAGACTAGCTGTCGCATGCAGGAATTAGTATGAGTATAGCAGACAACAGGTGTAACCTCCCCAATGTTTTCCTTTTCTCCAATGTAGACAACTTGAGAGATTTTTTTCTCCTTGGGCTTTAGGCCAGCTGCTCACAGAACAGCATTTCACACCATACTATGTCAATCAAGAGATTAGAGATGATAGAAGAAGCAGGCTGCAAGCCAATCAGCTGTTGTTGCAACTGGCCTGGCAACTGCGGAACTGGAGAATGAAGCTTGAATTGTTTCTTCTTTACTTTCTTTCTTTTTTCTCTTTTCCCTTCTCTTTGATCAGCTTAACATTTTAATTATAGTGAAAATATGTTTATTCCTTAAATACATAAGAGTACAATTGTGGGAACACTGGCAAGCCCAACAGTCTTCAAAACGTCCTTTTGTGTCCTCACGTCAATTCAGGGAAGAACTCATGGAGGTGAAATATCCTAGTTTGCAGCCATTTGCAAATCCCCATCTTCAGACACAATTGAAATACATGGGCCATCCTTCTTAGTGCCATATTAGAAAAGGGCAGCTTTTGAAGGTCTTATGTGTAGTTTATGAAAATTCTAACAATGTCCTCAGTTCTTAAATTAAAATTGACATTCTTACACTTCAGCTTTATACATTTGGTTAGATTTCTGCTTCCCTTAGTTTTCTAAAAATAAGTTTACTAACCGAACCAATAACTCTTATGTTCCAGTTTATGAGGGTTAGTAATTTAAATGTCATTAAAGATCCGTCAGTAAAAATAGATGTTAATAGATTGCACAACAAGGCTGCCTAAGGCTCCTACTCTATTTGGCTGAGGAGTTTTTAACCCTTCTATCAAAATATGTGCCTTTTGCCTTATTTTGGAAAACAGAAAGGTGGCACTTGGGTTCTTACTGTCCAAAGTCTAGGAATGGAGAACTTAACCAATTTATGCCAGTTCTGAAAAAGGAGTAGGCATTTAACAGTGCAGTCGTCCAAGTAGGAAATTTTAATTTTTAATGCAAATTTTAAATTATTATGAAATAATAATAATTTATTAAATCAATGAAGTCCAGTGACTAGGCTTGATTGCTTGTATACTATCATTGTAAATTTAGCAGTGCCTGCATTCTTATGCAAAGATAAATTATCCTTTCATCTTACATTCAGCCAAAACTTTGTTTATATTCTCTGTCTGCTCCAAACAGATGAGAGACAATTGATTAATCAAGCTCTTGCTTGGTTTTATCTGTTTTTTCCCCCCCTGGCCATCTGTTTATCAAAATGCACTAATCAAAAGGACTATTTCAGAGTTGTACAAGTCTCTCTAAAGACTCTGGAGGAAGACGGGCATGTTAAAGGTAAAATTACTAATATCAGTAACAGTAACAATAGTAGCAGCAATGGCACATGTCCCAAGTTCTCAGAGTTAGAGGTGACTTGTACCATTCTTAAACTGAAAATACCATGTCAAGATACCATGTCATAATGGGTATTACTGCCTGATGATTACACCTGTGTTCCAGCCTACACATGATGCTTGACACTAGCTGAAGCAACAGGGACATTTCAAAATCTTGTAATGAGATACAGAAACAATTTAATCTACAAAATCAACTGTAACAATTGCAACCAGTTCTATGTGGGACACACATCACATCAATTAGAAATCAGGATCCACAAATACTGGCTGGCAGTCAAACACCGCAACCCCAAATCCTTAATCTCTACTCACACTGACACCAAACAGCACCAGTTCGATTGGAGAAACACAAAAATCATTGGCCACACTACCACCCGCCATGCTCATGAGTTCATCAAAGCCTAGCACTCCACAAGCAATTCCATCAACAGACACATTGACCTACAACCAGCCTATGAACCCCTCAGAATCCAAATCAACCACACAGCTAACAAGACACAGCACCGACCCTCAACCAACACACACCAGCTCCACCACAAACAGTACTTCACCTCCCAATGACCCTCACCTGATGTAACCTCCCCATCACAACACCTATTACAAGACTCCCATTGATGACACACATCTGACCCAGCACAAGTCCCATTATAAGACCTTCACTTGATGCATCCACACCTGACACATCATAAGACCTACTGACCACACGAAAAAGCCCTTATAAACAGAAGAACACTGACATCCCCTAAATTCAGCTGTGGTTGTTATGTAGCCTGGTAACGAAATGTTTGGAAACCATCCCACAAGCTCAGAGAATGAACCTTCACTTTCATGGATCCTTATCTTACATGATCATATGAACATTTTATAACAGAAGGGAACATAGTAAAATTATCTTCACCAAAAGTAGCCAGTAATAATCAAACTAAATAACAATCCATAAATCTCAACCAATGTCTGAAAGCCTTTTCCAGGATACTGGTGGTCAACCTTCATGAGAATAAAACATGTGTTGTTTGTCATTTTCTGAAAAACAACTTAAGAATATATCAAAAATGTGGAAGCAATGTTGCTAAAATAGAGACAGAAATCTTAGCTGCCTATTACTTTTCTGCCCACAGCTAGCTAGATTCTGACTGCCAAGAAGGGAAACCCTGTTGATATTCTGCTGCCGAAGCTAATTCTTTAAGGTAAAATGCTTGATCATTTGGTCCTAGAAGACTCAGTGTCTAGATAAAGATGAAATGAATGAGCTTTCCATTTGATATCAATGGGCTAAAGTTACCATCCTAATATATTACCAAAAAAAGCCTTCCTCAACAGTGATGGTATACAGCAAACTACCTAGTAAACTATCTACAGCTTTCCACTCCTACTGCTTCTTTTAGTAACTACAAGACATGAATAGTCTCAATGACAATCTGTCGTATGGTTATGCTATTGCTTAAAAATCACTGGGAGAATTTTCATAGTAACTTTATATTCCCATCTAAGTTAGTTGAAGATATTATTAAACTGAATGAGACAATCCATGCCCCATTGGGTGATTGCTTCAGAGATATTTCATTACCTAAATAGATAAACAGGATGACCAAGGACAGGCAAAAAAAGAAAAAAGAAAGAAAGACTAAAAAAAAAAGCAGACTCCAACTTCCTGCCAACTTCCCCATAGAGTTTCCTTGTGGGAATCTGACAAGAAACATTGGAAACCTTCCCTTCCCTTCCCTTCCCTTCCTTTCCCTTCCCTTCCCTTCCCTTCCCTTCCCAGCAGGCAGATAACCACTTGCTAATGGATACGTGAGGGATTGTGAGACTGGCTGGGAAACTGTTATAGTACATTGAAAATGAAGATCATGTGATCACAGCAGCAGTCAGTAGCACAAGTATATAGAAGACTAGTGAGTATCCTCAGTTTTGTTGCTGAACTGATTTCTCAATGTTCCCCCACAATGGGGTGCAGTCTGTTAAAAGTAGAACTTGACTTGATATACAGTATATTGCAACAGAACAACTTCTCTATTCTTCAGGGTGCTACCAAGGTAAGTGAACTGGTCTACTGCCCATAGTTTCTGCATTTTGACTGTGACTTTGAGTTCTTTGTAGGTGCTTGAGAAGCAGGCTGATACATGACTTCTATACTTCGAATATTAATGATAAGTCCAAAGTTGTCACATGTTGTAGATAATTTATCCATACTAAATTGCATTTCTGACTCTGAGCCATTATTAAGGACACAGTCATCACCAAAGAGGACGTTTTCCAAACAGTTTCCTTCGCTTTGGTAATAGTCTCCTCATGTTGAAAAGCTTCCCATCCACTCTGTACTTGAAGCTTATTCCAGCATCACTGTCCTCAAAGGCATCATTCAGCATGACAGTAAAATTGTGCAAATATGGAGCCCTGTTTGACACCATTAGCAACTGGAAATGCCTTAGAAGATTTCCCATCATGCAGCACTCTGCCCCTAATGCCATTAGTTGGTGTATGATGAATTTGTGGGGAACCCAAACTTAACATGATCCTCCACAGGCTTCGTCAGCTGATCGTATCAAAGGCTTTTGTGTGGTGAACAAAATTTGCAATCCTTTTCAAGAAGAAATGCCTGTATCTCCTCATTATTCTCATCAAAACAAGTCATGCTGCTTCTAAGTAGAGGGCCCTAGCGTCTTCAGTGCAGATGAATGGACAACATCCCTGAAGCATTCCCAGTCATCCTTAGCATTGCCAGCAAGATGTAGGTCAGCAAGCTTAGTTTCTAAATCTTCAGCCAGTCCTGAAGCCATGCTGGTGTTCTTCAGCCTGGCATCTTAATTCTTTTCATGTCCTTGCTTCTTTGTGGTCACTTCTTGGGTCTGATGTTTTTGAAACAATGAGCCTGTGATCTGTCCAACAGTCAGCACCACACAAGGCCTGCTCACTCTGATATATAGCCTCTCTTTTCTTCTAGCAATGATGTACAGATAGTCAACTTACAACCATTCACATAGCAACTGTTTGAAGTTACCATGATGCTGGAAAAAATGACTTATGACCAATCCTTGCATTTACAGTCATCGCAGCATCTCTTTGATTACATGATCAGAATTCAGGCCCTTGGCAGCCGGTATGGATGTCAGGCCTGGAAGCCATCTTTTTCGTTGGATCTTCAGGCCTGCCACATTTACTACTGTGGGAAATTGGGAGGGGAGATTATACGGAGCCAGTTATAATAAGTTATAATAACATTCCTTTCTCAGAAAGTCAAAGACATCTTGCCCTGCACCTGGATAGCTGGAACTGGGAGGCATCTCCAGTTGGGATGGTGGTTTGATTGGACCATGTGATGGACATGTGGGTGTTGGGCAGGGACTTGAACTTTCCTTTGGGTGGGGAAAACCTGGAAGCTTTCAGATTCAGGTTTTCCCAGATATGCCAATATGACATCTCTAATAAAATGGAACTTTGAGGAAACTCAAAGTTTTCAGAGTTTTCTTTTGTTGGGGATGTTACTTGGAACTCTGACAGTGGATTTATAATAATTGCAGTATCCCAAGGTCATGTGACCATCATTTGCAACCTTCCCAGCCGTTTCCTGACAAGCAAAGTCAATGTGGGAAGGCAGATCCTCTTAATGATCGTGTCCTTCACTTAACTGCAGTGCTTCGCTTAACAATCATTTCCCTAAAGTTCATAAAAGAGCCTTGGTAGTACAGTGGTCTAAAGTACCCTGTTATTAAAACCAGCTGCCTGCAATTACTGCAGGTTCGAATCTCGCCAGGCTCAAGGTTGACTCAGCCTTCCATCCTTTCTAAGGTAGGTAAATTGAGGACCCAGTTGTGGGGGCAATAAGCTGACTTTGTATAAATATACAAAAGGATGAAGGCTATTGCTTAGCGCATTGTAAGCCGCCCTGAGTCTCTGGAGAAGGGCGGCATATAAATCAAATTAAAAAATAAAAAAAATAAAAAAAATAGGGTGCGATTCACTGTCTTGATTAGCAATGGAAGTTGTAGTCCTATTTGTGGTTGTAAGTTGATAACTACTTGTAGTCAATAAGATGCCAATTCTCAGGGCTGGAGGTGCTCCAAGAGTTAAGGTAGGAACTAAGTTATATTAGTGATGGGGAAGTAATGTGTTGCACAAGCCTTCAATAAGAGTAGGCCATGCCACTCCATGTCCCCCATTGACTCCCTGCCAGGTTGCAGAATTGCACCTGTCTTTTGCATTAAAGTCACCAAGTAAGATCAGCTTGTCAGTGCTGCTCACTGCTGATAGTAGAGCATTTAATCCTCCATAGAGCCTGTCATAAGGGTTCTCATAACGGGTGGTCATTGTTGGAGCATTAGTGGTGGACATAGGGTTATATATATATATATGTTTTCTCAGGTTTTCGCGGGTGTTTGTATGTAGGTCTTTGGTTATTCAGGTCTTCTCCCACGTAAAATTGGAAGTTCCAATTTTACGTGGGAGAAGACCCGAATAACCAAAGACCTACATATATATATATATATATATATATATATATATATATATATATATATATACTGAGCTGGAGCTACAAAAAAACCTTGGCTACGTAGGGAAAACCTGGCTAGAAGAAAAACACACACACACACACACACACACACACACACACACACACACACACATATATATATATATATATATATATATATATATATATATATATATATATATCTGTAATCTAAGGCTCCAATCCCAGGGGACTGGAGGGAATTCCACCGACTTGAGTTGAATTAACATCTGTATAAATATGCATAACATGAAGTTCTTGGGACACCTTGTCCTATTTTTTTCACACCAGCAAAAGAGGATACTTGCATTCTGTTTCTCCATGTAGGTTATCAGAAAAAGGTGCATTAAATTGTTAGAAGTCCAAAGTATAATATTTAAATATCATTGTGTGGCAGTATAATATTTAAATATCACTGTGTGGCGGTTGGGTGGCTATATGATTCTGTTTAATAAAAATAAATAAATATAAGGCTTGTCTGAACTCTACTCTCCTAGGACCTTTGCAGTGAAAACAATCTGTGTACAGTATTTCACCTTTAGTTCACTTGGATGATAAGACTTGTTAGAGATATGACTATTACCTAACTTGTTGGGTTGGCAATATATAAACCATCAATGTATGTTTGCATTATATTGTATTGTATTGTATAACTTTAAGACTGCTGTATTGCGTCATACTGTGTACTGATTGGTTAGCTCTATTGCCCAATGTCCTTAAGAGGGAGCTAGAAACATGGCTTGTTCTCTTTGTTATTCTTGCTCTCTGATATCTCTATCCGACTTACTGCCTTACTGTTTGCAATTCTAGAAGAACTGTTTACTGTGTATGGTTAATACGACTGGTATGAAGACTTTGTTCATTGAACTGTGTAAACTATAATACGACTCAATGTATCTGTATGGTGACTGTGCTTATTCATAACTACTCTCAACCGCTTTCATGTGCACACCCTTGCTACTCAAGGGTTATTCCTTAACAAGACTGCTGAAATTGAGACATCTCAGGTGAAATATATTTGGCTGATTTCTTTGCAAGACAGCAAGATAGCCCTGTCTTTGAAGGCAGTGTTAAAATATTATCACCAGCACATTGGGATAAAGATAATCTGAAATCCAAGTGACACAGCAGACAAAATTCACATAACCTTCAGGTCCTGAAGCAGCAACATCCTCCTTTTTCAAAACATTACTTATTATCTGGAACTGCTAAGAAGCTTATGCTGTTGTCTTATTTCTGTCAACCACCGGCTAAATTTGCATTTTTCTTTGCTCTCTGATTAAATGCTACAATATTCGGTAAATCAGATAGCTTTTTTCTCCTGTATTTCCTTTAAATAACTTTAAATGCTTCTACTTTCTCAGATTTATATTCATAACTGAGAGGATTTTTAATTGAAAAACCACCATCATCCAAATGTAAAATACCATATGAATACAGTCCTTCACACACTTTTCTAGAAGTTAATGGTTGATAATAGCGGCATTTACCCAACATGCTTAATAGAGGGCAAGTGTGTTCTAGTGGTTAAGGCACCGGGCTAAGTCTTAGCCATGAAAGCCAGCTGGGTTATTTTTGGCCAGTCATTCCCTCTCAGCCCAAGCCATGTGACAGGTTTATTTGTTGTGGGGAAAATAGGAAGAGTAATGTATATTGGATATGTTCACTGCCTTCGTTATTTGTAAAAAATAATAAAGTGGAATACAAATAAATAAAAATAAATAAATAGGATTGGTTTGCCCTAGTACAGTGATAGCTAATTTTTGTGCTGTCGCTTACCAAAAGTGTGGGAAGCATGGGGGGGTTCACATGCGTGCCCACACCCATAATTCAATGCGCCCCACCCCCATGCATGCACACGTGACCCCCCCCCCGTGCTCCCCCACTTTTGGCACGCAATGGCACAGTGGGCCCAGTAGGCCCATTTTTCGCCCTCCCCAGGCTCCAAAGTCTTTCTAGGAGCCTGGGGAGGGTGAAAATGGCCTTCTGCCTGAGGCCCTCTGGAGGCCAGAAACGGCCTGTTTCCCAACTTCTGGTAGGACCAGAAGGCCCATTTTTCGCTCTACCCAGACTCCAGAGGCTTTCTAGAAGCCTGGGGAGGGCGAAAACGGCCTTCTTCACATACCCCAGAGGCCCTCCGGAGGCCAGAAACAGTCCGTTTCCTGACTTCCAGTAGGCCCCGAAGGCCCGAAAATCAACTGGCCGGAGCCCACATGTGTCTGGAGCTGAGCTAGGGCAAAGCTCATGTGCCCACAGATATGGCTCTGCATGCCACCTATGCATGCCATAGGTTCACCATCACAGCCCTAGTACCTTGAGCAAATCATAATAGATCCTGTAGGCATTATCATTTCTGGTTTATTTTCTGACTTTTTTTTTCTTTCAGAGAAAATAATTAGAATAATTAGAACTAATTTATTTTATTGTGCCTTTGGGTCAGCAGTGACTCCTGGGAATGTCCTAGACTATCCCTGCAATTTTCTTGGCAATATTTTCAGCAGTGGTTTGCCATTGCCTTCTTCCTAGGGCTAAAAAATGTGACTGGCCAAAAGTCATCTAGCTATATATTATTTTATAAACTGTAGTAGAGATATGCTTGATCCCACCTGCAATCAGTAATCGGTATTAATCTGTAGTAGGGAACTAGTAAGTGTGAGACTGGTATGGAAAAAAGGTCTGTTGGATATTTGAACATATATTATGTATTGATGTTTATAAATCAAATGTATAGGCTGCCAAATTCATAATTACAAAGCCATTACAATGCAAATCAAAAAATAATCCAGGGTTTAATGCACAAAACACATTAATAAATTTTACATGGAGGCACAGATTTCTTAATGTAGTGCCTGAAGAAAAATTCAATTTTCAAGGCCCATTTAAAGACAGCAGCTTGAATCTCAGTGGAATACAATTCCACAGACCAAAGACTGAGACAAATAAGGCACACAACCATGTTTGTCTTTTTGCTATTTCAGAAAAACTGCATCAGGTTTTTGTATACCTCTGACAGGAGTCGAGCAACCCAATATTTGGAAGCTCTCACAATGCTTCACAAATCATTCACATGATTTGTGAATTCACTATATATTTATAACACTAATTGTGCCTCTGGGATATTGGGATGCCTTATAATATTGGGAATCCCTATGTCATTGAGTTATACATCCAGTTAAAGTAAGGTGTTTCTTGGATTTCTAAGCCACTATGAATTTTAAAAAAAACATGCAATGCTATCAAACAATTTGAACTGCTGAAGTGGTTTTCTGAATCCAGACTGCATTAAACAAAAAACAAAAAAGCAGCACTTTAGCTTTATAGATTTTCTTTCTTCAAGATATAACTGAGTTACATCACAAAGGTTATTCAGCAGCTTGGCAAGTTTCCAGGCTGATAATATGCAGCATCTGACAGAGCTCATTCTCCTTGACAGGCCCACTCATGAAGTTCAATCCCTTTGGTTCCACATTAAAATAAAATAAGATTTAGATATAAGTATTTGCTGAGATCAGGGATAAATGCTCTAACTTGAACATGCCAAAACCACAACAAAGAGGCGTACACATTATTTTCCTTGGGATAAAGGCTATGGTGGTTATAGTACTGCCTATTTTTTTAATGCAGGTTTATCCTGTGTGAATACACAAAACAGCAGACAAGATTGCTGCTACATAACTGCTGAGAATGTGGTTTTAGAATTCTGTTTGTGGGTGGTACAATATGACTACTTCACTTTATGAAGAATTGAAGAAGCAAAGGATTTCATTATCTCAGGCTGCCAGAGAAAAGGCTACAAGTTTGGATTCTTCTGTACCATTTGACTCTGAAATCCCAAACTAGCCCCCAGAATATAATTCCCAGAAAAATAAAACTGAAGGAGTTGGATTTAGGTTGTATGGGAACATTGTTTGGAACAAGTGCTATTTGTTTGAATTTGAACTTGTGAGGTTAATCTCAAAATTACAATGAATTCATCAAGGTATGTAAATTCTTGGCTGTAAATTGCCAGATTCAATTTACTGTGCAGCCCAGAATCACATAATCCAACTTTTAAGATTTCATATCTAAATATGAAAGCCAAATCTTCAAATAGATCAAGGGGAAGAGGAATAAAAATAAGAAAATCAATAGAAAAAAATGCACATTCAAAGATAACTATTTTGAGGAAAATATTACTCTGGGTACTTTCACTGTGATAGTAAAATGGATCATATTGAAAATGTATTCATCATTTTGACTTTAATTTAACAGATTTACAGAGTTGGAAGGGGCCATGTAGGTCATCTAGTCCAACTCCACACCCAAGCAGGACACCCTACATCATTTCTGACAGATGGCAATCCAATCTCTTCTTGAAAGCTTCCAATGATGAAGCTCCCACAACTTCTGAAGGCAAGCTGTTCCATTGGTTGATTTTTCTCACTGTCAGAAAATTTCTCCTTATTTCCAGGTTGAATCTCTCCTTGTTCAGTTTCCATCCATTATTCCTTATCTGGCCTTCAGGTGCTTTGGAAAATAGCTTGACCCCCTCCTCTCTGTGGCATCCCCTCAAATATTGGAACACTGCTATCATGTCTTCCCTGGTCCTTCTCTTCACTAGACTAGTCATGCCCAGTTCCTGCGACCGTTCATTGTATGTTTTAGCCTCCAATCCCCTAATCATCTCGGTTGTTCTTCCCTGCACTCTTTCTAGAGTCTCAACATCTTTTTTATAGTGGGGTGACCAAAACTAGATGCAGTATTCTCGGTGTGGTCTTACTTGTATTTGTTGTTGTTTATTAGATATGCAAGCATACAAATGAGTTTATAAAGCTATATATTGTAAATTGCACTTTGCTGGGTTATCAGGGTAATTCTACTCTGCAACCTAAGAGAAATTCCACATTGTAATTCTAAGCTTGACTTCCATGACTGTTTCTTAAGCCAGCTTCAGAAATTCTAAACTTGATTGCAGTGGGTTGACAACAAGGCCAAGGTAGTGTTCAGTTTAGACTGTGGTCACTGTAAGACCTGATTGACTCTACCTCTTCCCATCCAAGACCTGACTGGCTTTTTGCCCTTTCCATCTATGCAGGGAAGGCAAGTCTCCTTGGCTGGCTTCTGTGTAAACCAGTTTATTAGTGCATTCCTAGTATTTTCCCAGGTCTCTGCATATATGGATGCCTTCACACAAACACAACTGCAGACACAGACAGCTTGTCATATTATGTCCTTTGAGAATAGTATAGAATATTTTCTCTCTTTTTTCCCCCTTACTTTTGTGCTATCACTGTTGATGCAATAATTGCATCAATGATGCAATGATTAAAATGATAGCAAAGAAGTTGTGATCCTACCTTTCTTAGTGGATCCATAGAAATTTTGTAGTGGAGAACAACCAAGTTCAGTTCCATAGAAACTAATCACCAATGTGCTTAGGTTTTTAAAAGGAAAGGGAAACATTTCAGTACCATGGACAGAGGGTAAAATTCTTTTTAAAAGTGACAGCCTAACAACCCAGGACAAAATGCCTTCCTAGTTAGCTGCTGGGGAGGAGAAGGCATGCCAGCCAGTGGTGGGCTGCTGCCGGTTCAGACTGGTTTGGGTGAACCAGTAGTTCCGACAATCAGCTGGCCCCACTCACCCAGCCCCGCCCTATCCTGTCCTATATTTCCTTCTTTCTGACTCAGCTGATTCATGCGGCACAGCTGATTTCTGCACCTCCGCTGTTCTACTTACCAAGGCTGCCTTAGAAGATAAACAGCTGAGCTTCAAATTGATGAATTTTGAAAGCTGCATGCAAGAGCATTAGGCGCGCGCACGAAGCCCATGTGCATGAAAAGCCGGTTCTTAAACCGGTTACAGCCCACCACTGCTGCCAGCCATTACAAACGATCAAAGATGGGAATGATCTGGTATAGGAAGAAGGCAATATCATCTGTGCTCCCAGGAAACAGAGGGTGGCACTGGGAGCTAGCTCTGAGAACTAATTATATATACTGAGACTAAATACTTTGTCTATACTATACTAGGTTAATTTTATAGATAGATGTTTGCATGCTTTCAATGTCAAATGTTAGTGTAATGAAACACTATTTTGAATTGAATGGAGAGATTTTAGAGTTGAGAACAATCTGGAAATATTTAAAAAACTTTGGAGTGTTGTGAAAAAGATTCTTAGCTTTACTGTTTCCTCATTCTCAATCTCACAGTTATTGTCAAACCTGTTGTCCTGTACAGTGTTCTTTCATGAACTGCTGACAATCTTAATAGCTGGTTCATTTGATGGTAATTACTAAGGATTTGCCTTTTTAGAATTCTAGCTCCTTCTCTGACAATCAGCTCCAATCCATTTAGAAACGTTCATGGTCATTCTTTAAAATCAGAATACAGAATAACAGAATACAGAATAATCACTTTAAACCTTTGCACACAATTCTCTCAGTAATTTACCATAGACTTACTTCAAATAAGGGCTATTACCCTGTAAATCTCATTACACTACCCTGTAAACATTATTTCTTCAAATTTAAAAAGTCTGGGCATATTAAAAAAAAATCCTCATGCCTTTGGTCATGATGGCTGAGTATTATGGGAGTATAAGACCTTGGAAAGAACATCAGAAGTCTGGTTGGGAATCGCTGATGCTGCCATGTTTTCAGCAAGCTAACCCTCCTAGTGAAAACCAAAACATGTCCAAAGGGTTTTCAAATACACCCCAGAACAAGTTCTTGATGTTTGCATGTCAGTGTTCCTGGGAAATTTTTTTTTATTATGACAGTTCCCTCAAGTAATGCTACCAAGAATTTCTTATTTATACATGAGCTGACATGTTGACATGGCTTGAGCTGAAATTTGCAGCAATTTTTGTATTACTCTTGAGTAGCAAGGAGCAAAAGAAATACATCTGGAAGTATATTTTTAACTATTTTAAGCACAACAAGAACATTAATTTTGTTTTAAATTAATAACCCAATGCAAATTAATCATTAAATAGGTTTAAATGTCTTCCTGAATATTGTTGAGTGAGATTTTGCTTGACTATTACTTTTTATATTCTAGAAAGAAATGTAAATTAGTCATCGTAACAGGCTTCTAGGAATCAGCCCTGAGTCAATATGAATTGGAGATTCAAACAAGACAAGATTTGGTTCAAGTTTCTGATTTTAGGCAATCTGAGTGTACTGGAGCCTCTTTGATATTCAATTAAAAAAAAAAAAGAATTATCCATCGGCTATAATGGGAAAACATCAGAAAGCCTGCAGCTGCTTCTTTTTTCATATAATGAAATGAAATTAGTCCTGGTGAGTCCCTGACTCATTAAAGGATACTAACCCTATCTAGATTAGTAGAATTTACTAATATAGATTAGTATTAATCTACTAATTAGTATTAATTAATAATCTAATTAGTATTAATTAATAATCTAATTAGTATTAATCCACTACACTACTAAGTAATCTAATAAATAACCAATACACAACTACTAACCAGTATTAATCTACTTAATCTAGTTGAAATATTAATTTATATTGCTAGTCCATGTATGATGTGCCGTATGCTAAATAAATAAATAAATCCTATCTAACTTCATGTATATCTGCAAAAGTTGTGCTGCAATAAATGTTTGAAATATTTCCCCAGCTCCTCTTTTAAAAGTTAACAAAGTTAGAAAAAAGGACAGCACACTAGCTTCCAGTTTATCAACCAAAGATCCTGTAGAGTGGTTATGAACGTAGAATTGGAAGGTACCTTAGAGGACATCTAGGTAGTCCAACTCCCTGGAGATAAAGCAATGAAGCTATTTTTAAAATAAATATTTAATGTCTTATTTTTCCTTTTGTTTTGGAATGGCAGGCTTGGCTTGTGTGGAATGGCAGGCCTGGCATGACCCCGAAGAATGACCATTGACTTACCTTTTTGGTAATGTACTTTCCTTATTTTGATCATTAGGTTTCCTGAAGTGCCAGTGTAAGGGTTTTTTTTTAAAAAAGGTGGTGTTTTATATAACAACCAGTAAAATAGTAAAAATCATCATGATTAACAGAACAATGTTTGCACAATCAATGAAAAAATTAATATATAACAGTGATTAAAATGTATGAAAGAAAGAAAAGGAAAAGATCCATTACTATAGAAATGAGCATTAGTATATTTAGAAACATATTGCATTATCTCTTTTCTCTTATTTTACATACAAAAGGATATTTCAGTTCCTTATTCAGGATAGTTGCAATATTGGTTTTGAAAACTGGCCCTGCCTTAAAAATGGCCCCCATCATTTGGCATAATACAATGACAAAGAACATGCAGCAATCATAGCCTTGTATGTAATTAACTCTTTTTTTTAAATAATATACTTTTAGGTCAGTGTCTATCATGTTAGTTTGGTACATATTCAATCATTGTTGTAATATCCAAGCCTGCATCAGTCATGCAGAATTTGAAAATAAGTTTTGAGTAAGTATACCATGTTTCCCTGAAAATAAGACCATGTCTTATATTTTTTTGAACCCTGAAATAAGCACTTGGCTTTATTGCCATCAGGTCAAAACCCCGATTGGGCTTATTATCAGGGATGTCTTATTTTGGGGGAAACAGGGCAGGGGTGGGTTCTAACCGGCTTTAATACCAGTTCTCTTTGTGTGCGATCACCGCGTGCATGCTCGCTTCGCTCGCCTGCGCACCAAACTTGCACTTTGCGCAAGCGCGTTGCAAATCTGCCCAGCTGAGGTGCGGCAATCTGCTCTGCTGCACCTCTCAGCTGGGCAAAAAAAGAAGAAATATAAGGTCGGAATAACACAGGGGTGGGCGGGAAGGCCCAACTCCCGAAGAAAGAGAACCGGTTCGGTGACGTAATAGCGTCACCGCTACCGGCTTGGCTGAACCGGGCCAAACCGGGAGCAACCCACCACTGAAACAGGGTACATACTGGACAGTAGTAGGTTCCACTTACCTTTGCCATTGGTTCGGAACTGTGAGCACATGTGCGCGCTCACTTCGCTCACTCACGGTGCTTTTGCACATGTGCAAAACCTTCTGCGCATGTGCAGAGCATCCATGATGACATCTGGGTGGGTGGGCAGAGCCTCCCACCACCGCCACTACCCGTTCACCCGAACCGGGGTGAACAAGTAGAAACCCACCATTGATACTGGACTGTTCAGCCTTGAACTCCTATTCAGTGTCTTTGCAACAAGAGACCCAAAGCATAAAGTTCAGGATTGCGTTTGAGCTTTGAAGAAACTGGGACCTGAAAAGAAAAAAGGAGCCCTAAGCAATGTTGACCATCCCCAAACTAGCCCAACTAGGTACAGAGTTCAATGAGATGATCAAACTCATTGATTGACCTCAGATATATGGAAATGAAACTACAACCTTACATATGTTCCTTAACAGATTCAGAAGTGATTTTTTAAAAAGTCACTGATTCTTCTGTGAAGCACTTTGAAACGATGCAGAAATGCTTTCTAGTCCCCGATTCAGATTTTCTGCTTCAAAACAGATTTCAAATAATATAGATTTTATTTCCATATTAGTTTTGATGAACCAATTTAATTCAAGCTTTGGTGGATCAAAGCATCATTTCAAAGTACTACATAATTTTGGATCATATTGTATACAGCTGCATTGTCCTTGCTTGGTAAGTTGGAAAGCTTTGCATGTTTGATAAAATAGTGGAGATGGATTTCTTCAGGCACACACCTCAAAGTTACATGGCCTCCACTTTTAGGAACTAGATAAACTCACAAGATATAAGAAAAAACAAATTTTATTGAAAAAAAATATACAGACAAGTAAAAACTCTTTTAAGCTTTAAGTAAAATATTCAATGGCAAAGGAGATACGTACTGAATACTGTAAGTCAAATCACAGGTTGAAGTTAAAACAATCTTCTGTATAAATATTATAGTAGACAGTATAAGGCTCTGCACAGACATAGGTTGATGTAGATGTACCCTTAAATTAGAAGAACTTTGTTTTAAAAGGATTATAATTGAACAGAAACAAACCATTATTGAGCAATTACAGACAATATAAATACTAAATAAAAAAAGAAGAGAGTTGAAACACAGGGGAAAAGAGGAATTAAACTTAATGCATAATTCCTATCAAGGAATGAGATGACTGATGCCTGAATCTGAGGTCCCTGCTCACTTTCCTAGCGCCTTATTTTCCATATTCCTATAGGTATTCATATTATTAGGGACTCATAGAACTTAACTTTTCTCTTTTCCTAGCCTTGGTACCTAATTTCCGTTTTGCTTTTTTTAAAAAAAAAAAAAAACACTTTTTCTCTCTAGCAGGAATTGAAGAATTTGACAATGCCATGTATTTTTTTTTCCTTGTTAAAATATAGATTCCATGTCCATATGGAATCCATATAGATTCCAGTATTTAGCTTGAAGGCCTGGCAATTGGATACGTTGGTGAATTCCAGAAAGTTGGATTTACAAGTTCTTTGCTTAATTAGACCAAGGGAACATCCTCTATTGCAATCTAAGAGAATAATGGCCAGATTCTTTTAGATAGGGGAGAATGCTTCTCCTTGTGTTCTCTACCACCTGATGCTGAGAAGAATATGTTCTCTATTAATTGGAGGGCAGCAAGGTAGATATAAATGAATCCTTGATGTAATCAAGGAAGTAGCCATCCGTGCCTACTTTTGCTCTCCCTCAGTGAACAAAATGTAGAAAGGAAACGTAGGTCTTTCTTTCCCTTGGGGAGAAGTGCTGGACTGGTGGAGAATGCCTCTTCCTCTGAAGATTCATCCTGTCTTGTGGATCCCCATCCCAAGCTGTATGCCCAGTGACCATTGTAATTATGCAGTCTTTCAAAAAACAGAATGCCCAGTTTATGGAAACCATCCCTTGAACTACAAGAAGATTATTAATTCTTCAGCAGTTTCACCCTATTGCATTGTAAATTATTTATTACACAGGCCTTTTTAATGTTCTGAATTAAAACACTGATTTTTTAAAAATAGCATTTGGCTTGTTCCTTACTATTTATAAGCATAGCAAAGTACCACTCCTCACACTTCTTTACATTCATTCAGCTTTAGAACATCTTAGTCTATCACTCAGCCTTCACAGAAGCCTTAACAATATTCTCCCGCAATCCATTCCATCCTCAAATTATTGTTAATTTTGTCAAGGAATATCTCAAATGATGGAATACAGAGCAGCTGGCACTGTGGCATCTATAAACATTGTCTTCTCAACACGAAAGACAAACTAAATGAGTTTTTGCTGCAGCTCCAAATTATCGAAATCATACTAGATCTATGAATATGAACGGTGAACTCCATGTTAATTAATACTTAGAAACTACTCGTGATATTTGTTTAAAAAATGTGCTACTATTTAGAGGAGAATAAACGCTTTTGGTAAAATATCTACTTATGAGAACATCCAGAGAATGAAATGTACAAAGAGAATTGGATGAACAGAACTTGCAATTTTGCATTTAGAAATATTTACCAGCAATGCCCTTTATGATATGGTAAGAGCTAATGCTTAGTTATCTTTAAGTAGTGCTGATGTCTTGGAGACAGGAAAAATGATCCATGTTGATTCAGTTACAAAATGTTACATTTTCCCCCCCTACAGAACAAACTGATCCAGATGTTCCAGAGATGATTCATGTACTGAGACAGGAGGAAATTTGAACAGTTCAGTATATGTTCAAATCCCCAAACACAACAACTCATTTCCTGTCTTGTCCTATTCACATCTGTAAATACATGCTTGGATTAGCCCATTTCAGGAAAAAACAGAACACTGCAGTAAAAAGAAAAACCAGAATAGTCTAAAGCTCGATCACCCACAACTCAGAACATTTCTGTTACGTATATACAGGTTGATAGTTTTAATGAATTTTAATGTGATCGGGTGTACAGGTTTCACTACATTTGCCTATAATTAGATCTCAGTGTGGTCAAACTGACATACTTATTTTGTTTTAATCATGACAATTATGCAAAGTGAAAGAACTTGGTTGAACTTTGAACTTAATTCCTTGAAGCAGATTCTGAAATACTGCACTAATTTGTAGTCTAAAGATAGGGCTGATAACTAAATGTCAGAGTTCATATATATTTAGCTTCATAAACACACATTTAAATCTATAACTGTAAATAAGGTTGGTAAGAATAAGACTGTCAGACTGATACATATGAATCATTTTTATACAAAAAAAAATTGAAAACCAATTTATAAGTGATCAGGCTTAATGCTCAGTCACCATCTCTCAAGAAAGCAGTATTTCAAAGTCTTGCATGTACAAACTTCAAAATTTGAAATAAACAAAAAATAAAAATGATGGGCAATACATGGGACCAGTTGATACAAGCACACACATTTTATACATGTTCACCATAGGCTTCCTCAAAGCAAATTGAGCATTTTATCCCTAAAATAAAATCCACGGCAGAGATATTATCAGGATTTGACATTGGCCATTTACATTTTTTTTCCCCATGGATAATGGAGCAGGACTGTTTGCAGGAAGTGGTCATAAAATGAAGATGGCAGCCTTCTTGGTAAAGCTCTGCTCATTTTTTTATGTATGTCACACAACGCACACAAAAATGGATAGAGCTTTGATTGCATCATTGTGGCAACCATGTCCAATTTTTGACTGTTCCCTGTGGACACCGCTGAGGATTAATTTTATTCATTATAAAAAATAACTTCACTGGCCAGGTATGTTATATAACGGAGAATAAATATCAATTTTCATTCTAGCAAGTTCTACAGCAGATGTAACATTACCTGGAAGACCTTTATACTCCTGCAAATGGTGGAATGCTTTAACCGAGAAACAGAAGGCAAGAGAAAGTGGTGCACACTCCCAGCTACTTGTATAATGAATAAAATCTGATACTCTAATAAACTGGCACCAATAATCCTTGGATATTTTTACAAGTTTCAAATATATTATTTATTCATTCATTCAGTATACCTTCCTGTTCATTCACCAGATAATGGTAGACAGCTAAGAAGGGTTACAAACTTCAAATACAAAGGAAAATGGTAAAATAATAAAATATACTTCTCTGAGAGTTAGACACATTACTAATCACAAATGGACCAGCACCTGATGGAAGAACAAGTCCTAGACCTTCTAAGAAGCTGTCAGGACCAAGAACACCAATGCAATTGGCAATTGGTAACCAGTGCAGCTATAGCCATATTACATGGAATGCCTGAAATGCACTCATATTGTATCTACTTGCACTGCTGAGTTGGTATATGTGTAAGTGGTAGGAAGCTTTATTGGTTCACGCCCAATGTAGAACTACTACAGTTTTTTTTTCTTTAAAAGATTACATAAAACCTGTTTTTAATCTTCCTGCATAGTTCACCAAGTTTCTAAGCTGTATTTACAACAATGGTATATTCGATGGAATAAAGTTCATCTCCTTACTGAAAATCAGAGCCAATTTACATAAATTAAGGGCTAACTGACGGGCCATATAATCCCACAATACCTCCGTAGTGATTTTCAATGAATAACATATGAAAAGAGCTTCTACTTTTCATTATATAGAAAACTTAAGAGGTGACTGTCATAAACGGAATTTTTCCCCTACTCTCATAAAAGGCCATGCCCAACTATGCCTAGAGAGCCATTAAATACTACTTTAGTATCATTCAACTTCTGACTCTTGGTTTGATCTTTTCCCATGACTCAGCCTTATGTTAAATTAATACTTGTGGGGATCCCAGCTCAGTGTGAATTTCCAGTCTCTTTCTCTTTCTCTTTTTCTCTCTGAGTATTGTGCATGCCGCAGAGAAACTGCTTTCTTAATGGAATGTGTCCTTGAGTGGTTGCCACAATGTAAGAATTGAGCTGCTATGTGCCAAGTGCTTCTTCTACAAACTATTCACGTGGATTATGAAGATTCTAAAGGAAAAGGAGAAAATGTGCTATGGTTTCAATGACCCTTGTCCCTGTTCTCTTCCATTATAAGCAAAACTTGCATGATGGTAGCAAGTCTGTGATTAAGTCAGCCTTATGGGATAGGTTCTTCTCTTGTAGTGTATGGGCAGGCCCTATCTGCCAAGACTGTATTATGACAAATGGATTTCTTTGCATTAAAAAAAAGGGAAATATGGTGCTTGTGAAGTAGTTGTGCAAAGGAATGCAATAATACATAATCTGTACAGGAAAAAATGGATGAATTCATTTAAAACAGTAATTGCATTTTAAAAACTGTATTACATAGAATTATTCAAGCTTCGTTTAATATAAAATGAAGTTACCAGCTAGTTCTGTACTTTATGAGAGAGAGGGGGGAGAGGGAGGGAGGGAGAGAGAGAGAGAGAGAGAGAGAGAGAATGAACAGGGAAGAATTGTATAACAACCACATTAGAATCTGTCCAATGCAATGCCCACTCCCCATCAGATTTGCTGATCATTTGAACTTGAATTAGTCCATAGTTCTACACATACAAACCTGGGATGAAAAGCTATTACTGTTGATAGATTCACACAGAACTGTGATGCACGTATGACATAAACAGAGAGACACTTTGTACGTATGAAAAATTATTTAAAGAAAACTATCTTATTCGGTAAAATGCAAAATGCACACGTTCACACATTCCACAAAAAAGAAAATGTTAGATTTCTTTGTCACCACTGTAAACACATTTACACCTAATCCTTTTCTGTTTGTCAGGTCTCACTTGCGAGTCAAAAAAATAATAATCCTGTAGCACCTTTTCCAACTACAGAATCTGTTCCGACTGTCAAATCTTATTAAAAAGCATAACCTTGCATAAGGCACAAAACACCAGGTGTTTTGAGACCTGCATTTGATGAAGTGAGGTGCTGCTCAAGAAAGCTTATGCCTTTTAATAAATTGTTTTAGTCAGAAAAGGTGCTTCCAGAATCCTGATTTCTTTTATTACAAATAGACTAACATGATTCTCTTCTTGCAATACCAACTGCTCTGTATCTGCTTCCTTCAGTAATAGAATTTCAGAAAGGGGAAATCAGATATCATCATTCCTCTGAAATGAAAGTTATTAACAATGAATTCCAGTATCTTAAGGAGAAATTTGATTTAAGTTGATAACTTTACATTATAACCCTACGTAGTTAGTTTCAAGTATTTGTTTCAATGCTCTTGACTCAAAACTCTGTATCTGTTTCAGTGATTTTCATTTTTGTGTTTTTATTCATTTTTGCACACAGACTATATATCTTTAATATATAGTCTGTATATATGTGTGTGTTTAACATATATATTAACTATATATATGTTTATGTTCCTCTTAAAAGCCTAACATAGAAAAAACTATTCAGATGAATTCTTATACATATAATATACCTTTTGCTCATATGTTGTACATTTATCTGCACACAGATAAATGTGCAGCATATTAATGCTAAATAGCTTCTACGAGAGAGGGACGGTAGAATATGCAATGTAGCAACACTACACAAACTCTGCCTGGTTTGTACTTGCATCACAACTTTACAGCAACTATCAAATGATGTGGTCCTTATATTGTGGCAAAATTATACATATTCATTAAAGAAGGCCTTATTTTTTTCAAGAGCTAAAAATTAGCTACATTATGAGTCACATTATAATTTCCCTTCTTAGAGATCCAACACCTTTTTTTCAAGCTTACCGAGAAAACTAAAAAAAGAAGAGGAAGAGCTGCCTTAACAAGTAGCAGAGAGATGTTGTGCTTGAATGAGGTTGTTGTTAGTTGCGAAGTCATGTCTGACCCATCGCGACCCCATGGACAACGTTCCTCCAGGACTTCCTGTCCTGTCCTCTATCATCCTCTGGAGTCCATTTAAGCTCACGCCAACTGCTTCAGTGACTCCATCCAGCCACCTCGTTCTCTATCGACCCTTTCTTCTTTTGCCCTCAATCTTTCCCAGCATTAGGTTCTTCTCCAGTCAGTCCTTCCTTCTCATTAGCTGGCCAAAGTATTTTAGTTTCATCTTCAGGATCTGGCCTTCTAAAGAGCAGTCAGGGTTGATCTCCTCTAGGACTGATCAGTTTGTTCGCCTTGCAGTCCAAGGGACTCACAGGAGTCTTCTCCAGCACCATAGTTCAAAGGCCTCAATTCTCTGGCACTCAGCCTTTCTTATGGTCTAAGTTTCACAGCCATACATTGCAACTGGGAAAACCATCGCCCTGACTATACTCTTTTGTTGGCAGGGTGATGTCTCTGCTTTTTAGTAAGCTATCAAGATTTGCCATAGCTTTCCTTCCCAGGAGTAAGCATCTTTTAATTTCTTGGCTGCAGTCCCCATCTGCGGTGATCTTGGAGCCCAGGAAAATAAAATCTGCCACTACCTCCATTTCTTCCTCATCTATTTTCCAGGAATTGAGAGGGCTGGATGCCATGATCTTAGTTTTCTTAATGTTGAGTTTCAAGCCAACTTTTGCACTCTCCTTCTTCACCCACATCAAGAGGCTCTTTAGTTCTGCTTCGCTTTCTGCCATTAGAGTGGTATTATCTGCATATCTGAGGTTGTTGATATTTCTCCTGGCAATCTTAATTCCAACTTTTGATTCATCTAGCCCTGCCTTTCTCATGATGTGCTCTGCATATAAGTTAAATAGTCAGGGCAACAGTATACAGCCTTACCAGACTCCTTTCCCAGTTTTGAACCAATTAGTGGTTCCATGTCCAGTTCTTGACCTGCATATAGGTTTCTCAAGAGATAAATAAGATGGTCTCCCATTTTATCTCCCATCTCTTTAAGAACTTGCCACAATTGAATGAGGTATGAATTCCAAATTCCTTCAGAAGTATGCCCAGCCCCAATAACAAGAAGTAGAAAAAACAAAGATGTTTCTTAACAGCAAAGTAAAATATTTCATGCTATGTGATTATAAGACGATATCTCAAAATATAACCAACCTCCTGGTGCTTCTCCTCTTTTCCTCTTTCTGGAATGATTGCTATGAGAAAAGGCATCAAATCTTATTCCTGGAAACCCTGAATCAGTGGTGAAATGCTCCAAAGTCTGCTACCAGTTCACTATGCACGCATGTGCAGTGCGTGCCAAACACGTGCTTCGCGCGCATGTACGCTGCAGGTGCTACTACTGCACAGTGCTGAAAAAGGAGCTTAAGAAGCCTTTTCCAAGGTAAGTAGAACAGCAGGGGGGGGACAGCTGTGCCGCACAACTTAGATTCTCTAGTAAGCAGGATTTCCTGCTTTCTAGAGAATATAAATCATGCGGCACAGTTGATTGTGGAAATACTGGTTCATCTGAACTGGTAGCATTTTTTTACTACCGGTTCACCGGTAGCTTTTATTACTACCAGTTCAGGCGAACCGGTCCAAACCGATAGCATTTCACCCCTGCCCTGAACTCTATTTCATTGAGCTATGGCAGCTTGGTGATATACCAGAAAACCAGTAGCCTTCCAAATAATTGGTCTATGGTCCCTCTTGTCACTTACAACTGCCATGGAGTCTAAGGCTAGTGATAGTTGCAGTCCAAAAACTTGTACAGGTGATCCCCAACTTACAATGCTTCATTTAGCGTATATTTGAAGTTGCAATGGCAGTGAAACAAGTCACTGATGACTGATTTACAACCATTATGACCGTTGCAGTATCCTCATGGTCATGTCATCAAAATTCAGATGCTTCAGAAATACCGATTCATATTTATGAGAGTTGCAGAGTCACCTTTTGCAACTTTCTGACAAGCAAAGTCAATGGGGAAGCTAGATTCACCTAACAACTGTGCTATTAACTTAACAACTACTGTGATGGCAAGAAAGGTCATAAAATGAGTCAAAGTTCACTTAACACTTAGCAACAGAAATGTATGTCTCAATTTTGATCGTAAATCAAGGACTACCTGTACAGTTGCCCTTGATCTTTTAAACTTCAGGACAAATATATTAAGCTTTTTGTTCATTTCTCAATAAACCATGAACTTGTACAGACATGGTACTTAATTGTAAAATGATTAAATGAATCATGCACCATGCAAATATCCCACAAATACTTGGTTCGGGTTATAAGTGACCATTAAAAGTAACTTTTAATGACCCAACCATAGTTGGGCAGGAACTATAGATATTATCTGAACTCAGAATGCAAATTTTTTCTGACCACCAAATCACAAGCCACTAAATCACAGATTACAATGTAGAATTTAATTTTAAAAATGCTAGAAATAACCTTGTCCTATTCAGATCATACATGTAACAACTACCAACAAACTGATAATGCTTTTCTAAGCATAAACTCTAAATTGCTTTGCCATTGAGTCTACCGAAACACAAATCTTCCTTTTACTGACTGGTATCAATTTCAGTAGAGGAATTGGCATTGTGTTTTGCTGTTGTGGGGAAAAATCTGTTTTCCATTACTGATAGAATTCTATAAGAAGTGTGAGAGGATGTAAAGATTTACTGTCTTCCCATATTCTTTATCTCTCCACTCTCTGAACCTGCAAAATTTAATGCTATAATTAGGTGCACATGCAGATGAGATACATACAGTAAAACTAAATAACCCAGTAATTCGGTTAAATGAAGTCAGTTTGTGGGTTCTCTAAATTATATTTGATTTCAATCACTTACAGGTATTAATATTATTGGTGACTTTAGAAAAATATTTGGCAAATAATATAATATACAGTGACTGAGAGAGAGAGATGAATCACTTCAGCCAAATGAGATCAAAAATTGTTTATGTATGAAATAATACAAAAGTCATTGTAACAGTTTGCATGGATATATTTCAGAATATGATTCAATTTCTAATACAGATAATTTAATGAAGTCTGTAAGAGCCAAAACATCAGAAACCCAAATCCATGTCTCTTCTGCTTTTCTTTCCCTGTTTCTTTTTCTACTTAATGATAGTAAATCCTTTCCTTCTCACGGCCATTTCATTCTTGTTCTTTGGTAACTTTCCAATATTTGTTTTTCGTCATAAGCATTCATTGTAATTCATTTCTTTCTCCAGTCTTGTCCTATATTCAGGCCACCTAAACTGAAATGATACATTCAGAAACTGTGGTGCTTCTTTTACAATTGCCCTGTAAAAGGCAAAATGTAATATTCACTAGGAATTCCCACTTAGTTTTGTAATAAACACAGTCATTTATTAAACAGCAAACAACTATCTAAGGTGTGAAGTTAATTCTAGATCTACACGCAATAGCAATATTAGTCTTCCAAGACTAATTATTCAAGGCAAAGGGACACAGGGAATGATTGTATCATATATTTTACAATTGTTTTATCTTCTGTTATATCCAGTTTTAATCAGGGAAGATAAAAATCTAATGTATCTAATGAAGGAAAACAACATATTAATAACAAACCTATGAAATCAGGGATGGAGATCTTGATCCCCCTACTAGCAAGCAAATGTTATGGATCTTTCCCATCATTTTATACTTTCAGATCTAACTTCAGTTTGGTATAGTGTTTAAGGCACCAGGCTATAAACAGGGGTATCGTGAGTTCTAGTCCCACCTTAGGCACAAAGTCAACTGGGTGACTTTGGGTCAGTCATTCACTGTCCATCCTAGAGAAGAGGCAATGACAAACTACATCAGAAAACATTGCCAAGAAAACTCCAAGCAGTCGCCAGAAGTTAACACTTACTCAAAGGCACCTACACCCTCCCACCACCCAAAAGAAACCTTATTGTATATGGAAAGTGTTAATCTTTAGCCCAAACTAGGATTCCAAACCTGCTTTTGCCCCGTGATATATCCACATGCATTTTACGTGGGATAGGGTAGAAACACACATGAGTTTATGAGTTTCTATGTATAACAGTGTTGCTGATTCCATGTATGTGGACACTTTGTACAGTTAAAAATGTTAAGTTTATTCCATTTTATTCCATCCATTTGCGTGTTTCCAATTCAGTAAGCAAGTTCTGCATTTTCTCTTTACAAGCTAAAGTAGTGAGGGAAGTTACTGGCGTTGCTTTTGGGGAAGTTATTAATTGTGCTTTTCACTAAAAGCATTGAAATGTATCATTTGGTAATTTTCAAGACATGCCTTCAATATACAAATGGGATTTTGAATCCATGCTAGAGTACCAATAGTAGGAACCCATTTATCTTACCTAAGCTGAGCATGATCCAGAACTAGTAAAATCTCTAAACAGTTAGCTGTTCCTTATTGAATATAAAGTTTGCGCTAAATGGCCTATTATTATCCATTACAGTATTATTTATTAAGCATTATTCCAATCATTCCTATAACTGTTACTGTAACTAGGTGCTGTTCCTGATACTATTACTACTATTACTAATAATACCAATAATACAATTAATATTTCAATGAGCTGCTAAAAATTGGGTACAAAATGATTACCAAATTTATCAAGAATATTTTGTCTGACTTCATTAAAACCCATAGGCGAATATAGGTTAATATGAAACTATAATTGGTAATCTTTACCTGCCATGTTGCCCTCTAAAATAATATTCATGTAATATTGTTCTTCCTTAGGGGCAATAGAGGTACAGCCAAAAAGTGACACTTTTTTAATTGCGGGAAGGATTAGTAATTGATCTGATATCAGTCACTTCCAAAAAATACGTTGATTTCAGAGAGAGATTACATCCATCCATTCATTCATTCTTAGTTACATAATTACATGGGTTCCAAAAAGGGCATGATGGCTTAGTGGTTAAAGAGCCATTGTCAGCTAGAAATCTGACAGCCCACATTCAAGATTGGAGCGCCCCCTGGAGTCAAGCACAATTGGACAGGGGAAACCTTTACCTTACATAGATTGGATTTTTCTCTAAATAGCTGCTGACCACATTCTTGGGTAACTTTTTAATATACCCTCCCAACAACTGCACAGTAGGCTAGACTGGATTGAGAGAACATGACCAGCCTACAATCACTAAGAAAATCCATGATGGTTCAAAGACCTAAACAGAGGTCTCTCCAATATCAGCCCTACTAGGAGTGTCCAACAGAGTGTGGTCAAAAAGTTAAGACAGTGGTACAAGTGACATAAAAATGGATGGAGGTTTGGGCACCCCATCAAAGCCATATCTTCTTTTTTTTTTAACCACAGCCCTGAGTCACACATTCTAATTTGTCTCTCCAGTGTGTCAACTTGTACAAAATTCCCATTTTCTCCTCCAATAGCTCCTCTCATTTATTTGATTGCTTCTTTTATTTCAGTATCTATGCCACCCTTTTCCCACAGAGCATCAATATAGTAATTAGTTTTCTATACAATATAAAGGAACAATAACTGATTTTTAAAAAATCCTGAAATTATGAGCTGTGCAACTCAAAACATTTGCCAATTCAAATCTGAAAATAAGCATCTCTTTCTCATTTATTCAGCATTCATGTGAGTGGCAAAACCCTGTTTTAAAGCACCTCAAATTCTTTTTAATATCCAACATGTTAAAACAACTTCATTTTTCCCCATTACATAAAATTAACAAGATAAAACGACCCCAATCCTGAAAACATTTTCTTATGTAATTCAACAAATGCATGTTCATAATTTACTGTCTGAGATTATTATGAGCAGCTCATTTGACAGATAACTACAATTTCATATCATATTGTGCTTTTCAGTGAAATCAGTTTATACACCAAAAGGTTGCCCTACACAGTGATTATGTGTAGAGAAATCAAGGACATTCATGGATATATATATATATTTCAATGGGCTTCATATGAAATATAATACGCATTTGTGTTAGAGAGTTAAGAGTTCCATTCACCAAGTGCTACTTGCTTGTAAGACTTGCTGAAATGAAAGGGGGTGATTTTACAGGCATCATTTCATACAATTACACAAAAGCAGTTCATTCAACAATTTGGGGATAAAGGGAAACACAGGTAACTGTTTGCAGCCAATGACAATGGCATAAATAGCACACCCCGAATTTCTCAAACATTTCCACAATTAAAAGTATCATATCTACAGAGAACTATGATCAAACTGCACAAATGTAAAAAAAAAAAAAGAATGCATTGCTTGATGAACCATCTTTACAGGTATAAACAGCAGACATTTTTCTGTTAAATAAGCAAATAGGTCCATGTGAAATTATTAACAAAATCTGTCCTAAGGCATGTTCCCATCAACAAAGATAAAATGCATTTAGTGCCAACTTTTCCCATTCCCTTTATTCAAAGCCTATATATTGATGATTTTTTTTTTTTAGATTTGTCTGATCCATTTCCCATCACTGTCATTTAGGCTCAGTAGTCGATTCAGATTGCCTCAAAGCATTTAGAAAATATAGCATGCAGCTGTCTCAAATATATCAATAATACCTCTGTACAGTTCGGCAAGGTTAGGACTGCAAACTCCGTTCTATTGAAAACAATGCTGTGATGATTTATGCATTGTTGACCAGTCCATATCCATATCTGATTTTCTGCCAAAAGAAAGATATATGACTCTGAGCACAAGTGAATGTAAGAATATGGATCAATATAAAGGCTCTTGAAACTTAAACATGGATTTAGATATGGTTATAGTTAATCTGAAGCCTAAGGAAATATAATTATGGTACAACATACACTATAGAAGCAAAAGGAAGGAAAAAAAGGAAAAGGAAGTAATTCATTTTCTATTTGTAAATAGTAGAGAATTGGATCTCAAATAATTTTGATTATTTTTTTATAATTTTATGTAATTATAATAGAATTATTTATAGTTGTTCTGGACATATTTCAACAGCCAAGAAGGAGAGAGAAATCCTTTGATTTCTGTACTAATTTTAATTTACGGAAATGTAAAATATTTTTCTCCAATATTTGCAATGACATTTGCCATTCAAAACAAACGTATTAGTGAAAATAAAACCTTACATGTATTGTCTATACATGTCTGTACGTGCTGTAGACCAGAAACGTCTTTGCAGCATTATATATATAAATATATTCAAGAAAATAATCTGCAGATTGCATCTGATTAGAGAAAATTGTTTGCAAAAATGGTATATAATGCTTGGAAAAAGCACATAAATACTTTACCTTGTGACATAAACTTTAAAAAAAAAAAACTAAAGATGTACTAGCATGGGAGAGTTCAATTTAATGAATGAAGGGGAGGAAATGAATTAAGGGGAAAAAAACAAAATAAGGTAAAATTCTCCCATTTCTAATAATGACCACAGGATGCAAATATGGGCCCTATAACTAAAGTCCACCTTATGATAGTTCAGCTTTTTTTAATTTCCAGCTTTTGCAGTTTAACATGTAAGGGGATTCTAAGCAATTTCACATTTTTCCTTCCTTTATTTAGAAACATCCACATTTATTAGTGGACCTTCCAAATTTGAGGGAGCTTTTAAGAGCCTGCATGAGTAGACAACAGGCAGCCTCCAACCCAATATTTAGAGTCCCTTCTAAATATAATTACTAAAAATTGGTGGCATATTGTAAGGTGAGAAATACATAGAAATTGTAGCATGGGGCCTAAAATAGACTAACATCATTATCTAAATGATGTTTACATCGTTTACTAACACCCATCTAAAACAATTAATACTATATCCCTGAAATGTTCATATAATGAAAAATGATAAAGATGTTTTGTGTGCTTACACAGACACACAGACACACATGCATATACTGCAGATAAGTAAACTGCATTTTCTGGATCATGCTATATTGCTACTTATCCATGTATATTTCCCTATTTTAGCACCATGACACTGTAAGGAAAAACAAACCCTACAAATGTTTTAGATATAATCCAGGCCATGAATATAAAAAGAGGCAATAACGTAATGATTCTTATATTCTAGATAGATACACCAGTTTCATCATCATATATCAGTGCAATGTTACTAACATAGATGCATATATAAAAGAAAGTTAACTTTCTATTTTATAAAAATTATTTTTTTTAGCAATTTACCAAGGGCATTTGCACCTTTGCCATAATGAAGAAAAGCAAAAAAAAAAAAAAAAAAGTATCTATAACTAGATAAAAATGGAAGGAAAATATAAAATCCAGTATTTCAAGTGGGGATCTTTAGCCAAGCCTCTGACTAAATATAGAATTCAATGTTTGAACTTCAAGTATGGCACTTGTTGTAGTAAGGGCAAATAGGTTTTTTTTTTCACAGTTAGTGATCCCTTCTGTTCCTTTGGTATATGTAATTTTAAAATCCAGGTAATTACTTCAACTAGCTGAATTTTAAATCACTACACATCTTCCTCACCCGCATAGTGTGGAACTGTGATTTTTTTTTAAACAAATCTATTTCATAAATTTGATGGGCCACAATTAGCTTTATGACAATTAAAATTATATTGACCTCAGTATGTTCATTATTATTATTATTGTACCAAAATCGATGTTAGAAAAAATAAACGCTAAGCATACACAGTATTTAACTGCTTAATGCCAAAAGAGAGTGTGATGTTAGGTACCCACAAGATGAGGTTTGAGGTGATCAGTACTGGCAGTTTTGCAATCATGTGCTTAGAAAGTAGGAATCTCTCCCTTCCCTCCCCCCCCTCACCCCAACTTTTGTAGAAATGCTTCCCATCATCCTTCTCTTTTGACAATAACATCCTGGGCATGTTTTCCTTCAGTCATACAAATGGAGTGATACTAATCATGGCCAAAAGATTGTGCTCTTCCACAAATAGCATTGGATCCTGGGGGGAGGGGAGAGGAGGGGAAGGGAAGGGAGGGCAGGGCAGGGCAGAAGTAATGGAGCTGTAAGGCCAGATTGCAGGTGTTGAACCACTGTGTTTTTATCCATCTTTTACAATTGTTGTTGTTGTTGTTATCAGCAGTCAGGTTTGAATCTGGTCTAGAAAGTGCACAGAGAATACTTTAACGGCTTTCTTGGTGGTTGTAGGAAAACAGTTGTTTAAGCAATGTTCCTTCCCTAATGGCAGCTGGCCAAGATACACAGCAAAGCATTCTGGTTCTGCCAGTCTCACACATAAGCAGAGTCACTAGACTGAGTCCTGCCAAAGTTAGGCACACTCATGCGTGGCAGGTCCTTGTTCCTGATTTCGTATATTGATTTCCGTTTAGCTTGTGCTCCTCTCACAGCCATTTTGATCTTTCTCCAACCTAAGTGGTTCAGTTCAGCTAAGTTGAGCACCACACAAATGCCACTCACGGCAAACATGAAGACCAAGAAAACTGTCTTTTCAGTGGGCCTGGACACATAGCACTCGACTTCCTTAATGCAGGGGTATCTGTCACATTCATACATGGAAGGGACATTGAATCCATACAGAAAATATTGTCCAACCAGGAACCCAATCTCCAGGGCATTTCTGAAGACCACCTGAATGATATAAAATCTAGAGATGCCTTCTTGGCGCCTCATCTTTGACTTTGAGGTTCTTATGGCTGGATTGGGAATTTCCTTCACTTCCAAGCAATCAGGCTCTGCTTCCTTGGTGGAGTTTTCAGTGTTTTGCAGCACCCCATTGACAATGGTGTTCTTGATTTTCTTACTGTCATCCCGCTTCATGGAGTCCTGATCTCGATCCAAGGCAAGGAAAACAGTAGAATACCTCATTTCTCTCTGCTTGGCAGACTGATGAACTGAGTACGTTATAAAACAGAGACTAGGAGTGCACACCATGATGATTTGAAATACCCAATATCTAATGTGAGAAATAGGAAATGCTTGGTCATAACATGCCTGGTTGCAGCCTGGCTGCAAGGTGTTGCACACAAACATAGTCTGTTCATCATCATACACAGTTTCACCTACAATCGCCACAATAAGAATCCTGAAGATCACCACCACGGTCAGCAGAATCCTATAAAACAAAGGTTGGGTGAATGCACATGTATAGGGTTGGAGTGGAATTTAAAACAACAACAACAACACAGAATTCATTGGGTACTGTCTACATTGTCATATTGTGACTAAGGACCAAGGAGGCCTTCAGCCAGCCCTCAGTCATAAAAGCTCAGTGAATGGCCCTGGGCTATTTGTTCCTCCCAGCCTATTTCACTGTTTCAAGAGTAAAAAATGGAGAAGAAGATGGTATGTGCACTGCTTTCACTTTCTGGAGGAAAGGTTGAGTATACATCTAATAAACACATAAATAATATTTGGGGACCTAACCTTAATGCTATGAACATTGGTGCATTTATTATAGTTGTTTCTATTGTTTGGTTTTGCTTTTTTAACTGTTTCTCTGGCCACTTTTTAATATTGTTAATATGACATACACATTTATTAAAACATCATTCATCCATGCAATTCCTATGTTTTTGAGTTGAATGAATGAAATGATTTCCTGGCTGTTTTCATTGCAGTTAAGCAGAACTGTCCAGTGCTGAATTTGTATGGCACTCACCCACAAAGAACTTCATAGCTTTTGTTGAATGGTTTGATTTTATGAAACAATGCACTTCTCTCTAGGGACATTTACAGCAAGTAGGAAAAACCTACTTCCTCGGTCTCTGAGAGTACACAAAGCTTAATTCTATTAGCAAAGGACAAAGTCTATAACAGCGGTCACTTGAGAAGCACTTTCTCCCTCCCCTTCCCCTTCCTGAGCCTCTGCTGCGGTACAACAGAAGTTGATCAATTAAAAAAGAAAGTGAAATGAAAACCAGCAGTGCATCTCCCATTTTCCTATGGTTTGCAATATATTGATCAACCATTACAAATCGTAACTGAGAAGAGAGGCAAATCAGAGGCAAGGAGGCTGCTTGCCCTTACTTTACCCTTGTTGCTATTATTACTATTATTTGCACACTGCAATCACCAGCTAGATTAGAGATTACTCTTGGGACTTAAAAATAAATAAATCTACCCAAAAATATATCCCATCCATATTTTTTTTCATTAAATATTAATTCAAGAACCTTTGTTTATGAGCACACAAATGGGAGCGAAAACTGAGAAGTAGATTGTACAGAACTTAAAAAGTCTCCCCTGAACTCTGCAATAAAATACAGAAATGAAGGCATGTGAGAAGTGGGAAATGCCAGTCCTGTGCAGCAGGCAAGCAAGTTTTATTGAACAAATATTTGAGGACAAGGAAGGAGGGAAGAAGGGTCAGTCAAGGTGTCCCGTTCAGGCTGCAGCCTTGCAGCTCCCTTCCTCGAGGGGAGGAAAAAAGCAACCACCACAATCCCTTAAGAGACTTTTCTTCCAAATTCCTGCCTTCGGAATTGGAGAAATGACAGCCAAGCAGACACTTCCGAAATGAGTTTACAGCCTCCCCGCAGCTTTGCTGAAAATCAGCTGGTCAAGCGGGCAAAGGGAACTCCGGAGAAGGGAAGGGAAAGGAAGGGGGGGGAGAAGATCCCAAGATCCGGCTGGGAGGCTGTGGATCGGGCTTACCTCCCTATCATAGTAGAGTGCTGCTGGACAGCGGCTTCGAGGAGTCTCTCTAGGATGGTCCATTCCCCCATCGCGGTTCATCTGGAGGGGAAACTCGGCGGCGGCACCAGCGACCTCACCAGAGCGGCCGAGAAGCACCAGCCTGAGCCAGGCCTCCTTGTCCTGCGAGTCGAAGTCCCGACCCCCGGGGGGCGGGCTGCTTGCAAGGCAGGGCGGCGGCTCCGGGAAGCCAGCTTAGGCGGCGATCGCCTTCCGTGTCTCTCTGCTTGCCTCCCCGCCGCCTTTAAGTAGGCTCTGCTTGCGTCACGGCCAGGTTGGAGGGGAGCAACTAAGCAGCGGCGCCACAAGCTGCAAGGGATCGCCGCCTCCCCCGCCGCCAGGTTGCCAAAGGTTCTGGCGCGAAGGGGCAATTCTTCGCCGCGATCTGGTCCCCCACTTCGTCCAGGTGCCACTTTGCGGAGGGGCCGCCCGGCAGCCAGGCAGGTAAGGGCGAGATCGGAGGTTCCCCCCATCCGCCCCTCGCGGCTGGATCCATTTGCCTCGAGTCTTTGTGGCTGGGCCTTCGGCGGGCTCTTGTGAAGAGAAAGGCCTTTCCTTGCCCCGGGCTAGCCGGGTCTGGGTGTGAAAGAAGGCACGAGAGTGTCGGGCGTGCTGGAGAACAACAGTGGGGAGAATCGGGACGCAGAATCGAGATGACTTCCTCCGAACCTACAAAGCAACGTCTGTTTGATCCGGTCCTCGTGCAGAAAGGTTCGGTGAAGATGAACAGAGCAGGTCGCCAAAGCAGCTCCTGCTCTGAAGAGAAATTGCCCTTGTTTGAGAAATGCCTTTGTGGTAGGTGAATCCTTCCCTAAGAAGGGACCCTTTCCCGGTGCTTTATTTCTCTTCACCTCCACTCAGAGCTTCAAGGAGACCTTAGGATAAGATTAGTAGAGGGAGGAAAGGGCCGGTATAAGCAATTGGACTGAGTTGCATATTTTAGCACTCTTGGCAACTGCTGACCCTTCTGCACCACTGGGAAGGGGAGGGTTGGGCAGAAAAGATTATCAATTCCTTTCTGTGGTGTGTGTGTGTGTGTGAGAGAGAGAGAGAGAGAGATGGGGAGGGGCTGTTCTTAAGACACCCATCTAATCAAATGGTGTTCTTATCGAAGGGGCTTGTTTCACGTGCCACACACGTTATGTCACGTTCTTCGAAATGTGACGGTCATCCTGCTGGGTTTGGGACTTTGCCACGGATTTTGCTACCAAGCTCCTGGAGGAAACGCCTGAGATGACACCGGGTTCACAAGCATCCACAGAAGGGGTCCAAATGATGTCAGAAAGGCAGCTGCATCTCCACACTTTTGGAGCCTTGTCTCCTTTTCATATGCATTCTATATACCCAGCCAAGGGAGAAAACATGTATGGCTTCACCAACAGCATGTGGCCAAGCAACTCTCCAAAATTGGGAATCAGCCCAGAAGCACCATGAAGTGGCTTGTAATGTCATCTTCTAAAATCAAGATTTCTAATATATTACAAAATTGGTGGAGCTGTATTTCTAGGGCAGCACATCTCCTCTGGATGTACATTTTTTAATTTTTTTTTTTTTGATAAAATTGTAACACATGGATTTCAAAACACTTTTTGCAGATGTGTGTATCAGTTACCAGTAAGAGAGTTGTGGCAAGCTGTAATGTCTACTGTGTCAACACTCAGCGGCAAACCTGAGTGTGATGCTGAGAAATGTATGAAGTCAACCAATGAGTCATTGCTCAATGTTCTGTTTCACAGTTCAAGCTGGCACTTTGCTCTGTCTTCCCTACTGAATGTACATGTTGTTCTGACAGCACAAAAATGAAGCCATGGATGCAGCTGCAGTAAGCGCAAAGGAATCAGGCAAATCTGTCTTGGATGCATGATATGTGGCATTTCAGTCTAATTCTTGACTTTGGATATTAAACATGACCTGGCATTGTAATTTCACAGCTCTGGGTTTTAATGTACACTAATTATACAGCAACATGGATAACCATCAAAATGCCATGGGCACCAAGCTAGATGGTATAAATATCCCAGAGAAGAATGACCCTGAAGCTTTGAAGAAGGAAGCACACAGAAAGTTGCTTAGCAGTTTTCTAGTTGGCTGCCCTTGTGTTTCAGTGAATGTGGCTGAATGTCTTCTGATGACAATCCTGAAAGATAAACTGCAGAGGTGAGGAAGTAAATCAGAAGCAGGCCTGTTTTATGTCAACTGTACTCAACTCCTTTCTTCACTGAAGATGTTATACTGTAATAATTTTCTGAATCCCTTTTTAATTAGGGAGAAAAATGAAACAAAATTGTTTCAGCTCCCTAGGAACTGTCATTTGTAGCTGCATATCTATTGTTGCAGACAATGAAGACTTTGTATCTTGTAATAATTAAAGAATATAAAAACATAACTTTCAGTACTAAAACAATATATTTAATGGCTGCCTGGAAGTAATATTCAGCTTGTTGAAGTATGTTGCACAATATTTCAGACTGATAATTTTCAGATAGAAAAGTATGCTGGGGGAAAAGAGGTCACATATTATCTGCTGCCACTGGACACTGTTGTGGTGCAGGTCAGTGAACAATAATAAGTATTTGCTTTATACAAACCACTTTTCAAAATGCAGGTATGACCACAATTGAGCACAAAATTTCAATTGCTCTGCAAGACAATTGTTAAGTGAGTTTTGCCCAGGGATGCTATTCAGCAGGTTCTGACAGGTTCTGGAGAACTGATAGCGGAAATGTTGAGTAGTTCAGAGAACCGGCAAATACCACCTCTGGCTGGCCCCAGAGTGGGGTGGGAATGGAGATTTTGCAATATCCTTCCCTTGGAGTAGGGTGGGAATGGAGATTTTGCAGTATCCGTCCCCTGCCATGCCCACCAAGCCATGCCCACAGAACCAGTAATAAAAAAATTTGGATTTCACCACTGGTTTTGCCCCATTTTATGACCTTTCTTGCCACAGTTGTTAAGGGAATCACTGCAGTTGTTAAGTTAGGAACATGATTATTAAATGAATCTGGTTTCCCTATTAATTTTGCTTGTCAGAAGTTGATCACATGACCTGGGACACTGCAACCATCATAAATACATGTCATTTGCCAAGTGTCCAAATTTTGATCATGTGAGCATGAGAATGCTGCAATGGTCATAAGTGTGTCACTTTTTTCAGTGCCATTCAAACTTTGAACAGTCATTAAACAATGATTGTAAGTCAAGGACTATCCCTAAAAGATGGATTCCCAAGCACTATATACCTATAGTACCAACTGCAGATCATTTATAGATCACACATAATGAGGATTCACACCAACTCTGGCTTAGAATAGGCATTGCTATGCTAATCCCTCTTCCACTGTTACCTTTTAATCTCTGAATTATGAACAAATTGTTTTCATTTCCTTAGGAATACAATACACAAAAAATAGAGCTAAACTGTAAATTGTTGAATTTAAAATAACAGCCTGGAAATAAATATGAGACGTGGAGCAAAAGAAAGCATCTCGAAGGTCTTCTGGAGAATTTATGAATGTATAGTTTTTCAGACTGTTTTTCAGTCTGCTGTTCAGACTCTGTCCTTCGTAGAATGGGACATTTTTGTTACTACAGTTGCCCTATTTCTTATTTACCACACTACAAAATTAATGGTGGTGTTATTTTCTATAGTTTACAAGGAATTAGTACTTAATAAAGGTGCAATAGTTTTGGCGTTTAAAAAAAGGCAAAACTAATTCATTAAAAAAACATAAAATGTTATTTAATATCTACACAAAGCCATTAAGTGATACTATTCAGTGGCTGAGGTATGAAATATCAATGAGTAGAAGGAACCCAGTTGTATCTCTGTATCCCAAATAGGCATGAATAATGGTAGAAGTCTAGACCCAGTGACACAGGGCTGTAAAAATCTGTCTCTATAGCAACAATGAGATTTAAATTTTAAAAAAATAAGAAATTGTTATTATTTCTTAAGCACCATTGCCCAGGGGATGCCCAGTTGGGGATTCCTTTCATGTCCCTGTTAAATGCCCACTAAAGTGATACCTATTTATCTGACTGACATTAACTCTAGATAGGGTTTTGTGCCCACAGAATAAACTGATCTATAATCTTGGGTTCTCTTAGACCAACAGCTTTTGCTGAAACAATACATGGAAACTGCATCAAGGACACCTTTGATTACTTTTGACTTCTGTCTCATTACAGCTATTCCTAATGCATTCTCCTTTTCATATCTTGATTGGACTATTATGAGTGTACGTGGGACATGCCCTTGTCTGGGCATGTCCCATGTACAGCTGGTAGAAAATGCAACTTCCTGTGGAGTAATGACAATGCCCTGATATTGTCATGTAACGGTCTGCATTATTTTATGGTTGTTTATGGGTGAAGTTCAAGGTGCTAATAAGTTATAAACCACTAAAACTCACCTGACCTTTAGCTGTGCAGAATAGTGCATTTTAGGGTAATGATTTTGAAACCAAGGTACCTCAAATGAGTTAACTTACAGAATGCGCTCCAAATTTGGAGCCCATGACTCCTGTGGAATTGAAATTGGGCATATTTTATAAAACATTTTATAACATAATACAAAATGTCACAAAACATTTCCTGTGCTCAATTGCTGATGTTTTACTATGCTGTAAAATTCAACACGGGCCATTTTCAAGGCAGATATATCTCTGAATAGCTCCCTGATTTTTTTTTTTTGAAAAGTTTCCCCTGAAAGCACTACCTTAGTTCTGCCATTGTTGAAGGCATCGAGGAATCTGGTAATTCATATCTCTGAAATGATGACCTAACAGATCACGGGTTGTCTAGTAACCTTATAATGCTCTACAAGCCTGCCACTAAGGAGTTTGTGAGGCTATTTGCTCCAAACAAAATGTGTCCACCAAGCAGTGCTGGTAGACAGTGCATAATAAGAGTCCTGCTTTCCATGAACTATTGTGGAGGAAACATTCTTTACCAGAGTTCCTTCCTGTGAAATCATCACCCACAACCTTTTTAACATACAGAAAGCTTATTCACATATGGGTGTTTAAGTGGGCATTTGGGGATTGAATGGTCTGGTGAAATATGCATGTGTGGGCCGGGGGTACTACTTCTTCCTGTTTTATTGCTATTATGTCATTGATTTTGTTGTGGTACACAATGTGTGTGTGTGTGTGTTTGTGTATGTACACACATACACGTATATATATTATAAAACTTTTGTAAGTTGCTTAGGTTCACTTGATTGAAGTGACTTTAAAGCATTTGTGACACATGGAATATAAGCTAGATCTTTTTAAAATGTTTATTTGTGTAGATGGGCAGTTATGAGCATTTGTTTAATTGATAAATAAATGTTTTTATTTGTATTTACCATGCTATTAAAGCTTGCCCTGAATAAAAGAAATACATCTCTGTGCATATCAAATCTGCTTACACAGTATCCTTACCACAGGTAACTTGCAAGGTATGTCCTATGTTCTGGTTTTAATATAGAGAGTGGCATTTATTTCATTATAAAACAAGGACAACTCCGATTGCTTGTCAGGAATGATAGGTCAACTTGTCTAGGGGCCCTTCTCCACGTACATCTAACCATGACACAAAATATTGTGTTCTCTCAGTCTTAAATCATCCTTAGCTATATGGACATTAATGTAGAATTGTCTTCCTTATTTTGACACTGTCCAAAGATAGCCTCAAAGTGTATAAACCAGTGGTGAAATTCAATTTTTTTTTACTACCGGTTCTGTGGGTGTGGCTTGGTGGGTGTGGTGTGGCTTGGTGGGCATGGCAGGGGAAGGATACTGCAAAATCCCCATTCCCTCTCCACTCCTGGGGGAAGGATATTGCAAAATCTCCATTCCCACCCCACTCTGAGGTCAGCCAGAGGTGGTATTTTGCTGGTTTTCTGAACTACTCAAAATTTCCGCTACCTATTCTCCAGAACCTGTCAGAACCTGCTGAATAGCACCCAATAGCACCCTTGTTACCTATTAGCTTAAATGGAAGTCAGGTGACTGTGGTGACTTGAGACCAAGGCAATAAAAACAGGGACAGGATTAACAGTGGGGGTCAGCCAATTTGATGCCAGTATAGTTTTTGCCAACTCAAAGATAAGTGAATAACACCAACTCAGCAGTGGAAAAAAGCCCCAAGAGATGCAACTCATTTGTGATTCTCTTCCAGCTGAACTTCAGCTGAAGATGCCTCATGATGCCTCAGCTAAAGATTTACAATACAATTCATGGTTTTCCAAAGCCACTGACATATATTCTTTCCCCAAAAAATTAATGCTTTTGATTTTCTGAGAAACGATTCTGGATTTCCTCCCAATTATTATGTTTGTATGCTTACTTTTTGAAATGACAAGAAAGATTGTTACAGGGATAGGCACCGTATGGCATGACAGATGTTGCTGAAGTACAATTCCCAGGAAGTGTGCCAAATAGTGAAGGAGTTGTATTTCAATCACCTCTGCCAGGCCATAAGTGTCAAACTCATTACTTAAGAACTTCAAAATATGTGTGTATAAGATAAAGTCCAGGCGAGACAAGATTATTATGTGTAATGAGAAAGAATCTATGGCTAATTCTATATTTATCAGACATTTTCATCTTGCCCATATCAAAAGGAAAAGGACACTGCAGATCCAGCAGTCAGAGAAATAAATCAAGAATCTCCAGAATTTGGAGGAAGCTGAGGTTGCTGATTAGGACATACATATTTTTATGAGGTCAAAGGATTTATTTTCTTTTGTCACCAGCTTCCAGTGATTCTGTGTTTCAATTTAATTTTAACTCCTGACACTGACATGTGAAAGGAAGAAAATGTTCAAATATATGTGTAGTTCTTTTAAGATGAATAATTGCATTTTGCCAGTGTTGCTCGTCTTTATGCTTGTAAATAGCACTTCTAAGTGCGAGACATGAAGTATTTTGATGAACAAGTGCAATTTCTAAGACTAAGGCTATCTTAGTGTTTGGTTTAACCCACAGCAGCTAAAAAATTAGCTGCTGAAATGAAAACACCCATCAAGTTCTCACAGCCATCTTCTCTGCTGTGTTTTTTAGTTTGTGCCTGTGTGAGCATTGATGATTTTATTAGATGAGATATTTTATTCATAAAATCATACGAGGACACCTTTTTTATGCCTTCCTGTTATAACTTCCTGCAGGAGGTGTGCAAAATTTGCCCTTTTTGTAATTTATTTTCATTGCTGAACCTGAGTTGGTCATTCAGAACAGAACTGTCAACTGTTTTAATCTTTGCAGCATCAGAGGTGTTAAATAGTTTGGATATAAAACCACCCAAGATAATCTTGAAGATAAAATTTGAATATCGAAATAAATCATATTCTTCTGCTTTAGCATTTTTGAATTAGCATAGGCTACTAAGGTGCTTAGGAGGTGCAAGGGGAAAGATGACAGAAATTAGAAAATAGTTTGGCAATGGCAGGTACCCAAGATGAACTTTGAATACAGATGCTATTCTTATTGGCTTTCTTAAACATATGGCACAATGGAGGAATTATCTTAATTGATCAGATAGCTATTTATATGCTTTGCTAAAATGCTATTTAACAATAAGGAGGAAAAAACACCCACTTCTCAGCCTTTTGGTTAAGATCAAACGTAGTAAGAAAAAATGGAGTGGTGAAAGAATACAGTGGGATGAGGTTCCACTAAATATATCTTCCTTTTACTATATAATAATTTTATTAAACATTACATAAACAGATAAAATCTAATAAAAACTACCAAAAATAAAAAATAAAAAAAGTGTGTGTGGGGGGGGAGAGAAATTGTATAAAGAGGGAATAATATTAAAAAAATAGAAAACAAAAAATAAAGATACAGCATAAAAAAGAGGAAAATATATAAAATGGTAACTTCTCCCTTCTTCAAAAGAAATATAAACATTTTTGACAATTTATACCGTCTCTTAAAATACAACAAATGATCTCTTCATCCCATATCTCATTTCTTATCTATAAACAGATCCTTAAAACTTGTCATTCAGACTTGGTCTGTAAAAGTCCAATAAGAGTTACCAGAAATAACAATATATCTATTTTAAACTTGATCAAATTGCACCCACTTTATATTCCTTCCTTTTAATAAACTTAATTGTTAATCCCTTTAAATACTGTCCCACAACTTGCTTTCATTTCATTTGCTTTTCTTTCTTTGTCTCTTTTCACAAAATCTTTCAAAATTAACAGGTCTCTTTTATAAATCCAGTATAAAGGTTATCCAGGTCACTTTTTTGCTTTGCCATTTGTATGTCTTTTAAATATTAAGATATCAAACAGTTTCATTTGGATATCCAGTGTAGCATCTTTTTCTCTGTTGTTCTTGTCACTTTTCAATTGACTTTCAGCTCAGGCTCAGTCTTGTCTGGTAAACTATGTTCCTCTTCCAAAACATATTTTTAAATACAGTATATCTATAATGGCAGACACTTTTAAGATTAATTTCTGGATTCATTGCTCACAAATATATTCCATTATGTCTGATGTTAAAGTATTTTGATCCATTCTGGGTTAGTAAGTCAATATTAAGTGTTCTTATCCTTTAATAGTAATCTTTTTTTTTTTAATTTGATTTATATGCCGCCCTTCTCCGGAGACTCAGGGCAGCTTACAGTGCGTTAAGCAATAGCCTTCATACTTTTGTATATTTTATACCAAGTCAGCTTATTGCCCCCACAAACTGGGTCCTCAATTTACTTACCTTAGAAAGGATGGAAGGCTGAGTCAACCTTGAGCCTGGCAAGATTCGAACTTAGTTTAATTGCAGACAGCTGGTGTTAAATTACAGTGCTTTAGTCTGCAGAGCTATCCAGGCTCCTTTAATTCCTCTTGGTTCCCTTTAGTATCCAATATTCAAATTTCCATCCTATCATATTTTCTTTTAAAAATTCAAACAACTGCATTTTCCCATGGGAAGAATTCTGAAGATTAATTCCAAAATCTTATTTAAAATCCATCCAGAAATTTAGTCCATTTGTAACTTTCCAAAATCAACATTCTAATCACCTTTTTGCTGTTTATTAAAAGAAAAGTCCTTAATGTCCTTTAATGTCCTTAAATGTATGTTTAAATTTTGTTTGCCTAAGGATTAAACATAACTCACCTGGTGAGTTTTATAAAATTTATTGATCAAAAGATTCTTAAGAATTGAAAAGCAGTTAAAAGGCAATTTACAGAAGTGATTGAGAAATAAGGGTGGGTAGAACTTTGTAAGGGTATATTATGGCTGTGAGCTTGGTAGAACCCCTCAATTCCCAGCTCTTCAAAACCTCATGAGCTGCCTGCAGAAGTCTCAGTTCCTGCCATTTACTCATGAGGAGCAGCTGCCTGGAGTGCAAGTGGGTGATCTCATGATCTCTCCTTTATTGGAGAGTCTTCGCCAGCCCTATATCACCTTCCTGCTGCTGATCTCATCACAATGCCCTCTCTGCTCCTTTGGAGACATTTAGTTGGCCATGAATCTTTATCAGAACCACTAATTATATCTTTGATGCTTGCCAAAAGTTTCCTGTTGGAGCAGAAACTGTTCATTGTCCAATCTCACCACTTTAAAAGAAAATAAAGCATCAAGATGAAAATAAGATTATTCGGTCTGAAGTAAATTAATACCAAATTGGCACTCGAGAATCTGCAGCCCAATTTGATACATCATTCTTGTAACCCTGTGGGTATAGTAGTGCTTTCTCAAAGATAATATTTGAAGGACAAACAAGGAGCTAAAATGGAATGAATATACAAACAGGAAGAGCTCAGGTTAAAAGCACAGATGCTCAAAGGCCTAAAAGAGGTAAAACTGCTCATATATTTTTTGAAAATCAACATTTTTTTTCTGTAAAAGTATGGAAATGAATTAAAATAGGAGTATCTGTATATTTAATTCAGTGATTATTTGAGGACTGTTTGATCCTATCTCTAAATAAATCATTTGCCCAAATTGAATCACTAAATCACTTTAAATTATCAATCTGAATCACGTGCTTCTGGATTTATTTAGACTATGCAAATGACTTCTCATCAAATGATCATCTTGGAGATAACTAATCCTTGAAATGCTAGAAATCAAGGAATTCTTTATTCTCACAGGATAACAAAGAAGGTAGCTCCTTTTGTGATTAAGTCTTCAAGATTCAGATGCTGTTTGCACTTAGGAAAGTATACCATCATAATGGTTCCAAATTCCGAAATAACTATTTGCTTCTTTTCCCCTGTCTCCAAAACAACTATTTAAGACAGTGGTCCCAGCATTGTTAGATGGAAATACTTTCCATCTGGGTTTAATTGAGAAAGTATAATGGCTGGTGAGAAGAAATTTGGGGATATTTAAATATAAAAAAGCTGCCTAGGATTGCCTTTTTGGTGTGAGAAGTGGCATATAAATTTAATAAATAAAATAAATAAAAATTGCTTTTGAATCAAATACAATGCTCCTCACTTTTGTCTTTATTCAAATAATGAAACTTGTTCACACTGCAAGCAATGTTGGCTTCAATTGAGGGTTGTTTATATATTTGGTTACATATGTCTTGGGCATTCCTGATCACCTCTCCTCTCTGTTTTCACTACCTCCCAAACAGTTTTCACATTATAATAAATCATAACTTGTGAAGCAGCCCACTGAAATGACCAGAGATGTACTGTGGTTGATTTGAAGTGAATCATTGGGGAAAAGAAACAGGTGGAAAAAACTAAAAACTTGAGATGTTTATATTTTTATTTCTAAATCTGTTGTCTGTGGCTCCTGGGAATGGAATTCTGCTATTCAATTATAAAGGAGCAGAAGAAATATAATATTAGCCCACACACAACTCAAGCATCAGAATAGAATGTTTTTCTAAAAGACCAATAGGGAATTGTGTTATATTTAAATCAAGAATTAGAACATATCAGTATTTCACATCTTCCATGATTCCAGTCTATCTAATAGCATTTGCTGGAATTAGCAAGATGCATTCTCAATTTGTGCAAATCTTGATTTTTTTTTAATTAAAAAAATGTATATATTTATTTACTTTCCTTACTGTATGTATCACTGGTTCACAGTAGTTTACAATACAATAGGCACTAACAACATCTAACCAAGGTGTGACAAACATTAAAAGTATCCATGAAATAATTCCAACTTGGCAGTTTTCTTTAGCAATGGTAAAAATTGGATCTTTAGGGAAAGTTTCTGCATGATGAGGGCTGCTATGGATTAATATGAACACCCATTCAAATGAAGCAATTATATTTCAGTATGCTGAACATCATCACTTTACTAAAATTTCCGAATGAGTATTTACAGTAACTTTGCTATTTGTACTAACAGTAGAACATTACAAGAAATGTTCATGTGGGAATTTGGGTTTTTTAAATCAGCCAATCCATTATATTGACGAAGGTCCTTCTTTCATAAAAAGGTTTCTTGAAACTGTAAAATTCTTTAAATAAATACATACATTAGGAAATCAGTCAGCATACAGATATGCAGATAGTATCATATAGATAAAAGAAAAACAATAGACAGCAAGAGGATGTTGAACTCATAGGGTGAATCTTCTGGTATCACATGGAGAGGCTTCTTCAGCGCAAACTCAATAAACTGAGCAGTCTCCTTAAGGGGCATACAATTTTAAGGCACTACAGATTTTCCCCCTTCATTACAAAATTGCTCATAGCAATAACTGCTTCTACAGAAGCCCCCTTGTAGCAGTTCTCTTCATTTTTTATTTCATGACCTGTTGCATTCTGGATTTTTTTTCCAGCTAACCAGTTGGAATCCACTTCACTTCCCATTTGTTCTTTCACATTTCAACAATCCTTCCTCACCTGATCCCCAAGGAAATCTACTCCCTGATACAACTGCCCATCTCTATTATTCTGTGTTGGCCACCCTACCAGCAAAATCTTAAATTATGGGAATTGGTTCATGCATCCTAAAGTTGCCGAGGCTGACAATACTTTAGTTAGTTAGTTAGTTAGTTAGTTAGGTAGGTAGGTAGGTAGGTAGTTATAAAATGCATATAAGATTATACATATAAGTATAAACATGATTATGAAAACAGGTTAAGGATACGAATAAATGGGGACAGTAGGACAGGGATGGTAAGCACGCTGGTGCACTTATTCACGCCCCTTACAGACCTCTTAGGAATGGGGTGAGGTCAACAGTAGACAGTCTAAGGTTAAAGTTGTGGGAGTTTGGGGAAGTAACCACAGAGTCAGGTAGTGCATTCCAGGCATTGACCACTCTGTTGCTGAAGTCGTATTTTCTGCAATCAAGTTTGGAGCGGTTTACCTTAAGTTTGTATTTATTGTATGCTCGTCTATTATTGCGGTTGAAGCTGAAGTAGTCATTGACAAGTAGGACGTTGTAGCAGATAATTTTGTGTACTACACTTAGAGCTATGTCTGATATTCCCATTTATCTCCTCAGGCTGTGCTTTTTAAAAAAATAAAACTCTCCCTCTTCTCATAGCCAAGTTTCCAAATTCAACCATTTCTGTTCTTCTCCCCTGTGCTTGTATTTGGATGCATCTGGGTTTGTTCTCCCAGCTCAGTAGCTCATTAGTTCTTCTGAGTGTCATGCCTTCCTACCTGTTGGGACAGACCTCTTCATTTCTAGAGGTTCCAATCATAATTTTTGAACTGACTCCAATCTGTCTCCCAGCAGCTTCTTAGTGCCTCTTCTAATCTCTCTTTCAGTTAACATTGCCAGGATCGTATTTCTTCTGTTTCTGACTTCTACCAATTGCAAACCTGTGAAACCTGATCCAAATAAGCTTCTTTATCCTCCTGGCAAGTTCTTGCCACTCTGCACCAGACTTTAAGTCCTTTACATATTTCTACATCATTATCTTCTAGGTTGCATGAATACAAGCGTACAAAAATATGTGTGTGTCTTGGAATCATTCTCGAGGCAACAGAGGCCAGTGGGCAAATATGAACCAAAATGAGATGAGAATGTCAACCGTTGTGAAGAAAGTGAGAAAGGCCAAGACCAATTAGCTGCTTTCTTCTTCCAAATAAATTATGGTTTTGATGCAAGATGGGTGGCAAATAAAATTCATAATAATAATAAAAAGGTCTTCTGTCACCAATTATCTGATTCAAAATTGAGTCACTTACTGGACAGAAATGTTTAAAGATGGGGGGGCAAATAAAGCACCTTTGTTTTTGTGATAGACCATTTAATGGTGGCTCAGTGGCTAAGACACTGAGCTTGTCGATTGAAAGGTTGGCAGTTCAGCGGTTTGAATCCCTAGTGCTGCATAATGGGGTGAGCTTGTTACTTGTCCCAGCTTCTGCCAACCTAGCAGTTCAAAAGCACGTAAAAAATGCAAATAGGAAAATAGGGACCACCTTTGGTGGGAAGGTAACAGTGTTCCATGCGCCTCTGACATTTAGTCATGCCGGCCACATGACCACAGAGACATCTTTGGACAGCGCTGGATCTTCGGCTTTAAAACGGAGCTGAGCACTGCCCCCTAGAGTTGGGAACGACTAGCACATATGTACAAGGGGAACCTTTACCTTTGTAAGTCCAGGAGAACATACTTTGGCCAAAAGTAAAGAGTATCTGGGATGGGCTTCATAGTTGCATTGCAAGTCCTTAACATTGGAACTTGGATTTGGAACTTGGATTTGGAACTTGGATTTGGAACTTGGAACCCACATTTGAATCAGGACAAATCTTTTCCCCAGGTTCAACCATTCATGTTCTTTGCTTTTTTGAATAGTGTTATAAATCACTTCAATAGTTGCCTTTTTCCCCCAAAAAAATGCTCATGCATTTTTTAGGGTGAGACTTATGAGAATCAGTGATCAAGTTAAAAGAGAAAACTATTTTCAGATCATGTCTATGAAAGCAGTTGACAAGTCACTGATTTTAAGAAAGAAAGCTACTTTGTTTACCACATGCTTTTAGTAACATTGAAGCCTTTTCCTTTAAGGCAAGAAAAAGTTAAGAAGGGCAATTTGTCACAATGCTGAACGTTGCACTGATTTATTGCAAAGCAATCCATATATCTCTTCTATAGATTGCTTAGAGGATGAATTTATTTACATATTTCCAATGCAAATGTGTCCTCATTTTTTTAGCTGACTGTCAAATTCCATCGTTTCAGTACAGAAATGTCTTTTTAGATGGCTTTCAGCCCTTCCATACCTTTCTTTATATATATATATATATATATATATATATATATATATATATATATATATATATATATATATATATATATATATATATATTTATATATAAAGCTATTTACCTATGAGGAAAACAGCTGAACTTTGCAAGACTGAAAATATTATAACCTCAGGTTTTTCTATAGTTGAGATAAGAAAAAGACATCTCAATGTTTCCAATAGATTGTAACCAGGGTAGACTAACATATATAGGAGGCATGAATGACTGCCCCATTGTTGTTGGGATTTTTGTGAGTATCTATGTTTTTGTGACTTGTCAGAGGGAAGCAAAATGTCTGGATTAAGATTTCTTTAATTTAATATCTTACACATTGCTTTATTGGAATTTGCAAAACTCTTCATATTTGTGGTCACGTGGATTTTGGGGTAGGGGTGGAGAGAGGAGCAGGAGAACAAATGATAACCCATGGAACATGACATCATCTGTTACTGCATAACTAAAGATAGTCCTCATTTAACAACCACTTGTTCAACGACCCTTCAAGGCTACAGTGGTACTACATGAGGAGACATATGAGCAGTCCTCATAATTGTGATTGTTGCAGTATCCCATGGACATGAGCTCACCATTTGTGACCTTCACTGTGACTTCTGACAAATAATGTCAGTGGGGAAGCTGGCAGGAAATTGAAAATGCTGACCACATGACATCATACTTAATGATCATATGGCAGGACTGTCAAACTCACGTCATGGCAGCATCATGCACTGGCCATGCCGATGCCCGGTTTAGCAAAGAGGGGAAAAGTCATGATACATCACGTGATGCTGCCATGACGATACAAGTTTGACATTCCTGCCATATGGGATTCTCTTAACTATGACAACCAGAACTGCAACAACTGCTGATGTAAGTTAGCATGATCTTGTGAAGTTATGATTACAACTGCATCATTTAACAATATACCATATTTTTCAGTGTATAAGATGTACTTTTTTCCTCCCCAAAAGTGGGTGGAAATGTCTGTGCATCTTATAGAGCGAATGTTGCCAAAGTCCCACCCACCCCCCAGGCTCCACCCTTTGGCTTCTGCCTCCCAGCAATTTGCCTCCTTGCAGCAAACAGCAAACAGCCTGGTCAGCTTCAGCACAGTCTGATTTAGCATGAGCAGCTGATTGATGGTTGGATCTGCCTCCCGGAATACCGCCTATCAGCTGTTCCAGACTGCAGGGATTGCCTCCACCCATCGCCACTGCCACCTATTGTCGCCTCCCACACCCCATTTTCAGCCTCCACACACCCCATTTTCAGCCCATTCCAGGCAGTGGGGATAGGCAGCAGCAGCAGCAATCCCCATCACCTGGAACAAGCCAAAAATGGGGCATGCAGAGGCCTAAAATGGGAGGCACAGAGGCCAAAAATGGGGTGTGTGGAGGTGGCGATAGGCAGCAGCAGTGATGGACAGTGATGGCAGCGATGGTCAATGGTGATTCCCGCAGCCTGGAACAGCTGATAGACAGTATTCTGGGAGGCAGATCAAACTGCCAATCAGCTGCTCGTGCTAAATCAGGCTGTGCTGAAGCTGACCAGGCTATTTGCTGTTTGCTGCAAGGAGGCAAATTGCTGGAAGGCAGAGGCAGGGGAAGATTTTTTTTTTCTTATTTTCCTCCCCAAAATCCAGATACGCCTTATAGTCCAGAGCATCTTATAGTCCAAAAAATATGGTAATTGCCATTGTTAAGCAAGGACTACCTGTATATCATTTGCATGATGCATTGGACATTTTTTAATTTCTCAAAATAACAAACAATGCAATGTGACCGTTGGAATGCTACTTTTGAATTCTAGGGATTATAATTTTGACACACCTGGAGTGAGAGAAGGCTGGCATATCAGATTCTCAAAATGAATGCACATAAATAGGCAGCAGTAGAAAAACTCTGTCACTTCAGAGTTCATCTTCTCTGACATCAGAATGGAGTTAAGCAGCTTCTTTTATGGATGGAAGAAGTCACTTATTGAGTTTCCAAGCAAAGTTGGGTTTTGATGCTGTCTGAGCTCGATTGTTTTTCAGCAGACATTCATTAGCAGCCTAAGTAACAACATCAATGTAAGTGGAAGTTCATGATGTTTTCTAGCCTGGTAATGAAACATCTACTGAAAATAAACAAGCTCAACAACACCAAAACCCAACATTGTCTACTATTGGAACACCAAGCAAAATGTTTGTGTACACCATTTTGCATTACTTTTCAAATAAACTCTGTGGGCCATATGGATTTGGACAATGTAGGGAACCTTTCAAGTTATTTTCCATTTACTCCTATTTTTTTAAGGAACAAATCTCCAGCTCCTGGTCTTTCCTCAAGTTCATTGGTTGCACGAAAGACCAGATTTGCCAAATAGCAAGGGCTGAATTATGTTATTTATCCCCTGTAAAGAAAGCACCTTTCTGCTTGAGTTAAAATTAGATTGGCTATTTTTATCTTTATCGCGTTCTCTTGTTTGCCTGTGCCGCACAGCAAGCTGAATAGCATCACCAGAATGCAAGGACTACACAGACTATCCAGAGGCCACGCTTACTGAAATGGTAGGAAGTTTCATTGAGCAGAATCTCACTTCCATGTGAATAGGTATAGCAGAAAGGCTAAAACATCTTCTAATTGGCTTCAGCTCCTGATAGGAACATTATCTGCTGTGTATGTTGCACAGGGAAATATTTGGGTAACTTCTGCTTAGCTTCAAACTGAGATCAAGCTGGAAACTTGAGGTGTTCAGTATTTTCTACTTGTAATAATCAGCAGCACAGGACAATTCTCTGTGACTATTCCAGAATCAATTAAATTAGAACTTGAGTAATTTGCCACTGTGAAGTGGCGGGGATGGTGGTTGGAGAGGGGGTGATAGTATCATTGGTATACTATCACACAGGTGACAGTGATAGTCTTAATAGGTAAGTAACTAGTTAGCTGGTTCCCGGGCTCACACTTGTGTCTAAAAAAAAGTGGTTAAGTGAGCTTAATGAACTTAGGTGCTATGTAAGCCCGGTCTTGTAATTTATTCACAATCCAATGTAGTTGAGTAAACAACCATGGTTAAGGGATCATGAGTAAATTTGTCATGCAAATGCAACTTGGGTATGGACAGATAACTGGGATACAATATTTTACTAGACACAAGGTTTTCCCTGAATGCCATCACTCTGCTAAACAAATAATTCCCTCAACACTGTCATACTAGTTATTAAACCTGCATTACTATTAACCTTCTCATCGTTCCTATCACCCATCTCCTCCCACTTATGACTGTATGACTGTAACCTTGTTGCTGGTATCCTTATGATTTATATTGACTGTTTCCTAATATGATTTGATTGCTTATTTGTTCCCTATGACTATCATTAAGTGTTGTACCTTATGATTCTTGATGAATGTATCTTTTCTTTTATGTACACTGAGAGCATATGCACCGATAAATTCCTTGTGTGTCCAATCACACTTGGCCAATAAAGAATTCTATTCTATTCTATTCTATTCTATTCTATTCTATTCTATTCTATTCTATTCCTATTCCTATTCCTATTCCTATTCCTATTCCTATTCCTATTCCTATTCTATTCTATTCTGTTATCATCTTCATTCTAATGAAAAGTGCTTGAACATTCATGCTTACACACTGATGTCTAAACTTGAACCAACGTTAAAAAAAGGTGTTTTCTTAAAAAAAATACTGATTTCCTTTAGTTCAACATGCCTAATTTTGTTTATTGTGTGAACTAAAAACTCCTGGATTTAATAAGTTACACTGAGCAAAAAAAATTTCTCACTGTTTAATCCAGACAGATTAATTTGAAGTTTCATCTTTTCACTATTTATTATCAAATAGTTAAAAAAAAAATTGGCATATGGAAGGATCAACAATGGATTGACGACATCAGCAAGTATTGTGAGTACAATTGGCAAAAGAAAGCTCAGAACCGTATAGGTTGGAAACATGTGGAAGAAGCTTTCATCGTACAATGGATAGACAATGGCTAAAATGATGATGAAGATGATGATGATGATATGATGATGATTTTAAAAAATATCAATTGGCTCCATGTAACTTGGGAAGATACACAAAAACAGGTCATAGAACACAAGGGGGCTAGATGGTATCACTGATGCTCCAAATATCACCATCATCATTTTAGCCATTGTGTATCCACTGCAACGTAACAGCCTCTTCTGCATGTTTCCAACCAGGGGTGAAATGCTCCTGGTTCGGACCGGATCGCCCAATCTGGTAGCGATGGAGGCGGGTGGTTCGGAGAACCAGTAGCAAAAATCCCTGCCCCCCCCCCATGCCCAGCTGAGCCGCACAATCATCAGAGGCTTTTTTTTTACTTTTAAAAGCATTTTTTCTACAACCTCTTCGGCCGAAAAAATGCTTTTAAAAGTTTAAAAGAAAGCCTCTGATGATCGCGCAGCTCAGCTGGGATCGTCAAAGGCTTTTAAAAGAAAAAAACCCTCTGCTGATCAGGCAACTCAGCTTGGATCGTCAGAGGCATTTAAAAGAAAAAAAGCCTCTGCCAATCAGACAACTTAGCTGGGATCGTCAGAGCCTTTTGAAAGCATTTTTCGCCGAAGAGGTTGTAGAAAAAATGGTTTTAAAAGTTTTTAAAAAATTGGCCACGCCCACCCAGTCACATTACCCTCCCCACCAAGCCATGCCCACAGAACCGGTAGTAACAAATTTTAGATTTCACCACTGTTTCCAACCAATACGGTCTTGAACTTTTCTTTGCCAGTTGGACCCACAATACATGCTGCTGTTGTTGCTTCATCTTATTTTAGGACTCTTTTGTGGATGCTTTTTATCAAGTGGAATCCATTCTATGATGCCTTAGTCCCCCTGCCATCAGTTGTTCTTGCTATGTGACCAGCCCATTTCCATTTCCATTCTTTTACTCTCTTGATGGCATCACATATTTTAATAGAAAGACAGGTCTTTCTATCTTGTCTTGTGTTGCCGAGCATCTTTCCATGACTCTTTGCATCACTCATAGCTTTTGTATCGGTTGTCAGGTTAGTATCCATGTTTCGCTGGCATATGTTAGAGCAGGTAGCACACACTGATCAAAAAACTTTTTAGTTTTTTCAGGCATAGGGGGAGGTTGTTTTGAAAATTATGCTTAATTTGCCAAATGCCTGCCAGCCACATTTAACATGGCATTCAATTTCCTTTTTTGTATCATCTTCCATTGAGATCCATTGGCCAAGATCTATGTAGTAGTCTACTACATCTAGTTCTTCTCCAGATATTAAAAAAAAACCCTAACTTTCTTTGCTGAATTTATTAAACGTAACCTGGTTCTTTTTCAGGTTTAATTTTAAGCCAAATGGTTCTCCTGCTTTGTGCAGCTCTCGTATGGGTCTTTGTAACTCTTTTGGGTCTCGTGAGAAGAGAATAACGTCATCTGCAAATCTTATGTGTTTTAAATAGGCACCATTGATTTTTATTCCATCTTTTGCCCAGTTTACTTTGCGAAATACTTCTTCAAGGCAGGTTGAGAAAAGGATAGGATTTTTTTTTCTTGAAAATCTCCAAACATAAGCTTGCAAAAACTCATAGAACAGACTGTTTTCCTATAAATCTTGTATTTGATGAGACTGCTTTCAAAAACTCTTTCTGTAAAGTTATACATTCAAATACAAAAGGATGCTTTTCAATGTCAACAATAGAATTAAGATGCAAATCTCCAGTCTACCCCTGGACAGAAACAGAGGTTAGCTGAAACTGAGTGGCTTAAAATTTGACAAATAAACACAACTCATGAGTGGAGATAACGTATTAAATGTTTTCTCACTAGTCACTAAACTAGTGACTAGAATAGGGATTTGTGATTTTTAAGGATTGTGTTTCATGGAACATTCTCAATTTTTTTACTAATTTAACTGATTTTATGAATTTGTGGTCTTTTTAAGCTCTAGTGGTTTAACAAAAAAGTAATTGTCATTCCTGTCTATATATTTTACTTACATTAATACTACTGTGTTTTTTTTAAAATATATCATCAGGTATATTTTTTATTTTAAAAAATCAGACTACATAACATATTTACATTGCAAATCCCAGATCTTGTTTATTTATAAAGCAATAAATATTCAAAGAAGCATAATAAATTGCACGGGCATGTGTAAACAAACTGTACATTATAACCGAACCTAGTTCAGGAAGGATTACCAGAAAAAAAAATACTTCAAGAAGCACATCATCCTGAGTGGGTAATTTGTGGCAAAGGGTATGGGAAGATGCTTAGAAACACTTGCGGTGGACAATAGATGGACCAGCCTCATCGTACTCCTGTTTGCTAATCCACATCTGCTGGAAGGTTGAAAGAGATGCCAAGATGGAGCCTCCAATCCAGACCGAGTACTTTCGCTCAGGGGGGGCAATGATCTAAATGGAGAAAATAAACAAGAGGTTTATTTCAGAACCTGTATCAACCTAGATTTCTGGGCAACACAACTTCATTTAAATTGTTTCTAATAACAATGACTTCTTAACAGTGAGACGTAAGGGCACAAATTGTACTAAAAGTCTACATCATTTTTAGGAAGTAGAAAGAGAAAATCTTCCCTTCCAATAAATATATTCTTTAAAATTGAAACTTTCTCTATTCTAAGGCCATGTAGATGAGCATTGCTCAATAAAACAGTTTTAACCCTAGAGAAATGTCTATGGAGATTCTGTCATCCAGGTCATGGTTGTCCCAAAGGTGCTTTTTTCAAGAGGCAAACTGGACTTTCTGGGTTTTTCTTTGACGAGGTTTTGCTTTTCATCCAAGAAGCTTCTTCGGCTCTGACTGGATGGTGGGGAATGGGAAGTATATGGAAGGAAGTATAAATCCTTCCATTCCCACCATCCAGTCAGAGCTGAAGAAGCTTCTTGGGTGAGAAAAAAGCACTTTTGGAACAATCCTGGAGAAGCATTGGCTATAATATTTATTGAACCTTTAGTTAGGAGTCTTACAAAGTTACTTTAATCTTTTCAAGAGCACACTTCACAGAGACTTGGAGGTTTGATATACGAAACAAGTTTCACACCTTAATTTTCATTGTGCTGGGAGCCAAAGCAGTGATTTCTTTCTGCATACGATCAGCAATGCCAGGGTACATGGTAGTACCACCTGAGAGTACATTGTTGGCATACAGATCTTTACGGATGTCAATATCACACTTCATTATGCTGTTATAGGTAGTTTCATGAATGCCAGCAGATTCCATACCTTGGAAAGAAATGAATATTGATAGGCTATTGACTGACGAAGTATAGAGGAAGCACAACATTTGAGCATTATTAATAGCAGAAAGCTATAAGAAAAAAAAAGTAAAAATAAAAAAAGCATTTATCAAATAAGAATTTTCTATAAAAAAGAGAAGGTGGAATTAATACATTAGGCATGGGCAGATCTCACACATATAGCCATATAGAATTCTTGGACTCATTTTCTGTAGGTTATAGATACTCCATTTTTTGTAATTGCAGAAAAGTGACTACGTATTTTTACTACTTGAAAGCAGGATGCATGTGTTATGTAAGTCCTAAGAAGGCATGCCACTATTAACAGGCAAATATCTTTCCCAAAATCTCCTTAAAAACCCAGCCTGGTCTGCCTATGTGACATAGCATCATCTACTTTGCAGCCTTCACTCTTCCACAAAATGTTAGATGCAACCATTGAATCCAAAAAGGTTGGGGATTAACTCTTTTTTAAAACCACACCTGATCTAAGTTCAAGTAAATTTGGAAGGAAGGATTTTGTTTTGCTTTGTGTCAAAAATGTAGATCAGAGAATTTCACATAGAGCCATATTGTTTTCTATCCTCCTGTAGCAATTTATACAAGAGAATTTTTGCTATCTATTTTTCTATTTCATGTATTGCATCATTTGATGCGGCTCTATCTCTGCTGCATGGACAAAAAGGCATAAGAACAACTGGTTTTAAGGCAGCACATTCTGATAGACAACTGGTCTTATGGAGGCATATTGAATTGACCAGGGCATCCCATGTAAAAATACATTTGAATTGGATTTGGGGGTGTAGCTTATATAAATTCAAATAAAATGAATAAAAATGACATTGGAACAAGTGTCATTACAGATAACAGTTTTGGTGCGATGTAGTACATGACAAACTAACATCTTGCATGTGAGAACTCTGAGATGCAATGGATATTAGCACATGTGCTTAAATAAAAAAAAGTCAAGATTGCATTTAGAAAGGCAAAAAAAAAAAAATGATGAAGGTATGAACAGAAGCTTACCAGTGAACATTAGAAAAACTTACACCAGAAATACAAATTCAAGGGTTACATTCCAATGTATTAGTTGACAGGTGGCATCTTAAAGTGAACTGAAATTAGATCCATAACAAGGCAACAGCTGATGAACAACTGCTTCTAAATCCACAAGGCTTGTATTATAAAGATTTGATGCATCATCCGTTGCAAAGGGAAATTACTTTTTCTATCATGACTAAAATTGGTCTTGAAGAATATGAATCTACACTTGCTTCCCCACCCCACCCCCCCTGAACTCTGGGCTGTTAAGTGATCACAGGGTACAGCTCCTAGGCATTTTACCTGATTTTATATAAATTTATATAAATTAACCATCTAAAATATACTGTAATTAAAGAATATGACCATGCTGAAATCAAAATAAACCAAAAATGGGGGGGGGGGGGAGATACACATAGCCAAGCCACAAATTGCATGCTAATAAACGCTCATCTTTTTTAAAAAAGATATTCAGCTTCACTTTGAGATTAGCCACATAATGGATCTGACACAGTCAAGAATGCCATTCTAAATTCAACACTGTGGAGGGATAAAAAAAAATTAGCCCTTTAGGCACATTTATGCAAGGCTGGAATTCTTCTCTTGAATATAGTCAAGGTTAAACTGTCAAACCAAAGTGTACTTCAAAGTTAAATGTATGTACGTATGTATGTATGTATGTATGTATGTATGTATGTATGTATGTATGAAGGTATATAATTCTTTTCTGAATATATATACCTTTATACCTAAGGCAGAGTGATCGTGCATGAAGTCATTTGTACCACAAAAGGAAAGGAATTTGTGCCTTTGGCAGACATTCCTATCCTATATATTAATTTATGGTAATAGTCACATTGTATGTTAAAGTAGAGAGATGGCCAGAGATAAAGATGTGCCCAAGGATTAAACATTTTAAATTCTTTTTTTATTTTGCTGGTGAAGAGAATTCTCATATCGTTGAATGAGTAATTTCAATGTAAGTAATTAATTAAGATCAAAATAAGTGTTGTCATGCTTCTGACAACTTTATTTATTGGCATTGCTGCAGTAATTCCACACAGGAGGCAAATGCATTCCAAAAATAGTAACTGAACGCAGGATTTTTTTTAAATTGTTTGGCTAGATGGAATGGGAACTCTCCAGCAACAGCTGCTGGTAGCCAGTTTCACTGTTATATTGATTTATGTTCCTTTGTTGTTAAAAAAATTAGAAATGTCAATCCTGTTTATCACATTTGCAAGATAGTTTCAAATATTACTATCAGGCCATAAAATGATGCCCCCTGTGTCCAGAACAAATGTCTCTATTGCAGGTAAGAGATGCAGTGGTTTCTGGAATGAGGGAAAAGCCCTGAATTAATTGTAGTCAATAATAGTACTCAAACGTCCCTTCAACAGTGTGTATAATGTAGGTAGATTGGCACTCCAAGACAAGACTCCTAGTCAGCTGGAGTCTAACTAACTCATGGACTTCTCTTCTTAGAAAGATTATCTTCCGCTTTCTCATCCTTTTGAATACAAATGCATAACCTGAGGCCAATGTCTTAAGTCCTTCCCAATGTCTTCAGTCCAACACCCATAGATAGTCCCTCCAAAAGTTATTTCAAAGTATTTCTTAATGTTGCTGGAGGAGCAAATGGTTTATATGCATGTATTTCTTTGAGCTATATTTGTTTCAATTTAATTTATTGTAATTTCTTCCCTGTCTTTTCATTCGTTGCAGTATGCCCCCCACTAATAGTTTAGCATAGTCATCAGCCCAGAAGAGAATATGCATTTTTGACAGATATTGCTACTTCTTTCTATTATTATTTTTGCATTTTGCATCCTTTTAATTTTATATTTCCTTTAAAGTTTACTGCACAGAGAAGCAATTCAACTAGCAGCCAGTCAGCCAGCCAAGACCAAAGTAACTTCAAGCTAAAACTTCCATGTAAAAGAATTCCTTACCAATAAAAGATGGTTGGAAAAGGGTTTCTGGGCAGCGGAAACGCTCATTCCCAATTGTGATGACCTGTCCATCAGGCAACTCATAACTTTTCTCTAGAGAAGAGGAGGAGGCTGCTGTAGCCATTTCATTCTCAAAGTCCAGAGCAACATAGCATAATTTCTCCTTAATGTCACGGACAATCTCACGTTCAGCTGTAAAGACAAAATTAAAAATGTATAGAAAGAAGGAAAAGGTAGGCTAAGAAGAATGCAAGCAAAATTGAAGTTAAAAATGGTCTCCCTATAGTTCAGTTTGGTCATTATTATTTCTATATATCCTCAAATAATTTTTACAGAATGCTTAGAAATGGGACTCTAGGGTTTCACCATATCTGATGATGGGAAAAATTATGGAAAAATAAAGATTATGTGTATATATATATATATATATATATATATATATATATATATATATATATATATATATATAAAACAGTAACTTTTTGAATTCATTTTTGAGAGGAATAAACAGTGAACAAAGTATATTTCAACTGTAATTACCTGTTGTTACAAAGGAATAGCCACGTTCTGTCAGAATCTTCATGAGGTAGTCAGTCAGATCCCTGCCAGCCAGATCCAGACGCATAATAGCATGGGGAAGAGCATAACCTTCATAGATAGGGACATTGTGTGTGACTCCATCCCCTGAATCAAGGACAATACCTGTAAAATAGAAGTGCCCAAGTTGTTATAATGCCAGCATTTTTTTAAAAAGAAATGTTCTTGCACATGTTGTGCAACCTCTCCAGATGCAGGTTAGAAGAACAGAACAGAAAAAACACCAATACACAAAGAGAATGTGCAATTAAAGTCTAATGTGACAAATGAGCATGAAACATAACCTTCCTCAGTTAGTAATTCTGAGTATCTTACAAGTTGAAATGCCAAAGGGAATGCTTTCTTAATTTCAGCCAACTGTAGACCTTAATGCTTCCTTGAACCAATTTTGGATCGAAATGGCTATACTAGATTATAGTCTTCCTTTCATATTTATGTCATCCTGTAGTAGCAATTTGATTATGCCACATTTTAATAAACAAAGAACTTAGCTGTACAGCGAGTTTGAGTCATTCAGCTGAATCTAAATTAGTGTTTCTAATATGGGGATACACTCTTAAATTTGTCTATTATAGATGACAATTCTTAGTTCCCATGTTTTTTGCACCCTGTGTCCTTGAGATATATTCAGCAGTGGTGCTTGTTTTCATGGTCTCATCACATCATTCTGCTATATCTTAATGTCTAGTATCATAAAAGTACAACCAACTGCCTGAATCCCTCCTACCAGGGCATCTGCTTTGATCTCAGCTGGATCTATTAGACTATAGACCTATATGGTAAGAAAATGGGATGATGGCAGTCACAGGAGATCATCAAGGGCATTTGAGTACATTTATTGGCAGCATCTGTTGAACTTGGTTGATCCCTCAAAGCTAAGCAGGATCAGTTTGGTTAGTGCATAGCTGGGAGACCGCCATAAAGTTCTAACACTATACGCTGAGAAGTAAAATCACCATCATCATCATCATCATCATCATCATCAATCTGAAATAAAGCAATAGCAAATAATGTCCATGCTACTGTTACCAAGAACACTAATTGTCCATATCCATCAAAAGCTAAACTCAGTCTGAGGGAAACTTTGCCTTTTGATTGAGCTCAGCAATGGTTTGACTATAAAGGCTTCAAAGACATTCCTGGCACTAATTAACCCAGCGTATTGGCAGTCTCCAATATGTTATAAGGCAGACTTCCTTAACATGAGTTAAAGTTAAAAGCATTTAAATTCCCAGACTTCTCCAGCCACCATGGCTTTTTGGTGAGAATTCTGATTTGAAAATTCACACATCTACAAGGGACCTAGGCAGGAAGAGCTGCTATGAGATCCAAACAGCATGAAATCATAAAGGATCAATAACTATTTCAGATGCTACTATCTTAATATATGAAGGACAATAATTTATATGGGTGTTTCAAATATGGTAAATCAGTGGTTTTTTTTCTGTAGAGATTCTCAGTCATGCAACTGGATTTTCTTGTTTTTTCTTTGAAGACATTTTACTTTTCATCGATTCTTCAGCTCTGACAGAATAGTGGGGAATGGAAGGATTTATATTCCTTGCAGACAACTGGTCATTTACATCCTTTTAGAGGGTCATTGAAGCACTTGGAGATTTATCTGTGTCCCCAAGGTTACCTGAGTAGTGCTCCTGGTTCCTGTAGTCTGCATTTTTTTTCTTCTGGAAATCCATTCCTACTCCCATACCATTCAAAGGGTGTTCATCCCAAATTGTATAGCTAAAAGTCTGTAGAGATTCTCTGTCATCCAGGTCATGGTTGTCCCAAATATAATTTTTCAGGAGGCAACTGGACTTTCTTGTTTTTTCTTTCAACATGTTTCACTTCTCATTCAAGAAGCTGAAGAAGCTTCTTGGATGAGAAACAAAACATCTTCAAAGAAAAAACAAGAAAGTCCAGTTGCCTCCTGAAAAAGCACCTTTGGGACAATGTTTTTTTCATCTTTTCCAAGAGCAGGAGGAAGCATGTATAGGAGTGTAATATTCTTTATTTTAGACTCTGAACACAGAAATAGGAAATACTATTTTTCCAAACTGTAGAAAAGTAGCAGAGAAGACGGTTTGTATCTATTATAGCTTTAATATGAAAATACCTATGTGCAATAATTGCCCATGTTATACATATCACAATTACACTTCTGATTCAGTAAAGTCTGCCATTCCTTTCATGTATAAATTACAATTACAATTTCTACTTAATGCTGTTCTCAGTGGTAAGCAAGCAGTGTTCATTAAAAGATTATGCCTTTCCTCTTAAGATAACTTTTAAATAGGAATATATTTGAGCTGCCACCATGGTGAATATCTGTTCCAGTATTCAGACTGTCTAATGCATCAGTTTCTCAAAAGTGAAGGATGGGGCATTCTCTCTAAACCTATATGGTATTAAGTCACTGTTATCATTATAATATCCAAGGGAATTTGCAGGAAATGAAGAAATGCTAATTATTTAAGGCAATTAAACTTCCAAGAGGTGTATCATTTTTAAAAAATTAAATAGTAGCACCATTCACAATCGCCTGTGAAAATGTTAAAATCTGAGATTTTACATTTTTGTTTTGAATTTAATTCTGCATTATGCAGGTGCCATCTGGAAAGTTGACTCCCACAGGCATTTTTCTAATCCATCCATTAAATGAAGAAATATGGTTTCCATCATGGAATGGATTGAAATTCTGTCCACTAGGAAAAGCTGCTTCAAATAATGAAATGAACTGGTTTTGCATCTCAGAGACAGTGCTACTTAAGGGCTATACAGGATATAAACAGGTAGTCCTCAACTTACGAACACAATTGAGCCCCAAATTTATGTTGCTAAGTGAGACATTTAAATGAGTTTTTGCCCCATTTTACAACCTTACTTGCCATGGCTGTTAAGCGAACCACAGCAGTTTTTAAGTTAGTAACATGATTGTTAAGTGAAGCTGTATTTCCCATTCACTTTGCCTGTCAGAAGGTCACAAAACGTCACAAAAGATGCCCACATGACCCTGAGACACTACAACCGTCATAAATGTGAGTCAGTTGCCAAGCATCTGAATTTTGATCACACAACTATGGGGCTGCTGCAAGAGTTAAAGTGTGAAAAACGGTCATAAGTCACTTTTTTCAGTGCCATTGTAACTTCGAACAGTCACTAAACAAAATGTTCTAAGTCAAGAACTACTGTATATTAGGCAACCTGATGCCTTTCAGTGACTTTTGAATTCAACCCTTATCAGCTCCACCCAATATGGCCAACACGAAAGGATTTGTAGTTGTAGTCTGAAAAAAAGAAAGAGAAGGGAGACCAGCATGTTGTCTATCCCTAATATAAGCATTTACTAGGTCAGCGTTCAGGAAAGAATCTGCTGAGGTAAACAATCTGCTGAGGTAAAGAGCCTTGGTGGCGCAGCAGACTAAAGTGCTGTTAAGTAGCACCAGCTGCCTGCAATTACTGCAAGTTCAAATCTCACCAGGCTCAAGATTGACTCAGCCTTCCATCCTTTCGAGGTAGGTAAAATGAGGACCCGGATTGTAGGGGCAATAAGCTGACTTTGTATAAAAAAGAACACCGCTTGGGGGGGGGAGGCGAAAGCCCTACTAAGCAGGTATATACAAAAGTATGAAGGCTATTGCTTAACGCATTGTAAGCCGCCCTGAGTCTCTGGAGAAGGGCGGCATATAAATCGAACCAATAAATAAATAAATAAATTTATTCTTTTACCTGTAGTACGTCCAGAAGCATAGAGGGAAAGAACAGCTTGGATTGCCACATACATGGCAGGCACGTTGAAGGTCTCAAACATAATTTGGGTCATCTTCTCACGATTGGCTTTGGGATTCAGAGGAGCTTCTGTGAGCAGGGTGGGATGTTCTTCAGGGGCAACACGCAGTTCGTTATAGAAAGTATGGTGCCAGATTTTTTCCATGTCATCCCAATTAGTAATTATTCCATGTTCAATGGGATATTTCAAAGTCAGAATACCTCTCTTGCTCTGTGCTTCATCACCCACATAAGAGTCTTTCTGGCCCATACCAACCATAACACCCTAAAGGCAGAAGGGACATGAAAAACAATACCATGGATTCAGAAACCTGATGCCGCCATCTTTCTCCACCAAACACCCTTCGTGTGTATTTGCACTTTAATAATAACTTCTCACCAGTGTAGCTGTTGAATTCTAATATGTCTGTGGGTGTGAAGTTGGGAAATTGTAAATACACAGCATGAAATCACTGACTTCTGTATGCAGATCCTTGAATTTAACAATCAATTTAATGTACGTAAAGGTTTTATTCTTTTGGTTGGTCATTAAACATATGTAATGTAAGGGTAAAGTAACACTATGTGGTATAATATGGTAGATTTCTTCTTACTTCCTCAAACACAAAAAGCAGGCCTCTGCAATTCCAAACCAGTGATGGTCAGCATTCCTTCTTTCACTCAAAAACTGATACCTGCAGCACTTACTAGTAATTTATTCAGTCTGCAACCTTCAACTTCAGAAATATTCTCAAACCACCCCCTTAATCCATTGATTTTGGCAAGTGGGTTTTACAGACTCAGCAGTGCAGACTCACTTCTAAATCCTGAATTTGTTATTCACTAACTTCGATTTTTTTGATTAGCCCTTATAAAGATATCACTCCAATATAACATTTGGATTTTCTCTTTATGTGAAATAGTGCAGTTAGGTGTGTGTGTGTGGGTGGGTAGGTGGGTGGGTGTGTTCTTAAATTACATTTTCAACAGGAAAAAATGTACTGGGATTAAATTACCACAACATTGCAATTTCTGCTGCAAAAGCTGTAGCATTGCAATAGATCCTAAGCCCTATTTATGTGACCAAATAACCTAAAGCAGCCACTTTTCTCCAAATAAACCCACCAAATATGATACTGTATTAATAAGAAAATAAAAAGAGTTTAAGGAATATATTTATAAATATATTATGGAGGATTAGGATTTGCTGCCAGCTAGTAAAGTTCACGTGTTTATGATTTTGAGAAAAGGTGGGAAGGAAAAAAGAAACACAGCAAAAGTACTATGGAACAAGGGGGGAGCATAGAGGAAAGATACAGCAGATTCAAAAAGAGAAAGGAGAGGATGGGAGATTGCCCATGTGTGCTCTAGATGGCTACTCCCCACAAGGAGACTACAGGACAGCGGTCTCCTGTGGATTTGAGCACTGGGAAATGATGGGATTAGTCATCTTTTTTTTGCAACCAGAAACTTTCAAAGGACACTAAGTTCACAAACCTCATTTTCTGATCACTTTTGGAAATTGCCCATTAACTATTTCTAAGTTACTAGAGACCTTCAGAATGACAAGTTTGAAAACCTGTACAGATCTGCCATCAATCCTGAATGAAAGAATCTTAACCATATTTAAGAATTTAAAGAATCTGAAATAAACAGCAAAAAACTGAATATGAATTTGATCTTAGAAAGTTATAAATGGACTAAAGGTCCAGATAAAATTAGCATTTTGAAATTTTTACCAATAAGATTTTGGAATTAATGATAAAGTACAATCAGCTTTTCATGGGAAATAGATCCAGTTTGATTTTTACAAGACATAACATAGATAAATGATTTTAAAAAGCGGATACTGGAGGAGATTAAAGTCTAAAGATTTTAGATAAGGGGTATATATATGAAGAGTTACTAAATTTGTTTATATTTGTTGAAGGTTAAAAGTAACTTCTTTAAATATTTTTCTCTATATTATTTTCTTATTTTTCTTTCATTTTTTTCTTTGCAATTTCACTTCTTTTTCTTATTGCTTTAAGTCTGGTTTGTAGTGGATTTTACTATTATAATCAACATTCTTAATAATTAATAAAATAAAATAATAAAAATTAAGGATGGATGGATGGATGGATTGATGGATGGATAGATGATAGATAGATAGATAGATAGATAGATAGATAGATAGATAGATAGATAGATAATGGATGGATAGATAGATAGAGCCAGGCTGATTGAAAGAAAGAAATTGAGGGGACAATGGAATCTGAGTTGGGCTGAGAAATTAAAATATTTCTTGGAGCCCAGTAGGATTTCAAGAAGCAAAGGAGGAAGGAGGAAGACAAAAAATGCTGTGCTTGGATCATACATTTGAATCACAGTGATTATAAAACACCTGGGCGATCTATTCCCCTTTTGCTGTTCCCGGAAGCGCCCAGAAAGCATTACCTGGTGCCGGGGGCGCCCTACAATGGAAGGGAAGACGGCTCGAGGGGCATCGTCACCCGCGAAGCCCGCTTTCACCAAACCTGAGCCATTGTCGCACACCAGGGCGGTGGTCTCTTCGTCGTCACACATCTTGGAAAGGAAAGCGGGAGCTGCAAAATACAAAATCAGCGAAGATTCACCATCTCTGGCGGCCAGGTGGAAAGGAACTCCGCCTACCGGTTAGAGTCGCCGAAGTTGGGTAAGCCTCTGTCGCTCTCCCTCCCTCTCTCTCTCTCTCTCCTTCTCTCTCTCTCTTTCTCTCTCCTTCTCTCTTCCTCTCCCACCCTCCTTCTCTGTCCCTCTCTGTCCCTCCCTCCCCCTCTTTCCTTCCCTCCTTCTCTCTCTCCCTCCCTCTCTCCTTCTCTCTCTCCCTCCCTCCTTCTCTCTCTCTCCCTCCCTCTCTCCTTCTCTCTCCCTCCCTCCTTCTCTCTCTCCTCACTCCCTCCTTCTCTCTCCCTCTCTCTCTCTCCCTCCTTCTCTCCCCTCCCTCCCTCTCTCTCTCTCTCTCTCTCTCTCTCTCTGGAAACCCTTTCCCCTAAGCCCGGATCAGCAAGAAACGTACAAGTTGTTTCGGCAAAAAAACGTTCAGGCAACGCGGGATCGATTCTTAGAGTCTGTTTCTCCTGCCAGATCGCGCATTTTACAAGGGTGAATCCTCCTTGGAGACCGGGAGGTCCCCGTTTGGCTGCGCACCTTCCATTCCCCGGTTCGAGCGGCCGCACGTGGATCTAGTTACTGGGCGGACTCCACAGGCTCGCCACCGGACGATTTTTCGCTCCGGCTGCCACAGGTCCAAGCAGCGTTTGGCGGCGCGTTCGAGCCGTCGCGTCAGCAACAGCCTTTGCTGGGTTGCCTAACCTGCTCGAAGTCGCCGCCAGCTCCTTGGAGGGCAGGGGATCGGTCTCAGGAACCCCCGGGCTATGAAAGAAGTTTCTCTATTGATCCGCCCCCGCCCGCAGCCCTTCGTACTTTGAGGGCACAATGGAATCTGGCTTGTGCCTTCATACTTTAGTAGAGTCAGAATGTAAGAAATACCTTTATCATTTTAATGTCTGCCGATTAGCGTACATTCAAAGTGACAATAAAGTTATTCTATTCTATTCTATTCTATTCTATTCTATTCTATTCTATTCTATTCTATTCTATTCTATTCTATTCTATTCCATTCCATTCCATTCCATTCCATTCCGGGGTGGCGGGTGGCTGCAAGGTTTCTTCGGACTTTTGTTTCCCATAACAAAAGGGCAAAGAAAATAGGAAAACTTGGCAAATTTAGCGCAGTTCGGGGCAGAACCAGGAAGAAGAAGGTGTAGGCGGTTCTCTCTTTTTTCCCCCTGCGCCCCCTATTAGAACACAAAGAAATAGAAGGAAAGCGCGGGTGGGACGGACGGTGCTTCCTCGCCTTACAAAACTTCGGGTATCGGGATCTTCTGGGTGAAAACGCCGAGCCAACCGAGATGCGCGAAAGGATGGTGGAGAGCTGAGGTTTCCGTTCCTTTAGCGCCACCGGCCGACTTAGCTTTGGCTACTCTGAAGGCTTCTGGTGGTAGGGAACCGCTCCCATGGTGGGCCCGATTTGTAACGCTCCCCCACCCCCACCCCACCCCCCACCTCCCATCCCGGACATTCCTCACAGGCGCCCGCGGCGATAGGCAGAAAGCCGGGGACGGTCAACTCCGCTGTTGTTACTCACCGGCTCAACACTCTCTGCGCGGGGGGTTTGTGGAGCGCCAGCTGGGTCTTGCTCGAGGGAAGCGCCACCCATTTATACCCGGCGGAGTGGCGGTGTCGCTCTTGGGCTCCGGAGGGACCAGCCAGGCACCTTGTCCTTATTTGGTCGGCTTCACGCCATCCAGTAGCCGTGAGGCCATTAATGGAGTAAGGAAGGTAAAAAGTCACAGCCGTCCGAAACACTCGGGGCACCACAGCCCTTGTAAGGAAAGCGAAGGGGGTTGCATTCAGCCGGCAAAGGGGATGGCCAAATAGGGCACCCTGTTAAGACGGGGGTTGGGATGTGGAAAAGTTGAGTGGGGGGAGGGAGAGCCGAATCTTGTCATCCCACTTCTGGAGACAAGTTAAAAACAGTGTGTGAGTAAATGAAGGGAAGTCTGGAACTGACTTTTCCCCTCATGGTAGTTTAAAGAATCTCAAAGCTGTAGCAAGAGCAATGCATTAAAGCTCTGGCTGCCACGACGTCTGGCATGTGTCACCCTAGAGTGGCCAAGAAGCGACTGGACCATCCAAATCGAACATTTCAAAGCAAAGGGATGGACCTGTTAAACATATTACAGATGCTTGGTGGTGTCTCTTTTAAAATCCTGTTACTTTCATTGTCCTTCAGTTCCTGCCATACCTCAGTGGTTGGTTGATTCTCCATTCTTAACTGTTCCTCAGGAAGGGGCTTTATTAAAATTAAACAGGCTTGTTTATGTCCAAGGTGGCTGGGATGCTGCTTCTGCTGATAAGCAACATTCTTAACATTACATCTTGTGCAATTAACCCATTAAGTATTTTTTCCCCCAGTCTAAGTAATCAGGGAATATCTTAGGATTCGTTATACTGTTGCACATGTGAATCTCCTTTCATGGTGGTGAAGAGTGGCTCTCCAGTTGTGGTTCCTTACCAAGATCTGTGGAAGGAAAAAATGGGAGGCAAATGGCATTTCTGTGTACTCAATTTATTTGCCTGCGTGCACAAGATGATGAGATGATGTGCTGTTTTCCCCCAATGGATTTCTCAGAAACTCACAGCACCGTAAGATGTGTTGCAAAAAACCCAAGTCATTTCTCTCTCCTTTCCTCATTTTTAATTCATCCGCATGTTCTGTGAGAGGCAGAAAATTTAAAATGCACTATGTACTATTAGCCGATTATGAAATTGTTTCTTGGGTGACTGAAAATACAGTCTACAGTCAGGGCCTAAGAGGCAAGAAGAAGAAGGGACAGTGCAGAGTTCTTACAACCAACCTCCCACTAGATCTATCCAAAGGTTTACTTTTAATAGCATACAGTGTGCCTCTTTAATCAGCAGAAATTCTATTCTAACAATTTACTGCTGTGATCACGATGGGTGTGTTTAGATTTATGGTAAGTGACTTTCAAGAATTTGGAAGGCATAGGTGAGCTGTTTCAATCCCCATCTGTCCTGTTTCTATTAAATAGTGGTGCTATTAAATGGGTGCTACTTTTCATTTCATGAATGATAGACATTCCTGACATTGTGACAATGACCCACCCAGTGAAAAGATTTTTCTGACATCATGCACTGCCTGTTTTAGCCAAACCTAGATACATATTTAAGAACTAGTGTAGAATCATGGTTTGGCAGCTTCCCCAATCCTCCAGATGTATTGAACTACACATTTCATCCATCAGAGCCATTCTTTGGCTTTCTTGCAAGGCTTGTTGGGTAATGAGTACATCTTCAGAATATTTCCAGATTAGAAGCAGGGGCGGGCTGCTGAGGGTTCGCAGGGATTTGGGAGAATTTCTAGCCAAGATTCTGTGCAGTTCAGAGAACCCCCAAATCCCATTCCTGGCTGGCCCAGCCCCGCCCATCCTTCCACTCCCAGGAGTCCCCCCACGGCCCGTTTTGGATGAAGAGTGCCCACAAAGGCTTGGGGTGGGGGAAATGGGCCTGTTTCTCCGGAGCCTGGGGAGGCCGTTTTCACCCTCCCAGAGGCTCAAAGAAAGTCTCCAGAATCCAGAGAGGGCAAAAACACACACACACACCCAACGTGGTGCAGGAGGCCAACTAGGCCACACCCACCATGGCCACGCCCACCCAGCAACCAAGTAGAGAACCTCTTGCTAAAATTTTTGAAGCCCACACCTGATTAGAAATATTGTCCAGAAGTTGTGTCCAACTTATTTTACTACCAGTATGTTCATTATGTTACAAGACTTCATTAGGTTCCTGTAGAAGAAAATATTTGTAACTCAGGATTGAACTGTGGAGCCCTTGGTCTTCTCTGAGCTTGTGTCACAACTAAGCTTGGTTATAGAGAGCACCAAGGACTCCACACTTTGCTAAATTCACTGGAAATTATATTCTGAGTAGAATTGTATGTAAGAAATGTTCTAGAATACGGGTGTCAAATTCGCAACATCACGTTGCCATCACATTTCATGATGTTTTTCCCCTTCACAGAATTGGGGTGGGTATGGCCTTCTCTTCTATTTTGCCATTTCCAAGTTCTGTAACATCCACTGTCCAGACTTTTTGTTGTCTATCTTATTGACAATTGTTAAATATAGAGTGTTATGTGGCTGGTGCCTGTCAGTCTGAATTTTTAAGTCCGAGAGCACTTTAGCTTCACTTTTTTAGTACTTTGTCTGTTTTGTGGTCCCACCTGTTCTTCCTTGCAGGCAAATGGTATTTTTTGCAGACACCCCAAATCACCATTGTTGCTACTTTATTACTTGTAGCCAGTCCATGCAATCTTCTGGGAGGACTAACTAGGTGCTGCACCATTTCTTCAGCTTCTTTGCAGGGGTGACATTTTCACTCTGTTGCTGTTTCTCAATTCTTGCTTTATGTGCATTTGATTTTAAGGATTTTCCTGCTCTTAGCTATTGCTAGGTCTTGTTCTTATGTCATTTGCCTGCTGAGTTGTGTGTGTGTGGGGGAGTGTATTGGCCATGTAATACTTTGCTTGCCATGTCTATTTTGTTTCTTGCTTTTCCTGTAAGCCAGATTGATCTCTTTGATAGTCAGTAAGTCTTCATGGCGTATTGACTTCAGGGCATCTTCTTCACTATCCTTCATCCTTCTTTCCAAATGTGGTACTTGAAACATTTTACACCCAGCCACCTATACTCCTTGGTAAGTAGAATCTGTCAACGTCTCTGTATGGATAAAGGGCATAATTCATTGCAATTATTTTTTCTGGTCTTCAAATCCAGGGTTTCTAGTTCAGCTTGAGTCCAGCACATTATTCCAGCTATATCTAATGACTGGAATTGCCCATGTTTTAGCAATAGCAATAGCATTTAGACTTATATACCGCTTCACAAGGCTTTCCAGCCCTTTCGAAACAGTTTACAAAGACAGCATCTTGTCCTCAACAATCTGGATCCTCATTTTACCGACCTCGGAAAGATGGAAGGCTGAGTCAGCTTTGAGCCTGGTGAGATTCAAACTGCCAAATTGCAGGCAGTTGGCAGGCAGCAGACGTAGTCTGCAGTACTGCATTCTAACCACTGTGCCACCACGGCTCTTTTTAATTGCCTTGCTGGCATTATTATAGATTGTGAGATATTTTTGGATAAAAGATAAACATTTGGTAAACTATAATAAGTTTAGCTCTTAGGTCATAGGATACAGATCATGCTGGATAGAAACTAATTATTAAAGCTGAAGTTGAAATCCAGTGTATCCAACAGATGAATAAAATATTGTATTCCTAGATTCAGTGTTTGCAAATCATTTGCAATAGATTCACCAACATGAAACAAATTTAAATAGAGGAAAAACATTTCTATGATTAATGTAAATACATAGATTTGCGATCATAAATTCCTAATATCTTTTCCCTAGTCAACCATATAAGAGTAGATAAATACACTGATTACTGATGCCAGGGAAAGCAGCATATGTTTCAAAAGACTGCCTGGAGTAGGGGAAAAAACTACACTGCATTAGATTAACTTTTTTAAAAAAAACCTTCTTGTTTTTGTATTTTAGCACTCATTCAATTAGCAGTATAGACTAATCCTAACAAACGAAAATGAAAATAATTATAATAATTATTCTAATAAAGAGGGGGAAAGGGAGCATTTTATATAGAAAAACAATGATGGAATCTCCAACATTTGTCAGAGCAGTTTAGGAATCTGTTACTTTTCAGTTAAAAATAGACAAGACAAAAGAGGCAGACACTGAGTTGGTTTAAAGCTATGCAAAACCTCAGATTGTCAATGAATATCTTGAAGGAATCTCATTGTTGTCCTTTAGAAACACAGATTTGTAAATAATCAGGCATGGACTTGTGTATGCATAATATTTAGATTGCAAATGTTATATTGGAAAAGAGAAAGCTTTGTTAACTAATTATCTAATTAAAAAGTTTATAACACAACACCTTTGTGGTTTTTTCTGCTTTACTAGCATTTCAGATCTGAAAGGGAAATGCCATCATTTCTCTATCATCCTTCTTATCTGATAAACCATAATTCATTGTTTTCATTTTCTGTTGAACTATCTCTATCAGCTAGAATGGTCCAGCCTCGGGGTGATACATTATTAGTGCATCCTTTCTATATGCATATATTTTCAACTAAAGCTTGAGAGTTTTAATTGGAATCCTTAATGTTTGAAAGCTTATTTTAATATCTGGGTAAAATATGCAGTCTGCCAAATGTGCACTTCTCAGAAAGATTTCTACCTTTCTGTATTAGGATAACATGCACCAGGAGTGAAACTCATGTGCAAGATACACAATAGTAGTTCCCAATTTACATAAAGAACTACTTTCCAAACTTGATAACATCGAAATACTGGACATTTAACACAAACAAACTGCTGCATTTTCCTATATTTCTACATTCAAATTTCTGTCAGATTCAGTGAAAGAATTGTATATTGATCATAGCTTCCATACTGACGTGTACATGCCGAAATTGTTACAGACTGTCAGAAAATAATTGCAAGAATAATTGGAACAGTATTACAATTAGAAAAAAAAAATCATACAGAACAAAAGCTCTATATCAAACCCTTTATGAGGGTTTAGGAGGGTTTAGGAATCAAAAATGTGACTCCTCTGCTTTTTTAACCATCAGCACTATGTTAAGGATTTCAGAGTATTTCACCTTTGGACTCTAGCAATGTTGTTCTTATCTCCTGCTTTACTGTGGTTAAAAAAAACATTGCTCTACTTTCCCAGACAGGTGATGATTCCCAGGAGTTACCATGTAATCTGCTTTTCTTGAAATGAGAGGATATTACACATGGCTTACTGAGTCTATTTAATGATTTCGTCCTATACAACAGAGGCAGACTGCCCACTCATGGCATCCCAAGCTGTCTGGTAGGAGTAAGACAGCCATGTGATAGTTCCAGTGGGAAGAGCACACCCCAGCTGCACTGGCATTCCTAACTTGCTCCATGATTCTGCAGTAAGAGATCTGAAAGAATGCTACAACTTCAAATAATCAAACCCAACTATGATGGGAGTCAGGAGTAGAAGTGGGCAGGGACAGGGTGTGGTACAAGAAGTGATCAGCAGAGAAACATCAGAGCCAAACTGATTTCTCACATATTTGTGGCAAATTATTGTTGGAACTGGCTGTACTTAGATAACACCCAGGCATTGATACAGCCATCTAAATCTAATGAATAAGGAATAATAAAGGAGACAACTTTATTTTGATTGAATACTGGATGTGCTGAAGTATAATAATTGCCAGGGATATTTTCTAGCCCCAGAACACCATGCAAACCATTTTGAACTGCTCTGGGCCACAATGACTATAATACCTGAAGATCCATATGATTTTCTGTTATTTTGAGGCATGAAAACATGATGCATGGGTAAGTTGTAAGATATATAATATAGTTTTCATTTTTAAAAACAGTCACCTTAAGGGAAAAAAATAGGTAGAAATCCAAGCCCCATCCACAAATGTGTTATTTGTTGACCTTGTGGCCTTCCCAATGTTAAGTGTGCATGTCAGACTCACAATGACATAAGTAGAGCATTGTATTAATAAATCAACTTCTATTTTAAAAAGAAAAGAGGAACTAGCTGTGGGAACATTTTTAATTAATCCAGTTTCAGGAATTCTTAACCAATCTCTATTCCACCCCCACCCCCCCAATTGTGGGATGGAGAGGGAAGTTCTGCTTCTTCTATAACTATTTTTTGCACATTTAGGTCTTTTGAGGACAAGCTTCTCCACCCTAATCAGGAGCTATTGTTGTTGAATATTTAGCAGACCAGCATTAACTAGCAACCTATGTAGACAAAGTAATGTATTATACCTAAGATATAATACTAACAATTAAACTTTTTAGTATTCCTGGCACCACATTCATTTGAACAGAAATAAATGGTATATTATGCATTTGTGAAAAGAGAAAGGAAAGAAAATTGTGTGGCTTCACTTAATCGAGATGGATCAAGTAATGTGCTGTTTAAAAGGCAGCTAAATTCAAACCCTTGGAAGTTATTGACATAAATATAAAGATTTATATACACTGGTGGTTTTATTAATATGTATATATTGAAAACTGTCCTTGGCTCCATTCAAAATCTTTAGTTGAAAGTTACGTAATACGTTGTGGTTAAGGCAACATTCTGGAGTTAGTGACACTGAAGCTTTTTACTTGCAAGTCTTGGACCATTAATAAATTTTGATTGATTTACTTGCAAAATGTCCTGATCAATGGTGACTAAGCTTGACAGTTCAGTCTACTAGGGACTGTCTTGTTAATAAGCAGATGAATGATTAAGAATCAGAAGTTTTGGGATTGGAAAATTGATAAATATTTGAGGCTAAATTCCATGGCTATTATATACAGTTCTTCTGAGTTCTAAAGTGACAGATATCCATAAAGACAGCTATTTTATTAGTGAAGCCAAAGAGCCTCAGGAGTTACTAAAAGCAGATCTTCTGTTCATGGGCACACACAGGAAGGCTGTTAACATGCATATTCTAGCCAATTGATATGTCATATTTGTATTCTAGAGTAGGATACAAGATGCTGTTTTTAAGGAGTGCTCGTGGGCTTTTGTGGTCCTACGTGAACATGAAAGTACAAAAGTAATGTACTAGCCACCATTTTGCCAGAATGATATAGTAGTGAAGACATCAAGCTAGAAACTGTGAGTCCTAGTAGTGTCTTAGGCACAAAGCCAGCTGGGTGACCTTGAGCCAGCCACTTTTTCTCACCTAGGAAAAAGGCAATGGCAAATCACTCCTGAAAAACCTTGCCAAGAAAACATCAAGGTGCCTGTCCAGGCAGTCTCTGAAAATCAGACATGACTGAACAAGGGGGGGGGGGGAATCCACTGTTAAAGACAGGGGTCTCCAACCTTGGCAACTTGAAGGCTTGTGGACTTCAACTCCCAGAATTCCTCAGCCACCTTCAAATACATGAAAGTGGTCATTGAGGTTCTACTGTGTTTATTTTTGCAGAAAAATGTGTATACAAACACATGGATTAAACTAGATATGGTGCTAAATGGAGTATCAGTAGCCAAAGCAAAGAAGCTAATAAAAAATATTATAAACCTCATATACATTAACAGCAAAGATAAGAAGTTTCTTACTTCCAATTTCCATAGTTTACTAATGCATGTGCAAGAGAGATTATTCTTTTTCTCCACTCTACACAAAATTCCCAAGGTCCCTCTTATTAGCTCTGGGAAATCTTTCAGTGGCACTGTTTGATTGTAGAGAACCTGACTGTCACCTAATCAACAATACGAAAACACAAGAGATATACTGAATTCTAAATGGCACATAAAAGGCATTATTCAAATGGGTAAGGTTGTTTTTTTTTTTAGTAAATAAAGATATGCACAAATAAAATTGACATTTTGCCAGTTTCTTAGCAACTGCCAAATAATTGATTCCAAGTCATGCAGAAGGAATACACAAAGCTTAAGAGACCAGATAGAATCATCTCATATTTTTTTTATCAGTATTGTCTAATTCAAGATATATTGTTCCAAACAACATATTAAAAAGTCCAACACACCTTTCAGTCTGGGATATAGATCATGCCAAACGCAGTTCTGAAACATTACTTGGCAAAACCAAGTACAGGAGTCCTCAACTTACAACAGTTTGTTTAGTGACCATTCGAAGTTACAACGGCACTGAAAAAAGTGAACTTATGACCATTTTTCACCTTTGTAGCATCCCATGGTCATGCAATTTACATTCGGATGCTTGACAACTGGATCGTATTTATGATGGTTGCAGTGTTCTGAGGTAATTTGATCACTTTTTGTGACCTTCTGCCAAACAAAATCAATGGGAAAGCCAGGTTCACTTAACAATGGTGTTACTAATTTAACAACTGCAGTGATTCACTTAACAAAATGTGGCAAGAAAAATCATATAATGGGGCAAATCTCACTTAACAAATTGTTTACTTAGCAACATAATTTTAAGCTCAATTGTGGTTATAAGTTGAGCACTACCTGTACTACTAATAGAACTTTTTTAATAAATCCAGTGTGAATGTATTTGTTTCCCTCTATTTTTTAAATAAGAAAATATTGCTACTGGCAGCAAGTATGCCTTTCTCTATCTTGTTGCAAAACAAACTGTCCAACATATCTGTACTAAAACTATGCAATCTCACCCTGAACCTCCCCAAAACAGCTTCAACATATCCCTACAGAAGCTTACACATTCCAAATCTCTAAAGCATAGTAGCTGGTTATTTATGGCTGCAAAATCCCATATGAAGAGATCTTCGAATCTCTTGCAAACTTTACTCTGAGCCTGCATAAGCAATGCTCATTTTTTTTTTGAGTCAGGTGCTTGGATCCCTTCCACAGCATTTTCAAAAACCTCCACTAATCTTCCAGGAGCACAATTTGAATAACCCCTCCACCTCTTTCTTCACCAGTCTCTCTGGTCACTTTCTGTACATTGGCCAAAGAAATTCTGGAGAAAGTCAGAGGTTTTGACGATGAACTGTCCATCACCAGTCTAGTTCCATTCTAGTCTCCAGGATGTGAATGTGCCTCTTTGTTCATTTTGACCAATTTAAAAACTGTGTTTAAAAAGCGGTAGTATTCATTCCTGATCCTACCCCAAATCTTTCCTATCACTGATCTTTCCAGTAATACCAACTAAGAGACTAATAGAAACCAAATGGGAGACTATGAGTTCTAGTCCCACATTAACCATGAAAGTCAGCAGGGTAACCTTGGGCCAGTCTGTCTCAGCCCAGCTCACCTCACAGAATTGTTGTGGGGAAAATAAGAGGAAGATGTGCTGAGTTATTTGTAAAAATAATGAAGGCGGGATACACACAAACAAATACTGCTCACAAGGACAAAAGACAGGAAGAAGATACAGTCATGGCTCTATATTATTTAACATTTTACACAGTAAAAAGAAAAACTTTTCAAAAATAACAAAAATAAATACAAGTGAAAAATAATTTATTTCACATACAATCAAATATTGGTATACAATATTATCAGGCCTCTACAAGATTGCTTGAATTTGCTCAATGACATGCTTGACATTGCCTTGCAGCCTCAATCTCACATTTGCAAAATCACCGTACCTACAATGCACATCTAGATCTAGACAAAGCTGTTTCAGAAATTCCAGGAGTTCACTAAACATCGGAAGAACTGCTGGAAGAAATCTCAGAAAGGAGATGCCATGAAGTAAGATAAGCCCCCCTGCTTGACTCTTAATTTATGTGTACACTGGAAACCAAACTGGTTAAGTCAGGTAAAATAGCATGAAAACTCTTTTAGACTGAAATAAAGTCCTTTTTTAATATAAATGTTGCAGTGAAGATGTAGAAATCAATGATAGTGATGAAAACATGAAAAGCAAGGACACTTGTAAATGGATGGGATGGGAGTGACTCTGAGATTTCTTCTTCAGACCATGGCCCTGCCAGTTCTGACGTTTTTAGCACACTCTCTTCCCACGTGTACTGCTTGCAGCATAGATTCACTGATATCATCCAGTCCTATCAGTGAAATCATAGGTGACACAAATCCATAAAGGGCTGCCATAGCCACACTCAAGGGCCAAGCAAAAGCCACTAATATCATTAACCAGACCAAACTCCACAGCAAGCAGCAGCAGCTCAGGGTTCCGGTGGTGACACTATAAAGGAACAAAAACATTTTGATCAGAAGCATTTTCAAGCACATTTCTCCAGCAGTTTCAAGAGAAGGAGGAGGAGGAGGAAGACAAAGAGAAAAATATTTATTTGTATTCTCTTAGGAAATTGATGGATTATGTGCCTACTTCTTAAGAAAGCTTTTCACTGCCATAGCAGAACCTCTAAGCATAATCTATGAAATATCTTTCAGAACTAGCTCCTTGCCCAACCTCTGGTCACTAGCCACAGTCATCTCTATCTTCAAAAAGGATGACCCCAGCCTAGTTGAAAATTACAGACCAATCTCATTGTGTTGCATCACCTGCAAAGTCATGGAATCAATCATAAACCAATCCATTACCCTCCATTTAGAGACAAATAATCTACTTTCTAACAGGCAGTTTGGTTTCAGGAAAAAATTGTCCTGTAATCTGCAACTCCTACACTGCAAAAACATATGAACTACACAACTTGACCAGGGTAGAGCATACATAGACTTCTGCAAAGCCTTTGATTCAGTGGTACATGACAAATTACTTTTAAAACTAAAATCTTATGGCATTTCCAGATCCCTGCAAAAGTGGATAGCTGCATTCCTGTCAAACAGGCAACAAGTAGTCAAAATAGGGAGCACCCTATCAAACCCTGCACCTGTTAACCTTGTGTCCCCCAAGGCAGCGTTTTAGGACCCACACTCTTTATACTTTACATAAATGACCTTTGCAATCATATTATAAGCAACTATGTTCTCTTCACTGATGATGTAAAACTATTCAACACCATTGACAATGCTGCTGCCCTACAAAGAGACCTTGACTATGTGTCAGAAGGGTCAAAAAATTGGCAACTTCAAATATCAACCAACAAATGTCTTACACATTGGCAAAAAAAATTAGAACATCAAATACAAGCTGGGCGAATATGACCTCGTAGATGACCCTCATTCTGTCAAGGAACTTGGAGTACTCATCTCAAATGATCTAAGTGCCAGAGCTCCCTGTAACAGCATTGCCAAAAAGGCATTAAGGATTGTTAACCTAATCTTGAGAAGCTTCTTCTCTGGTAATATTGTACTGCAAACTAGGGCATACAAAACCTTTGCTAGACCAATTCTCGAGCAGCTCATCTGTCTGGAACCCACACTGTATATTGGACATTAAAACAATTGAGCGAGTCCAGAGATATTTCACGAGAAGAGTACTCCATTCCTCTGCTCACAACAGAATACCTTATGCTACCAGGCTTGAAATTTTGGCCATAGACAATTTAGAACTACGCTGCCTTCGGTCTGACCTAAGCATAGTACACAAAATTATCCGCTACAATATCCTACCTGTCAATGACTACTTCAGCTTCAACCGCAATAATACACGAGCACACAATAGATATAAACTTAAGGTAAACCGCTCCAAATTCAATTGCCGAAAATATGACTTCAGTAACAGAGTTGTCAACACCTGGAATGCACTACCTAACTGTGGTTTCATACCCTAATCCCCATAACTTTAACCTTAGACTGTCTACTGTTGACCTCACCCCATTCCTAAGAGGTCTATAAGGGGCGTGCATAAGCGCACCAATGTGTCTACCATCCCTGTCTACTGTACCCATTTATTCATATCCATACCCTGTAATCATAATTATGTTTATACTTATATGTTATACATGTTTGACAAATAAAATAAATAAATAAAATAAAATAAATTATGATTTCATCCCTCTAGGATGGTGCCAGTTTTGGGAGAAAGGCAGAGCCTCCAGAAGGAGTCTGCAGAGTTTATGGAAATTTAGAGCTACAGACTAGTTTTTCTCCATGTTTGTGCTAAATGAATAGCCACACTTCTTTCCTTTTAGGAAATATAATGAGCAAAATAAAGATTATTTTTTTTACAGAAAAGAAGAACCTATACCTTGCCTTTTTTTCAGGCGGAGGCAGAAGTGCCTCAGTAACTGATGGTTTTGGAGGTTTTTCTCCTACATTTTCATATTCTTCCCCTCCTTCTCCTCCTTCTTCTTCATCAGCTTCAGACATGGTTTTCCAAACAGACTCCTCTTAAATGCACTATAAGTGATCGCAGAATACAAACCACATTAGTATTAAACAGGTTTGAAAAGTATGTAAGCAATATATTTTGGCTTTTAAAGACATCAAATTACTAATATTTTGCCTACTTTAACTTCCGTCAGCCTGATATTTTCTACGTATTCTGAGATTACAAGGGAAAGCAAGAGGAGACAAAAATGGAGTAGTATAAAGAGCTTGTTAATATCTTGGGAAAATAAGACACTTAACAGAAAACAAAAGCAAAATTGCAAAACTTCTTCAATAATGCCTTCACTGTAGACCTCCTTGGGCTGCTGCTATTAAAAAAAAAATATGATGACAATGTCTAAACTTCAGAAATTTTGGCCCTTCAACATTGCCTGCCAAATTCCCAATGAAATAGATTAGTATTCGAATTTTCAAACTACACCAAAATAGGTGGATCACTGGAATATTAATATACATTTTAACATAAGGGGTACCATTAACAAAATTGCTCCTATGCATTCACAAGTTACACATGTTTAACAATTAATTAATTAATTAAACAATTAATTAATTGTTTAAATGTATGTCTCCCATCTCATTGGTACCTACCTCTGGGCGGCTTACAATGAGATAAATGATCTCTTATTTATCAAGCTGTCAAGTCATGCTAAAAGACATTAAATGTGCAAGTGAAAAAAATTGGATGATGTTCCTTCAGTGCCTCAGAGATATATTTTACGTTGATGTGTACAGACTTCTCTGAGATGTGCATTACAGTAAATTTCAGGCTATAAATTCAAAGAGTTTAGAGCAGTCCAAAAGCAGAACTAACTAGGGATATGTACCCTCATGGGATTAAGTGGACTATGGTTGCGACCTTTGTTCCATATAAAAGTACAATTGATATGCAAAGAACTCTGCCGTACTTATTCACTTACAATATTCTCCAGTGTACTTTCCATCTCCACAAGGAAATGACTTACCTTGTAGATTTATAATCCTATAATTATCTGTTAAAATAGCTAATATAATTTTCAGGTGTTCACTATGATCTGAAGACATCAGCAGAGAAGAGTTTAAAAAAAAATCCATGCATCTCCTGATAAAAATGGTTTGATGTTTAAAGACTATTGAGAGCTTTGTTGTTTCTAAGTAACCAGTATGATGTCATACATGGGGAAATCTGAAAGACTATATAGAATGCCACTCTACATCTTCGTTCAGGCTTATTAGGGCAGCTCTCAAGAATGGGTAACTATATTTTACAGTTATTTAAGTATCTCTTATTATTTATCTTGTTAAAAATATAAATTATTGATTTATTGTATGATAATTATTAAAAAACCCTCTCTTTTTATGACCCTGTAATCCCTTAATTCGGGGTAGAATCGGGATGACTTGCTGGAGCTGGCCAGTTGCTTTTCCTGACACCATGTGGAGTTCATAGCAGATCTTTTTTCTTTACATCCTGATAGAGAAATATCTGTTGTTACCTAGGCGTGAACTCCCAATCTTCCAAGTGGGAGGCAAGTGTCTTCACCAATGGGCCACCACGTTGCTCTGATAACAATTATAATTAGATTATAATTAGATAACCACAAAAACAGTTCTCTTGAAGAAGAGAAAGTTTATAAGCTGCCCTGAGTCTTCGGAGAAAGGCGGCATATAAATTGAACTAATAAATAAATAAATAAATAAGATTCATGTAACTTTCAAATGGTATATGGCCATGATGGCAAACCTATGGCACTCATGCCACAGGTGGCACACAGAGCCCTCTCTGCAGGCATGCCAGCTGTCACCCCAACTCAGCTCTACCGCCCATGTTCCCATGGTTCCCGCCGGCCAGCTGGTCTTTGGGTCTATGCCGCGCATGCGCAGGGGGCGGGGTGCATGCAGGGAATGTGCATGTGCATGCATAGGGGATGGGATGCATGTGTGGGGGGTGCAGGTTGATGCAGGAGGCTTTCCAGGCCCAAAATAGAGTGCGGGGGGGCCCTAACACTGCACCCCGCATCCCCTTTTGGCTTCCAGGTTGGTGCAAGAGGTTTTCCAGGCCCAAAATGGGGGGGGCACATGCGCAGGGAACACATGTGCATGTGCAGGGGGCACATGCATGGGGTCCATGCGGAGGGGCACTCACATTGCATTTTGGGGGCTTGGGCACAGTCACGTGCATTTGTATGTGCACACGTGCACTTTGCGCACTTGGCACCAAAAAGGTTAACCATCACTGGTATATGGGCTTTGTGCATGGAGTGAATATAGTAACTAAAAATACTAACACAGCCCTATTTTATGATTCAAGAACTCCCTTGTAAATTATTTTCTTCACTTGAAGGAAATAATAGAACTAATAAAGAAAAGAATGAAGAAACAATTCTAACAAACTAAGTAATAAAATAAGAAAAAGGATCTTATACGTTATAAAGATCAACAGCTACTGGTTTACTAATAACAGTAATACTATAATATAATTAGAGTAAAATACTATTGCAAAATATTACTGTCATAAGTAATGATAGAATTTATTGCCTTTTGCAAAATCACTACATTTTACATTTCTGGCAATAATTCTTTAACATTCAGAATACTATCACATTTCCAATTTCTCAGTATGATTCATTATGGTATTTTAATCATTGTCAAAGCTCAATACAACCATAATTTCTAATAGACTGTCAGATTCCAAAGCTTTAGTATATAGTTCAATATCTTGAACTATGTTTTTATTATTTTTAATATTTAAAAATTTGCCCATAAATCTACTTATTGTTGTTGTGAGCTTCCCAGAGTTGTTGGGAGTCAAGCAGCATACAATTTTAGTATACAAATATATCAAATTATCAAAGACCTTATCATTTGGGTCAAAGAACCCTCATTTCTTTTATATCCCCAACTTTAGAAAATCTGATGTCCATTTTTTCTAATGGATTCTTTGGAGAGTCCAATACATTGTAAGTACAATTTTTTTTGAGGGGTCAAATTTAATTTCAGATTTCTTGGTTTCATTTTAACATTTGTAAGGACATTATTGGAGATTCCAATTCTGGTGACTTTGACAAGACTATATGTTGGTACCTTTAGATGCAGTTCATTCCTTTTTCTTCAAAACACAAAGAGCAGAAACATTGGATGCCATTTATTATAAACAGAATCAGATATGGTTTATATATTTTTTTTAAAAAAGTTAATTTTAATCAGTGACGTTGAAGCAACATTTTTACCTATTTTTGTGCTTATGTCATAAAATTGTTCAGTTATATGTTTATACTTTCCACAGTTTAACATCATCTCCGAGGAATTATGGTTTGAGACTTGTGCTTTGTTTATTGCCAACACATTTTATAACCTCTGTTAATTTGCTTGTATCCCCTTTTTTATTTATACTTATCAGCACTAGAGATATTTGAAAAAGTGTGGCTGCATTGATTCTTACTCTATGATCACTTTCAATTTTTAAGTGGTCTTTTTTATTAGCACTTGAATCATTTTATAATGAAAATTCACATTAAATAAATAAATAAATAAAATGTCAATCCATAATAAAAATTATCTGGCAACATATAACCAATCTCACAAGAATTTACATTCGTTTCATTTTAAATTTCCTTAAAAATTTTGCTTCATAATTGTTAATTACTAAAGAGATACATATGTATTTTTTTGCAGCTGTACCATAACTTAAAATAGTTTACAAACTTACCAAACTACTGAGAGAAAATGAATGAAAATAAATTTCAGTGACCTACTGGACTTACATAGCGAATCAGTTAACAAGAGAAGTGAATATTCTGCGTACAAATAGTCAAATAGCACTTAAAAGAGAAATTATGATCTCTATCTCATTTATGAAAAGTGATAGGAATAGAAAGGAGATATTTTTTTACCTCCAGCTCTTTCCCCTACTGGCCATTCATCCTGATTCTAGTAAAAGCATTGCCATCCTGTTAGAAATAATGACAATGTTTAAAAACAACTACATTGATCCTGAAATGTGCATTAAGAATCAATGCCAGATACCTAGCCAATACTAGCTCTATTTTTAAGTTTGAAAGAGCATCTAAAACTGGAACACTTGTAAAAGAACGAAAGAAAAAGTGAGTTGTAATACAGCTAAATGTATATCAACCAAGGCAGAAACAATATTTATTTATTCATTCATTCATTTCCCATGTTTATTTTTTTATAAATAATTCAAGGTGGTAAACATACTTAAATACTCCTTCCTCCTATTTTCCCCACAATAACAACCCTGTGAGGTGAGTTGGGCTGAAAGAAAGTGACTTAAGCTCAGTCAACTGGAACTCAAAGTCTCATGGTCTCTAACCTGGTGCCTTAACCACAATCAATATGGAGGCATTATTCTGTTCGGTTTCTGGAATATACACTCTAATGAGGAAACTGAGATTATTTCTATTCTCAGCCTGGACACTGGCAATGACACTTTCCCATTGTTTGAAATTGTAGGAGGATTACAGTTCTTACATACATATTAGGGGACAGAGAACTTAGATCTCTATTAAAATATCAGATAAGTGACAGCAAAAATACTTTACTATTATCTAAAGTTAGGTTCTAGTTTTAAGATCATCATAATATTTATAATTGTGATTCAGAAAAGTAACAGCAAAATTCAGGAATTCTTATATTAGGAGAAAAATACATAACAAAAAATGTAAAAAAAAAAAAACCAGGTGGAAACTTCCAGTCAAGTTATGTTTTATTTATCAAAGCGATAACATATCTATAAATCATTAAAAAGAACTTCCATACATATATTTATATAAAATTTATATATAATGAACATTAGTGATAATAATACAGATTAATACATTGACTGTGTTTGGAAATGAAACTAATAAACAAATAGATTTTGCACTTTTGATAATTTATAAGGCAGAATAAGAAGTTAAAAGCCAACTTCCCCCCTAAGAGGAATGCAAGTTTCATCACTGTATCTAAGGAGAGGTATTAATACATAAATTTTCAGAGCTGCAAACATGGTGTTCTCTTCAAACGCAGATCTCACAAATATTTGAAGTTCTTATTCAGAACTCCTCAGGTTTCATACACCTTACAAATGAAATGACACTATATTTCTTTACAATACTGTAAAATATCAATAATGTATTATTTAAAGCCTAAATATCATTTTACTATAAACAGGAATGTACACAAATACTTTCAACGTCCATTAAAGATCACAGAATGAATCTTTATTTCCTGATTTGTAATAGGGTTTATTATTAAAAGAGTGGCTTTCCTGTTCGCACATTCATAGCACATTGTCTTCCCATATTTACCCCCTTCAATAAAAGTTCACTAAAGTCATCTAGACCTATCAGAGTGATCAAAGGAGCGAAGAATCCATACAGTCCTCCCAAAAACATGCTAATTGGCCATCCAATAAAAAGGAGTATAATCAGCCAAAAGATTCCCCAGATGACACAGGATGCATTCATCTTGAACCTAGCAAAAGAATTGGATAAATTAATTGATAAGCTCTGATAAAGATTTGGCTTTATTCATGATATCTATTAACATTAAAGTATTTACAAATTGGCATTTCCAATTGCTTGCTGATCTGCTAGGAGGTAGAAGAGTCTGCATAACATAAAACAGGGATGTCAAACTCAAGGCCCATGGGCTGCATCCGAAGGACCACAGTGCCTCTATTAGCAAAAATGAAGCTCGGCAGAGCTGCACAGCCGTCCCGAGCTCCGTTTTCACTGGCAGAGTGCTGCAGGAGGCCATTGCAGCCAAAAACGGAGCCCGGGAGGGCCATGCACGGTCCTCAGCATCCTGGCCACACCTACCCCAGCCACACCCACTTGGCCCCCCAAGGTCAAACACAACCCTGATGCAGCCCTTAATGAAATCGAGTTTGATACCCCTGGCTTAGAACATAGAATAACAGAGTTGGAATGACTTTGGAGGTCTTCTAGTCCATCCTCCTGCTCAAGTAGAAGATCTTATACTATTTCAGACAAGTGACTGTCCAGTCTCTTCTTAAAAGCCTTAAGCGATGGGGCACCTATAATTTCTGAGGGCAAGGCATAGTTAATTGTTCTCACCACTAGGAAATTTCTCCTAAATTCTAGGTTGTTTCTCTCCTTGATTAGTTTCCATCCATTGTTTCTTGTCCTGCCTTCTGGTGTTTTGGAAAATAAGTTGACCCCCTAATATTTGTGGTAACCACTCAAATATTGGAACACTGCTATCATGTCTCCCCTAGTCTTTCTTTTCACTAGACTAGACATATCCCTTCCTCCAATTGTTCTTCATAAGTTTTAGCCTCCAGCTCCCTAATCATGTCTGCACTCTTTTGAGTATCTCAACATCTTTTTTATATTGTGGTGACCAAAATTGGATGCAGTATTCCAAGTGTGGTCTTGGAATACTGTACTTTGTAAAGCGGTACTAATACTTACGTTATCTTAATTCTGTCCCTCTATTAATGCAGCCTAGGGTTGCATTGGCTTTTTTGACTGCTGCACTGCAGCACATTATTGGCTCATATTTAAGTGATTGTCCACTAAGACTCCAAGATCCCTCTCATAGTTACTGGTATTGAGCCAAGTTTCACCCAGTCTGTACCTGTGCAAATAGTTATGACACTTTTTCTTGTTTTTTAATTGTTTCTACTCTTAAACTGTTTTGCTAGTAGTAGTTAGCAAATGACAATATACATTCTTGCAATTTCACTTCCAAGTATGAAGAGGCTTGGGATATGTTTAATGGTGTGATGGATTTTGTAACACTGATATAAGTACAGAGCTAATTGTTTTAATGCCTCATTCTATTGTCTATCTAACCAAGTTCTCTTGAGATAGGAGGACAATATTCCCATAGGCTTTATTTACCAATAGAATTGAATTCTGATTCCAGTAGTCTGAGAGATGACTTTATTCTTAAATTCTGAATGGTTGGGGCAAGGTTAAATCACTTGTCAATGAGTGAATGAATATCAAAGTAATGCTGGTTTTGGTCTAATATTTTACTGCTTCAGAGTCTGGGGCAGGGTACCACTTTCTTTTGGTTTGCCTAGCTCTGTGGGTTTGTTTCACTTCTGATGCTAATGTGTTTGCTAAAACAGTTCTCTTCAAAACTCCAAGCTGACTCAAATCAGGGCTGATTCATATACTGTAGGTTTCAGAAGGCAGGGATATAAAATGAAGAAATACATGGATAAATAAATTCTACCAATTCTAGATATAACATGAAATGGAGTTGATGTTTATCTGTCTGAGAACATCCCTGTAATTTCATAGACAACAGGTAAAAATTAGAACTTTTTGAAGAATGAATTCTCTCGTCACCTTTGGAAAGAGAGGCCAGAAAAATGGCACACGTTTTAATATGTTGCATGTTAAATAAATGTTATGGGCAGAGTTACTAATCTGTAAGTTATATAAGACTGAAGATGGTTCTAGATGCATTAATGAAAGGAAGAGTATAATTGGGATTGAAAGGTTTTTCTTTATTCTATCTGTGCAACAAATAAATTTTTGTGTAAATTATAGATATGTTGTTTGGGATGACCAAATTAAGGTATTGCTATAGTGAAAAGAACTGAGAGCAAAGCGAACAGAAAAGTTTGATAGAATAGAGACAATGATAAAGGGAGAAAAGCAAAATGTGCTGAGAAAATGATGGACGATAAAAGTAGAAGAGTGAAATTGTAGCAGTTGGAAAGGAAAGCCAAAACTGAAGTTGACCTACCTTGAGCTTGGATGTAGTTTTAAATTTGGTAGAGATAGAGATAGTACAATAGCAGAGAAGTTGATCCTTGTGCGTCTGTGTTGTTGAACCCACAGTGGTTGTGGATTCAGTCAGAAGATCTGCCTTGTGGAGAATTTATTGCTGCAATCCGGGGTCTATGAAAGAAGAGTGGAGAGTGTATCAGACTGAAGTTCATCTGTGATAGCAGCGGGAAAACAGTCACAATATGCTGAGGGACAAAGGAACATTGAACTTGAAAAGACTGCCAGGGGAGGTCAGTTGGAGGCCAAGCATTTATATGAACTTGTGGAACCTACCTGACTCAGCCATTCCAAGGGAAGGAAAACCAGCAATTTGATGCAATCAAATTGGTCTGGTGGTCCCAATCCTGCTGGTTTGATCATTAGGGACCATGGCTTAGCCTCCTGCTGGAATTCTGTCTCTAATAAGACCACACTTATCCATGATTTGATTGTAGATGAGTAATCTCCATTTCCTAGAGGTCAGATCCAGGAAGTTCATAGCTTCAATAGCAATTATGGGTTTGCCCCCAGTGATATTTGACCTACCTGCAGATAGTCGTTCGTTTACCTGGCTTTACCTCAAAGCAATTATGCTATGATCTGAATATGGACAGAATTACATCTAGCCCATTCCCATGGTTAGTTAATTTCCAGATGCAGCTGAGATTAACTGCTGCCTGAGACTTCCAAAGGTCTTTGGGACCCATTAGAAAAGTCCAGTCTTACTGCGAGATTGATTTAGAGGGTTTCTCGAAGTGCTTGAGAAATTTCTTAACAATTTGGCAGTTTACAATTAGGTAATTAATGCCTCTTTTAATGGAAGCAGATATCAATAGTTTTAAAGGAGGCGACAATGCTTTTCCATTTCAAGAGATTCCCACCATATCCAGCAATATCTGAAACCTATTTTGTCTTGAGTTTTCTTTTTTTGGGGAAAATTATTGAGCATGTGATAAGGGATTTAATTAACCAGTACTGTAGAGAAAGCAATGTATCTGGATTCTTTTTAGTGACGTTCGGGGCCAGGCATGTGATAGAGACAGCATTGCTCAGTCTCATAGATGACCTCTGTCCAGACTTTGATAGGGATAATGTACCCCACTTAGTCTTATAAAATCTCTTGGCAGCATCTGATCAATTAATCAAACATGCTTTCCTTCTGAACTGCATGTTGGGAGTCAGGGTGGGGTTGGAAGTATTGTTTAGTAGTGATTCTGCTCCTACTTTAAAGAGCAGTTCCAGTCAGTGATAGGGCAGAAGAGATTAGCCTAGCAGATTCTTGTGTGACATTCATCTGCATTAAGCCCTCCAATGCATTAACCCAGGGTACAGAGCGCAATGCCATCAATATGTTATGTTTCATATTGGCATCCTAAGGCCAAGAAGAGATATTGCTGGAGGAATTTGAATGGGACAATACATGAGCTTGAAACTAAGTAAGAAGGAAACTTGCACATCAGAGTTGTTTATAGGTTCTGGTATTGTTTCTTGACAAGATGGCACTGAAAGAGCAAGTCTGTTGGTCTTGGAGTCTCATCTGGAGTCATGGCTATTGCTATTTGGACAGATGGGTGCCATGGTTAGAAGGGCATTTGCTAAATTTGAGCTGATGTGCCAGTTGTGCCCCTTCCTGGAGTAAGAGGACCAGTTACATGCAGACTTCCACAAGTCACTCAATTTGTGGCTACTTTCGAAGGCCATCTAGAAGCTGCTGTTGGTTTAAAATGCAGCAGCTGCATTTGACTAGCGCTCTTTATTGTGATCATATTAGCCCTGTTTTGTTGGCTCTTCATTAGCCATTATTATTTTTTTTGTACCATTCAAAATGCTAGTATTGATTTTTAAAAAGTCATTTATGGCTTGACACCAAACTATCTACAGGATCTCCTTCTCCAATCTGAGGATGTTCTCCTATCTTAAACCTCTGGTTATACCAGTGGTGGGTTGCCCCCGGTTCGCACTGGTTCTATAGAACCGGTAGTAAAACCGGCAGGAGGCTCCGCCCATTGACCCTGACATCATCAAAAGGCTTCTGCGCATGCGCACAAGCTTCTGCGCTTGCGCAGAAGAGCACGAAAGCAAAGCAAGCGCGCGCGTGGCCTTATTGCGAACCAGTAGTAAAAGTAAGTAGAACCCGCCCCTGGGTTATACCCTTAGGTCCAAAGATGGGGGAATTGAGGCCAGAAAGCACTGATTTGTCATCACAGTGCTGATTCTCAGAAATAGCCTCCCTGTAAATATTAAATTGCATCCCTAGTTTCTGCCCTTCCTGAAGCTGATACAGGTAGTCCTCCAATTACAACAGTTCATTTATTGACCGTTCGAAGTGACAATGGCATTGAAAAAAGTGACTTATGACCATTTTTCATACGTATGATCAGTGGAGCACCCCCATGGTCTCGTGATTTATATTCAAATGCTTGACAACTGACTCACATTTATGACGGTTGCAGTGTCGTGGGATCATGTGATCACCTTTTGCAACCTTCTGACAAGCAAAGTCAATGGGGAAACCAGATTCACTTGCTAATTTAACAACTGCAGTGATTCACTAAACAAATGTGACAAGAAAAGTCGTAAAATGGGCAAAACTCACTTAACAAATTTCTCACTTAGCAACATAAATTTTGGGCTCAATTGTGATCGTAAGTTGAGACTACCTGTATAAATTTTATTGTTCTGGAATATCTTCTGACCCGACTGTCTATCACTCATAATTCTCATGCAGTTGTAATTGCTGTATTTTTTTAATGTTTGTTTTGTGTATGTATTTACAGTACTATGGACATTTTATTACTTGCATTACAAGTAGTCCTTGCTTAACGACAGTTGCTTAGTTACCATTCAGAATTATGATGGGCCCCATCTCCCCAGGATTTATGACCTGGTTCCAGATTTCTGATGGCTCTAACCCCCTCTCCTGGGTCACATTTAGGTGCTTGGCAACTGGGTCACATCACATTTAAACAAAACCCGTTATGGTCTTTAAAAGAAAAAAATATAAACAAATAAGACCAGACATTTAGTCTCGCTGCCATTTATAAAAATTATCACATCTGACAGATAGGAGCACTTTAAAAAATTAATGATTTCTTCAATATTAACCAGGCTGTGAAAACCAGAAGAAATAAACAGTTTTACAAACATTTCTAAAAGACCAATACATTTAATCTAAGGAAGTATGAACTTTAGAGGACATTGAAATTTAGTGTAAGAAACTCTTTTATAATTTACATTTTCTGTTTCTGTTGGTATGGGGTTCATTTCTGCTATAAAATGAACCCCGTACCAACTAACCTCTTTCCTCTAAAAATTTTCTACATAATTGCAATAAGTATAGAATTATATTTTACTGTCTCAAACAAGTTAGCATGACAGCTCATTAGGATTACTCAAATGCATGCTTTGAGAATAACATGTTATTACAACATCCTATTTCCATATATTTTGTCACTTACATAATTCATCATTTGCTAGAAAAAGAACTGTGGAACAAGGCTCTTTTGGAAAAATACATGCATTTGTTTTTCATTTTCAATTTTTCATTGTTTTTAGAATAAAATGGATATTTCCAGACGTTACAGCTTCTGATGAGTAATGGGATCTGAGGCACTATACCCCACAAATTGGTCTCAAAACTATATGGTAGAATTAACTTAATAGGCCCTAATAATGAAAGAAAATATCTTCTATCATTGATTATTCCAATGGAACAGAGCAGCAGTGCTTACCTTGTGGTGAATAAGCCTTCTGAAGATCTTATTTCTTCCAAGCATTCACTACGGTATAAGGCATAAATTAATGTCACACCCACAAGCTAAATATCACCACAAGTATCTTACAATCATGACTTTGTTTTCCTCATGCAAGTCAGCTGATAATGAAAATGTATAAGAGAAACCACATGTTGAATGAGATCCTGTGTTGAAGTAACAGAAAGAACAAAGCCGCTTCTGTTTTTTAAATTTTGTTTTCAAAGAAGCATATTCTGTATATAAGGGCCAAAATGAGGGTGATGGTGGTGGTACTTAAATAAAAGATGACTCCCCGCCCCCATATTGGCCCTTGAAAACAAAATTTTTAAAAAACAGAAGTGACTTTGCTGACTTTTCTAGACAGGAATTATTACAGTGAATGCTAGGAAAATAGAGGATTTCCCATGTCCATTTATTTTTCCTCTGGGCTGGGAGAAGTAATTGATGGTGTGTGTGTGTGTGTGTGTGTGTGTGTGTGTGTGTGTGTGCACATGTGTGTGTACACGTGTGGGTATAGACACACACACACACACACACACACACACGTCCCATCAGTTATTTCTCCCATATACAGGTAATCCTCACAACAGTTTGTTCAGTGACCAAAGTTACAACGGCACTGAAAAAAGTGACTTATGACCGTTTTTCGCAGTTATGACCTACCAGCATCCCCTGATCATGTGATCAAAATTCAGAGGCTTGGCAATTGCTTCATACTTATGACTGTTGCTGATCCCCTTTTGTGACCTTCTGACAAGAAAAGTCAGCGGGGAACCCAGATTCACTTAACAACCGGATAACTTATCAACTGCAGTGATTCACTTAACAACGGAGGCAAATCTGGGCAAATTCATTTAACAAAATGTCTCACTGAACCACAGAAATTTTGGGCTCAATTATGGTAGTAAGTTGAGGACTAAGAAAAGTTTTTACTAGGAGTCACCTTTTACTTTCTTCCAACCCAGTGGAAAAATAAATGGGCATGGGAAATCCTCTATTTTCAAAGCATTTTCTGTAATAATTCTTGTCTAGAAAAGTCAGCATGGTATAGCAAGGAAGGTATCAGACCAGAAGCAGAGGAATCCAAGTTCCAATCCACCTTTAGCCACCAAGGCACAGTCACTCTTTCTTAACACAACTTACCTTGAGCAGGCCAATAACAGAAGGATAAAATAAGGAAAGGCAGCCAGGATATTAGCCTAATAAAGGATAATCCAAGTTCCAGTTCCAAATGGGAACTCCAATGCATAGTAAGATTCAAACCAGACATAAATGTTGGTTGTACCCAATTGTAGACAACACTCATTCTTACTAGTAGAATTCAAGCCACTGGTGGGTTGCCCCTGGTTCTCATGGGTTCTGTAGAACCGGTAGTAAAACTGGCGGGAGACTCCACCCACCGACCCCGATGTCACCAAAATGCTTCTGCGCAAGCGCAGAAGAGCATGCACATGGCCCTGTTGCGAACAGGTAGTAAAGGTAAGTAGAACCCATCCCTGGTTCAAGCATTTTAGTAGGATAGAAATGAAAATAGAAGACATGAGAACATCATCAGAACTTTTTAAACAGAAACAACTTCCTTTATGCATATGAAATGTTATAGAAGAACAATTACAGGGGGCTACAATTTTCCTCCTCTTGGGCAGCCCCTATCAAGCACAGCCTTAGGAAATTCCCTCTAGTTTATCAAATGATTTCAGGATATATATCACAATGGTATTTCTGTTCTCCAAATAATAAAATTGCTGCTGGAAGAACAGTATTTACACCTCCCTGCAGGGATTACAGTATTCCGTATTTTACCTACAGAAATATACAGCATTTTGCAAAGGGCCCTCCTTCTGGATTCCTATCTGGGTTGTTTCATTTTCCTAAATTCTATTTCCTTAGATCGGCCTCCTGTAATCTTGTCGTTCTTTCTCTAATCCTAATTTAAGCACATACCCATTTTTGCATGTGTACTATAGTAAAGTGGAAATCTTTGGGATCTGTGTTCAGCAAAGAATAGATACAATTTCACGTGCACCCAGGAGGAAGTGACTTGCTTTATTTAATTATTTTTATTCTTGCCCACCTCCAAAGCCAAACTGGAATAATGATTTGCCTGTTTGTCTCTTCTGGATTAATCTTTTAAAAGTATGCGACTGTACATAAACCAAAAAAGGCGCAAGAGTTGCGGGGCCTATCTCCATAATGCCTTTAAAAGCATTAGGAAAGGAAGCCATTAGTAACAGGAGGAGTTACAAACAGGAGTGGGCTTCAAACATTTTAGCAAGGGGGTCTCTGCCCGGTTGCTGGGTAGGCGTGGCCATGGTGGGCGTAGGCTAGTCAGCCTCCTGCACCACATGGGGGGCATTTTTTCCCTCCCTGGGCTCCGGAGGCCCTCTGGAGGCCCAAAACAGGCCCATTTCCGGCCTTCCCGAATTTCCAGTAGGCCCGTTTTTCACCCTCCTCGAGCCTCTGTGCATGCCCTGCACTTACCTGCATCCAAAACAAGCCATGTGGGGACTCCTGGGAGAGGCAGGGTGGGCGGGGCCAGCCAGGAGTGGGATTTGGGGGTTCTCCAAACTGCACTGAATCTTAGCCAGAGGTTCTCCCGAACCCCTGCAAACCCCCAGCAGCCCACCCCTGGTTACAAATAACTAGGACTAAGGAATTTTAGGGAGCTTAATATGATGAGCAAATGGTGAGGAATTCACAGTTTGCACAAGGCAGCAGTAATTCCAGAGAATATTGGACCTTGCCAGATTGGTTGGGCCTCCTTTCATCATAGTTTTGAGGGCCTGCCTCTTCACAAATCTTACTAATCTTATTACCTCAGACAACCCACCTTCCTTCCTTCCTTCCTTCAGATGAAAGTAGAAATAGGGTGTAAACACAGATTTTAAGGTTTATTTTTTTTTAATTTTTCTATTCCTGGCCAAGTCTTGATTGTATCACATTTCTATATTCTGCTTCATTCACTTTTGTAAATTGTTTATATTTTTGTTTTTAATCGTATCCAGATTTAAGAGGTGTGTGGGTGTGAGAGAGAGAGATTTGTAATCCCTGGAGTCCAATGCAAGGTTCTGTTATGAGAGAGCTGTACACAAAGCCTTCCACTGAAATACATGAGGCCTACATCTGAATAATCAGATCCAGGATTTAGGGTGGTTGAATTTATAGAACAGGGATTTATTTTGCTAGCTGTTAGTATATTATTGTATTTGTTTGCTTCACTCTCTTTTTGTTTGTTTTGTTCTATTAAATGTTGCTAATCATTGACCAAATTATTATTGATCAATAGAAAGGTGGGGAAGAGGGGGAAAAAGTTTTTACTATGCAATACAACTCTCTCTCTCTCTCTCAATCTCTCTCTCTCTCTCTCACACACACACACACTCACATGTTGTCTTTCTTTCTCTCCTTCCTCTTTTTTACTCTGCAAAACAATCCTGGGTAGAAGGTTGGGTTGAGCACCAGTGGGTGGCCCAAATTCATTAGTCGGCCTTTTGTCTGGATGTGGGTCGGAGTGGGGGGGAGGATGCATTCTGGCTTTCCCCATCCCTGGTTTAACACCTAGTTCTCTTATTGGCCCCTTCTTTCTCCATATGAGAATATGGAGGAGGCTTGCTATGAAATAGCTGCCTTTGCTCCAAATTCAGAGAAACAACTAAAATCGAATCATGAAATCCAGTCTAGAAGATGCATGTAGCCCCAGCCCAAGTGAAATAATAGTCCTCCTGGTTGGTTCTCACCTCAAAAGCTTGCCCTACAAACCCACAAGATGTTGTAAAATATCACCACAAAATGGCTAAATGTGGAGCTGAATAAAATAATAGCTCCTTATTATTTACCCTGAGTAATAACTGTAGGCAATAATAGAATAGAACAATGCATCTTTGTTATTTTCCAAAAGAATTCAGCATACTTTTATGTTGACATGTGGTTTCAAACATTAAATAAGCAAATAGGGGAAGACAATTGGGACTGGCATTTCTTCTTTCTTTCTAAACCAATGAAAACATCTTCTTGCAGCTGTCTGGCAGTTTCTTAAGCTTAACATTTTAATCACCGCACCATGGTTCTCAATTTCAATGCCAGTGAAACCATCAGTTTTTTTTTAAAAAAAATCCATAGAAATGGAGAGTTTAAAAAATGAACTCACTAGAATAGCTTTGCATACTTTGGGTCTTCTTGTTAATAATTCTGTAATGTACTTATCTAAAAATTATAAGCCTCTATAATAAGACTAGTCAATGAGCTGGTTCAAAGAGCAGCTGTCATCAGCTGTCATTGCCTTCTTTTCTTACATAATTTAAGCATACAGGATGCCAGTGGGTGAATGCTGTAAGAGCAGGGAATCATTTAGGACACAAAAATTACTAATGAAATCTACTTTGACCTTGCAGTTGTGAAAATTAATGAAGGCATAGTATACACTGGAGGTACAGTTCTATATTTTTTTTCCTTTCAGAGTAGGATAACTGTTCATGAAATAAATGAAAGCAGCACCAAAATCTTAGAGTTATCTATTTAAACTCTCTTTATATACCAGTAAAACCCACATCAAAGATCTGATAATATTCAATGGCAAAGTTATGCAAGAAATCAGAAACTCTGATTGCGACCTTTTCACAGAACAGTATAAACAAAATTCAAAGTTAACGAGATGCACATTTATCTTCTATGTAATGTGTCTCCAGAAGTTAACTTTAGTTAAATTAGATGCCATCTTCGTGTGTATGTGTGTGCTCATATATACACATTAATAAAAAGCCTGTGATATTAAACCATGAAGAACATTCCAAGAATAGCCTTTATGAATGATACATATGCAAATTGTACATAGTACACTGATGCATACTCCATTGATTTTCTGTTTACAGGACTAAAACAGAAAAGAACATCAAACCATGTAAAAAGAACAGTGAGTATATGTCATTGCTAAAGTAGAGATTCTAACTTTCACTGCCCTGTGGCCTTTTTGTGTGTCCAAGAGTCAATCTTGAGTGCAGTATCAGAATGAGCAGCATGTAGCATGGCTGCTAATTTGAAGTAAGCAAATAAAAACTTTGAAATAAAAGCAGAATTGCAGTCATTATTTGTCTAGAATGGAGAATAATAACCAAAGAGGAACTTCAGGACTTTCTGTTTAATCCTTACATGACACATTCTCCCTAATGGTATAACCATACATAGTTGAGCTGCTTTTCTTATAGATGTAGCCATTTATGCTTGCTAGTCTCTTCATAACTGAAAGGTCTACTAGATCAAATGAAATAGTGTATATGACATAAATATTAATTAATAATAGGCAATACAGACTTCCAACAACCAAAATAATGTCTATATGCATGGATATCACCAAATGGAGCACACAGAAATCAAATTGACTATTTTATTTATTTATTCAACTTGTATGGCTGCCCACCCCAAATTCATTACTCTGAATGGCTGATCAAAAAGACCAGGCAACATATAATAATAAAAACAACACTGAACATCAGTCGCCAAGAAAAAGACAACAACAGATCAACATATGGTAATTATCACACAGCTCAGCCATACAGCCAGATCCCCAAGTTCAGAGACAGAACTAAAAAAGCAGATGATCTGAATTTCTAGAAGCACAATGAAATGGGATTAAGATTAATTACAAATAAGACAAACTAATGACAAGCAGGTTAGCCTTAGAGTGGACAGTGAAGATACTAAAATGATGGGTAGCTTCTTTCTTTTAAGAACAACTATCAATATTAAAGAACTAGCTGTCAAGAAATACAGTCAAGAAAATATACTGCAGACTTGGTAGAGCAGCCATGAAGGTCTTCAAAAAAAGTATTCTGTTACTGGGATCTGTCTATACCTACAAAAATCAGAATCATGCAAGCAATAGTTTTCCCTGTGATACTATATGGAAGTGAAAGCACAGTAGAGTATTGATCCTTTTGAATGAGAATACCATCAATAGCGAAGAATACAAACAAATTTAAAAAATCAACCTAAAGTTCTCATTCAAGGCAGAAATGATTGGACTCAGGTTATCATGTGTGGGACATATTATACAAAGGCCTAGCTCTATGGAAAAGGTATAAGGAAAGAAACTAGGATGACTGGCCATTAGGCAGGTAGAATTCGTTACATGGCAATAGGTGCAACATTGGAAGACCTGAAGGACAAGGTATCCTGAAGAATATCTATGTAGTCACTAAGAAAGGACAACTATGTCATGTACATAATAAAAAATGTTTTCTGGATATAAACATCATATAAGGGGTGCGACTTTAAGTCCTGAAAAGTGTTTATATGTTTATATTTACTTTGTCCTGATAAAGTAATCAGAAGCCTGGTTACACGTCAGCATTATTGTGAACTAGCAAAAAGCTCATCATTAGGCTTGTTTGAAGGCCAGTTGCATCCAGTGCATTTCTATAATAAAGTCAGGATCTGGTTTTTAATGCTTGTAAGCCACCAATAGTCATCTCTAAACAAAATGGGAAGCGCACAAATCTAATAAATAAATAAATATCTAAATTTAAATGGCACATTTTCCTGAGAATGAAATGGGAACCATTCACTTACACAAGATGATAAAAGTGTTTTAAGGCCACCGAGTTAAGCTTAGTTTTGCTTCCTATTCACTGTCTTTATTTGCACAAAGCATTGAGCGATCATCTAACTAATCACATTTTGTTGTAACAAGTTATGCAATCTTAATCTAATTTATTTGTTCAGGACTGTGTTAAACAAACTCAGAAAATTGGTGGATTTAGTCATCATGGATTAGCACATTGTGCAAGTAACCAAAGGTGCTCTTAATTTTTAAATTTAATTTCTTGTTTATAATAGTGCAATAGACACTTAGGAACTTTTAACAATGGTGGCACTGAGTTATGTGGTATTTAAAAATTGTTTATAGACTTAGCATCACGTGCCAATATGGAATTAAAATTCAAGAATGTTTATTGCTATTAACTTTTTAAGAAGCACCCTGTGAATCAAGGGACTTTTTTGCTATTGGAACAGTACTTGAAAGTAGCACCCTGCTCCATCATCCATGCTTTTCCCTTTACTGTAATTAAACATTCCATGTTCACAGACTATCTATCTAAAAATAGATCTTTTGACAATAGAGAGATGTCAGATTTAAGCAGCAGAATGCTGAAGCGCCTCACGATGCATAACAGGACTACTGTTATTTTGTAGCCTAGGAATTTAGAGCTGATATGGGTAGGCCTTTTGGCCTTATCTTTGGTGAAGAGGGCAGTGGGAAATCATTTATTATTAGAGAGCTTTTCACCTGGAGACTGCTCAGTGTGAATATCATGTAGACAGAAATCTAATTGCTTCAATTTAGGCCCAACCATGGACATTCTTTACATCAACTGAGAGAAAACACAAATGTGAGACATACCAAAACAGTAGCGAGAAGTCAGGCATCATCCATTCCTAAATTAAGTGAATGAATTTCTCATTTCCTAGCATATAAAACATTTCCTAGTATGTTTTATATTCCTAACAGATCATGCCAATCTATTAGTTTGTCAAATTCTAATATAAATGCTGGTGTCCTCAGCATTAACTTCAAAATCAGCTTAGATAAGTTGCTCGGTATATCCAGTTGTTAAATATGTGTAAGTGACAGAGCCAATACAATTAGAAATTTTATAAAAAAAAATCTGTAAGCTTTCATCCTTGTTTATTGTACTTACTGACAATCTTATTAAAACCAATTAACTAAAATATCCTCAAATTTGTGATTAATATATATAACAACTAGCAGCTGTTTCTGCCAGTATTTGGGTTTATTTTATTAAAAGGCACAAATTAGTTAAGACACTGGAATATTTTTAGAAAATAGGTTAGAAAGCCAATGTTCTCTAGCTGAGCTGGCCACATGTTGCCAGAAGGTTTTTCTGCCATTCATCATATTATGAATGTTAGTTTATGTTATTGTATCACCATGTCTCGTGGCTCTGTATAATAAAGCTTTTCTCAGAGACAAATTAAAACCTCTGACTTATTTTATTTACTATAACACTTAAGGAACAAAATTGTTTTACTTTGCTAACACAATTCTATGATTTAGACTGCTAAATAATATTATTGTGTAAGTTAGTCAGACAACTGATTCTCATTAATAGTCGAGATCTTTATCTCCTATTAAGGCAGCAAAATCTTCTGTCACATCTCTATCTAGGCACAAGTTTCATACACAATACTTGTTAGTAAAGCTAACAAACTTGAAATATGTAATATAACTTCAGAAATTATTATTTTGATCTATGCAGTTTAGCGATATAGTCCTGTTGACAACTTTATCACCAAATATAAATCTATAACTTTGGAACATATTTATCCTAGAGCATTGTAGTCATAGAATTATGTGCCAAAACACTTACTCTGGTAATATACCACCCATCTATTTATGACATAAGCAAGGAAAAGAGATGAAAAAGCCAGTTTAACATGCAGTTTAACTTCTATAATTAGCAAACAAATGTTTTATTTTTATAGTGACACAATCTAATAATAGTAATAATAGTAATAATAATCTAATAATAATAATAACCTTATCCAAATAAGGTAATCCTGAGCCTTGTTTAGATCAGCATAACTCAGTATCTCATAATCCTTCCCTTTCTTTAAAAAAAACACATTATCACTCCAGTATAATTGAAATAATCCTAGCAAAGCTACAATTGATACTTTTAAAATGCTGTAATGTTTTATAGTTCAGTATTTATTATGTATTTATCTCCTATCTAGCTTAATTATTTATAGCATTTAGATTATTGATAATAATTTTATAGATGTTTTATACTTTTAATTTTGAAATTTCACGTTAATGTTTTTATTTTATTTTATTAACTAATTTTATACCTACTTTTATTTTGGAATGACGTTTGTTTATTTGTTTTATTTATTATATTTAGAAAATTGCTCATCTCCCTTACAAAAAGACTTGCTGAGGAAATATGCTGGGGTACCATCAAAATAAAAATAAGTATCTCATGATCTATTCCTGTCTTCTTTCCCAACCACGTATTTTTTTCCAGTACTGCATCAGCTGAATTTCTCAGCCAGCATGAGTCTGAGAGAGGAAATCCCAACACATTTAACCAATACCACTTTAGAGACACTTGATCTCTTTGAGCCTATGTGTGAAAACATGAACCTCTGGTGTTTTTTAGTATTACTTCTGATATCAACTAACTATATGATATTTTAAAAAATAGATTAAAATCTCCCAGAAGTTTTTCAATACCAAAAAAAGACTCAAGAGCAATAATTTAAAAATGTTTTACTAAATACATTGGAAACACATAAAAATGTGATGCCATTGTGTCTGTTCCTTGTTTATGACCACATAAATGATTTGTTTCATATTTATAGTACAAAAAAATGAAATCTGAAGTATCATTAATATTTACAGCAGCTGATTGACTAAAGGAATGGATACATATAGTATCTATGGTCATTTTTTGCTAACTCTTTTTTTCAGACCTGAAAAGGCAATGTTCATTTATCTGCATCAAGTTCTGTTTCACTGTCTTCACTGTCACTATCTCTTCCAGGATGTTCAGGCATTTTCCGATGCTCCTCTTCTTCTCCTCTGGTCTTTGGTTTCTCATTCAAAATGTTCTCTTTTATAGTATCCCCCAACATAGCTTTGATTTCAGTTCCTGTTTCCATTTCAGATTTCTTACTCTGGAAAACTTCATTTTCTTGAGGTTTGGATATTTCACTTTCTTCAACAAGTTCTGGAGGAGGTAATAAATCCTACAAAAAAAAAGATAGTGTTTTGTTTAAGAACAATTTCAACATAATACAGATCAGTAAGAAAAATCTATCAATATAAACTACATTGGTTGCAAAGTCACATGAGGATTCTGACAAATAACTCCATATGACTTGTCTAAATTTATTGCATCTATTGGAGTGGTCATCTATAACAAACTTAATGAAATAAATAATTTTTAATTTATGTAATATCCATAACAGATAATTCTTTTATATGCAGTTTTATATGTGAGAGACATTACATAGCTTTCTATAGGTTTAAGTTGATTACACAGAATTTTTGAATGCTCTAAGATTAAAGCAAGCAAGCATTTGAATATGGTGAAATTTTGTGAATTATTATATGCTACTTAATTAAACCAGTTTTTGCTATTGCTGCATTCTGAAGAAGAGAATTGCTATTTGTGGGACAAAAATCTAATATTTAACTAGATCCTAATAAAAAGGAGTAAAAATTCCACTAAAACTTTAATATATCTGTTGACTCAAGATGAAAACAGGCTAATCTCATTAAATAATACTATGAACATTTCTCCAGTCTTATCTTTCTGATATAAAGCCATGGGAATAGAGGGTATGCCCATCTCCAAAAATATTCTTCATCATAGTTCCAAGTGGAGTTCTTGTTTACATTCGAATTTAAAAATGGGATTAAGATAACTTGCTATATATTTAACTGATGCTTCTGACAGCCATATATAATTTTGATGCTGTATGCTGGAAGAATAGCACTCAGAAATTATTAAATGACTATATCTGGGTTCCATGCTATGTGATAAAAAATGATATTTTTGGTAGACTAATTACAGACATTCAGAAAATCTAAGCCTCAAATTAGGGATTCCTTTGTATTTGGCTAAATATATATTTTTATCTGCCGGATACAAACTAAGATTCCTTCTGTGATGCAGCTGGTACTTCTATCCATATACGATTAGCGTCATTCAGATCTTTTTGTAAGAAAGCTAACATGAAGTTAAAAATAACATTTTAATAGTGCAGTTGAAAATGCACTTCCAATACTTCCAAGTCTGTGTGAATGAGCTATGTACAAACATGTTTAGCTAGTTGCAAGTAGTATAAAGAGCAAGATTTCATGAGCTTCCCTTCACATTAATTGGTCACAGGAGTTCCCAGTCATATTAATAAATCTACTCTAGTGGGTGCCAAACAATTTTCTACAAATAATAATTACTTCATAAAAAGACATCACACTGTTATTTTTTCCCCTCCATATCAAAATTCTGTCTGTTATTTGCTTGTTTTTAATTGCTTGTTTCAGAACAAATGGATGTAGTATACATTGTCAATTTTTATTTACACGTACCTTAAATGAACAGCTAATCTATAAATGTTATACTTCCCATGCAAAAGCTGTTTTCAGAAGTTAATTAAACTATGGTTTATCAACATGTAAATGAACTTAATTTATAGACCTGGCTTCTTCTCTCAAGTTGTACTACAGGTACGAGGTGAATTTAGGACACTTTTAATTAACTGGACTGCCACGTTTAAATCCACTGAATTGATTAATCTTATTTTGAGTTGATATTCCTTCTTCTGTACTGATTTTGGTGTCTGCCAATATCACTGTTGTTACAGAAGATTAAAAAAATTTCTCTTTGTCAACTTTCTGTATGTTAAATATAATTTTATAATCCCTAGCAAAAATCAGCTACAAGTTTTGTCTGACTCACAAGAGTATATATCATTTTCTCTTTGTCCCCTATCCAAATTGATAGAATTACCGTGTTTCCCCGAAAATAAGACCCTGTCTTATATTTTTTTGAACTCTGAAATAAGCGCTTGGCCTTATTGCTATGCGCTCAAAAGCCCGATTGGGCTTATTATCAGGGGATGTCTTATTTTGGGGGAAACAGGGTAGTTCATACTGTTTACAAAGTTACCTAGAGCATAAAAGACTTATTGAAAATAAAATCAACCAAGTCAACTAATTTTTAACTATGTTCATTTGTTCTCAGAAAGTATTAACAACGTTTTCACTCAGAGGTTTTAAATTAAACATGTTTTTCTCAACTTTTATTTCTTTACCTGTCGATGGTGTTGTGTGCTTTGGATCATATGCATATACATGTTGTAGACAAAATTAGCCATCTGAGGCATATTCTTTATAATATGAACTTGATGAGATGGATGTTTTCCATTCTGAGGAAGGAAAGAAAATGATAGAAAAGTTTGGAACTAAAACAACAAACAACCACTTCTTAAATAAGATAAAAGAACGAATACAATATAAATGATATATATATATTTAACCATTTAACCATTAAACAGAATTCAAGGTAGCTTGTTGTACCTGACGAGCAGTTGGAAAATACTCTGCAGGGACTATATACAGTTGAAGAGGACGAGCAGTAAGCTGGCTGAAGGCTGGAGTCAACTCAAAGCAGTTCTGGAATAGTGACACTCTTGCAAATATATACAGACCAAGCCTGGCTCTTGACATAGCAACCACCAAACGCCGCACATCCCTTCAGGAAGGAAAAATTAAACAGCTCTACTATTTAAACCCAACAATGATATTTAGTTTTTCACTTGAACACTAATATGACCATACAAACAACCCTCCTGAAAATTAAAGCAGGAAACTTATTTCCTTTGAATGTGAAAATTAATACAAATTAAATTAATGCCCATTTTTCCTTTAAAACTGAAGATAACAGTTCTGGTACATACATCTGTGTTAAAAACTTTAATCAGCAATAAATATGTTTAAAAACATTAATTTCATAATTAGTCTTTAAAATTGGAGTTAATGTTGCACTTATGGAATATGTTAAATATAAGTATGGACAAGACAGAAAACAGGTAAGATGTCCTATTTCAGTGGCTCATTGATAGATAAAATGGGATTCAATTGAGTTTTTACTCATAAATAGTCCGTTTTACTCATAAATACTCCAAACCTGTACTAGTACATACTCCACTTATGGTAGGATTGCACTGTTGTTCTCTGTACAGAGATATATTATTGCTTACCTCAAGTGTCCAACTGCTTTTGTTCGCACAAGTGAAAGGATGATGTAATCATTTTGCTGACCTTGAAACCTGTCCACAGTTGTCACCTAGCAAAAAACAAAACAAAAACAAAAACAGTAAGTTAATTAATTGCTCCCCACACACAATTAAATAAACCAGTCTATGGAGTTAATGGTATCAAAAGAAAACTACTGTAGGAGGAATGGCAGAACCTCAGGATGGAGTTAAAAGAAAGATTAATTTAGAATCCCTACGCAGCCACAAGCGAACATAGTCCAATCTTCCTTGATTTCTGTTAACCCTTATCTAACCCCAAGCAAGTGCTAACTTTTAGTTGAGAAAATTCCTGTGCATAGGCATGATTAATTGGACCTTCACACATGGACCTGACTTTTTTTATGCCTGACAACTATTGCTTTATTAAGACTAACTAACAGCTGTAAACATACCATTTTTATTACAAGTATACACTTTTTAATCTAAGCACTCCCTCATTCTGTAATGTATCATATGATCCCACACTGAGGGTGAGTGCAACCCCCTTGGATCATATGGACCACTTTCTTTGTTCCATTCCATTACAGTTTCTGTCAAATTTGCTGTCTCATATTCTTTATTTATTTTGCTTCATATTTTTTTTAAAAAAAATGATTTTTCATGTGAGCCATTCATCACAGTCATTTGGCATACAAATAAAATCATCTTTTCCCAGGAGAGTCGGGGGTCAGTTTCCATCTATTCTTTATTTTGCAGTGACCATAATTGCCTTCATGGTTTTCACTAACTGAGAACTAATTCTCACATTCTTATTAAGGATTTAATTATTGTTTTTCAACAAATTGGTAAAAATATTTACTTTTAAAATGGAAGTCTATGCTTTTGGTAACACAAAACTGAACAAAATTTTTGTATACACAACTAATATGCCATAATAAATATTTATTGCTTCATGCAGTTGGCCAAATAGAAGGCTAAATTAAAAGTAGTTAAATAGGAAAGACAGGAAATAGGGAAACAAATGAATGACTTCTATTTTACAAAGTATGCAGTTCAGAAGCAATATTCAATATGATGAATGTATTCTAACAATGTTTACTTGCTCTGCACTTTTGTTGAGATGTATATTATTTGATTGTTATTTGGAATATTACCTTATTTGGTCTTCCAATCAATGGATTATTCCCACAGCGCTGATTGATAATATCCCGAATCAGATGTTTCTGCCCATTGTAAGTTGTCAAGATGCTTATCTTTTCTGCAGGGTATCCTAGCAGGCACATGTACATGAACAGTGCAACAACATATTCTGCCTCACCAAGATTCTGGAATTTAAAAAAAAAAACAAGTACAAATCTGTTTCATGTATCAGATCACAGAATATTAATGTAATTATGGTGAGGGAAAATCACTCCAATGCTCACTGAAAAGAAGCAACATGCACCAGGCCTATGTTAATCCTCCCTGATTAGGCAAAGAAGTCTGCTTTCTGTTAAAGTAGAGCCACACTGACTTGATCTATCAATTGGAAAAACAGGGTATTTCTATGCATGCATAGAAGACTATAAACATAGAAGAAACCACTCCGCTCCATTCAAAGCAAAGAGTTACTCAAGGAATTACTTTAATAAACACAGCTTGAGATTCCAGTCTGTTTTGTTCTCCTAATTGTAAATATACCATATTTTTTGGAATATAAGACACACTTCCCCGCCCCCCAAAAGAGGCTGAAAATTTGGGTGCATCTTATACTCCGAATGTAGTTTTTTCAAAGCTTTTTTTCAGCCCTCATGAGGCAATAACAAGTGAAGTGATTGATCTTCAGCGCTATGCTTTAGAAACTGTTTTAGAAGTGCTCACACACTCAAAACCAGTGAACTAATGTGCTGAAGCTGACCAGACTAAGGATGCTAACCAAATGAATACCTGGTAGACAGAATTTTTCCCCCTATTTTCCTCCCCAAAAACTATGGTGTGTCTTATACTCCGGTGCATTTTATAATCCGAAAAATATGGCAATTGTTTACTTTCCTTCCAGGATAAAAAGTTAAGTTTAAATTCCTGTATCTTGCTTGTAAATTCTGATTGGTAATCTCCTTATTTTACACAAATTATATATAGGTAGTCCTTGACTTAAAACCAAAGGTGACTTATGACCACTGCAGCATTCCCATGTTCATGTGATCAAAGTTCAGACACTTGGCAACTGACTCATATTTATGACAGTTGTAGAGTCCCAGGGTCATGCGATCACCTTTGGCAAACTTCTGACAAGGAAAGTCAATGGCAAAGTCAGATTCACTTAAACAACCATGAAAGTAACTTAACAACTGCCGTGATTCGCTTAACAACTGTGGCAAGAAAGGGTGTAAAATGGGGCAAAACTCACTTAACAACTGTCTCATTTAGCAACATAAATTTTTGTGCTCAATTGTGGTTGTATTTCGAGGACTACCTATACACATTTCAGCAATAGACTGACATTCTCTAAAAAGAATTATCCTATCCTATCCTATCCTATCCTATCCTATCCTATCCTATCCTATCCTATCCTAAGCATTCTGCAAGGGAGATGGGAAATTTCTAAATTTGATACATAAATAAAATAAACAAACAATCATTTGGATCTCTTTACAAATATCAAGTGGCAGTAATTATTATAATGCAGACATCAACTTGCAAGACTTAGTGCCATCTTCAAAAGGAGAGAAAACTATAGGGTATTTTAAACCCTGAGATATTGAAAAGAAATACAGAAGCTTCTAGCAAAAATTCACTTTCTTATTTATTGAACTTATATCCCACCTTTATTCCAGCCAAGTAACACTGACCACATATCTTATCATCTCAAATAACATTTTCCGAACACTAATATTCTATTATGTATGCATGAAGAGGAGCCTTGGTGGCGCAGCGGACTAAACTGCTGTTAAAGTAGCACTTAGCTGCCAGCTGCCTGCAATTACTGCAAGTTCAATTCTCACCAGGCTCAAGGTTGACTCAGCCTTCCATCCTTTTGCGGTAGGTAAAATTAGGACCCGGTTTGTGGGGGCAATAAGCTGACTTTGTATAAAATAGAACACCGCTCAGGAGGGGCCCAAAAAAAAAAAAGCCCTACAAAGCAGGTATATACAAAGTATGAAGGCTATTGCTTAATGCATTGTAAACCGCCTTGAGTCTCCAGAGAAGGGTGGCATATCAATCGAACAAACAAACAAACAAACAAACAAATATTGCATTGCTATTTTTGCAACTTAATACCATATAATTTGTTAAACATATTTAATCCCACCATAATAAAGTACATAGATACATTCTATGCCTTTCAGTTTTCATAATTAATCTGTCTGAAAAATGTACAAGCTGATGATCTGCATTTCTTACCTGATAGAAATAAGGATTCGGTTCAGATTCTCCTATGCCATGGAAATCCTCTACATTTATAAGCTGGAAGTCATACAAAAACCCAGCATTTGCTGTTCTGAATTCAGGTAAGAGCTGTACATGCGGCAAGTTGCCCAGTATCTTATATCGCCAATTATAAAGATTACATAAGCTTTATGAAAAACATAATGAAAGTAGTAATTAATTCAATTCTTATAAAAATATTTTACTATTCTCAGTGTCTGTAATTATCTGAAAGAGGTATAATATTAAAATGTCAATGATAGCTATCTTTTTGGACAGCATCAAGCATCAAGCTGAAAAAGCATGTTTCAGGATCTCAAGAAGGTAAACTCTACATTCTAAGTAGATGTATTTACATATTTTATCTATTAAGAAAAATCATTTTCATCGTTTGAAAAGACCTTCAAAGATTAGAACTAGTCCTTTAATGTTACATTCAAGTTGCATGAAGCATCACCTGCATCAGCCATTTAGCACAGCATTAAATTGATGAAATGTAATCTGAACATAAAAGACTTGTTGGCCTTCTTAAATTAGTTCAATAAACTCAATAAATTCCTTAATATATAAAATATGGAAAAATGTGTTTGAGTTCCAAATGGTTCTGAGTATCTTACATGAAACAACAGCAGTCCCCAGCTTTTTTGGCTCTGGACTGCCGCCTGCCACGGGGCTCAGAGGATGGTTTCGAGCACGCCTGCACAAATTCAGTTTCATATACTTTTGTATTTGCGTGCCGCTTGTGTGGCCAGGTCCCCAACAGGCCACAGCCCAGCACCAGGCCGCACCCCAAGGATTGGTGATCCCTGCCCTAATGGCGTTAGTTTAATTGTCTTTCATCCCCACATGCATTCCTGAAGATCCATGAAGTGCTTAACAATGTACCAGTGTAAAAAGGGAGTAGCTACATGGAATTTCAGAATGGAAGGACTAATTTCAGTAAAATTACAAACCAACTGCAATGTAACCTTAACCTTAACCTTTTTTTCATTACACAATCTTTTCATTTAAATTTTCCCCATGTCTTACCTTGCTCTTGCTCTCCCTTGAGCATCCAAGTCAATAGTTGGCACTCCGACCCGAACAAACCGTGTAAAAAGAGACTGTTCCATATTTGAGTATTTTTGAAAAGCCATGTTTTTAATGACTGGTGGCAACTGATGATGATCCCCAATCATTATCCACCGCTTTAATCGGCTGAACCCATCCTGTGGGTTCTATTAAATATAAATAGGAATCTAGCATTAGCATTATTATAGATGATTAATCAAAAACTATGATTGTACTGTAAATGATTGAACTGATTTAGTATCTTAGCTTTGACGTCTACAAACCAATTACATAATGACTCGAGTTTGTGATCCCTGGTCTAGTATTACCTTTACAAATTAATAAACTATTATTTCAGTAGTTTGATGTTTGAATAGAAAGAAGTCATTTAAATATTACATTGATGTAATGCTTGAGTGCTTACCTGCAAAAGGAGTGGTATAAAAGTTTCAATTTCCAATATCTGAGCAGCCTCTTCCATTAAGATATTATCATACTGAGAAATGATAAATGAAATATATTAGCCAGTCAGAAATAGAAATACTGCAAAGGCAATTGAATTAAGATGATGGTTACTTGCTTACCAAAAGGCAGATAAAATATTGTATAGCCATAATCTTTACAAAATCTCTACAAAATTACACAGGTACAGTCATCGTTTGGAAGAGCAAACAAAAATAGGGATAATCTTTAGTATAACTGACTTCTGATTAAAAAAAACCTCAACATATTTAAGGAACTTCCTATTTAAGGAAGTTTTTATGTACTATGGTATTACCTTAAATCCCAGCTCAACTAAGTCATGGCGTTTCAATGCAGCATGAGTACAAGTCATTGCAATAATCTTTGCTTCCTTCACAAGTAAATATTTTGATCTGTCCAGCCCACTACGGAGCAGTTCAAATGCTCTAAATTCCTACAAAAAGAAAAAATATATATAACTAAAATTCTATGAAAAAGATCAGAATAGTAATGTCTTCAATAAACTGTTAAATTGTCATCAAACAGAACAAATATAATCCAGAGTGCTAGGGCTCTATCTGCACATCCACGCTCTACATAGAGCTGTCTTTGGAGGCCATACAGAAGCTACAATGGAGGCAGAATGCAATGGCACAGGAAGTTACAAATGCATCACAGTATACACATGTAACATTATTACACAGGATTCCTATAGACCAGAGTTCCCCAAGCTTTCTGGCTTTCCAGACGGGTGGGAGGGGGAGAGGGGATGGTTCCGTGTGAGCAGCCAGCAAATGTGCATGTGCACGCAGGTTCATTCACATTTTCACTTTGTGAAATAGTTATACTTATACACACACACACACACACACACACACACACACACAGAGAGTAAAGCATCTTTTCCATTACAGTGAGAAGTGTCTCCCCCGTTTCTTCCTGGGATCCCCAGGACACAATCATAACAAACTGCCTCTGCACATTCACTTGGAACCTAGTTACTCTTCTCCTTTTCTACCTTATATAAAGATTTGGGAAGGTGAATCGTACCATGTTTCCCTGAAAATAAGACCCTGTCTTATATTTTTTTCAACCCTGAAATAAGCACTTGGCCTTATTGCCATGCACTCAAAAGCCCGATTGGGCTTATTATCAGGGGATGTCTTATTTTGGGAGAAACAGAGTATCTAGAATCTTTTTGCACAGCAACAGTTACATGTGTTCACCTTCATTGAAAAAAAAAAAATCTTACATAAGTCTAAATGAAGATTTTCAGTTATCCAAGTAGAGTGGTCTGGAAGTTGACTTCTTTCCTTGTTGGTTCGAAACATTTTGCTGCTTATCGAAGTAGCTTCTTCAGTCTTCCAGAGAAGTTTCATTCCTCACCTAATCTGGAGAGGCTTGTTAGATGAGCAGGCAGAGTTGCTGAGATGTAAATGTTCCAACTCCTAAATCCTTTAACCTAGGTAGGTTATTAAGGGTGGCTTTAACCCGTGGATAAGGAGCAAAATGTTTCAAACCAAGAAAAGAAGTCTAGTTGCCATGACTCAACTTCCAGGCAAGGGTAAAGAAACAGTACATTGCCTAAAAATTAGTATTAAGCAAGCATGCATATCCATTAAAAAAGAATCTTTACCCCACTCAAAGAACTTTAAATATGGGAGATAGTGGGGATGTTGTAGGTAGGTTTTTGTCTTTTACATGGGTTGAAAATTTAGTGTTTTTAGTTTATTATGTTCATTACCTTTATCAAAGGTGGGGGGGAGTATTCACTGCTCAATAACATCTAATTTGAAGGACCTTATATACATCCATTATAACACTCAGGTATAGTTACTTTTTTCTAACTAAGAATGAGTGTCAGAGTATTACCCTATTTTGTTAATCTTACCTCAAGTTGAGTAAATATTTTCTTAATATGTCTAAAACATCCTTCAGCAATTTCCATATCTTCAGTGTAAGATTTGCCTTTAAAAATTGGCTGAGGGGCATTTGCAAAATATTGACGAAAAGGAAAAAAGTTGCAGATATCAGCAACTTCAGAAGGCTTGCTGCTTTTAACTTTCACTTTGCTCATATACTCTTCCCAGCGAGACATTACCTAATTTAAAAAAAAAAAACATTTATACAGCCACAGTCAAAAGAGGCGTGTACATAATTTTGGAAATGCACTATGACTTTTGCACCTTGCTCCCATTACAAAAGCATCCTTCCCCACCAAATCTTTTTGACTATTGTGACTCAATATACATGAAGAAAAGACCCAGTACAATGTAGTGTTTAAGGTCTTGGTAAGGCCCCACTTGGAACACTGCATCCAATTTTGGTCGCCACAATGCAAAAAAGATGTCAAGACTCTAGAAAGAGTGCAGAGTGAAGAGCAATAAAGATGATTAGGGGACTCGACGATAAAGCATATAAACAACAGTTGCTGGAACTGGTATGTCTAGTCTTATGAAAAGGAAGACTAGGGGTGATATGATAGCAGTGTTCCGATATCTCAGTGGTTGCCACAAAGAAGAGGGAGTCAAACTATTCTCCAAAGCACCTGAGGGTAGAACAAGAAGGAATGGGTGGAAACTAATCAAGGAAAGAAGCAACTTAGAACTAAGGAGAAATTTCCTGACAGTTAGAAGAATTAATCAGTGGAACAACTTGCCTCCAGAAGTTGTAAATGCTCCAACACTGGAAGTTTTAAAGAAGAGATTAGATAACCATTTGTCTGAAGTGGTGTAGTTTTCTGCCTAAGCAGGGGGTCGGACTAGAAGACCTCTAAGGTCCCTTCCAACTCTGTTATTCTATATCTGATTCTATATCTAAGGCTAAAACCAGGAACATGTGAGTTCTAGTCCCACTTTCGGCACAAAGCCAGCTGGTTAACCTTGAGCCAATCACTCTCTCTCATTCCTAGGAAGCAGAAAAAGGTAAACCACTTCTGAAAAACCTTGGAAAGAAAGTGACTGACCAGGAAGTTGCCAGGAATAAAAAAAAACTGATTTGAAGGGACTAAAAAGAGACCCCTCTCCATGAAGGAACACTATTGAAAAAGGAGTTTGAAAACTCCTGGTGGTTCAGCAGACTGATAGCATTGTGATTAACACCAGCTGTCTGCAATTACTGTAACTTCAAATCTCACCAGGCTCAAGGTTGACTTAGCCTTCCATCCTTTCTAAGGTAGGTAAATTGAGGACCCAGTTTGTGGGGGCAATAAATTGACTTTGTATAAATATTCAAAAGTATGAAGGCTATTGCTTAACGCATTGTAAGCCGCCCTGAGTCTCTGGAGAAGGGCAGCATATAAATCAATTTTTTTAAAAAAAAATGTGGAAACATTACCCTTTTGTATGTGTTTTTTTTTTAAAAAAATCTATTCAACTTTTAATTGTAATTTGGGCAAAAACTAAAAGGACAATACTTTACTTCCTTTCAGAATGTATATCATAATGATTGAAGTGGATTAATGCATTCAAATATATACTATGACAAAACCACTGGTCTTTCTAATTATGCTTCCTAATAGATATAAGTTGACAGCAACAAAACAAATAAAAGTATAATTACAGCATTAATTGCAACTTACGTTTTAAAACAAAACACAACCAAAGTTTCAGTCAAAATTCTAAAAGGTTTTAGCCAATTTCTAACTATGCTTGTATTTGTAATATCGTCATTTAAGGACATTTAAAACATGAGCATCTTATATTCATATGTGCTTCAGACTATTCAAAACCATGCTATTGCCAAGGCTTACATATTGTTTCACTTAAGGCAATGAATGGGCTATAGGACATGGTTGAACAGCCTTCAGAGTCTGGATACTATCCACTGTCAATCTCTATCACTTCAGACTGTACGTCTGGTCTATTGGGTTCTTACTTGATATAAAAAGAAATGGCCAGCTGTTTCACAAGTATAGGACACATCTCCTGGGACACCCAAACTCTCTTGTAATCGCCCAACCTCTCGCAGAAGTTCCAGTCTCCGAGACAGAACATAGTTTACTCTTCCATACCTGCAGATCAGATTAACATAAGGAAGAATAAGATATATGACTGAATTGAAAACTCCTTTTCTTCCACATTTTATTTAATTTCAAGTCAGGCAGCCTTTAATATATTCCCCCCATTATTGTGGTAATGTATATATACCATATATATACATTATCATATAATGAGGCATATACTGTATACACACACACATGTATACACACATACACAAATATATACATATATGCCTCATTATTATATGATAAACATTTATAGCGTATAGGTTGAAATATCCAGAAATAGTGTAAAATGTTCTTTACATGTCCAGAAATAAAATTTGCCTAGGAGAGAAAACCACACCATAAATATAAACAAGTCTTCCTGATCAATCCTTATTCATTGCTTTAGGCCTAGGGCAATGAATAAAAAAGAAAAAGAAAACATAAAACTTTTTTTTGGGGGGGGGAGAGAGATTGTGCAGCTTCACTTTTTTTTGCTATTGACTCACCTGCTAAAATCTTTCTCAGTTTCCAATTCTTCTTCTCCATGACCAAGACGCAAGAGGTGACGTTCATCGACATCTAAAGCCATGATTTTCTCAAACAGTTGGTTCAAAGCCTAGAGGTTAACAAGAGGAATCAAAAGAGTAGAAAATTAGATGCTAATGAAGGGAAGTTTGATATACTGGAATAATTGTTTCTGTTTTGAGGAGAATTAAACTGAAAACAAAGATGAAGAGAATATTTACATTAGGTACCAAATCACTATATGCAAGGTCTGATTTGTACTTTGAAACAAACCCACACTTTAGAGAAGGGATGTCAAACTGGCGGCCCATGGGCCAGATGCGTCACACACAGCTCACACCCACTCAGCTCTGTGAAAGGGAAAAATGTTGCAATGTCACATGACGCCGCACGTTTGACACCCATGCTTTAGAGAGACATTTCTTTAATTTGGTTCTTTTATGCATGTATATATGCATTTTTATTTTGCTTTTATTATTTGTATAAATAACTCAAGGCAATGAATATCCCTAATACTCTTCCTATTTTCGCCAAAACTAAAAGAATGATTGGCCCAAAATCATGCAGCCAGCTTTCATGCTTAAGGGTGGACTAATAATCTTAGCATATATCTTATCTTAATAATCGTATCATTGCATTATGTTAGTAATAGCTTAGTAATCATATCATGTTGTCCTAATAGGTATGTTGGGTATGGATAATTGCTCTCTCTCTGTCCTTCTCTATTAGTTTCAATAGAACAATCTTCCATGAATTTGTCTAATTCCCACATTAAATCTTAATCAGATTAGATCTAATTAAATCAGCAACTAATTTAAGTTAATTATACTTGAATGAAGAACATAAAAACACTCTTCATCTGGTTTGCCAGAAGAGTTCTATTGCTTTGTATACAAATCCTAATCCAACTAGATCAGAAGTTCCCAACCCCCAGTCTGTGGACCAGCACCAGGTTGCGGCATGACAGCAACCGGGCTGTACAAACAAGCAAAGCCTCATCTGCGGATGCAGGCAGCACACAAAACCACACACCCTCCGGTCCACAGAAAAACCTTTCTCCACAGAACCGGTCCCTGCTGCCCATAAGACTGGGGGCAGCTGAACTAGAGGTAAACTCAAATACCAAGAGCCTCTCTGCAAACAATTCATAATTAATGGACAACACCATTGAAAAAGTTTTCTCAGAAGTCCTTAAATACATTTTAGTTTTACACAGCAAGACTTGCATAGCTACCACTTTATTCAGTGAAGGATTGACATAAATGACAGTAAGGTCTGTCATAAGTAAGATTATATGGAAATGTTCCTTCAGAAACTCGATCTCAAACCATTTTCAGTTCTAAAGATTAATTCCTGTAGTCTGAATGGATTTATTTTTTTCTATTTATGTTGTATATCACTATACATCACTATATCACTGATCCCCAGAAATGTCACCACTATAAATATGTCTTCTCCTGACCTTGTGATGAATTTCAACAGTGGTTCAATACCTGCTCAAACACACCCAAACGGATAGTTTCCCAGATCAAATTAATACAGCAGTGAAAAAGATTATTTCTTTTCTAACTGGGCCACTTGTAAGGTAATTTGCAAATGATGCATTTCTTTGTGAAATTAAAACAAAGGCAACTCAAAAGCAATAAAGCAACATATGGTGTGTTTACCTGATTGGAATGTGTAACAATCAGAGTCCTCTGCTCAGGAAAGTTGTGATAGAGGTTAGATATTATCTGCACTGCCACATCAGTTTTACCTGTACCAGGTGGCCCTACTACCTGCGGGGGAAAAATATATAATGTATTTGGCATTTTACTCACTCGAGGAAGAGCTGTTAAAAAGTAAACAAGTCAGAACTATCAGAAAAATAAGTCTTTTTAACAATGAAGCTATCACAAGAAAGAACATTATTTAGGAGGGAATAAAATGTACATTTTGATTGGGAAGTGAAAGTATGAGGAACAAAATACCAGGAAGGTCTAGAGTCTAGATCTTTAACATGGTTCTGAACCAGAGTTTATTGGTTCTTTTATGATTTTCAGCAGGAAAATCAACTGAAACTCCAATTAAAGAAAGTCAATTTTAGTAAGTTTGCACAGTAATAACTATTGTTAGAAAACATCTAAAATTCAATTCTTTTCCTTTTTAAATTTCCAGCGAAAAATATGAAATCATTTGCTAATGACCATACTGAATATTAGGAACCATTTAGTTTTACAAGTTTGGTAGAAAAATGCAAAATTTTTCTTCACTAGTGATTAATAAAGTATATTATTTGTTATTACCATTGTCAAACCAGGTTGCATTCCTGCCCTGATCGCTTCAATCTGGGTATGAGTAAATTGTATGGTATTGCTGCAAATTGAATAAAAATTAAATCAGTTAATCCAGGGCATGGCATACTAGTTTCAATTTAATTTATTTGTATTTGTGTTTTAAAAGAATCTACATATAGCAACAGAAAAGAATTTCTATTTTAAAAATCTATATAATATTACTTCAAGTCATTATACTACCTTTCCAAAACGAACCTACAGGTCCCCATATGTAATTAGAGTGCTACAAGCCCACTGATTTAAAGCAATAATTTAATCTAGAAATATTTTAGTACAAATATTAAGCAGGTGATTCAGTGTTAAATAAAACTACCAATAAAACTATTTACTGTATCTACATCACTAAACAATATAATACGATCACAAATATTAAAGTTGTACAAAGCATTAAAGACCTGCTCACAATGTATTACCAAAAACAAAACTCCCCCCCCCGCCCCCAAAATAATAATTAAAGCAGCTCCATCCTTTGCAAGGCTCATACAGCTGCTTTGAAAGCTGATTTCAACTGCTCATGTATGCATAGAAAACACTTTGCTTGCCAGCAAAATAAAGTGACTATGCATCAGCAAATTTACTGCAATTAAATAATGAAATCATTCTCAAATCATATTATGCGGGTAACTCCAGATCATCTAAACATGAGTTTTTAAATTGTTTAAAGACAGAATTACTCTAACAAACATGCCCTTAATATCTGGATTTGTTTGAGTTAACAATATCACATATGTACTTCCACAAAAAGCTACCACAATATTACCGCTTAGGTTGATTGTATGGGTAAGGACCTCTGTTAGGGATGACATGTGGCTCAACAACTAGTGTTTTAGAACTTTCAGTATTTTCTTCGTCACACTCTTTCCGTTTCTTTCCTGCCTCACTTCTGACTGGAAATGTTATCCTATTGGAAAAAATCACAGTCCTTCAGATTTAAATACTACTTGATTGTTAAAAGACCATTTTAGACACGGAATAGCCCTCCTGAATGATCAGAACCATCAGAACCGTGTGGGAAACCATCAGAAATTTGTAGGAAAAATTCAAAAGACAATATGATGCAGAAAAACTGAGTTTTGGAATGACTGGAGATCAAGAGTACAATTTTTAAAATAAATGGTTCTAAGAAAACAAACCTGAATCAAGAAACAGTTCTATATACAAGACGAGAATTGATGTCAGTCAGTGACAACACAAAATAAACATTTTTTAGGAGAGACAAAAACAGGGAAAACAATTAAAAGCTGAGATTTCATACTAATAAATAAAAATTAAGGAAATTTAAAATTTGCTTTATAATCATAGAAGAAAGCCTGCATTATTGAGCTGTTGAATTACAATGGCACAAAATATACTCTGTTTGGAATGCCCAGAGGCAAAAATTTCCTCATGCAGTTGGATGGCCATTATGAGAACAGACTTCTGGATGACTTCTGGAGGGGACTGATCCAATAGGGCACTGGTTCTAATGAACTTGTTTAGTGATTACAGAAATACATTTCCCAAGAATATAATGCATGCATATTTCATCAGTGAGTAAAATTAACAGTGCCATTATTTTAATGAAAGACATGCTTATTAAAAAAGACTTTCACATTTGTACAAAGAAGAACATCTCACCTGAATGGAGGAATTTGCAATGCTTGGTCTTCCACTGTTACTTTAATGTTATATCCAGGAAAGCTAGCTTTTAAGTGATCAATGGAAAGGAAGGTATCATTAAAATCCAAGCAGGCAATCTGATTTGGCATTTTTGAATAGTGAGCACTGCCAGGATCACCATAACCAAGGATAATGTCATGCAGCCAATTAGGAACGACACACTCTGTGTTCATCAGATTTCTTATAGTCTCCAGAACAGCCTGTAATAATTTATAAAATGCATGATAACAACATCATTCACCATTCATCACTCATATTTAACTGCACATAACTTATTCTTCTGCTGTTAATACTTTTAATTTTACAGACATTTCTGCTCCAAGAACTATATAGAAAAAGGTTGAGAAAGCAGAAGGAATGAAATAAAATGAATAATTTTAAATTCATCATTTGAAGGACCATTAGGACATACTGTAATCTAGTGCCTGGATTCAGTAAAGGACTGGATGAGGGCCATACAATGAATCAATATTGAATCCTGGAAGGATGAAGATGATGCTTTCAAAGATGTCATATTTCTTTATGCTAGCAGTCAACATAAGACTTTTACCAATTTTCCCTTGCAAACTCAGCAAAGGAATCATGCTTCTGCTATCCAATTGATAAATTATTCAACATTTGTCATTAGTGAGAGCAATTTATCTTATTTTTTCTCATGTGAGTTAGGACTCGTACAGCAACTAAAAGATGATAATCCTCTAGGATGCAGCTATCCTATAAGGAGGCTGAACCTAATCAATTGGTTTAATTTTAAACCTGAAAAACCTAAAGACACTGTCAAGCCCTTTTGGCATTATCTTGATGTCTGACTGTAACTAAATTGCAAAATGTCTTTCAGAACTTCAAAGGAAAACAATCTACAATAAAAGTCTGAATAATCGTTTTTTGCCTTTGAGGCACTAAATAGCCATTTCACTTAGAAAAAGCAAATGCCATTTTAACATATTTATTGCAATACAAGCAATAGAAACAGATGGTTCTGTGGGATATGTTTGATTATTTGTCTTGGAATTTCACCATCACTAAACAATGCTTACTTAGCATTCATTATTCTTCCATTGCATTAGCAATGAGATTTAACTGGAAGCAAACATTTAAGTCTATCTTATGTTTTTACCATGGCTGGTAGCAGAGATTGGATAGAGACAATTGAAGTGCAAGGAAAGAAACTAAAACTCCTTTTTAAAATTTGTGCTTAAACAAATATTCTGAAGGGTAAAACACAAACTACTTGGGAAAAGAAAACATATTACAACTTACTTTAAAATTGTTTTCTTTGGGTTTTCTTCTCATTATTATATTAAATGTTTCATATACATCTTCTGTTCCACTTTGGATGGTACTGGCCATGTCTTGTTGATATTGATTAGGATCCAAGAAAATTCTATATGTTCTTGAGTCACCTTTAAGTCTTGGTTTGGGTTCCGGCCCTGCTTACAATGAAATACAAAATTGATCACGTACAAATTAAAAAAGAAAAATAATAAAAAAAAGTCTTTTAGAGATTGTAACCAGTCCTTTCCAACTTATTCCACTTTTTACTGTTTCTTTCCCACATAGCCTGCTCGCTCCAATATTGCATAAAATTGTTTGTTTTTCTTTATCACAACCAATGATCAACATTCTGAAAGGAATACCTCTTTTACATACTATTTTGAAACCACAATGGTATCCAAAGAGTGCACTCCATTTCAATGTTGGATCACTGCCTTATTGGCATAACCTCTGGCCAAAGTGTATTTGCTGAAATGTATCAAGTTAAAATGCATTGTTCTGACCTCAGAAATGTTATGTTGTTGTTCCAATCATTCCAGAAGGGTTCTAAATCAAAACTGCTCCCAGTTTGGTTTAAACATTATTGCACATCCCACATCTTTACATTAGATATATACCACATTATCATTGTTTGGTTGGGTTTAGATAATGAATCTGAAATGTTAGTTTCAGAGTCTCAACATCACCAATGTTGAGAATATAATGGACAAATATCCTCAATGCTTAACGCATTGTAAGCTGCCCTGAGTCTCCGGAGAAGGGCGGCATATAAATCAAATTAAAAAATAAATAAATGATAAGCTGATATTGTTCACAGCCTTATTTGCTCCTCCCTACACTCCCTTACACTAATAAAATGTATTTCGAGAGCATAAGTTCTTTTTTTTCTTTTTCCAAGTATAAAAACAACCAATTCAAAACTTAATCAATGACAACAGCAACACAAAACAAAGTAAAGAAAGCCTCAGCTGACAAAATCTATCATCTCAGCTCTGTCCCTTCAGAATGAGTACTTCTTTAACATTTTTGGAAGTTCTCATTAAGGGTTGTGACTGCTGCTATTGAAAAAGTAACACATATTAAAAGGCATCATTCTGATTCCAGTTTATAACCTCTCACATGGTTAGGGATGAAATTTTACAACAATAACAATTTCAACGACAATTTTAATATCATACCTTCTTCAATGACACGTCCCTTATCATCCAGCATACCCTGGATTTCACACCCCCTGACATAAACAAGGCCAGTTTGTTCTACAAATGGCTGCCTTCTATCAAACTTGGTACCATAAGGTTGAGTGGGTCGGACAGTAATTAGAAAGCAGACATCATGTTTGCGCAAACCTAAATGTAATGAGAGAGGAAAAAAAACAAATTCATTTTTTATACTTTTAAATATAAATAAATGTGGTTTAAGAGAATGCAATTTAATTCCATGGAAACAAAGTCAAATAATTTTGAAATAAAACTGATGTACTTATTCAATAAAACATTATTTTTGTCATTGGACTTTCAGCAGTGTGCTTTTATTTATACTGATCTATAGACCAGAAGGTCTCAGTCAGAAATGTACAGCTTTACAGAGGAATCCATGAGTTATATTTACTGTTCTCAGACAATCAATTGGGAGAGTTCCCTTTCTCCTCCCCTTTCCATTAATCTCCTGCTACAGATGTTCATATCTTAATATTAAATTTCCTCATCAAAGTATGTAATGATCTGCCTCACAACACTCAAAAATATTTTTTACTCAAGGATTCCAGGGCAGGCTGTTATGTGTTAATACCAGTGTAAATATTTAAATAGCAATATATGCTGATTTTAACTTTGCTGTAATTTATCATCCCCAACATTGTAGTGCTGTTTTCATTTTTGTTGCTCTTTTGAATTCTTAAGGAAAAACCAGAGAAAAGTAATTAAATATATACCTGCTATCAGCATAAACAATATTATATTACAATTACACTAAATTTGTTCTGCAGTAGCAAGAGTTCTATATAGATTCACAAAAAGCTGGATTAAAATTAATTAAGAACATACATTGGATTTTAACAGGGATCCCCCTCGAAAATATATGTATGTACATTTAATATGGGGCTTGTTAACATGTGTGCTACACACATACACAAAAACACACACATATATATCAATCAAGGAAGCACAGCTTGCAAGTTCTAATATAGAGAAGCAGAGTTATCTCAATGTTCCTTTCCTTTTCTTTATATAAATTATGTCATTTCCACATTCCTTAGTTCAGCAAGATTAGAACTTTTATTAATGCCCATAAAATGCCCAGTTGATTTTGGATTGCTCTGTGGCCATCTAGCAAATGATTTTAAAAGATATGTTCACATTATTTTTCTATTTAATTAATTTGCCTTTCAGTAAATGGATCATGACACATAATACTGTATATTCAACCATGATAGATGAGATGAAAATCCCAAATTATATGCAGATTATCAGTCCTGTCCCTGTCATTCTTGAATGTTCTAATTCTGTCTTCTTTAGACCCTGAGGGCTTCCCTTGCTATCCTGTTAAAACAGGATTGTTTTTTACAGGTTTAACATTAATTTGAAATGAATTAATTACCTCTTAAGGATTTGATATACCAACACACTCAAACATACCTTCCCATTCATCTTTGATGTTGTCTCTAATGTTCAAGTTAATTGTAACATCTGCACGGACTCTCATTGGCCAATTTTCTCCTATGTTAGGCTTTGCCACCTCTATGATGGTGAAAGAGACAATGGGCTGTGCCATTCGAGCCCATCCACCAAAGACAATACCACCATATTCTGATTGCCTAATAACCAAGATCAGAAATAAGGAGCTGTAAACCTTTAGACACAAAAAAACCCTCATTACAAACTTTTTTCCAAGGATTGAAATTCCTTAAAAACATCTCTAGAAACAAAGCATAAGAAATAACCCATTTCCTTCAAAGCATGTTTCCATCTAAAAAGCACCATAATTGATCTAGCCAGCTGAATAATTATACCCTTTCCAAAAATCTGGTCCTGTAAAATTTCTAGGTGAGCATGAGAATAAAACAGAATGAAATCCATTCAACATTCTTCTAATTTAGTTAATTTCCCATAGCTAAGGGAAAAAAGGAATGACAAAACAAAAAGCATCATAGGCATAGAAAATCTTTTTAGTACAGGTAGACCTTGACTTATGACCACAAAAGTTTCTGTTGCTAAGTGCGACATTAGTTAAGTGATCTTGCCCCATTTGATGATGTTTCTTGTCACAGCTGTTAAGTGAATTACTGCAGTTGTTAACAACACAGTTGTTAAATGAATCTGGCTTCTCTATTGACTTTGCTTATCAAAAGGTTGCAAGTTGATCACATGATCCTGGGACACTAGGATCAGTGAACCAGTTGCCAAGTGCCCAAATTGCGATCACATGACTACGGGGATGCTGCAACGATCGTAAGTGTGAAAAACAGTCATAAGTCTCTTTTTTAAATGCCGCTGTAACTTCAGACAGTCACTAAACGAACTGTTGTAAGTCGAGGACTACCTGTACATACCATATCTTTAATGTAACCACTGTGTATGTTACCATGGTTTCATCCTACTGACACTATCTTCAATGTCTTGTCTGATTTCATAAGTAGACTCCAGACGAAAGAGGTTGAAATTTCTCAGGAGGTAATCATGAAGAGTTAGAAACTGTAAATTCAATTTTGGGAGGGCAAGACAGCCTGGAAGAAAAAATGGATGGGAGAAGAATTTATCTCTAGTTTCTTCTGGGAATTAATTTTTTGTATTAAATATTGCAGCTGCAACTCTATGTTATTTACCAGCAAGCAAGTCTCACTGAATTCAAAGGAACAATTTCTTTAGAGTAGAAATACTCTAAATCCAAAGCAGAGATCTAAACTTATTTTGTCACATATAAAAGCATATATATTGTTCATAAAAAGTGGAGCAGATTACACGCACTGGTTTCCTCTTTCAATGCAATCTGTGTTTGAGTCAGGAGACTAAAGATATCACCCCTACAAAATATATATATTTGTACTCCTGAATGGACCCAGCTGAGTTGTAGTCAGTCTACTCTAAGCCCATATTCAAATATAGATTTGCAGACATATTTTAATATTACACATACTCTCAATGTCAGTTTTAAACTAAAAGATTAAAGATGTATGGATTAGGTTTGTACCCCAAAGACCCAGTGCCCATTTATTCGACAAGAAATATACAAAGGGAAATGTACTCTCATTCATGTTTTAGGGTACCTAAATCTACTTCACAGAGCATATATTGAAGAAGAGCACTGTATAATTGTCCGCCAGCACATGGATAAAGGCCTGGATGACATAGCCAAACTCTTAGATTCCCTCCTTCTCTAATTATTATCTCTTAGAACTGTACAATATATTCCATTTCCAGTATTTCAATTATTGAAATGGGAGGATTCCATTCTGTAATGTTCCAGCCTGGAATAGACTTATCTGAGGTAGAACTAGTTCTAGAACACTTAAAAGAACACGATCTGAGTTGAAAAGCCCTTTCAGCCCTGGACCATTCAGACTGACAATTCTGAGTGACATAAGATTTTGCACCCAATATGTGCCTTTAGGGATATAGGTTTTCAATGATTATGTAAAAAGTCTCTTCTAGTTGCAATGTAAATGCATTGCCCTTGGAAATTCCTGTTTTCACTGTAACATCATAAAGGAAGCTTGTGACTGCAGCAATAAACTATTCCTTCGTATTTTTAGAGAGCCATGCTTTCCTTCCCAAGAGGCCTTTAGCACAAATCCTAGGTCTTCATAGGCTAATAAAATTTAGTGAACTCTTCAATAATCTTTGGGTTACAGAAAAATATAGGAAAATAAATATTCTTCACTAGCTTACTCTACCTTTTCATCCAACTTCTTTCTTTGTTAACTGTCTTTCTTATGTATTTTTTTCTAGAATATAGACCCAATAGGAAAAAAGGAAGCCACATCTTTCTATCTCAACAAATCAGGGAAGACAGCTATCCAAAAGAAATAGGATGAACTCTTTCCACAAAAAGATTCCCTTAATTTTAAAACTCACTTTCATAAAATACCTTCTTGTATTCAGAAATCTAAATCTATTTCAGCAAGTTTTACCTTCTCCGGAATAGTATTCAGTTGGAACAATATTTTCATCCCAAATAATCTTCTCAGTGGGATACAGAGGCATCTGATTAAGCTGCTGAATTTGAGAAATTCTACGTTCATGTCGAGAGACCTAGGGGAAAAAAAAACATCTTTATGAGTACTTGCCAATTGCTTGCAAATAAAATGTTCAGGTGCTGGAATTACCTTGAAAGCATCAAACAATTTGGTCTCTTTCTAGCCTATCAAAAACTTATCCAAATGTTAAGTTCTGCAGAAAAAGTCCTTCTGAAGACGTTCCTACTGTCAGAAGATTCTGACATGTTGGCTATATTACTCCCAAGCAAGGGAATAATTATTTACCATTCTTTAAAAGAAAAAAATCTATAACAATCCATTTGTTTTGTCAGGATTTTAGTTAATTTACACATTTTTGTAGATATGATGTGTGTGTGTTTCTCCTTTATAAGCTGTCTTGAATATTTGTTTGAGTAGACAGTTTTTAAAAAATTGTATCAATAACTGGATGCACAATGCATTTTTATAACTACATCAAATATAGACATGAGGTTTACAATATACATCACTGGCAATAACTATCTCCAAAATTACTACTAATCGTTTTGACTAAATTTATTATAAGGAAAAGGTAAAGAATTAGGTTCTTTTAGAAATGTATTTCTCAAACAGTTCATTCAAAGAAGCTAAAGAATAATAGCACTGAATAGGAGGCCCAGGCTGGTTACAGAATACATGGCAAATGTCCACTGACACATTAGCAACATTGTAAAGAGATTTGGCTGACACCAAATACAAGAATTTGTTTGGAGTGACAATGTCACACAATATTTAGCATGGCTTCCATGCAATACAAAATGTGAACATAACTATAGCATGCTGGCAACTTGTCTACATACCAGCTTATGTACCTTGAAAAATGTAAGAAGAGTGTTATCAAAATACTATCCATGCAAACATTGTTTCCAAAATATTAACCAGTAGTTTTCTCACAGGACATATTGCCTTTGAAAATGCACATAACCAGTAATTAAAAACTGCCCAAATTGATAGCTATATCCTGTCAACGTGATTTTCATATTTTAATTGCGCTGGATTATTTTTTTCACTTGAAACATACACTGATGAAATAGAATTCTATTGCTTTTTCATTTTTCAAATAATCTTGACAATTCTTTGTGATAGTGAGATTTTAAATTAAGTTTTTTATTTTGTTCTAATAAGTGTGTTTATTAAACATAGTTGAAAGATGAGATGCAAATTTAAATAATACTGAAAATGATAAATATGGCATTTTTATAGTGATGCCCTTGATGTGATATCCCGGTGCCTGGAGGCCGTGGAGATCTGGATGGGGAGAAACAGGCTCAGACTCAACCCCTCCAAGACCGAGTGGCTGTGGTTTCTGGCATCCAGTTATAGCCAGCTGGCTCCATCGCTGACTATTGGGGGTGAGATCTTGGCCCCCTCAGAGAGGGCTCGCAACTTGGGTGTCCTCCTGGATGTGTGGCTGTCTCTAGAAGATCATGTGACGGCTGTGGCCAGGGGGGCTTTTTATCAGGTTCGCCTGATTCACCAGTTGCATCCCTTTCTGGATCGGGACTCCTTGCGCATGGTCACTCATGCCCTCGTCACTTTCTGTCTGGACTACTGTAATGCTCTCTACATGGGGTTCCCCTTGAAGAGCACCCGGAGGCTCCAACTGGTCCAGAATGTGGCTGCGCGGGTGATTACGGGAACGACAAGGCGCTCCCATGTAACACCTCTCCTGCGCAAGCTGCACTGGCTCCCAATGGTCTTCCAGGTGCGATTCAAGGTGTTGGTTACCATCTTTAGAGCGCTCCATGGCTTAGGACCTGGGTACTAACGAGATCACCTTCTGCTACCGATAGCCTCCCACCGGCCAGTACGCTCCCACAGAGAGGGTCTCCTCAGGGTACCGTCGGTCAAACAATGTCGACTGGTGACCCCCAGGGGGAGAGTCTTCTCTGTGGGGGCACCCGCCCTCTGGAATGAATTGCCCCCGGAGATACGGATGATCCCTGACCTACGCACCTTTCGGCGTGTCCTCAAGACGTTATTGTTCTAACAAGCTGGGCTGGCCTAAACATTAATTTTAATGGGTTGTTTTTTGTTTTTTAATGTTGTCAGGGCCAATTTATTTAATATGTTTTTAAATGGCTTTTAAATTTTATATATGTGTTTGTTTTATCTTGGCTGTGCATCGCCCTGAGTCCTTCGGGAGAAGGGCGGTATAAAAATTAGATTAAATAAATAAGTAAATAAATAAATATAGATGCCACAACTTTTTGGACTTTTCCTTCGTACCACAACGTATTTACACTGTCTGCTCCAATTCAGATTCTGAATGACCATCTGAAGTAACCCAAAGAGCTATAGGTAGACAAAGACATATACTATCACTTGCCAGCCTGTCATGAAGTGACATGCTCTTCAAAACCAAGACAAACAAACCTTAAAGAATTCATTTAAGCAAGATTAACTTAAACTTACCAATAGCTCAAGCAGAAAGTATTTTTCATAATTTGTATTTTCTCCTTCACGTAGGGCTGGCAGTAAGCAGAGATATGAGGCCACCTGGTGGAGCGTATCTGGACTAAATAACAAAGAAATGTGTTAAGAATCATTCGGCTTTTATGAAAAAAAAAGGGCTATTTATTTTAATATTTTCATTTACTTCTATCATAAAAAAGAGACCAGGAATGATCTGCTTGGTCCAACAGTTCCAAGTAGTAAAGTTATACTATAGTGAAACTGCCCATATTCAGTTACTATGGTAAAGGAACTTACTATGCATACAGTATTTCATCAAGATTTAGTGTTACGTATATGAGCAAACTCATGTATGTACCCAGGGAAGCACTCCTAAATTAAGACTTGCAAAATTGATTTATCATTATGCTCAAACAGAAAGTGGTGTGCTTAAGCAATTGCTGGTTAATCAAAATAGAAATAATGAATCCAGTGTACACAGCTAGGTTCTTTAATTTAATGGTAAAGACAAGCCAGATCTTATATAATGTGAAACTAAATGTCAAATGAAGCCAAATGAAGACATAGGAAGGCCTACTTGAGCATATTCTGGCCTACGCACCTTATGTGAAATGCTACATTGTGGTTATTAAATGCATACCAAATCATTATTGTGCAGATTCTTTTTAAAACCAGCAGATAAATTATACTGCTTTTTGGGCACATAAATTGCTAAGCACTAGAGTTGTGAATTGCAATTAACAGAAATATTTATACAGGATATGCTTTTTGGAAACTAGATATACCTTCCACTCTTTCTTTTTAAACACTAACAGAATTACTGCCCTAAATTTAAAAAAACCCAGTTTAGTTATACATAACAGGGCATGAATCACAAAGTACTTTCATTTAAGCAACCATTTCAGATGAAAATATATAATAAAATAGTCAGATTTTTGAATTAAAGAGTGGCCAGTCATTGCTTAAAATATCCTGATCAACACGAAAATCAAGAATTTGCCATTAAATATCTACCCAAAAAAACCCTTAAGCAAAGTATGATAATGATGATGTACCTTAGAGGCCCAAAAAATTTTAGCAGAGAATCACGTGTATCTACAGCAGATACATTTGAGAGGGCAAAATTGTAGAGTTCTGGAAAGTGTGCAAAGGCAGCTCTCTGAAAACCAACCAAGAATCAGGATTAGAATCAAAAATTCATATCATCTACATAATTTGCAATTCACAAGACAAACTGCAAACCTCTGAGAATTAGCTAAATATCAACAGCAAATAACACAATGCTTATTATAAACTTGTTTATTGCTAATCTTAGCCACTTTCATCTCCATTTACGCTATATATTTATTGGATTTACTCATCATCCGAACTGACTATGGCTCTGAATAATATATAGCACCAAATTAATAACATTAATAATAAAATATTATATCAAAATATAATACAGATTAGCATCCTCTTCTAATCTGTGAAACAGCATGTACATTTTGATACTATATATTATTTTTTCAACTACTGAAATTTTCAGTTTTGGCAGTCTGGTTTTTTTTTTCCTGTCTGGGAGAAGTTGGCTCAGTGGTTCCTCACGGACACCACAAAGGTCATCTCTCTCCACCCCTAGCTTTTAAAACATCTGTATGAAACCACTGGGGGAAGCCCTCCAACAATTTGGGTTTACAGTATGCTAATGATACCCAACTATACATTGCTATTCCAGACTGTGGGGCAGATGCTTTTGATATTCTACTCCTGGAGGATGTTGGGTTCTGGATGGGAGAGAACAGGCTCAAATTAAATCCAAAGTTGCTATTCATACATCAAGGTTCTCCTTTGGTGCCAGTGTTATCCCTAACAGGAATGATATCTGCAGCAGCACATTTCTAATTCGGGAGTGCTTTTGGACTTGTGGTTACTACTTGAACAGCATATGAAGTCTGTGTGTAGAGTGATTTTTGGTCAGCTTTGGCTAGTACACAAATAGTGTCCTTACCTGGTGGAGGAAGACTTAAATGATAGTAAATCACAGTCTCATTACAATTGCATAAGTATTTGCAATGTGCTTTACCTGCGGCTGTCTGGATACTACAATCAGTGCAGAATGTGATATCCTGTGTCTTCAATGCTTTCTCAACGCTTACACCTATATTGAGGGTCCTGACCCATTATGGGGATATTTGGAGAAGGAAACTTCTAAAGAGCAGCTTTCATTCCAGCGGTGCTTCAGAAGTCTCCTTCTCTAAATTGCATGATAAGAACTAGGAGGCTTTCAAAACAGTGAGAGAATTGAGCCCACAAGGAGAATGGTGCAAGCTGGCCTTGATAAAAAGCCCATGCCTTGCATAGGCTGAGTGTGCCTGTCAGTAATTGGTGAAGAACAATGAAGATAAGTGGGGCATTCTGCACATTCTGGTGGGGCAGCGAGCAGACCAAGGCCTCCCAAGCCTGGAAGGGTAGGGAGCATTCTGAAGCCTCCCTGGGCCATAGCAGTTCTGCACACTAGTTGGCCAAATGGATGGCTGAGATACGGTAGGGTGGGGATAATTGAAACACCCCCGCAGTGATAAGTGCAAATGCACTGTCAAGCACCCGAACTGGGGAGCTGCAGCGGCTCTTAAGTTTGTGCATAGATTGTAAGTCCTTTTGTTCAGTACCACCGTAATGTTGAATAGTCACTGAATGTATGGTCGTAAGTCAAGGACTACCTGTATGAGTATGCCTGTATCTAGATATGATTCAGATTATATAGAAGCAACTGAATACATTTCTTATGACATGTAATGCTACACAAATTGAATTTCCAAACATATTCCCATGCTTTCAATTTCATAGCAATAGCATTCAGACTTACCAGTATGTATCGCTCCATAGTTACAACCCTCTCTAAGTGGTTTACAGAGTCAGCATATTGTCCCCAACAATCTGGGTCCTCATTTTACTGATCTCGGAAGGATGGAAGGCTGAGTGAACTTTGAACTGGTCAAGATCAAACTCATGGCAGTGGGCAGAGTTAGGGTGCAATACTGCATTCTGTGCCATTATGGCTCTTTTATCATATCCTTTTATCTCAGCATAAATACTTAAGAATCAATGATATATAAAACAAGTCCTTTCCAAAACTTTGATAAAAAGTTTTATTTAAAAAAAAAAAACTTGAAAGAAATCTTAGAGAAGTCTGAAGGTCTAATTACCTGGAGGGAAGTAATTCTATCATAGTGAATTGTAGTCATTTCATTTGCAGTCAAAGCATTTCCAGTCTGATCATTAATTTCAAATCCAGTGTAGAATTTGAGCATGTCTAAAAGCTGGAAGAAAAAAAGTAATATGTGAAACCAAATAAAACATAGTAATGTCATGAAAGTTTTATTCTGTATCCGTGCAGTTTATAAACTGTCCAGATATTAACTAATTCAGGGTATGCTTGGTAATGTTTAAGCAATGATTTATGAATAATGTGACAATGGAAAATATTTAGAAAACTTTTTATATTAGATTTTAATTTTTAAGGCTTCGAAGTAATTTTAAAATGCATGTATAACTTGAAAATTGATCATCATCAGAAAAATCCAAACACAATTAGACTTAAACTAATAGTTACAATGCAAGGAAACCTGATTCGCTTCTATATAAACATCACAAGATCAGAGGCAGGAAAGATTGGCAGTAACGTTTACACTCCCAAATTCCTACCTACCCAAATGCTCACTTGCCCACTCTCACTTTTCAGTTGCAATACTGCAATCCTTCATGAAATTCCAAGAAATTCAGTAAATAAAAGTAAGTCTCACCTGGCAGAACAGATGTCCCTCTTTGTCCCTTTTTGCTAGGCTGGATAAATAACAATGTACAACTAGGTGGGAATCGTCTAGTATAGTATTAAACCATCGCCGTGTTGGAAGCAGAGCCTAAAAAAGAAAATATCACACCCTACAATGTTATGCAAGTCATTGTTTGATCACATTTATTATTCAAAACTAGTTAGAATTGAGAGCTCATTAAAAAGTGTGACTAGTTTTTACAGGTCTCTACTCTGATGATGTAAAAAAAACCAAGTCCTGTTCAATCATTTATAGTGGGCTAATTTATGTTGATAAAATGTAAGAAACTAAATATTCAAACTTTTTCAAAGTATAACAGAAATTGAATTAATATTTTCTGATAAAGATTGTAGCTGAAATTGATACTTCTTAAAGAGATAAACTCTTGGCTCAAAATCACACTAGGCCTTTGAGTGAAGTATAAGTTCACCAGTGTCCAAAAAAAATATCAAAAAGAGAATAAATCCAGAGATCAGGTGGTTAAAATATAACAGTATTGATAACCACATAGGGCTAGTTTCTAACTGTTTGTATAATGGGTGTTGCTATAATTTTTATTATTATTCACATGCTAAAAGCATTTAGATTTTTTAAAATAGAAGATATTAAAAATTGGAATAATTCCTGGTACTGAATTTCTGTTACTGTTATTTTAAATTTCAGCATTTAAAGCAACAGTAAAGAAAACCAAGAAAATGCAGCAACTATTAACATTAGCAATCATAATTTAAGACCAATATTAAAACTCTTTTTCATGAAATACACGTAATAAAATTATGTGCCATATATTGGGAGGTGAGGATGGATTTGGGTGTGTTTGTTATATTATCCTTCTAATCCTTAACCTATCTTTAAAAGCAGCATGGTTTGATTACCAAATTTCAAAAAGGACAAAATGCTAAAGCATACTTATGATCCTATAACTTATAAAAAATATGAAATTGCATATATTGCACAATAGGTTGAGAGGATTTTTTTCTCCTTCTCACAATACTAAAATGAACAATGCACACAAACAGCTTGAAAGTCTATTCAAAAAGCTACTGCCATTGAATAAGCTCTTATTATAGCCTAGATAATTTTGTAAAAGAACTGGCATTTGTCTTATAATTGTTTTACCTCTAAATCTATCATGAATTCAATAAACCTTTCACAATAGCGCACTTTATCCATACAGAGGGCATCTATAAGAAAACACAGACAATTATACATTATCTCAAGGAACTTGGTGATATTGTGGTTAGAATGTAGCATTGCAGGCAAACTCTGCCCACAGTTCAATCCTGACAGGGCTCAAGATTGACTCAGCCTTCCATTCTTCTGAGGTCGGTAAAATGAGGATCCAGATTGTTGGGGGCAAAATGCTGACATTGTAAAACGCCCAGAGTACGCTGTAAAGCACTATGGGGCAGTATATAAGTCTAAATGCTTTTGCTATCTCATTACTTTATAAAGATAGCAACCTTACATGTAAAAATCCAGAGGCTTTCAGTCAAATTGGCTGAAAATTATGACAGTTGTTGTCCCAAAAGACATAGAGAGCACTAGCTTGGGAGTAGAGCCAAAATTTCATCCAGAGAACTCTGACATTGTAGCAATGCCAAGTAGAAAAGTCAAAGGTAAGAGTGCACTGAATAAAGACCTCTCAATAATCTTGCCCCCCTCCCTCCATTTGAGAGAGCAGCTATAAGAATTAGGGAAAGAGGAGCTCAAGACAAACAAATAAACATTAAAGCTTAGAATTTTTTTCTATTTGGGATTCTTTCTCCACTGTGGAAGAACACATGGGCAAGAACTGATCTTAGAAGAATGTTTCTTATCTTATGCCTTAGCCCATTAAGCCACACATTAAAGAAGGGAAAGGAGTACTTGCGCATATCAACTACTTACCTGAAATGGATATTGACTTTAATACAGAGATAAATTTCTGGATAAGCTGTGAAAGGAATCTCCTTTCCTGATATGTCCTGCAATATACACACAAAAGAAAAGCCAGTGGAACTCTGCATAAGCAGCCACTTGAAATTGACATGGCCCCTATCTCATCATCAAACATTAAACTCGAATGTTTACCTTTTGAAACATTCTAAAATATTTGTATTTTTTCTAAACTAAACAAACTAAATTCAGCAAGGATTTTTTTTCATTAGTAAACTCCAGTACATTATAAACTGTCCATAATGTAATATATTCAACATTACACTAACACCACTGAGTTATTCAAGACATGCATATGGACAGCTGCATCATGTTTCAACATAAAAAAAGCTATAAAATTTCAGACTCATCTCAAGGAAAATGTTTTCTCAATTTTTTTTTCATTTTGAAGGGAATGGCAAGAGAGAAAAATTTCAGTGTCTATTCTTCTCACTTTTTCAAAAGAAGTTCCAAATCATTACATATTTCTATGTTCTTCTACGGAATAACTACTTAGGAAAAAGTATTTTGCTAAATGGATACACCACACATTATTGGGAGTTTGGTATAAGATGGGTGGGGGGAGGGAGGGGGGTAGGAGGGAGGGAGGGGGCAGACAGATAAATTGCAAATTGGCTTTGCTGCAAGAAGCTAGGCCATGGAACATACTGTATGCTTTTGCCTTCTAATCCTAGCTAGATGTGGTATTATAGCCTGCCCAATTCCCAACTTCTCACAACATGGCTTAAAAATGAGTTTCCAACTAAGCTCAAGAACTACTATTAAACAACAGTGGAAGGGTTATTATTAAACTTACTGTAATCGTGTCTTTTCATCCATTTTGTCATCATTCTTCACAATCAAATTCCAAAATTTTTTAAGTTTTGGTGTCTTTTTCAATTCAAGTTGTAAACGTGCCTAAAATTGAGGGATTTATTTAATTTTTCAGAACATCAGTACTGCAGCATTTACATTTACCTATTATGCTCCTATTTTCATTTAAAAATAAATATGGCAAAGGGACTTGTTTGCCCACCAAAATACAAGCTAAACCAACCTTATGGCTTACAGTTTCACACAAAGTGTGAACAAACCTAAATCATGATTACATACAGTATGTTAATATAGCCAATGAAATTTAACTTTGCTTGTGTTTCTCGGCGGACATGAGTGAGAAGGTGGGATAAGCTGCAAAAGGGCACTGAAAATCATTTAGCATGCAATAAACATTACTGTTCATTGTATATAAAAGCTTAATTGATAATACAAATAAATAAGTATGGTGGTTAAGGCATAAGCCTTGAAACTGGGAGTCTGAGTTTTAGTCCTGCCTTGGCACAAAGTCAGCTGGGTGACCTTGAGCTATTCATTTCTCTATGCCCTAGGAAGCAGGCAATGGTAAACAACTTCTGAAAAACCTTGTCAAGAAAACAGCAGAAATTTGTCCAGGTAATGTCCAAGAATTGGAGACAACTGAATGAAAGAAAAAAACCCTAAAAACAGAATTTTGATCTGTCTCTATATTCACTATAATCATAAATATAAACATCTATATCTATACCACAAGGTTCTAAGATTTTTAAATCATTTATCTTAGACAACTTACAGGCTGCAGTCCCATCCACATTGGGAGGGAGATGAGTTGCTGGATTTGCTCTCTGATCAAGTCCACTTCCTGTCAAAAAAAAATTAGAAAGGAATTTGGGAGTTTATACAGATTTAGATGCATCAAATAGGGTACTATAAAACAGGCTGTATTTCTAAAGTATGGTTATTCATTCTGCCTTGTTGCACTTATTTCCTTTCTGATTCATGAGAATAGCTTTTAATTGAAGAGTAAGAAAGCACAATTTCATGAACTGAAATCCCCCAAAAATGTATTATGATTCAAAGTTGATATTCTGAGCAGCTACTTAAACAGCTACTTTCTACTATTCTTGATTTGCTTCCAAGCTCTAGGTTTTATGTTATTTCCATAACCTCTCTTTGACCACTCGAGTAGCATCTTTACTTTAGTGCCTCAAAGTATTTCTTTAAACTTTCTTGTAGTGCAAAATTTTGGAGGGGGAATAGATTTGTTTGTATTGTTTTTATTTTAAGAAGGCAACAAAGCAGGCTAGCAATGCTAACAAAGAAAGATGTTATAGTGAATTGGTATTACAATAGGCACTTTTTCACTGTATGCTAAAAGTATTATTAATTGTAACAATATTTGAAAAATAAACTTACCAAACTGTTGAAACAATGATCAAGGAACAGCAAGAGTATTGTCTGCTCTTGCAGAGTGATTTCACTATCTTTCTCTGCCAAGGAAGCCACCAGCACACGTTTGAAAAAGAATGGAAACTGCTGTGGCTTTTTCTTGAAAGTCTAATCAAAAAACAGAAGTAGAAGCAGATTGTCAGTAAGTTCAGATGAAACAATATTTGGGAAAATAAAGACCTTGAGACAAATACAAGTCCTGTTCCCACTTTCATATTCAGGTACTATATAAATACAAAGACTCTCATTCCTAAATGCTATAATTTTACTGAAAGATTAGAGCATGCTTCTCATATGCTGAAATATAAGGATTGCATAGACCAGGGCTGTCAAACTCACACGCGCTGGCCACGCCCACACCCAGATTTAGTGAAGGGGGGGGAAGTCCCAATACGTCACATGACGCTGCCGTGACAATGTGACTTTGACACTCCTGGCATAGACAGTTCGGAACCTGTTATAAGGAGAGCTCCAAATGCACATAAATGGATAATCTTAATTGTCCTGCCTATGTGGAAATCTGAGGACGATGTTCAAGGAATTGGGCCAATAATGTGGGCCAATTCCTTAACCTCTGTACTTAACACTGAATCGGAAGATTAAGAGATGAAGGACACAGTTAATTCACTAAGACATTCAACTTTATTGAGGTTGGTCCCTAATAGATTAGGTTATTACCAACCTCACCCTAATAGGTGAGGTTGGTCAACTAATAGTTGCTCACAAGCATCCTCTCAGCCTGCAACAAGTAAAAAGGAAAAGTAAGTGTAGCGGGATTCCATTGAAAGGTCAACCCCTCCCCCTCCATGGTTTCCCTTTCCCTCCACTGCCATCTTTCAACATCTATTCCATCAGACTACAAGAGAAAGAAAGCTGGGAAGCAACTTGCAGAGGAATCAAGAATGGCTCCTAAACTGTTTTTAGTACTTATCTACTTTCTGTCTGTAACCTAGGCAAATCATTCAAATGAGAGCTTCATTTATGGCAAAGCCACATGAAGTACCACTCCTCAAGCTGGCTGGCCCCGCCAAAAGTTAAGCCAATTTGAGGACTTTCCCAGATCCTCTGCACATGCTCAGAAGAAATTCCCTTTGAGCGAACATGGAAGCACGTATCAGTTCAATTACATAAAGTTGAAGAAGGGTGAAGCTGCTTTTCATTTCCCATGCAGTAACCTTATAATAATAAGATTTGTCATTTTTTCCCCTGTGGTACTCTGGCACACATTAAAAATGAAATTTTGCTGCTGCTTTCATACATAACACACATATAGATATGCTATATACAAACATATTACTTTATTTTACAGGATAAATTTTCCATTAAATTCTAGCTTTTTTAAAAAGTAGTAATGCATAAAAAATGCATTCAGCTGCCAAAACAATACTTTTCACATTGACTCTGCTTCCACTGCAAAACTTTTAAACTATCAATAGGTATTATGCAATGTAAAATATAGTGGCAGGTGACTTCAGATAAGGAATGATCAATGTATTGTATACATTGTATTCTATCATTTGATAACTCTTTAAGTGGTTAACAAGAAACATGAAAATTAAGAATCAAAGTTTCTGCTTGCTTTGACAGAAGTTTATTACCTCCCAAGCTGGAACATTTTCTCTGAACTTTTCATTCACCATACAACAGATGGACATCAAATAAGCTTTGCTAGACAATTCAGGAGCATAATTCACCCATAAGTAATTTTCCAGGTACTGACTGAAATGAAGGGGGAGAAAATAATGACCATCTGTCTTGTATGTCACTAATCAGGTGATCAGCAGTGCAATTGTTTATGAAAACTTTTCTATAAGCCTTGTAACTAGCTTTCAGTGTTATCTTCCAACACAACTTATTGCAGCAAACTTATTTGTGACAATTGGAACAATACAAGGCAAAAACACTAGTCTTCTTGAAATTTCTATTCATTAAATGTATAGAGACATTCTACATATACAGTAGAACCTCTGGTCATGACGATAATTCGTTCCATAACTTTGGCCGCAACTCGATTTGGTCGTGACCCGAACCTAAATTTTGGAAATTTGGCGCTTACAAAAAAATGGCGAGGAAGGGGAAATTGGCCGCAAAAAAAAAATATTGTGAATGTTTTGGTCGGAACCCGATTTGGTCGTGGTCAGAAGCGTTCGTGACCAGAGGTTCTACTGTATTGGTACAGGCATTATATGCATTTGAACATTACTTCAAATTGACTACATAGCAATAAAAAAACAAGTACACCACCAATTTATTACAGTGAAACAAACGTTTGCTGCCTCAGTAACAGACATAAAGTTTTATGAAAGTCATATTATGCAAATATTAAACATATTAAACAAAAACAAACAAAAAAGCACATATATAAACAACGCTCCCTTGACTCCAAAATACAGATCCAAAAAGGGACCATATTCAGAAGTTATAGACACTTCAAATTAAGTGGTTTCATAAATGTATTCAGATACTAATGCACATCCGTCAGGACTTTATATTATGGGTAAATGCAAAGTAATACATATGGTACACCAGTATTTTTAAACAACGTTGATACCAGAACATAAGTGTGTGTGTGTGTGTGTGTGTGTGTGTGTGTGTGTAGTCCTCAACCTTCAAACCTACAACAGTTTGCTTAATGATCGCTCGACGTTACAATGGCATTGAAAAAAGTGACTTATGACCACTTTTCACTTATGACCATTGCAGCATACTCATAGTCACGTGATTTACATTAAGATGCTTGACAACTGACTCACATTTATAATGGTTGCAGTTTCCTGGGATCATGTGATCATCTTTTGCGATTGTTTAACAAGCAAACTTTAAAAGGAGGTGTTAAGTTTTCTCTGCTGTACATTCTGAAGCATAATTTTGGAATCAAACCCATAAATTATAATAATCTTTAATCTTTGAGCCTAAATTACTTAATCTGTTTCTTAATAGTTTTTAACTTCTATATGTATTTGTATTTATTATGGCTGTTCACCGCCCTGAGTCCTTCGGGAGTAGGGCGGTATACAAATATGAAAAATAAATAAATAAATTAATTAATTAATTAATTCACACAACCCTCCTATTCCCTTCGTGCACACCTCCTGTGCTAAAGAGTAAATAGTTTAAGAAAATTTCATTCAGGAATTCATAACAAACTATTATGCTATACCAGACCACCTATCATCAGATTTGGAGCTAGTATCAACTCATTCTATAGTCAGTTCATACTTTAAATTTATTTTCTGTACAAAAAACTTACCTAAATTCTAGAAGCATTATTTTTCTAATAGCAAATCTGAAATCAATAAAAAAAATTGTCACTTCAAAATCAGTAAGGAGGAATATCTCAGCCTAAACCAGGCATGTATAAACCTAAGGGTCTCCAAATATTTCTAAATTGCAACTTTTATATCACTCATTATGAGTTCTGCTGCTTAGAGCTGTGATATGAGCAACATTTGGTGGGAGGGAAGTTTATTTATTTTTGAATGTAAATAACTAGGCAATGTACACAATTCCTGCTCAAAAGACTGGTACCTTTATCCTTAACCTGGAGAAACCCCTTGCAATATAGTTTGTTATGCTATCTTGACCAATTACAATGGCATCTAAGGATGTATAATAATAGATTTTTTATACAAATATGCTTCATAAAGGCCTGATTTGGATTACTACTTTATTTATCCCAGTGAATAAAACTGCCCAAGCGGTACAATTTATAGAAGAAAAAAGCTCACATAAGTCATTTTTTACTATGCCGTCATTACTTAAAATCCATAAAATGTATCTATAAAATAAGCAGTTTGGCAGTTATTCATAAGTATATAGTACATACTTTGACCTAACAATTTCTTTTCCATACACATCTTCAATAACCTAAAAAATAAGAAAAAAAATTAAAATGTATAGTAAAACGATTGTCTTATGTATTTCCCTTTTCCCAGTAATCTGTATTTGCAAGGAACTAAATAAGCAATAAATCATCCAGTACTGTTATTACAATTAAGTTTTCTATTACTACAGAAATTTTGCAAATGTTTTGCTAAAAATAAAATGCATTTAGAATATAAAAAAGTATGGTAATTAAAAAACTTTCAAAATGAAAAGTTTTGCTAGGTAATTTTAAGAGTAAAATCAATATTGTTTTACAGTAAAGATATAAACTACAAAAAATAGATTGATATTATTGCTCTTTATCAAATTAAACAACATTTTTTTATTTTTGGTATCTATTGTCAAGTTAAGAACAAATTACTATTATATTTAAACAGTTACCCTTGACTCAAATGGCAGCTTTTTCTTGACATGTGGTGCCCAATATTTATTTGCCAGCTGCAAAATAAAAGGTTACATCATTCAGTTATACTATTCATATACACTATAGGTGCTGCATTTACAATGTTAAATGTATACTGTTATGTGAGATTAAAAGTGTATTAGAAAAATGAAGACATATTAGATAGTTTAATCTAGTAACTCACTCTTGGGCTAGTTTGCATTTCATATTTTGGGGCATATACTGGTCGTTCTCAATTTACAATAGTTCATTTAGTGACCATACAAGCTTTTTAAAAAAGTGACTTATGACTGTTTTCACACTTACGACCGTTGCAAAAATCCCCATGGTCACATGATCAAAATTCAGGTGCTTGGCAACCGGTTCATATTTATGACAGCTGCAGTGTCCCAGAGTAATCTGATCAGCTTTTGCAACCTTCTGACAAGCAAAGTCAATGGGGAAACCAAATTCACTTAACAACCACGTTACTAACTTAACAAATGCAATGATTCACTTAATGGTGGCAAAAAATGGGCAAACAACCTTAACAAATATTTCACACAGCAACATAAATTTTGGCCTCAACTGTGGTCATAACTCGAGGACTAACTGTAATTTTCATTTGATAAGTAATCTGGCATGACAACTGGAGAGAAGATTCCTAGGAGTTATGAAAGTTCTTCTCAGGTATCCAAAGGATTGTCAGCTATAAGGTTGGCTTGTTCAGATTTGTTCCAAAGAATGTAAGAAACAACGGGTTTAAATTAGAACCAGAAATAATTTTCTAACAACTAAATCTTTAAAAAAAAATGAAACAGCTTGCCTCAAGAAGTGGTGGACTCTCTTTTCCCCAAGATGTTTTTAAAAAGCCGGATGTCAAGAATGCAATAGCAGGGGATTTTAGCAATGGCCAGGGAACTGGGTATATAATCTATGAATGAATGTTTACCAATAGAAGCAAAACTAAGCTATGTGTAAGAGCATGTTTTTGTTCCTTTCTTATTCAAGGTCGCCAATTCTAATCATATATCTAAAATTATAACCACTAGCAATGTATTATACTTCTTCTCTGTGCTTTGCACAAAGTTGCTTACCCAGAAATGGAATAACAAAATATGTGTCAGCCTTTGATTTGATCCTAAATCCCCCAAACACAGTTCTGTGTTACAACACACAACTGCATTAAAATCTCTGAACAAAAGATCCCAGAATTAAGGTATATGAGAATTTATTATGCTTATAACATAACAGAATAATAGAGGTGGAAGGGATCTTGGAGGTCTTCTAATCCAACCACCCCCACTCCCACCCCGCTCAGGCTGGAAGCTCTTATGATTTATATTGTCTACTTAGTATCCTAGTATGATTTATGTTGATTGCTTATTTAGTATCCATGACTATCACTAAGTATTGTATCTAATGTTTTATGATGAATGCATTTTTACAATGACTATAATAATGATCTTTCACTATTGTTGCATGTACACTGAGAGCTTATGCATTGGAGGCAAATTCCTTGTGTGTCTAATCAGATTTAGCCAATAAAGAATTCTATCCCTATCCCATCCCAATCCTATCCCTATCCCATTCCAATCATATCCCTATCCCATCCTATTCCTATTCCATCCCAATCCTATCCCTATTTCATCCCAATCCTATCTCTATCCCATCCTAATCCTATCTCTATCCCATCCCAATCCTATCCCTATCCCATCCCAATTTCTATCCCTATCCCTATCCCATCCCAATCCTATTGGTATCCCAATACTATTCCATCCCAATCCTATCCCCATCCCTATCCCATCCCATCCCAATTCTATCCCTATTCCATCCCAATCCTATCCTTATCCCATCCCATCCCATCCCAACACCATCCCTATCCTATCCCTATTCCATCCCAATCCTATCCTTATCCCTATCCCATCCCAATCCCATCCTTATCCCATCCCATCCCATCCCAACACCATCCCTATCCTATCCCTCCGACCAAAGCAAAACTACCCCTCTCCTTCCAACCCCAGCCCAGTCCGGGGCTCCAGGGCAGAACTCCTCCTCCGGCCGCGGCCTTTACCTGCGTCACGAACTCCGCGTTAATCTGAGACACGGTGGGGGCTACGATCTTCTTGGGCGGAGGGAGAGACTCCGGTTGCTGCAGAGCAGATCCTACCGGCGCAGCCATGATGCCCCCTCACGAAAATCCCCACTCGAATGGGTCAACCTCTTCCGGATTCACGATAGGGAGGTTTTTTTTTTTTTTCTTCCTTAGACCCGCCCCCCCCTCCCCGTCATCAAATGGAATTGCCCGTCAATTCCCCGAGTGTCCGAATTACTTCCGCTCTTCGACTCCCACTTGCTCGCGGAGCGTTTTACGTAACACGCTCTCCACCAATAGGAAATAGGAGGGAGGAGGGAAAGAGCGGATGGTATTTTCTATCGGTTTTCTATCGCTCCCTGGATTTTTTGTACGATAACGCGACTCCTTTAAGTAAAAGTAGGGGAGCGGTAGGAGAGGCTGTAAGATTTTCCCTTTACTGCATTCCAGTTAGATGGCATCTCTTAGGTCAGCGTTTCTCAACCTCAGCTACTATAAAATGCGTGGACCTCCAACTCTCAAGAATTTCCCAGCCAAGCCACCAGTGTGCTGCAGCAGCTGCCAAAAAGCCAATACGAACTTAGGATGCATCAATAGAGGAACAGAGCACGTGAAGTGTTAGCGTCACTTTACACTGCTTTGGTAAGACCAGACTTGGAATGCTGAATTCAAGTTTTGGTCAGCACGACACACATACAAAAAAAGATGTTGAGACTCTAGAAAGAATGCACAGAAGAGCAATAAAGATGATTGGGAGCATGGATGTTAAAACATGAAAAAAACATTTGCAGGAACTAGGTATGTCTAGTCTAGCAAAGAGAAGGGGCTAGGGGGTGACATGATAGCAGTGATCGAATATCTGAGGGGCTGCCACAAAAAAAGGGGTCATTCTATTCTCCAAAGCACATGACGGCAGGACAAGAAGTTACGGATGGAAATTTATCAAGGAGACAATCATCCTGAAACTAAAGAAAAATTGCCTGACAGTGAGAACAATTAAGTAGTGGAATTTGTGGGTACTCCGACACTGGAGGTTTTAAAGAAGAGATTGGACATTTAGTCTGGAATAATATGGGGTCTCCTGCTTGTGCAAGGGACCAGAAGGAGGTCCTTTCCAACTCTTGTTATTCTGTTATTCCAGCATGCTGTCTGGGGAATTCTGGAAGATGAAGTCCACGCATCTTAAAAGTAACTGAGATCGAGATACACTGACCTAATATACCCTGGCTGATCTCACAAAGCAAAATGGATGGGGTGGATCGGAAATCATCAGAAAATCTCAGGGTTACAAATTGGAATTTGGGGGAAAAAATGAAGAAGACAATGGCAAACTGCTGTCATAATGCTTCAAGACAGATATGTTCATATACCAAGTGTTAATAATCTTGCATTTGTTTGTATACCACTCAATGGGTTGATATTCCCATGCTTTAAAAGCAAGGTTTGAAAATTGAGGTTAATTTTTTGGCTGCTGTAAAAAAACTAAAGATCACAGCTGATTAGTACTTGGAATTCACTGTAGTATTAGGAAATTCTATGGCTGTAAATTAAAGTGAGAAGTCAGAGAAAATCTGAAAGTAGGTTGCCACTTCTCTCTTGCTGCCAAGATAACTACATAGCTGAGCCAGTCCAGCTCATATAAAGTGATGTTTCTGTATTATTTTCTACAGTAGATCTATTGTAATTAGAACTAGAATTGTTAGCATTAGAGAAGGTCAATAAATTCAATAGAATGCAAGGCAATAAACATCTGAATAAACATACTGTGTTATACTCTTACGAATATTTTGAAGAAAATGATTGATATATACTGAAAATGCTGGGTTTGCTGTAGTTACTCTATGTCTGATCACCTTCAAAGGTTTATTGTGAAATGATAAACAGAGATGATAGCTGCTTCCCTCTGCTGGACATAAGATGTAAAAGCAGGTATTGAATTAGTTAAAAATTTCTTCCGAATGTTTTGCATATTCAATGGTTTTCAGTCATCCACATTACAGTATTTTAAATGCAATATTGAGTAGTAGTCAGTGATTGTGTAGTGTAATAAAGTCATGCCATTTTGTTCACATTTTCTTAAACCACATACATGCACAAACTTCCTCCAGATTTATCTAGGTGCTGGCTTTGTTATAGAGATATGCTGATAATAAGTGGAAGGCACCTTTTAATTTAGTTAAAATACATTTCTGCCATGCTCAGCTATTTCTTCTTCACCAAAATAACTAATTTTGTTTAAAGTTGAGATAATGCAAGTAATCGTTTGTATAATCTGAGAATGACTGGTATATAATAAATCATTATAAAATAAACATAGTTTAGCACAATGTACATATTCACCCACCATGCTCAGGAAGCCTCATTCTCAAATATGTCTCACTAGCATCCCATTATACTTCAAACAGTAATAAGAAGCTAATTCAGTATTTATATATCTCCCTTTATAAACCATTAATAAGCATTTCCTGAATTATGCTTAAAATTATGATTATATACTTTTAGAAAGGAGACATTTAGGTATCCAATAATTATTTTTATATTAGAATTAATTCTTCACAAGCCATATTAGTCTGTGGAAATAACCTTTTACCTGGTTCTAATGCTTTCGTGGTAGATTTGGATTGTTTATTACATTAAAAGGCAGCCAATGTTTTGGCACAATCATTAATGTTCTGGGATCATACCTGATGTAAGTACAGGTTCACCTTGTCGGAAGAAATATCCATCTGGTTCAGTTCCAAGCTGGGAGAAAGGCACTGGGGACAAAATGGAGGCTGGAGGCTGATTGGAAAGAGGTTTAATAATAAAGCAGAACCACATGTGTTCTGAGCAGCTGACCAAAATGGAGTTGAGAGTGGAGGGTTTTTATACCTTCCCTTGGGCTTTGCACTTGAACTTCCTGTTCCTGTGCAAGAACATATATTCTGCCTTTTTAATATTTCCTAAAATATTTAATTCTTCTAGGAGAGGGGTGGGTGGTAACTTTCTACAACCTCTATTGAGAGAATTTTAGAGGCTAAGAGATAAGATAAAAAGGCAATTCTAAGAGCCTGGAAATTTCTATTTTAGGGCTACTCCTTTTTTCATTAAAACATTTCATTTTTTAAAAAAGATAACAATTGTGAGCTCTTGCTGCTTTCTTGAAAGCTCTGTAGAGCATGGAATAGTTGATGTTCTATCTAGTCAATTTGCTTTTTGCTTTTTTTTCTGGGACTTTCTGGATACTAAAATTAGACATTTATCAATGGCATCTTATAGTGATACAAGACTTGTCAACTGAAGCTTGGATTTTGTACCCTGAGATTTCAACTTTTCAAATTGCAAGAAAAATTCACTCAAAGTGGCATTTGTTGGGGTTTTTTAAAGGTGTACTTCATCTCATATTATCTTAAGTTTTATATGAAAACTTTGTTTCCTACTTCTTGAGGAATTGATGTCTTTCATGTAAGGATGAATGTCAGATAAATAATTGTTTATTCCTCTCTACTCTCTTAGAAGCAATCAGAAACCATTTCAGCATCTGATAGAGCATAATTTGAATGTCTGTCTACAGTCAACTCCTACATGCCATTTAAGATTATCCAAAGATCAGACTTGACAAAGTCTCCTCCTTTAGTAACTGAATTTGAGTTGGCCTAACAGGCAGTACTTTAAAACGCATTTCACATTTTTTCCTAAAATGCTTATGTTTGCTTTTTTGTTTTAATCCAATAGATTTTTTTTAACCTAAATTATTAAATTTATTGGAAACCTAAGTTGACATTACTTTCAGAAACCTCACTGTCAGTTCAAATTTCCTTACAGAAGGACACAGAAGCAAAATGTATGATTTTAAGCCGCAGTTTGCTTAACTGTAGTTTGTTGACTATAGTATAATTGGCTGGGGCCACATAATAAATTAAACCAAATTATGTTCTGTTAATCAAAGTGTTTGGATTCACTTCACATGTTAAGCCAAGACAAAATGAGCCACATTGTGGTGTTTTATGCTGTGGGAATCTAGCTTATCTCTCAGTAGAAGAAGTGAAGTAGCATTGTTTTTATACCACTGGCCATCTGAAATGAGAAGTTTTAGAGAACTAATACTTTATTTGGAAGCAGATGATTAAAGAATGAAAAGCAATGCAGGGGGAGACTTCTATTAATCTATGCTAACTAGATTAATAAGAACTCAACTGCATTCATAGACTGCAAAAGCTCTTGTAACAAAAATAAATAGATAAGTAGGCAGATAGACTACATAAATATAAAATATATAAAAAGCAACCCCTGATATGCCTTCCCTTATTCTTGGGAAGTCACAAACATGCTGTTGGCATTCAGCTTGGATGTTGGAAATTCATAATAACAAAGATAGCAGAAAAATCTGTAGGTATAATTTACAAGCCTAAACCTGTGATAATCATATTGAAAAAATTCAGAAATCCCATCTCTCGAGGACTGTCCTCAGCATGTATTTGCAAGGCATAAAATTTACTGCCTGTGCAAATTCACTATTCTTTAGCTTGACAATGCTGGAAATCAAGTCAAAACCCCTTGTTTTCAGAGATTCTGAATAATGGCTTGTTCAAGGTAGCTGAATATATCACAGGGTACACTGCCATCCCAAATTTATTTGTAGAAGAATTTAAATTAGCAAGGGTAAAATAGCTAAAAATATTTATGGGCACTTTGAATACACAGAGCATATCTTTACTTATTTTAGTGGGCGAAGGGCATTGGGATTAAAAGAACAAACAAAAACAGGAGAATTCAAAGACCTGTCAAAACAATGAAAGAATAGATTCCTTTGCAACTTCTGACTGGAAAAAGTCATTCAGGTCACCTACGTAAACCTTTGGGAACAGTTGATGAGATAACTATATGGCACATCCTGGGATTTTAAATAGTTTAGTCAGTACTTGTAACAATATGGATCAATCTAATTCAAACCATCCCTTTTAAGAATTGGGCATGAAGAGTCAATCAGATGAGAATTTATTTCAGTAACAGCAGGTGAGGAGGGGAAATGTGTACTGTGTGGCCATATGCTTGTGTTTGCATGGCTTGTTTATCTTTGGCTAACTGAATCATGATTTATGAAAGTGATACACATTTTGAGCTTGCTAAACTGAATCAAAAATCCATGAAGGCTATGTTTGTATAATATGCTGGGCTAAAAAGTAGTTGGCAAATTTGTGGTTATGATTCATGATTTTCAGCAATAGCAATATAGCAATTATAGCAATAGTAATTAGAGGGGGCCAAAAGGAACCGAAAGATAGCTTTTGGTGGCATTGAATTTTGGATCTGGGACTGTTCAACTCAGCCTAGTGCTAGAGAAACATCCCTTGCATCAGGGATCTGCTATGATACAATCATGGCTATTGTAAGTAAGTTAAATCTATCATTGGTTCCTGCAAAAGTTATTTAAGTTGAAATGAGTCTCTGGGTACTCATAGAGCTGTAAACCTAGCAGTGATGGGTTGCTCCTGCGAACTGGTAGTAATGGCGGCAGGAGGCTCTGCCCACCTGGCTGGATGTCATCACGGACGATCTGCACATGCGCTCCCGTTGCAAACCAGTAGCGGAGGTAAGTAGAACCCACCCCTGAACCCTATAATGCAAAATGATCCAGGTTGTTTAGCGGGCTAATTCTTTTATACAGCTATAAACAGAGTTAAGTACATACAAAGATTAGTGAAGCAGTTTCCCTTATCCTTGCTTGAATTGAGTTAGAGTTCCATTCTCAGGAATGCTGTCACACACCATCAGAATGCTTCAACCTTCATTGTATGTGATGCTCTTGGATGTGTGACATCAATCACAGACAGTTCAAACAATAGCACAGAACCAACAATTTAGTTGCCATTCATTCCTTTTTGTTTCTTGAAAGCAAAAGCTGAGCTCATATCTACTAATCTTTTATAGAATCCCTGAAGATCCCCTGCTTTGAAATTAGTTGCAAGCACTATCAATTATATCTGCTTAAATGGACACATTTAATTACTATGGAAGGGAAATTGATTTTTAAATTACCACTGATTGCGCTGTGGGTATCTCTGTGGGAAGACAGGTACATCCAGGCTTTTAAATGTAATGAGTATATTAATTAATCTCCCACTATCAGTAAATGAACAAAGTCTCACTTTCCTCTTAGAGTCATTGTTTTCTCTTTAAAACAAATAAGGATATTATGGCGATTCCAAAATTTAGTTGGAAAGGATCCATTGATAATCTTTTTCTCTTAGAGAAACCGTCCTAGAATGCAAGCATGCCTGAATGACTTTTGCTTGTTGAAGAATTCTGTTCTTGTATTTTGTCTGGCAAAGCGTAGGTGTTATATCATTCAGCACCTACGCACAATTTCAGCAAAAGTGTCTGATCTAATAGGGACTAAATAATAAATATTCACCTAGGCAGTAAGTAGGACAAAAGCTGTGCATATCAAAAAAACGGCTAGTCTGCTAGGCCAGGGTGCTTGAACGCTTGCCTTCCTAAAACACTCTTTTCTGCCTGCAAATTTATGATGGGAATTGCAAGAGCAAAGTGAATTAGGTTATGCATTTCCAATGAAGAATTGCTTTCTTTGAATTAAGAAATAGTAATATCTAATATAAGTGACAGTTTGGCATAATAGTTAAGGCACTTGGCTAGAAACATAGGAGACTGAGTTATTGTGCTATTTAGACACAATGCCAGCTTGAGTGACCTTGGCCCAGTTCTCTTTCAGCCCTAGGAAGAAGACAATAGCGAACTTTTTCAGGAAAAATTGGGGGGAAAAAACACCCTGCAGAGACTTTTCTATGTGGTCACCAGGAGTCAAAAGTATCTTGAAAAATACATGTAAAATATCTAATATTACTCGTGTCTCTTGACCAACCAGTATAAGTCAGTTGCAGAAAGAATATTAAAAGTCTGAAGTAGCAGACTAATCAATGGAATACATGTAAACTATCATAAAAGTTAAATTATTCTAATAATCATTTTCTTTCCATTTAAAAAAAGAAAGTTACCCATGGTAATTGAGAATTCTAGGAATTTCTGCCCAAACTCAGACTGGGGAAATTTGTCATGCAATCATTTCCATTCTTACATCCTAATAAGTTGAATTTGTCAATGAAAAATATGCAGGCATTTTTATGACTTACATCCAAGAACCATCTTATTTTTTTTAGTTTGAAATAATCTTAGGAAAGCCATAATGGTCAAATCTTTCTTAAAGTAGCTGCCATAGTAAAAGAAACAATTAGCCATTATAGCCATAATATAAAAGCCATTGAGTGAGGGTATAGATCATCATCTGCCAGACCAAAATTTATATGAACTTCTCTGTAAACATCAATTTCTTTATTAATTAATAAACAAATTTAATTAATATGAAGCATTTGATGACATAATGCTACAGTTTGATTTGCTTCAGCATTTTCCCCATTTCCATGTTCCTGACATAATCTACAAGAGAATTACATTTTAATGGCACCTTTCAGCACTATTACTAGTACTTTTGCAAATAATGGGATTTTTAAATTTAAATTTTTCATTTTTAAGAATATATTCTTCAAATGCTATATATGCAGCTAAATCAATGAAATGGACTATTGCACTCCGTTTGCTTGGATAACAGCGTTCTCTCTTTCACTTCTGATCTGGTGCTTTTCTTGTTGGCTTCACATATTCCATTAAGTCACAATGTGACTTTGTGTGATTTGTAAATTAAACTATTGTGGTTTGCAAGCCACATTTCATAGCTTAGCATAATATGTAAATCAGGCCACTAGGGATATTTCAATAAGCCATGGTTGAATAAACCATGGCTTGCGGTAATATTGTATATATATTTTACTGTATATACCAGGCCACTGAGTCTAACCAAAACTTTGAGAAATGTACAAGAGAAGAGGATTCCCCCCCCCCCGCCCCATTCCCTCCTGGACAGTGCTGGCAACTATTGCAGAGAATCTGAGTTGTCTGTCCTTTGAAGCGGACATGGAGGATGGACCACGTAAAAATGCTCTGTCTAGCCATGAAATCAATATTTCAATGGAAAATGATCACTACCTGCTGTATTTTGGTTTCTTAAATCAGCCACAAGCCTAAAAAACCTCTCCATCTGTCTGGTCTGTTCAAAAGATCTTTGGGTATGTTGTGTCTAACAGGTGAGTGCTCTTATGGTTCACAACCCATTAGTTTCATGACAAGCTACTTAATTCTCTGAATGAGCATGGCCAATGATGAAGATGCTCAGAATTTTTGATTAGAAAACTTTGGAGAGCTGCAGGTTCTTCTACCTTGCTTTAGTTACTAAAGCTAAAAGCTACTGGTGCAATTTGCACAAAAGCGTCTGCCTGATCAGAATAGCTAATGATTTGGAACAGAAGATTGTTTTGCAGTACTTACTAGTTTTGAAGAATTCATCAGATTAATTTCATAATAATTTATTAAATGTATATGCCACTCAACTCCCAGGTTTCATGAGGTTTTCTGCCTTACAACTAATTTGTCAGGACTTTCTTGCATTTAGCAGATATGCCTAAATTCAATATTTAATTATGAACTTTATTTTACTTATGGGTTTATTTTACTTAAACTCAAATATGTATTACGTAACAGAAACCTTTTTTTAAGTGATGCATTCATGGCAGATTTCTCTAGTCCAATACATACGAAGAGCAGCCAGCTGAGGAAAGTTAATTTACAGTATATCATTGTGGGTATCTATTATTTGGGGTATGCTAAAAGAAACAAACAATTTTGATTTTTTTTTAAAAAAAATGACAGATCATCTGGCAGGAGTCTCTAGGACAAGGGTATGACAGTAAAGTCTCAACCACTACTGGCTTTTTTTTTATCTTGTTTCCTGCACAGCTACCTGAATTAGCTTTTGTAGAAAATTCTACAAAGCTAAATGTATATGATATTATAATGAAAGCCCTAATTATGTTATAAATGTATTCTTCATGCTGTTGTAATTTAGATTATGTGGTTTGTCCATTTGGATAAGGAGTACAGATCTTTAAGAGGAAGCTTTGGTTTTAAGAAAGATTAGTGAACAATATGACAGAGTTAAGTACAGCAGCCTTAGTTCAATTCCACCTGCACTTGCCTGCCCCGGAAGTGGTTTTTCTTCCCTTCCCTTCCCACTAGACAACTGTTGCAAATGCCAGTCAAGACTGCCCATTTACTTGGCAACTTTATAAAACCATTTTTTGGGGGGTTGATGTTTACCTCCCAGACTAGTCAGTAGCCCTGGAATTCTCAGGTAGTTTCCCCTCCCATATCGTAGCCACGGATCATCCTTTTTTAGCTTCTAAGAGCAATCATTTAAGGGTTTCCATGTCTTTTACTGTAATATCTCTACAAATTAATTTTGTGACCATTAATTTAAAAAAAAATGAAATACCAAACCCATAAATGGCTCTGTCCCTATATTAAAAAGAAATAGTTAAAATAATTAATTATTAAAAATAATTTAAGGGGAAAAAACATCAAGATTCCATCAGTGGTGGGTTCCTCCCAGTTCGGTCCGGTCCGGTTCAGCCGAGCCGGTAGCGGTGACGATATGACATCACCCAACCGGTTCTACCCCCGCCCTCCCACCCCCCACATTATTCTTACCTTTTATTTGGTCCCACACCCAATCTATTGCTGCCTCCTGAGTCCCAGCTGATGACTAGAGGGAAAAAAAACTGTTTAAACTCTTGCCGCGGGGCTTCAAAGGGCCGTCCTACAGCTGATCAGTGTTAAAAGCAAACAAATGAGTCAGGTCGTAAGTGTGAGGACTGGTCGTAAGTGTGTACAGCTAGCCACGCCCACCTAGTCACATGACCTCCAAGCAACACCCACAAAATAAGCCACGCCCACAGAACCGGTAGTAAAAAAAATTAGAACCCATCCCTGGATTCCATATAACAATTTCACAGAATAAACACGTCTTATAATTTAGATTTTTAAATATTTTTTTAATGTTGCCTATGTCATTTTTATAAATACCTCAAGACAGCAGACCAGTGGTGGGTTGCCTCGGTTCGGACCAGTTTGCAGGAACCAGTAGTAAAACCGGCGGGAGCCTCCGCCCACTGACCCAGATGTCCGCGGGCAGGATGCGAACCGGTAGTAAAGGTAAGTAGAACCCACCCCTGCAGTAGACATATCTAGTACCCCCTTCATTCTCCTGTTTTTCCCACAGCAACAGCCCTGTGAGGTAGGTTGGGCTAGCTTAAAGTTAGTCACCAGCTTTCATAACTATGATAACTATTTTTCTGTGAGAAAAAGAAATGGAAAAGCAATGATCAGCATGTGTGGGAATCAACAAATGATCGCTAGAGGTATAATCACTTTCAGGTGTGTGTGTTTGTGTGTAAGCTAGAAAATGAAAGAAACTTCATTCTAAAATTAAATGCTCTTTATGCCAGTGGCAAGAGAAACATTGCAAATATGTCAATCAATTTCCAGTCATGACCTGTCTACATACTTACTAGATTGCCCTACTTAATGTATTAACAGTTTTAAAATATGAGATGCAATCCTTTTATTTATAAATGTAATCCATAAGTGACCCAATTCCATTGGGAATTTTCCCAGGGTTTATTTTATGCCCATGAGAAAAGTCTATGCAAGGACCCTGTCTTTTGTAATGTGATATTATAATTCTGGTCAGTATCTATCATTTTCAAGGCCAAGTAATCATTTTAATAGAGCTTAAATTGCATTCTGCCAGGCAATGGCTCCCTTGATGATATTAACTAGCACAGAGAGACTACAGGCAAAAAGGAAGTTTTAGTAAAACACTTTTAATAGGTGGCTCCCCCCAAATAGACATTTTTGATAAATGGTACATGCTGAAGAAATTTCATTCAGTAGTCTTCCACATCCAGAGTTAGTCTCAGCCCATATCACTATTTTAAGTGCCTTTTTAAAAACATTAAACAGTTATAAGAGCTGACCTGGAGGAGCAAAATACAGAGCTATTAGAGACAAAGCGATGTTTTTAGATGACATAACTCCAAACTGGCCATGCAACTTGGGGGTTGTTATGTTGAAATTACCTCTGTTTTACGGCTTCTCACAACCAACTTGGTTTTCATTCATATCAGAAAGCAGCCTTCTCCTTGAAAAGTATCTTCCATAAGACTGCATTCCAAACACCACTAGCAGCTTTAGAAAAGAGCCAGGAGAATCTATAGATGGTCTAGATCAGGGCTGTCAAACTCACGGCCCGCGGGCCAGATGCATCATGTGCTGGCCATGCCCACGCCCAGTTTAGTGAAGAGGAAAAAAATCCCAGTAAGCCACTTGATAACAACATGAGTTTGACACCCCTGGTCTAGATTCTATGGTTACTTCTCACGGCAACGCCAGTGACTTCATATGGAGGAGCAACCCTGACTTGGCATATGACCTGTACTCCTTTAAATCATGTGCTTCCTGCTTCTTGTTGTGGTTCGCCAGCAGCGGAGTCGGACAGTGAGGAGGCTGGGGAGGAACATGGGCCAGCCCTGGAGTCTGGAGAAGGCCCAGACAAAGGCTCTGTGTTGGAGGCAGAGATGGGGCCAGGGCCATCTGGAAGTGATGTGCGGACTCCAGAGTCAGACAGCAGAGAGGCAGAGGAACAGGAGGAGCCTGTTCCTAGTGCGTGCATGCGCAGAGCTGCCAGAAGGCACAAACAGTTAAAACAAAAGGGATGACTCGGGAGTAAGGCCTGGAGATGATTGGCCCCTCCCATAAGGCTTAAAAGAGGAGCAAAGGCACGTGTGCACTTTGCAGGAAAGCAACGTCATTAATTCTGTTCCCAGTCGGCATCTGTTTGATTCTGGAATCCGTGTGGCTTTGCCAAGTAGGTCTTCGGCAGAGTGTCAAGGGAGATAAAGGTTGGTGATTATCCCAAAGGACTTCTCCCGAAGGACTTTTTGCAACTAATTGGGACTCAGCTGTGAATGAACGTAATTCACAGCTGTTGCAATAAAAGAGGTTTTTGGGACTATTTGTGTGTTTTAATGACTCAGGAAGCCTAGGTCACAACACCTCTGTTTCCTTCTGCCATGCAATGGTACATTCTATAATAGCAACATTAACAAATGTTATCTGATCTAATGGGTTGGCATCATGGCTTATTAAAGAAGGGGGGCACTTGCCTGCAACATTTTCTTCCTACCATGCCCTCCTCTGTTATTTTCCATATTTCTTGTTTATAACATTTCATGAAAGAGGAATTGTCTGTTTAGCTTACATAATTCTATAAAGTATGTTTTTCACAGAAACATATAAAGTTGTTTGATGAAGGGGAAGAGAATAATATGAAGCAGCAGTTAAAAAGATTAACAGGATCTTTCTTTAGCATTATGGTGAATAGACTGAAAGTAAGGTCTGATTAATCCAGAATTCATTTGAAGCTTCCTTTCTTCTTCTGCATGGAGAATGAAACAGAAGGTGTTCCTCATAAGTTTGTTCTCATGGGTTCTGTCCTTGACATTGATTAGTTCTTAGCTCAGGAAGAGGCATCAAGCTATATCTTTAGTTTTAGCAGTCAAATAATCATACCACTATAATTAGAGCACTTTGAAAGAATAATACTTGCTGTTACTCCCATGTGTTTTATCATGGTTTTCCAGCATGTATCTACCAGTGAGGTTTCATTAGGTACCAATTATACACTTAATTAATTTTTGCCTGGGGCAAAATCTGATGATATATTTAGGGAGCTGCTTCTATAGTAAGGCAATTCCTGCACCTCTTGGCAATTTAATGCCAAATCCCACTATAAATAATTTCCTAGAGGAGATTTCAAGGCTTCACATGGGGGAGAGGAATGAAAAGAGATCACATTGCAGCCATAGACTTCCATTTATGCCCAGTTGGGTTCTACTTCAAATCGTGGAATTTCAAAATAAATTGGCTTCTGGAAAGACAAATTCTTGGATTTCTTCTTCACTTCATTGCCTCCAGAGGCTGTGGAAGCTGTGCCAACGCTGGAGGTTTTTAAGAAGAGATTGAACAACCATTTGTCTGAAACGGTATAGGGTTTCCTGCTTGAGCAGAGGGTTGGACTAGAAGACCCCCAAGGGCCTTCCAAGTCTGTTATTCTGTTATTCCTCATAACTGAGGGAGGATTGAAGCTTTATTACATGGTCCTTGTGAGTTGCAGGTGAATAAACATTCTGGCCTCAAATAGACAAAGCAAAATAATTTCTGTTAGTGGACAATCACTTAAATATGAGCCAGCAGTGTGTTGCAGCTGCCAAAAAAAGCCAACACAGTTCTAGGCTGCATTAAAAGAGGGATAGAATCAAGATCACATGAAGTGTTAATACCACTTTATAATGCCTTGGTAAGGCCACACTTAGAATACTGCATTCCGTTTTGGTCACCGAGATGTAAAAAAGATGTTGAGACTCTAGAAAGAGTGCAGAGGAGAGCAACAAAGATAATTGAGGGATTAAAAGGTGAAGAACGGTTGTTGGAATTGGGTACGTCTAGTTTAATGAAAAGAAGGATTATAGGTGACAAGATACCTAGCAGTGTTGCAATATCTCAGGGGTTGTCCAAAGAAGAGGAAGTCAAGCTATTCTCTAAAGCACCGGAAGGCAGGACAAGAAGCAATGGATGGAAACTAATCAAGGAGAGAAGCAATTTAGAACTAAGAAGAAATTTCCTGACAGTTAGAAGAATTAATCAGTGGAACAACTTGCCTCCAGAAGTTGTGAATGCTGCAACACTAGAAGTTTTTAAGATGAGATTGGACAACCTTTTGTCTGAAAAGGTATAGGGTTTCCTGCCTGACAGGGGTTGGGCAAGAAGACCTCCAAGGTCCTTTCCAACTCTGTTGTTCTGTTCTGTTAGAATTGTCAATTCTTAACATCAAGATGCCAGAATGAAACCTTTTGAGTCATATTATCACAATGCAAGTTCCTTTTCATTCCTCCCTCCCCTCCCTCCCCCACTCCCCTCCAGTGAACGCTAATTATTTCTCTGCATTACTGGGATCTGTTCTGCACATGAAACAAGGAAAACTAAGCTTACGGTTATAGAATCACTAAAGCATATATCAAGGAGCAAAAGAAGAAAGTCACTTCCCCATGCCAGGTTTTGTCATTCTGATCTCGCCAACACTCCTAAAAGTATTCCTGTCTCCTTAGGAAACAAGAGGAGTTCAGTCTTCAGGAGAGGAAGATGACTTAAGGACAATTCTATTTGTCAGGCTGTGGTAGCTCCACATCTATCTTACACAGCACTATCTTGACAGACATAGGTTTGTTTACACCTACTAGCACCAAAAATGCAAAAAGGATGGTTAATCACAAATGACATGAATGCTTCAGCAACTAGCACTGTTGGAAAATGTCCAAAGCAATAACATTCCAAGGGACAAGTAGAAAGTATGTCACAATCATCTCTGACAGAGGAGAGGGAAAATGCATTGTTGTCTACCCTTGAATTTTGTAAAAGGACTTGGCAGCCTAGGATTCTCCAGATACTATTGAACCATAATTCCCAACAGCCTCACCAGCCTGACCAATGATGAGGTTATGTTGACAACAGTAATTCCATATCAGGAGAGCCATATGTTGCCCAATTCTGCTATAAAAATTAAGGCCAAGAAGTTCTACCAATTTCTTTGAGATCTAGCTGAGTTATGAGGGTATGTCGTTCATCAATTTATCCTCAATGCTATATTATTTAGGGATTCTTTTAATTGAAACTAATGAGTAATGTTAAAGAAATTAACATTTCTTTAAAAACATTAGTTATTTTAATTGTATATAAACTGAAGAACAATTGGACCATAGGACTGTATTAATATTGTTCAAAAAACTACTTTTAAAAATCTAACAAAAAGCGCTCAATATTAAGAGAGAGGGAAGGGAAGGGAAGGGAAGGGAAGGGAAGGGAAGGGAAGGATAGGATAGGATAGGATAGGATAGGATAGGATAGGATAGGATAGGATAGGATAGGATAGGATAGGATAGGATAGGATAGGATAGGATAGGATAGGATAGGAAAGGAAAGGAAATAACATTAAATTCTTGTATCTGGGGTAAGTAAGCAAAACCAAAGAAGAACATCAGTCCCATAAAGAAAACAAACATCTAGGGCAAAACTAAAAACTCAAAAAAATTCCTCACCAAAATTATATCTTTATATACATTAATCATTGCATTTAAAGAATTCATTCATCATTATCATCATCTCTTAAAATTGTTAACTTTGTTCAATTTTACTATTAAGATTTGATTTTTAAACTATATATTAAACATAGACCTTATAGCATCATATTATCTATCTTCCCTTTGTAAAATTAATACAAATTTAAAGGCTGAGAGTTAACATACTTTGTTTAGACACCTTTTAGAGTCTGGGGCACAAATATTTTTCCATGAGTACGCAATCACTTTTTTTTAATCAGTCAAAGTTTAATTTTTCCAAAATTATTTACAGACTGTTAATAATTCACATTCTTAGAACATAGTTGAGATCAACATTAACATCTTTAATTTGTAACTGCCTTCTAAGAACCTGGTTTTCCATGGTGATAATATCTTGACTAATAATAATTTGTGATCTGGGGTAAATTGTACATTATTCTTTTGGTAAAATTCAAAATTTTTAAAAGTATCATTAATTAATAATTAGTTAAGAGTAACGATCTTATTATGAGCCCATGTAACCTCCAAATGTATTACCTGCCATTTCTAAATAAAAAGTGTTGTAAACTGCTCATTTGTCCTGAAAGGAAAAATCCAATTTATTTTTTTTTCCTGACCAGTAGTTGGAAAACTAACTAAATTCCTACTGCGATTAGAACCAAGAACTTATTAACACTGTCTGGGGGCTAATTAATAATTTTCAAACTAAGCCCATAATAGTAGGTAGCAAAATAATAATTATTGTTTTGTTTCCAACCTGCATTTATTATTAAGGTTAACATATAAGCCTAATAGTAACTTAACAGTCTGCTGAAATATTTTAAGGGAATAAACATAGATATTACGGTCTTTCTCTTTGTTTTGATTCAAGACTCACATTCAGAATATTAACTCTTCTCCACTAAGATATTAAGAGGTTGATTTTTCTTGAGTATATTGTTGTTCACAAACTATGGAATTTAAAAAAATGAATATGAACGGGAAGAGAATATGGATTGCATCTGGATTGGAAAGATGAGGGGCTATCTAATTGACATTACAATTTAAGGATGTCATGCAGTTGAGGGAAGATACCAGAGGATCTAGGTAGTTTAGGGGCCATCAAACTTCCTGATCTCTCTCCACCCCCTGCACCCTAAACTTCAAATGTCCTAGATCAGGGGTGTCAAACTCAAAGTCCGGGGGGCGGATCCGGCCTACGGGGTGCTTAGATCTGCTGCAGGACTGCCCTTGACCCAGAAAAAAACTGGCCAGTGGTGCCTCTGCTAGTTTTCACAGGCAGAGGATTGCAGGAGGCCATCGCAGCCGAAAATGGAGCTCGGTAGCCCGTTTTCGCTGGCAGAGCACTCGGGCACCACAAGCACCCCCCAACATGAATGATGTCAAGCTGGCATGTGCACCCCAGTCACGTCCACCTCGCCCCCCCCCCGTGGTCAAACACAACGCTGATGCAGCCCTCAATGAAATCGAGCTTGACACCCCTGTCCTAGATGATACCAAAGAGACCTAGCAATTTTGCTGCTGAATTCCCAGATCACTTCACAATGAAATCATAACTATCCATAACTTTCTATCAATCAGCTTTAGAGTGAGAGCTGACCTGTCTTAACATTTTTGGGAATAGTTGGTGAACAAGGAAAAGTAGATTTGATTTAGCTTTGGGCCTCCCGTTTTCCAGTGCAACACTAATTCAAACAGGGGACCTGGGATGACATTATGTCACTTGCTCATTAGAAAACCTCTCTGAATTACAATCATATAGAGGATTGTTGTTCATATGCTATCATGCTGTTGCTGAAAAGCATCTCTAGCTGTACCAATTTCATGGGTAGGTCTGACTTGGGATTTCATGGTGTTCCAAACAACCATTTTCAATTTATAGGTCAAGACAAACATTTAACTTTGCTTTCACCTAGGATAATAAAAAATATACCCTAGACAATCTGTGTGATGGATGCCTACTCTTACAATCAGACTATCAACTGATATAGTTTGATTTAACTGTGGTATACTCTCACTGAAGAGGTGGAGACCACAGTAAGATGGTGCTTTGTATTGTGAGCCAGTTGTAACCATTCTTAGATTGAGAGGCCTCTATTCATGGTCACTAATGGCCTGATTACTTCCTGAACTATTGTAATACATGGGTTGCCCTTGAAGAGTATTCAGAAGCTTCAACTGATGCAAAATGCAAAGATATGGGTTGTTATGTGTGTTTGTAGCAGAACATGTGTTACCCCTCCACTCCTCAAGTTGCACTGGTAACCAGTTTGTTTCTGGGTCCAGTTTAAGATAATGGTTTTGATTTTTAAAGCTCTACGTGGCATGGGAACAGGTTTCTGAATGTCCATCTCTCCCTGATGACATCTGTCCATCCCACCAGATCTACCAGACGGTATGGTTCCCGTCAGTTAAGGAGTTACATTTTGTGGGTCCTAGTTGGTAGGCCTTTGCTGCAGTGGCACCTGTTTCATGGAAAATTCTCATCCCCAAAGTGAGGCTGGTTTCATCACTATTGACCTTTTGAAGATCCTATAAAACCTGGATGTGCCATCAGGCTTGAAGACCCAGTGGACTGATGAATTACTGACGTGCCTCCACTATTATTAACATCTTTTTGAAAGAAGAAAAGTATTTCTTCTTTCTTAGCTTTCTCTTGTATTTTTTTTATTGTTTTTTAAAATAATAACTGTGTTACTATTTATTACTTTGTTTATAACATTGTTGTACACCATCCAGAGACACTTGTTTGTGAGATAGGTGGCTATATAAATTTGACAAATGAATAAAATCTTGCTCGGAAGCTGATTGAAGATTTTAACTGAGGCCTTCGCTGTATTGAGGGATGCGGTGGCTCAGCGGCTAAGACACTGAGTTTGTCGATCGAAACGTCGACATCCCTAGTGCTGCGTAACGGGGTTGTGTCCCATTATGTGTCCCAGATTCTGCCAACCTAGCAGTTTGAAAGCAGGTAAAAAAATGCAAGTAGAAAAATAGGGACCACCTTTGGTCAGAAGGTAACAGCGTTCCGTGCACCTTTGGCATTTAGTCATGCCGGCCACAGGATCACGGAGACGTCTTCAGACAGCGCTGGCTCTTCAGTTTTGAAATGGAGATGAGCACCACTCCCTAGAGTCGGGAACGACTAGCACATATGTGCAAGGGGAACCTTTACCTTTACCTCACTGTATTGAGGAAGATTATTTATTAATTTTTCCCTCTTCCATCATTTTAGCTTTGCTGCTTTATTACCATCTTCAATTTGATTGTAGATTGCTTTGAAATATTTTATGAGAAGCAGTATATAAATACATATTTATTTTAGAGGAATCATATTTCATATGTATGATTCAACATACGTGAATTATTTCAACCATAACTATTTTTACAATAGAATTTACTGTGCCTCAACATAAATTGCCTTCATGAACTTTGTGGCTCTCACTTAGGATAAACTTCCTGAGACAAAATATGATTTTATTTTGGATTTGATAAAGCTTAACAAAAACTAAGAAAACAATGCTAAAGAGATCTTGTTATAAATCTCTGCATCTTGCAGGACAACTAGAGGTTACCCTTCTTCTTTTTTTTTAATGTGGCTTGCTATAAGAGAAGTGATATTGTAACCTGCCAAATATGTTTTGTTCAGCTTCTTCCATCTTGCTAACAAGAAAAAAGAAATAAGTTCTGATGATTTATGCATTGCGTGAAGCAGGAAGGAAGCCAAAAGTCACTAGCTGGTAGCTTGCTGGAGCGTCAGAGGCTTTCTAGGATGCTCATCGGAAATAGCTGCTATTATGTTGTGTCTCTGGAGGGTATTTTTCCAGCACTCTATGGCGGAAGAAAGCACTTCTGGAATCACTTCTTTCTGAATCATGTAGCTACAGATCAAATGCGGTATATACATCACAGCCTTAGTGGGAATTGCTGGTAGGTCACTGATACGCAAAGCTAAACTTGAATTGTCTTCAAATCTTTCAGGGTCATTTAAATTGCCATTCCAAGAATCCAGGGGCGGGAAGGGAGTCAGGGAAGGAGAGGGTGAGGGCAAAGTGAGAAAATTGATGGGTCTGATACACACACACGAAAAGTTACAGATCATTTACATAGGAAAGGAATGCATGAAAAATCCTTGACTGTTTGCCTTAGTGATTTATGAAGCCCCTTTTCCTGTGCAAGCGATTAACTGCACTCCAAAAGCGATGGGAATCCAGCAGGGAATGAAAATGGCTGAAGAGAAAGGGGCACAGCTTCATAACCTATTAATCATGCGTCCTCAAGCACACACATGCACATAAAAAAGGAAAGCAAGGTCTTGCTCATCCTCCATAGAATTTATGCAGCAAAGTTTGTATCCAGTTCAGGTAGCTCTGGAGGTTTGCATTAAAACAAAACAAAACAAAACAAAAAAAACTAGCTTTCACATGCTAAAATCGGCACCCCTGCCAACTTGTAGCAATCTAAGACTTTAGGGAGCATGGTTACAACACGCTACTTGCTTTGAGCATGGAATGCCTGTTGCCTTCTGGAAAAACAGAATGACTACTGAAATTTCAAAAAAAAAAAAAAGCATAAAATCCAGTAAACGTGAACAGAGAACTTGTTATATGAGAATGACTTTTATTTTTTAGCAGCCCACTTTGGTTCAGAGCAGTTTCTGGAAAGCCATCTGATTAAATTTTTGTGTGATTTAGAAGAAGCCTCAAATGGTTCCCTCCCCCCCCACCCCAGTTTTGTTTGGTTTCAGCCTAGCAAAAACAACAAAGGCTCCTTAACAGGAATTGTCAATTCCTTAGCTCACTAAATTATTCTGAGGGCATGCATTTTATCTCAGCACTGGGCCTTTAGGACTGTTTAACTGTCTCCACTTGTTTTAGAAAACTGGTAGATTCTCTGTCTTGTCTTACCACAGTATTGGCTGTCCTTTAGGGCTGCTCTTGTTTACATACTACTGTTCACTAACCTGGCTCACAAACCGTGTTCTCCCGTGGCTTCCAAGCTGAAAGTATAAAACTATTTTTTTCCGTTGATGTTCCATTCCTCTTCTTTCTGTCTGTTGCAAAGATGTTTGTTTTGTTTGCCATTCTATTTTCTTGACAAGTCCCAATTTCTGGCTATTTCTGAAAATCTGAACCTTTTAGAAAATTAATCTAATTTACAGCTACTCAATTTTTAAGAATCCCCTGCGAGTGCCATGAAACACACTTCTACTTGATGGCGTTCTGTGAAGTAGTGATAATGTTTGTCAACAATTCACTACATTACACAAAGTATCTCTGCTTTGCGCTGCATCGTTCTAAAAGCTACATGAAAACATACTTCATTTTTCAAGAATATAATGTTGCAAATTCATTCAAAGCCATAAGGGATTTAGATGCACTATTCTACAATTTGAGGGAGATACGTACTTTAGAAATAAGAAATATAAATAAATATAAATAAATAAAATTTTCTTCTACATTCCACTAATGGCTTTCAAAGATGGATTGTATGTTTAAAACAATTCTCTTAAGTAACCTATTTCTCCTCTTTAGGAGATGTATGCTCATTTGGATAAGTTACTCAAGTAATTTCAAATCTTTTCCTGGTAATTACCTTATATACCTTTAATTATTAGAACTGCTCACAATACAGATTTGCTCCTAAGGATGGATTTCCATCCCATCTTTATTACCTCATATAACTCTTTTGCAGGCTTTTTGCATAAAATATCAGCTGTGCATAGAAACAGAAAAACTGCTGCCAAACCAATTCATTTCGTGGCAAAGTCCTTCTTCACCCAGCCCCCAGAAATATGCTACACATTTTCATTTAATACAACATACACTGATTTCTTTTTATTTTAATTATAAGCTTCTCCTACATTTTTGACCTATGCAAAACCTGACAGAAGCAAAAGGGCAGGAAAAGAGATTAAAAATACTGATTTAAGTTCTGATAACTATCAACAGAGAAAGGGTTGAGTTTGTAAAAGAAATGAGAGCATATAGAGCCAAAATCCACAAATCATTAGAAAGCCCATCAGCTGTTCATTTTCTAATTAATAGCAATCGACCTAACGCCACATTTAGTGGAAAAGTCTAATATAAATTTAAGTGGAAAATAAATGAACCACAAGACTTGGTGGGGGAAGACTTCAGATTACAGTGGGAGGAATGGAGATATCCTATAACTGATAAACTTGGTTCACTGGGAACCAAGGCTTTGAATTGATGTTCCCAATCCTGCTGCAATTCCACTCCTCAATCCTAATATTTCCATGTATTTAATATTCCCATGCACCAAGTTATTGACACATTTAGTATGTTATGCAATTACATGCAATTGTTTTCCTGTAGGAAAAACTGAACCAGCCACTGTATGCAGGGGTGAAATCTAATTTTTTTTGCTACCGGTTCTGTGGGCATGGCTTAATTAGTGGGCGGGGCTTGGTGATAAGGTGTCTGGGAGGGCGTGGCTTGTTGGTCAGGTGGGCATGGCCAAGTCAATGTCACTTTTTTGCCCTTTTTTAACCTTCAAAACATAACACAACACAACTGGCTCACCCACAATATAAAAGCAGCTGTGCTAGACCCAAAATGGCCCCTGCAACAAGCAGGAACCTCACACAGCCACAAAAAGCCCCAAAAACCAACTTGCACACTTTACACACACAAAATTCCACATACAGCTTTGTGAGATTTTGTGTGTTTGTGTAGTTAGAGTGAAACACTACAGAAACACACTAAATCTCAGAAAGCTGCACAAATATTATGTTATTTTATTTTATTTTTATTTTTATATAAAAGCAGCTAAATTTAAAACTTCCTAAACTTTAAATGGCTAGGTCTAAAAAAAGAACAACTAAAAGAAACCCCAATTAACTATTTCTTTAAAGCTCCCAAAGGGGGAAAAAACTTATCCAATAGAACAGGGGTCTCCAACGTTGGCAACTTTAAGACTTGTAGACTTCAACTCCCAGAATTCCTCAGCCAGCTTTGCTTTGCTGGCTGAGGAATTCTGGGAGTTGAAGTCCACAACTCCCTGCCTGCTTGATTGCAGGCAGGGAGATTCAATTGCTTGCTGATGCAATCGATTGTAGGGATTACAGCAAGGCGTTGCAACCAGCAGCTAAGCAAGCTGAGGAGGGGAGGGGGAGGGATCGTCAGAGCCATTTAAAAGAAAAAAAGTTGTTTTCTTTTACATGGCTCTGGCGATCCAAAGCTGAGTTTCCTGATTAGCAGGCAACTCACCTGGGATCCTCAGAGCTTGGCTGGTCAGAGCCATGTAAAAGAAAAAAAAGGCTCTGATGATTGTGCGGCTCAGCTGGGCATGGGCGGGGGGGCAGAGATTTTTGCTACCAGTTCTCCGAACTGCCCGCCGCCATCACTATCTACTCGCCCGAGCCGGTCTGAACCGTGAGCATTTTACCCCTGACTGTATGCCTCCAGAAAAAAAGTTAAATAATATGGAAAAGTAAAAAAAAAAAAAAAAAAAGATATGAGAAAGTGATATAAATTGCCCCTTTTATCTAATGATTCAAATAAAACAGTTGCATATAATGTTCTTTCTAGCTCTGCCTATGGCAGTTCAATCTTTTCTGAATACTTTAAATATAAATAAAATCTCAGAGACGGGTAGATAAATGATTGATAGATGTTACATTTTATAGATGTGTTGAGTTTATTGGGGATTCTCTGTAGATTTATACCTATTGTAGGTTTCAGTGATTTCTGGCTTCGGTTTTTACATAATAAGGGAACATTGTGGGAATGTGTTGTGACGAGAGCTATGTTATTCTATGCTGGCCCAAAATTAGAATGAAAGTAGCCATTTTGTAAACTAAATACCAGCACAGCTGTTTGAGGCATTGCTGAACTCACCTACCTCAAAGTGTTTCAGGTTATCTCAGAAGCTCTCAATCAGTCAATCAATCAATCAGAATAGAGCTGGAAGGGACCTTGGAGGTCTTCTAGTCCAGCCCCCTGCTCAAGCAGGAGACCCTATACCATTTCAGATAAGAGTCTAGTGTCTTCTTAAAAACCTCTAATGATGAAGCACCCACAACCTTTGAAGGCAAGCTGTTCCACTGGTAAATTGTCCTCACTGTTAGGAAGTTTTTCCTTAATTCCAGGTTGGTTTTTAGCTCACTGCAATTGCTAACTGATAATATAAAAATAATCTTCTCACATGCAGCCTGTATCTGCATAACCAATTTGTCTTCTGCCTTTCCCTCCTTTATCACATCCCCATTTAAATCCAACATCAGTTTTGCCATTTCATGTATCTACTGATGTGAGCTGTGCCCCACAAAAGCCTGACTTTTAATAGAAAATGTTAGTTTGAAAAGGTGCTACTGGATTTCTGGGAATGTGTGATACATTTTGTGACCAGAACAAAAGCAAAGCATCTAAAAAGGAAAACAGAAACCAAAGCATGTGACTCTTAGAAGCAATTATTTTAAAATCCTTCCAAGTGGACATTTTCTAAGCAGGTATTAAACATAGCCTTTCTTCCCTTTGAACGCTGGGAGGCAGGATTGCCCAGCAAATGCTTCAGCAAAAGATCAACAATGGTGCTGCTGAATAAAGCTAAGAGGATGAGATACAGAAGAGAATGAAAGCCAGTCAGAAACCCATGAAAATATAAGAGTTGGCCAAAAGGGATATTGTGAACATCCCTTTGTATGACTGATCTCTTCCGTCCTTAATATGCCTTCAGGTTGGCAATTTTAGGAAGTCACAGAAAAAGTGCCAATTGCATTCTAGGATGCAAGCATTTCTGGGAATCGTTTAAATGGGTGGCAAATTGTGTAGTGCTCCACAAACAGATTAGGAGCTGGCCTAAGCATGCTATGCTACTGCTGAAGCAAAGCAATCAATAGGTCCCTAGTTTGCTCATTCAAATCAAGGTGAGTGAATTGTTTGGTGTATAACATGAACTATATCACACGAGCATCTTTCTCCATTTTTCAGTCTAAATGTGAAACAATACCAGATTAAACAAAGCATTTGCTGCCTTTTCAGGGCAAGTAAAAGCTGTTGATGCACATGTGAAATGCATATGTTACTAAATGTGTTGCTGTTTTGCAATACCAATTTTTAAAAATCAGGTTCTAAAAATTCAATCACAAAATGGCAAGGGGCTTTCTCAGCACATTTAAATAAATGTTTGTAAGATCTACATGGTTTACTAGATCTTTCTTTCTCCACCTTTCTCCATCAATCCCCTCCCCTTCAATAATAAGGACCCCCCTCCCCCACAGGATTTGTAAAATATAGCTAGCATTTCTTTGATTTGTATCGTGAGAACATTCAAGATGATTAACAAGAAATATTAAAATGTAAGAACTTAAAATATGATAAGATAGTGAGAAATCATCTGCTGATTACTGTAGTTGAAACCAGAATTGGTAGCCAAATTGGAAGGATCATGATTTCTTTTCTAAAAGAAGAAAAGAAACCAGGCTAAATTCCTGTGCTGGTGTTTCGAAGCTACATTTTGTTGCCACAAAGGGAGATTGAATGTTACAGTATTTACAGTATAATCAACAGACTGTCTTGCCTGCTTTGTCTAAGTCAACTGGTGTTGGGGAGTTTTGAGCATTGTTCTGAAATCACATCATATTGCTTGTGAAGGAGTGCTTTATCCAGACTTGACTGGATTGGGCTTGACATGAGAACATGTTTTCAGTTTTTGCTTTTCAAGCACTACCCATTTCCATACTCTCACATAGCTTTGTTTACACAGACACATACCCATGCGTAACTGAACCATGGCTCACTAAAATCAATTTTCAGATGTTGCGCAGCACATGGAATTAATCACTAGGGTAAGCTAGTCCAACATGCCAAACTAAAATATAGTGAGTAGTTTGTGAACACAGTCATCATTCCCACTATCTTCAATATCTTGCAAATAAGATATTTTTTTCTACAAAAACCCATTACCACTTTACCAATTCACTTGAGTTTTCCAGACACCAAAGATTTAGAGACCTTGTTCAGTGGCTAAAACACTATTTTCTTCCCCTTAAATTTGGGGATATTACCAATGTCAATTTTGAAGAAAGTTGAAGGATTATTAGAATTTCAGGTGCTTTTTTTTAAAATAGCTTTTATTACATACTAGGCTTTATATGTGATATGTTAACTTGTGTGTGCAAATACTAGCTACACATACAATTGTTCCAAATCAATAAATGACCCTATTGTCTTTGTAAAGTAAGTATCATTCTTTTTTGATAGAAAAATCTATGCAACATAATCTCTACAGGTAATGAAATTTGGTTTGTGAACTTCGTTGGTGCTAAAGCAGAACTAGTCTAGTTGAATACGGAAGGAAATCTTGAGTTGACTGGACAGTGAAGAAAAAAAAAAAACGTTAGGATTTTCTTGCTGCACCACTACTTTCAAGGAAAAGTAGCTGTAGCTGCTGCTTCTGATCTTTTCCCACTGGCATAGAAATTCATATCCCTAAGAAGTTATGCACATGTAGCTCTTATTTAATTCTGCTCAACAGCTGATAAACAAAGAGTGCTGAAAGTCTGTGCATGATCTTGGGAGAAGCAGCAAAGCAAAGCAAAGCAAAAAAAAAAAAAAAAAAAAATCCCCCAAAACCCTGATGATGAAAAGAAAGGAAGCACAGGGCAAAAAAAAAATCTAAGTTACTTCTCACAATGCTTTCAGAAATAAGAAGGGAAAAGCTGCAGCAGCACTGTCAAAATAAAACATTAGTTTGCAGAAGCCTGCAGGCAAAGTTTTACTTATTTAACATTAGCTCTGATTTAAATAATAAAAAATGGTTGCGTATACTACATTAAAAAAACCCTTAATGTTTTCGTTCCTCATCTGAAGAACAGACACTGAAGTAATGGAGCTGTCTCTCTCTCTAAATAATTATATGAATGGCAGGATCTCAACCCCAGGAAAGCTTTTTGTCTACACTGGGAATTGTGCTGTGAAAGAGTCACATCTTGCATTGTTGAAACTAAACGCCAGAGAGGGGTAGCTACTTTTGCAATTGAAATATGTGTCTACATATACATACACATATGCATACATCTTGAGACTACATTCCTGGGTTTCAAAAGCTCTCTGCTTTATTCCTGTATCAAAGAAAGGAATTCTGTCATAGTTTTTTTTTAAAGAGATTGCCATGCTACTGTTAATGATCTCATTTAATCTGGCCTTTTATCTAGTAAACCAATCAACATTACCGAAACAGTTTTTGAAAAGTAAGAAATCCTCCAGTGACTTGTTTGAGGTGTCTCTCATTACACATAACATTTCCATAAATTCTTCGAAATTGCTTTAAACAAAAGTAGACTCATGTTACCTGGAAACTACTCAAAAGTATTCAACTAGCGGGCATGAGTTCCCCATACTTAATATATGAAAAAGGAGCAAGAGAAGGAGGAGGAGCAGTGGTGGGATTCAGCCAGTTCGCACCACAGTGGGAAGTAATCTTAATTGGTAAAGTTCACTTCTTTTTTCTTCCAAATGAAGGAACCTTTTAACGAGGATCTAACACTTGGGCCATCTTGGACCATGATTCTTTTTTCTTATAGCAAAGATATAAAACTGAATCAAATTCAAACAATATGTGAAGATCTAGTGAAATCATCTCATTGTCAGGGATCCAAGCAACACCCCCAACGAAAGAAGACTCCAAGGCTAGAAGTTCCTCAAAGTTCCATTTTATTAGAGATATCATATTGGCACATCTGGGAAAACCCGAATCTGAAAGCTTCCAGGCTTTCCCCACCCAAAACAAAGTCCAAGTTCCTTCCCCCTGCACCCACATGTCCATCACATGGTCCAATCAATGCACCATCCCAACTGGAGATGCTCCCAGTCACACCATTTCAGGTGCAGGCTGGATGTCCTTGACTCTCAGAGAAAAGAATGTTATTATGGCTAGATATCCCTGTTACTTCATGCAATTCCCCCTTCCAGTTTCCCACAGTACTAAGTGTGGCAACCTGAAGTGTGGCAGCCTGTTCTACAGCATGGGAGGTTAAATGTATATTTGGAGAGTAAACTTGTGATGAGGCAGCACCTAGCATGGGCATTGAAGCTGACATTATTCACTACTACAGCCTTTTTTTTATTTTTAAAGGAAAATGGGGTATCACTACTGTAAATTAATAAAAGCTTATAGAAATATTGGCTGGCTGAATTGGTATTTTATTTTACCACTTAAAACTCCTGTTACAATATGGCTGGTATTCCCATTTTATTTCAACAGTTGTCATGATGTTAAAGTTTAAGTCAAATTACAAAAAATGTCACTGCTCAAGACATCTCTTTCTTTAAAAGAATCAGCAAATACCCCCTGCTCCAGGAAAGCATTTAATGATAGTTGTGGGAAATGGCAGGCAGAGAAATAAATGTTAGTTGTGTTCTTCACAAATGAGAAATGTACAAGGTTACCTCAAGGGGAGTTCCTTAGGATGATTAAAATCCAGGATCTGAAATTACCTAGTTTCACTACTGACAATATATACTCTAAGAAACTGCCAACATACCTAATACTTATTCATAACCTCTCCCCACCCCCAAGTGAGTTGGGTTGAGAGAGAGTGACTAGCCCAAAGACATCTAACCAGGTTTCATGTCTAAGAGAGACTTAGAACTCAGTCTCCTGACTTTTAACAATTGCACCAAATTGGCTCCCTTAAATATCTTAATTGTATGAAATCAGATTAACAGATTAACACAGGGGTGTCAAACTGGCTTCCCATGGGCCGGATGCATCAAGCGCAGGCCACGCCCATTCTGGCTCCGCAAAGGCAAAAAACATTGCGATATGTTGTGATACGTCAGGTGACACGATCGAGTTTGACACCCGTGAATTAACAGAATAACAGAGTTGGAAGGGACTTTAGAGGTCTTTCAGTCCAACTCCGTGCTCAAGCAGGAGAGCATCTTGAATTAAATCTTGAATTTAAGAATGGTGGATTATAAGGAACAGGAAGGGAAACAAATTAGAAGCAATACTAGCACAGAAATGACAAAAACAAGATTGTAAACCCATTGGTCAAATGAAAGATGAGTCTATATCTTTGTGTGGGTGTGGGTAATATATAGTACAGATATATAATATTATAGAGAGACACACTCTCTCTCTGTGTATGTGTGAAAGTACTCTGGTACTATAGTCATTACTGAAATAAAAATACTGTGGAATTGCCCATTATATATTTATGTTTAAAAGAAACGGTTCTCAAAAAGCTAAGTAAAAAGAAGAAAGAACTGTATGAAACAAACAATAAACATCCATCTACGCCAACTGACAGGGGAGGGAGCCATCATTCAGAGGAGTGTGTCATTAAAAATGGGGCATTTGCAACTAACAGAAGGACTCATTTCTCAGGTATTTGGTTTGTTTTTGTAAATTAAATTTTAAAATATGTCAAAAATATTCAGTGTTCAGATGAAAAAAGAAAGTTTTCTATACAAGCTTTCAAGAGCTCAGTCTGTAGTTTGAATGCTTAAGCAATACATCAACACTGGCTAGCCTGCCAAAAACCACTAAAATATAAGGAAAGACAACATAAATTAGTAAATTGTCAACTCTTCTTAATATGAATTCCAAGTGCCAGACATAGTTACAATAGTAAGAATAGGGTTCCTAAAAATAAATGCCAAATTCTTATCAGAAAGCACAGAACCGTTCCCCTTAAACTAGGTTTATGGAAGTAACCTCAACCTTGAGAGGCTATTGGTCACTAGAACATCTTCCACCTCTCAAAATGCCAATAAGCATCCAGGGAACTATTACAGTGCAAAGTAGAAGCTTTGATTAAATCAGTGTATTCATTTATCCGAGATAGAAATATATATTTTGATAGATTCTGGCACATCAGCTTGTTTCAGTTCACCTTTTCCATCTAGGAGATAGTCTGTTGTTAGTACTTGCAAGTCATCCAAAGCTTGGAAAGATGCCTCTGGTGCAGCAAATCAGATTTTGACGTGCTTCCCTAAAAATATGGAGAGTAGGCAGGAGATCAAAAACCCTTGTTTTAAATACTTTGATGTTATCTTTTATTCTATATAGCAATATTTCCCAACCTTAGCAATTTTAAGATGTCTGGGCTTCAACTCCTAGAATTCCCCAGCCCAGCATTTGCTGGTTGGGAATTCTGAGAATTGAAGTCCACATAACTTAAAATGACTAAGGCTGAGAAACACTGCTACATAGGAATATTGGCTGTGACAGGTTCGTGGCATCAAAGCCATGTGGATTTTATACGATTTGTAGCTCAGATCACTTCTTTTTTTTTCTTCCAATTGGATGAACCTCTAAATGAGGATTGAATACTTGGTCCATCTAAGACTATGATAGCACAGAAGTGATCACTGTGGCCAAATCATAAATTTAAATCCTCTTTAAGGTTCCTCTTTTTTTTTTTAAACTTCCTTTGTTGCAATTAGAGATTTATTCTGCAGACTTGTATGTGTCTAATTAGAAGTCATTTTCACAGAGTTCCATGGGATTTACTGCCAGCTAAGCATGCACAAGAATGTAGGTTTAAATACCTTGAGAGAACACTTCAAAGTTACTGGGAGTTTATTTGGGCCTGTTGATTATTACATTAATTCATCCCCACATAACATTAAGACGATCTTTACTTAATTTCCCTCTCTTGAGGCACTGCAAAATGAAAGGAGAGAAGAACAGAGACTGAAAAAAATAAATCAAGTTACAAACTACTCTTTCCTCATGCTTGCAGTGCAACCTGGAAATCCTTGCATTCATGCTGGGTAGCTCCCCATACGAACTACTGTAAATTTTCCTGAGGGTTCATAAAATCAAAGAAACTGGAACAAAACTTTGCATTGTCTATTTTAAAAGTACTGTAGTCAGAACTCAAGTCCTACTGTGGCATAGATATTTGCACTTCTCAGATCAAAACATCTCTATAAATTTCTATTTTATTGCATATCTTTTTTGGGGGGAGGAAATGTCTTAAAAAGATTCAAAACATTTTAAACATTACACTTTTATCATTTACCTTATTTAAACATCTCTATACCCCAGCTGATTACAATGAGATTGAAACACCAGGCTTTAGTAATGAATGTTTCCTTAACAAAAATGTTAAATTATTTCCTTCTGTTATGTAAGGCTTGGATTTCTTTGTGAAACTGTACCCACTTTCATAACACTATTGAACAAATTGCTTGTTTCTATTTAAAAACTCAGTAAGCCTGGCTGATATATTACAGGGAACATCTGTGAAAAGTTTTAAAGAGAAACACAGTGTCATGAGCTTTTCAAAAAGAATATTGTCTTTTGATGTATCAAAAGATATACTCTTTCAACTTACTTAAGGGAGTGGTAGGTAAAAGCAGTGAAATTGTGCAAATCAATGTATACTTATTCAGAACTAAAATCAATTAGATTCACTTGCAGGGAAGTGTGTGTATAGGCTCGTAGTCTAACATGTCCCTTCTTTTCTTAGAGCGCTGCATTGGCTTTTTATTATTTCTGAGCCAGCAAAATATATTCATCTTTAATAAAGATGCTTAGAAGGGACGACACATACAGAGTTGCAAAGAAACTCATTTTTGCCATATCAAAGTTTACCTATGTATTTCATGCATAGGTGGGTTTCAGCAGGTTCTGACCAGTTCTGGAGAACCGGTAGCAGAAATTTTGAGTAGTTTGGAGAACTGGTAGTAAAAATTCTGACTGGCCCAACCCCCATCTATTCTCTGCTTCCCAAATCCCAGCTGATCGGGAGGAAATGGGAATTTTGCAGTAACCTTTTCCTGGATTGGAGAGGGAATGGAGATTTGCAGTATCCTTTCCCTGGAGTGGGGTGGGAATGGAGATTTTACAGTATCCTTCTCCTGCCACGCCGCACCAAGCCAAGTCACGCCCACCAAGCCACACCCAGAGAACCAGTAGTAAAAAAATTTGAAACCCATCACTGACCATTACATGTAATGACAGGCCAGCATTGTAACGTTGATTGTGCTTCCTGTTCTACTTTCATATTCATGTGAATTATAATGGTGTTGTAGACCTTTTCATAATCCTCCTCAAGCAACGTTTTCCTTTTTGTGCTTTGTTAACAGATCTAACTTATCTCCATCAAGATCTTCCTGTTCATTCTCTACATCTCCTCCCCTTCCTTATTGTTGGAATCTTAACATGGTAATTTCTTAATGTTAAATGGTCTCATATGATTGGTTTAGGACGTGAGTGTCAAACTCGCCACATCACGTTATGTATCGCAACTCCTCCCTCCTTTGTGGAACTGGGATGGGCCTGCGCGTGATGCATCCGACCTGTGGGCTGCCAGTTTGACAACCCTGGTTTAGGAGAAGAAAAGACTTGGTTGGCTTAAACGGTTTACATTTGGAATGGACTGTGGTGGTCTGTAACTCTGAGTTTTTTGGGTTGGATTGAGGAGAGAAACATGATGTTGCAATGCTTCCAGGCCTTTAGGGTCCTTGAAAGGAACTATTCAGACCAGGGGTGGGTTCTACATACCTTTACTACTGGTTTGTAATGGGGCCACGCACGCGAGTGGAGTCGGTGGGCGGAGCCTCCCGCCGGTTTTACTACTGGTTCTATAGAACTGGTGTGAACCAGAGGCAACCCACCACTGATTCAGACTATTGGTAGTGGAGAATTTTTGTTCCATCTCATGACCTGGGACTACAAGAACTACATCCAATTTTTTATGCTTTCCAATATCTAAAGTGATCAGTGGGATAAATTAATTTAGCATTCAAACAGCCTATAATCCTACTCATTTTATCTATGAATCACGGGGACCTCTGGAAACCCTGAATAATAGTCTCAAGATTATCTAGCTGAAAATTAACCTAATACATTGGAATAGGTAAATATACTTGCCTGCCTAATACACTTGCACATTTCTTTCTTTTTCATCTGCAAGAATACAACAGAAAACTCCGTTACAGTGGCCCCAGTTCAATAGTACAACTAAAAATCCTGTAACTAGAGTCTGTTTCTTTTTTTTTTTTCAACAATTTTATTGAGTTAAGAACATATTACACTTCAAACTAAACGGTTCGGCAAGCGTGATGTTATATTGCATATTTACACGTGCAGTATATAGTCAATTAACTAATCATTTATACATTTATACAAAGATTTATACTTATCATTTATACAAAAATTCTTATAAATAAAATTGATTACTATTTAAATAAAGTACTATAATATACAAAATTATCTAGTCGTTGTGCATTGTTCCACCTTAGTATTAACTTTTACATTTAGTTTCTAGCCACCTATACCACAAATCCCAGATCGCATAGAATTCTGAATCTTCCTTTCCGTTTAAGGTATACGTCAATCTGCACATTTCTGCGCAGTCAAGTATCTTATTAACTAACCCTTCCTCAGTTGGTCCTTTTTTCTCTTTCCAGCATTTTGCATAGGAGAGTCTAGCCGCTGTAACAATATGGGTAATCAGGTATTTCTTGTCCTTTCCAAGTGTTCGTTTTAGTACTCCCAGGAGATAGATTTCCGGGAGGAAGTTAATGTCCTCCTCTAATATTTCTTGGATCCATTTTTGTATTTTTTTCCAAAACTTCCTCGCTTCCGGACACGTCCACCACATGTGATAGAAGGTACCTTGGGGGTGGCCACATTTCCAGCAATTAGGGCTTGCACCTGGGTAGATCTTGGCAATTCTAGATGGTGCTAAGTACCATCTATATAACATCTTGTACTGATTCTCCTTATAACTTATTGCTCTCGTCAATTTGAGATTGCAGTTCCATATTTCTTCCCAATCATCCAAATTTATCTTTGATTCGAAGTTTTTTCCCCAAGCAATCATTTGGTCTTTTAATATTTCTCCTTCTCTATCATATTCGAGAAGGTAGGAGTATAATTTAGCCAATAGTTTATTTTCGCAACCTAGCCATACCTTATCAAAGCTGTTTGTCCCCATTTCTATTCCCTTTTCTTGTTTATCCTTACTAAAGCGGGATTTGATTTGTAAATAGGGCCACCAATCAATATGGATCCCTTGCTCTTTTAATATCTCATTAGATATAAGGTTGCCACTGTTATCCAGAATATTTTGGTAGGTGACCATTTTCTCCCTGCCTAATGTATTTGGATGGACTAGAGCTTCCATTATAGATATCCATTTTGGGTATTTCGAGTAATGTTTATGCCTAATTTCTTTCCATGTCTTCATTAATGTGTCTCTAATTTTATGTTGGTGGAAGTATATCCCCGTCCCTTTTCCTTTGTCCCAGAGGTAGGCGTGCCAACCTCTCAATAGGTCATGTCCTTCCAGTTGTAGGATTCTCTTATCCCTTAACAAGGCCCACTCACGTAGCCACACTAAATTGGCCGCTTTATAATACAGTTCCCAGACTGGAAGTCCGAAACCACCCCTAATCCTTTTTTCTTGCAGGGATTGTAATGCAATTCTCGGTTTTTTCCCTCCCCAAATAAATTTCCTTACTATCCCATTTAAATCTGAAAAATATTTTCTATCAATACTAACAGGAGTAGTTTGAAATAAGTATAGTAATTTGGGGAGAACACTCATCTTGATAGTGGCTATCCTACCGAGGAACGATATTTGCAATTTCCCCCATCTATCCAAATCTTGTCTTATCTTTGTCAATAGGGGTGTATAATTATCTTCCTTCAAGGTTGAGCATCTGGCAGTAATCCAAACCCCTAAATATTTAATCTTCTTAACTATTTGAATACCCAAGTTATTTACTAATATTTCCTGTTCTGAAGTTGGGATATTTTTTGTTAGCATTTTAGTTTTTGTCATGTTTAATTTAAATCCTGACAACCTCGCATATTCATCTAATTCTTTCAATACTTTTGGCCCTGTTGTTAATGGGTCCTCCATTATTAACACTACATCGTCGGCAAAAGCTTGAATCTTAAAAATTTCATTCCTAATTTCCAGTCCCCGTATTTCTTTATTTTGCCTAATTTTCCTTAACAGTACCTCCAGGGCCAATATAAATAAGAGTGGAGAAAGTGGGCAGCCTTGTCTAACCCCTTTACCAATCCGGAAGGGTTTAGATACATCCCCATTCAATATAATGTTTGCACTCTGTTTATCGTAGATTGCTTTTATCGCGTTCTCGAAATATCCCCCAAAATTCATTTTTTGGATTTGTTGGGTCAAAAATCGCCAGTTTAGGTTGTCGAAAGCCTTCTGCGCGTCGAAGAAGACCATGGCTAGCTGTTTTTCGGAGTGTATTTCGTAATACTCTAATACGTCCATCACCACTCTCATATTAGATCTAATCTGTCTACCGGGAAGGAACCCATTTTGATCGGGGTGGATCCAATTATTTAATATTATCTTCAACCTACCCGCTAATATTCCCATAAATATTTTATAATCCGTGTTGAGTAAAGAGATCGGTCTGTAATTCCTTACTTGCTTGGGATCGGTACCTTCTTTTCCTATCAATGTGATGAACGCCTCCTTCCACGATTCTGGGATCCTGGAGCCTCTCAGGGCCTCATTGCAAATTATCAGAAGTTTTGGTACAAGTATTTCTGCCAGATTCTGGTTTTTATATAATTCTCCTGGGAGACCGTTGGGACCAGGCGTTTTGTTACTCTTTAGTTTGGATATTACCCCCTTCAGTTCCTCCAATGTAATTTCTCTATTCAGCGCCTCCCTTTCCTCCTCCTTTATCTGTGGGAGATTCTCTTTGGTAAGGTACTGATTAATATTATCAATTGGAGTTTCCTCCTGACTATATAATGTCTCATAGTAACGTCTAACAAACTCCTGTTTCTCCTCTTCATCCTCTAATATTCTACCTTCCAAATTCTCCAAGCTATTTATAACACCCTTCTCTTTCTCTTTTTTTAATTTATACGATAGCCATCTACCAGGCTTATTTGCGTTGTCAAAATAGTATTGTTTAGATTGTTGGATTTTTTTCGCCAATTCTTCCTGTTCCAATAAATTTATTTTATGCCTTACTGTCATTCATTGCTCTTTTATTTTAGTGTCGCTAGGATCTCGTTGTAGTCTCTTTTCTGCTTCTTCCAGTTGGGCCAGCAAATCCTTCTGGGCCTTCCTTTTCTCTTTATTGTTGTATATATTATGCGATATTACTAATCCTCTTAAGTATGCCTTCATTGTATCCCAAACACATGTTAATGGAGTTTCCTGATTCTCATTTTCCAGAAAAAAAAATTGTAAGTCCCTCTGCAATCTCTTTGTAAACTCTGCATCCCTAAAGATATGGGTATTTAGTCTCCATCTCCTTCGTTTAGTCCTATCTATGTTCTTCCACTTAATCTCTAAAGGGTTGTGGTCGGCCCAAACTTTCGGGGTAATTTCAACAGAATGAATATCCAACCCTAAATTTCTACTGACCCAAAACATATCAATCCTTGACCAGGACATCTGGGGATTTGAATAGTATGTAAATTGCTTATTGCACGGGTGTAGCGTACGCCAGAGATCTACTAAATTATGCTCATCAACCAAATCAAAAAAGGTTTTGGGGAGTTTTTCCCTTTTAGCTTTTTTCTTTAATCCGCTCTTATAGTCCACCTCCGGGCTTACCACCCCATTAAAGTCCCCAATGATACAAATATTTGAGTAATCCAATTCAGCTATTTTATTGTTTAATTTCCTGTAAAATTCCCCTAGGTCTCTATTTGGAGCATAAATGGTTACTACTAAAATTGGAATATTACCCCTCTTAATTTCAATTGCTAGGAATCTCCCTTTGTCATCTGAGAATTTAAATTCAGCAGCAATTCCTTTTTTTACGTATACTGCTACCCCCCCCCTTTTTTTTTCTCTGCCAGAGAGGTAAAGCATTTGCCAAATTTCTCAAATTCTAAATATTTCCTCTCCTCTTTCTTTATGTGGACTTCTTGGAGGCAAATTATTTCCGAATTAAGCTTGATCAATTTTGAAAAAATATGCTTTCTTTTCCTTCCGTTATTTAAACCGTTTACATTCACCGAGAACAATTTCCAACCCTCCATCATCTAACTAACTACATAGTTTTTGTTTATATTTACAGCTATTTGTGGTCTTTGTTTCTTTCCTGTAACGTCTTTAGCTTCCTTCTCTTCTGATTCCTTATTCTCTAGTGTGTCTTCCTTAGGTTTTTTTAACTGTACATTATCTCATCCTGGGAGGCTATATCCACTTCCTCCTTGCTACTTTGGCCTTCCTCCTCACTTCTCAGTTGGTCCAAAAGTTCTTGTGCAGAAACTAAGCTGTCGATCTTAATCCATTTTCCTTGCCAAGTGATGAGCATTCCCTCCGGTATAAGCCATCTAAAGGGAATGCTTCTCTTATTTAATTGTATTGCCAAGAACCTATAGTCCCTTCTCAAGTCACGAACCCTCTTAGGGACTTGTTTCAGCACTATTACTTCTTTGCCTTTATAATTAATAGGTTTGTCTCTTGCTATATTGTATAGCACGTCTTTCACTTTCCTTCGGGCAAATCTGACATGAACTTCTCGAGGGAGTTTATTCCTCCTGGCATAGTTGGTTTGCACCCTGTAAATTTCATCCAACTCCTTTATCATATCGTCTCAATCTTGTTGTAAAATTCCAGCTAATAAGTCCACCATGACCTCTCCCAGGTCTTCATCTTTTTCCTCCACCACATTCTGAAAGCGAAGGTAAAAGGCTGCCCGGTCGATCTCAAGCTGGATAATGGAGTCTTCCAGCTCCCTGTTCTGGGCCATCATTTTCTGGTCGATCGAGTTGAGGTTCCTCTCGTTTTGCTCCACTCTCGTCTCGACCTTCTTTATCTTTTTCTCGTTGTTATGGATGGACTCTTGGATCACACTCATTTTCTGATCAATAGAGTGAATATCAGATTTAAGTTCAACATGATTGTTAGTCATTTTTTCTTGTAGCAGGAGCATCGTTTCTTGAATGGTTGACAGCGTCGTTTGTATTGCTTGAATGGTTGGTAACATTGCTGACTTATCCGCTTTCGGTAGCACCTCAGTAAGTTTTTGCTGGGCTGGAGATGACATTGTTAATGCAGGGTTGGAGGATGTTTTCTTTCCGGTCTTAAGAACTGCCGATGAGATACTTGCCATTTCCTTTAGGATTCTCTTCTGATTTGTCAAAATTACCTCGATGTTCTTCCAAATTATCATCCACTATCCTCTCTTCTAATAGCAAAGTTCAGATAATTCTTCTAATCCTAAATTTACTTAATTTTCCTATCTACTCATAACAGTTCTTACAGATATTATTATACAAGATTATATATAAATATGCTCAATATGATTACTAAACACACATTCCAACTATGGACTAGGTTATATCTATATATAAGATCAAATACAATTAATTAATCCAAGTTTATATGTCGTGATAAATACTAAATCTCTTCAATTTTAGCCTTGCAATACTAATATAAAAAATACTATCCCACCCTTATTAATCAAACCCGCTCTAAAAATAGTTCTTAAATAAGTATAAATATGGGTATCAATCTACTAAATATATATCCTCAGAGTAACATCAGAAATCTCTGACCTTTTGCAAAGGAGAACATTTCTTCTACACGGGCAGTGACTTAGGTTGAGAGAAGCAATCCTGGGATAAAAAGTAGCTATGTTCTTCTGATATTTCTCTCAAGGTCAGTACAGGCAGTCCTTGATTTATGATCACAATTGTGCCCAAAATTTCTGTTATTAAGCGAGACATATATTAAGTGAATTTTGCCCCATTTTACAACTTCTCTTGCCATAGATGTTAAGTGAATCACTGCAATTCTTAAGTTAGTAACAAGGTTGTTAAGTGAATCTGGCTTCCCCATTGACTTTGCTTGTCAGAAGGTCACAAAAGGGGATCACTTGACCCAGGGACACTGTGGACATCATAAATATGAATCAGTTGCCAAGCATCTGAATTTTGATTAGGTGACCATGGGGATGCTGCAACAGTTGTAAGTGTGAAAAACAATCATAAGTTCCTTTTTTCAGTGCCACTGTAACTTCAAATAGTCACTAAATGAATTGTTGTAAGTCGAGAGCTACCTTACAATTTTGTGCTGTCGATATCGTTTCCAATGCAAATAGCTTCTCATTAAACCAGGGGTGTCCAACTTTGGCAACTTTAAGACTAGCCCTGCTGGCTGGGGAATTCTGGGAACTAAAGCCCATGAGTTGAAATCCACAAGTCTTAAAGTTGCTAATATTGGACACTCCTGCATTAAACTGTTTCTTATTACAGAAATGAATGTGGCTGTATAGTGCATCTTGGATTTTCTCAATAACGTGTGAGCCAATTTAATCAACTTAAAAGTCTAATCTTCATTTCATTTTCATACGGTAATTCATTTGTGGACAATTTTGGCAACAAATACTAGATCAAAATGTGTGTTCTGTCCCCCTTCCTCACACAGGCAAACGTAATACCAAGCATGCCTGCCAATATTTTATTAGGTAAACAGATTAGAATTCTTGGCAGACCAAGGTTTTGGCAGCAAACTGCCAAATGCCTGCCAAGATCGTTTTCACTCCTATAAAGCAGAAGAGGACTTATCTTCAGTCCGTTCCAAGAGCAACAAATTATCCATGAGACAAGAGTTTAGTCAATCTTAGGTCCAAAATATATCCAAGCCGAATTTCAGAGATCACGATGTGACTTTCAGGGTTTAACTTTGTCCGTCACAAAGAGCAATCCCACCCACTTTTATTCCTGGTGGGGCGTGGCTCTGTGACTCAGCTCAATCTCTGGCCCTCCCACGCCTCTTCCATTGCTGCGCACGCTTCTCCATCCAACGCTGCCTGGGATCAAGCCAGGATTCATCATCCTCACTCACTATCAATTGGTGCTCTGATATGCTTTCCTCCTGGCACATCCCAGGCTGTTCCTCCTGGCCTTCGGATGGAACCTGAGGCATTGCCAGAAAGGAGGGTCCTGGAGAGGGAGGCCTTGTCAGTTCCTCTCCATCACCTTCTGAGTCCTCTTCCTCTGTTAGGACAGGCTCGGGAGTCGGGGTCACAACAATGTGCGATTATAACAAATAACAGCACTGTATCATACTCAGAATCATTTTACTAACCAAAAGATACTAAGCGATAGAAAGAGTAATGAGTAATACTGTCAGTCCTGGAAGACATCTTTTACTTTGGATCTTCAGGGCTGCCACATTTAGAGCTGTGGGAAATGGGAGGGGGGATTGGAAAGATATCTAGCCATAATAACATTCTTTTCTTTGAGAATCAAGGACATCCTGCCCTGCACCTGGAGTGGGGTGACCCGGAGGCATCTCCAGGTGGGACGGTGCATTGATTGGACCATGTGATGGACATGTGGGTGCTGGGGCAGGGACCTGGACTTTCTTCTGGGTGGGGAAAACCTGGAATCTTTCAGATTCAGGTTTTCTCAGATGTGCCAGTATGACATCTCTAATAAAATGGAACTTTGAGGAACTTCTGGCCTTGGAGTCTTCTTTCGTTGGGGTTGTTATTTGGAACCCTGAAAAATACATTTGAAAAGTTAAGTAGTTCGGCCAAAGTATAAATTAGTTATTAAACAGAAAAAAAATCAGTATTAAAATAAGGATTCTGAGTGTCCTAAACTACATAATAATAAAATATAAAAAGTACCATATATTGAAGATGGTACTTCAAGTGTAGGTTAGTATGACCTGTGTTCCGTTCCCTGATGGTTGACCTTGAAGCTGTATCAGGCGATACAGTGAACTTTACGTTTTCCCTGAAACCTCCCTCTTCCCATCCAGTCTCTCTTCCTCAAGTTCATGACAGACCGGCACCAAGCGAAGGTGAAGCGCAAGCGTGAGGTAGCAGCTGACACGATGTTTATAAGAAATTGAGAGAGATACCTCCCTAGTTCACTGAACTATAATAGAAGGTCAGTCCTTCTAGGTCATGGGTGTCAAACTCGATCATGACGTATCACAACTTTCTTCCCTTTGTGGAGCTGGGGTGGGTATGGCCTGTGCATGACCCATCCGGCCCATGGGCTGCCAGTTTGACAGGCCTGTTCTAGGTAAACCAAAAGAAGGCTAAAACTACTTTTATTAAGATTGGCTATAATTATAAAATCTTGAAAGACTTATTATGCTCATATTATTGCAAACCAATTTTCTCTGCCTTGCATTTCACTGCGTGCCCCATTTTTGGCCTTCTCGACCTCCAAAACCACTCTGCCATCCAAAAACAGGCCTAAGGCTTCAGTGCGTCCTGTTTTTTGCCTCCTCAGCTTCCAGTACCATTCTGCCACCCAAAAACGGCCCTGTTTTTGGCCTCCCGAGGCCTTCATGCATCCCATTTTTGGCCTCAGCTTCTAGAAGACGGGTGGGGGCTGGCAGGTATGTGGGACAATGTGGGTCCTACGCAGGCTGGATTAATGGCTTCAGTGAGCCGTATCCAGCCCACGGGCCGTAGTTTGAGGAGCCCTGTTCTAACGGTTGAATCAGCTCTGTAAAGGGATATATACAACTTCTACATTTGCAGAATTTGATTAAAAAAATGAGTGTTTTTTATGTATGTGTATGTTTATATATGTATGTGTGTATATATACATATGCATATACATATATATGTATATACTGTACATTAGAAACATCAATTAACATTATCAATTGTTTATATTGGTACATACATATCTTGTGTAGGAAAGACCAAATTCTTTTCAAAGAATTCAAAGCTCTTTTCAAAGAGAAGTGTAACCCAAGTATACTGTACATAAGAAAAGAGTACTTGTAGAGCAGAAAGTTTTATGAGGTATACTTTGAAGCCCAATTCCCAAATTTACAAAATAAGTCTTTAATTTGGCAAACATTTGCAGGAGTTGATTAAAACAAGAGAGAGGCTTTTTAAAAAACAAATACAGAGAATCCTGCTCAGGATAATTCACTACAAGTGCCACAAGAAAATGATTGCCTCAGTAACAACTCATTTTTTTTTTTATTTGATTTATATGCCGCCCTTCTCCGGAGACTCAGGGCGGCTTACAATGCATTAAGCAATAGCCTTCATACTTTTGTATATATTTATACAAAGTCAGCTTATTGCCCCCACAAACTGGGTCCTCATTTAACCTACTTTAGAAAGGATGGAAGGCTGAGTCAACCTTGAGCCTGGTAAGATTCGAACCTGCAGAAATTGCAGGCAGCTGTGTTAATAACAGGGTGCATTAAACCACTGTACTACCAAGGCTCCTCATTTATATTTGATTCCTTAAATGGAAGGTTAACTTCATTTTAAGAAAACACTTGCATGCATTTCAATAGAAGTTAAAAATATTTATAGGTACATATTGGAAATATATTGAATGTTTGCTCTAAATTATTGCAATATATAAGTAGAAAAAGAGACATTTTAAAAATTTTATTTGATATCTGTAAAAACCACAATGAATCATAATTTTGATTTTAATATGAAAAATACAATAATTCTAGAGGATCCTGGAATTACAGGCGTTATTTCTGAATTCTCTGTCAAAAGGCAGCTAGAAAAAATTGTTGACAAATATTTTAAGTTTAAATGTACTTAATATCAGGTAATAATAAACCCATCAATAACTCCGCTATTGATGTTTTCTTATTCACGATGGATATTTTCTTGTTGGAATATATGTTAATGATGGAATATATGTTAAAATGTGAGATCCTTAATTAGTGGCTGAGCCAGCATGCTATGTGAATAATTTTGTTTCCAGGCAAGTCTAGTACAGGTACCATAATTAAAGCTGGTGCTTTTTGGGCCATTTGTTCTTCAAGGTGTCCTTGGAGTCCTACAATATAAACAAGAGATGCAATGACACGTTTCTATTCATTCAAGCTTTCAACATTTCATACGTGAACAAATCATATTATATATACAACTTAATTTCAAGTAATTAAACTACAGCTCTATATATGAATACAACCCATCCAATCCAGTGAGATCTGAAATAGGGGTAAGTCCAGGAAGTGGATAAGTTAACCCAGGTAATAAATGGTGCCGAGACAGATGTTTATGAAGATAAGCTTAGTAGTTCATGATCAAGAGGGCGACTCATAGTATTGGACCTACTGCTAAGTCTTGAGCTGTTCAATTATGGGATTATTTGCTACGTATGAATATAAATGATTGGAGAGTAGTATTTCTCAGCTTCAGCAACTTTAAAATGAGTGGACTTCAGCTTCCAGAATTTCTCAACTAGTTGAAGTCCACACATCTTAAAAGTTGCTGAGGGTTAAACATTTGTCCTCGCTTTCTGCCCTGTTGCTTATGAATATTGTCTTTGCTTTTCTCTGTTGCTTATGAATACTACCTTGCTTCTGAGGACTTAAATAATGTTTCAGCCCTTGTCGCCTAGGTAATGGTTCTTGCATATTTCTGTTAAGGGCATTTCCCGAGTATATATAATGTTCCAAAAGTGACACTGTCCTTATACAAATGCTCCTTTGCCAATTCCTCTTCAGTGGGATTTGAGTCACGTTGGACTATTCCTTACCACTGCAGTCTGAGACACCCTAATTATTTTCTTTTTGCTACCTATTATACCTCTTACTCTCCAGTTCTTTTCTACAACACTACAGTATCTTGCACACACTATAGAGCAGTGGTTGTAATCAGGGGTGAAATCCAGCAGGTTCTGACAGGTTCTGGAGAACCGGTAGTGGAAATTTTGAATAGTTCGGAGAACCGGCAAATACCACCTCTGGCTGGCTCCAGAAGTGGGGTGGGAATGGAGATTTTGTAATATCCTTCCCCCAGGAGTGGGGTGGGAATGGGGATTTTGCAGTATCCTTTAGCTGGAGTGGGGTGGGAATGGAGATTTTGCAGTATCCTTCCCCTGCCAAGCCTACCCATCCACGCCCACAGAACCGGTAGTAAATAAATTTGAATTCCACCACTGGTTGTAATGTTGAATAGTGATCTCATGGTTAGCTTTTTGGGGGCGGGGAACAAAGACATTATTTTGTTGTTTTTATTTATTAGCTTAATGTTAACTCGTACGAAGGAGCAACAAAAGTTTCTCTTAGATAGTATGTAACACACACACACACACACACACACACACACACACACACACACAGAAAGAATTTCCTGTTTTTTCAAATGCTTTCAAGACAGGTCTACTTTGAAATAAATGCCACTGGATTAAGGAGGCAAAAGATTATTTTCTCCCATTATCTATTTGTGCAGCATTTTTACACTGATTTTAGCTTTGTAAAGAATAGAGCAGTCACATCATCGTCCAATGTCTTCTCATGCGATGTCACAATGCTAGAAAGCTGTTAATGGATGGAAATGGTTGATATCAGAGGTGAATATTGACAAAGCTAGACCCAAGATCAATAATCACCATAAAGGTCAAAAGGACTTCATGTTCCATGTTCAAAGCAGCTACTCATTTTATGTATTCTATCAATATTCTCATTAACTAAGCAGTATTGGAACAATGAGATAACAGGGAATGTATCTGTGCTTACAATTCTTATATATTTGTTAAATAATTATGAGGTAGAAAGGCTATCTTTAGCAAAAATTGCCCTCATTTCAGTGAAATCCCTTCTCCTTTCATTATCTATTTTCATTGGATCTTGGCCATAACTGTCACTGGATGGGAGCTATTCACTAAAGTGTATTATAGACATCAATTTTTCTAAAAGACTGCTATTTGCCTCCTCAAATTATTTAACAAGATTTCTTAAACATATAATGAAGCAAATAAGAAAATCACCGCATAAAAATGATAACACATCTTGCTTTCTGAGACAACAGCTATCAAACAGAATGAAACATTCAAAGTGAAATTTTGTGCTAGCCAATGTCACATTTACATTTTAAACTTTGAAATTGTCTGTTAAATCACAAAAATACCTATACTGATTGCTCCATACTTGAAAAGAAAATCAATGAACATATTTAACTTCATCAGATTATTTAGCTGAAGTCTGCACAAGTTATATAAAACCTATATACATTTGAAATAATACTTGTAACTTGGGTTTTAGATTTTGGTAGTGGTTTGTTCTCCAAGCTTGTTTCAATTTAGTTTCTGAACGTTTTGTTACCAAAGTAGGTAATATCATCAGCAAGGTTTTCTTATAGCTTATAAATGTTTTGGGTACCAGTTTGGTCAGTTGGTTGTGTGATTGGTCGTTCGTTTGGAGCTACATTTAAATTCTGAGCATCTGATTGGTTCTCTTATTGATTGATTGTTCGAATGGTCTGGTTTCTTATGTAAGCCTAAACATACTTTAGAAATACGGCTCTTATTTTGGAGATGGAACAGATACTAACACCAACGACAAGATTTTTATCCCACCTTTTAAAATATATATATTACATATATAATTGATCAGATCAAAGCAGCAGACATATCTAATACTCTTGCTTATTTTCTCCACGACAACAACCTGAGGACTAGTTGCAATACTATCTATCCTCTTAGCTGAGGAAGAAGATATTTGTTTCAGCAAAAGAACACAATTGTTGATAGAATATGTGGGTTTTTTGGTATCACTATGTTACTTTCTCTGATATTTCCTCTGCATTTAAACCAAATATACTGTAATATCATTTAACACATGTTTTTAAATCCCAGAGCTAATAAAGCTCCATTGCTGCATGTGCTATAAAGACGCTTCACAGCGGATCAAGTTCCTAACAGTCAACTAAGAGTTTCAGTCCCAAAAGAGGTGCCCCTGGTGTGCTGAGCACTTAACCCTTCGACCAGTACCAACATGACTATTCACAAATTATCGATGTTTCTAAATCCTTGGCAGATTGCAGACAGGTCTTGTCTCCCTTGAAGCCCAAGCATATGGCCTCTAATGGGACGGATTAAAGGGGGAGAGAAAAAAAAAAACCCCACAACCAAGCACACATTCAGCCTTTGCCACATGAATGCAAAGCCACAGAAATAGGAGAAGGTGATTCAACTGGACTGAACACTGCTAAATACATGATTAGCCCCTTGTTATGGATCATTTCCATTGATCTATATCTAGTTTTGCAGTACAGTTTAATTAAAGCTGTCTGGAACAAGCCTGTTCCCTAAATAATCAGCTATGCAGTGAAAATGTGAAACCTGAGGAAGGCTTGGGACCCTTTAAAGAAAAACCAAAACAAAGTGCCTAATTGACTTAGTGTTTAATAACAATAGCAGAAAATAAAGTATATTCTGGAAAATTATCTATTCTTTTACAGTCTGTCAGAATCGTGAAACCTTAACTCTTATCCAAATCACAGCTCATTTGTCTGAAGTTTGTTTCGAAGTTGAGTTATTTAAGGAACCCAAAAATTTATCTACACATTAACTGTTTCAGAGTAAAAAAAAATTTAACAGTGCAATCTTGTTAATAGCTGCTCAGAAACATATAGATTTGTATTCAAATTTTCTTTCAGATTTGAGGGAGTTTGCAGCTCAAAAGCTGCTCAGTTCTATGGTATGGGACAAGATTCAATTTTTTCCCTCACATCTTTCCTTTATTTTTATTCCTTTAATTTAGTAACCCTCTCCATATCCCAGCCTACCTTTAGGGGGTCCCTTAACTGTGAAGAGATTTTCAGGAGGCTGATGAGAGAAAATTCTGTTCTGCGCACATGAACCATTTCATTCACATCAGGGAAGTTGTGAATGAGAGGGATGGTCTCTAAATTGGATAAACAAACTAAGCTGGAATCTACATCTCAGTCTACCCTTATGACTACCAATTAGAGAGGAAGAGAAATTGATGAAACTGACTTCACAGCTGTTCCACCTGAACTGTAGTAAGAATTCTATCATATTGCGTATATTGCCTTATTTCATTACGTATTTTCAAATTACCTGAAGATGCGTAAAGAGCAGGGGTGGGTTCTAAATTTTTTTACTACCGGATCTGTGGGTGTGGCTTATTTTGTGGGCATGGCTTGATGGTCATGTGAAAATTATTTAGGATTTAGCAGAGGTACTGGTCTACCAGGCTTTTAACTGCTTGCAGAGCTGTACTGATCTCCCCATTTATTTTTGCAGGCACTGATCTACTCATATATTTTGGCAGGCACTGATCTACTCATGTATTTTGGCAGGCACTGGTCTACTCATGTATTTTTGCAGGCACTGGTCTACCATTTATTTTTGCAGGCACTGATCTACTCATGTATTTTGGCAGACACTGATCTACTCATGTATTTTTGCAGGCACTCATTTGTTTTCTTTTAACACTGATCAGCTGTAGGGCAGCCCTTTAAAGCCCCGCGGCAAGAGTTTAAACAGTTTTTTTTTCCTCTAGCCATCAGCTGGGATTCAGGAGGCAGCAATAGATTGGGGGTGGGGCCAAATGAAAGGTAAGAATAACACGGGGGGTGGGTGGGGAGGGCGGGGCAGAACCGGTTCGGTGACATCATATTGTCACTGCTACCGGCTCGGGGAAACCGGGCTGAACCAGAGGAACCCACCACTGGTTAAGAGGATTTGATTCTAAAAATGAGATATAGATGACAAACTGAGAATTGTTAGTGATAAAATAGGCTGACTCTAAGTAAAATGTTTTAGAGGTTGTCCTTTCAGATACTAGTGTATTATTGTACTATGATGCTCAAGAAGTCATAGAAATGGTGCCCCATGAGAGTGAAACCAGTCAGCTTTGAACCTACAGCCATTGCATAAAAAAGACAGCATAATGGAAAGAGAGAGAGAACAGGCTTCTTTCCAATCGGTGTGATCACAGGACACATCTATATGGGTGTGTAGCTTCTTCTTAGAGATTAATCAGGTAGTGTGGTAAGTGCCTAAGTATTACTATGATGGTCAGGTCCCAGGCTGATAAAATTTCAGGAGAGTTTTGTAAAAAGCACCTATATGTCATCAGGGAAGAATCTTCTGGTTTATCAGTTCACAAAAAGGTAGAAAAAGAGAAAATCAGTACTCCAACCTGCTGTATACTATGGACATGTCGGCGCGCATGTTGGAAAAATAATTCAGTTCCTCAAACTGTTGTAGTTTACCTCTTTCTTGTTAATCTTGTACTATAAGATATTGTAAGTATTGTGGTTGGCAAAAGTTATTTTCAGCTTGAGACAGAAGTAAACAGCTTGACAGCTGCCTCTATGTGGTGAAGAATGGGTGCATCTGTGCTACACAAGTGTTTGTGGTTTCGCCCTGTTACAACTGTATGTGTGGGTGCACTGGGAAGTACAAATTGAGTTATATGGTCTCCAGGAAGAGGGAGGGGCCTAGAATGGAGAAGTCGGCAACACAGGGGAGGAAAATCAACTGGGGATTCCTACTGTATTCTTCTGCATGTGTGGATTCTATTACAAGACTGGAGAAAGATAAACTCTATGATTGCCTAGACTTACATTTAACCACCACCATTCCAATTTTAAATAAAATATATTGTTTGACCCAGAAATGAGGGGCTTTAGAAGAGAGCTTGGAAAGCACAACAAATAGGAGACTCAGAATTTGAAGGAACAAGGAATTAGGATAAGAGAAGATTATTATGAGAAAAGGATTAGATCTGATTGAGGCACTTCTTCTACCATTATCAACCTGTTCTACAACTAAAATCTTCAGAAAAGTATTTCTATCTTATGGGCTTATCTTTCTCATCTTTCAGAAATCTGGCCAGTTTTCCCAGACTACAGAGTACTGTCCTTTCAGGAGTTATATCTCCCACAATTCTTTCCTTGCTTTTAGAAAATCAATACAGATACTTTAATTGTTGACTTTAATATTAAATTTAACATATGTTTTAACCTTATGGTATTCTGTATTTCAGTCATTGTTGTCTTGGATGTTTATGACAGTAACTGTTCCCTTCTCTAGCTTCCAGAATAATCCAAAAATAAAGTTCTTCTAAAAGACATATGAATTGCAATGCCAGATTGTTTGGTTTAAATCTTTTATGGTTATATTTTCTTATTTTTGCTTGATTTTATTTGTTGGAAATTGCCAATAGTCTAGTTAGATTGCAATTGGTAGAAATAAATAAATAAATAAATAAATAAATAAATAAATAAATAAATAAATAAATAAATAAATAGAGACATAAGAGACATTCTCTCAACCTTCTCTTTGCATTTTATACATCAATCGTTAAGTTTTTTCTGAAAATAAACACGGCAGCTTCCTACTTTTTGCTAGGAAAGTAGGGTTTTTCTGCAGATTCTACTCACAGTTTTACCTGTCTTCTGTAAAAGTAATTCTTTTTGAAAAAAAAATCAGATTTCTTGAAAATATTTTGGAATCTTGGTAGGTCACTTAATAAAACTATGTTTATCACACAAATAAAAGCCTATGTATAACGTGCAGGGATTCTTTACAATCAATTGGCAAAGTCTAGCCAATAAAAACAACATACATAGGCTAGCTGAATTATGCCCAATTAAAACTGTGCCTATATGCTGGCTAATGTGAAAAAAGATACAAACAGAGCTGGCCAAAATGCAGCCAATTCTAATTACTCATGCAGTGAAGTCGAATGGTGCTAAGTTACAGAAAAATGTCTTTCATTTTTGTATTCAGTGTGAAGGACTATAAGATGATTCCTGACCGACCCCGTTAGCATTGGCATCGTTTCAAAAACCAGAACTGTACTGCCAAAACCGTGGGGGTCAGGCCACTGAGGAATGATCTTTGACTGTTCCATTCTTGGGGGCAACAAAGACATTCAATCATTTTATCACCTTATTATAAACATTACAAGCTTGACATCAAGGTACTGTTGGCATCTGAGCTATAATGATGGTGAATAGAAATATCCTGGGAGGGGGGGAGGTACTGTTTTTCCCCTGGTTACCACTCACCTAATTCTAATGGAGAGATGCCCCCAGAGAAGGACCTGCGAAGCTGATCTTAACTGGCAGGCAAGTTTCTATGGGACGTGAACAGGAGGCAAAGGGCAGTTCAACAAGCAAAGAGGAAACCAATGCATATGGCACAATGCTTTCCGAGAATCAAGCCATTTATTCAGGAAGTAAAAATCCCTTGAATTTCTCTTAAAGCAAAGTATATAGTTAATTATTAATATATTTTTTTCAAGGCCTGGAAAAAAAAAAGGTAAAGGCACACGTTATTTTTAGAGTTAGTTCAATTATGGGCCTGTCAGCATTGGCAGTATATCCCTTCATCAGACCACCAAGCTAACATGTTTTTTTCTACAGCAAGTGTGCTTAATGACCAGTTTAACAAAAGATATTTCACTGTGGGCGTTAATTAGAGCTTTGTGGACTCTATAGGATTTGTGCGCACTAAACCCTGTAATTCAAAGAAAAAGGAGTGGGAACATACCAGCCCTTCTTTTAACAATGACTTGGTTCTGACTAAATCAGAAACAACTCAGGAAGAACTCAGGAACTCATTAATTCATCTTGGACATACTGATTTGCAATTGTCTTGAATCTGCAATTTCTTTCTTTCTTTCTTAAACTCTCACTCAGCGTCTCTAAACAGCTTACAGTCATGTAATTAAAATATATAAAATATTTAAATATTTGTATGAAATACAAAACCTATAAAACAACAAATAAAAACCATGCATTTAAATTTCAGTGGTAATTCAATGAACCAAGATTGGAGTAAGGAAGCAAAGTGCACATGGAGAAGAGGTGTGTGTGTGGGCGTGTCTGACTAATACAGTGTTTCTTAACCTTGGCAGCTTGAAGATATGTAAATTTCAACTCTGCTTGTTGGGAAATTCTGGTAGTTGAAGTCCACACTTCTTCAAGCTGCCAAGGTTGAGAAACACTGGTCTAATCCATTAATCACCTCCAAGATGCCACTTCCCCATTGGGGTCTCATGCCAGTTGGCAGAGGCAGGCCTTCAAGACCTTTCAGAAGGCCAAAAAGATGGGTGGCAGATCTCACCCATCTTTGAGAATGGATCAAAGATGGGTGAGATCCTTGGCGAGGGCAGAATGTTCCAGAGGGCAGGTGCCACGGTAGAAAAAGTTCTTCTGGAACTCACCAGCTGAAACTCCTTGACTGACAAGTCCATAGAATGCTTCTTCTGTGGTGCAGGTGGGCAGACACCCTGGACCTATGCTATGAAAGGCTTTACAGGGGATAACTAACACCTTGAATTAGACCCGTAACAGGGGTACTATTCAGCAGGTTCTGGAGAACCGGTAGTGGAAATTTTGACTAGTTCAGAGAGCCAGCAAATACCACCTCTGGCTGGCCCCAGGGTGGGGAGGGAATAGAGATTTTGCGGTATCCTTCCCCTGCCACGCCCACCAAGCCCCGCCCACCAAGCCACACCACGCCCACCAAGCCACACCCACAGAACCAGTAGTAAAAAAATTTGAATTCCACCACTGACCCGGAACATTGATTTTAGTGCAATTTTCTCAAACATTACATGATCTGTCATATCTTGGTATGTATACATTGTCAAAAATATCCCTTTGGATTGATTTATGCTTGGAATTAATTATGCAATGCTTTAATTCTGATTTTTTCGTCCTCCAATAAACTTTTTATAACCCGAACTATAATTTTGCATCTTGAGTCACATAGGTGGAGGAGCCACAAATCATTGCTTTGACACTGAAGACTGCTTTTCCAAAGCAACCGGACTTTCCTTGTTTTTTTCCTTGAAAACGTTTTGCTCCTCATCCATGTTCTGAAGACGCTTCTTGGATGAGAAGTGAAATGCTTTCAAGGAAAAAAAAACCTAAGAAAGTCCAGTTGCCTTTTGAGAAAGCACCTTTGGGACAACCATGACCTGGATGACTAAGAATCTTCACAGACGTTGCCGTGACAGATGTGTAACTGTTGATAACCATATATAATCCCAACCCTGGCTAGCACTGAGATCACCTAAGCACAATTTGCAACATCTGAAAGGTGAGAAGTAAAGCTTTTAGATGAGAGGGGAACATTGCTAGAACAATGTTTAGAAAGCTCCTTTTCTGCCCCCTATAAATCACTGTTTTTATTCCAAGGTAAGGCCATCAATCTGGTGTCCCTCCTAAGTCAGTATTCACTTTCTTCCTCAACCCCGACCCCCTGAAGTAGCTGCCACGAGACATACTGAAGCAAATATGTCCTTTAATGGATACACATGGTCTCTGCTGTAACAGTGCCTATTAGGTGATATAATATCCCAGGATGGTTTTAAAACAAGTAATAAATTTAACATTTGCTAGGTTTCGTTATACTCTTGGCCAGGTAGTTTCAAAGCTGAAAATTCCTAACATACAGGTAGCTATATACAAGTAGCCCACATTTACAGAGACTGTGTTAACAAGAATAACTTAAAGCTAGCACAGGATGTCAAGAATACTCCTTCCCCGCCATATATATATGTGGACCATGTTGTTTAGAAACATGCTAAAGAGGCATTCATCCTGCAGTGGCTAGACAATGGCTGAAATGATGATGATGATGACAGGCTCGAATTTGTTTGTTTGTTTGTTTGTTTGTTTGATTTATATGCCGCCCTTCTCCGGAGACTCAGGGCGGCTTACAATGCTTTAAGCAATAGCCTTCATACTTTTGTATATACCTGCTTAGTAGGACTTTTTGGCCCCCCCAAGCGGTTTGCCTTTAGAAAATGATGATTTTCTTCCAGATGTTTGGGTCCAATTGAGCAGAACACCTTCTTAGTTGTTTTAATTGTCTTGTTCCTTTCACCATTTTGTGTACTGGGTTATTTTTAATTATGCATCTCTATCTTCATGTTATTTGACCAACAATATTACATTCTAAATTTAATGAGGACTCAGATAGTTGGGGGCAATATACTGACTCTGTAAACTGCTTACAGAAGGCTGTAAAGCACTGTGAAGTGGTATATAAGTCTGTTATTGCTAATACAGGGAAAAAATCCTTACCTAATACAAGTAGTCCTCCACTTACAATGTTTCATTTAGTGACCATTCAAAGTTACAATGGCATTGAAAAAAGTGACATGACTGTTTTTCACAGTTACGATTTTTGCAGTATCCCCAATGTCATGTGATCAGTTTCAGTTTCAGTTTTATTTGATTTGTATACCGCCCTACTCCCGAAGGACTCAGGGCGGTGAACAGCCAACAATAAAACAATAAAATAAATAAATAAATAAATCAAATAAATCTGATCAAAATTCAGATGCTTGGTCCCTGATTCATATTTATGATAATTGCTATGTCCCAAAGTCACGTGATCCCCTTTTGTGATCTTTTGAAAGCGAAGTCAATGGGGAAGCCAGATTCACTTAACAACTGGGTTACTAACTTATCAACTGCAATGATTCACTTAACACCTGGGCAAGAACAGTCGTAAAATGGAGCAAAATTCACTTAACAAATCTTTCACTTAACAACAGACATTTTGGGTAAGTCGAGGACTACCTGTACATGGAAATTATTATAGTGCACATCTAGTCCTTGACTTATGACCAGAATTTCCATTGCTAAGCAAGGTGGTCATTAAATGAGTTGTGGCTAACTCTAGGATCTTTTTTTTTTGCCATGGTTGTTAAGTAAATCACTGCAGTTGTTAAATGAATCATGCAGTTGCTAAGGAAATCCGGCTTCCACCATTGACTTTGCTTTTACAAAGTATTTGGGAAGGTTGCAAATGGTGACCACATGACCCTGGGATAGCGCAAATACATGCCAGTTGCCAAGTGACCAAATTTTGATCACTTGACGGTGAAGATGCTTCAATGGCTGTAAATGAAAAGGACCACTTCTAAGACACCTTTTAATGTAACTTTGAGTGTTTGTTAAGTTAATGATTGTAAATTGAGGACTACCAGTATGCCTAAAGTTTGTGCTTGAAGTTGTGCTTGAAGTTTAAAGTTGCCAATATTGAAAAACACTCTCCTGTCCTATGTCTGGAATCCTTTGGTGGCTTCTCTTCTTTAGGTAGGTGCTAACCAGGCCCAACCCTGATAGTCTCAATCTAAAATTACCCCAATGCTCCTGCCTGCTGAGATACATTTTTACAGTGTCAATAGAAGACAATAAAATATGAAAAATGTAAAAAAATGCATGAAACCTTTAAAGAAATTCCAATAATTTAATATACTTTTCTCAAATACGTAAATATATAAAGAGTAAAGCATATGTAGAAAACCAATCCTTGCCCAACACGTGGAAATTGTTATAATGTATGTCTAAAGCCTGCACTGAAATTCCGGGTTCATATTCAGTTCAATAATAAACTAACCAACTGGTCTTAAACAAGCTACTCTGTCTACTTCATTGTCCCAAGTGCATTACAGATAATAATATTGGTCTATTTTCCAGAGTGGTTTGGATGATTACTGAGATAATATATGCAAAGTACTTTGAACATTCAAGATAATGTATGCAAAGTACTTTGAACACTCAAGAAAACACAATATAAATGCTCAGATTATTGTCTCATTCTTCTTATATGTGACCCATTTTCAGAAGAAAAACAGAATTTCTGGCTCTAGGCCATTGAGGGCAACTGCATATGACATTTGTTGCGGTGCTTTGGGTTTGTTTAAATACATAAAGGGTATCATTTGAGATGAGTGTTAGTTAAGAAGATTCCAAGATACATGGGGAACAATTTTGTACCATTTCTGCGTTATGAAAAAAATGTGTTTTCCAAAGTAAAAGAATACTCTGACACATAATATGAGATTTAGCTAAAGCAAATATTAACTTCAGAAATATTTTTCTTAGGATATCAATAGGGAAAAAAATAAATTTCCTTTTACAACTTCTGTAATCCCAGTCTATTAATCCTTCAAGCAAATGGTATTTTTAGAAAGTTACATATCAAAGCCCATTTGAAGACATTACTACAATACACGTTTGATCTCACTCAAGTCTCTAGAATTACACTTTGAATGATAAAGAAGCATGGTGGGAAAGCTATTGGAATATGGAAAGCTGGTTAAATAGTGGTGCAAATTGTTTGAAAAAAAAGAAAATATTTTGCATCCAGGAAGGAAAATGGACTGATTATACATTGGAAATTGCATCCTTCTTCACCATGACTTTAAACCACATTCGGTGATAAAAGCAACAATCGTCACCCCGGGCACAATAACTATATAATTTGTTCATTCTGGATGACTTCTGTTGATCCAGTATTGACTACTCAGAACATTTTAATCAAAATGGAAAAAGACAAGCAATAGCTCTTGAGTTTGCTGGTGGAATACATAGCAACCCATTCTTAGGTCATTGGCTTAATTCCATAACTGGTTTGGCAATTATGAGAAATTGTTATTGCTGTAACTGGTGACTTATGTAAAAAGAAAAAAAAAATGGGAGAAATTTCATTCCAGTCATACATGAGAGATGATACACATGACTATATATACACAATTCCTAAACAATGTAGAAATAATCCAAACTAAATGCATGATAAACTACAGCATCCAAATATGCTCAGCAAATATGTTTATGGGTCAAACAGAAGATTGCTAGGTAGAAGAGATATCTTCTAATACAGCTACATCAACATCTGGCAAAGATTGTGGAAGAAATCAGATGCTTCTTAATAAGCATTTTTTCTCCAGAATATACTTGGAATGTAAAATAAAAGTAGCACAAGCTAGCCAAGAGCTATATGCCCTACAAAGTGCCCAGGGAATTAATATTGATTTCTTAAGCCACATCTTTGTATGTTTCCAGGGGCTACATGAACATACAATATGGGTAGAACATCAAATTTAAAATCTGTGGAATATAGGACTCCATCAGTGATAAACATCCAAAATCCAAATCTCCTGGGAACACTTTTTTTTAATGTTTCTTCAGCAGAGTAGGAGAGTAAGTGGCAGTCAAGCAAGCAATGTAATACTTGTGAGACAGATTAGGGCAAATGATTAAACAAAGAAATGGAGGGACCTGCTTAATGTTGAGTCAGATTACTGACCCAGCTAACCATTACAGCTGATATTGACTGAAACAGCCCTCCAGAGTTTTGCTAGGCATTTCTCTTGCTCTGTCTGGAGATGCCAGCGGTTGTCTCCCCTCTCAGCCCTCAGGTTATTTCTGCTCATATTTCATGATTTAGCATCTGTGACACATCTCGCAGAAGAATCAATAACTATTTAGCACGATACTATCAGCTTTTTGTTCACCGTGGGAAACAGCAGTTCAGATTCCTGAAGCTTTCAACCACATTTCTGGCAAAGGCTAAAAGTGAATGTTGGCTCTAGTCAATACTGGATTTATGAAACAAAAGATGCTGAGAATGGAAACTAATATGACATTCTAATCACTTTTGGGAAGCATGCAGGCTAGTGATGAAGAGCTGACCTTTACCTTGGCAAGGAAACTTTCACCATAAATAGAAGGGCCAAGATGCAAGGCACAGCGGAACAATATTTTGATTTATTCTAGTACCTATTTCAGGAGGAAACAACAACAACCATGACCCATTGACCAGAGAATCTAGATTTAATAACGTGGCAACATTGCTGGAGGGAAATAAAGCATCCAATAAGAGATATCAGTTTCAAAATGAAGCAAAATGCTTCATTTTTGACCTCAGTCTATGATAATGATAGTGCAATAATAATGCTATGATAAAGCAGTGTCTGTGATAATCACTAATATTTTAAGGCATAGGAACTAGTTTGTCAATGAATATCATGACAAAATGATGCTTTCTTTAAGAATAAATCATTAAGGATGGCAGGTTCCAAAATTTTTCCTAGGAACATCATGAATTTCACTGGACCAATTAAAACAAAGGCTAATTTGTAAGTTGATTAAAACCTCATTTAGGGTGCCTCAAAGCTGCTAGTAATTCCTAGACCTTAGTGATATCAGCCTTCAAAAATGTACCTATGAGAAGGGAAAAAATAATTATTTTCTGGAAATTAATATTTATTTATTTTATTTTATTTTATTTTATTTTATTATTTTATTTATTTTATTTTATTTTATTTTATTTTATATTTTATTTTATTTTATTATTTTATTATTTTATTATTTTATTTTATTTTATTTTATTTTATTTTATTATTGTATTGTATTGTATTGTATTATTTTATTATTTTATTTTATTTTATTTTATTTTATTTTATTTTATTATTTTATTTTATTTTATTTTATTTTATTTTATTTTATTTTATTTTATTTTATTTTATTTATTTTATTTTATTTTATTTTATTTTATTTTATTATTTTATTTTATTTTATTTTATTATTTTATTTTATTTTATTTTATTTTATTTTATTATTTTATATTATTTTATTATTTTATTTTATTTTATTTTATTTTATTTTATTTTATTATTTTATTTTATTTTATTTTATTATTTTATTTTATTATTTTATTTTATTTTATTTTATTTTATTTTATTTTATTTTATTTTATTTTATTTATTTTATTTTATTTTATTTTATTTTATTTTATTTTATATTATTTTATTTTATTATTTTATTTTATTTTATTTTATTTTATTTTATTTTATTTTATTTATTTTATTATTTTATTTTATTTTATTTTATTTTATTTTATTTTATTTTATTTTATTTTATTTTATTATTTTATTTTATTTTATTTTATTTTATTTTATTTTATTTTATTTTATTTTATTTTATTTTATTTTATTTTATTTTATTATTTTATTTTATTTTATTTTATTTCTATACCGCCCTACTCCCGAAGGACTCAGGGCAGTGCACAGCCAAACAATAAAACACATACATATATAATTTAAAAGTAGAATAAAATCAAATTAAATAATTTTGGCCCCGACAAATTTAAAACCCCAAACTTTTAAAACCAATTTAAAATTGAATGTATAAAATACTAAACGATATTTAAAAATTAAAAATCTTTTATAAAAGAGGGGGAAAATTAGGCCAGGCCCGCCTGGTGAAACAGTAAGGTCTTTAAAGCGCGGCGGAAGGTGCGCAGATCTGGGATCCTCCGTATCTCGGGGGGAGCTCGTTCCAGATAGTAGGTGCCCCCACAGAGAAGGCTCTCCCCCTGGGGGCCGCCAGTCGGCATTGTTTGGCTGATGGCACCCGGAGGAGCCCCTCTTTATGGGAGTGTACCGGCCGGTGGGAGGCTATTGGTGGTAGTAGGTGGTCCCGCAAGTACCCAGGTCCTAAGCCATGGAGCACTTTAAAGGTGGTAACCAAAACCTTGAAGCGCACCCGGAAGACCACCGGGAACCAGTGCAGCTCGCGCAGGAGGGGTGTTACATGGGAACGCCATGTCGCTCCCATTACCACCTGCGCGGCTGACTCTGCGCCAGTTGGAGCCTCCGGGTGCTCCTCAAGGGGAGCCCCATGTAGAGAGCGTTGCAATAGTCCAGGCGGGAGGTGACAAGGGCATGAGTGACCGTGCGTAACGAGTCCCGATCCAGAAAGGGACGCAACTGGCGAATCAGGCGAACCTGATGAAAAATCCTCCCGGTCACGGCTGTCAAGTACTCTTCTAAAGTCAGCTGTGAATCCAGGAGGACGCCCAAGTTGCAAGCCCTCTCCATGGGGGGCAATGATTCGCCCCCAATAGTCAGTGATGGCGTCAACTGACTATATTGGGACGTCGGAAACCACAGCCACTCGGTCTTGGATGGGTTGAGCCTGAGCCTGTTCCTCCCCATCCAGATCCGTACGGCCCCCAGGCACCGGGACATCACTTCAAGGGCATCGTTGGGGTGATCCGGGGTGGAGATGTACAGCTGGGTGTCGTCAGCGTACTGCTGGTACTCCACCCCGAAACCACGGATGATCTCACCCAGCGGCTTCACATAAATGTTGAACAGGAGAGGCGAGAGGACCGACCCTTGCGGCACCGCACATATGAGGGGCCTCAGGGTCGACCTCTGTCCCCCTGTCAACACAAACTGCGACCGGTCAGAGAGAAAGGAGGAGAACCACTGCAACACAGTGCCTCCCACCCCTAACTCTGCCAACCGGTGCAGCATGATACCATGGTCGATGGTATCAAAAGCCGCTGAGAAATCTAACAGGACCAGGACAGAGGAGCACCCCCTGTCCCGAGCCCTCCAGAGATCATCAACCAACGCGACCAATGCCGTTTCCATGCTGTACCCGGGCCTGAAGCCCGACTGGAACGGATCCAGATACGTCGTTTCATCCAGGTGCTGGGGGAGCTGTTGCATGACCACAGTCTCAACAAGCGAAGCGAAGGTTGGAGACCGGACGATAAACATTGCCGGGTCCAGGGAAGGCTTCTTGAGGAGAGGCCTCACCACCGCCTCTTTCAAGGCGGCGGGAAAGTCACCCTCACCCAGTGAAGCGTTTATAATCCCCTGGAGCCAGCCTCGTGTCACTTCCCGGGAAGCCAGTACTAACCAGGAAGGACACGAGTCCAATAAACAAATGGTCACGTTCAGTCTACCCAGAATCCTGTCCACTTCCTCAGGGGTCACAGGATCAAACTCATCCCAGATAACATTCGAAAGACCTGCCCCTGTCTCTCCCCCTGAGACTACCCAGTCGGAGTCCAAATTTTCCCGAATCTGAGTGATTTTTTCATACAGATACTGAACAAAATCCTCGGCTCTACCCTCCAAGGGGTCCTCCCGCGCTTCCTGATGGAGCAGGGAGCGGGTCACCCTAAAGAGGGCGGCCGGGCGATTATCTGATGATGCAATAAGAGCAGCAAAATAGCTACATTTCGCTGCTTTTATCGCCACTAAGTAATTCCTAATGTGGGATCTTACTAGTGTCCGGTCAGATTCAGAAAGACTGGCCCTCCAACTACTCTCTAGGCATCTTTTCCAGAGCTTCAACTCCCTCAGCTCCTCGGTGAACCAAGGAGCCAGTTGAGATCGGTGTCGGGTCAGAGGCCACAAAGGCACGACCCGATCCAGAGCTCCAGCAGCCGCCCTATCCCAGGCGGCCACCAGGTCTCCAGTCGAGGCGTGTGCCAGAACCTCAGGAAATGGCCCAAGCTCCGTCTGGAATCTGTCAGGTTCCATCAGGCACCTGGGGCGGAACCATCTTACTGGCTCCGCCTCCCTGTGGCGGGGTGCAGCGGTTCAAAAGTCGAGACGAAGGAGAGAGTGATCTGACCATGACAAGGGTTCAGTAACTATATCCCCTATCTCAAGATCCCTCGACCACTGCCAGAGACAAAAACCAGATCCAGCGTGTTTCCCCCTGTGTGAGTAGGGCCATGAATTATCTGGGTCAGGTCCATAGCTGTCATGGAAGCCATGAACTCCCGAGCCATCTCCGACGTCTCACCCACGGACGGCAGGTTGAAATCCCCCATGACCATAAGCCTAGGGGTATCAACCGCCACCGCGGCGATGACGTTGAGTAGCTCGGGTAGGGCTGTTGCCACGTGGCAGGGAGCCAGGTACGTGATCAGCAAACCCATCTGAACCCCATGACCCCATTTCACAAAAAGGGATTCACAGCCGGCCGTCTGAGGAACAGTGGCCTCCCTCGGTCTCAGACCTTCTTTAATGATAACCGCTACCCCCCCCGCCCCTCCCCTGTGACCTCGGCTGATGGAATGCTTGGAAACCTGGCGGGCAAATTTCAACGAGGGGAACCCCCCCTCCTGGCCCAATCAGGTCTCCGTAATACCTGCGAGGTCCGCACCCCGTCCTGAACAAGATCACAGATGAGGGGGGCTTTATTTACTACGGACCTGGCATTGCACAGCATCAGCCGAAGGCCTGGGTCCTGAGGGTCTATGCAACCTGAGGAGCGAGTAGAGCTTTGGGGGCCGGAGCACGCCACCGCTCGTAGACAGCGAGTGCGCACTCCCCTAACACGATATGGCCCCCTGCTCCCGCCATATCTACCCCTCCCACCTACAGTACTGATGTTCAAAAAACCATCCGGACAAGCTCTAACCCCCCCCTCGACCCCAGGTCCCCCACCCCCCACACTGTGCTTCACTGCCAGACCCGACCCTCCCCCTTGTGGGTTATCCCCCATACCCACAACCCGAATTCCAATCTGACCCTCCCCCTCCCTGGGACCCCTTAAAAATTTGACTAAAAATTTCGATAGAAAACACCTCAATCCCCTAGTTTGCACATGCAACAAGGAAATTACTTGACATTTGCAAATACAATTAAAGAGGAAATTCTCCTGATCCATCCTACAAGTGTCTAACCTGAGATCACGTATACAATTTAGATTAAACCTATAAATATGTTATATAAATGCTAAGTATACTTTTAAATAATTATAAAACTAAATCAGTTTAAACATTTCCCTAATATGTTCATTTTGGCATGCTACGTTCAAGAATTGGAGACAGATAAGAAGAAAACTATATGATTATAAAATGTAATGTTTAAATTGACTTTGTGAAAAACAAACCTCTCTGTTAATGTCTTGTTTAAAGTTCAGTAACTAATTTAAGTAAGAGCTGAATTTCCAAAGAGTTCTGAACTCTGTATCTTGATTTCAAATTATTGCTTTCCTGTACTACAGACTATATAGCAAAATATTAAAGCAGTGCACTTGTTATTGAAAATAAAATGTTCAGTTATTTATTTTTCTATATTCCATTTCTCTCTGGGGAAATCTTCAAGTTTTAAATCCATTGATCCTTCACACTTTCAGTATCTGCCTTCACCTTGGCCTCTAAGACATGTTTTTCTTTTTTTTTTGCCAATCAAATACTGAAGATTTGTTTGCAAATTAAAATTGTATTCTAGGTTCATTCTTAACAAGGACCAGCATTTTATTTAAAGGGCCTTCTCATCAAATGTTTTATTCTGAAGGTAAGCTAAAGATTTATAATATGCTAAACCAGTAGAAAATGCTCCAGGAATCAGCAACAATACATTTTATACTTTATCATAATAATTTTTTCTGCCGCCAAGTCAATAAAACTTTCACTCCTTTTTACAATGGTTTACAACTTAAATAATTTAATACAACAGTTGTTATAGTTTTATTGCAGGGTTATACAATTTGCGCTATAAGTCTCTTCCATGCAGTATATTAACCCCACGATGACAGAGGAGCTGGGTAGCTACTGATTACTAAAACTATAATTCAGGCTAGAAGTTCTGAAGGCATTATAAATGGCTTTTGCTTCATTTGTCTTGCACACTCTGGATGGGTCTTCCAAATGAACTGCTGCTCCTTGATGTTCAGTTCACATTCATTACTTCTCTAAGTATATATTATAAACAAAAAGGTATTCATATTTCAGACAGCTCATAACGTAGCACAGAAGGATACTCTAATCAACAAGAATAAAAAGGTTGATAACAGTCGTACAAGGCCTTGAACAAGCCCCACCAAAACATATTGGAATTGCCTCTTAGGCAAATCCTGTACAAGCCATACCTGTACTCAATACAAAATATGCCCATAGTGAAGCTCTGAGATCCCACAGCCACCTGCAGGAGGATCATGTACGTATGCAATGACAATCAAAGAAAATATTCCTTAAGATTAGTACTATAACTCCAATGTTAAAAATGGAGATTGCAATCCCAAAGGTGCTTTTTCAAGAGGCAACTGGACTTTTTGGTTTTTCTTTGACGTTCTGCTTCTCATCTAAGAGGCATCTTCAGCATCTTCAGAAATGAAACATCTTCAAAGAAAAACCAGAAAGTCCAGATGAGTGAGAATCTCCATAGACATGCAGAATGCAATCCACCTGCAATTGACTAACTCTTTATGAAACACCAAGATTATCATTCTGTGTCTCTTTATCTGAAAATAAGATATTTTGAACTGCCTTGCAGTTGCAGTGGAATCTTTAAAAAAGAAGTTTCTTTAAAGAGTCCATAGAAAGGTGTTAAATTTATGTATTTATGTCAGTTATCTGTTCAGAATCAGGTTCACACAGTCAAGAAGAGAAAGGCTAAATAACAGTAAAAGAACAGATTTCTTTGAAACTAAATTTAAGAGGTGCAAATATGTTCTAATAAAAAATGGTACACCATTTTACTTATGTCTGAGAAACAAGGCCCTCATACAGCTGCTTCTTCAGGCCCTCCAGATGCCTAACATACCCTTCTATCATAGCACTGCTGACTGAATGATAGAGGACACCTGGTAATCAAAAACGTCCCTATACCAATACATTTGGAGGGCACCTGGCTGGGGATTGTTATAGCAAAAAAGCATATTAAGTCACATTCTTGGCGGTAGATTCTGTTGGTGGTAGATTTGTGCTGAAACTTGCCTTCGGTCATCAAGAATAACTTTACAAAGTGTTTTTTTTTTTTTGCCCCCAATCCCAAAAGAAATAAATGAACACAAAATAATTTTTATATTTTATATACATAGTGTTTAAAAAGCTCCTTTGATTTTTTCTTGATTTTTAGCTTGTTTTATTATTGGAGATATAAAAGCATTCTATTGCTGGTGTTCCTACTCAGCTTTCCATTATTCTGTAGTTTCACCATGTGCAGACATCCCAATAAAGGAGAAAAATAGCAGAAGGCATGACTTCATATACCAAATCTTGGATTTTAATGGGAAGTTAAGGAAGCTGCAGGTTGCTGGAGAGATAATTGTAAACAGTTCTATGTGGGATAAGCAGGAAGGCAATTGAAAGGGTTCATGAACATCAACTAGCAGTTAAATGGCACAACCAAAAATCCCTGATCTCAAACCACATTGATAATAAACAACATCAGTTCGATTGGGAAGGAACAAAAATCATTGGCCACCATACACCCACCATACATGTGAATTTATTGAAGCCTGGTAGTCTACCAAAGGAGTAATTAACAAGCATATTGATCTAGATCCAGCATATGACTACTAAGAAACCAACAACCAATCAACAAGAGAACCAATCAGCTGCTCAGAATTTAAATACAGCTCCAAAGAACAACCAATCATACGACCAAGTGATCACACTGGCACACAAGAAATTTATAAACTAAAGAGGAACAGGACAAGAAAATCCTGCTGATGATGTTACCTAGTCTGGTAATGAAATGTTCAGAAACTAAATTGAAAGAAGCTTGGAGAGCATATAATTGCCAAAATCTAAAACCTGAAATACGAGTATTTTCTATTACTTCAGATAATTGTACTGTTAAAAAAAAGGAGAGAGGGAGAGAGAGAGAGAGAGGGAGAGGAGAGGGAGAGAGAGAGAGGCAGGCTGGCATGCTGGGAGGCCGGCAGGCAGACCTTGGTTACTCCAATGTCACCAAAACCATTTTTCTTGAATTGTGAGATCTGGGGGGGAAAATAAAGATACTTTTCGCCACCTACTTGTCCTTCAAATCAGCATTTGTTGGAAGTGGTGCTAATGTTAACCTGTCAATGGTACCTACTGTGCGTGTTATATCGGGCGATGGAAGAGACAGGACACAGCTTACAACAAAACAACAGCTCTTTAATTGGTAGATCGGTGCAACCCAGCAGCTGGCTTGTCTGATAGCTTGCCCTTTTATAGGGAGCTGTCAGAGGGCTCAACCAATGAGGTTTGAGTATTTTTCCGCTGTTTTGGCGGACCTGAGTGGAGCCTATGCCCACTCCTATTTTTAATATGTAACACTGTGCTTTCCATATGTGTGCATATTTTGTGTTTGCGTAATATATATTTTTACATATTAAATGTTTGTAATAGGAACAACAAGCATGGCAAGAGATTGTCCTGCCTTATTAAACGTACCACCTAACAGGTAAATGAAAACTACTATCTTTATGCAATCTTTTTGTAGAAGTTCATGGAGGAAAAAAAAAAGATATTATTAAATGCACCAGCAAAAGGATGTGCTCCATTTGCTCTGCAATGATAATCTTTTACAAGAGGGGATTTTCATTATTAATTCTTTACCTTCTGGGGATATTATAATTTCTGAATGTAGAAATGCCTTAAGCACAAGCAATTTGCTGAGCTAGACTGAATTTCAGAATGCTTCAAACGAGCTGATAAACAACTGCATAATTAGCCATTATTAGATTAAGACTGCACAATACATATATCCAACAGAGAAAGCCAATGGATAGGGAAATTGAGGATATTGTTTTGTAAAAAAGCAGTGTTCTAGTTTTCCATCTTACATTTTCTTTAGAAATGCAGATTATTCTATCAGGTAAACCCTTGGGTCTTAATCATTAAACGCTTGCTTCCTGTATGAATAATGAGTTTATGGGCTGAATAAAACCTATACACTAAACTTATTAGGCTGCAACCCCTTTCTACCATCTATCTCTTTCATTTACAATACAGATTTACAGCACAGGCATTTGTATGCAGAGATTCTCATTAGAGTCAAGAGATTTTGTATATTTTGGCCTATATTCACTTGCCATCTCTTAAATTTAAATCCTATTTCTGAAATAATTTGCTACATATTTTTCTTGTAGTTCCAAGAAGAGTGAAAGAAAGCAAACAATACTTAAAAAATGAAATTTTGTTATAAAAAGAGTGCTTTTTAGGAATGGTACACAATAGCATTAATTTGGTATATAAAACTGCAATTGAAGAATAATCAATCTCTCTCTCTCTCAAACACTCTTCCCCTCTCTACTCTTAGCAAGTACCACGAAACGATAGTATCTCCTGATCTTGAATGTGTTCAAAGAAGTCCACAAGCCAGATGAAGTCCACTTTGCCAAAGACTTGAAGGAGCTTCTAACTTTAGAGAAATCATAAAGAATGGGTGAAATCAAGAGATGACCGGAAGATAGTGAAATATTTGTCTTTATCCACTTCATTGAAAAGTGGATAAAAGTGGACCCAGGAATCAATCAATCATTAATCAATCAATGGAGCGGCTTGCCTTCAGAAGTTGTGGTGATCCATAACTGGAGGTTTTCAAAAGACATTCGACAGCCATTTGTTTGACATGATAGACTATTTCCTGCCTGAGCAGGGGTTTGGACTAGAAGACCTCCAAGGTCCCTTCAACTCTGTTATTCTGTTATTACCACCCAGTTAATCTGACATAAATATCTGGGAAGATAGCAGTGTTACCTATTTATAAGGAACTTGAAAACTATGCAGTGATTAGAAAGGAATCAGTCTGTATTTATTAAGAACAAACCTTATCTGATTTTATTTCATGTTTTGACTAAGTAACTTAGTTTGGAAATGCACTGGACATAAATGTATTTTGATTTAGACAAGCATTTAATAAACTACTGCATGATGTTCTAATTAAGAAGTTAGCTAAATATGGGTGGGGTCATAGCTGGTCTGTAAACTGTATTCAGAGCAGATTTTTAATTTTAATAATTCCCCATCAATTTAGAGTGACATATCAACTAGGGAGAGGCAAAGTGTTCAATCTGAGACTGGCACTCTTCAAAACGTATATTAATAATTTTGAACAGAGATGGAAGTGTATGCTTCACAAATCTACAGATTAAAATACAAATGAGATGAGGTACAGAAGCAAGATTAAAAAAAGGTCACAAAATTGGGTTAAAAAATTCTTCATTCAGAAAAAAATAAAATACATAAGATCTGATTGAGAGATACTTTGCCTGTGAAAAGGAACTTGGATTTGTTGAGTGAAATCAGTACTATGATGTCACTGCCAAATAGCAAGTGCAACTTTACCTTGTATTTATATTAATTTCCAAATCTTGTGAAGAAGTCATTTCACTATATTTTGCATTGGTCAAACAATTACTTTAAATACTGTGTCCTATTTTTTTTAAAAAAAAATGTAGTGAAACTGAAATGGGTGTAAAGAAAGGTAATGAGAATGTTCAGGAAACTGGGTCAGCCTTGAGAAACACTGACTGAGAGTCACCAGTGACAGCGATTCTTAAATACATGAAGGGGTACGCCATACAAGATGACCCTGTTCCTGATCACCCATGATTGTAGGATACTAACGGCCTTAAGTTACTGCAGGGCCCATTCTGGTTGAAGGTTAGGAAAAAGCCTAACAGGCATTCATCAAAGGTATGAATGAACTAAAAAAACCAAAGTGAGTGATGCCTTCAGGTAGATGCTGGACAGTCACTTCTCAGAGATGTTCTAAGATGGATCCTTGCATTGAGCAGTAAATTGGACTTGATGTCTTTAATGGCTCCTTTCAGTTTCCATATGCTATGAAGCAGGGGTGAAATGCTATCGGTTCGCATCAGTTCAGGTGAACCGGTAATAATAAAAGCTACCGGTTTGGGCAAACTGGTAGTAAAAAAAAAACTACTGGTTCATCCGAACCGGTATTTCCTTTTTTCTTTCTTTAAAAACAAGTTTTATTAAAATTTTTCTTTCATCATACATATTTTATGAACAGAGTGTTGACCGGGTCACATCTTACACATCTTATACATAATCATCATTATAATGTAATTTAATTTTCCCATCCCTCCCCCCCAATATTCATTTCTTTTGTATAGTTCTTTATCACAAATTAAGTCATTTTTCACCATAGCTTGTTATTTCAGCTTCTGCCATATTATTCTCTTTCCATTGTTTTTTTTTATCATTTACAATTTTACATGTAGATAATATCACTTTACGCCTTATATTTCTCCTTACTTACAATTACTCCAGTTATTTACCATATTTCTACATTTCTGGAAGTATCCCTCTAACTCTTCCTTCTCAATCATTAGCATTTGAATGTACATCTTAATTTACATTGTTATCAAAATTGATAATGTTATTAAATTTATTATTTTCCCATTTCCATCTGCTGAAATTTATCACAAACAAATTCTATTTATTCTCCTTTACAAAAATAATTGCTTTTGTATTTTCAACATTGTTATTCTCTTTACAATTAGCATTTTGCATGTTCATCTTAATTTACATTGTTGTCAAAATTAATAGTTATCAGATTACTTATTTCCACATTTAAATATAATGACAATTTAAATTCCATTCTAATTTAAAAGATTATCAAAATCACTATTATTATTATCAACTTTTCCATTCCAATTCATTAATCCACCTTGTTATATATATTTACTAACATTTACTCATCATCCTTCATCTTTAACCATCATCTCTCAATCTTTTTAGCATCCCATTTCTAATAATTTTTTGCTCAACCCTTTATCTCACTCTAACCTCTCATTTTTTTTCCTTTTTGCATGTGTTACATTTCATCTTCTGAATTCCTCTTATCTTTATTTTTTTTTGCATTGTTTGATCATCCCTCACCAAAACTTTCCCTTTTTTCTTCCAGATATTTCCCTTTTCCCCTTTTAGCTGTTTCTTTTTTAGAGGGGATTTCCCCCCTTTCCTCTCTACTCGTTCTATGTCCTCAAAACATTCTGTGGGATTATCTGATTCTTATTTTTTGATATTTTCTCTTCTATATTTTTAACTTCTTGTATCTCATTTAAGTTTTCCTTTTCAAACTCCTCTTCCCTTTCTTTTTCTATATATTTCAGCGAGTTTTCTGTTTCTTTTTTGCCTATTAAAGATTCACACATATTTTAGAAATTAAAAAAAAATATTATAACCTCCCCAATTATATCTCTTTACAATTAGCCAAAATCTAAAGTCTTCTTAATTTTCTTATATCTCCTCTTTTCATCAATTATTTCTCTTTTCTTCAAAAGTAAAATAATCTCCTCAATTATTAATCATTTTGTGCAGCTCATCAGAGTCTGCTATTTTCCAGTCGGTTCCCGCTACGACGTTAACCGGAAGTCCACCCAAACCAGTATTTCCGATGATCAGCTGTGCTGCGTGACTTATATTCGCTAGAAAGCAGGAAACCCTGCTTTCGAAATCTCCTGGCACACCTGTTCACCCCCCCCCCCGCTGTTCCACTTACCTTCAAATGGCTTCTTTTTCCACATGAAATGTGCGTTGGGTGTGTACTGTGCATGCATGTGTAGCGTACATTTGATGCACACTGCGCATACACATGCAGCATGCATTTGGCGCACACTGCGCATGTGTGGGCAGCAAACTTGTGGCAACCCGCAGAGGATTTCACCACTGCTGTGAAGTATTGCTATTGATTTTAATGCTATTCATTGATTAAACATGGAACATGCAGATAAAGCTGCAGGCTTACTAGAATCCAGTTCTAACAGAATTACTCACAAGTAGATGTCATTTATGTGAGATTATTATTTCATTTTACCATCCTAAACCTCTTTTCAGAATGAAATATTGTGATATGAAAAGTTTGACTTGCGGAATTACAGTGTAAACAGACCAATATAAAAGACATAAAATCATACATAAAATCACAGAAAAGTGAATAATGGAAGATTTTAGAACTCTTATCTTAATTGGAAAAAGAAGTTTCCTTGTTAAGATACAAGTATCTTTTTTTGGGAAAAAAATACCTGAAGTCTTAGTTCCTAGTAATAATTTGCAGCCATAGAAGTTATATACAATTGAAGTTATATACAATTATATTGTTAAGTCAAATTTTGATTAAAAGTTTCATTTTCCAATCAAGAGATTAAAAATTTGCAGTCGTTGAATGTAACCACCTTGCCTTTAGAGATGTTATATGTTTAAAAGGAAAATACATATATATATTAAAACAACGTTATTATCATCACCTGTTGCCTGAAATAGTTAAAATCACAGTGCAGAACACTGTTTCATTATTACAGACACTGCTTCAGTTATAATAATACCATCTGGCAGCCAATTAGTCCCTAATACAATTTTATTCTTCATGGAATTTTGTAAGTAGAACGTAAAACAGTCAAAATAGTTAATTGGCCTATGGGGGAAAAAGCTGCATGGCTGATCTCTTTAAGTCTAGAAAAAAATGACTCTATGAAAGTAATGTAACATTTTTCATAGAGTTGGTTTCCTTACACTCAGTATAAATTTAAATATTTATTCTGTGTACAAAATGCAAATAGCTTTACTGTGATGTGATGTGATGTGGAATGTGATGTGGAAAATTTAAGAAAGTTTCGGACACAAGTAAGTCTCTACCCATGTTAATTAAAACAAATAATAAACATTAATGTCTAATTTGATAAATAATATGCCTCAATTATTATTCTGAATAATACACAGTTGTAATTCACAGGTGAAGTTTCCAATATGATAGCTGCCCACTGGATCCCTGCTGCACATTAAAAGTAACATTTCCCTTCAATGAAGCTTGCATTCATATGATTTTTTTGGCAACCATTTGGAAATAAACCATTAGAGCCAGAATTTTATTTTTCCTTTCTAATCTGGCCTACTGAGCTAGAATCTCCCACCAAGTGTAACCCAGTACCATATTTAGCCTTCTTTAAGGTCAGATAAAGTATGTTTATTATTCAACAGTGACTAAACTTCAGTTCATGTAATCCAGCCATACACAAAGGACCACAACACTTCAGCATGACCTAAGGATATACAAAACTATCACATAGTTAAATCTAAACATATTTCAGGCACATAGGATATTGCTTGGGGGACTAAAACATAATTTTAAAGATTCTTCAAGATAAGTAAGTAGCTAAAATAAGCTTCCCATGAGAGCATATTTGTATCTATTCTGTTGTCTTTTTCAGAACAGGTAGTCCTTCACTTATGACCAGAACTGAGCTCAACATTTCTGTTGTTAAGTGAGGCATTTACTAGGTGAATTTTGTCCCATTTTACAACATTTATTGCCACAGTTGTTAAGTGAATCAGTGCAGTCGTTAAGTTAGTAGCACAGTTGTTAAGGGAATCTGGCTTCCCTGTTGATTTTGCTTGTCAAAAGGTTGCAAAAGGGGATTACCTGACCTTGGGACATAGCAAAGGTCATAAATATGAGTCAGTTGCCAAGCGTCGGAGTTTTGATCATGTGAACATGGAGATGCAGCAATGGTCGTAAGCGTGAAAAACAGCCATGAGCCCCTTTTTCAGTGATGCTGGAGCTTTGAACAGTCCCTAAATGAACTGTTGTAAGTCAAGGACTATCTGTATAAAGCATGATAATATAGTAATAAGAGAATACCCAACATTCCATCTCCTGCAGTGGTTCACAGATGCACTGAAGCTCAAAAAAAGGAGATTAAGGGCAGTCCCTCTTTCTCCTTGCTGATCCTGTGCACCAGTGGTGGGTTGCGCCTGGTTCGCACCGGTTCTATAGAACTGGTAGTAAAACCGGCAGGAGGCCCCGTCCACTGACTCTGAAGCATCATGAAAATGCTTCTGCGCGGCCCCTTTGCGAACCGGTAGTAAAGGTAAGTATAATCCACCTCTGCTGTGCACCTAATATATTGAAGTAAATTTCCTCCATGCCTGCAGATACAGTACTGATACACCTTTCCTTTAGCAAATTGCAATGGGATGCTTTTAAAAATATCTAAACTAACAGAAGGATCACCTCCATCCAGATATGTTGGATACCTTCAAGAAAACGAAACGTATCAGTAGGGCATATCTTTTCTCCAAAGAATCAATGATGTTCTTTCTCAATGTCACATGCTAATTTACATGATTCATAATTTTATCCTTGATTATGCTGTGAGTTTACTTGGAACAATTAAAAAAAATTTTTTTTTTACTTCTTTTAAAGTAATAGATTAAAAAAAAACAAAAGGAACAAAATACAAAGGCACATGCATTAGCAAAATAAAAAAGATACATCAGGAAAAAAAAGGAAGTCCATCTATTACCTGATACAGAAAAATATAGAAGAATATGAACTAAATACCATAATATCATAGAAGATAGAATTCAAGTTAACATGTTTATGATGGAGATATTATTATGGTGAAAAACCTAGTAACATTTTGGCTAATTGTTTAATGCAAAAGAAAGATAAGACAACAATTTCAATTATTAGAAATGAAAAAGATGAAAGATTCATACAAAGATCTTACTTAATACCTGTGCTAGTGAACAGATTACAGCAAGTGTCATCTATGGAGATTCTCAATCATCCAGGTCATGGTTGTCCCAAGAGTGCTTTTTCAAGAGGCAACTGGACTTTCTTGTTTTTCTTGGAAGACATTTCACTTCCCATCCAAGAAGCTTCTTTAGCTCTTCAAAACCAGAAAGTCTAGTTGCCTCTTGAAAAAGCATCTTTAGGAGCAAGTGTTATCGTTTGTAACTATCATCTCATCTGGGCTCTGATAATCAGGGACTCAGTGTTTAGTGGACTTTGCACAATCCAAGACCTCCAAGTTGGAGAAGTCATCAGACACTTTCTCTGTGGGACCAAATATTGTTCAAGAAGTCTTGAAATGCCTGCAAGGTGGTTGAGTCTAGTTCTAGATCACACTCCATGAAAACAATGGTTCAGGCATTTATATTTGTCTTGTGTCGTTCAAAAGCAGCTATAAAGAACTCATAGTCTTTATCCACTATCTCAATATCCCATTTACTTCCTCATTATTTAGCAGTCTAATAGTTTCTCTGTAACTAAAGGCCTCTTTTGTTGCCTTATATGTTTTTTACCATGTGCTCTTCAAACTCTTTTTTCTTCCATTACTATTTTCTTAATAGTAATGAAGTGAGGGAAGTCCAGTGCTTATATTTGGTTTTGGCCTCTTCAATTTGTCAAGACTTTTATTTCCTGAATAAATTCTTCTTGTGTCTTAACAGCCTCCTTGTAAGCTACACTAGTAGCAGGATTTTTTCTCTCTTCTGTGTTAAAGTATACATTTTCCCTGGCTTTCCAATGTTGCTTTTCAAAACTTTTCATGCACGTTGAAACAATCAGTTGTTGCTAAGGTTTCTCCTTGGTTTTGGGAGGTTTCACATACTGAAGTCTAGAATTTTAGTACAGAACTTCACTGAAAATGTTTCATTTGCATATAAATTGCATATCACTGAACAGTGATATTTTTCCCTATAAAGTGATATTTTTTCCTATGAAATCTACCATGCTTATGAAGTCCTGGGTATTACTCCCATTGTGTCTTTCCCCACTGTCCTTTTATTAGTTCCACCTAATATTCTCCTGGTTGTGGTCATTATTCGCCCAGGATTTAAATGAAGTGTTTTAATTTTCTGCACTTCCCCTGCAATATGTTGTCTTAAGTAATCTTTTAAATCTATTTTTAAAGTTTCAACTGCTTTAACATGATTGCTACTACTGAAATGATTGTCCTAGGGTGATCAATACATTTCATAACTATATTTTAGTTTTTACATATAGCAACCTTGGTATTCTACTCTGCTGCAAAGACTTCAAGTAGCTAACATCAGATAATAAAAGCATAAAAAGTGTTGATTATAATAATAATAATATAATATAGAGCAGCATTGGGATTGAAAAAAATCACATCAGTCAATTAAGAAAGGCAGTTTTACTTAGTAAAGCTTACATCCTATGATGATTTCTTTAACACCAAGAAACAACTACACCTGCCTATCCCAGATCCTTGGGAAGGACTAGATAAATGGATAAAAATGTCAAATCCAGCCTAAACATCTGTCTGACTATGACTATGACTACGCCACTAACCATAATGATAAATAATATTAACTCAAATAACATTACAAAAATAAGGATTTTAAACCAACGCTGTGCGTTGCTTTTATATTTCTAAGAGCTCTCATGAACCAGGTCTCAGTTTCTCTCTGAAATTAGAGGAGTTTTGAGGTCTTATAGGTCTCCAGGGACATTTATGGAAAAGGCCTATTTCATCCCCAGCTTTCCTTAACCTGCAAGAGGACAATAAATTAAATGATACACAAACATCTCCCAACTGCAAGACCATAGCTTCCAAGGGTGCTCAGTTGGAGCAGAGTGGAATTCAGCTGTGAATTATTTTAATGATGTCATATATATTAAATATTTTCTGAGCATTCTATAGAGCCGGAGATGAGGTTGCATGCCCACCGATATGGCTCCGTGTGCCACCTGTGGCACGCTTGCCATAGGTTCGCCATCACGGCTATACTGCATTTAGTTCATATGTAAATAACTCTTATTTTGCAACACAGCTTGTTTGGTACATGGAAGGATATGCTATATTCAGTATACCCAAGGTGGTAAAATCATAAAATATCTTTACGGTCTAATTTGTCTTATTTATTTAATCTTAAAGATTTCTCAATAACTTAATGGACACTTTCTATCTAAAATATTCATTCAATGCAATGTTAATTCTAATTTAGATAAAGAACAACAATTTTCACTTAAAATATTCAAGTCTTAAGGTAGGGGTGTCAAGGCCCGAGGCCCAGTTCCGGCCCGGGGCCGCATGGAAACAGCAAAGGATTGGCCCAGGGTGCCGTTGCCAGTGAAAATAGAGCTCAGGAGGGTCATACGTGGCCCTCCTGAGCTCCATTTTTGCTGGCAGAGGGTTGCAGGAGGCTGCTGAAGCCAAAAACGGAGCTCAGAAACCTGTTTTCGCTGGTAGAATACTTGGGCCAGCATAGGCGCTCCCAACATGAGTGATGTCGAGCTGGCCACACCCATTGTGGCCATGCCCACCCCAGCCCGAGGTCAAACACAACCCTGATGTGGCCCTTAATGAAATTGAGTTTGACAGTCCTGTCTTAACATGACCATATATTTTTTACATATCATCCTTTGAAAAGATATACATTGATACCTTATAACAGTTAAGTGGATCTTCCCATGTCAGACATTAAACCTAGCTATAACAGAAAATTCACTGTAGTTTTGTTCAGTGATACAGATAAATTGCTACATTGCTTGTTCTGATCAAAATAATCTGTCCTTGCTGTATCTTATTATGTGAAAGCTAATAGATTGTGACCACTGAATGCATTTAATGTAGGGAGAAGTTTTTTTGGAAGATCACAGGCCACAGAGAATGGAATAATGATGAGTGGGGATAAGTTTTTCTCCCTTGGTTCTTCAGGAATGTACTTTTATAACACTGACTCTACAGTGTTTTTGTGTTTCCTATCTCAAATTAATCCAAATTTGTGTCACTAGTTTTCACGAAAGTTGGGGGAGGGGACGGACCTGTATTAACTGAATCGTCAGCATTTGTAGGGCAACTGCAGCTTAGTATTGAGGCACAAGCTTTACATGTAGAATATTTAAGCTCTTTCAATCCTCGACAGGTAGAACTGGAAAACGTTCTGCCTGAAACCCTAGATTTCTTCTCCCAATCAGGGACAGAAATTTTGGTCTAAGGCAGTTTATGGTAGTTTCTGATTTCCCTAACACAGATGAACTGGATTTTTCAGTTGTGATAAATATTCTCTATTCTTCACCTTAACCTACTGTAAATAAAAAGCAAAATGGGTTATGTTATAAATGTCCAACCATATCGAGCAAAAAGTAAAACAATCCTTTTATTATTTGACATTGACAGCTCCAACATTGCCAGATTTGCTGGACTGATTCTCAACTCCATTAGGTCCATCATTTCAATGATTGAACTCTACTAGGTAAAACACACGTGACCTAACCAAAAGGATCATTCTTAAATGTATAGATATAGTTCAAGTAATACAGAAAAAAAAATCTGCTTGCAAAACTTGTACCGTTTATTTCGTATCAAAATTCTGCATGCATCCTCTCTCTCGGAGCACTTTTATCTCTTTAGTCCCTATCTTTCTTTTTTCGATACTCTTTTGTAGACATGAGGACATAATAACCCCTTGAATTTATGTGAATATTCTTCTTCTTCCAACTGTTCACATACAATGGTGCAAGGGTCTGGACGTTATACATTAGGCTCACTCCAAACTATTACTCTTCTTTCATTTTATTTTCTTTCTCACAGGCTGAACATAATTAGTGCTTCTCCATAAGTATTTCTTATTTCCCATGCTTAATGCAGACTCCTGCCAATCCGGATTCTCTCAAGTATCCTTTTGTAGCAGTCGGATGGAACCACTTCTGCTAAAAGTAGCACCAAGATTTCTGTGAAGCTGAGTGACTGAAATGCTTGGCAAGCAAATGGCTTTGGAAAATGATTCATTTGGAAAAGCAATTGCCCTTGTGAGCTTCGTTATACAGTATATTACCAATATACAGTAAAGGGAGGATGACATTTGTGAAGCTGCATGGCAAATTTGCTGTGGAATTTTCTTACTTCTGTCCTCAGCTAATGTGAGCAATTAAAACATAGCAGTAGAGCATTTTTAACTACTAACATGTAATTTTAAAATGAACAATTGGTTGCCAATTGATACAGATAGTCTCATTTCATCACCCACATTTCCTTTTGCGTTCTACATTTCACTGCATTCTCATATCCCATTTCTACAGGCTATTAAGCAGTGGAAGGGAAGCTCAGTTTAAGAGCAAAGGTAATGAAACAGGTAAAATCGTACAAAAGAAAAGTTAAATGGTTTCAGAACCATTACAAAACTTGCTGGGAGAAATTTAACACATCTCACCATTATGTGACCAATTATGCACATTTGAGATATCTAAGGGGCATTGAGAGAAGTATCCAAAACTTTTTTTAAAAAAATTAAAGTGTGAACATTTCATTTGTTAGAGAGACATGCCATTATTTGATTTTTGCAACATATTGTCTACAAATCAAGGAAGCAGCTTTAAAGTTGTTCAAAATCCTGGTTTATAATCATGAGATTGACTTGGAAATTTAACTAAAATTGTACTTTTAAAATTGAGTTAAGCAACAACAATCGAGTTGCCCTGCAGGCCTTATGAAAAATTAATGAAGTAGATGCAATTAATATCAAATAAACAAAACATGTAGCTCTTTTGATGGGTACAACTGTTCAACTCTACTGGGATATGTTTCTTAAAGACACTCTTATTAAACTAATTTACTTTTTAAAATTGCTTTTTAAAAAATGCTTACCTCTTCTGTTGGATTCCTTTTATCATCATGAATAAAATTTTATTATTTATTTAAATTAAAGGTTACCAAATCTGTTTCAAAAAGCCCACTCCAACAAAATCATTTCTATGCATTTATTTCATGATCCTTGTCTTTCCCTGTGATTACAGTGGATGAATGTAAAGCCCTATGTGACATAATTCCAATATTAGACTGGCAGGCACATATGCACACATTGCAGAGCTGCGAATGAAAGATGCAAGTGAAGGACCGCTTTAAAATAGATTGATTTCCTGTAGATACTATACATCACTCATGAACCAGATGATGTTAATATTTAACCTGCATGATCTGAGAAAAGCTTTTACATTTTATTTACATCTAACGGCAGAATGGTCTCCAGAAGCAGCTCCTCTACTTCAATGATTACATATTACAAAATTGTGACGGTTGAATGATTAGATAGCATGATCTTTTGAATAAAGGAAGCTCTTGTGCCATCCAAAGTAAAACATCTCATCATGTCAAATTTTACACAGTATTAACTGTCCAGAAGTGGTGACTAACATCGGGAATAAAATAAATACTGAAAAGAAAATTGACACAGAGAAGAAAAGTTTGATTATGAAAATAAGAAATAAATAAATAAGGAATAAAATCTAAATATTGTTCTAAGCAAGTACTTCAGAGAAACTCTCACATCAGAGAAACTCTCTAATAAGTATAAATATCCTTCAAATTCTTGCTGGAAATATGAACAAGGAACATTTTATCATGTTTGGTGAATATTTTAAAAAGCCAGTTGTTAGGGGAAAATACATACACTTCAGAAGATTACTGTAATGTTCAATTGAAACCAGAGATTTTTCTTTTGGGCTAATAGATAAATAGATGGAAAAAAGTTATGGAACTTTGTTTTTATATATAACTATAGTGAGATTATTATGTGCTCAAAAGTGGAGTTAGCACTACCAATAGAAGAATGCTTGGTGAAGATGATGGAATTTGTAGAGAAGGCTAAATTGACTTCTTTGATTAGAGAAAAGACAGATATCTACATTTATTGCTGACCAGGAAACTCTTATAGACTTTTTGCATGAGATGGAAAAAAATGAACTTTTGATGACTAGACATTAGATAACAGAAAAAGGTTTTGATGATTAGAATGATTTGATGATTAGTTTTGATAATTATTTATTTATATTTTTTTATTTTAATTTGATTTATATGCCGCCCTTCTCCGGAGACTCAGGGCGGCTTACAATGCGTTAAGCAATAGCCTTCATTCTTTTGTATATTTTTATACAAAGTCAGCTTATTGCCCCCACAAACTGGGTCCTCATTTCACCTACCTTAGAAAGGATGGAAGGCTGAGTCAACCTTGAGCCTTGGAGAGATTCGAACCAGCAGAAATTGCAGGCAGCTGTGTTAATGACAGGGTGCACCAGACGACTGTACTATCAAGGCTCTTTGAAAATAATTAGAAAATATTAGATAACAGAAAAAGAGAGCTCTTTGGTGTAACCACAGAATAAGAGATAATTTTGTTATCATCAATGGTGAAATTCAAAAGTTTTCCCTACCGGTTCTATGGGCGTGGCTTGGTGGGTGTGGCTTGGTGGTCATGTGACCGGGAAAACCAACTATCACACTTTACACAAAAATAACACAAAAGCTACACAACTGACTCACACACAAAGCAGAAACCTCACAGAGAGCTCAAAAACAAACTATCACACTTTACACAAAAATACCTGTTTGGGCAATAGGTAGTAAAAAAAAATGCTTTAAAAAATAAAAAAAAAGTTCCGACCATAGCACAGGACAGCTGATTGTCACAGCTGATTGTCGGAACCTTTTTTTTTACTTTTTTAAAGCCTTTTTTTACTACCTATTTGCCCAAACTGATAGTAAAAACATGCTAACAAAAAGTAAAAAAAAAAATGCAGACGATCAGCTGTGCCACGGATAGTCAGAACTTTTTTTTTTTACTTTTTAAAGCATTTTTTTACTACCACTTTGGGCGAACCAGTAGCATTTCACGGTAGCATTTCACCCCTGGTTATCATGTTTATCCCTCCTTCCATCCATCCATGACATGGGGGTCAGGTTATCTGAGGGACTGTTTCTCCCTATTTACATCTACCTGTCTCGCAGGAGTGGGGTATTTTCAGGCAAGGAGTTCTATTTGGTGGAACCCAAAAGGAGAGCCTTTTTTGCTATGGTACTGACCCATGAAACATTATTCCTTCAAAGTGAGATTGGCCCAACTTGACTGGCATTCCAGAAGGCCTTTAAATCCTGCTTTTGCCATTAGGCCTGGGAAACTCATGGAAGTGTGGATCCTGTTAAATAATTATATTGTTTGTAAGCTCAGAATGCACTCTACAATATGTGTGTATTATTATAGTTTTAAGTGGTTTAATTGCATTTCTAAAGGATTTATTTTTAATAATTTTAATTGTTTGGATTTTGATCTTTTAATTTTGTGTGCTGGCCAAGTCAGAAGCATGACTTGAACCTTTCCTTATAGGGTTAATCTTTCCTTATGGTCAATCAATATCTTGAATTGCACCCACAAATGAGCATGGAACCAGTGAAATTCATCCAACAGCAGGATAATATATGCAAACGGAGGTGTGCCCAGCATTATGTGACTTGCCAGTTGAAACTTCCTGATGGTCTTCACAGGTGGCCTCATATACTGTAGATCACATTGATATAGTCCAACTGTGAAATAACTAAGATATGAACAACTGTGAAGAAGGCTCCCAATTTAGGAATGGGTGTAACTGGCACACAAGCCTTATCTGTGAAAAGATACCTATAGTCATGGCTGCCACCTGCACCTCAGCAGACCCATGAAGACCTCCACATTTCTATTGCCTCTGTCTGGGAATGCTACCTTTTCAAGAATCAAAAATAATGTAGCAACAGACCTAGGGAAGCAAAAAAAACCCCCAAATCATCCCATTTTAAAAGTATCTCACCCCCCCCCCAAATAAATGCAAAGTGTATTTAAGAAAGGAGATGTAGAAGTTGCTTGAAAACAGTTGTATTACTGAGTGTTGCCTGTGTGTAGAGTCACACTAATGGAGAGAATGAAAGTGAATAATTGGGAGAATGATAAAAGGTACTTTCTCGCAATCTGGGAAATTGCAATGGTGATTTCTAAAATAATACTGTAAGCTGGCTCATTGGTACATTGTTTCCATATCAGGCAAACAGGTAGCAATGAAATGTTAATATTTGACTCTTGAATTGGCTTGGACTCTGTTTTTGACTGTTTTAAATTTGGTTGCTTGATGCACCACTACCAGCATGAAGGCTCAGCTACCTACACACATCTAAGATAGGTCATCTTATACAGTTTATCTCTTCAGAATTTGGTAAAGTCATTCATGCTTTCTACGCTAACAATAGCGTTGTTAATATTATTCTACAACAACAATAATAATAATTGTTTGTACACAATTCTGGAAGAGAAAAAATATTTTCTAAATGTTTGCTTTGGAAGTTAGTCATAGAATAATAGGCATCGTGTCAAAACAGATTCCCAGCAGACTATAATTAGGGAAATTCACATTCCATCAACAATCATGAAAAGCCCCTCCCAATTATGTTAATAATTCAGTATTACACTTGTAATCAGATGCATTAATATTGTGTATTCCACAAAGACCACAAATTTAGAGTGTTTTACAGGCAGAGTGGGCGCTTTTGCATAGCTCTCAAGCAAAAAGTCAATGCTTTAAGAAAATCAGTTTACAAAACTTAATTTGAGATAAGGTTTTCATTAAAAAAGAATAAGGTAAAACAAAAGTGTTTTTCTTTGGATTATGCTTAGTAAATTAAATAATTTCACGATTTTTAAAAATTAAATCTAAATTCAAAATTAGCCCTCATTATTAAAATTATTATATGGGGATTTAGCCAATTGAAAAATCTGCAAATTAATAAATTAATAAAGCAAGAATAGAGAATCAATCAAGTTATCTTAAATTTATCTTAAGTTCAAATGCTAATAGCTATTAAATTACTAACAGTTCAGACGAATAAAAATATTTTGTGAACACACATACACACACTCAATAATTTTTTAGTCCAATCACTTTTGAAAAATCCATTATTCTTGCAATTACTTGCTCTAGAGTATGTTGTTGTTGTTGTTTAAATGCCCACTTTAAAATGCAGAGAACAGTTAACTTTTCAATTCTAGGAATTGTAACACAAGCATACTTTATTTAAAAAGGACACACTTAAGAAACACTCAGAGACCATGATTCCATTATATGCAAACTACACTGAAATATATCATATTCATAAATGCAACTATAGCAACTAAAGTATGAATAAAGCAATCATGCAACACAATGGAGTCAGACTTGTAGAACAGTCTGTTTATTAGATCATTCATCCAGTGAATGAAACATCAAAGGTCCAAGAGATGTTACCAAGTTTTTCTGCAGAACTAACTGACTGATTGGAGCTCATAGTTCATGATTAAGGCCTACACTTTCTTCTCAATACTTTCCCTGATTAGAAAAATGGGCTACAAGGACTACAATTTCTCCCAAATATTCCAAGTATTGGAGTGCTCTTGAGACATGTGTTTTGCAGTTCACCAGGTTCTCTTCTATTAGCCTTGGCTAATCTGGATGTTGATTAAGCACTGTTATTTATTTTAAATGAAAAAGAGGGAAAGAAACCACTAATTCGCAAGAGTCTCATTAGTACTGCTAAGACTTAAGGGGGCTGAACACATCCCACATAAAAGATTGCATGGTATGATTTTCATAGCAGAACTTTAGGAAAGTTCTGTGCCATTTACATATTAGCATATGAAGGTATAGTAGCCTTGGTTGTGGATACATGTCAAAGCTGATTTCAGCCCCCCATCCTTTTTACAGAAAAATATCCTTTGGTGAAAGATCTGCTGAGCTATCTCCAATCTCCATTTTGGGAAGGTTGAGCCAGGAAAATTAAGAGTAGAGTAGGGCATTTTATGTCATAAATATACACCTCTTGTAATCAGAATTCTCTAATATACAGTATCTTCTGAAAGATCCCGTCTAACTCTCAAGATTATAAAAGATATATGAGCTACTAAGAGATACCTTTGAACAAAGCATATCATAATCATGTATCCAAAATTATCAACACATTATTTACATACAGTTTGGCCTAAATCCCTGAGACGCTTCCAATATCTCAGTGTCTTCTACTGACAGAAACTATGGCAAGGCACTCTATGAAAGCAGTTTTGATGGAAATCCTTCTGCAAATAATGTTACAGTGAAAATAAAATCTCATGCCATACTTTGGTGTGGAAGGGATAAAACAAGGAAACTGATAAACAGCAAGAGTGACAGCATTCCAAAGAATGCTGAGTAAGAATTTTTATCAACAGTTAAAATCCTTGCCCACTACTCTCTCACGTAGGCTAAAGAGAGTCATTTCACTTTATATCAATAAAAAGTGTTTGGACCATTTGAGATTTTAAAAAAATGTGTGAAAGTATTATTTCAATTTGGAAATTATAAATAAACAGAAATTATAAGTAAACAGACTTTTTAGAACATATCAAGGCGGTGTTTTTAAAATTGTCTACCCAAATGTATCAAACAAACTGGGACTAAAAATTATTGGAAAATTTATTTCAAACGATTAGAATCCTAGAGTTGAAAGGTCTCTCAGAGGATATTTTTAGTCCAACTCTGTCTACTTAGTTCAGATATTGTTTTTAAGCAAAGTTAAGAATTGGAGTGAAATGTAAATTGGATCACAGTCTTGGTAGCTGACTAAACATAATCACCCACACTGCACTGAAATAGTTTCTATCCATTCAGTTGAGATGGTAAATGTAGAATCTTTGCTAGTTGCTGCCTTTTAATCATGGAATGCTTCTGCATCCACCCTCAGTTGTGAATCTAGTCATGTTTTTTATTACGTGACATTCTCTCTATGGATAGGATTAAAGTTTTCTGCTTCAGTTTTCATTTGTTATACTACCTCATGAAACTGTTTGCGATGCTCCTTGTAAGACAGTTTGTCCTGTAGAAGATTTCACAGCAGTTCAGAGTTACAAACTACACCAGAGATTAAGCAAGTATTTTATCACATTGCCTTCTATTCTGCTGATTTCTCTACAAAGAATAGGATTAGTAATTTACATCTTTCTATATTTTTGTATAATGAGTATGAACAAGGTTTCCTAAAGTCTTAATAGCGAGAAGGTACACATGCTGAGAAATAACCTAATTTGCCTGGTTGGCATAGGGAAATCATTTGATTTATATTAATGAACTTGTAAATGAGAATATGGAAATAAATAGTCATAATTTATGCTAAAGCCTTCCAGAGGCATTAAAATATCATATGAAGTATATATATATATGTCAGCTTAATCTAATCCTCAAGAATTTACCATACCCTGTGCTTTCAACACAAAGCCTATAATGGCCTCATTTGGTAGGTGGAATTGTTACACAGAAGTTCACCATTAGGATCACGCTTGCTTTAATACAACTTTATATTTCATCTTTGGCTGACAGAAAGCTACCTTTCTCCTGTTTGAGCACAAATCTTTACCTTTTCTGACACCAGTAACATTAACTAAAATGTAATCTGTTGCAACACAGAGAGAGTCCATATTTTTAGATTTTGTGTTTGTGAGCTGCAATGGGCTGTTCTGATTTATTAATTTTTGGCTCAATAAACTATGAAATTCTTTTTGACAAAAAAGGGAAAATACATGGTTTTAATTAGAGACTAATTTGAGATTTGTAACAGAATTTACTTTTTCTTCCATCCTCAATATCTTCCATATCTACTTAGCTAATTGTCTGTTAGCTCCTACATGCAGTGAAAAGATTGGGCTGCTGGAATTCAATCAACTCCTACAAGGGTGAATCTGGTTCAAAGGACATATAAAGATATATTTCTTTATTTGTTCATTCCTATATTAAAATAAATCTAATGCAAACTACAGCCCTTTTAATAAATGAAGATATTTTGCTGTAAGGAAGGTTTCAATGGATGAACTAAATATGCTATAAACATGATTTGAAATGTTACCTATCTATTTAAGAAAAAAGGTTTTGCTTATAATATTAGTCTCACTTGCCCCCATGTTTCTTGCTCTATCTGTGAGATAAAGTCAGGTGCTATAATATTCTGATCAAATATGGTGAGGTACTCAAATGTTCTTGTTTATCAACCAGCTAAAGTTAGGTAAAATAGTAGCCCAAGAAGATTTAAAAAGATTTTGCTGTCATTATTGTTAAATTATGACAGCAAAATCAGGAATTCTTTCTGATTAACACCAAACATCTAAAGATCTACTAGTTATGTTCTTAAGATGTTCTGAGACTACCAATCACTTATTGAATAATTGATACGGATTTTCCTGTTTTACTACGAATGACTTTGGCTGATAAAACATTTGACCAGCTGTTAAACACATTTCTGATTCTTTTAAATCGCCCTCTGTGCTAATCACAAAAGACTAACACAATAGAATTATGAAGTGCACTTATAAAAAATAAACAACAGAACAGTAGAACAGATTATATATAAATCGGGTTTAAAACTATTAAATTTTATTTATTTAGATTTATTTAGATTTATATTGTCGCCTATGCGCACATGGCGACTCAAGAGGGTTTACAAGAATATAAAAACAAAAATGCCTAAACAAACACATTTTAATTTGGCACCAACACCATAGGCACATAAGTGAAGGCAGAATTTCTACAAAAATCTTCTCTCATGGTCTCTTCCAACAAACCATACAAATTCTCTTTTGAAAAAGTTAAGGCATGTACTAGTTAAGGTATGGAAAGGAATTCCTTCACTTGTTTGACTTGAAAAAAAAACATAAATAGCCAATAAATTCAACTCTCAGGGCCAATTTGAACTGTGGCAACTGCATTTGCATCCACTGAAATTGCTGGTTTTCTCCAAGAACAGCCATATATATACAGCACTCTACAGTATGGAAAGATTATCAAGGCATGCACCACTTGACAGACTAATCACTCTGCTGGAACCATCATAGATGGATAAACCAAGCAAAACTGGCAAAAGGCCCTCTGTGTTATTTGTGTCTTTGTTTATTTAACAAGTTTCTACCCCCTGCAATAAAAAATATTCTGGTGGCTGATACAGAATTATGTGGGCTTTAAGTGACAATGCTGGATATAGATATTCTTCCAATTTTTCTGCTTTTAAGATTGGGATATATAAAATTGCTGGCCAAAGTTACTGTAAACCCAAATCAAATCATAAGAATTCTTCTAAACTCCTTCAAAGACTCTGAAGAAGAGAACAAACAATTCAGTCTAAAAGCATATTCTATTTGTTTTTTAAAACAAACTATTGTGCAACAAATAATGGCCTGTCAGGTTATATCTTAATTCCTTCTTTCATGCACTAGCTGTGTTCATTTCATGTCACAAGTTTATTCCATCCTGTTTTTATATTTTAAATCTATTAAGCAACGTCAACTTGAATTTCCCCTGAATAATGCTGCAGGTTAGATATAAAAATAGGACGGTACAATCTTTGAGGGGTAACATTTATGTCAGTTAATTAATATGGATAGTTGAGCTTTACATCTATCTCTTTTTCATGTTTGCACATTTGGGAGTTATCAGTGCCTGAGCTATACCCACAGAGTCATAACACTCTATAGAGATTTGAAAGACAAGACACTGAAAATTGCATTTTTTTTTTCTGCACAAAACCTGGGTACAAGGGGTTTCCCATAGCGATACTGGTTTCCAGCATATATTCAAGAATTAATTAGTAGGTTTTTGTTATATTATATTCTGCGTTTCCCAAGTCTGCAGTCATAGAGTAATTTAGTTCCAAAGTTGCATTCTGTACAGAAGCATACTATTTATGGTAATGGATATGCACTGTATTCTGAAAGACCGAGAATTTTAAAGGATTCTGTCTATATCGGCCTCGGTGCCTTCCAATTATATGGATTTCAACTTCCAAAATGATCAGTAATGGCCAGACTGGCTGGGAAAACTAAGAATTTAAGTACCCACATTTGGAAGAAGTCTTACTTAAGACTTCTTGCTTAACTTACACAAATTCCACTCATATAGTAGGCTGCTTGGTCCACAGAAGTTATAATTACTTAGAAATTAATATGTGTATCATAATGCTATTATTTTTATCTTTTTTATTTTCCACACAAATCCATGAAAATCAGTTATGGTTCAATGAGATTTTGCATGTGCGCACATGAAACAATACATTAACATTATTCACTTGTGCTCTTCTGTTGAAGACAAATGCATGGAGTGAGTGCAGTTTTCTGGAAACTACACTTTTTTGAATGATGTCTAATTATCGCATAGGTGAAATGAATTATAACACCTAAAGATATTACAAAAGTATCTCTATTATTAACCACAATTTAAAGTTACACAAACCCTGTTTAAATACTATAAAACCAATGGTGGTAACATATTACTCCCATTAAGCTCTGTCCTAGCAAATCATTTGAACCATATTCAATGCAAATTATGATATATATATGGATTCCACTGAATAAGAATCTTGTAGCAGAAGGATACTTGCTCATGGAAGATAATACAATATTATTGTACATGCAAAGTCTTTCCTCCGAGACATACCTGTCCAGAATATGCAGAAAATATCAGGATGCTAACATTTTTTTCAGTAACACTGATAGGAAAGCAGATGTTGAGAGAACTCATATGATAATCTGGACAGGGCTGCAGTCTTAATCGTTGAAACACTATATTTTAGCAACATCTAAAAAAAACCTGTTGTTAAAATATGCTATTTGAAGAATTTGGAAAAAAAAAACAAAAAACTGATGGCTTTAAAAGTTCAATTTAAACGGGATGTTTTGACCCTGGCACTGAATACATTTCTGGAACTAAGAAAACCAAGTTCAACATTTGGGTTTAAATTCTTTATTGTTTAATGTTCTTTGAGAAACACCTGGGATTATTCGGAAATTCCTAAGTAGCCACACAACACAAAACAAAGACAAAACCACTTCATTATTTGACATTTTCCCAGGGTACTTAAAAATACGTGTGACAGACTTACCTGTTTTCAGTGCTTCCCTTTTGACAATATTTGTTCGGAAGAATGTTCTAAAATTTAACGGAGTTATGTCACCATATTTTGACATCTTCTGTACAACTTGTTTAAACATTTCCACCATACCATGCAGGATTACATCTAAATTGATTGTAGAAACTGATGATGAAGTCAGAGTTAAAGATATGGTAACAGCAGTAGCACATGTTGGATAGGACTGCATAGCTTCACATCTAATTTGGCAGTTTTCCAATGACCTCATCTGTGTAAGTTTTTGCCTCTGTTGTTGTTGGTCTACTACTGCAATAACATGCCACTCAATAGAAGCAGCTCTTGGAAGAAAAGGTACCACAACCACAACTAGTTCTCCGTGTATTGCAGGCATGTCATTATTTATATCTTCCTCTTTTGTCTGGAAATAAAGCAGACCATATCAAACATTAGAAAATATCATTGTTTAAAGGTGTATACACAGTATATGTATATGCACATATGTACACATACATAGAGGGAAAATTATAAAGATTTAACTCACAAGGACTGCCAAGCTATGCATTTCATAGTATAGATCAAACAAACACACGTCACATAACATTTTATTTTGTGTGAATAAAATAAGATCAAAAAAGAGGAAGCAACAAAAATGTATTTCATAAGAAGAAAATAATTCAGCATTATTTTTATTATACCAATTTAATGTGGACTATATTAAATAATGATATATCTTTGTTACATTGATAGAGAGTTCACAAACAGAAAGCTTATGATGGCTAGAAAAGCAAATGAACAACAAATCAGAGAGGACCATTTTGTAAACCCAGATTGGATACAACCACCTGGCCAATACGAGAAATGGCCTCATGTTATTCATTACAATAAAAGAACAAATAAAAAAGTTGAGAAACTTAAAAAACTTTATTCCTGCAGCAGACATACATACAGAACTATATTATTATCCTTTGTAAGAAGCCAATCTTCATCCTAACTAAGGCTGCTTGTTTCTGAGCCCATGACTTTCCTTGAAAATACAGAGTTTCTAGAAAAAAGTGATTGCAATCATCTGGGGACGCTTATTATTGATCCAAGGTTGTAAATCTAGGGTTGCAGAATAGAATTTATGCAACATGCTGGTGGTGTAACTTAGCCTCTTCACAGAATAGTAGCACAGGGACATAAAAACTATTTCCTATTTCCTAAATCACCACAGCAGAAATTCCTTTGTGTTTATCTTCCCAGGGTGTTGATTCAGCCAGTTGTGGTGGGGACTTTTCTTGTTCCAAAATCACTTTGCTTTCACTGGCTCTTGATAACTGATGCTTATTTCAGTTCTTCTCCTCCCAGAGTGGTTTGCTGTTCATATAGTATGCTTCTTTTTCATTTCCTAACTGGTCTAGAACTAATAAAGGACAATATTTGTAGCTTAGGTTTAAAATGAGGGGTCCTTGGTGGTCTCTGAGCTTGTTTATTTTCTTGCAGATGTTTCATTACCCTAACTAGGTAACATCATCATTGCTAGTAAGGAGTGCTACTTGCTGTCAGTTGATATTCTGGTGTCTTGCCTGTCTGTATGGATGGGGACAGTTTTAGGGATTCTTTGGTTGGGCTGTTTACTGATGGCTCTTTGGCAGTTTCTTGATTGGGGTATTGCTTACTTGATTGTTGGTCTGAAGTTGACCTTGGAATTAATCTATGCTGATCTGAGTGCTGATTACTAGAACTGGTCTAGAATTCCCTTCAACTGCTCCCAGAGTAGTATTACCAAAGCAGCTCTCAGGTTGATTTTTTTTTTTTTTGGTCGTAGCTGATGAACCTTCTTATCTCCAGCACTTGATTATTTTTAAAAATAATGCTATTTTTGTTTAGTTAAGCTTTTAATTTGTTGACTCATTTCTTATAATTTGTGATTGGTTTTGTTTTACCTTGAATACCTTTCTAAATCCAAAGAGAAAAGAAGGGGAGAAGGGGAAGAAGTAGCCTAGACACAATTAAGAATTCATGATTGGTTCCAGACTCAGACTGCATGTTAGTAAGTGTAAAAGATTTACTTTTCTTACACAACCACCTTGAACTTCTGGTTATTTATAAGAGGTTACAGTTTATGAGGTAAAGGTAAAAGCAGAAAATAAAAATGGATAGGATATGCCTGCCTCTCTCTGTCTGCAAGAAATGTTTTTGCTGAATCAACAAAGTAGCTAAAAAAATACAGTGCATGTAATACTCTGCATTTCAGAGCTGAATTCATAGCATATCAGCATTTTATTGATGACATAGTTTCTTCAGCATAGTTTCTCTAGCAAAATTGACCTCTTTTCTATGTCTTTTAGAATATTCCCCAAGAGGCATTCCAGTAGATAAGAAAATTAGTTGAATTCACCCCACTGATGATTTAAGTTGTGTCATGATAGATTTTACAACTCAAATTATTCTCATTATCCAATATAATGCAATACTATCTTCAAATGTGGCTTTTCTTAAAAAAAAAACAAAAACAAAAAAACACCAGAAATTTATTTGCACTAGCTGCTGTGTATCCCAATTTGTCCAGTGGGTTTATGTCTTCCAAACTCCAGAGACATTATACTTACATTTAATACCTGCATTTAATATTACATTTAATATTTAATATTACATTACCTTTAATAATTCCATCTATGTTCATGAAAATGGGAAACTACCTGGCTTCTCTTCAAATTTCTCCTAGCTAAGTTTCCAAAGACCTGACCAATAAGCCTTTATTAGCGTCTACTTATGTTGGGCTCACTGCTAAGAGAAGAACTGGAGGAAAAGATACAGATAAGAGCTTGGCTCCTATCCCAGAGAGACTGATCTAGGAAGGCAAAAACAGAATCCCTGCCAAGATGAATTAATTCCCTTCTGTTGTCCTACTTTTAAATACAGAATTCTTTTGTCTTGCTACCCAGGAATGGTCAAGTTTTTGTTCTTCAGAGGTTATAGAGTTAAGGCAGGATTTAGCTAACTTGCTTCCTAATGGCTTTACAGTTATTGTCCAGAAGACCCAAATCTGTCTTCCGATAAATTCAAAGGTGGACTTGTTTTAAACAGCAATCAAGAAGACAATCTAACTTTTCCTAACTATGATTTATCAAGAGCACCACATCTTCCTCCCCAGTGGCATGCATCTCCTTCATCCTGTCAATGCCAGATAGAATACCTCTTTAGTCTATCACTTGCTTTCCAGCAGCTATCACTAAATAGCTGAGATTCTGTTATGGTGGCCATCTCTGTGCAGACTTCTATTTCTCTATCTTAACTTCTCATCTCAGAGACCCACCCTAAAACAACAAATAAGCCTATGACAAAAATTATCACCTGTGTCCCTTATTCCCTGCCAGTTGTCTATAACCTGATTTCGGGTTTCAGTATATACAGATGTCTCAACTCCTGTCATATGTGCTCTCTTTTCCAAATGACCATTATTCTCTACCCCTACAATGCATCCTTTGTCTTGAAACATTTTAGAATTCTGCTTTAAACTATCCAACCCAATACTTGTAGACTACTTTGGCCACTTTATGATTTCATTTTTAGAAGACACCTGCCATTAATGAGGTTCTTTGCTTTCACAAGAGTCCGTCTTCTACTGATATGCAACTCAGACCTGTATGATCTAATAAGATATCCATGATTTCAAATCATTTTTTTAATGTCCGATGGCTATTTACGAAAACTGTCTTTAAACGCAGCCAGTGACACCCGTGAAACATTCTCTATATTTCAGTAATTCACCAGCTTTGCTTGAGTACTTACATCCTGATCACACTCCTTTTTTTTAAACATCCCAATAAGTGAACTAAATCTTGGTTTGATACAAAGTATGTCTCACAAAAGTTTTTAAAGGTATGCCTAGCTTATAAAAATGCCCATAGCTACAACAATTTTAAGGGCCTGGTGGCTCAGCAGACTAATAGCATTGTGATTAACACCAGCTGTCTGCAATTACTGTAAGTTTGAATCTCACCAGGCTCAAGGTTGACTCAGCCTTCCATCCTTTCTAAGGTAGGTTAAATGAGGACCCAGTTTGTGGGGGCAATAAGCTGACTTTGTATAAATATATACAAAAGTATGAAGGCTATTGCTTAACGCATTGTAAGCCGCCCTGAGTCTCCGGAGAAGGGCAGCATATAAATCAAATTAAAACAACAACAACAACAACAATAATTCTTCATGTGAAACCTTCCCTTCGCTAAAAAGTTATACGTTACAGAATTGGGTCATGTTCCAACAAACTTTGTTTGTAAAGATGGTTGCATGTTTTGATATCCAGTCACTCAGTTCCCAGATAGATTTAATTCTACTAATATTAACATGCTAATTACCAATTATTGGGACACATTCCATGACTCAAGATACATCTAGGTCCCTGATGGCGAACCTATGGCACGCGTGCTAGAGGTGGCATGCAGCGCCCCCTCTGTGGGTACGCGAACTGTCATCCCAGTTCAGCTCTGTTGTGCATGCACGTATACCTCCCACTGGCCAGCTGGTCTTCGGGCCTCTGCCACGCACGTAGAGGCGCATGTGGGGGGTGCGTGCATATGTGGGGGATGGGGTGCGTGCAGGCCCCCCCTGTGCAAATGAGCATGGGATGGGGCCCATGCAGGGTGTGTGTGCACAAGTACAGGGGGCATGCGCGTGAGCCACACGAGCATTGCATTTTGGGGGTTCAGGCTTTGGGCACACGGTCTGGAAAAGGTTAGCCATCACTGATGATGATCAGTATACCTGCTAATAGATAATCTCCTTCCTGAATGGCCCTCAGTTTCAAAGCCCTTTTTGGTCATCAGCACCTTTATGGATACTGGGTTCACATACTTTCTTTTCTAATAGCTTTCAAAAATTGCTTGTTAACTGCTTTTCATCTATTAGAAAATTTTGAATAGACATGGTTTACAGCACCAGGTGAGTTTCTTTTAATCCTTAGTGAAATACTTTTTAAATATTTTAAGGAGTTCATCTTCCCCCTTCGATAAACAGCAAAATAGTGATTAGAACTTTAATTTTGAAAATTACAAATGGACTATGGGTCCAAATGGATTTGAAACCAGGTATGGGAAATAATTATAGGAACCCTTACTATGGGCAATTGGTTTTGTTTTGAATTCTCTTAAAAATACATGATAGGATGGAACTTTGAGGGTTGGACACTAGAGGGAACCAGAACGAACTATAAAGATTACAATTAAAAAAGAACATTTAATTTGGTTTACTAATACAGAATAGAGCAAAATATTTTAACATTGGATGATATTTTTCAAACAATGGACCTGCAAACTAATTTTAAGAATGTCTGCCATTAGATACATGTAGTCCTTGACTTATGACCACAATGAAGCCCAAAATTTTGGTTAAGCAAGACAGTTGCTAAGTGAATTTTGCAACCTTTCTTGCCACAGTTGTTAAGTGAATCACTGCAGCTGTTAATTTTTTTAACATGGATATACAGTAAATACTTGCCAAAAAGTCAGAAAAGGTGATCACATGATCCCGGGACACTGCAAATGTCATAAATATGAGTCAGTTGCCAAGCATCTGAATTTTGATCATGTGTCTATGGGGATGATATAATGGTTGTGAGTGTGAAAAACGGCTGTCACTTTTTTCAGTGCCATTGTAACTTTAAACGGCCACTAAATAAACTGTTGTAAGTCGAGAACTCCCTGTAGAATGTATTTAAAAGATGTTATTGAAGAGGAACATGTTTTACTTGATAAGACCAGGACTAAAAGTGAATTTAAAAATGATAGGCTATAAGAATTATATGGAAAAAGATGCTACACTGGGTAATAAACCAGCTGATATCTTAATCATTAAAACAGATATACAAATAACAAACCAAAAAACTGATCTAGAAAACTTTCCTATCTGAAAAGAGGCTTGTTAATGTTCTAAAGAACTTTGTGAGAAGGGAGAAAGACAAAAGTTCTAGGACAGTGATGGCTAACCTTTTTGCCATCACGTGCCAGGAGAGGGGGTGGTGGGGGAGGTTCGCGCGTGCACGTGCCCACACCCATAATTCTATGTGGCCCCCCCCTGTGCATGCACGCGCAACCCCCTCCACCCCTGCTCCTGGCACATGATGGCCTGGTAGGTCCATTTTTCTTTCTTACCTGGCTCCAGATTCTCTCTATGCATCTGGGAAGGGCGAAAACAGCCTTTCCCACTCTCACGGAGGCCTTCCGGAGGCCTGAAAGGGCCCATTTCCCAACTCCTAGTGGGACAGGAAGTGACTTTTTTGCTGTCCCCAGCCTCCAGAGACTCCTAGAGAGGCTCCTAGAGTAAGGTGACCAGATTTTAACATTGGTAAAGAGGGACATTGTGGGCGTGGCTTGTTTTGTGGGCGTGGCTAGCTGGTCATGTGACTGGGTGGGCGTGGCTAGCTGGTCATGTGACTGGGTGGGTGTGGCTAGCTGGTCACGTGACCGGGTGGCCATGGCTATGCGTATAGGGTAAGGTGAACAGATTTTAACATTGGTAAGAAGGACACCATTGTGGTCGTGACTTATTGTGTGGGCGTGGCTTGGAGGCCATGTGACTGGGTGGGCGTGGCTAGCTGGTCATGTGACTGGGTGGGTGTGGCTAGCTGGTCACGTGACCGGGTGGCCATGGCTATGCGTATAGGGTAAGGTGAACAGATTTTAACATTGGTAAGAAGGACACCATTGTGGGCGTGACTTATTGTGTGGGCGTGGCTTGGAGGCCATGTGACTGGGTGGGCGTGGCTAGCTGGTCATGTGACCGGGTGGCCATGGCTATGTGTATAGGGACTACTCAGAGGGCTGAAAAGTCATTTCTGACAGGTCCTCACACTTTTGACTGGTCCTCACACTTATGACTATCCTCACATTTATGCCCGTGCAGTATTCTTAACAACCATGTCACTCATTTCACAACTGCTTCTCTTCACCATGGTGACAAGATAGGGCAAAAACGTAAAATGTGAGGACAGTCGTAAGTTCGAGGACTGGTCAAAAGTGTGAGGACCAGTCAAAAATAACTTTTTCAGCCCTCTGAGTAGTCCATATGCACAAAAGGACTAACCAGAGGGCTGAAAAAAGTCATTTCTGACAGGTCCTCGCACTTTTGACTGGTCCTCACACTTATGACCATCCTCACATTTATGCCTGTGCAGCATTCTTAACAACCATGTCACTCATTTCACAACTGCTTCTCTTCACCATGATGACAAGATAGGGCAAAAATGTAAAATGTGAGAACAGTCATAAATTCGAGGACTGGTCAAAAGTGTGAGGACCAGTCAAAAATAACTTTTTCAGCCCTCTGAGTAGTCCATATGCATTAAAGGATACAGCAATAGAGAGGGATGAAGGAATGGAAATTAGAGTAGGAGTGAGGGTAAGAGAGGGAGGAAGAGAGGAGGAGAAGGAGAAAGGAAGAGGAAGTAGGGAGGAGAAAAAGAGGGTGGGGGGAAGAGAAAGTAAGAAGGAAAGAAAAGAGAGTGGTGGTAGGTTTGAGGAGAAAGATTGCTGTACAATAAAAAAGATGAAAGGGAAGAAAGCCAACCCCAAGCAAATATAAAGATATTAAGATTAAGAATGAATTGTTAAACTTTAAAGAATAAAAGAGAACAAATATGAATAAATAGCAATAATTAGAAACACACATACAAACATGCAATGTATTTTCTTTGAACAGAATATTTGGCTGGTTCACAAATTTAAACAGCGTTTAGTCATTTCAATTAAATTTACAATTTCTATATTTCCTTTTTGCCATATTTATTCCTCATCTATTTTTTTAAAAAAACAATATTACCCTTCATCCTCATCTCTAATCTTAATCAAATTCAATTTTTCCCTTCTATTCTATATTATACCCCTTCCCATTGTCATCTATTTTTACATCCATCCTCACATTGGTTAATTATGTAATTATGTAATACAGTTGTTTAATACAAATTCAACATTTTAATATAAATCAATTAGTTATATAACTATCTTTTTTGTATATTAATCAATATGAACATGAATATTCCAATTATTTCCATGCAATCCAATTTCTTACAAATCAATTAATTATATTTACCAATAATAATAAACCAAATAATTTCCCCCATATATTCCTCCAAACCACAACTTAACCATTTCTGCTTTCAACACAATATACAATTATTAATAGTATCTCAATTATTACAATTCCCTAGTTAAATAGAGCTTTTTTTCTTTTGTGTTTTAAAATCTTGAACTCTCCTCTTTTGCCCAAAATTTCCCATTGTTTGCAGTTTTGTACCTACCTTTTTTGGTGAGGAAAAAGAAAAAGGAAAAGGAAGAAATCTCTCTCTGCCTCATTTTGTCATGTTGCAGGTTTAGTTTCGCTTTCGCCTTTGTTTTCAGTATAGCTGGGGGGGGAAATCTGCTCCAGGAACTTTTTGCAGCTTTTTGCAGCTAATTAACCTAGCGGAAGCTGTTAACAGGGGCTGTTTTTTCTATTTTTGCAGGCATGGGTCTATTCATATTTTTTTTTAACACTGATCAGCTGTAGGTCGGCCCTTTGAAGCCCCGCGGCAAGAGTTTAAAGAGTTTTTTTCCCCTCTAGCCATCAGCGGGGATTCAGGAGGCAGAATGAAAAATCGGGACTTTTTTAAAACGCCGCGGGACGCGAGACAAATTGCTCAAAAGCGGGACTGTCCCGCCAAAAGCGGGACGTCTGGTCACCTTATCCTAGAGACTCCTAGAGAGGTTCTGAAGGCTGGGGACAGCAAAAAACATCACTTCCTATCCCACCAGGAGTTGGGAAATGGGCCCTTTCAGGCCTCCGAGGGAGTGGGAAAGGCTGTTTTCGCTCTCTGCAGATGCATAGAGAGGATCTGGAGCCAGGTAAGAAAGAAAAACGGGCCTTCCCCACCCACCCAGGCCTTCCAGAGGCAGGGCCCAGAAGGCCTGAAAATCAGCTGGCTGGCACACGCATCAGAACTGAGCTGGCGTGCCTGCTGATATGGCTACGTGTGCCACCTGTGGCACGCGTGCCATAGGTTCACCATCATGGTTCTAGGACATTATTTGACAGTTGCTCCCACTCCCATACACTACACACATAACCTGGTGCTCTGCATATCTATAGCAGAGGAGGTGGAACAGCCCCCACCAACACCCACCTCTTGTGAATGTCACTGAGTGCCTCCCCTAACTAGGATTCTTACCTTCCTACGCTCTGATTGAGTTCCACATCTAATAGACATTTTAATGTATAGCACCCGACTGGACCCCAGATCTTCAGTTCTCTTTTTTTATGAAGAGTTCATTTGTAAATATGTACATTTTTAAATATACATATTTACAACCAAGGATCAGCCAACCAAGGATCAGCCATCAGTGGATTGGTTGAATAGATGGCTGGCAATTCTGGACTCCCCCCCCCCTCACAACCTGCTAATTTGTACAATGATCTTTAATTTAAGGAATTAAAGATCCAGATTGTTAAAATGGGAATATAGAGAACCATTAGTTAGAATGCAGTATTGCAGGCCAACTCTGTCCACTGCCAGGAGTTCAATCTTGACTGGCTCAAGGTTGATTCAGCCTTCCATCCTTCCAAGGTTGGTAAAATGGGGGCGTAGACTGTTGGGGGCAATATGCTACCTCTGTAAACTGTTTACAATTACAATAACTATTGTTATTGCTGATATACAACAGGCTTATTTGATCAAGTTTAAAATAGATATGCTATTTCTGGTCACCTTAAATGACCTTTTGTTGATCAGACTGAACAGGCTTTAATGATTTGTTTACAGATAAAGGATGACAAATGGGCATAAGAGAAAATTTTAAGAGGCGGTGATGAGTCACGAACATTGTTTATTCTTGTTATTTAATTTAATTTAATTTAATTTAAATTTTAATTTAATTTCCAATTTATATACCGCCCTTCTCCCTGAGGACTCAGGGTGGTGTACAGCCAAGATAAAAAACATAGAATACAAATATTAAAACATTTAAAAATATATATAAATTTTGGCCCAAAAGTTAAAAAATCACAGACTAATCAAAAGAATTTAAAAATTTAAAAATTTCTTCTTAAGCCAACCCGGCTTGCTGAAAAAGATGGGTTTTCAGGGAACGACGGAAGGCATTGAGGTCATGGATTCTCCTTATCTCCGGGGGCAACTGATTCCAGAGGGTGGGAGCCCCCACAGAGAAGGCCCTCCCCCTGGGGGCCACCAGCCTACATTGTTTGGCTGATGGCACCCTGAGGAGGCCCTCTCTGTGGGAGCGCACGGGTCAATGGGAGGTCGTCGGTAGCAGCAGGCGGTCTCGCAGATAGCTAGGCCCTATGCCATGGAGCGCTTTAAAGGTGATAACCAACACCTTGAAGCACACCCGGAAGACCACCAGGAGGCAGTGCAGCTCGCGCAGGAGCGGTGTTACATGGGAGCGCCATGTTGCTCCCATCACTACCCGCGCTGCTGCATTCTGGACCAGCTGGAGCCTCCGGATGCTCTTCAAGTGGAGCCCCATGTAGAGAGCATTGCAGTAGTCAAGGCGAGAGGTGACCAGGGCGTGAATGACTGTGCACAAGGAATCCCGATCGAGAAAGGGCCGCAACTGGCGAATCAGGTGAACCTGATAAAAGGTCCCCCTGGTAACAGCCGTCAGATGTTCCTCCAAAGACAGCTGCCTATCCAGGAGGACTCCCAGATTGCGAGCCCTTTCAGTGGGGTCCAAAGACTCTCCCCCAATAGTCAGTGATGGAGTCAACTGATTATATCGGGATGCCGGGAGCCACAGCCACTCAGTCTTGGAAGGGTTGAGCTTGAGCCTGTTCCTCCCTATCCAGGGGATTGTTATGATGAATGGAGAAGTTATTTCTTTCTATATTTATTTTTTTTCTTTACCATTCTTTTTTCTTTTTTCTTTTCTTATCAGCACTTTCTAATCTTTCCTTTTTTAAAGTTTGTATTACTTTTTGTCTTTTTAATTACAACCTTTAATAAACATCTTCAGGATTTAAGCAAATAGTTTTTTTTAACAACTCTACTAACAATAGGCCTTCACTTAAATATACAGTTCTGTATATTTTCTAAGTATTTTGTTTCAAAATAGTCTCTCCTCCTATTTCTTAATAAACCACATAATAAGCCATGCTAGAATTAGTGACCGAAGCTTTCTTTGCCTGGTTCTCTACTAGTAACAACTTTTTTCCTAAGCAATTTGCTTACACTGCAGTTCGAAATAGTAAATACTATATGCTGGTTGACCTTTGAATGGAAAAATAATTACAAGTTAAAATAGTAATTTTATCTGAAGTCGATAAGGCCATAACATTCTCTCTGCCTTCAATTCACAGGCTAAATTTTCAGCCACTCTGTCGTGACTTCAAGAGGAAGGAATAATGACAGGTTACAGGCACTTTATTTCAAAATTCGCTCACAAAATTATTGACAATCATTTTCAGCCTCACACAAAAAAAGTCTCTGCTGCTTGACCCTTGTGAGCTGTTTACATGAAAAAATGCACTTACATCTATATTAACAATGGTTAAGTCTAATTCCCCATCAAAACTTACAGCAATTTCTTTACAGCATGCTTGTGCTTGATATCAGAACAAAAATAGGGATAATTTGCCTCAAATTGCAGTCACTTCAGTCATAATAAAATCTCACTGAGTACTGTTTGCTTTCAGCATTCTCATTAGGCAAGCTAGGGCTATTATTAAGGTACAACCACATAACTGTTATATTAGCACTTAAAGTATAGCATAGTAGCCCCCTCCAGGAGATGAATTCTAACCTTGTCAATATAATTCTACTTCCAATGCTGCAGAACAGTTTGAAAAACTGAATACTGAAGCTTTACGTTAGAAAAAAAAAGTCATGCTCGTTCAGGCTTAAAGGCTACTTGGTTGGCCCAAGGTGCTGAGGTAAGGTTGGAAAAAAGCTGCCTCAAATCAAGTCAAGCATTGAGACCAAACTTCCTATTTTCTTGTACTTGTCTTAGGCTGTTAAATCAATTACTCTGTATTTCTGCCTGCCTTCAGCTCCGATTTAGAATAAGGGGAAGAATAAAAGGCCAAGACAAAATTACAATTTCAAAGATAACAAATGATCATCATTCCAAGTGAAAGACTATGTACCATGTAGCCACATATTCACATAACCTCACATTTTAGCGGCTTCAACCTTTAAAAAGATTGTGTTTTTATGACGGAGTTTCCAAGATTCCCCTTCCTCCCCCCCCTCCCCAATCTTTTGAAACTTAATCAAAATATTTAAAAAAAAAAATAGAGACCAAAGAGCCTACTTTATAGGAAACAGAAATTCTTGACAATTTTGAAAATCATTGATGATTATTTATTTTTTCTTTAAAGTGGAATACTTTTTCTTCAACATATCCAGGATTCAAGCCATTCCCTACAAGGATTTTCTATTTTCAATAGAAAATATTGAGTTAATGTTATTAATGTTACCATTATGAGTTCTAGTTCTACTTGTTACACCTGAGGATACTATTAAAAGACTAGGGACCCTATCAGGAGATCTAAGATCTCCCTGGTGAGTATCTTCAAATGAGAATCTTCTCCTTTTATTCCTGTTCAAAGCATACATGATGCTACTGCTTATGAGTTGGTTTCCTTGGGCTGGTATCCTTTAGATGTATCGAACTACAAGCTCCATGAATGCAGCCACGGTTTTAATAGAGAATACTCTAAAGGCAGGAAAGTATTAGAGTTACGGTATTTAATTTGAATGCGTGTCTCCCATTACAAATTTCTCATATCACTCTGAATTCCATTATCAACTGATTCTTTTGAACCTAAAGTGAAATCTCATTTTTATATGTTCCCCTGATTTTCTAGTCTGATATTTTTTTTTCAATTACTTAGCCTTTCTACAGACATGAATCTAAGTTAGAGTGGTCTGAAGCGCCAAGAAATGCTAGCATTATTTCTTTTTTAAAAAATCGTTTCTTTGCTTCAATTACTCAGTTGGTGCAGGAAAGCTGTTCTCATGACAAACCCTACTTTTAGCCAACCATTATCTCCTGCCTCCTCCCTCTTCTTTTCCATCAACTGGTTTTTTTCTTCTGTACATAATGGCAATCTCATCTGTCCTTTGAAGTTCCATAACAAAAGTTTAGAGGAAAATGTTGAATTATTTAACAAAAAAAGCTGAAATTGCATTCCCAGCTAAAACTATTACTTCAAGAAAAAATTCAGAATATAATAATTAGACATGGAACTGATTAAAAAAGGAAACAAAAAGTTGAATTAAAGGATGTTTTATGCAGTAACTGCTCTTTAGGATCCATTCCAATATCTATAGAGATTCTCAATCATTGTTCTGCCCCAGCTCCGGATTCCTGAGGATATTGACACACACCAACAGTCCTTATCAAATTTATAAAGTAGCAAGAATAAACAAAGTCCAGCAAAGATTGGCAACCAGCCCAGAAAACAAGATACAATAAGACACTCACTCTTCAACAATGCTCTGATAATAATTACAAATTGTTTCCAGCAAGAAATTACTAACTAAGGGAGTGGCCAATTATTCTCAAGTCTTACTCTCGAGGAGACTTCCTCCTCCTGAGTAGCCACTCCTGCCTTTTGGCAACCCTGCATGCTCGAGCATTGAGGAGAGGCTCCTTCACTCTCTCCACTTGAAGGAGCCTCTGGAGGTTCTGAAGGCCCTGGCTGTGTCTCTGCCTCTGGCACCACATCCTCTTCAGCCTCCTCACTGTTCGACGTGAGCGCTAGCTGTGCAGACTGCTGGCGCGACACCACACCAGCCTCCTCATCGTCGGGATCAGCCACGATCTGCGCAGGCCGCTGGCAGGCCACAACAATCATCCAGATCATGGTCGTCCCAAAGGTGCTTTTCAAAAGGCAACTGGACTTCGTTTTTTCCTTGAAAACATTTCGCTTCTCATCCAAGAAATTTCTTCAGTTTGCCTTTTGAAAAGCACTTTGGGAGATCCGTTGCAATATGTACAGTCACTGGTGTCTTTTTTAACCGAAAAGATCAGCATAAAGATGGCATAAAAGAGTCATCTTTTCTGTTTTATTTGTCTTACAATATTCTGACCAGCTGCTTAAATTTGCAGTTGGAATTTGATAGAAAAATAGAACTTCTGATCTGTGTTGTTCATATTGATAACATGACATCTGATTTTAAAAGCTACAAACGTTCAGAATTCTTTTAAATGCAATATGTATTGCAGACAGTATGTAACAATCACAGGATAATATTTTATGGCATTCACAATACAAGTTTGGTAGATGCTACTATCAGACAGATTCATCCAGGGGTGAAATGCTCCTGGTTCGGACCAGATCGCCCGATCTGGTAGTGATGGTGGTGGGTGGTTTGGAGAACTGGTAGCAAAAATACCTGCCCCACCATGCCCAGCTGAGCCGCGCGATCGTCAGAGGCTTTTTTTTTTTAACTTTTAAAAGCATTTTTTCTACAACCTCTTCGGCCAAAAAAATGCTTTTAAAAGTAAAAAAAAAGCCTCTGACGATTGCGCAGCTCAGCTGGGATTGTCAGAGACTTTTAAAAGCATTTTTTCTACAACCTTAAGAGGTTGCAGAAAAAAATGCTTTTAGAAGCCTCTGACGATCAAGCAACTCAGCTGGGATCATCAGAGGCTTTTAAAAGCATTTTTTCCCTACAAACTCTTTGGCTGAATGCTGAGTTTAAAAGATAAAGAGGCATCGATATTTTACAATGTGTGGGAACAGTGGTATAACTGGATAGAACGGAGATAGATTAAAGATATATAGTTATTAAGTACTAGCTCTAACCGGCCATGCGTTGCTGTGGCCCAGTCTGGTGCTTCCGCTGGACTAAAAGAGCGAGGCTGAAGTTCCAAACTCTCCACGAACATTTGGTGGGCATGGTAAACTCGATGTCATTCACTTTCACCAGTCACATGACAGCCCTCGAGCCACGCCTACCCAGCTGGTGATTAGGGAAGAGAACCGGTTGCTAAAAAACAATGGGAACCACAAAATCCTCCCTCTCTGCCTCCCCCTCTCTCTTTGTATCTCTCTATGTCTCTCTCTCTCCCCCGTCTGTATCTCTCTATGTCTCTCTTTCTCCTCCCCTGTATCTATGTCTTTCTCTCCCCCCTCTCTCTCTGTCTCTGTTTCCCCCTCTCTGTATCTCTGTCTCTCCCTCCCTCTGTATCTCTCTATGTCTCTCTCTCCCCCCTGTATCTATGTGTCTCTCTCTCCCCCTCTCTCTGTATCTTTCTATGTCTCTCTCCCTTCCCCCGTATCTCTGTCTCTCTTTCCCCGTCTCTCTCTATGTGTCTCTCTCCCCCCTCTCTCTGTATCTCTGTCTCTCTCTCTCTGTATCTCTGTATGTCTCTCTCTCTCTCCCCCCCATCTCCTGTATTTCTCTATGTCTCTCTCTCCCTTTCTCTCTGTTTATCTCTGTCTCTGGCCCCGCCTCTTCTGCATCCCATGCCATTGCCCTTACCTTTTCAGGCCAGGCCTTCGCAGCTCTCTGCATCACAGCAGAAACTCAGGGGTCCCCTCCGTCCTCCCTACATAGATGTTCTCTGGGGGCTGGGGGAGACGCATAGCAGGGAAGGGAGGGAGGGAGGGAGGGAGGGGGTGTGGCGGAAGTTTGAGGCTGGTTTGGGGCTTCCCACCCGAAGGAAGAAAGCGGCAAAGCCAGGAGCCACGCACACCCCAATGGACCCCTGCTGTGCAGTTCTCCTCCCCCGCCTGCCAAGGGCAGGGGAATGATTAAATCCCCCACTCTTCCAGGCAAACTGAAGGAGGGCCGGCCATCCTCCCTCCTGGCCGTTTCCGTCCCCTGAAGTCTCTCTGGAGCCCCTTTTCTGCCAGAGGCCGAAATTTTCGTGTAGGCTCTGTGAACTGCCAGAGCGCCCACCTGGGAATCAAAGGCGGCACTGGTCAAAGGCAACCCAGAGGCTCCAGTTGCCTCCATCTCCCGTTCACCGACCGGATTCGCATAGCGCCGGTTAGCGGCTGGTCTTTCTGACCTCGGGGCCCGTGGTAGCGCTGGGTCAGGCGCGATTCGGGCCAGGTAAGGGATGGAGAGTTTCCGCTCGACGGACCCAGGAAGCTTCATTGCCAGGTGTTCTTTGGAGGGAGCCCCGAGAGCAGCTGGCGAGGGGGATGGGCAGCAGCAGCAGGTGAGGCTAGTTTGTGGGGCGGCTGGGGGAGGGAGAGGTCAGAGCCAGGCTCAGGCAGGCCCCACCCAGCCCTAGAAGTGCCAGCTGTGAGGGCTTCCCGGCGGGAAGCTGGCTGCCTACCTGCCGAGCCTGGTGGCAGGATATGGCCCTCGGGTGTCTCTGCCTTCCAAATGCGCAGTTTCTTGGAAGCAATATGGAGAGTCTAAATATAAGCAGAAATCTGTTGAGCGGAATCAGGGCTGGGAGGCTGCCATGTTGGTTTTACGTCCAGCAGATGGTACTGTTTTTCAATGTTTTTCAATGTTTTACATGTTTTTACCTGTCACAGGTGTGACATGTATATAATATAGGTATACAAAAACACGCCCGTAGTTGAATGCAATGTTGTGTCAAAATTTGAAAGCAATCGGTAAAGAACTTTCAGAGATGTACAGTTATGTACAAATGGACATTTACATTTTTATTTATATAGATAAGTAATAGAAAAAAAAAGAATGTAAACACGCACAATTTATTTTTTGTAAATAACACACGAATTACTGTCATAAGAAAAACACCACAAATAGCTGTTATTGAGTGATATAATTTTTTATGTTTTTAATATAATAAAAGTTTAATAAAGTGTTTTTTAAAAAAGCATCTTTTCTACAACCTCTTCGGGCGAAAATGTTGTAGGAAAAAAAAGCCTTTAAAAGCCTCTGGCGATCCCAGCTGAGTTGCCTAATCGTCAGAAGCTTCTAAAAGCATTTTTTTCTGCAACCTCTTAAGGTTATAGAAAAAATGCTTTTAAAAGTAAAAAAAAAAAAAGTTGGCCACGCCCACCCAGTCACATTATATCCTCCACCAAGCCACACCCACAGAACCGGTAGTAATAAATTTTAGATTTCAACCCTGGATTCATCCAGTGGAGATACTTAAGCAATTTAAATTACCCACCTATATAACTGAAGATGCTCAGTTCTCTTTTGTGAAAGACTGACCTTTTCTCCACAGTTTTCCTAATGGAATTTCCACATAATAAGTAACAACATTTTTGTTGGTTGGCTATTTTGTTCTGAAGCTTAAACTCATGCACTCGTTTATGCAGACAGCATGAGGAAGGAAGCCTTCAAATGTATAATTTATAGGATCATTAATCCTGACACTTTCATAATCAAACCTGCCACTGAAGATGCTCAAAACTACAATTCCTTTGGGAATGTTCTTCTTCTTTCATGAACCCATATAAATACAGCAATTCAGCAATCATTTTCTTTAATTTGGAAGAAATGGAAGGATTAGGAATCTCCATTTTTCTAGATTGCAAAAGAGACAGGATGACTATAGAAAAATCCTGTGGTGAAAGGAATAATAATTTCAAAATTAAATAGCTCTTAGTGAAATGTAATTATGCCTTTACGGCTGCCAGAAAAATTTCAGGATCATTTTTTTTTACAAAAATGGGAAACCTTAAATATTCCCTTTAAGTATTGTCATTATAAGCAATATATTACACTACAGACGTCTCCCCACCATTAATATGGGGTAATTATTATATACTAAAATCTGGTGTGATAACACAGACAGGACAATCAGGCTTGGAGCTTTAATATGTTGCTAAAACTGCCTTGCAAGGATTGCACAATAATGGAGATTTTAGGAAACATAGGAATATGTGTCCAAGAAGATCTAAATACCTTTCAAAACTGATGGTTTTGACATATTGTCTCTGTCAAAACAGATCAGACACAGGTTAGAACCTTTATTAAAGCCTGCCTTGTGGCAATAGGAACTTATTTCTCCAAACTTATTCAATCCAAATGTCATCTGGTGGCCCTAGGGGCTGGATGATTTCATCCTGACTGGGATTTGGTTTTATGTTACCTAGATGAGTTTAATCCCATTAATTCTGAAGAAATGAATAATCCATGTGTTTTAGAGCCAGGCCTCTCTTAGTTGGTTAAAGCCTCCAGAGATTATTGGGGGGGGGGGGGGGGGGGGCATCCATGAGATAGTAAATGTCTCCTTGAGAAATGGAATGGTTCTGCTGAGTTTAAAAGCAGCAGTAGTCTATTCCTTCTTTAATAAACTATTACTAGATCCTATAGATATGAATCATTTTCATCCAGTGTCCCACCTTCTGGAAAAGGTTGTTGAAAAGGCTGTTGGCCTATAGTTCTTAGGGTTCTGGAAAAAGCAGAGTATCTGTACTCCTTTAAGTCAGGTTTTAGGCTAGGACACTGTAGTGAGAGAATTTTGATTCAAGTTGTGGATAACCTGAGGTGGGACATTCTTGACCTCCTATGGACCAGCTTTTGGATTTGAGACTTGGGGCCATTGTTTTACAATTGTCCTTCTCCATCCTTTGGGGTCAACTGATATTGGTTGAGGACAAGAGCAGTCAACCTCTATATCTTTGCTTTGCATAGTAACATAAGGTTCTATTATTACCGCTTTAAAAATATTCAAGAAGTTTTTTTCCAGTGTTTGGGACCCTGTGGGGTCTGGATGTGAAAGAATAGACTTTGACTCAACCCTTCCAGAATCGAGTACTTGTAGGTTTTTGCCTCCACAGATCCAGGAACCGGACACTTTCATCCTTGACTCTGAGCAGAGTTCGCTGCCACATTTGAATTCAGTGCACAATTTAGAAATCTTACTGGACTTACAGTTCCTACAGGACAACTTTGTTTTCTTTGCTAATTGAATCTGTTACTGTTACTGTTCCTGCTCATGGTCACACCTTACTCACTCCAAATGAATTATTGCAATGTGCTGCACTTGGGAGACTCTTGAAGACTGGTTTAAAATTTTAATGGGTTATTTTATGGGTAAAGGGTTTTTAAATTGGGAAGCCTATTTGATTTAATTCTGTTTTAACTTATTTTAATTTTTATATTTGTATGTATTTTAATTTTGGCTGTTCACCGCCCTGAGTCCTTCGGGAGAAGGGCGGTATACAAATTTAATAAATAAATAAATAAATTAAAATAAAATAAAATAAAATAAAATAAAATAAAATAAAATAAAATAAAATAAAATAATCTTCTGGGTACAATGCAAGATACTGATTATCACTTATAAAGCCCTATAAGGCATAGGATTGGGTTATTGTGAGACTGCTTGTTATCTAGGGCATTTGGCCATCCCATATGCTCTAACAGGGAGGGCTTACTGCAGGGTCCCTAACTGAGAATCCCTTCCCAGTGGTGGTCCCTGACTTTGGAATCTCTCCTCCAGTACCCTGTAGGCCTTTACAAAGGAAACTCTTTTCTGAGACTTTAGATGTGGATCACTGGATGATTCTCAATTGCTTGAGTTGCATTATATTTTAATCTAGTTGCCATTTTATACCTGGTCTACCCCAACATGTGGGAGGGGGCATTCTGCTCCCTTTCGCCTTTCGGCTCCAATCCAGGAGCCCTCAAGCAGTCGCGTTCACGACAAACCACTGTATACTAAATTTATATTTTGCTGATAAAGAAATAAAGGGAGACTAGTATAGATCTATTTCAAGATTTTTAGCTTTCATCAGCTAGCCATACCCTTACTCAGATTCGAACTTGGGCTTCCTGCATGTTAGGCAGTTGAATTAACCTTCTGAGCCACAAGTTCTCCTCCCTTCATCAGCTTGAGCCAGGGGATTAATCTCAATTTACTTTGGTCACCTGCTAGATTATATTCAAGATATATTTCATATTTTAAGGGACACTTTAAGGAATACATAGTGACTTTGGACAATCTGGTTTAACAGTCAAAACTACAACAGAATATAGATTTAATTCTTCCTGTGGATTATTTTCATAAAAAATGGTAGAATCTAGGTATCATGTAATTAATAAATGGTCACTAATTAAAGTAGGGCATGTTTTGGTCTCCAAAGTTCTAACATAGAAATAACTGCATTGTAGTTTAATATAATATATTTAAGATTTAATAATATTAAATATTATAGTAGGAAGGGTGTTGAATAATCCAACATGGTGGTACAATGAAAGCCCAACCAGTTTTTTTTACTCATGTTCCATGCAAAACACATGTAAAAAGAGACAGAAATTTGATTCTGTGGCTGTCATCTTTATTTTCATTATCCTGTCTCCCCCAAACAGCCCTGATTATTTTCACCCTTTTTGTAACGCTAATGCATGAACACACGCATGAGATGCCACCTTACCCATTAAGGGCTACAATCTCAGTTGAAAAGTTCTTCATATTTAAACAACCATATCGTAATACATTTTACACATACTAAAAGCCAGAGAGATTATTTTGAAAGCCAAATAACCTAAAGAGTAAGCATAATAAAAATGAAATAGGTTACAGTTTATTAGCAGCAGGTAGCAGATGTGGTAAAATTCTTGCCAGCTTCCCCACTTTTCTTCCCCAGCAGGAACTTTCTATCAAACTGTGTGTTAGATCTTGAATATAATGCAAGCTGCTGTTAAAGCAATTGTACCCTCTGCACTGCCCTATTATACTGAGATTTCTGTTGGAGTTCCTACTTCTTTCTTTCTAATAATAATGTTTAAAATATATCCTGCAGAGGTAAATGTAAAGGCAGGTATTATGTGCCAGCTAAAAATAAGATAGTAAAATATGAAATTGATTAGAAAATAATTCAATATTGAGAGGTCATTTTTCTTGCCAAACGATAGGTTCCCATGACAAGATAAAAATAATGATTGAAGTTAAGATTCCTTGAGGTACTTTTCAAACATAAATAATTCAATATATCTATTACAATGAGAAAGTAAAAATAACTGTTTAAGGAACAAAGTCTTAAACCGATAGCAATATAAAATGGATGCAAATCAAATCTGTCACACAGAATATGTTCTCTAAATTTTTTATTTTCTGGGATGTCAAAAATAAGCCCTTTTGGAAGGAGAGGTACATAAGCAGAGTTAAGAGGATTTAGGGGTAGAAAAAAAAATCTAAATGATAAAATGTAGCTATGAAGGCATTCTCAAATAATAAATAAGTTGTAGAATCTACTATTTTGTAAGTGTACTTTGTGAGTTACATTGATATTCAGAGCAGAAATGTGTTAAGAGTATCTTTGAACGCTTCTTTCACCTCTGAATTCATCTAAAAAGCTGAAAGTTGGCTTTCTTTAATAATTTTTATACTGCAATTGTAGGCTTCTGATGGAAACCAAAAATGTAATTAACATGTGCTAATTGGAATGCTACTCTAGGATAAAATAGATCATGTAACATAAGGGGTTTTTCCCCTCTTTTTAAGATGTGTTTATGTTGTGACAAACAAACAATCCTCAAAGTGGCATTAATCTATACTTTGTATCTGTTGAAGATGTGGAACTTGAAAAACAAAGCAAACCTTATATTGATATATATAGATTGGGGAGACGGGGGTATTCACACTTCACAATCTTCAATAGTTTTTCAAAGCCTATGTCTCCATAAAGTAATGTGAAAGAAAGAAAGAAAGAAAGAAAGAAAGAAAGAAAGAAAGAAAGAAAGAAAGAAAGAAAGACGGACAGACACACATTTTTGTAACAGCCTTATTTCAATTAAGTTATTAATTAAATTATTAATTAAATAATTAAATTAACTAAGATTAACACCCAGCGTTACTTGTATGAGAATAGGTAACCATATAAATAAGATATTTTTTTTTTAAAAAAATAGCAAAATACCAAACTGTAGAGAAAGAAAATTAAGCTAGAATAAATTTGAAGTCAACATGCCACAGAAACCATGATTTGCTTCTCCTTCTACAACTTCAGTAGGGAAAGATAGGAAAAAGCCTTTGCATCAAAAAAACAAAAACCCTCCTATAATTAGGAGCAGATAACATTAGGTTCAATGGAAAAAAGGTATCCTGGCATAGCTTCTTGAATTCTGCAGAAAGAAAAGCCTTGAGAGATTACATCAGCTTCTCCTCATCACCAGTTTCCTTGGTGGAAAGAAGGAAGATTTAACCAGGAGAGCCAAGAATGCCTGCCTGATCCAGTGGTTGTGATCAACACCCCACGGAATCAAAGACTACTGAAAGAGCTAATAGGCTCAACAGTTTCCCATGTCAATCTCCAACAATTACATGTTGGCTTCTATTGCAAGCCCACATTTAATTGTTCAGTTTTAGTATAAACAGAAATTTTCATGACCTGATGACTAACTATCCCAATCTAAGCTCTGTACACTTCAGTATAAATTCTTGTTAAATGAACAACAAAAGGCTCATTTATAGCATAATTAAGCTATCCGAACATCATGGCATATTGGAGATCTATAATATCCCTAAATAGATAATCCTACATCTATTTACCAGTGAATTAGCCCCATGAACTAAAGCAGACCACTTTTAAAGAGATGTGCTATATGCCAGGTTTATGTATAAATCCATGCACATGAGAAGATTTCTCACAGAGATCCAACAGAATGCTATAAGCATGCCTTATACTAGCCAAAAGCATTTATTCTGCTTCATAGATGAAGAAGAAAAACACAAAGTAAAGTGATTATTCACTGCTGAGCTGGCAGGCATGTTGCTGGGTCAGTGGCTGGCACATACTGTGCTGTGTGAAAGTTGAAAGCAGCATTAAAATAGGACTAGTTCATATTCAACTCACTTTTTGCATCCACATCTGAATTAAGCCAAAGTAAAAGTATAGCAAATGCATCCACCAATACCCCACCCCCCCACCCCCACCCCCAAAAAAAAGAAAAGAAAAGAAAAAGAAAAATTTATAAAGGATTAAATAAAAAGACTACTTCGCTTCTCTGATTTAAGTTCAATTACTTGGAAGTAAATTCTACAAAAGTCAATGTGCCAACATTTTAATTGTTTTAGGATCAGAATGCATGTCATTTAGAAGTAATAGGCATTAAACATTTAAAAATACATTGAACTTTTATATTGTAGGCAGGTATTGTCCCCCTTAATATTTTTGAACAGATATTTGGGGAGGATCTTTTCCTTTTTGTTTTTCCATGTAGTAGTTTGTCTGCTTAATAGTTGGGATAGGTTGGGGAAGTTTTCTTGGCAATAACATACAGTATAAACTGATGGGAATTTCAGATGTGTTTCACAAGAATGTCCTATCTCCCCTTAGCAAATATTCAGCAAATGCATTCTTTGTTTCTACTTATTGATTTAGTAGTTGAAGTGAAACTATTTCCTTCTTTGAAGGCTGTGCAATAGTTCATTTCTGACAAAAGTGCATTCATTAGACGAGTACTATAAAAGTAGAGCCAAAACAGGACTTTGGGAAGAAGAGGAAAGCATTAGCATGCTCAGAGCGCTAAAGGTTGAAATACAAAATTAAATTAAGCTAAACTAAATCTCCCAATACTATTCTTATAAAAATGACAGCATCTTGGGATTCAGGCTTTTTTATAGCAGTTTGCAAGGGAAGACAAGACGGTGGTTTCCTGGGAGTTGGAGACAACGATAGGGAGTTATGGGGACAGCTAAGGACTCAGTGTGGCCTATAAGCATTGACTTGATCCCAATGATGCTGTGTGTTTCAAGAATCTTTTCAACTTAAAATGGGCTGAATTTAAATGGCTAAATAAATCTCTGTGCCTGCACCTTTCTAAGAGAAAAGATTTAGTTGCGAATAAGAGAAGAGAATATATCAGTGGTGGGTTGCAATCGGATCAGGTGAACCGGTAGCGGTGGCGGCAGGAGGCTCTTCCCACCTGCCTGGATACTTCTGTGCATGCACAGAAGTGTTGTGCGCTGAGCGAACCGGTAGTGACAGGTTTTGAAACCCGCTCCTGGAATATATGTAGTTTAGACTTGAACTGTGGAGTTCTTCATGTTCTTGAACTTGATTGTTTGCTTGCAGATGTTTCATTACCCAACTAAGTAACATCATCAGTGCTAGTGTATTTGGGATTTGCTCCCTGTTTATATACAACAGCCTGCATTGCCAATGTTGGTGGGGGTGTGCTCCTTGGTAGTTCCTTGCTTAGGGTATTGTTTTCTTCTTTTTTGTTTGATGTTAATCCCAATTGCTGTAGAGAATGTGTTCTGGTCTTTTTGTTTCCATTTTAGCCTTTTTATTGTCACTTTAGAATGGTGTGTAAATATGGTTTATATCTATGTGTCTATTGTTAACTGATTTGTCTGAATGACAAATTCCTAGAAATTCCCTAGTGTTTTTCGATTTAGCCTAGTGTAGAATGCTCACAGTTTTGTTGATTGAAATTATGGCTGAAACTGTCCATGTGTTGTGAGATTAAGGAGTTTCATTGTGTCTTCTGACCGCTAGTTAATGTTCAGAGATACAGTATGTTCTGCTAGTCTTCTTTCTGTCTGCCCTACATAGTGACAGTTACAGTTCTTACATTGTAGATTATCTTTACACTGTATTGTACCATCAGGAAAGTCTTTGTTTATATAATTCTTTGTTTATATGCAGACCTAGAGGTAAATAACAACCAGGCTAGAATGGTTAGAAAAACCATGATACTAAAATCCTATATATTTTACTGTGTAGGTGCATAACATGCTTTAACAAAAGAGCTTCTGGGTAATATGCCAGGAATCACTCTAAAGGACAAAGAAATGAGAATGTCCAGAGTAAAAATGAAGCTATATACAATAACTACCAATTTTCTGGCATTTATTTAATCCATATACCACTTCAAGCTGACATAGTTAATTATCCATTTTCCTACTTTCCTCACTAGAATCACAATATGAGATGGATTGGGTTGAGAAAGACTGGCCTAAAGTCACCTTTTAGGTGACTTTGGAGGACCAAAGTCCATGGTCTTCTAGGTGTTGCTCAAGCACATTAATTATAATTTTGGAGGGGTGGTGGTGGATTCCAGACAATTTTTATTGTTTTTAAAAAGCACAACAGTATCTTCATATTCCATTGTGCAAATAATTCAAAAACATATAGAGCCCAACCATCTAAGTGTAACCTTTATCAAGTATTTACATTATAGTTGCCTCATAAGAATGCAAAATGGTTATTTAATATTAACCCCTGGGGAATGAAGTTTTCAAGGCACAAGAAGAAAATTATGTCATTACTGTGCTGTTTTGACAGACTGAATATTCTCTTTCAAGCCACTTTAAAAGGTAAAATCAATTCACTTTCATAACTTTTCAATAAGCTGATGTGGCAGATCTGACAAAACTATAGAATTCCAAAATAGATTTTCCATGAGTAATCTCTTTTATTTTTGTCATTGGTTATTTCTACTACTCCAAAATATACCCTCTAAATACTTTATCTGATCTCTTAATGCTTCAGGTCAGAATATTTAAAATGGGATAATATTCCCAATCAACAGGTATAAATATACATAGACACACACATACATATCAGGGGTGAAATGCTCCCAGTTCGGACCGGATCACCCGATCCGGTAGCGATGGAGGCCGGTGGTTTGGAGAACCGGTAGCAAAAATCCCTGCCCCCCCCCCCCAGCCCAGCTGAGCCGCACAATCATCAGAGGCTTTTTTTTTTTTTTTTACTTTTAAAAGCATTTTTTCTACAACCTCTTCGGCCGAAAAAAATGCTTTTAAAAGTAAAAAAAAAAGCATTCGATGATCGCGCGGCTCAGCTGGGATCCTCAAAGGCTTTTAAAAGAAAAAAAAACTTTTTTTTCTTTTAAATGCCTCTGCCGATCCAAGCTGAGTTGCCTGATCAGCAGAGACTTTTTTTCTTTTAAATGCCTCTAACAATCAGGCAACTCAGCTTGGATCGTCAGAGGCATTTAAAAGAAAAAAAGGGTTTTTTCTTTTTAAATCCCTGTGACGATCCAAGCTGAGTTGCCTGATCGTCAGAGGCATTTAAAAGAAAAAAAGTCTCTACCGATCAGGCAACTCAGCTGGGATCGTCAGAGCCTTTTGAAAGCATTTTTTTACAACCTCTTCACTGAAGAGGTTGCAGAAAAAATGGTTTTAAAAGTTAAAAAAAAAATTGGCCACACCCGCCCAGTCACATTACCCCACCACACCAAGCCACGCCCACAGAACTGGTAGTAACAAATTTTAGATTTCATCACTGATACACATAGTACATGTGCAATGATCATTTCCATAAAAATGAAGACTGATGTTAATAATGCTGGAAGAACAATAACTGGCTAAACTGTAAAAAGGGTAACATAGGCATATATCAAAAACATGTCAGAAACCAACAACAGACCACATGGCATCACTGCAGCACACAACTAAAGCCTTTCAAAAATTATTAAGTAAACCAAAAGACTCAGCAGCCCTAGAAGAAGAAAAAGAATAACAGGAGTCATCTAAATGTATGCTGAAAGGACTGTAACAGGACGGTAAAACTATGTAGGACCAATAGACAGAAGACTAGCCCAGCACATCCATGAACACCAACTAGCAGTCAGAAGACCTGATGAAAACTCCTTAATTTCATAACACATGGATAGACTCAATCAGTTTCAGGTAGAAAACTGTGAACATCAAGCCAAGCACAAAAATGCCAGAAAAACCTGGAGACTTTGCACTCAAATAAATAGACCATCCACTGGTGCATAACAACAAACAACATTTATATTTCACTCAAAAAAAGATAATTATTAAGTCCAAAAGAAAACAAAAAAATCAAAACACCTCCTCACCAGCATTCAACACTCATATCAGCAGAGATTAACACTAAGACTAATAATAGACCAACAATCAAGTAAACAATACCCCAATCAATGCAGATAAAACAAACAGTAAACATTAGTCTAATCAAGGAGCCACCAAGAACACTCCCAACACTGACAAGGGAAACTACTAGTATATAAAAAACCGCAAACCCTACTCCCTTCTAGTACTAATGAAGTTACTTAGCTTGCTAATGAAACGTCTGTACAAAAACTACCAGGCTCAGAACACTAAGGACCCCACAGTTCAACCCTAAGCTACAAATATTCTCTTCCAAAGGTTAAACTATATTTAAGAATCCCTGTATTATACACAGGATACAATACAGTTCAACTGAATTTGGTATGAATTCAAATTCAAGGGGCATTGAATCAGAACTCTTGCTTAGACTTTGACTAGCTTGAAGACTATTTTAAAAATGGAGAGAGCCAAGGAAACAAGAAGAAAGTATGAATGGGAAATTTGTTAAGTCTTGGATGTGGTTGGCATGATCTCCTACAAAAACGTATCAATGTTCTATTCCAGACTTCTGCAGCTTGAGCATCCAATCAGATGTATGGAGTTCAGCTCTCAGAATCCATCAGTTGTAAATAATACAGAATTCTACGGCCGAGTACCACATATCAGAAAGAGATTCTCATTAGGCTAAGATTTAATGAGAAATAACTCTAGAACAGAATAGAATAGAAATTTTAATTGGCCAAGTGTGATTGGACACACAAGGAATTTGTCTTGGTGCATATGCTCTCAGTGTACATAAAAGAAAAGATACGTTCATCAAAAATCATAAGGTACAACACTTAACGATAGTCATAGGGTACAGTGACTCTAAATACAAGCATCAGCAGGTGAGAGATCTACTACAGGCAAACAACTCTTAGTATGTCTTGTACTTTTAACTGTTAAATTATGAGATTTGGATTTAATTTTTTAACTCTTTATTAGATGTTTCTTAACTGTTGTGAGCCGCCCTGAGTCCGGCTGGAGATAGGGCGGCATATAAATCCGATATATAGATAGATAGATAAATAAATAAATAAATAAATAAATAAATAAATAAATGTCATATAAATATTCGGGGGGCGGGGAGTCCAAAAATTCTAGGAGATACTGCTTCAGTGAAGTCACTAATAAAGGAATGCTGAAAGGTTCCTCTCTCAGTTCTTGAAATTCTGTATTCTAACCCACAATTCTTAACATTAAAATTCATTATAGAAAATTCAGGTGAATCATGCTGTGCACCTCAGGGGCTTGGCAATTGTCCAGCTTTAGGAAAGCTGGTTTATATTCTTAGTTGGGCACAGGAATTATAAACGACTGAACTTGAGACCAAAAGGAATTACTCCACTGGTTACTCCATTGTGAGATTAGTGAGATAAGATCCAGTATTGGATTTGTATACATAGTGCCATGAACTCTGATACAAAGTAGACCACTATTATAGCTGCCTGTATTATTAGGCAGACCACTCTAAATGCTTACAGATGCAGTTTGGGCTGGCCAGTTAAGCAATACATGTATCAGATTCAAGCAAAAGAGCATACATTTTAAAAACAAAAACAGACCACCATATCTGCCAACTTACTTTGAAGATATTTAAGGGTTTAGATGTATTTCCCAACATTGTAGATTATCTCACAGGATGCTGTCAGTCCTGGAAGCCATCTTTTACTTTGGATCTTCAGGATCTTTGGAACTTCTAGTCTCGGAGTCTTCTTTCATTGGGGATGTTACTTGGAACCCTGATCTTGGAACCCTTGACCTTAACAAGAGGTCAACAAGCTTATACTAAAGGATGTATGGTTCATGAATTTTACTTACAGCAAATATAGTCAACATCAACCTGTTTTTGTTTTTATGTCATTTTTTTCTTAAAAAGTATATTTTTGACAGAAAGGCACTAGTGTCATATCCACAAACTAGAGTGGAAAAGCTATCATGGCAGAGCTCAGTAACACAAAAAGATAGTTCCATCCTGTTTTCCATTTGATCATGGTTCTTTCCTCCTCCTTAAGCAGGGATTGGCAACCTTAAACACTCAAAGAGCCACAAAGTTCCTAACTGGAGCCCCCCCTTCATTTCTGGAGCCGACCAGAAGTCCAGTTCCCCCACCACAGAGTCTCCTCCTAGCGTGGCATCCTTTGCTGGCCGGACGTCCGGTTTCCCCACCATAGAGTCTCCTCCTAGTACGGTGTCCTTTTCCCTCTACCTGTCCTAACTGAAAGCCCTATCAATTTGTGGAGCCGCAGCAGAGGGATGAAAGAGCCACATGTGGCTCCAGAGCCACGGGTTGCTGACCCCTGTCCTTAAGCATTCCATCTACCCACCATCATCCCATACCCTTTCTTTCTTTTTCTGATCTTTTTCTCTCTAATCCTTTCCCATCATTATCTGTCACAAAAAGGTGCAAGAGTTAAACTAGCTGTTTAACACTTTTATCATTTTACCTCCTCTCTCCCAATTTTTGTTTGGGAGCGATGAGAAGTTGATAAAAAAAGAACTGCCCAACATTGAAAGGGATCCAGAGAAAGAGAGTACAGCCATGGTATTTTCTTCTTAGAGTTAGGGAAAATGGGAAAATGGGGTTCATGAACAAAATTGTTAGGGAAAGACGAGTCATATTTATTCAGTTGAAAAGGAGATAGACTGCATCTTCAAAATTTATCCAACTCCCTATATTGTTATGCTTGGTCATATTCAGTATGTCAGAAGGGGAACACTGGAAACTGGCTTTTTAACAGAGGTATTTTTGGTAAATACATTGTCTTTCACATCTATACTCCAACTGATACAACAAACTTAGCATTAGAACAAAGAGGAGAATCCTATGGTTCTTCAAGCATTCTTCACTACTGCTGTCCTGAGTGGGGTGATAATTGTAGTTCAATAATATCTAAAAGTCCACTCCAAGATAAATTGATGATTTCCTTATTTGAAAGGAGCTTCCATGCCCTTTCATATATATAGAAGAAATGGTGCTAAGCCTTAAACCTTAAAGCCAATAAAAAGCAAGACTGTTATATTTGTATCCTGTATTTTGTTCGCATCAATGGTGCAACACATCAGACTGTGAATTTACCTCTTTTTCACTCCACAGGCTCTCTCTATTCATTCTCAGATGAGTAGACAATTAGTCTGAGCTAAGTGATGCTGGCACTATATTCTACATCTCTAGACTATACAATTTGGACCTGATGTGTGTTAGCAACAACCAAAGCCCCTGAATTTTCCTTCCTCAGTGAGTTGATATATATCAATGACTTTTATGTTTGTATTAACGAAAAGCAACTAATGTAGAAGCAGTCTTATTTTGGCAAAGTAAATGGGTAGAATTTTCTCTTCACTTTTATGTTCTGCAATGATCAGATAAGTCACCCTTTAGAAGTAATTCTCTTCTCAGTAAATGTGGTTGTTATTGATCATTATTAAAACAGAATCCCCAATCTTTTCAAAAGAATAAAAGTAATGCTGGTTACTCCAAAATTTCTACATTTCTCTTCTCCTTTCTATACTGCTTCTATACTGGGGTAGGAGATCCTCCTGCATGATATCAACATTATCATAGGTCTTTAGTGGCAGAAGAAAACAATCCCAAATCAGATGAGGAATAGAATAGAACCATGATGGTGAACCTATGGCACACATAGCCATTTCAGTGGGCACGCCAGCTCAGCTCTGCCACCTGATTTTTGGGCCTTCCGGGCCCACCAGAAGTAGGGAAACAGGCTGTTTCCTGCCACCGGAGGGCCTGGAGGTGGGTGGGGAAAGTCCGTTTTTCTTTCTCACTTGGCTCTATGAATCTGGGGAGGGTGAAAACAGCCTTCCCCACCCCCTCGGAGGCCCTCCAGAGGCCAGAAACGGCCCGTTTCCCAACTTCTGGTTGAACAGGAAGTGACTTTTTTGCTGTCCCCAGCCTCCAGAGACTCCTAGAGAGAGGTCCTCTGACTGAGAAAAAAGGTGTTTCAAATTCAAAATGGTTCAATTTCAAAATATTTTGATCAACTTTAGTTACCCAAGTGATTCATGAAAATTTGTTGATCAAATAGCTCCTTCCAACAGGTGTTATGTATATATTTAATTTTACTAAATATCATCTAGGTTTTATTTATTGGATTTATACCTCACAATTCTTTTACGAATGTTCAAGATGGCATATAGAGTGTTCTTTATAATAATTGTAAGCGTTATTGATTGTAAATAAAATAAAAATTCCTCCATAAAAGACAAACCCCACAGATCATCTCTGTGAAAGTTAAGTGCAGAAATGTAGTGAAAACTACTCTCCTGCAATATGATAAAGAAAAAGCATACATGTACATTAGATTCAGACTCTAAATCGTCTTTTAAAAATGTCCACATGGAATTGGTTGCTTTTTCAGGCTTCTTTAAGCTTTTTGCTTTATGGAATTCAGAGAAACTTGCTGATGAATATAATATTCTGTTAGGCAGTTTAATGTTTCAGCGCTCCATAGAAACAGAAGAGCCCAAATATAATAGCTCAATCAAACCTTAATCTATCAGTCTTTTTGAACATCAGAAAAATGCATTGAGAACGTTTTAATTTTAGTTCAAGTCATGGATAAATGCATTTTCTAAACTGTTGCTTTGAAAGCAGGGAAAAAAAAATATTATACATACTTTTATAAGTTCTTTTAATTTCCTCTGCCATACAGCTTCAGCAACAGAAATGTACTTGCTGTCTGTTACGTAACAATTTGCCATGAGTACGTGATGGAGTTCAGCCTTCAAGTTCATGGCTTTCAGGACTCTTTCAACATGATTTAAAGACACCAGAGCTTCTTTTTTGATGCCACCACTTGTAAGTTGCATAGTACAGGGCACTAATGCAATCTGCCCAGCACAATACAGAGTATCTTCAACCTAGAAAAAATAATAATAAAGAGGTAAGTTTTTAAAAGAGTGGAATTATTCCATTTTTTCTAATTAAAAGTTACCATCTTTAACTTAAGTAAAAATATATCAGTCTGAAGATAATTTCTGGCACGGATTTAGCTACATTGTAAAAAAAATAGCATTGTATCACATTTGGTTTTGGAAAGTTAAATGTAGATATTCACATATTCATAACTATTCTCAGACAAATCGCCAATGAACAGAGCAATCTAGAAATATGTAGACTAACATAATGTCATAATATTTTCAAGGTATCATTATGAAGACTTGTGTCATGTTTGAAGTAAATTTGTTTACAACCTGTCAACCAGAAAGGAGAGAAGGGAAGCTTTAAATGTTCTAATTTACAAGAATTCACTTTAATTTAAGGCAGAGATGATTCCCAAGATTTTATGAGCCCCCAGTAACATACAGTGATATATTGTACAAATATGATATAAAATTAAGCAGTAGCTTGAAATAAATTAACATACCTACTATTTAAAGTAAATGTTATTAGATCATTATGTTTTTCTTACTTTGTTAATTTTACATTAAAAAGCTTAAGTGAGTTACAGTATATTTTGTCTTTGTTCTTGAATGTCCAAGATAAAGGTATAGGCCATCAATGTTTTCTGTCAGCTTATCATACATGCTAATGAAGCAATTTCAAGAATAAACAGACTTGGCCTCAATCATTTATGCAATGGTTACATCAAGACTTGGTTCTTTCAATGCATTTTATGCTGCTTTGTCCTTAGAGACTGCCTAGAAGCTTCTGTTTCAGAATGTGGCTGACTGCCAGGATTTTGACTACAGCCACAAAAACACCTTGTACTACACCGTTTATTACTTGCTTTAATGGTTATCAAATTCTTTTCAGATGAATTCACTTCCTCGTTTGGGCTTAAAAACCAGATAATTTGGAATTCCCTTCCTACCAGCCTCAAGTACTGCTATGCTGTGTCATCATGGGAAAAGGGGAAGTTTGTGTTCCTAGAAGGCATGAGCCAAGATAGACAAAGTATATGTGAAGAATATGCACTCCCAGTAGTCATTCAAGTTATGATGGTCCTCCCAGGTCTCCAGTTAAAACAAACAGCTATCTATATTGGGCAACAGAGATACAGGAAAATGTTGGTTAAAGATGATCACTTCAGTGACATCAGCAAAGGCATTATTCATTCTGCACTGCAGAAGGAAGTAGTAAATCACTCCTGAACTTTACCAAATATAGATAGATAAGATTGAGTGTTGCTTTGGTGCCATCATATGATGAAACCATCATGTTAGATAGCATTCAACATCCTAATGAAAAAGAGCTGAAAATCTTTCGGAGTACTGAGTATTTATGGTGTGGTTAGATTAAAGCTTTTGAGACATCTTGTTGCCAAAGGTAGACATACAGAAAAGGAAAAATCCAAAGATGTAAAGAAATAAATACAGTGGGAACATGGAATTTAAGTAGCATAAATTTGAGGAAGTTCAACACAGTGAAGAATGAAATGAATCAACTACACATTGATACCTCAGGCATCAACAAAGTGAAATAGATGAGAACTGGACACTTTCAGTCAAAAATCATATTGTTTAATACTCATGAAATAAAAAAAGAAGGAATACTGTGGCTTTCATTGTTAAATAGGATATAGCAAACTAATAATATCAGTTAGGCTTGTTATCTATTTATGCTTCAACTCAGAAGAAGAGGATTATGACAGGTTTTATGGTCAAATTAATCTGAAATCAAAATAACATGCAAGTATAAATATATATTAGGCAATTAACATACAGTTTGATCTAGTGATTAAGGTATTAAGGTAACCAGGAGCCTGGGAGTTCTAGTCCTTCCCTAGGCATGACAGCCAGCTAGGTGGCTCTTGACTAATCACTTTCTACCATCGTAGCTCACTTCACAGGGTTGTGATTGTGGGGAAAAATAGGAGGAGGAAAGAATTTTAGGTTTGTTTGCCACCTTGAGTTATTTATAAAAATAATAAAAGGATAAATCTATCATCCATCCGTCCGTCCGTCTGTCTGTCTGTCTGTCTGTCTGTCTATCTACCTACCTACCTACCTATCTATCGCTATAGTAAATATGTTGCTTATAGTTAGAGACTGAGATGTCAGAGTTGGAGATAGTAATCAGGAAAACACTTGGATTGTATGGCATAGGAAGTAGATATGAAGCAGGAGACTGCTTATGCGCAAGTTCCAGTCAAGTTATAGCACAACAAAACCCACCAGCTTCTACAATATGATCATCAGCATATACCCACTATTTTCAAGAACATAATCACTCTGAAGCCCTAACTTTGATACAGAACCAGAATGTTCTGAATTAATTGCAGAATGAAAAAAGTTGTTAAATATGAATATGAAAAAAGACTGCCAAAGAGGTAGAAACAGAAGAAATCATATTGGTTTCAGAACAAACAGAGGGAATTGCCAAGAAGAAAAGCCAAAGTCAGGAAGGCAAGCATCTCAGGAAGGAATTTAATTTTATATACTAATGCTGGGGATCATTTAAGGCAGTTTAGAACTGTTCATAGAACAAGAGATCCCAGATGTTCAAGGTGATTTAGAAGAGGCTGAAGATTAGGAGGCAGTATGACTGATAAATGTTGGATAATTGTGAAAGCCAAGGAATAATAATAATAATAATAATAATAATAATAATAATAATAATATCAAGGTGTGCTTTACTGATTATAGAAAATCTTTGATTACATTGACTATGTCAGGCTGTAGAATATTCTTGGGAAAATGGGAATACAAAAAAAAAATCTCATTATCCTCATGGAAAACCTACACACAGAACACAAAGTGACAGTCCTGATGGAATGTAGTATAACAGACTAGCATCAAGTTTGCTAAGAAATGCAATATGATTGTATCTCCTTATTTATTCAATATATATGTTGAAAATATATTGAGGAAGGCTGGACTGAAAAAAAATGAACATGGTTTTTAAGGTGGATAGAAACTATTGGGAAAAGACAGTTTCTTAGGTAATCCAATCTGAAGCTCTGAAGCTCTGAAGGTAATCCAATCTGAAGCTCTTTCTTATAGTTCAAGGTGATGTCATACAACATCATAAATAAAGACAATCCAAATAAAAATATAAAAACCACACAAAATATTCTTTGAACATTAGGCTTTTTTTTTAAAAAAAATCCCAGCAGCAATCATGATATAAAACTATTAAAAAGAGTCAAAATTTAAAGCTACGTGATAAAGACATTCTGAAAAAAATGGACATTATTTGGTAGAAGGACTTTAGTGGTTATAATCAATGCTTTCAATTTTATTCTAATACAGATTAGTTTAATATAAATTCCCTTCTGAGAAATTATTTGCAGTACATTGTTTATTTTTTTAAAAAAGTGTTTTTTAAAAAAACTCATGACAATCAAACCATGTGCAACCCATATGCAACTTCAAATCTGTCCTTATAAAACTGCCTGCAATTCACAGAACACTCACACATGTAACTATTGGAAGAGTATGTTAAACTATTTGGCAATCAAAATTTATGATTAGCAGCTGAAGAGGGGGAGGAGGAAATGCAGAATATATAATAGATTAGCAGACATTCATCAACTATATTTTTAAATTGTTTAAGATGTCTAAAATATTGTTTTGCCGTGCTATATATAACCAAAAATTTGGAAGAAAAAGAATGCAATTAATATTTTTGCTTAAAAGAACAAATGGTTTCTGTAAGGGGGAAAAAAAAAGATGTGTGCTATTTAAAAATGCGTGCCATTGAACAAGGGAGTCCAGCCAGCTATCAAGTGCCATATTGACAAGATTAGCAACAAAATAAAAAAGAAATTATTTAGCAGGATGATATTTTCTTTTTTATAGATTTATTCCAAAGTCAAACCAGTAATCAAGGCAAAGCTCTAGTTAAATTTACTTTGTTTAACTAAAAATAACTTCCTGTTTGACCTCAATTTTGCATGCACATCGACCCCCACCCCATACATTAATTATCAGATAGGAAGAGCTGTTCAACCAGTTCATTTCCCTCATTCTTGAACAGATTGTTTGAGACATAATATGAATACTAATTACTGATAAAATAACTGTCAGTATTTTGAAATATGTACCAGATAACATTGCATTGAAAGTCTCCTGGATACTTCTGGTAAAATTAACCATGTAGTCACTGTATTTTGAAAGTTCAAAACAATTCTTGGATTACTTTGAAGGAAACTACTCAAGCTTTAGACTCTAATTCTGTGTTAACTGTTCTCATTTTTGAAGTACTGGTTTATATTTTTCAAAAGTTATAAAAAGGCTCTGGAATACATAAGAGAAAACTAGTTACTTGTTTATACAGTATTTAGAAGACTTAATGGCAAACAGATAAACTTAGTAGCACTGTTCAAATGGTTTATAACATCAAATGAAAAAAAAAAGCTTTTGGTAACAACACTCTTTTTACAAAGAAACCATTAGAAAATAGATGTATTTGTCTCCTTTCAATTGTATTCTAATTACAAATCAGCCATCATGTTGATATTAATGAAGGCTCTAGCGATGGTGGTTCTGAATCTACAAAATGTATACTTTTCCTCCAATGGTTCTGACTGATCCATATTATGAAAGACTAACTCATTTATCCTCATAACCTTTACATTAGTTTGATGAAGCAGATGGCTGCATTAACTTCATCTAACTTCTATACAGCTACAGTATATGCAACCGGAATCTGCCTGGAAGAGTTAAAGGGAGTTTATCTTTTCCAAACAAGTTTCTTCAGACCCTTGATCTGATTTGCCTCAGATAGCATCAGATTTTATATTGAAGCTAGAAGAACATACTGGGTTGAAGTTGCTGCAGTTTAGGTCTGTGTTCTGTATTGCATGGATATACTGCCCTGCCCTATAACAGATAATTTTTTGCATTACCATATTTTTCGGAGTATAAGACACACTTTTTTTCCCTCCTAAAAGAGGCTGAAAATTTGGGTGCGTCTTATACTCTGAATATAACCCCGCCCACCCACCGGTCCCCACCCTTCAGCCTCCGTACATCCTCTTCCTGGCTGCAGCGATTGCCACTGACAATGGCTTGTGTTTTTGGTCTCTGCACGTCGCATTTTCAATCTCCAAATGCTCCATTTGAGAGCCCTTCAAGGCTGCAGGGATCACCAAAGCACATCGCTGCTGATCGCCGCCCGAAAACATGATACATTTGGAGGCTGAAAATGCAAAGAGTGGTGCCCCAAATGGCTATTAGGAACAGCTGTTGCCTTCTCTTACGCTTTCTGCACTTTCCCTGCTTTAGTCACTGGAGCTCCCTCCGATGATCAGCTGTGCTTTTGAAGCTGTTCAGCCCCAATGCAAGCTAAGCGATCTTCCGTGCTTTGCCTGCTTTTCTAATTGCTGCTCCCTCCGATGATCAGCTGTGCTTTAGAAGCTGTTTTTTTAGTCCAAATCAGCCTCAACCTCAAAACAAGCGAGCTGTTGTGACGCAGACCCAAGTAGGTATTATCAGACGCAATCAGTTTGAAACAAACAGACTTTATTAGAACAGCTGAGAATTAACTCATTCTCAGCGTAGTCCAAACTAATTCAAAACAAATTCTTCATAACAGAATTCTTCAGCCTTATTTTATTTATTTATTTATTATTTTATTTATTTATTTTATTAAATTTCTATACCGCCCTTCTCCCGAAGGACTCAGGGCGGTGAACAGCCAGAAGATAAAACACAGAAACACAAAATTTAAAATAAATTAAAACGAATTAAATAATTTAGGCTGAATTTTAAAATACCCCATAATTAAACAGATTAAAATTTATGTTTAAAATTTAAATTTAAAAAAGGAGATGATTTAGGCCAGGCCAGCTTGATGAAATAAAAACGTTTTAAGCGCACGACGGAAGGTGCGAAGATCCGGGATCCTCCATATCTCCGGGGGGAGCTTGTTCCAGATCGTAGGTGCCCCCACAGAGAAGGCTCTCCCCCTAGGGGCGGTCAGTCGACATTGTTTGGCCGACGGCACCCAGAAGAGCCCCTCTCTATGGGAGTGTACTGGCCGGTGGGAGGCTATTGGTGGTAGCAGGCGGTCCTGTAGATAGCCAGGTCCTAAGCCATGGAGCGCTTTAAAGGTGGTAACCAAAACCTTGAAGCGCACTCGGAAGACCACCGGGAGCCAGTGCAGCTTGCGCAGGAGAGGAGCTACATGGGAGCTCCATGTTGCTCCCATAACCACCCGCGCGGCTGCACTCTGTGCCAGTTGGAGCCTCCGAGTGCACCTCAAGGGGAGCCCCATGTAGAGAGCGTTACAATAGTCCAAACGAGAGGTGACGAGGGCATGAGTGACTGTGTTTAGGGAGTCCCGATCTAGAAAGGGACGCAACTGGCGGATCAGGCAAACCTGATGAAAAATCCTCCCGGTCACGGCCGTCAAATGCTCTTGTAAAGACAGCCGTGAATCCAGGAGGACGCCCAAGTTGCGAGCCCTTTCTGTGGGGGCCAATGATTCACCCCCAATAGTCAGCGATGGCACCAGCTGACTATATCGGGACGTCGGACCACAGCCACTCAGTCTTGGATGGATTGAGCCTGAGCCTGTTCCTCCCCATCCAGATCCGTATGGCCTCCAGGCACCGGGACATCACTTCAAGGGCATCGTTGGGGTGGTCTGGGGTTAAGCCTTATCACCAACCTTGGTCTAATTAGGCAATCTGCCAAAGGCTTTTCTTGGCAAAAGTTCAGGAGCAGAAGATGCCGACAAGAAATAAATGCAGCAAGACAAGAAACAAATCTATCAGCGTTGTTTTCCAACAAAGAGCCCAAAAGCCATTGCTTGTCTTTAAGCCTTATGGGAGGGGCCAATCAATTCTTGGCCTTACTCCCAAATCATCCTTTTTTGCTTTAGCTGTTCTTGCCTTCTGGCAGCTCTTCTCATGTGTGCACTAGGCTCCTCCTGTTCCTCTGCCTCTCTGCTGTCAGCCTCTGGAGGCTCTGGAATCCACACATTACTCCCAGATGACCCTGGCCCCATCTCTGCCTCCGACAAAGATCGCTCAACCGGGCCTTCCCCAGCCTCCAAGACTGGCCCATGTTCTTCCTCAGCCTCCTCACTGTCTGACTCCGCTGCCAGCTCTGCAGGCTGCTGGAGGACCACAACACGAGCGAACTAATGTGCTGAAGCTGACCAGGCTAAGAACTAGCCAGATGAATACCTGGTAGGCAGAATTTTTTTTTCCTATTTTCCTCCCCAAAAATTAAGGTGCGTCTTATACTCCGGTGCATCTTATACTCTGAAAAATATGATAATTGTTGCTTCCCTCTCCCTTCATGTAAGCTGTGATAGCATTAGAAGAATGTGATGGTGATGGAGACCTGTTTAAAATTAGTTGTACTGTGCATATGTCCAGGTCATTTACATTGTTTTGGGAGTCTCCTTTTGTCCACATTCCTTGTGTTACTTTGTCTAAGTAGCATTTCCCCTGTGTATTCAGAAGGTCATCTATAATGAACTGGGCATGGTAAGACAGCCACATATTCCTGATCTAGGATAGGGATTCCATGAACCATTATTTGAAGGAGCTTCTTACCTGTATTGGGATCAACAGGTTTCTGGGATCAGGATAATTAATTAATCCTGATCTGGCAAAGGAAAACCTTCAATGAAGAGAAAAGAAAAATTCATCTATCACATTGCATTTATGCAAGAGATCAGCTGGCCCTGGAGGCAGGTGAGAATCATAAGAGCCACATATATGGTGTAAAACATGGACACAATAAGTGACTGTAGGATCCAATATGGGTCAGTCACCTGTACCTGAGGTTTTGTTTTCCAAGCTTTTGGACTCATGCTGGAGCCCATCTTCAGGGAACAGCTCTCTAGCAGACTTGTGTGCTGTTCTGTATGACTGGATATTTTTTTTCTTTTAAAGGGAGATCAGCCTGAAGATGCTTAATTTCTTTATGTGACTGGATATTTTTTTTTCTTTTAAAGGAAGATCAGCCTGAAGATGCTTAATTTCTTTATATTAGCATTATATTTTGTTCATGCACATAAATTTCACAGTTCACTGCTATCATAATGGAAGTACAACTAATAGATTTCATTTCTATAACAGGAGTATGCTTCTGATGTTTAATAACATGATGCATGTGTGAATGAGAAGCATGTGTGAATAGTTTTGTCCTTGAAACACTCCATTATAGGAAAATTAGAAGCATGACAAGAGATACCATATTGCTTACTAACTATAGTAGAGGGTAAGGAGAAGTGAAGGGTTGCTTTATATTTCCCTATTTGATCCCTCTTCAGCACACTTTCAAACTTTCAGATGCTAAATTTACTAGGGATAGGCCACATTCTTAATATGCATTAATATGGCTGCCAAGTTTGGATTTTTATTTTCAGCTTATAGTTAGAAGTAGTGTTTTTCTGAATTTTTTTCCCTTTTCCAATGGAACTCTTCCAGGCAATTTTTCTTTCATACATTCAGCTACAAATAACTAAAATCAAGTACCTTGACCTCTCAGCATGGCAACATTCCTTAAATTGCAGCTAACTAATATTACGTTAGTAACAGCAGCCATTTGAACCATTCTCTACCCTAAATCTCAACCCAATATTGAACATATGTACTCAACCAAGAACTCAAGAGGTAGGAAAAAGGATTGTTGATGAAACAACAAGGGATCCAATTCAAGCTAATCCCTATATGGAAGACCAGTGACAACTTCAAAATACTGCTTTAGAAATTAGGAAGAATATGATTAAAGGGCAGGAATAAATATATGTACATAAAGAGTTAAGAGATTTGGGGGAGAAAGCCTTTTAAACCAGAAATTTCAAGCCTGAAGAGTTATATATTTTATCAATTCATTATTTATATATAAATAAATCCATTGACTACAGTCAATATTTATGAATAGTGTCTTGTAAGCATCTTTATTACTATATAGTCTTTCTACTCTAAACTACAATTCAACGCATGTCTGATTATACAAGAACTGTTTTTAAGCTTACTATTTACAATGGGTCAATAAAAGCAAAGGTGTTCTGGTTAGCAATATTATGATTTGGACATATCTGAAAGGATCAAGATACCCAAGAGCCAATAAGAATAATTTTTGGTAGGACTTCCGGTGGCTCCGCTTTCCCCAAACGGACGCTCCTTTAGGAGCTCCAGCCCCGTGATTCCGTTTGCCGCTAGAACAGCGAAAATCAGCTGTTCTAGCGACTCGAAACTCTCCCCCAGGGAAAAAGGGGGAGAGAAGAGCAGAAGGGTCTGGGTAGACCTCCCCCAGACCCCCAAGCTTTTTTTTTTTAAGCCTGGGGTTTGCAGGGTGAGAGCTCCCTGAAAGCCCTTCAGTGCTCCGGATCCGGGATGATTCTGCTTTATGCAGAACAAGAGCAATTTTAAGGATTATGAGAAAATTTGAACCTGGATGCTGGCAGAGCAAATCAGGAGAACAGAAAATGCAAGTACTAAACTTTAATTCCGTTTAAAAGAAAAAGAAAAAAGATGGCGCTTAAGGGCGTTAAAACGAAACTTACTAGTGAAAGTGATCGTTAAAGCTGCAACATTGTAAAAGCTACTGGATTATGCGGCAAGAAAAAGATTTAAAGTGTTAGTGGAATGAAAAGGACTATGGTACTGACCCCAACTACTTTATACTTCTAAATTGTGTGGAAAATTATTGGACTTATTGACCTGACAGCTGAATAAATTTAAAGTGGAAATTGAAATATGGCTGACATGAAGGATGGAGGATCATTATTAAATGAGCCAGCAAATTCACAAGTTGTGACTGTAAAGGTTTTACAAGAACTCTTCAATTTTTATACTTCTGTTATATTGGAATCAGTTGAAAGGACTATTCAAAATTATAATCTGGAGAACAACAATGATTTGCTGGCTGGAAAAGAGGAAGAAAATCAAGTTATTTTGACTTTGGAGCAGGAAAAAGAGGCTGTCAGGATCATGATGGAAGTTAGCACACTGAAAACAGAGGTTTTGGCAGAAGCTTCTATGCAGTTAACTGAAAAGCAGCAAATAGACTCTTTCCTGCAGACTGATAAACTTTATCGTGACAATTTTTGGCTTGATAGACAGAATCAATTTTCAAGGAAGGAAGTGACTGATTATATAAGCAGGAAGTGTCGAAATGGAGGTTTCAAATTGAAGGAGATAACTTTTAGAAGAGAATTATTTCCAAAGATGCATCAGCCTCAAATCTATATTCAAAAATTTTCGAAAATAAAAGCAGGGAGAGGAGCAATGTTGAAGAAGAAAGTACTATTGAAGAAGAAGGACTGGAAAAAATATAGAAAGAAAGGAAGAATTGAAGATTAGTTTCTTTTGGGGAGGATTTTAATAATAAATTTGAAAAGTTTACTGGAATTAGTATTTTTTAAGTTTAAGTAAAAATGTTTAACTAAAAATTCATAGCTTTTTTAAAAAAATTATTGTCGAGGTATTAAAATGCTTAACTTTAAACTTAATTGATAACTTTCTGAAAGTTTTGAAATTGATATTTTGAAGAATGAACTCAAGAGTTAGAAATAATTTAACTCAATGGATTAATAGTATCTTTAAGGTTATATTTTGAAGAATATTCTACTGAAGTGTCTTTTTAAAAAAACTTACTGAAGTATTAAAATGGTTAATTTAAAATTGAATGGATATAAAATAATATTTCTTTTTTTTTCTTCTAAAAAGATACGCTTTAAAGAAAGTTTTATAATGTTTAAACTAGAATTCCAAAAGGGGAGGCTGATGAACAATTTTTAAAAGAGGAGTTAAAGAGTTTGAGGGAGTTTTGAATCTTGTAGTAAGTTAGTATATTTTAGCTTATGTTTGTTTAATGCTATACCCTGTTTTTGCTCTGGGAAGTCAGGGGTGGGGGTGGGGAAGGGGGGGTTAAAGGTTGTGTGGGGATAAAATGATTGTTTAATTTTCAATAAAATTAAAAGATAGATAAATGTATTAATAGAGAAGTAAGAAAAGTGGGGGAAATGTCATATTAAAGGAAATGATAATATTAAGATATGATAAATATTGGGGGAGTAAAAAGAAGACAAAAGATGTATTCAGAAGATATATTGACTGATTATGTATTGTTTGTTTGTTTATAAAATAAAAAAAACTTTTTGAATAAAAAAAGAATAATTTTTGGTAGAACACTCATATATTATTGCAATATGGGTATGTTAATTTGAGAATCCTCAGGCACTCACCATTATCAGCCTATAGAACCATGGGATTCTCTTTTAATTTAATGACAAAACATATTCAGGAATGAAGACAAATATATGTGACCCAAGTAATGCATAGAAGTAGTAATTCACCTGTTTCTAGGTAAAGAGCCAATACCCAATAGACTTTGTTCTAAATGGATTGATATCTGAATGATTGCTGCCCTCTGAGAGGTTAGAGTTCACAAAGATTCAGTGCAACCCTTTCTTGCTCCCCCAAGTCAAATAAACCACCATTTGTTCAATCAAGGTAAATAAGCACATCTGACAATGTGTTAATTGGCTGCCTCTGGTCAGCCATGTGCACCTCTGACCTTATTGAAGGTTTAAATCAATTTAAACTTCAGGCAATAAAGACTTTCGCTGATTAAGTTAGAGAGAAATTACCTTTTCTAAAGGGATTATAGTTTTAATGTGGTGAATCTTTAATTTAATATATGGTAATTCTTTCTTCCTATGTCCCTTGTATTTAGCTAACGATAGTAAAATTGCATTTGGTTACATACATCTTTTTTCTAGAGCAAATCAAGTTTTCAGAAACTTTTTCCTGCAACAATTAATTTATGCAAAATAATTTAGAAATTATACAAATGCATTTTACCTTACTGCTCTACTTTGTTCAGGCAGATTTAGAAATGATTGAAACAAGCAGTTTTTTCTTAAAAAATTAAGAATGAGTAGTACCACTTTAGAAGACTAAACTAATGACAATAGGTACAATAGTTTTAGAATTGGCAATGAAGATATTGACGCAATAGATAGGTTCTGCCTTTTACTATCAACAAGAAAAGAATCAAACAAAAATATGTTGCAGACTAACTAGTATTCTTGTCAATTTCATAATAAAGACATTTCAAAAGCTATCAAGGTTCTATTGCACATATTTGCTTGCATAATACTGTAGTTGCTTGGCTCCAATGTACTGAATGTACTGAAACTCTTATTTCACTGTCAGATAATTACAAAAATGTTAAAACATATAACATGACAAAAAGACCTCATGCTGTTTCCTCATTCAAAAATAAATTAAGATTACTTTGTACATGTAGTCCTCAACTTAATAGCATCATTGAGCCCAGAGTTAACAGCCTTAAGTTGTGGAAGTCATTAAGAGGTATCACCATGTCACTGTGCCTGATTTAACAAACTTTTTGCAGTGGTTTTTAAGCAAACGTGCTAAGTGAACACAGCAGTCTAATATTAAACAAGCATATTTTAGGAAAAGGTTGTTTTTTGCTCGAAATAATTTACTTTTGACAAAAAATACTGATAATCAAGGTCATGTGATTGCAGGATGCTGCAAACAGCTGTAAATGTGGGCCAGCTGCCAAGCGGCCAAAAATGTGATCACATGACTGCAGAAGGGTTGGCTGTTGTAACTTTCGGTTGGAAGTAGCTCTTGAAGGTCCTTAAGTGATTGGGCAGAAATTACCTGTAAATTCAATAATTTACTCATGTGCTACTCAGTTCCGAGAGACCTTAGAGAAGTAAGGATTCTTCTGTGAGTAACTTAGACTTAGCAAGTAAAACAGATATACAAATTACCTGAAGATCAAAAATTCAGGCTATATGATGTTTGTATCAAAACCATTAGGAGATAAAGAACTTAGAACGCTATTTTCAGAATCAGCACTACGTACAAAGATACACCAAAGAATTGGAAAGAATGTAGGTGTTTCTCTATTTAGACATACTCAAGATGAAAATAACTTTTTTATATAATAAAGTAGCTAAGAAAATACAAGATATTCAAATGAAAAAAATCCCTCTACATTAACTTGGGAGAGGAGTTTGGAGGATGCCGTAGGGATTGACGGTAAGTCTTATTTTACTTAACATCTTCATTAATGCAATGCAAGACAGGATTAGCAGCATACTAATGAAATCCACAGCACACTCTAAGTTGTAGGGTCTTATTAATATAAATGAGAATAGATAAATACCAAAGGCTCTCCACAGGTTAGAACTACTAGGTGGAAACAGAAATGAGATTTGACAGTTGAATGGAAAGAAATCCTGGGGCATACCTTTTATAAAAGGCCCAAAATATACTGAAGGAAAAGAAAGCAATAGGATGGCACAAGTACTTACTACAATGGACTATTTGTTTTATATCTAATGGCAACAAATAAACAGCTAAGACATATTGGATAATTGAAGAGAAGGTGATAATGGCAATCATAGGTTGGAAATGTGATTTTATGGATGAAAAAGAAATATCTGAGGCCAAAAGAAGCAGCAACATCTTTAGGTCAAGACATAATTGCTTTCATTAATTGAGGACCATTTCTATTGGTTGCATTCTTTCCTGATCCAGCTTCTCTAATGATTACTAATTGTTCTTCATCTGTGTACTTTAAATTCATTCATGTAAAAATTTGGGTACAATAAATTTGACATGACCCATCATATTGCAGAACTGCTAATTGCCTGCCTGCATGATTTCTGTGCTTGTATGCCTAAAATGTTATTTATAATTTACAAATTTCCAAAAATATTTTTAGATGAAAAACAAATACTAGAAATTTATATCCTTTCCTTCTTCCCCCTTTTATTATGTTATACTGACGGAAGCTATATAAACAAGTTTATAAAAATATAAACAAGAAATTCTTCACTGTTTCATATCAAGAATAAGTGAAAATAATATATAGTTGATCAAGATAGGAAAATGTATATTATATTTTTATACAGAATAATCTGTTCTCTGAAGAGAGGCCTACATATCTATCCATGATTTCTGTCAGCGTTTCTTATACACACACACACACATATATATCATTTTTACAATCTCATGTAAGGGTGGCACTTAAGCAGAAAAAAATTGCTTCTAAGAGCACATCCAGTTCTTGAAACATACACTAAACTATTACTTCAGTACTGTAATAATATAATGTCCAGGGACAGCTGACCAAAAATTTCTACACTCCTGTTTCCATGGACACTTCCATTCAAGGCTGTGACTTGCTAAAAAATTGGCATTCAAGGAGACTGGAGGCCGAAGTTGTAAACTATATTTGGTTTGATACAGAATATATTACTCTCAGCCAATTGCTTTAGATACGGTGTATTACAAACAGGGAACCAAGTGAAGTATAAACATGTTTTTCAGCACCAGTTTTATTTTCTCCCTACTTTTTAAATCAAATGCCATTGTTCGCTGTAAACTATTTAAAGATTTGTAATTATGAAAAATAATATATAAATAGCATATTATATAACACAGCAATACTATTATTATTTTATAAATAACTTAAGGTGGCAGACACACACAATACTACTTCTTTCTCCTATTTAGTGACAATATTAGTTTCAAAGAGGAAGAATATCATTGTGTAACCAATGATATGTTCAGGTTGTGAATGCAATTCAAAATTAGCATCACTGTAAACTACGTTAATATACTGTACACCAAACTCGAGGCCCGAGGGCCGGATCTGGTCCACAGGGTACTTAGATCTGGCCCATGGGGTCATCCTGAAAACAATGAAGGACTGGCCCATGGTCCCTCTGCCAGCGAAAACGGAGCTTGTGGACTTCCATTTTCACTGGCAGAGGGGTGCAGGTGGCTGTCACGGCCAAAAACAGACCTTGGGTGATCCGCACACACCTCCCCGAGCTCCATTTTCACTGGCAGAGGGCTGCAGTAGGGGCACAGCTGAAAATGGAGCCTCAATGAGTGATGTCAATCTGGCCATGTCCATCCCAGTCACACTCATCCCGGCCCCTGGAGGTAAACACAACACTGATGTGACCCTCAATTAAATCGAGTTTGACACCCCTGCTGTACACAGTTATATTAGATGCAAATGTGGATTCTGATAAAAGTATTTGGTAACAATATATCATCAACAAAACTTTGAAGATTCATACCACCTAGACTGGGATGTGGTGGTTCAGTGGCTAAGACGCTGAGCTTGTCGATCGAAAGGTCAGCAGTTTAGCGGTTCAAATCCCTAGTGCTGCGTAATGGGATGAGCTCCTGTTACTTGTCCCAGCTTCTGCCAATCTAGCAGTTCGAAAGCACATACAAAATGCAAGTAGAAAAATAGGGACCACCTTTGGTGGGAAGGTAACAGCATTCCGTGTGCCTTTGGTGTTTAGTCATGCTGGCTGCATGGCCATGGAGACATCTTTAGACAGCACTGGCTCTTCGGCTTTGAAACAGAGATGAGCACTGCCCCCTAGAGTCAGGAACATCTAGCACATATGTGCAAGGGGAACCTTACCACCTAGAAATCTGGCTTCCTCTAAGTATGATTCTGTAAAGTGTTAAATCCCCATATCAGTAGCATCATTTGTAGCCCATTACTTCATATGAAGTGAAGACATTTAAGTAAAGTCCTTTGAGTTGAATTCAATTCTTGATAACTGTATAGAAAAATTCATGTAGTCTTCTTGGCAGGGTTATGGGTTATTTTAGAATTTATTCATTTATTTTTTTTGTTATTTCCTAGTCTAGGAACATTTCCTATGGTACATGATTCAATAGCACTAAACACACACTATAGACTTAAATCAATAATAGTGTTGGTCTGATTTTCTGTATACTGCTATAAGCTCTTGGTATGGCTTCTAGAATGTTCTGTAATAAAATAGCATGTTGTGTCTGTATGAATGAATGAATGGTGAGCACTGATTGCAGATATTGTGCTCTGGCTCAAAAGACGCAGAATGAGGACAGTTCTTAGAATGAAAATCAACAGCATTATAACTGCCTCTTTCATAGGAATGAAGTAAAGAAATATTTGCTGTAATATTTTTCATTGCAGGCCCACAACAGAGCCAGTCCATTTTTGCTGGCTTTACCCACCATACCAAATATATTCTCAATATGTTCAATTTTTGGTTTGTTGTCCTACTAATGGAGAGCCCTCTAGGTCACCGGTCCCCAATCTTTCCAGCTCCAAGGATCAGCAGTGGCGGCAGCAGCAAGGTGGAAGGAAATGCTTGAGCTCCAAGTGCTCACCCGCCATTTGCTGATCTGGTCCTGGTCTGCAGACCTGGGGTTGGGGACCCCTGCTCTAGGTAATCTTTTCTTCCAATATTACATTGAGTTGGAAAGCAAAAAGAATGGAGGAGGAATAACAATAAGATTAGGGGAGAAAATCAGGGTCTAGATCAATGTTTCTCAAACTTGGCAATTTAAAATGTGCGGACTTCAACTCCAAGAATTTCACAGCCAGCATGAGAAAAAAATGAACGAATAGAGACCATTTATGGAATCTCCCTGCCCCGCCAGTATTCCATTGAAAAAAATGGAGAAAGGAAAAAATGGAAATGGAGTTAAGGGACAAATGCAGAGTCTAGATGATCATAATGACATGCTAAATAAAAATTAAATCTTAATGTTTAAAATATTAAAAAAAACCTCCTCCCCCCCCCAAAGATTTTAAAATACTATTGGGTAGCAAAACATTGTGTTTTATACTCTGACCTACTACTCATTCTGATTCCATAACTCAATTGCTAAATATATTCAAAAGAAGAAGTTGACTGTGGTCTTCCTTTATCTATAGTATAAAGATTCTTTATAGGCAATTCATTAGCAGTGCGTGAGTAAATGCTGTTGACATGAAATATACTATATAAAACTGGCATGTAACATATTTATGTCAATAATTCAGCAACTTCCCGGGAAATAGCGAGTTAACCTGTGTACTCCATATATTTTTAAAAGATGGACATAAATCTGCTCTGGGGAACTGATTTGATACTTCTTTGAAGGTCTTCAAAACACCTGGTAATATGTTATTCACTAAAAAATATTCCCACAATTCTCCCATCTCCCATCATTACTTGCCTTGAGATTCAACTGTCAAGTTTGATGTGCCTTTTAAAACTAGCCCTCCAAGCCTGAAAAACCATGAATACCCACCACAGAAGAGAACTCTGCTTTGAAACTATCTGATAATCCAGGAGATCATTTACCTGCAAGCATTATTTGGCAAAGCTAAAGCAGATCATCAAATGGGAGCATCTGAAGGCTGAGGCAGCAAAACGTCAACAACAAATTGTCATTGGCATTACATTTATGAACCTTCAAACAGCATCAGATCTTTTCCATGGGAAACCAGATCAGGTCAGACTGGAGCTGAATATTTCTTAACAAGCTAACCATCAAAAGAACTTACGTTTTGAATAAAAAAGCTATCATTTGTTGATTTGAATATCAAAGGAATACATTGCAAACTCCCAGTCTAGGAAAAAAATTCCTAAGCTACACCAGACAGGTGTTTAATAATCTATTATTAAGGCACTATTTTAGGTTACTCAGAATTATTAAAAAATAGCTGTAACTGTGAAGCTGCAAATGGGACTGCACAAAGAAATGAATGCTATTAACATACTATTAACAATTCAAAAGAATGAGTTGACATACCAATCAAACTTGTTAATTGACTGTCAATGGCCTGTCCCTGAATATACAACATGACTGCATTATATATTTCAAATGCTGACAGGAAGACAGTTTCATTTGCATTAACTTCATAAACTGATCAACAACCAAACTGCCACATACATTTATAATGGGAAGCTGAATCATTTCAATATTCATGGAGCTCTGTAATTGTAAATTAGGTACTGAGAAATAATATAATACTGTACATACTTTAAAATATCCTAAATTTTTCTGACCTAGTTCCTTTGTTATTCTAAAAAGAGCAGTGGGAAAAGTTGGGTATCTTAGAAATCATTATTACTTCAGTTTTTGGCCTTATGCAAAATTCGTTTGCTATCTAATTTGTAGTCAAGGATTCAACTTTTGCCTAACCAAACTACAAAGGATCAAACTAGGTAGTATACATTTTTTTCTGGCCTTAGTTTCTGTAAACATTATTAAAAATAAGTCAAAATGGAAAACAGGCTAGTTCATGTTTCTTATGTTTAATAACCAAACACATATTTTTGATAGAGATAAGGTGGGATACATTTAAACACAAAAAATGTTTAAAAATGTGTGCTATTGCTTACCCTTCAAAATAATTGAGATATTTGAAGCAACCATCCTTAAAAAAAATCTACAGAATAGTTAATCAGCACAAGAAATAGCTGCTGATATGATTCATGTATGCAGCATCATTAAGCCCAGCAATTTGTGAAAGACAACAGTGTAGTTGTGAATGGCACACCTACTATTGGTACGCCTACCATACCTACCAACAGTGTCTACCAACAGTGAATGATATGACTACCATTCAGCATGGATCATGAAGGAGAGACCCATGGTCCTCCACCTAGGATTCTCAACAGATTCATCACCATGGCTAGTGGTGTTGAATTCTGGGAAATATAATTGAACAGTATCCAGACATCACAATAAGCTAACATTAATTAACTAAAAGCAACCTTTAGCCATGGAGCATAGAAAAGTTGTGAGAATACAGGTCAACAACATTTTAAAGCAAAAATAGTAGGAAATTGGGAATGTTCTTTTAAATTCAGGCAAACATTAGCCTTAATAAGAGACATCTTGACTTATAATAAAATGTTAAAATTTAAAATCTTAAGTCTTCTTTCTTTCAACCAACCTACTGATCCAAGAAGAAATTCTGAAGCTTTAACTTAGGTTCAAATTCTGGACAGTGGCACAGCTGAACTAATGCCACTCTGCTGTCTGCAATAGAAATGTAATATTAATACAGAGAAGTAATCACTTTTATTGTTCTGTAAATTAATATGTAAAGAGAAAAGCGCTGACAAAAATTATAAAGGCTTTGCAAAAATCCAATCAGAGAAAATTATTGGGATGATAGTGATACAAAATGATTTTGAAAAGCCATTATGCCAGGATTACGTATGGTAGAAATTAGAGATATTCATCCTGATAGCTTTCTCAAAAGGTGGCAAGTCACATGAAGGCCACCAGCCAATTCTCAGAGGATAGCTGAGATTCTAGGTGTTGTAGGTGTCTGAATTTTAAAGCCCAATTCAGAAGAGAATAAAAATTTATTTACACAAGAAGTCCTCCCACCGACGCATCAGCCCTCGCTTCGTCCAGCCTCACAAGGAGCATCGCCTCGTTGCCCCAGGATGTTCAAGAAATTTGATGAAAAAGAGAATGTATCAAACTGCATCCAGTTGAAAATATTGGTGATTAAAGGCATTAAGAACCAACTGATAGTTCAATTCCTGGGTATTGAACCATGGCTAAAATAAATTATGCCAAAGAAAGACCCTGTTAAGATAGTACGATGTAATAAACATATAGAAATTCTCACAGTAAATGGTGAACTGCTGTTCTTCAGACAAAGGGAAGGGCCCTTTTATCCCACACTGAGGTTACTACATAAATGTCCCTTCATTAAACCACATCAACAATCGACAAAGAAGCCATTAAATTTGTACTTAGTGGAGCAAATTTCATGTGTCCTGGCCTGATGTCTCCAGGAGCCAAACTTTATCCTGCTGCTGCTGATACGATTGTGGCAATAATGGCGGAAGGAAAGCAACATGCACTATGCGTTGGGGTCATGAAGATGGCAGCAGTTGATATAGAGAAAATTGACAAAGGGATTGGCATTGAAAATATTCACTATTTAAATGATGGCCTTTGGCATATGAAGACCTACGAGTGAAATCAGCTGGAAGTATGTGACTTGCTTGCCAGTGTGGGCTACTCTGTAATTCTGTTTTTAAATGTGCACCTGATTGTACAAATTTATTTTGTTCCGTGGCTAATGCGAAATAAATCAAGTGAATGCTGGAAAAAAATTATTTACACAAAAGCAAAACTATGCTGGAGTACCAATGTCTTTGTATAGTTTTCAATATTGGTCTAGTTAATTAAACTTCTATACTCAAACAATCCAATATATAATGTCAACTGGCTGTTAGAAAACAGCATCAACTAGAGGGGAAACCAGTTCAATATATCCTTGTGGATAGAGAAAGCTAGAAAAAGACTACTGGAAAAAAAATGGTAAATCTTATTGCTCCACAGGTCTCAGCAGTAGTGTCTACTTCCTTTCTTCCCCTCTAGCAAAGCATTGTGTTCCTGGATAGTCAAATGAAAGATGAAACCAGACCATGCATTTAAGTAAGATGAAAACTGCCTGCTCCCAAAAATCTTGGTGGGAGGTTTCCTTTTCCCTCTTCTGTTTGTCATCTTAGCAAAAGAACTGATAAAAGTCACATTGTCATCTGAAGACTTCTGCTAATCTTGTAAGGAACAATTGTAGCTCCCAATCAAATGGTACTGGGTATCTCAACACAAAAAAGTGTTGAATAAATATCAAGGATATACTGGAACTAAAGATGAGTACTTTTTAAAAGAACAATACCACCACCATTTTAACAAGAGAAATGTAACCACTCTCCATTTAAATGTTCAGTTTTGATGTCATCTTGCTTACTAAAGACTACCACTTGGTTAATTTTGCATCAAGTCACTTTCATATTACATATAAATAAATCTATTTCAAAATATTTTTAAAAATTATTTAATTCTGTTTTTATAGAAAATATTATATGTGTTTGTTATCAAAGGTCTTGATGGATGTGATTGTTTTGTTGTTACATATCTGCTACTTAGTGCTACTTACTGTCTTGAAAGTCTCTTTCTGAAGTTCATGAGGTATTTTTTGTTATATCACTTACAATAAGAAAACAGCAAAGCCCTCCTACCATACACAAAAGGCACCACAAACAGAATCAGCAAGATCCTCCACAAACACAACATCAAGACAGCATTCTGCACAAACCGAAAAATATCCACCATTCTAAGAAATCCCAAGACAAAATTGAGTTAGAAAATCAAGGAATATATGAAATCCCATGCACCGCCTGCCCCACCACATATATCGGACAAACCAACAGAAGAATAAGTGCATGCATTGAAGAACACAAGAACTCAGTCAGAAAAGAAGAACCAACTTCTTCCCTGATCCAGCACCTTAGAGCCACAGGACATGAAATTGATTTTAAAAAGACCAGAACTATCGCCAAAACTGAACACTTTAACAACAGAATAATCAGACAAGCCATCGAGATAGAAAAACACCCACACAGCATGAATAAACGAGATGATGCCTCCCACCTAACAGCCATTTGGAAACCTGCCCTTATTGACAAACGAGTCCCTAACACTAAGAATGACACCAGACCCACACTCACGAAAACCACACATGATGTCACCACCACACATCCACGCAAAAAACAAACCCAAATCCACACCGATGAGGCATGACCACAAACCAGAAGCCAGACAACAGCTGCATCATTAGCCACTTTAAACCCCGCCAATCCATACATGAAGCAAACTGACATCCACCATGAAGATGTGGCACGACCACGAACGTGAAGCCAAACAACAGCAACGCAGCTCACCAGCTCAAATCCCCCTGCAACTCAGACTAACCTGAGCACAACCAAGCCCCTACCTAGACAGAACACACCCCCATCCAATCAGAGCACAGCCAACCCCCCATCCAATCAGAGCACAGCCAAGCCCCCAACCAATCAGAACACACCTCCACCCAATCAGAACACAGCCAAGCTGCCACCCAATCAGTTCACACCCCCACTGGCAGTTAAAAGGAAGAAACAGCTGCGATCACACATTGCTCCTAGACGCACGAAGCCGAAAACACCAGCCTGAAGATGATGAATGAGACTTTGTCGAAATGTCGCCAAGACACTTCCAATTCTACATGGGAGAAACCCGAATAACCAACGACCTACACACACACACACACACACATACATACACCCCCCCCCCCGGAATAACAGATATGAATTTGGCCATCTGAAATGGATTTGTGATTGTGGTAATTGTGCCTGATAGTACAGTGGACTAAAGCACTGTTATTAATATCTGCTGCTTGCAATTACTGCAAGTTCAAATCTCACCAGGCTCAAGGTTAACTCAGCCTTCCATCCTTTCAAAAGTAGGTAAAATGAGGACCCAGATTGTAGGGGCAATAAGCTGACTTTGTATAAATATACAAAAGTATGAAGGCTATTGCTTAGCGCATTGTAAGCTGCCCTGAGTCTCCGGAGAAGGGCAGCATATAAATTAAAGCAAAAAAAAAAAAAAAAAATCCATTTCAGATGGCCAAATTTATAGCTGTTATTCCAGGTATATTTAATAATTAGCTTGAACAGATAAACGACGTTATTAGAGAAGGAATCTCCTCCCTTAATACAAAGTTGAGATGCTGACTTGAACAATGCACTTTCTAGTAACTCTTGCTAATTAATTCTATTGAAAATAATAACTACAACAATTATAACAAAGATAAAATACACTTGTTGAGCTTTCCATTCTTCTTTGAAATGCAGGGTTTGTGTGAGAGAAAGACAGATAATCACATCAATATAATTAACTACATCATCTATACAATCAACGTAAATGGACTAAAATTAGACTAACTAGGTGGGGGAGTTTCAAGCATATTGTTTTAAGGTCCAGGATTAATTTAACAAATAAAAAATCACACAATTACTCTACATTTGTTTTAATTCATAAAGTGTCTTAAATATCTTGCATTTTATACAGTATCTCAATGGAATACAGAAAAGAAATTATTAAAGAGAATTTGGACTGTGCCCATCAGCAGAATAACTCTTTTAAAACAACAGAATAGGACAAATCTGGTCTATGTGGGAGTAAGGTCAGGTAAGAAGCTGGTAAACGAAAGATGAAGTCTGAAAATAAGCCGTATCAGGTCAGAAGTTAAGGAAAGGAAAATGTTTTCCCCAAAGCATCCACGTGAGAGAGACACTAATTCTAAATTTGCCAATTGCTCCATTCTTAAACCACCTTCTCTCCCAGTCCCAGTCACAAAGCCCACCATAGAGAATATATAAACTGCTCTCTATTTCTCAAAGTACATACAGTATATACATAAACATATGGGCATTGCCAGTAAGGAATGGGAAAGAAATTCAGAAGCCAAGCTTCCTTTTTTAAAAAAGGTATTAAATGATGTGTATAATATATTGTAAGTAAATTTCAAAGGGCAAGATAAACAAAAATGTACATGCATTATTTGTGAGCATGTGAGAATGGACGTTGGTCTTACCTGATATGTCCCTTCTCAGCGTGTAGAAAGCGTCAGTCAGGCCGGGGAACACGCCTCGTCTAGCGTATGACCGAGTCTCTAAAAGGCTCCGCCCTTCCGGTAGCCCCAGTTCTTCGTCGAGGGCGAAGCAGACTCGTGGGACGTGTCTTCCTGCAACGAGAAAGAATTAATCTCCGACCCCCCCCCAAACCACCACCGGACCATGCAGAGAAGGGTGGGGCTGACTGACGCTTTCTACACACTGAGAAGGGACGTATCAGGTAAGACCAACGTCCATTCTCCAGCTAAGCAGAAAGCATCAGCCAGGCTGGGGACATACCAAAGCTTGATGTCACCAGGGAGGGCGAAGAAGGATCCGGTGTAAATCAGGAAAGGTGTACGGCCTGCAGGACTCGTCTGCCGAACGCCGCATCGGATGAAGCGAAGGAGTCCACTCTGTAATGCCTGATAAAAGGACTGATAGAGGTCCACGTGGCAGCCCGACAGACTTCCTCCAGCGATGCTTGCGTCGACCAGGCGGCCGATGTCGCCGCACTCCTGGTGGAATGGGCTGTGATCCCAAGCGGGGGAGCCGAACTGGACTGGCGATAGGCCCAGGAGATCGCTGCGCGAATCCAACGGCCCAGTGTAGAAGCTGACACGCGAGATCCAAGGGAGCCAGGCTGAAAAGCCACGAAGAGGGATTCCGACTTGCAGTGGATCACCGTCCTGGATATATAAATTCGAAGAGCCCTGCGAACATCGAGGGTATGCCACAATCGTTCCAGGCGATGGGAGGTGCACGGGCAAAAGTCCGGTAAAACGAGTTCTTGCATCCTGTGGAACGAGGAGTTAACTTTAGGCAAGAAAGCTGGATCCAGACGGAGAATCACCTTGTCGGTATGAAAAATACAGAGATCCGCCCGGACAGATAACGCCGCCAGCTCTGAAATGCGGCGAGTGGATGTAATTGCCACCAGGAAGGAGACCTTCAGGGATAGAAACCGAAGGGAAACTGAACGTAGAGGCTCGAAGGGAGGATACATCAAAGCGGTAAGGACCTTGTTTAGATTCCAGGAAGGAAACCGGTGGACGGGAGGGGGCCGCAGGTTAGTGGCGCCCCGTAGGAAATTCCGAATAATGGGATGCTGAGAAATCGAGTCCCTTGAACCGCAGGTTAGGACGGATGCGATGGCGGCGACCTGGCGCCGTAGCATATTTGGAGTTAGACCGTTGTCGAAGCCCTTCCGAAGGAAAGAAAGGACATGAAGGATAGAAGCTGAAGTGGGAGAAATGGATACAGAAGCGCACCAGGAAGAGAAGGCCCGCCAGGTGGCCTCGTATATGCGGACCGTAGAAGGACGGCGGGCAGCTTGGATGATCGAGATAATAGGAGGAGGCACCTTAGCCACGGTCAGGATGCGCCGCTCAACCTCCAGACGGTTAGACGAAGCCACGCCGGATCCAGATGGAAGAGAGACCCTTGGGATAACTGGACCCTGGAGAGAGGAATCTCCCACGGAGGTGAAACAGATAGGGTCATCAAGTCCGCGAACCACAGACGCATTGGCCAAAAAGGGGCAATCAAGATCAGTTGAGCTTGTTCTTGTAGGAGCTTCCGGATTAATTTTGGGATTATTGGAAGAGGAGGAAATGCGTAAAGGAGGCCTGGGGGCCACCGGCTGCGAAGAGCATCCGTGGCCTCCGCCTGAAGGTCCAGAAACCTCGAAAAATAACGGGGTAGTTGGTGGTTCGTTCTGGAAGCGAACAAGTCTACGAGGGGGGTCCCGAACCTGGCAGAGATCTCCCGAAATAGAGAGGGAGGAATCGACCATTCCCCTTGGTCCACCTGCGACCGGCTGAGAAAGTCTGCTTGGGAATTCGCTGTGCCGGAAATGTAATCCGCTCGGATTGAGGACAGGTGAGTCTCGGCCCAAAGCCCCAGAAGGCGAGCCTCGGTCATCAAAGCCCGGGAGTGAGTACCCCCCATTTTGTTCACATGAGCTTTTGCGGTTGTATTGTCTGTTAAGACGAGAATGTCCTTCCCCTCCAGAAGGTCCTGGAAGTGGAGCAGAGCTAGGCGGATAGCCCTGAGCTCCAACAAGTTTATGCTGAGCCGGGTCTCTGCCGCTGACCAACGACCTTGCGCCATATGATGTAGGAGGTGCGCTCCCCAGCCTGAGAGGCTGGCATCCATGGTTAACTGGATCCGCAGAGGTTCCCGAAAAGAACAGCCGCGAGACAAGGCAGTCGAGGTCCACCAATGAAGAGATTCGATCACTTGGAGAGGCAGTCGGATGCGGCGAGGTGAAGTGTCCTGCAACGACTTTTGAAAGGGGAGCAGTAGCCACTGGAGGTCCCTGCTGTGTAAACGGGACCATGGAGTAATGCCAAAGGATGACACCATCATGCCCAATAAACGAGAAAGCGTTAAGATGGATGCCGAGCGGGCGGCTAAACACCTGAGGACCAGGGAACGAAGGTTGGCCTGGCGCTCCGAGGAGAGAGAGACAGTAGAGGAGACAGTGTCAATTCGGGCCCCCAAGTGGACAAGGTTAGTCGAAGGGTCTAGGTGGCTCTTAGACCAATTAATGGAAAACCCATGCGATTGCAGGGCATCCAGGACTGTGGACAAATCTGCTCTTGCTTTTGAAGGGGAGGACGAAAGGATCAAAATGTCATCTAAGTAAAACTGAAGCCGTATAGGCGTGGCACGAATATGGCCTATCAAGGCGGCCATTATCTTAGTAAAAACCCTAGGGGCTGAGGACAGCCCGAAGGGTAGGGCCCTGTATTGATAATGGGAGCCTCTAAAGGCAAAACGAAGAAATCTGCGGTGAGCGGGCAAAATGGGGACATGGAGGTAGGCCTCCGTCAAATCAATTGATGACAGAAAATCAGATGGGCGGACCGATTCCAAAATAGAGAAAAGGGATTGCATCTTGAACCGACGATACCTAATGTGTCGGTTCAAGGCTTTTAAGTCTAAAATGGGCCGCCAACCCCCCGAGGCCTTCTGGACGAGAAAGAGCCGGGAATAAAACCCATGACCTTGTTGAGACTGGGGAACCCATTCAATAACTGCTATGTCAAGGAGATGAACAATAGCAGCAGCCATAAGGGCCCTCCTAGTCCCATCTCTGGAGACTGGGCAGGAAATAAAACGGGAAGGAGGGGAAGAAGAAAGCTCAAGGGAAACCCCTGAGGAAATAGAATCGAGAACCCAGGAATCAGAAGTTGAAGCCTCCCACTGAGCGGTAAATAAGGAGAGGCGACCCCCAATGGGAGCCTGGGGAAACCAACTAGCGAGACCTGCGGGGAAAGCGCCCCCCCTTTCCTCCCCTGGTGGAGCGGCGGGAGGGAAACCTAGGGCCCGATCTAACCTGGAGGTCCTGCTGAGGCCTGGAAGCGAAGGGGCGTTGATAGCAGGATTGAGAAGAAGAATATCCGGAGCCCCGAAAGGACTGGAACCTGGATGACGAAGCATAGCGAGGGTCCCCCCTGCGGGAAGTCGGTGGCAGAATTTTACAGTGGTCCCTAGTTTCGACCAGCAGGGGCTCTAAGGCAGGTCCAAACAAGTAACCCATTGAGTAAGGAGACGAAGCAAGCTGCCACTTGCTACGCATGTCAGCCTGCCAATTTCTCAACCACAAGAGTCGACGTGATGTAACGTTGGACCCTAAGGCTCTGGCCGAAAATCTTGCCGAGTTAAGCATGGCATCCGCTGAATATTCCAATGCAGCTGTAATTTTGTTTAGGTCTTGATGAGACCGGGTGCAGCTGTAATTTTGTTCAGGTCTTGATGAGACCGGGAGTCAGACAAGGGTAGGCGGGCTTGAAGCTGTTTGAGCCAAAGCAGAGCCGCCCTGTTAAAGAAGGATGCTGAAGTAGAAGCTCGTATAGCCCAAGCCGAGGCCTGGTGAGTTTTCAGCAGTGTCTTCTCCGCCCTTTTGTCCTCGGGACGAAGGGAATCCTCAGAAGGCCCAGTAGGGTGGACCGGGTCCGCCAAAGCCACGATTGGGACATCTACCTTGGGAGGTTGTAAAATGTCCGCCAGGGGGGCAGCTGAATTATAGAGACGCTTGTCTAGTCCGTTGGGACTGGGCCCCGCCCCTGGAAGATTCCACTGGCGCTGTAACACATCGGTAAATAACTTTGGGGCCGGAATGGTCTCTGGGTCCACAGTCGGTTCCGCAAACATGGCTGAAGCTGGATCATGCGCATCAGAGGTCGAAGCAGAAGGAGCAGGAGTTCCCAAACGAGTTGTTGCAATTGCTTTGAAGAGAAGAGAGCAAAACATATGCGGCTTAAAAAGGCCCACAAACGAGGGAGGATCAGGCCCCAAGCCCTCATCGTCGGACCAAGCCTGGTCCAGACTTTCATCCACTTCAGACACTGAAACTTGATCCGTGTGGTCATGATAATCCACTTGGCCTTGTTCCAGATTTGCTTCAGTCCTAGGTCTGAGTTGGGAGGCGGATGGAGCGGAATGGGTAGAAGGAGGAGGAGCCTGCTGCCAACACTCCGCCAGGCCTTGGCGGATGGCCCGTGCGATGAAGGCCTCCAAGCAATCTGCCATAGAAGTGGGGAGCTGAGGTGGTAGGGAGGACGGAACCGCAGGGGGCGCCCGAACAACTGGATTCGCCTCAGGCAAGGTCTGAAACAGGCGGTGATGATCCGAAGAATGCGAGCCTGCCGGAGAGCCAGGGACATCAGGAGAGAGGTCCCGCACTGAACGTGGTGATATAGCCCTAGAACTAGGCCTAGAAAAAGGCAGGTCTTGATTTGGAACCGAGGCCTGAGAATGGGCCTTTTGGAATGCCTTTTCCATAGCCTTGTGCCTCCTCTGCTCATCCTTTGAAGATGGTGCCGAAGGATCAGCAGACTTCCCTCTGCGCGATCTTGCTTTCTTGGGAGGAGGAGGCTCGTGTGAAGGCCCTTCCAGGGGATCGCTATCGTGGCGGCATCGGGATGATGAAGAATCGCGCTCCCTGAGGTCGGAGGGCATGGCGTCCGCCATCTTGGAAGGCTAGATGAAGCCCTGCAGAAATTGGCCAAGGGCGAATTTACGTCTCCCTAGGCTCCGCACCCAATAAGGAGGCAAACCGCTGAGGTAAAAAGCGGAGGGAGTGAGCTAGACGATCGATAGATACGCGACCTCAACTGCGCTCCGGAGCTCGAATTGAAAGCGCGGTCAGGCAATCCCCTGGGAAAAACGGCAATAAACAAGTCGAGGGCCTTCTAATTAACAAATTGCCGTCAGTCGCTAGCCGTCCGGCCACGAGCGACTCGATGCCGGCGAGCAGCCGCTCCAGCCGATCTGCAAGCTGCTAGGCAAAGGCCTTTTAGATGCAGCTCTTTTCCCGCGCCCGGGAAAGGCTCCAGCTGACCGGCGCTAAGCCGCAGCGAGCAAAAGAGTCATGCAATTAGCAAAGTCCAACCTGAGTTCGAACGATGACAGAAATCCAACCAGTAAAGGTGATCAGTAGCTGGAAAACACGTCCTGTCACGCGTAGACCGAGCCGAAGAACTGGGGCTACCGGAAGGGCGGAGCCTTTTAGAGACTCGGTCATACGCTAGACGAGGCGTGTTCCCCGGCCTGACTGACGCTTTCTGCTTAGCTGGAGAATATGTTTATTCTCATATCCATTGTATTTTAAAAAGCAAACAAAACTAAATTTTGGAATTCTTGTTAAGTTTCCTCTGGTAAATGATACTTTTCAAAATTTCCCAAAGCAGGTTACAGTGTTCTTTAGACTTCAGTTACATATTATTCCTTTATCCTTGACTTTTAAAAAATGCTGTTGAATGATAAGAGCATAAAAGAATTATATAGCACATAAAAGAATTATATAGTGCAATATAAATTTTTATAAATAACACAGTTTCATTAGATTGCAGCCACATGATATTTTCACAATATTTTCTGCTATTAATTTTCTTTCATTGTAAGAATTTTTATGAAGCTGTAGTTAATATACATATCATTTGCATACCTTGCAAAACATTTGATTCTATGCTAATAAGTTTGTAAGAGAAAATAGATTTAAAATAATTATCTATAGAATCTTGACTAATATTTCTTTAAAAAGCTTTATTTAGTTATTCATATAATTTTAGTGCCCAGAAAATTCGAAACAGAATACCAGTTTTTGAATGATGCAAAGCCATTATCTGATACTTAGTGTTACTACATATTTTAACTAAAGGACAACAAGCACAAATGTTTGAATAAGAAAATTCAACAGGAGAAATTGATAGAATTTCATTAAAAGTTATAAAAGTTATATGAAATAACATAGAGTAGGCACCAATTATGAAAAAAAAGAACATGAGAAATTTCATTGCTTCAATTGTCTTGATCAAATTTTGGCAGATTCAAAAATCAACGTTGTGTTAGCTAAACATCCAGCTCTAATAGAAACTGGATGTTTAGCTAAGGATGTACATATGAGAACGTATGACTAGCTTTTTTCCCTAACTACTTGTATAAGGAGTATTCTTTATATTATTCATGTCGTCTTGTATTCTTCTATGGACTGCACCAGTACAGGCTAAACCAATTTCGTTGTATACATAATGTACAATGACAATAAAGGCTTTGAACTTTTAAATCACTTCATGAAAGCTATAGCTTCTGGAAGAATTATTACTGAATATTTTGTCTTTATATTAGAAGGGAGTTCATGTCCCCACATTTAATATTCAGTAAGTTGGTTCTACAGAAAAACATGTATACTGCTCAAAAAAATAAAGGGAACACAAGAAGAAGACATCCGAGATCTGAATGAATGAAAGGGAACACAAAACTACTGTATGTAACGAACAAAGTATTTAATAAGGCTATTTCATTCATTCAGATCTCAGATGTCTTCTGCTTGTGTTCTCTTTATTTTTTTGAGTGTATAATAAACCTAGCAATATCACTGTACTTGGGCTAAAGTAGAACAATTATTGGAACTTGCACCAATCGTCGTCTATTAATTCTGCATGAATTCCTTTTTCAGTAACAAATGTATAGGCATTTAAGATCTGAAAATTCAAACCAATTGTTCTATTATTATTTTTTTTTCAATCATGGGGAAGCACCTTTTGGGGAAGGAAGGAAGGGCAAAAAGGGAAGGGAAAATGAAGCTGTTTCATTTCCATCAAATATAAATGGCCACTTTTCAGCAACTATTAAAACAAAGAGATGTTCTGACATAAACCATTGCATTAGAGAAGTGGCAAGTCAGAACATGGTCTGAAAATGGGTATGGAAAAAGAACTGTGAAATGTTCACACCAGACAACATAAAGCACCCCCCCCCCAATCTTGTTCAAAAGAACTGCCAAATCAGAAAAAGGGGAAAATGTTTACACCAAATAAAACACATTATATATTTCTCTATTTCTATCTGTGCACATTTTTCACCCAGCAACCAAGTTCAATCTATCATCTCAGAGCACATGCAGTTGTCAGAGTTCAATTTGGCACAACTAAAATTTGTTTCTTTACTGAGAATATATGAAACAAAGAGAAAAGCCCAACTGGCAAGAAATAAAGCTTTCTTCTGAGTGTCAGAAAATAATTGATACTGATAAAAATGTATTAAATTAAAGATCCCCCAAATAACTTCAGAAACAGATTACAATCCTACATTCTGGACATCTACAGTGTTACCAAACTTTCTAATAAAAATGTTATTAACATCCTCAATGTAGAAGTTTTATTGCAAATTGAATTATCATAGAGATGTTTTAACGAGCTATATGCATATTATCTTCATCCAAGACAATACATAATAAACATAAGACTGAGTGAATTTGGGCATATTCTGTCACCTATATGTACATGTTTGAACATTATGAGATCAACACATTTTGCCTAGAAGTGTAATATGCTCATGCTAATCTCCAGAAAATGTACCAGGCACATGTTGACATACAGGTAGTCCTCATTTAACGATCATTCATTCAGTGACCTTTTAAAGTTTGGACAGCATTAAACAAATGGTACTTACACTAGCCCTCCAAGTTACAGCTATTGGAATGCCCCTAAGGTCACGTGATCATCATTTGATCACTTGGCAGCTTGCCTGCATTTGTGACCACAGAATGTATTTCAACAATTCCATTCCCCTGACTCCTGCCCCATCTTTGTCCTCTGTCCCCCTCTCTACGTTCCACCACTCAGCTGACTTTTGGAGTGTTCTTGCTCCTGCTGCTGATGAAGTATGCCCAGCCTGGCATAAATGCCTATATGTTAAATTGGGCATCTGGGAAGTCGTTGATATACTAACTGCCTGTACCTGGAGAGATCCCTCAAGACTCTAGGACTCTTGAGACTGGTGCTGGAGTCACCTTACCTCCTGGTGTTGGATAATTTCAACTCACTTTTAGGCAAGTTCAAATATAGCTTGCAAATCCATGGTTTATCCCTATACTTGTCACCAAGTCAAACAAAAATACAACTAATAAATAGTTGGCAATATTATAAGCCTGGTTTTGTGATTTTTAAACTTCTGTTTAAGCTTATTTCAACTACTAGTCTTGGAATTTTAATAATTATTTTGATTTGATTACCATTTATACTGTGGGTGCTGTGGCATAATTTGATAAGAATGTAAACTGCTGAGAATCTTTTGACTGAGGGAAGAAATCAAATAAATATAATTTAATTTGAACTATAATGCTCCAATGCTGAAATCTCTATTGCTAATTTTCAAATGCTCCTTGATTTAATTATGTTAAGATAAATAAGTTAGATTTCAAAATATCTGCAATATCCTGTGATTATTATAAATAGGTTAATCAAAAAATGACAGCGAGGAGAACTATTATCTACTTTGGAAATGGCAGATTCTTCTGAAGAAGGATCCTTGACTTTATAGTTTCTGAAAGTGGTGGAATAAAAATCCATGAAATACAGTATTTCAGAAGCAAGGTGGGGAAGAAAGGATCTCTTTTCTATTGAACAGTTAAAGAGGTTAGAATTGGTTAAACCAAAAGGAGTATTATGAAAGTTAATGTGTCTCTACAGTACTCACCTGCTTGGTGGCATAAAAGCATGGCTTTAAGGAACAGTTTGCCAGATAATCCATGTCCCGTGTATTTTGAAGAAACAATCAAACAAAGATTTTGTGATATTGTTTAGAGTGATTTCACAATAACATCGAACATAGACATTTCATTCTTGCTATGGAAAACTTGATTGCAGAAAATATCAGTTCAGTAACAGAGTCATTAATGTCTGGAATGCAATACCTGACTGTGGTTTCTTCCCCTAACCCCCAAAACTTTAACCTTAGACTGTCTACTGTCGACCTCACCCCATTCCTAAAAAGTCTCTAAGGGGCGTGCATAAGCGCACCAGCGTGCCTACTGTTCCTATCCTAATGTTCCCTTTTATATGTATCCATTTCATGTACTCATAATTATATTTATACTTATATCTGTTACCTATTACATGCTTGACAAAATAAAATAAAGAAAAAAATAAAGAATTTTCTTTGGCATTGAAGTGTTCTTCAATACCAAAGTTCATGTGTCAATATACTTCCTATCCTGTTTCTTCAAAATACAACTTTCATTTTCCTAAGATGTCACCATGCCATGACTTGCAAAATTCTGATTTTTGTAGGTATAGGCACATCACAGCATTTGAATATTTTTTCCATGGCCATAGTATCAGCTGTATCGATTGCTAGTTTGCAATGTATTTCTTGACTGCTTGTTCCTTTACTTTTGATGGTTGATCCTAAAATGCAGCTATCTACCACTTCAAAGTTTTCATTCTAAGGCTGTTGTTGTTTTCACTGGTTTGCTTTCCTTTAATTTTATTCCCCCCTCCCAGTCCATGATCCTTAACTCTTATTAGCAGTTTTTTTTATATTTTCAGTAAGTGTCGCATAGGAGGCAACAGTTTTACTATAAGAAACAAACATAATCTTACTTATCTTTTTCAAAGGAGAAAAAACTCAGCAGGTAAATGCACAATTAATACCAAAGACTGAAATAAACATGCAAAATTAAAGATTCACAACACCAGTCTTTCTTACAACAGGAAGTGCTCTTTGTAGTAGTTTAATACACTTTAAAACATCCATATCCCCAAGATATCTCTCATAGTTTGGGGCAAAATAAATGCAGATCTCTTGATAATTATTTCACAAATTATCTGTTTCCAAGTGGTTAATTAGAATTATCTTGCTAAAAAACTAAAAGAATTCCAATGAGATTTAAAAGCTTTTTTACTTTGTAATTTGACCTGACTAAACCAAAGGAGAAATTCCCAAAAGAGAACTTTCTGTTGAAGATGGTGGAGGAACAGGAGCAATAAAACTGCTTCTTAGCAAATCCAATATGCATGATGAAATGAAGCTGAAAATATAGTGAAAATGTTAATTATGTTTGTTCCTACACTACTGAAAGATACTCAAAAATTCTTAACATGGAGTTTAACATGTCATTCTCAAAGGAAAGGACATGAAGTAGGAAGGTTAGTTTTCAGATTTCCCATAGTCACTATTACATATAAAACAGATCGGTTATCAGTTCAGTATGATTCAGTCCTCTTGAATATGGCTAAATGTTGTTATACTGCCTATAAAGTTAGGCAGACTTTTATTATTCACCGATGGACCCATGACCAGCTGTAATGTTTTATCTTTATTTTTGTTAATGTGTTTTTGTTTTATAATTACAAGAAACAAAATACCACATAATCTTGGTCAGTAAATAAATTAATAACAAAAGGCCAGGCTGAGGAATGTTGCAAAGGACTACTGAATGATCTGTCTGTGCTGATGAGCCTCACAATATATCTGGATTTGTTTACATTCCTTTACTGTCTTTTTTAATTATTTTGATTTGCCTACATTCAATATTTTTGAGCTTGAAATCCATAACTGTTATGAGAAACCTTGGCTGATCTTAGATCAGATAACTGAAGATTTAGTTTCGCATAATTCTACTTTAGATGTAACTGAAAACCTGCAAGCTTTTAAAAAAAATGCTTCTATTTTTTGAAATATTCACCATTAAGCATGTTGAGGGTCATCACATGGCCAAAGAGCTAGTGAGTTTTCATAAGTCAATACGGTGACACGTAAAACCAGATTTCCAACACAAAACTGTAGGGAAATTGGATTTTCTCAGGCCTTAGTAATATGGAATTGATTACGTTAATTTATCTATTTAAAAGAACTGAAAAGCATTGTATATCTCATTCCCAGGACCACAGACCCTATTCCATTCAGCCCTCATTTTTCTACATGCTGCTTTAATGAAAAACAAGAATTGCATCGTTCTTGTAACCTGCAGGAGCGGTAGGGAATAATTGCTTGAATGAATTGTGGAGCTTGGCTCATAATGTAATCATATTTTATGAATGCTTTAACAGTTTATTTTGAACTCAGTAATTATAAAGCCCCCTTCCCAAACAAGATTTGAGAAAAAGGCCAGTTCAGAATGCCTAGCCTAGAATGAATTTGACATCCCCTAATGGTAGGAAGGTTTCATATACTAGATTTTACTTTCTTTAACAAATGTTAGACTACCCCTAAATAAAGGATTGTATTCCACAACAATAATATTTTCATTATCAGACGTTTCAAGATAATCTAAAATAACTACCGCTATATTAGCTAATTTTAAAAATGAGTCATTCATAGGGAGAAAGAATCTCTAGTTTTCCCTTAGCTAACTCTAGTATTATAGGTGAATAGACATAAGGTTGACAATATTTCAGAATACTAGAGATGTTTATAGACTTCCATCTTTTAAAGCTACTTTTCATGATGCTGTAAGCAAACATTTTAATTTCTCTCTTGTACATTTATTTTAATCTTAATTACAAGTACATTTTTCAGTGTCAACTGCTATAAAAGACTAACAAGAAGTCTCAAGAAGAAGCAAGAAAAAGTATAGTTCAAACCAACTAGGTTATAATGAATATATAGGACCATAATGAAAAAAAAGAAAAAGAAAAAGAAAGGAAAGGAAAAGGAAAGGAAAAGGAAAGTTGCATGAGAGAGAGATTTCCCCACTGGAGTTCTTAAGCTTAAAATCCAGGTTTCTCTACACAAAATGTAAATTATTTATACTCATCTTGTTGTTTTCTTCTATCTCTTCTGCAACACCTATGAACACTTCATACTTCTAGTGATATTAGGTGAGAGTACCATGAGAAATATTACAAAGTAATAATGGGAGTGAACAAGGGTCATTTCACTTGGTAACGTTAAAACTAATGCTGGACCAAAACTGCACTGAAGTGCACCTCTGAATAAGGCTGTCACACTCACAAAAAATTAAACATAAACTTCTTCTTTTGTGCAAACTAGTTGCCTAACATCAGATGATACGATATTGTTTGAGCAAGGCATGATTTCTAGAATAGCCTCACTATGTTATGAGATAGAATACTTGCATCTGTGCATACTGAACAACCCGACGTACAGCTACATGAAAAAGAGGAAGAGAGATCTTCTACATAAGCTTATCTTTATTATTTATGTTCCTGAAATTTTACTGGCAGTAGATTGTGAATAATTAGCTATTTCACCATCAAACCTCTTCTGCTCCTTTGAACTCAGTATATATATATATATATATATATATATATATATATATATATATATATATATATATATATATATATACACACACACATACACGCACACATACACGCACACACACACACACAACTAAACTGGTTAAAAGCAGAATGAAGTTTACAAAGGAAGGTCATACTGAAATTGACGACAGGATTTTTCTTTCTAACTGATGTTATTTACCATTTAATCATGATCAAATCTCCTACTTTATTGCTATTTTAACAGGTGTGCCATTCAAAACAAAGTCAACTATAAAAAAGAAAGCAAACACAAATCTTATAAATTTAGGCTAACCCCTCTCCCAAGATCTATTAGTACATTTAAATGAAACATGGAAATAGCCATAATGGCAGTCTTGTTTCTATTAATCTATAAATAAAAACCACTGCTATCTAAAGCAACATAATAAGGATTATCATTTGAACACACATAATATAAAAAGAAAAAAACTATTACCCTTATTTTTTGGACTATAAGACGCTCTGAAGTATAAGATGCACCTAGCTTTTGGGGAGGAAAACAAGGGGGAAAAATCTGCCTCTGCCTCCCAGCAATTTATCTCTTTGCAACAAACAGCAAATAGCCTGGTCAGCTTCAGCACAGCCTGATTTAGTACAAGCAACTAGTTGGTGGTTGGATCGGCCTCCCGGAATACCGCCTGTCAGCTGTTCCAGGCTGCAGGGATCACCACCGCCCGTCGCTGCCCATCGCTGCTGCAGCCTATTGCCGCCTCAGTGCGACCCATTTTTGGCCTCTGTGGGTCCCGTTTTCAGCCTCTGTGCATCCTATTTTTGGCCTGTTCGAGGTGGTGGGGATCGCTGCCACTGCCACCTATCCCCACCACATGGAACGGGCTCCACTACCTGGAACAGGCCCCGCCGCCTGGAATGGGCCAAAAAGGGACATACGGAGGCCAAAAACGGGACATGTGGAGGCAGCGATAGGTGGCAGTAGATGACCTGTTTGCTGCAAGGAAGTAAACTGCTGGGAGGTAGAGGCCGAAGGGTGGGGCCGGCGGGTGGGTGGGGCTTCGGTAACATTTGCTGTATAAGACGCACAGACATTTCCACCCACTTTTTTTGGGGGGGTGGTGTCTTACACTCCAAAAAATATGTAGGTTTTTAACCAGTTAAAAAAAGTTAACTAATAAAGTTGGTTTAAGATATTTAAAATAATCAAAGACATAATATTTGATTATCCCTCACAATTAGCAATAACTGCCACTGGGATTTTGCTTCTGGAAAATTTCTCATTTATAAACAGAGCTCTTAGTATGCTGAACAAATTAATGAGATTTCAACTCCAGCATTTAGAACATTTAAGGTATACTTGTGGGGGAAGGCAAAGTGCACGTGGTTCTGATTTGCAAGTTACAGGTACTCTTTGACATATGACCACAATTGAGCCCACAATTTCTGTTGGTGAGATCTTTGTTTAGTGAATTTTGTCCCACTTTATTATGACCTTTTTTGTCACTGTTGTTAAGTGAATCACTGCAATTGTTAAGTTAGTATAATGGTTGTTAAGTGAATCTGACTTTCCCATTGACTTTGCTTGTTGCAATAAATGATCACATAACCCCGGGACACTGCAACCATTATAAATATGAATCAGTTGACAGGCGTCTGACATTTGATCTCATAAACAAGGGAATGTTGAGAAACCTTTGAAGACAACACCGAAATTTCACATGGAAGAAATAAATGATGGACTAAATGTTTGTTTGCCTTAAAAAATAAAAAAAAACTTTTAAAAAAATCACGGGAATGTTGAAATGGTTGTAAGTGTGAAAAATGGTCATAAGTCACTTTCTTCAGTGTTGTTGTAATTTTAAGCAGTCACTTAACGAACTGTTGTTAAGTCAAGAACTACATGTACTATCCTTCCATTTCCTTATAAACACACAAAATCTCTGTTTAAGAAGATATGATTCCAGAAAGCCAAATCTATCTAGTATGCTATTTTTGACTTGCCTGTTCTGGCAGGAGGTCCATGAAATCTGCTGTACAGTATTTGGTCAAACATATTATTGCCGGGACAGATCTATCAGCAAGAAATCAAGTGGTTGCTTTTCTACTATCCCTTCTGCAACACCTAGGAAAATCTCGCAGAAAAGATGTGGTGTGTGGTATGAAGAGCAAGTACACTAGGCATTTTTTCAACAACATTATCTTGGCAAAAATCAAATACTTTGGCCATCTAATGAGAAGGAAGGATTCACTGGAGAAGAGCCTAATGCTGGAAACAGTTGAGGGCAAAAGAAGAAGAGGACAGCAGAGAATGAGGTGGCTGGATGGAGTCACTGAAGCAGTCGGCGTGAGCTTAAATGATCTCCAGAGGATGATAGAGGACAGGAAGGCCTGGAGAAACATTGTCCATGGGGCCGCGATGAGTCGGACATGACTTCGCGACTAAAACAACAATATCTTGGCAAAGAGACATTTCTTTCATGGTCAAACTGAAACAAAGCCTCTTTCTTGAAAACTGATCTAATAAGAAGAAACTCAGTCAAAATGCAAAAAGAAATGTAAAGTCATGCACTTTTATTGCAAGTATCATGTACTATTTCCACAATAAGACACATATGTGTCCAACTGATTGATTAGCTTCCATTTGGAGTATCAGAAACCTTCCCTGTATATAGGAACAGTAAGTGAAGCGGAGCTCCAACTGATCAGAATGTCATGAGTCTATTTTTGGCCTATATCCAATTCATGCACTATGGTAAATGTGTTAATCACATTGTTTGTTATATGAATAATATTAAGCTTTAATTGTTAAGACTAACCGCAGGGTAACCACACACAATAACCACACAGAGATATAGGAAATGTTTTCAAAGTTTCCTTCTCCCCACCTCCAATAACTCTTTCTGAAACTGCTGTTAGTCCCAAGAAAGGAACATCTTACTTTGTGCATTTGTATTTTAAGCTTCCTTAAAAAAAAATCTTAAAATACAAATGCATGCACACCAAATGCACACACGTACCTTGTCACAGTAGGCACGAAGGTGTGATGGAAAGACAGAGAACACAGTAGAAGAACTCTAGTTAAGCATCTGGTCACAAGAAATCACAGCTTGAAGAATTCAATTGTGAAATATAAATGGGAGGAAGGGAGAGGAACTTTCAGAAGTATTCAGAAATATTCAGAAACTGTCAAATACACAGCTGCAAAGTTTTAGCAAAAGCAGAAACAGATGTAATATCTTTTACTCAAAAATACAAGTGTTTTTAGTCTTAGTTAATGAGGAACTAATCAAGTAAAGAAAGATAATTATCTTGAGTTAAGACATAAAGTGAAAGAAATCTTTGATGGAAACATTAGCATTAAAGTTATCCAAAATACAATAAATGTGATTGTAACATGTAAATTTTTCTGGTGTCAGGCTGAGGCAATTAATATACAGCCATTTTCATTCTGAGGAGACATATAAACCAAGAGATTGAAACAGAAGTCCATTTGTAATGCTGGCTATGATGAGCAAATTCAGTTTATACAGAATCCTGCTTAAAATATTCCCCTATAGAAGGCAATTGATAGCTACTGGTTTTGAGACCTTTTAGATTATTTTCCGACCCTAGAATATTCATTCCAATATTTATTCATTGGAATAAATGAATTCATTGGAATAAATATTTGTGACATAAACAGCATTTTTATTATGTATCAGTTGCATAATCTTTTAATACCTCAATGTCTCTAAAATGCATATTTATATGATCCTAATTTTATGAAGCAGAATGATGGGGCAATCTACAACTCTTGTTATTTTTCTCTGCTGCAAGTCCAGTGTCCCACTTCAGCAGGGAAAATCGTACTTTAGATGGCAAGACAATGCTGAAATCTGACAGTGACATAAATGCACCTCAGGTTTTCATTACTGATCTGCCTGGAAACACAGCATTCCTTAACTTAAAATATCTAAGCCTCTGCCTACAACTTCAGTGAAAGCAGCATTGGCATTTAAGGAGATCACAGTTTCTATTTTTTGTCATCATTTAAAAATAAAATAAAATAAAATCTAAAAATTCAATAGGCCTTAAAAGCTAAATTCCATGTGAAAAAAGTCTAAATTATTCTAAGAGAAATAAAAATATACTTAATTTGAAAAAAAAAACTATTTTGAGGCACATAGCCCACTGTTAATGTATGTCTGCATGTGTTTGTGTTTTATGCAGATGTTGAAACATGTACACTCTAGTTTATTATTAAAAAGAAATATTCTTAAACACAAATCCAGAAATTTCATCCTCAAACTATACAGGTTTTCTCCCAACATTACTGAAAAAAATTACTGTTGATAAAAATACAATCAATTAAAAATTAAAAAATATATATTGAGACTGCTATTCTGCAAAACTAAAAACTATGCCTGTGTTACAAAAATAGCTTTAACAAACTTGAAAATAAAGTTGTTTTTTTTACTCCCAATGGCACAGCATTATTAGTTCCACATGTATCATGTTTTCAGATCAAGAGCATAGAAGGATTTATTCATCCTGAGTTATATCCCAAATTAATCTAGTTTTTAACTAGCCTGGATTCTTACAATTATAATATAATAAAAAAGACAGGACAATCAGTCTTTTTAATGGAAGTTGAATGCAGAAATCCAATAGTTAAGAAATTCATCTTTTAAAAACCAGTCTCCCTATTAGCCTTTTGTTACAGTATGTCTATATTAGCCCCTCAAATTACAAAAGTTCACCTGTCAGAAATGATCAGTGTTAGTGAACCACCAAAATTAATGTTTTGTCTGAAGAGTATGAAGACAAGACAAATAAAGGAAACATCCTGAAAAATCCACTGGTACTGAAATGACAAATAACATAACTCTGACCATTAGTTGCAATGTTGTTGGAAACTAGAAACTTCTAATAGGATATCATCATTTTTAGGTGGTTTGCAATGAATGGTCTTCGACTGATGATAGTGGATCTTTTCTTCTTCCTACACAACTGTAAATAACTATTTCCTCTGCTGTGTGTATTCTACATGCCTATTTTCAGAGATGCCGCACCAGATAAATAACACTGTCATGTCTGTCTTGTCATGTCAACTACATGCTGATGATCCTTTCTGATCTGCAGTTTGGAAACACTATCAAGGTCAGGAGCAATCACTTAGAAAACCCCTTGTGACACACATGTATTTAATAATTTCTGCAGCAAGTGGGAAATAAATAATGTTGCAAATAAATGAAAGATTTCTTTCACACAGGTTAGATTGACAATTTTCACAAAAAAAGGGCACATTTCAGAAGGAAGAGGCATTTAAGGTTTCCACTGAAGTGAAAAGAATTTTATGAGCCTATATTAATTACGAATACTCTAACTAAAATTGCTTTCTCACACCTCTGTTCTGATGTATCATTTTGAAGCCAGGTCTTACTATATGTTGGGCAAATGGCCACCTCTTTCAACTCCTCTGACCTGTGTGTCTGTGTGTGTGCAGAGACAGTGAGCGAGACCGTGTGTGTGTGTGTGTGTGTGTGTGTGTGTGTGTGTGTGTGTGTGAGAGAGAGAGAGGGGGGGGGGGAGAAAGGGAAAATAATGGTTACAAGGCATTTACAACTGATGCACATATCACAAAATTATTTCTGCCAAGCTTGCTCCATGACCTGCCCGTGGGACATGACGTGTTCTGAGATGCTCTATCAAACTGAATCTTTCCAGGACAATGCAAATTATGACCAATTCCATCATCCTGCATTATGCGCTTCATGCTAATCTTGCTAATGCAAGAGAATAGGGAGGGTTTGCTGTTCTGCTGAAGGGCATGTTGTCTGATTGAATGATGTTGAAAGAATGTTCACAATCCCCCACACTTCCACACACACACACACAATCTTATCACAGCTGTGGCTACCTTTGCTTACAACTCCATGCTATATTTCCTATTGTAGGCTTTTGTTCAACATTAATTGGGATCTATGTGGATGTACTTTTTAAAAATATAATTAATAGTTATTTCAAAATTAAAAAATAAGAATTCGGAATAAACTTATACATATGCTGTCTACTGCATCTTCCTGCTGATTTCTCCTAAGGTTATAAGATGGGTTTGCAGATCTCCATGCAGTTAAAACATACCTTACTGTAACTTTTAATGAAATCATATTAGTGATAGAATTCTGGCAATTTCTGGCTTCCAGCCCTTTTGACTTTTGGATATTTTGCCATGGACTTAAAAGAAAAGTCAACTTTTTCTCTTGAAAGTTTCTGCAAAAGATAATTTTTGGATAATACCTCCATGAATCAGAAGGTGGCAGTGTTACTGCACAAAAGAAATGGGTCAGATTTGATATTCTAATTTTATGTTCAAAAACAAACATTTTAGAGATGAGCATACTTTATTCTGTGACATTATTTACTTATAATGTTAAAATTTAAATATGAAACTATTTTCAGCCAGAACTATGATTATGGCATTACTGGTTAGAGCTAGTTTTTGGCCTGTTCTTGTCCAGATTACACTAAAAGTATTTTGCACAAAAGAACACTAGTATATTTTTTTTTCAAATGATATTTATTATCAGGAGTTTCATGACTTGCATTCTTTGAAATCATCTGAGATAAGAAGGAAGACGACTCTGGGACTTGAAGATTGAAATAATGTAATATTTGATTGAAAACTTACATATATTCTACTTAGCTATACTGTAAAAGAAGGTATCCTAGCAGATTTGATGATTAGAAATGTCCCTTTGCAGGCAAAACCCATTTTTGTTTTAAAGGAAAAAAAAATACTAGCTGAAATAGTACCATATGAAAGTTATAAAAAATGGATTTTACAACATTATTTCATCTTTTTAATTAACTATCAATCTTATTTCAAAACATTTCTACTTTCTATGAATCTATGGATGCCAGATACTTATTAATGCTAAAATATAGACGCCCTCAGGATTTTTGTCCTGAGGAAACATTTTCATCTACTAGCCAGTGTAACTGATGCTCAAATCTGCTCTTAGTGTTATAGTTTTATTTGCTCTGCAACTGTTTCAAATCGTAACACAACAGATGTTTTTGAAAGATAAAACACACATTTCCCCCCCCCCCCCTCTCCTAAATGAGCATTTATTTTCTTTTTTTCACATAAAACACCAGATCAAAGATGAGCAACTTTTTCTTTAGCATTTACATGGCGGTCTTGAAAGAAAACCTCAGATAGTTGTTTTCATGTGTTACTGCATTTTTACACACGCCTAATAAATACAGAGCAGCCATTCACATAGAATCTTAGTAAGAAGAGACAGAAAGATATTTAGCTTTGTATTTTGTTCCTGGTGAGGCTCAAAGCCTCAAAGGTAAATGACTAACCGAACACCCTTTTAGAAAAGAATCGGGTACCCTCTGCAAATGCTGCAGCTTGTTGACATGAACCAGGGCAGGCAGACACCAATAATACATGAAGTGTGGTTCAGAGGCAATTAGGATCAGTTGTCAAGGCCAGGCCATTAATGAAAGAACATGTCAGAGGAGCTGGAGACTTCAATGGTTGAGGGCAAGAAGGCGATTTAGTGTGACAGATCGAGTCCTTCCAATGTCCTCAGTGGTACATGCTAATACCAGCCTTAACAACCTTTTTGTGGCAGTGTATAATGTGACTAACATGGACTTTGATTCAGCAAAATGACTGCTGCCACTGTTAGTCTGTCTCATTCCAACAACAGTAAATGCACTGCTTCAAATAATTATCCACTTCCTTCGCTGTTCTTCCCCCACCACACTTGTCTAATGCAGTAGGCTTTTATGCATGCCATACCATTTATCTCTAGAAGGTCACAACACTTACCCTGCTGTTTTCTATTTGTTTATGTAGTGTTCATTCCATTTATAAATAGCTGAAATAATAAATACCTCCTACCACTAACGTATGAGTAAAATTAAAGTAAGAACCCAGCACCAGTGGCTAAGCACAAAGGCAAATATAGGAAATCAGCACAAGAAACATTGTCCTTGTGTGTAAATTCCATGGGATGCAGCACAAAACATGGGGGAACACTGTCGGTCAGTGGCCATGAATTCCCTGCTTCTCAGAGTTAAAGGCAGGAAGGAAAAAAAAGTAGTCTTTTAAAGGCTTGATTCCTTCCTCAGTAGTATTTTACGTTCTTACTTAACATAATCCACATTGAAATCAAAAAATTGTAGAGATATTTGCATTTGTGAAACGTATTTGATAAAGTATATGAAAATACTGTGGAGACCTCCAGTTTTTAAAATATGTATTATGAAAAGTATATTGCACTGGATAATTAAATGCAACTGAAACATTTCTGGTTAAAATTGTATTAGCAACCCCATTGCTCTAAACAATTTAAGGCTATACAGTTACAAATATGAATAACTAACTATCCAGTTATTGTGGCTCACTTATGCTTTCTTACTTAGCTTATGCCAAATCTTAATTGCTAAATATACACAGTAAGGCAGGAAGTAGGGCTGAAGAACTATCAGTGCCATGTGAACTCAGTTTATTGAAATGGCCACTCAATAGCAGGATGCATTCAGAATTTTTTTCAAAGGAGAGGAAGAGAGGGAGGGAGGGAGGGAGGGAGAGAGAGAGAGAGAGAGAGAGGGAGGGAGGGAGAGAGGTGGGGAGAGAAGACTACTGCTTGATATTTCATTCTGTTCTTATTCTTTCTTTTTTCATACACTCAGTCAGATGATGTGGATCCACGCCTATCACTTTTATTACTTAGCAATGCCTGGAGTGACCTTTCTAGAGGCAATACTTAGTTATGACTGACAGGAAAGGCTGTTTCTGCTGTGATGGATTTGTTCCCCTCTGGATTATTGTCACAATGCCCTGCCTTCTTCAGTTCCAACTCCCCCCACCCCGCATCTAACCCCATAATTTTTTTCCCTTTCTCATTTTTTTTTTTTTAAATATGCACATGGGGAAGTTTTTTGATTATCAGCTTTTGGACCAAATCAAACTGTCACATGAAACTGTTTGGAGTTGGAGGTAAGTGATGTTAAAATCCATCTCTTGGATAGGCCACTGTACATAATGAATGAAGGCCGACATCTTAAAAAGACCCGTCTTATCTAAAAATATCAATCCAATCCATAAAAAACATCAAAAAAAATTAAGCATTGCCTGTTACAATTTTCATATTCACTTCACTGAAGAACAAGTTTGCATTATATACAACTCTCATATGGTACAAATAGGATATCCTAGAGTAAATCACTTTCTCATCCCTGACAACTTTAAAATGTGTAGACCTCAACTCCCAGAATTCTCCAGCCAATATGTTGGTTGTGGAATTATGTTAGTTGATGTCCATACATTTTAAAATTGCCAAGGTGAAAAACACTGATAGAGACTATAATTAGGAGATCAAATAAAATGTTAAACCATAAACAAAGTCTGATTTATAGTTAGTTTGGGGAAGCAAGATCCTACTCTAACTTTGGAATAATCTATAGATTTGTAATGAAACAAAAAGGTGGGACCATAGGTGGCCCATTAATATAGGCCAGTAATTTTAAGTTGTTCCCAGAACTAACAGAATGGAATTTATGTAGGAGAGGAAAGTAGAAAGAGCACTTAACAATTTGTGCAGGAATAGACTATGATTACTCATTTGGTTTTCTGCTTAAGAAAACTCTTAAACAGAAAACAGGTTTAAGGTTTAAGCAGGTTAATACAAGTCTTGGCTCATAATACACCAGATTTAACTGTTGTTGAAAAGAGACAAGTGTGGATAATCAATGTGGCAATATCAGGAGAAAGAGTAAATGACAAACAATTGGAGAAAATCAACAATGTAACTAATTTTAACCTCTTCCCTTCTCTTATTTTTTAAAATTTTTGTATATACTATTTTAGGGACACGGTGGCGCAGTTGCTAAGACGCTGAGCTTGTTGATTGAAAGGTCGGCAGTTCAGCAGTTTGAATCCTAGTGCCGTGTAACAGGGTGAGCTTCTATTACTTATCCCAACTTCTGCCAACCTAGCAGTTCAAAAGCACATAAAAAATTCAAGTAGAAAAATAGGGACCACCTTTGGTGGGAAAGTAACAGTGTGTTCCGTGTGCCTCTGGCATTTAATCATGTCGGCCACATGACCATGGAGATGTCTTCAGACAGTGCTGGCTCTTCGGCTTTGAAACGGAGATGAGCACCGGCCCCTAGATTCGGGAACAACTAGCACATATGTGCGAGGGGAACCTTTACCTTTATATACTGTTTTATATTTTAACATTTTATTGTATCCTGCCAAGAGTCTCTTTTTGAGAGATGAGCTATACAGAAATGTGATAAATGAATAAATGTGAATGAATGAATGAATGAATGAATGAATGAATGAATGAATGACAGAAAGAAAATGGAAGTCGAAAAGATATGGCATAAACTGGACATGGTGTCTGACTGGTTATTTGCACCACTAGCACCATGGGTGCTATGCCCAAAAAATCTTGGACCACACCTTTAAAACGCACACATTTACAAAATTTCCATCTGTCAATTGGAAAAGACTGCATGCCTAGATCCGTACAGTATGATATCCTAGGCTCTTGGGAAGAACTTGATGCATATGAAAATGAGCACTAGCTAAAGAATTGGCAACTGTTATTGTCACATTGTTTTGTATATACAGGTAGTCCTCGACTTATGATCACAATTGAGTCCAAAATGTTTGTTGCTAAATGAGACATTTATAAAGTGAATTTTGTGCCATTTTACAACCTTTCTTTCCATAGTTGTTAAGTGAATCACTGCCATTGTTAAATCAATAACACAGTTGTTAAATGAATCTGGCTTTCCCATCGACTTTGCTTGCCAAAAGGTAGCAAAAAGGGGATCATACACTCTGGGACACTGCAATGGTCATAAATGTGAGTCAATTACCAAGCGCCTGAATTTTAATCAGGTGACCATGGCAAGGCTGCAACGGTCATGTGAAAAACAGTCATAAGTCACTTTTCTCAGTGTTGTTGTAACTTTGAACGGTCACTAAATAAGCTGTTGTAAGTCGAGGACTATCTGTAATAATAACAATGCCAAATCCAGTCTAAACATCTGCTTGACTATGCAACCAACTTTAATAATAATAAAACCTAATAAATATATATGTCACCCGACATATATATATATGTCCTAGCAAAAAGATCACAGAAGTTATTTTTTGGCAAATTTTACTTGCTCTCATATTTGGAGAACTTTTAATGTGAGTCAAGGCACTTCTCAGTTTGATACTCTGCACACTAACATGCAACTTCATTATCCAAATCCCTCCTTGCTGTATTTGCACTGAACTTGCAACTTTTATTATATTTAACTACCACGAATCATGTGCTATTTCTGTTTGATATAAAATATTCCCAGAAAACATAAGCAATATTATTCATTGTAATAATGACATAGCTACAATTATTTACTCTTGTAACCATATAGTTACTAAAATGTATTCTGCCTCAAGAAAGTCAGGCTTAAAATAGAACTTTCTCATTTATTAATTCATGCTTTAATGATACACTGCCATGCAGATATGGCAATAAATATAATTAAAAGTTTTGGTCTCAAATATCCTTGAATATCTAGATGGCAGTTACAATTCATAGAAAGCCTCCTATTTGAGTAAACGTGAATCTTATTTTAAAAATAGTTGCCCTAATGAGGTATCTTTCTTTGTAATTATATTTTCTCAGAAAAATGAGTTTTCTTTAATAACAAATGAGTAGTGCATAAGTGATTTTTCTTAAAAATAGCATCCTCTGTAGCAGAGGTCTCCAACCCCTGGGCTGCGGCCCACTATCAGGCTGTGGCCCATTCAGAACTAGGCTGTGCAAGTGGCAGGTGAAATGTGTGCATGCAGTTCCACTTGTGCAAGCAGTGAGTGCTCACGCAGCTCCATTCGTGCGAGCAGCAGGTGCTCACATGCGAAGCTCCATTTATGTGAGCTCATACGCGTGCTCGCCACTCACACGGAACCATCCCTTCTCTCCCCTGTCGGTCCGCCAAGCTGGAAAGATTAGAGAGAGCTGCTCTGTAGTATTTGAGAATGAAGAGAAAGTATGAAGAATTATATTTGTTAGTTTGAACTTTGAAAAAGCAGGATATATGTTGTGTTGTGTTGTGTTGTGGAATAGAACAGAACAGAACAGAATAGAATACTTTGTGTGACCATATATGATTAATCACACCAGGAATTTGTCTCTGGTACCGAAGCTCTCAGTATACATGCAAAGCAACAGAGTAATAATAATCATAATAATACCAATAATAGAGGATAGTAAAGGATAATAATAATAATTCTACAGCCGTGAAACATGGGTAAATGTACATAGACATTAGACAGGAATTAGTTGTCCAGCAGAGTGATAGCATGAAGCAAGAAACTCCCTGATAGGAGTCTCTGGAGGCTGGGGACAGCAAAAAACATCACTTCCTGTCCCACCGGGAGTTGGGAAATGGGCCGTTTCAGGCCTCTGGAGGACCTCCAAGGGAGTAGGAAAGGCTGTTTTCGCCCTTCCCAGATGCATAGAGAGGATCTGGAGCCAGGTGAGAAAGAAAAGCGGGCCTTCCCCACATTCTATTATTATTATTATAGCCAAGATATAGTTTTAACCTTCCTGTGAAGTTTGTTTTCTGATCTTGTCTACCTACTGGGGCTGAAACCAGATCCCTTGAGAAGTCCATACTCTGGGAAAGAAGAAAAGAGAACAATGAGGCACAATGGTGATGGATACACTGTTGGAAGCTAGAAAGGAAAAAGCTGGGGACAGACTATAATGGAAAAGTTCTATCTAAGAGGTGATACTGGACTGATGGCACAAAATCGAATAATAATCAAATATCAGTTTCTAATAGATGTATATCCATCATGTCCACAATCTTTTTTTAAAAAAAGCTCAGTATCAAATATAATGTTCTGTCTCCATTTTGCTGTTGAATGTGGAATAAATCATGGCAACCAAAAATTCTAACTGGATTTCAAATCTCTGAATTCCTAGCATGACCACTCATTCAATGAACATTCGAAATCATAATGGCAACGAACAAGGTGGACATACGACTGGCTTGAAAAGTTACATATGTTGCAGTATCCCCGTAGTCACGTGATCACTATTTGCAATCTTCCTTGCCAACCTCCCATAAGCAAAGTCAATGGAGAAGCCAGAAGGGAACGCCCAAGTCACTTCCATAATTCGCTCCCACTACTTTTTCTCCCAAGAAGCTCCAAAGTCCCAGGGATCTCCTACTCCAAAAAACACCCCCTCCGTACTGTGCACCTGCATGCAGCACCCCTTTGCCCACCTGCAATCATGTATTTCACACCCACTCACAGCCCCTGCTGGCCTTCCCGCACTTGCCAGCACCAGCCTGCAACCCCTGTAATAAAAATAATAAAATTATTTGAATCTCTAATTTAGTTTCAAAAAATTCTAATTCAAGGTTAGACCTCCCCAACGAGAAAAAAATCCTATTGTTACATAGTAAGTATGGATTTATTATATAATTATATGTTATAATTCTTTTGGCCATTCCTCAAGTCAGTTTTCACATTATATGCTCCTATAAATCTCAGCTTTTCAGACATTAACCTTTATTCAAAATTTGGTTTACTTGGCAGGCATTTCATAGACAAACTTGCTATTAAACAGACTTGCTATTGTAAAAAAAAGCTAGAACATTTTGTATTTATATACATACAGTGATTGAGAGGATTTTAAAGATTAATATACAATTGAGACCAGAAGTTTTGAGATTGAGAAGCAGTTGGAAAAAAGTCATGGAACTTAGTTTTTGTATATGATAACTGCAGCAAGATTATTGTATACACAATGATGGAAAGATTGGGCATTACTCATGATGGAGGAATGGTTGGTGAGATGATAGAACTTACTAAGATGGCCAAATTCACTTCTTTGATTAGAGAAAATACAGTGTCTATATTAGGGTTCCTTGGTGTTTTCTGAGCTTGGTTGTTTTCTTGCAGATATTTCATTGCCCAAACTTTCCCTTTATTAATATCTAAATTAATTACTGACTGGTAATCCCTTATGGTAAAAAAAAAAGTATGATTTGTGGTTTTTATGATTAGATAGGATAGACAGAAAAAGAGAGTCATGCTGTAACCATAGAGTAAGAGGTGAATTTGTGCTTAGAACTGCTATAAAGAAGATCAGAAGCCACATCTTTGTACCTTTTCTATTTTTCTATTATTTTTTTTCTTTCTTGTACTTTTAGCTTTTAATTTCTGTCTTTATATGAATTGGTATTAGTTTTTTCCTTCTATTTAATTTTTAAATATAATTTTATATAAACAAGGGAAAAAACATTTCCACCCACAAATTATGAAAGAGAACAAACACAAACTTTTGCCAAGCATGAAAAAGATATAAAATTGAATTGCATGTATAGTTATAAAACCTTCTTGTATCTCATGATAACTCACTTTTCTCCACCAAATAAATCTCAGGCAAAAACTGTAATACCCTGTTTCCCCGAAAATAAGACATCTCCTCATAATAAGCCCAATCAGGCTTTTGAATGCATGCGCTAAAATAAGCCTGCCCCCCAAAATAAACCCTTCCCGAAAATATTTAAATGCAGAGCTGGAAATCAGGTAAGATGGCAAGAGAAGCCCCATCTTGCTCCACATGACCCAAAATAATAAGACCTCCCCGAAAATAAGGCCAAGAGCTTATTTCGGGGTTCAAAAATAAGACAGGGTCTTATTTTCGGGGAAACATGGTAGATTCATAGCCAAGACCAAAACAATGTAATAAATATGGTTAGGCATATATTTACATGTGGATAGAAATAGTTTTCCTGCTCATCTAGAGATGTTTACAGGTGATACGTACTTGAATGAAAATCTGGATATGTATAACATGAAAATTACTATAATTCATCCACACCAGAAGAAACAGGTTAAAAACTTTACACATATACACAGTGATGTTTGCTTTCTCTTATTCTAAAATATGCTGTTTCCCAAGTAGCCAATTTTTCATAAGCCCAATTACTTGTAATCTTTTTCTCCCACTATCAAGAATATCATTTGTTTCTTTATTGTAGTAGATAAAACATCCTTTCATTGTTTCAGATCACAAGCTGTGCAGATACTACCCACTGTTCTTGCCTCCAGCACTTCACATTATTGGTGTATTATTTCATGCATGCCCTACTCTTTTATCAATTGCTTTTGAAGTAATGTTAATAGACTAGAAAATTGAGACATTTATGAAGTATAGGCAGTGTTTATGAAAAAATCCATAAAATATGACACAGGCAAGACAAGATAAAAGCAGCATTTTAATAGATTATGGCAAAGGGATTCTGTCACAAGTTGACAACTGACTCCTCCGAGATTGCTAATTTTTATGGGATTAATTTTGTGGTATTAAGAAAGAAGCTAAATGTCCTAATTAACCTGTAAATAGCGTATACATGAAATTAAACCTTGTGGCCTCTTGTTAGTTTTTTGGCTTCAGCATGTTAGGCAGAATTATTGCAAATGGATATAAGATAGTATTGGAGGTAAGCATTCTGCATGGAGTTAACTAAAAATCTCATTCAAATTATACTTTAAATACATTCAAACTAGTATGTAAGTGGTGAAAATTTGCAAAATGCAGTTTACATGTTCTGCTTGTGTAAGCAGTAATTCCCAATTAATGTGAATGGGCCCTTAAATGACCCAGTAACCATCAGTACAGAGGAATTAAGTGAAAATCCCATAATTAGGCTCCATTCCACCACCATGCCCCGAAACCCCTATACCTATTGCCAACATTTGAAAGAGCACCTTGCCACACTCAGGTCTGGCTGTGGTCTGGTAAATTATGGAGCATGAACCACAGAACCTATTTCTAGCAGCTGAGAGAAACGTGGTATCAAACTGAATTGTTGGTGGGGATTGCTTGTTTCAGTCCAGCAAAGTACTAAGTGAATTTAGTGTCCAGATTTCATCCTTATGTAACAGAATTTTAGCAACTGTTTTAACATCCTTTCTCCTGTCTGCACACTTATATAAAAAAGAAGCACAAATGCCAAAGCAAATTTGATTTTCACTGTATTGGGACTACTTTTTAAGAGAAATTTTTATCCTGAATAAGTAACTTCAACTTATTATTTACAGGAAAAAAACTACATATGAAAGAGATTAATTTCACTGCCTCGAAATCTAGAGAAGGAACAACAGACATTAATGTTCTGCTGAGAGGCTGAAGTTTTATTGAAGACAAATTTCTATTAAATGTATAGTAATATTTTTTCAGAAATATTCTTCCTAAACGTCATATCAAAAATGATTAAATTTTTAGATGTTGATCGAGATTATAATTATAGCCATGGATATATTTTAAACTATCAATATATTACAGATATGCTTAAGTTATATTGAGTGATATAAGGATATATACATTGTCTGTGGAAAGAAAGGTATGTGCAAACGAAGTGTTTCAATAAGTAATATGGAACATTTATTCAAAAAAAAACAAACCCTAATTTTTTCTTGTCTTACACAATGTGTTGTATGATATTCAATAAAACTCTGGGATGAATGCACCTGTGGTTTGACAAGACAGCATCTTTCATTCTACAGTATATGAATTAGATTCATATAGTTTCCTTTGGGAGTCAGAAAGCAATTTTTTGTACATTTTAAATTGTAGCATTTATGAATTCTCCCTGCTATTTTAGTGTCAGAATTCAATTTTGATGTAAGAATAATATTCAAGTACAATGCCTGCTAAAGAAAGGTATTTTCTGCTTGGTTGCCTTTAAAAACTGTCCATGCTCCATATACAATTTGAAGTCAACTTCATTATACTCCAGCCAAAACAACTTTGCTTCCCCCGCTCTCCAAATAAAAAAAATAAAAATCATTTTTGGCAATATCAAGAAAGAAAGTAAAAAAACAACAAGATAGTAAAATTAGAAATGAATTTATTGGGAGTTCAAGATATATGAAACTTACTGACAATATTCACAGTATTTATGACAGGGTGTTTAATCTTAAACTGGCAAATATTCATATTATTTATTCTGGTATAGCAAATGGTTTTTGGGAGCAATAGCTAACAAATACTACTACCTTCCACACAAACTCTGTCTTTCTCTCCAGGACTACTTATCTGTTCTCACTTAATATAATGAATACAGTAGATCTGATAATTAGTACTGTCTTAGCATAGAATACAACCTAAGACACTAATTATTTACTTTATAAGTGCCATATAGAAGTGCCATAAAGTCTTCAGTGTGATAAAAACAGCATATAAGAATTATGAATTCTAAAATAAAAAATAGAATTTAAAACAAGCAAGAAAAATTGAGGGAACAACCTAATTTAGCCCTACTATGGGAATAATTTCTAAGAATGGAAATTAAAAAAACCAGAATAATTATTTTCACAGAGATTATTACATTTACAAAACAGGCATTACATTTCATAATCTACTCCGTACTACGATATCTTTTTCTTGATTTCCCAATTTATTTATAAACTTGAGCATTTATATATTTGCTTTTGTTGAATAGTAAATCAATCAATAGTAAATTTGTATTGCTATTGTAATATAATCAAATTCATAATGAATTTGATAATAATATCAAATATTATCAAATTCCTCCTTCCATCTTGCTCGACTTTAAAGCTATAAAGTTTAGATTGTCTTCAAAGGAAAGTAATGTAAAGAGCTAATATTAACTGATGTTTAAAAAGGATGGTGTAATATTACAATACGCACATTCAAGGAACTTCCTGAATGGAAAAATATTGCATAAATGAAGATGTCTTACCTGTATGCACTGACTGTAAGGACCAATATTGGCAGGAGCCCAATGAGAAATGCTCTGTACATGCATCACCTGCTTCTGGGATGCATCAGAGATCATCTTATCATCCTTTTGGGCAAGGCAGTCCATCTGAAATAGGAGGTCTTCCGTCAATGGAGCTTCAACACAAACCCTAAAATAACAAAACAAAAACAAAAATAAATGTACGGCAGCATTTGAATGACATTAAACTGTCCCTGAGTTCTGGTTGCTGTACTCTTAATATCCCTAAGATTTATACCAACAGGGCAGAGATGGAGGATGAGAATGAGCAAGAATTCTTGAGATCCCAGTCAAGAATCTCACTTGGTCCTTGCTACTTCTCCAGTTTCTCTTCAGAGTAATCTCCGCTATCACTGAGAGAAAGAACAGGCAAATGGAGAACTTTGTATCCTTGCTTTGCTTTTGGTACTATTAATAGGTTAAGAGAAAACAAATTAACAGGCAGGGACAATAAGCAGCAGAGCTAGGAGACAGCAGCAGATCACAGATAAGGATGGTAGCCTTGGAAGTTATCAAATGTTGCCCAACCCTGACTGATTCAACCATTAACTTCATTTCACCTCAAGTACTTTTGTGTAGCAAAAACTCACAAAAGATTAAATGTAGATTTATTCCTTCCATTTGTTGAGAAAGGTGATAGTCAAACGAAGTTTCTTACTGGGTGAGGATCACAATATCAGCTTCTTCCTCTGCAGCCCTCAGCCTTCTCTGATATTTCTGAGTGTCCTCTATTTCACTAGAGCAGTTTTCACGGAGCACAAAGAGGCACCAAAACAATATGGAATTTGGTAAAATATGCCTATAAAATATCCAACTAGGAATATTGGTCCATGTAACTCTGGACCTTATTTGTTGATTATGAACCTAGTGTTTCCCATTATTATTTCCAGAATCCTTTTCAGTGTGCAATACTTTATTATATGTCTTTATTTCATAGCTAGAAAAGGCCCTGCTAAACTCCACCAACTGAATGTTTTTCTGTCTCGCTTCTTTTATAATATAGGAGAAACAGTAAAAGAAGAAAACAGTGAAAAAGAAGGACTAAGGCTGATATGGTAGCAGTGTTCCAATATTTGAGGGTCTGCCACAAAGAAGAGTGAATTAATCTATTTTCCAAAGCACCTGAAGGCAGGTCAAGAAGCAATGGATGGAAACTAATCAAGGAGAGAAGCAATTGAGAACTAAGGAGAAATTTTCTGTCAGTGAGAACAGTGAATCAGTGGAATGACTTGGTTCCAGAAGTTGTGGGTGTTCAAACACGGAAGAGATTGGACAACAATTTGTCTGAAAGGATATAGGGTCTTCTAGTCCTATCTCCTTGAGCAAGGGTTTGGACTAGAAGACCTCCAAGGTCCCTTCCAACTCTATTATTCTGTTATTATTATTACTATTAGTATTTTAGGAAGGCCAGAATGGGGATCCATAAAAAGTCCTTCTCAACTGTTCTTTCATAGTTCAAGAGCAGTCCAGCAGATTGTATTGAAGTGTATACTTTCTATAGGTTCAAGCGCTATAAATAGAGGCGTAAAACTTAAATTCATATTTTTGTGGCTTCTTCTCAATCAATTGTATATTAGGATAACACATAGATTTTGTGTAAAGTATAGGGCATGATATTAGTAAGAAACACACTATTTATCTCAAGAAATCTACAATGCAATGAGTTTCACAAAGATCCAATTACTAGAAAAGCTATTACTAAGTAAAGAGAAATATATCTTACTAAATGGAATAAGTAATAAAGCCCTCATCTGGAAAAAAATATCCCAAAGAGATTTCTTCTTAAAAAAGATTTTATGTAGCATTAAAAATATTTTAATTGTACAGTCCTTATTTCATTAGCTTTATATATTAAAATGCTTATTAAAAAGGCAGGAATGAAATATATTTAAAGATGATTTTAAATTAAGAGGAATAAGAACACTGCTGTGCTGAATTCCCTCTTAAAATACAAGATGGTAAGTTCAGTAGAACAGTATGCCTAAAAGTATTTTTAAACCATATATTGGCTCTACAAAATAGGGTGCAACATTGAATTTATTTTCTAGCTCTACAAAATAGGGTGTAACATTTGAATTTATGAGCTCTTCAGTCACAAAATAAAAAGAAGAAGAAGAAAAAGTGGAGAGAAAAAATTAGGCTAGGATTTAAATTACAGATCTTGGTAGGAATGAAAAATATAAACTAAAGCCAGCTCATAGTGGCCACAAACAACTCCCACATCCTAAGACTGTTAGTTACCACAGACACAGCTTAAAATACTAACAAATCTCCCCCCCCCCCAGGTACCCTAATTTTTAAGCAACTTTCCTGATGAAAACTTCTGGAATCTTCAGGGATTTGAACACCAATTTGTAAATCCAGAATTAGTCCAATAAATGTTTTGTGTTAAAACTGTTCTAGAAAAAGTAGAAAGAACTTTATTCTAAGGAATATAGCCATATTATTGCAGTGATCTTAATTAATTCATCTGCTGCTTTAATGGCATTATTTTCAATATGTTTTCTGTTCTGTTTTTTTAAGTTGAAAACTGTCTCGTGTATTTGCATAAACTGTGAGGTATAACTCCATAAAGTAAACAATACATTTAAAAAGAACACTGTACAGGGTACTTGCTGTTCAGTAAAAGTTGTGTAAAAGCTATTTGTTAATAACACTGCATTAAAAACTGCAGGGGAAGAGCTTTTCTCATACAATGTTTTTCATATTCAGTTTTTCCCGATTCACAGAAAGTGATATAATGTTAAAGAAGCTGATGTTGAAAAGCACCTCACTTCCTGTTCATTCTTTAAGAGAACACATTTCTTTTAGCATCCTGGTTTGGTTTACTGAAGATCAAGAAGGATACACATGAATGAGTTTGTTCAATTTATTAATGAAATGTCCTTACCATAGCGGAATTATCTGATAATGGCAGGTTATAAGAATAGTCAATTAAAAAAGGAAACCTTTCAATTTTAACAAAATTAGTGAGGCACAAAGAAGAGTATTTATTTATTTGAATTTATATGCCACTCATTTTGCAGTTCAAGTGCTTTCAGAGATAGAAATCTTGGCAGAGAACAAGATGGTTTCCAAGATGGACTTAGCTGTCCAGTGATAATGTCATTATTTAGAACTATAATCTTTCACTGAGCATTAGCTTTCTACGTTGCTCTTAATTTTCAATCTGCACATCTTCTCTTCTCTTCTATAAGTGAACATGCCTTCTTTATTAATTTAGCAAATTCTGTGCCTGATGCTTATCATGTCAGCGTCTTCTAAGCTGCTTTACTCTTAACCCTGTTTACTGCATTTGATGGGACAAAAAATAATGGTGCTTTTGCCAAGTTAGAATGGAAAAGAAGCAGGAACACAACAATACAGTATTGCAGGCTAACTCTGTCCACAGAATGGAGTTCAATCCTGATGGGGCTTGAGATTGACTTAGCATTCCATCCTTCTAACATCAATAAAATGAGGACCCAGATTATTGGAGGCAATATGCTGACACTGTAAATCGTCCAGAGAGTGCTATAAAACACTATGGGGCAATAAATAAGTCTATAAACTGTAATTCATAGGGGGATGATAGACCATTTTGCTCACATTTTTTAGAACACATTACTATTAGATCATACTTGTTGGCTACCTAACTGATAATTAGTTCAGAATTATACTTCAATAAAGTAGATTTGGGGACATAATTCAATGGTGAAAAGCATGGACTCATTATGAAGCAAGATACTGCATTAAAACACCTATATGATGAATCTAGGATAACAGAATACAAATTAGGTTCAGTATCAAAAGGTGTTTTTTTTTAAAAAAAAATCAGAGATCCATATGCACTCCTGATGCAGCTGCTACAATAGAGAATAAAAGATCATGTCTTTGAAGAGAGACATACAAAAAGGTGAAAGGAAGCCCAATCCAAACACAGAGAAACCAAGTCTGAAGAAAAGTCATAAATAAAGTATTAGTAGCAATGAAGTATATTCCAGTGTACCATAAATATAAGGCAACAGTAGTATGAACCTACCTCGCTGGAGGACACAAATCAAATGCTGTCATATAGACTGAATTTATCACTGCAAAATCGGCCATACTCTTCATATACAGATGGACCAAAATAATATCTGTCAATGCCAATCCTTTTAAATTCATATGAGCTGCATGTGGAAAAATAATGCAGCTGTTAAAAACAGGAAATATTAGATTTATACTAAAGGATACAAAGAATATATTTTTTATTTTTTTTACAAAAAGCTCCCCTTGAACCAAAGCACAACTGAAGCTGAGAAACTTAGAGAAATAGAAACTATTCTGATAAGTACAATTTCTTATATAATACACGGGCAGGTTCATTGAATTTACTTCCTAAACCAACTTGATTTTGTTTGATCTTGAACATTAAACTAGTACAAATGTTAAAGAAACAAAGAATTGAAAGACATATTAAATTCCAGTGCAGCTGCCTCAAAACAGGTGAAGCTATCATAGCCTTAATCAAATCTACTTCCTAATGAAATATACAATCTACTAAGCATTTACTAGGAAATCATCAAGTTATCACATGATTTTAATATTTGATTTTGTGTGTATGTGTGTCTATGTGTGTGTATTACTTGCGACTAAAGGTCAACAATGAGGGACACATTTTGCCATATGGCAACATTTCTTTCTCTCCTGCTTAAAGCTTTGTCTTGTGAAATATTTTGCTAATATTTTTTAAAGACGTTTATGTGTTTAAAATTTATTCAACAATTATCTTTTGAACAATAGAAATTACACTTCCCACAAAAATGACTCCAGACAATGTGGGGATGTAATTATAATAATAATGTGTTGGATGTAATGATTCCATCACATAACTCATGAAGGTAGTATTCCCATAATCTTCCATTGATTAAGATAAGGTGACCAGATTTTAACATTGGTAAAGAGGGACATTGTGGGCGTGGCTTATTTTGTGGGCGTGGCTAGCTGGTCATGTGACTGGGTGGGCGTGGCTAGCTGGTCATGTGACTGGGTGGCCATGGCTATGTGTATAGGGTAAGGTGAACAGATTTTAACATTGGTAAGAGGGACACCATTGTGGGCGTGGCTTATTGTGTGGGCGTGGCTTGGAGGCCATGTGACTGGGTGGGCGTGGCTAGCTGGTCATGTGACCGGGTGGCCATGGCTGTGTGTATAGGGACTACTCAGAGGGCTGAAAAGTCATTTCTGACAGGTCCTCACACTTTTGACTGGTCCTCACACTTATGACCATCCTCACATTTATGCCCGTGCAGCATTCTTAACAACCATGTCACTCATTTCACAACTGCTTCCCTTCACCATGATGACAAGATAGGGCAAAAATGTAAAATGTGAGGACAGTCGTAAGTTCGAGGACTGGTCAAAAGTGCGAGGACCAGTCAAAAATAACTTTTTCAGCCCTCTGAGTAGTCCATATGCATAAAAGGATACAGTAATAGAGAGGGATGAAGGAAGGGAAGGGAAATTAGAGTAGGAGTGACGGTTAAGAGAGGGAGGAAGAGAGGAGGAGAAGGAGAAAGGAAGAGGAAGTAGGGAGGAGAAGAAGAGGGGGGGAAGAGAAAGTAAGAAGGAAAGAAAAGAGAGGTGGTAGGTTTGAGGAGAAAGATTGCTGTACAATAAAAAAGATGAAAGGGAAGAAAGCCAACCCCAAACAAATATAAAGATATTAAGATAAAGAATGAATTGTTAAACTTTAAAGAATAAAAGAGAACAAATATGAATAAATAGCAATAATTAGAAACACACATACATACAATGTATTTTCTTTGAACAGAATATTTGGCTGGTTCACAAATTTAAACAGTGTTTAGTCATTTCAATTAAATTTACAATTTCTATATTTCCTTTTTGCCATATTTATTCCTCATCTATTTTTTTAAAAAAACAATTTTACCCTTCATCCTCATCTCTAATCTTAATCAAATTCAATTTTTCCCTTCTATTCTATTTTATACCCCTTCCCATTGTCATCTATTTTTATATCCATCCTCACATTGGTTAATTATGTAATTATGTAATACAGTTGTTTAATACAAATTCAACATTTTAATATAAATCAATTAGTTATATAACTATCTTTTTTGTATATTAATCAATATGAACATGAATATTCCAATTATTTCTATGCAATCCAATTTCTTACAAATCAATTAATTATACTTACCAATAATAATAAACCAAATAATTTCCCCCATATATTCCTCCAAACCACAACTTAACCATTTCTGCTTTCAACACAGTATACAATTAATAATATCTCAATTATTACAATTCCCTAGTTAAAAAGAGCTTTTTTTTCTTTTGTGTTTTAAAATCTTGAACTCTCCTCTTTTGCCCTAAATAATTTTCCATTGTTTGCACTTACCATTTTTGGTGAGGAAAAGGAAAATAAATCTGCTGCCTAATTTTCCAACGTTGCAAGCAAACCGCAAAGCCAACAGCCTGTTTTACTTTCAGTTTCGTTTTGAGCTTGGTTGGCACAAAGAGGAAAAAAAAACTGAGCAATTTAGCAAGAGCAGAGCCCTGTGCAAATCAGCTGAGAGGGGGAAGCCGAGCTAATTAACGTAGGGCGGCCCTTTGAAGCCCTGCGGCAAGAGTTTAAACAGGTTTTTTCCCTCTAGCCATCAGCGGGGATTCAGGAGGCAGCCGGGAACCAGGAGGCAGAATGAAAAATCGGGACTTTTTTAAAACGCCGCGGGACGCGGGACAAATTGCTCAAAAGCGGGACTGTCCCGCCAAAAGCGGGACGTCTGGTCACCTTAGATTAAGAGAAGCCTTACTGGTTGACTACTCTTTACATATCAACCTTTCAAAAACCTTTTCCAGAAGACTGAGGTATCCTCCACAAAATGTGGCAGGTTTTGTGGGGACTTCTGAAAAGACAGAAGCAACAGAAACCATTCTCCTCCTTCAAATGTACATTTTCATCAGACTGAAGGCTTTTCAATTTTGAAGGCATTTCTTCAAAGATTAATGAAGGATTAAGGCCTATTATTTCTCAGTCAAGTACTTGAATATTCAAGAGCCATATGTTCATCATAAAGACTGCTCAGAAAATATAACTATTTAACCTGGCTCATGATAGAATTGGAGAGAAAAATGCTTGTGTCTGTCTACTTGATGGATTACTTTTTTGAATGTTGGAAGAACTTTATGAATAAATCTGCTTTAAAAACTAGAAGGCAGCCTAGCAAGGAACAACTTATAAACTAAACCTTGTAGCCTTAATGTAGAAAGTCAGAACTACAATGTATGTCTTGCAGTTCAGAACTAATTTCCACTTTAGGCCATTAAAACAATTAATTTGTTTTATGTACACTGAGAGCATATGCACCAAGACAAATTCCTTGTGTGTCCAATCACACTTGACCAATAAAAAATTCTATTCTATGCTATTCTAATTTTGCTACAAGGTTTATGTTACCTCCATCTTTATGCCACAGTATGTGGCAAAAAAGGAGGAAATGCAATCAGACAATCTGATTTTTGTAAGGAAGAGTTTTAACACATACCTGAAGAGTCTCAAGTAACTTTGGCCAAGAAACCTGGGGTGAAACTTTTAGACTGTTAGCACCATAACTCACCTTTTTTTGAAAAGGCAAACTAAATATCCACAGGAAATGCAAGTATTCCCTGGATCAAAATGCATCAGTTCAACAGAAATGAGAAAGAATACTTTAGATGTAAATCATTTGCCAAAGCCACCAGGGTTCTTAGCCTCCAGCCAGATAAAACTACTATTTTGGTTTAATTCTAATAAAAAAAAAAATCAGGCAATGATGTATATTATTTGGACTGGCTAGGGTCATGAAAATATTACAAAAATCAAGTAAGTATTTTAGAGCTCCAGTTTTTCAATTTACATATTATGCCCAAAAGATTTATGTAGAACACTGCTCCTTTACCTACAAGCCTGATTACAACCTCTGTGCTGATTTCTCGGCTGTTAGGAACTAGCTTAAGGGCCCTTTAGGAAGCCTGCTGCCTTTTTACCTTGTAAAATTGCTCATGCTTCCTTATCATTCTGTATTCAGTCATGAACTCAGCTGCACAAGCCAAATGTTAAGATTTTATGAGCCAATACATCAAAAGTATGTGCGTACAAGAATACTAGCCTGCCCACTGCAGCCACTAAGAACAATTTCCATTTTTATGAATGAAAAGGATGCCAGCATAAATATTTATTTATTTAAAACTGCAAAAATACGGAGGGATTCAGAAGAAAATAGAAGCATTTTGTTTTATATCTCAATATCTTGTAAGGGCTTGATAGTAAGAAATCTAGCAACCACAACTCCCAAGGCATCAATTCTTTGCTTGTGTTAAGTATATAAATGAGATTTAGAGCTACTGACCTAATCCTAGATGCCAAAATCAACCACAGCAACAGCTTTTTAGAGAAGTTAATTTAAAATTATTATAAAGGCAGTTTAGCTAACAGAAAGCAGACAGAATGGGAATGCACACACAAAAAGATAAAAGAAATGAAAACAAACTCAGCTGCCTTGTATAACCAGATCAAGGGAGAACATAAAAGGAATTCAGTCTAATCACAAAGGTAAAAATGGATGGATTTAGACTGCAAATTTGTGTGACCAAATTTAGCAATTCTTGTATAATAATCATCCAAGCAATAACCGTATGATGGACAATCTAATGATGGACAATCTAATAATCCTCTATCAGTTGGTCTTGGCACTTAGTAGAATATTCAAAATGAAAGTCACCTACTCTTATATATTTGTCAAATGTATATGTGTATGGCCGTCCATCTCACAAACAAGGGACTCTTGGTGATGTACAAGAATATAACACATTCAATATATAAAACATCATCTACGCACCTTCCGCCGCGCCCTTAAGACCTTTCTATTTCAACAGGCTGGCCTGGCCTAACTTTTTCCCTTTTTAAATTGTAAATTTTAAATTTGTCTTAACCATGGGGGGTGTTTTTAATTTGTCCCGGGCCAAATTATTTAATGTGGTTTTATACTGTCTTTTAAATTTTGTAATCTATGTGTTTTATTTTTTGGCTGTTCACCGCCCTGAGTCCTTCGGGAGTAAGACGGTATATAAATCTAATAAAATCAAAATCAAATCAAATTAAATCATTATTACTATTATATTAACATTAACATTGCTGCGTTTCCCCGAAAATAAGACCCTGTCTTATATTTTTTTGAACCCTGAAATAAGCGCTTGACCTTATTTTCGTGGAGGTCTTATTATTTTGGAGCGCGTGGAGCAAGATGGGGCCCCTTTTGCCATTTTACCTGATTTCCAGCTCTGCATTTAAATATTTTTGGGGCGGGCTTATTTTCAGGGGGAGGGGCTTATTTTAGCACATGCGCTCAAAAGCCCAATTGGGTTTATTTTCAGGGGATGTCTTATTTTCAGGGAAACAAGGTACTATATCATTAACAATGGAGCTACTTCAATCTCATCAGTCTTCTGGAGTCCTTCTACAAAATCAACAGGCAGAGATGGAACCAGCCTCACTTCATGAGTCGGGAGGATGTTCCATAAAGTGGATGCATATAATCTACTTCATCCAAAGTTCACCACAGCTGTCACAAAAACACCTTCTCAACCACCTTCCCCCCCAAAAGGGAGGTTAAATACTGAACAAACGTTTTCCAGTATACTGTGGTCCAGTGATGGTTTGAAGAGGGGACACTCCCAGGCCTCCTTAAGTGGTAAAGGAACAATCTCCTAACTCAAAGAAGAATTCACTACTGCTGGAATCTACTCACACAACACCATCCAGGCCCTGTCCTTTTCCTTAGGCCTAACAGGTTCAAGCTGTTCCCATATAATTGGGCAAGATCCTCCCCAGGTATCTCTCCTGGACCTGCAACAAGGCCAGTATCCACGTGTGAGTGAATGTGAATGATTTTTTTCTGCCAGAAAATTGTTCCATACTATTGTTCTCCAAGCTCCCTCTTATTCAAAAAGGCACATCTCATCTGAAACAAAATCCAAGTGGATCCATCAGTCACCAGAGATAGACCTATCTAATGGGTCCAGCCTCCCTGAAATGGATGGCAGCACTTGAGAATCCCATGATAATCAGAACCATGACAACAGAGACACCAAGAGGTCTCCCAGTTTCAAATCACAGTCATTGATCTGACAGGAACACCAGATGTGGTATGTGATCACTGACCCATGTTGGGCTCTGGATGACCTGCTTTAGGCCCATGGCCATCATGGTAGCCATGAACTCTTGAGCTGCCTTAGGCCTGATTACCAGAGCAGGCAGATTGGAGCCCCCAAAGTACATAAATCTGGAGAACTCTACTGCCAACCCAGAGATGGAGTCAAGGACTTCAGGCAGGGATGTTTCTATGCATCAGGGAGGATGGTACAACAGAAACAATCCCAACTGGTCCTAGAACCCATCTTATTTAACATCCAGTGAACTGTGGTGTGGTGCCCCTAAAAGCCACAAGCAATTCTCAGATGACAATCATGGCATCTCTTTAATTGCCCTAAGGTCTCAGTTGATGCCAGTCTTAAAACCCACCTGGGCATATCTCCAAAAGGGCTATGCCCCTTTCTGGACCTAGTCCATACATGCCTTGGTAATAGGTGCCAGGTCAGCCCTCTCATCAATTATTAAATTGCAGATGAGGAATGTTTAAAATAAGAAATGGGATGACTAAGAACTGCCCAGGCAGCTAACTACTCATGTGGGCTGCCTAAATTCTCAGAAGAAACAAAACACTTTCTACTAGCTGGAGAGCAACAAGAGGAAAGGGAATTGCTTGTTGATATTTCAACTTGAGCAAATCACATAATTTATTCTCCAGAGCATTTTAGCCTTCTTTACTTCATGCAAACTAAAAATGCTTTTAAAATTGCTCTAAACACATTTAATTGATTAAACACACTAATTACTAATTATTAAGCCCTAATTAAAACCTATCTCTTCTACAGTTTATATTACACTTCAAAATGCCAAATAAAACTACCTTGGAGTGAGGAAAGGACATCGTTTGCCAATTCTTGTATGTTTTTTCTTTCCGATGGATGAAAATATGTGCTGATGCCGGTTATCCACTGGTAACCCTTCAGAGACTTCCCAGAAAATTCAAGAGCTTTAGCTATAAAGATTGAAAAATAAGGACATAATGAGAGAGCCAATTTGGTGTAATGATTAAGGCATCAGATTAGAAACCAAAAGATTGTGAATTTTAATCCCATTTTAGGCACAAAGCCAGCTGGGTGACCATGGGCCATTTTCTCTCTCTGAGCCTTTTAAGGAGCAGGCTATGATATCTAACTTCTAAAACTTTGTCAAAAAACTGGCAAAGACTTGTCCAGGCAGTCATCAGGAAGCATGCGCACGTGCACACACACGCACAAATGATTTTTCACTTTATTTAGTTTTATCTACCAAAAGACCTAAATACTTGCTCTATGAATCTTCTAAAAGAAAAAGTAGATCATTCAATACATATGCAACAATATGTAAAACAACTGACAAATATATGGTTGTACTTAAAAGTCCATTACAAAGAATGAATATACCCAGGTTTATTGCAAAGATTCTGATTTATTTATATATATCTCCTGATTTATTGCAAAGATTCTTTATCTTTTCCAAATCAAAAAGAGCGTACAAATCATAAATATTGGACCTAGGGTTCTATTCAATGAGTACCCAATGAGTATCCCCAAATGTTCTCAATATTTTCTCGTGAAAAATAAAACACAGAGTGTGGCCCATTTCTATGACTTTTCTCCCTTCCAGACCCTTAATGCCTTTAAATCCCCCAGAAAACAGTCCAGAAAGATAATATCCTTCCCATCAAACTATTAACAGGTTGACCTTTTTTTTTCCATGATAGAATTTGCTGGATATCACCCACCATTATTTTATAATTTTGCCACTTCTTGAAGTATCATATTATACCAATTATAGGGTATGTATCTCCATATCCCAATGCAAAAACGTGATATAATGGGCAAATGCAGTCTTGGACACTGATGTATACATAACATGGGAAGTAATTTTACAAAACAAAACAAATGTTCCAGTTTTGGATTTGGATTCAGTTATGCCCTAGGCTGAAATGAAAGAGATTCCACTTGTTCAAAGTAGGTCCAGATTGCCTTTTTCATCTGTAGTATTCTATTCAGGCTGGGGATAACCTAACCCTGACTAACAAATTTTGCAGAGGGAGAAACAAAAACATGAAACAGGAAGAAGGGAAGAAGAAAGACTCACTTGAAGCTGATTTGATCTCATCCACAATGCATCACTTCAAACTATGATACATGCTGATCATATTAATGAGTGGAAAGTTGCGTGATTAATATAAGCTAATAGTTCAAGGAATTGAAAAAAATTGTTTAAATTAAAGACCATAGATTATGATATGCCAAGAAAAGCTCTGCATAATTCTACTGACTACATGCTATTGAGCTGAAGAAGCTTTTTGGATGAGAAGCGAAACGTTTCAAAAAAAAACCTCCAGAAAGTCCAGCTGCCTCTTGAAAAAGCACTTTTGGGACAACCATGACCTGGATAACTGAGAATCTCCTTAGACATACATGCTATCTATTTTGGCCTGGATGAATGAATGGATGGAAGATTTTTCTTCTGTGCAGTTCTTCATTTAAATGAATGGGGATTTTCAGAATGGACAGCATGATTTTTTGGGGAATGTCATTCACACATATACATAAGTGTCACCATGCTACAGCTCAAATTTAAGGAGGCATGATCCATATGAATCAGAAGATCAATAATGGCTGCTGTAGCTTATTAACTCCAATCAGAAGATATGTATACAATCTTCTGATTGATATGGATCATGCCTCCTTAAATTTGAGCTGTGTACACCATGTATCTGTGAAAATGTATTATGTATACATTTTCTATCCATATCTCTAGTCAATGATGAGAGTAGTGAACATATCTTTAAAGAAAGCAACACACTGACTTATTTATTTGATTTAGGCACCATCCAACTTCTGGAACACCGTAAGAGTAGGAGACTTATGAATCTTGGGAGAATCTTACATTCTAATTAAATCAGGACGGAAGTAACACTAGCAATAGCAATAGCACTTAGACTTATATACTGCTTCACAGTGCTTTACAGCCCTCTCTAAGCGTTTTACAGACTCAGCATATTCCCCCAACAATCTGACTCCTCATTTTACCGACCTCGGAAGGATGGAAGGCTGAGTCAGCCTTGAGCCTGGTGCGATTCGAACTGCCAAATTGCAGGCAGTTTGCAGTCAGCAGAAGTAGCCTGCAGTACTGCACTCTAACCACTACGCCACCGAGGCTCTTAAGTAAGAAATATAAAGAAACATCTACTATAAATCTAATCTAAGGGGTGAACTATACAAAGTTCCTGAGAATATTAAATATTGAATGCTATATTGATGTTAAAATTAGTAAAAATTTTGTCTCCATGAGAAAAATTACAGAAACAAAAACCAGGAAACTGTTACCAACTGTCCATAGTGATTAAGGCAAGTCAAAAACTTACTTTCTTGTGTAAAATGTGATCTTAAAAACTGCCATGTAATGCAAGGAGTTTCCTTTCTCTCATCTGAAGGTGGACAGGCACTGTCTTCAGTTTCTTTTGTGTCACATGAACATTTCTCAGGCAGAATTTTGCCCCCAAACTGTACCTGATTAAAAGAAACATTGCAACATGGTTTACCTGCAAATTCTAATTCTTGGATAAAAAGCTAATCAGTAACCAAGAGACTAAGTCCCTCCTGTTGTAGCGAGAAATTAAGAAGTTGCTACTTATTACTGAGAATGTGTTTCCAAGCAGAGTCACCAGCATACTTTCTTGGAGATCGATGTGACACACAGACATAAAACTGAATTGCAACCTAAGTGAACAGCACTACGTAATGATTTAATTTACTTAGGACAATTAACAGGGAATCATTATATAGATAAAACAATGCAAATCAATAGTACGCATGGGAACATTCATCATGTTAATGATAATGGAGACAAGAAAGTGCTTTAAATGCAACCTTAAACTTTCAACAATATATATCTATTTAACTTTAAAAAAAACAAGAAGTTTTCAAAGTGAATTCAACAAGTTCCTGCCACTGTCTGCTGCCCTCTTCTGGTGTGGATCAGGTATTTCTCTCTCCATTTTTCTGGTAGAAAAGCAATTTCAGTTTATTACTAGTACGATGTATTAGTATTTTACTCACAAAAAGCATTTCACATAATCCACAACATTAGCAGACAAAAGACACAACACTGGAAAGCTTCTGGTGAGCTATGTATTGTCTGCCAGAGGCCATTTCCTTTGAAAGTATACTATCTTGTCTGATCCACAAAAACACATTCATAGTATAACACAAATTAACATTCTTGTAACAAAAAACAACTTCAATATTCACTTTACTTTGAAATGATATGTACTCTACAGATGTTCTGTGTGAGGAAAAGCAGTGGACATTAGCATATTCAAAGGCCCACAGTACTATATATTTTCCATAAGGAAAAAAAATATTTTTTTAAAAAAATCACTGTTTTCTGATGGTAAAACTAGGATCCCAATCTGGATCTAGAAGACAAATTGGAGAAAACACTGACATATACCAAAGACTAATAATACATAATTGTTTTTTTGAGAATTTTAGTATAAAAAGGAAATGGACATCTGTCTGGAATCGGATAGGTTGTCATTTTTATTAGGACTTTATATATTTTATTTATTCTGCTTTATTCAGGTTTTATGTTCTATTTTGTTAAACACTGGGAGCCTACTATACAGTAATAGGCAAATCGGTAAATAAAAATGAATTCATATTCCTGAAACTAGCATCCCATTTATTTATTTTTTAAAAAAATGTGATTCAGAGAAAATCAATTACTATCTGAGGAAGACTAATATATTCACCCATTAGCTCTGTAACATGGTCAGTTATTCAAATTCAATAAAATAACTCTTGTTTCATTTAGACATCACCCTGGCTATGAGATACTTGGCTGAAATTACTAGTAAGAGTAGTTAAAGTATAGGTAATCATTCATGGGAACATTTGTTACAGCCAATTTGGTGTAGTGCCTATATTTATTTATCAATATTTTATTTATAAAATTTATATGTTGTTTATTTCACAGTTCAAGTATACTTGGGGCAGCTTACAATATAATAAATATGTTATACTGTTTTTAAATGGATATAAAAACAATTATAACTATAAAAACAGATTAAAATTACAAAAGATTGAAATAAACTTAAAAAACATATTTTTTAAAAAAATTGTTGGACTAGGACTGGGAAAACAGAAATCTAGAAAGCAAAATTTTTAATAACGCTTTTTTATAATAACATCATACAAGCAAATATAACTGTTGAGATTTTGTTCTTAGGGCTGAGAAAATTGCAATGTTTCTTTCATAAAGGGTTTAAACGTTAATTTGATCCAGGTTTACATAGATATACCTGCTCAATAGTACAGAAGGCACATCCATGCATTGGCAACTTCCAACATTTTACAACCGTTTCCTATTTGACTCGTCCAATTCCTAAATATGTAGGAATTGACCCAAATCTTTGACACATAATTCAAAATGTCAGTGATAACGCATGGTTTACTATTCTTTTAGGAATCCTACTTTGGATCACTAAAACACGAAGAGAATCAGGGTGAGGGGAAGCCATAAAATAAATATAGTTTGCCACTTATTTTCCTTCTTTTATCCAGAAACAGAGAATGACTAAAGGACCTTTCTTAATTTTCAGGCCTGTTCCATCAAAACAGAAAAAGTTGGTCAACATATAATCAGGGATGGTTGCGAGATAGTTCATGACTGAACCCCTGTAAACTTGCTACATGTCTCACATTTCACTCATGGTTTTTTTTAAAAAAAGCAAGGATAATTAGCAGCCTCAATTTTTGTTTGGAGATTTTCATTTCTGAATACAAGAAACATGCTCTTACAAGTATCTAAAAGTGATGGCAATTCTCTGATTGGAACAGAACATAAAAATCTAAAGTTGGATGAAAACAGGTCTGCTAATTTCTTCTTGTTTTCTGAAGTGTAATCTTTCTCATTAAAACAATGTTTGTGGGAGGCCATGCACATTTGTGAGTGCATTCACATAAAGGATTGGAAGAACACTTATCTTATGAATAGGTAACAGCTACACCTATATACTGTAATGCATACAAAAAGAAACAGAAATGGAAGAGGAACTATTGAATATATGAAGCTGAATTTCTTAAATAGAGAAATAATGGATATATCTTTATCCCTTCTCCACAAAAATCTATGATGTCGTTGATAAATATTTTAAAGATGAAGTGGGGTGGGGGGAAATCAATTATACATTATTGAAAGATAAAAGATCTAACTGGCACACAAATACACTTTTGTTGTCTACAAACATTTTTCCAACAATGGATTTCTTGTGCAAATAGAAATGGAAACATGCAACCCACCAAAATTTCACTGGTGATCAATAGCTTCTACTATTCTACTAGGGCTACATTTGTGTACTGCCCAACAACTCCCAAAGACAATGACTGAATCCAAAATGGGAAGGGTTTATGAGCCAGTATTCTTTTAAACTACCTTCTAAAAATAGTAACGATAATCTTTCTCACTTTCTTTTATGTTTTATATTTTTAAGCTACTTTGATCCAATGGAGATTAACAGAAGATTTTGTGTTCTAAGAAGCTGGATAAGAATTATTTGTTTAAAAAAGCAATGAATAAAATCTTACCTATCAGATTCTGATCGTCTTATACATAAGATCTGATCTTGTTTGCTAGGCACATTTTCTCATTAAAGTAATCAGTGATTTTATTTATAAGAAATATTTGCTTTCCCCCCTGTATAGAAATAAATGTTTTGTGACTAAATAACATTATTCACTTCCAATACGAAAAAATTTAAGCAGAGCATAATCTCTCTCTCTCTCTCTCTCTCTCTCTCTCTCTCTCTCTCTCACACACACACACACACACACACACACACACACACACACACACACACCATGCCTAATGATCAATCTGGTCATTTTTCTTACAATGCAAACATCAGAACCAATTTCTTAATTTCCATATTTTGAGTTCTAATTCCAGTTCTCTAGTTCTGTTCTTCACCAGAGATAGTATATTCTGGAGCATATCCAAGTAATGATCAAAGAAAGATTTGTGAAATGGGGAAGGGGATGGAGAAGGACCACATTGATGAATTAAAATTAACTGCAGGCCCCACAGAAAAGCAAGCAATAGCACTTAGACTTACCATATTTTTCGCACTATAAGACGTATAAGACCGTAAGACACACCTAGGTTTAGAGAAGGAAAATAAGAAAAAAAAAAATCAGGCGGAGCCAAAGAGGACCACAGATAGCTGTTCTCTTATGTGCCAGCTCTGCCTATTGACTCCTGCACTGCGGAAAAGAGAAAGAGGTGGGGTTCAGCACTGTAAAAGGACCCTGCCGCGGCCGCCCAGCTGCTATTCACCAAAGGACCGGCACTGGTCCACCACTGGGAACCCCTGAGGTAATACACTTCACAGTCTGTGATTCAATATTTGCTCCATAAGACGCACAGACATTTCCACCCACTTTTGGAGGGTGGGATAGTGTGTTTTATAGAGCGAAAAATATGGTATAAACAGCTTCACAGTGCTTTACAGCCCTCCCTAAGCAGTTTACGGAGTCACCATATTGCCACCAATAATCTGGGTCCTCATTTTACTGACCTTGGAAGGATGGAAGGCTGAGTCAATCTTGAGTGGGTCAGGATCGAACTGCTGGCAGTCGGCAATACTGCATTCTAATAGTAATGGAGCTGGTGGTATTGATGAAGACTGGAGGAACTATAGGATCTTGGCAGCCAATTTTTGGGGCAGCAGCAGTATATCCTTCCTGGTTCCTTCACCAGCAGTGGATATGCCAAGCTTTTTTAAAAAAATGCCAGCAAGGCTGCATGGTATCCACATGGAGCCCACAGGCTTTTGGTTGTGGAGGCCTGGTTTAGATGCTCTTGCTGTTTCTGAAGAACCACAGTAGTTGGTGATTTGGGAAGAAGTAACTGTGTTTCCTAACCCAGTAATCCATTTTTAAAGAAATGAAAATGAAATCAAAGTTACATATAGGCCTCCTATGGCATAATAAGTTAAAATGCCTTGTTCAGTGTAGGGTCACTTTGGAGAAGATGAAATTATTTTCCTGTGATCTTAAAATGAAGCTAATACATCAAAACATTTTATTTCATGTATATTAGACACCTTAGTAAATGTTTAATAAGGGATGGTTACAATCATCTTGCTGCTGGAGGTGCAACTCAGGAGTTCAAACATTAACTCACATGGTTTGGGCCTACAGTACGTTAAATATGCAAATCTTCTTCTTGGCTCTATTTCTAGGCTTTGGAATCTATCAAGATAGAAAAAGCTGAAGATTTCTTAGGACTTGCAGTTAATAAAAAGAATGATCATACATCAACAAAAGGAGAATTATACAACTGTTTTGCAGTTGTGAATATGTAAAGCCACCCAAAGTTACTTCAACAGTGAGATGGGCAGCATTTGAATTTATGTGGTCTGGCGGAAGAGTATGAAGAATAAGGAAGGAAGCAATATAGATTTTGAGAGAGTATGAGTGACAGAACATAGTTTTGCAGGCCTTCCATCCCTTTTTTCATATTAACATGATTTTTGAAGTTGCACTGTTAATATTGTTATGGGAATTGGTACTTTTTACTCTATTTATTAGTCTAAGCTACTAGATCACTTAAAAATAGCATATCAAAAATTGCTTTTAACGCTGTGTTCATTACCAAATTTTTTGATTTTCTGTAGTCACCCAGGGAAGCAATTTCCTAGGTCAGTTATGTCTAACCTTTTCCGGACCAAGAGCCCAAACCGCAGGAGCATGCCCGAACCCCCAAAATGCAATGCACGTGTGGTCCCCCACTTGCGCCCTACCCCATGCATGTGCATACCTCCTGCACATGCCCCCACGAATGCATGCATCTCCCACATGCATGTGCGCCCCCTGTGTATGCTCAGCAGAGACTCGAAAACCAGCTGGCTGGCTGGAAGCACGCACTCATGCACAGCGGAGCTGAACTGGGACGATGGCTCGCATGCCCACAGAGAGGGCGCTGCGTACCACCTATGGCACATGTGCCATAGGTTCGCCATCACAATCCTAGGTGTAACTAATGTCAAAACAGTAGGGGAAAATAATTACAAACTTCTATGGAAAAGAACTACAACGAAAATAATTTCTTTTATATTTCTTGTAATAGGGTCCTAGATAAAAACTGAAAAACTAGATATAGACTGATTGACAATGCATAACCTACCCACCTGTCTCCAGTTTAAAATAAAATTTATAATAAAAATAACATACAATGTTAAGTAAAAACAGGCAAGCTGTTTCTTGTTCTATTTAAGCATTTCTTTTTTAAAAACCTTGGGCTTCCCTTATTCTTTCTTATAAAAATTAAGTATTTTCACTGCAAATATTATATTTATGCTCTTTGAGCGATAATAGCTTCTTCCCGAGAAAGAAAAGGAGAATCCATCTGTGATTAAAGCCTACAGGGATATCAGCATCATAAAGTGTGAAAAGCAATAATGACATAACAAATGATTATGAGTAAAAAGCTTCCAAAATGAAAAATTCATGTCGCTTTCAAACAGTGAACTTTGATATTTATTTATTTATTTAGATAATTTATTTATTTAGAAAATCTATATTACCACCTACTCTCATATGGCGACTCAAGGCGACTTACAAGAACAATATTTGGCTTTTTTCTCAAATAACATAACAGAACTCTTTTTTGATTAGTAACCTTAGTTCAACAAATGGTGAAAATATAATTTGTTTAAATCAAAATGAACAGCTTAGACTTTTTTCATTACCAAAGGATGAAGCAGAAAGCAGGAAAGCATGTTCAAAATAATCAGATAGGTGGAATTTATTTTTAGTGGCATATAGTAAAGCTGCAAAACTCCATTCCTAAAGAAGTCTTCCCTGAGCAGCTCTAAAGAGGTCATAATATTATCAATTACTTTTTGTTTTATTAGGACTTGGTTTAGTCTATCTTTCGGAATGTTCCATTGTCCTTGACCTTACTATACAAGAAAACAGTTCCCTTGTCAGAATAGAGAGTGTACGTAAAAGCTTATTTCTAGATATAATTTCTATGAACTTCTTTCACTTCTTAGGCTCTTTCATTATGAAAATACTAAACCAAAGAAAAGCAAGTCTACAGTATAAAATGAACTGAAACCAATCAAAAGATCTTCCATTCTCATTCACGCAATCCCACCATTCTGTATAAAAGAATAATTCTCCACAAGTAGATAAATAGAAACCAAAATTATTTTTCATCAGTCCCTTTCTCTGTTATCCCCTACTCAATGCATCGTTTTTCCACCTTTCTCCCCCTAATCAAAATGAAATTTGTCCTATTTCTTCCTTTGGTTTCTGTTTCATATTATGATTACACAGCAACATTTCTGAGGTCCATCAGAAGGTGTCCTCTTACTAGACAATAACAATTTTTTTTAATGGAGTGGTTTTCTTCCAACCTAGGGAGCATGTCATGAGGAAAAACAGATAAATAATTTCTAAAATCCAAGGTTCATCATGCAGCTCATTTTATATCCAGTTATGTCAATTTCTGCTTATTGCAATAAATTATTAACCACAACTCAAACCCAATGGGGTCCAAAGCAATTCCATTTTACATAGCAATCAGCTATGAGGGTTTGTGTATTACTCGCATACACATACAGCTTTTTCACTTAAATTGATGGGATTTCAAAGCATTTAACAAAGCTGGATATTAACCCAGTGGGTTGTTTATTGAAAATAGAACTGAGTACGCTTAGCCTTGAGAAGCAATAACAGAAAAGGTTGGTATCGTAACATCCTTCATTTATATGAAGAACATTTATTTATTTTCAATTACTCCTACTAAGAGAGGGTTAATCCTGGTAGACGGAAGTTACAGGAGGGTATAATTTGACAGAACCCTTGGAGACACTTCTGAATGGTAAAACAAGATTAACAGCATAACTAATGGGAATCAGAAATGGCTTTTTCCCTTCTAGCAATCTTCCTGCAGAGATTGCATAGCTGTTAGGGATTATCCTAATCCAGATTTCTTCCATCAAGCACTGGGTTAGACTAAATGGACTACAACACCTGCACTACAGAATTATTTTATTCATTTTTATTTATTTATTTATAGACACTACTTTATTTACAAAGTTCTAGTTACAATTTTTTGAGGATACAAACAAATCTTTCTGCAACATCAACCTAGAAGGTTCTGGAACTTAATGTAAAATGCACCGGACACTAACTCTTTCCTGACTTCTCCTGACTTCTGCTCACTCATCTGCATGTATGCCGTTCACTTAGCTGAATGGCATACATGCAGTTGTGTAGGGACTGTGTGTGGTATGTATAGTAGTAGCTGTGAATATCTGGAATTATGCACAAGATTTTTTTGTTTGCTTAGATTTACAAACAAAACAGATTTATGACCAGTCTCTTGGAACGTCACCTGTTCATAAGTAGAGGAATATACGTGGTCAATTTATATAACCACAATTCTTGGTAAACGGAATGGGACAACTTGCCACAGCCAACTTACCATGACCAACTCACTGTGAGCTCAGTCGCCATGGCCAACTTGCCATGGGACAATTTAAAAATCCAATTTAATTATTTAAAATAATAAAAAATTATTTTAATTTTTTTTATTTACATTTCTTTCTGTCCCTCCTTTTGCATCCTTTCTTTAATGATTCCATTCCACCATTTTTTTCATATTAGTATAACTCTTGTTCTACAGCGAGTTGTCCCATGGCAAGCTGGCCGTGGCAAGTTGTCCCGCGATGAGTTGGCTGTAAATGACTCTGGACAACAAAGGAAATTTAAAATCAAGTAAAAACAACAGAAAACCATTACAATCAAACTACAAATATCAAAATACATAGCAACTGAAAAAGCCATTTTCACATAGGTCCAGGCAGAAAGCCATGTCTTTAGGGCCTTATGAAAAGTAACAGATCAGGGCCACATAATCCCTGGAAAGAGAATATCACAGAGACTGGGCTTCAGCAGAAAAATACTGCCTTCTGGGCCCCAGCAAACATTACTTAACTATAAGCATAAGCATGCTGTAGGACTGGATAGGACAGATATAGACAACTAGGGAAAGATAAATTAAATAATCCAGTTACAAACTGTGAAAGTCTTTAAAGGTGACAATTTTTAATTGCACCTGGTATATAGTTGGTGGCCAATTAGCAATCCATGCCAATTCCATGAGGCAAATATGTGCCAAATAGTAGGAGTCATTTACTATCCATGTGGCCACATTCTGCACCAGTTGAAGCATCTGAATGTTCTTCAAGGGCAACTTCATGTAGAACACTTTGCATTGTCCAGATGAAAATCATGGAGTTATGAGTGACTGTAAAGAAGGCTTCCCAGCCCAGGAACAGACACAGCCGGCACATAGTATGTAAAGGCCCTCCCAGCCAAGACTGCTATCTTATTTTTGAACAAGGGCTGAGGGCAAGAGGATCCCAAATTGTACACCAAGGCTGAGGCAGTGCATTGTCATCCAGAATCACAGATGCAAGATCCCCGGTATCAAAAAGTCCAAAAGCCAAAGCTCAGTTTTTCTTGGGTTGAACTGAAGCCTACTACACTCCATCCAAGTCTTACATTCTCCAGCACACTGACAGGATCTGTCATGGCTCTGTTGGAGCCTGTGTCCACGGAGGAGGATGAGCAGAGCTGGGGCCAACGGAAGTTGAGCGGGCAGCCTTGTTGGCTTTGGAGGAATGCTGGACGAGGCAGCCCCGGGTTCCTCGGGCTTGGGATGGCTTGCCAGCAGGGATGAACAGGGGCAGGACAACCGAGGGAGGGGGGAAGAGAGGGCAAGAAGTGGAGATGACAAGCGACGGCACTCAGGCGACGAGCAAGGATTGCTCCTGATCCCCGAACACAGAGAGTAGAGAGGAGGCGGGAACAGTGCAGGCCGACCCGACGACTCGGGAGGATAGCGCTCTGCCCCTCTCCACATGGCACACCTGGGGACAAGACTTAAGGAGACACTGCGGGGAGGGGGGCTTGTCAGGAACAAATACTAAATTCATGGATTTTGTGTGCCGTTGCCAACACCTGGAATTCATGGATTCATTGCCTTGTTCCTTTGCTTCATGGACTCATTGTCTTGTTCCTTGGCTTTGTGGACTCATTGCCTTGTTCCTTGGCTTAGTGGAATTCATTGCCTTGTTCCCTTGCCTAGCTGGATTTTTTTGCCTTGAAGCCGTTGTGCTAACAGTGTTTTGCTGGACTACTCATAGCAAGAGGCTGCTGGAGGTGTGTGTGTGTGAGAGAGCATTTTGCTCCAGAACTTGCCATAAACATAGGAGCATTTGGGAGAAAGTTGGAGCAATAAAAGGGAGTCTGAATTATCAGCTGATTGTGGTGACTCCGTGCCTTGACCCGGATCATCACTCAAGTAGCCTGTTGTGAAGATGTAAAGCCAAGTATCATCATCATTCTGATGATAACTCACCCCAAATTGTCAGATGACCTCCCTAACAGCTTATAAAGATATTAAACAAAGGAGAGAGAACTGAGCCCTCTGACACCCTACAAAGTCGAGGCTGCAGGGTGGACCTCTTCCCTCAATCAACACTGACTGGCACCAAACCCAGAAGAAGGAGGACAACCAGCACAACACAGTGATGATTTGTAAGAAATATTTTAAAAGTATGATATTCAATAACTATAAAGAAAAAATTTACACATAAGAAATCTAAAGATAAAAATGATATTTTCATATTGTAATGAAAAAGGCAAGAAGAATCTTTTCAATTGTTATGCAAAAATGCATCTTGAAGTCCTAAGATAATGTATTAAACCATAACAGTGAATAAAATGTTATTCTACCTGAGGCACAAGGGCTCATTGTGCTGCCAGAAACAATCTAAAACAAATTTCCAATGAGCCTTTGTAGTTAAACATGAAGAGATTTATTTAAAGAAAATACAATACTGAACAGCAGAAGAGAGTACAGGTACATTATTGAACTAATGCAGGCTAGCCAGAATTGTCAAATGATTATAAAATATTCAATTGAGAGAATATAAAATTAACACCTGTGAAACATAACTAAGAAAGGTGACATGGAGGAACACTGAACTCAACAAGCAGTAGACTCAACAAGGACCATTCTTATTTAATTTGGTCCACTCAGATAGGATTTCTATTACAATTATAATAAATTATGAAAAAATATTCCAGTGAACTTTTTCTATACTTCCTAATTTACTTTTTTATACATTTAGCCTCACTTATAATACCTCTCTACACTAACTTTGACCAAGTTTCAGGATATTTTTTTAAAAAAAAAATATCTATAAACTAGATGGATCTTCAAAATATTATTTTAAAAACTATATAATGTGAGATAGCCCTATTTATTTATATCACCATGAAGAACATTTTTGGTAGAAATAAAACATTCTATGGGCATAAAATATGAACACATATTATCCTTTTCCAACAATAATACATCTAAATCAGTCTTTCTCAATTGTGACAAAAGTTGTATGAACTTCAACCCCCAGAATTCCCTAGCTAGCTGTAGAAAAAGAATCAGTCCAGACTGCAAAGTAATTGCAAGGCATCTTGAGGTGCCGTATATATCCAAAGCATAAATATGTACATATTTATTTACAGACGTATTTATTTACAAAATATTTACAGACTCCTTGCATCCTGGACATAAACTGTTTCAACTCCTACCCTCAAAACGATGCTAGAGAGCACTGCATACCAGAACAACTAAACACAAGAAGTTTTTTCCCAAACGCCATCACTCCGCTAAACAAATAATTCCCTCAACACTGCCAAACTAGTTACTAAATCTGCATTACTATTAATCTTTTCATCATTCCTATCACCCATCTCCTCCTACTTATGACTGTATGTCTGTAACCTTGTTGCTGGTATCCTTAAGATTTATAAAGGATTTATATCCTTTATATTTATATTCCCTATGATTATCATTAAGTGTTGTACCTTATGATTCTTGATGAATGTATCTTTTCTTTTATGTACACCGAGAGCGTATGCACCAAGACAAATTCCTTGTGTGTCCAATCACACTTGGCCAATAAAGAATTCTGTTCTGTTCTATTCTGTTCTATTCTGTTCTATTCTGTTCTATTCTATTCTATTCTATTCTATTCTATTCTATAAATGTTCCCTGGGAGAAGTAGCAGCATTGTTCCAAATATGTACTCAGATGGATATAGCATTTACAATAAAACCCACTCATTCTAAACCTCTCAATTATAAGATGCTACACAGGAAAGCACAGACAGAACAGGTGAAAAAATTCCTCTGTTTCTTTTGAACTAGTATTACCTAAATTAACCTTCATTCAAGTAATAATTCTTGGTATGTAAGCCTACGATTCCATATCACAAGAATCCAGAGTTTACCCTTCAGGGTATATGCAATGTATAAGCAGTTTTTAAAAAAATGTTTAAGTATAATATTTCAGTTTTACGGGGAATGTTGTAGGCACATGTATAAACAGGTGCATTTCCATTATTCCTATTATGTGTGTGTGCATCTGCCTTAAAAACACTGTGTTTATTTGCCAGGCATATAGCTGACATTAAAAAAAAGGACCTACCAATTTTCTCCTTGCTTCCCCATGTGCAGTTTTGACAAGAAGCTCTGAAAACAGTTCTCAAGACATAAGACTTGGTGGCAATCAACCATATCTTGCAAATCCCAGACTTTATGTGAGCTGGTAACTTGACAAGAATAATTAAATGGCTACGGTTGCATTCCTATTGTAACTGAAGAGTGAGTTAGGAATGATTGACAGCAGTGGAGTGGAATGGTTAGTAGAGTCCGGGTGAATGACAAGTGAAGAATGTCAGTGGAGAAATGATAGATAAGGGGAGGAGAGACACAAATATGCTTGGAGGGGGAAAAAAGAGAAAAGAGAGTATAGGTAAGAGAACAGTGATTAGGCTAAGCTATTACTTGTTACTCATGATCTTATTTGTTTGACATGGATAAACATATTTATAAGTTTTACCTTTGAAATTGTGAATATGTTTTTGTTTGAAGAATTCTAAGTGTGTGCTTATCTCATTCTATGTGCTAGATATATATGTGTATGTGTGAATACATTTATATTATTAAAAAGAGAATCCTTCTCACCCCTATAGGTGGTATGTGTCTTCCTCAATTTCAGTCTTCTACCAGAGGTCAGGGAAATTGAAGGAAACTCGCTGAATTTGGTACTCAACACATTTTGATGAGAAAATGTTGTCCCAGTATTTATTGTTTGTTACTCAAGTGCAAGCTAGAACTTTTTGGTGTTGTTCCTGGGATCTGTTAGAGCCACTCTCCCAGTTTAGGAGTCACAGCCCCAAGTACTCTTCCCGCTACAGGGATCACTTTGGCCTATATATCATGCTTATTTAGATAGTTAGATACACCTCAGTAATAGGTCCTACTGAGGTGAGTGTGGCTTACTCCTCTAAATTAAACCATAAGTGATAAATTATTCTATCCCGGAAATACAAATTACAAATGCTAAATCTATACAATCTCAGCAGCAACTTGCTCTATTTGGCTTGGAAACTAAGCAGAGGTAGACTTGATTAAAACTTGGATGGGAGACTTCCAGGGAATGTCAAACTTGAAGATAAGGCTGGATTCTCAAAGCATTCTTGCAAAAAGCCCAAAAATAATAGCCCAATAGCAAACTAATGCTGCCACGAAAACCATATATACCACAAGAGCCATGATAGTACAGTGGTCTAAGCACCCTGTTATTAACACAGCTACCTGCAATTTACTGCTGGTTCGAATCTCTCCAAGGCTCAAGGTTGACTCAGCCTTCCATCCTTTCTAAGGTAGGTGAAATGAGGACCCAGTTTGTGGGGGCAATAAGCTGACATTGTAGAAATATACAAAAGTATGAAGGCTATTGCTTAACGCATTGTAAGCCGCCCTGAGTCTCCGGAGAAAGGCGGCATATAAATCAAATCAAATCAAAATAAATAAATAAACAAACAAACAAACAAACAAACAAACATATACACATACACATACATACATACATAAATTCTACTGACTTCTATCTTTTAAACCTATAAGATTGTAATGTTTGCATTTTAGAATATATGCATACAGTACAGTTTGAGCATACAGATCCACAAACACTTATACAAATATAATATCTATGAGTATTCTCTAATGCTCTGGAATGTTAAGAATTCCATTAAGCATAGTAAATATACTGTTTTGACTTTAGGATTCTATTCCCCCACTTTTATTACAGGATTAAATAGTTAAGCAGTTCTTAACATCTGCCTTCAATTGGTGCACAATTAAATCTGCTTAAATTTCAATGAGTGAACTGTCTTAAAACATGCTTAACCACGTTCTTAGCTTGAAAGCATGGAATACTTTACATAAAATGAGTTAATGCATTTTAATAAGTTAAAAAAACGTTTATTCCTGTTTTAGAAGAATAGAGAGAAAGAAAAGATAAAATGTGCTTCTTGTCAACATGACCAACTTCTTAGTCTTAAGTGATCAAACCTTTAAATAGGGCAACAGGGGGGACAGACATAATTTTATTCCTAAAAAGTAGGGTATGTGAAGTTATAATTTACTCAATTTATATAGAATAAATAACATAGAACTCATTCATTACTTGACAGAAAATAAATTAATCTGAAAATTGTAATAGCTTTTGCTATGATTCCATCAAAGCACAAAATAAACAATTTTCCTACTTAATTCTACAAGACATTAACTGTATACACCAAAATCTACATCAGAATTCCATGATGCTTTCTTTTAAAGAATTTGACAGCTTTGTCTACAATGAATTTGAAATATGATTTGCTATAAAACAGCTTGAAACTGTGGGTCTTTCACAAAATCTTAAATATCTACTAAGAAGAGGGAAAGAGCTTCTGAATAGATAAAAGTAAAATCTTGATTCTTATATAAAATATTATGCATTTTAATAAGATTTTTGCCTGATTTATGTAAAGCTTTGTGTTTTTCATTTTCCCTAGCCTGTCACATTGTAGTGATGTATGAAGCATTTTAGCATCAAGTTTGCCATGAGCAATAAAGTCAGTGCCCCTAAGAAATATTAATATATTTCTACTTTTTTATCCTCTCTCCAGGAGTGTTCTTATTCAGTTTATTTGGTTTCACTTCACATAGTCGGCCAGCATAATTTTTAGTCTCACAGTAATATTTTAAAGCTTTGCCCAGCTAAAAAATATCCTTGTCAAACACGGTACAGTATGTACTAAAAGGCTATATTTGAAAATGAGGAACATGGTCTTGGGACAAAGACAATATTTCCATGAAGAAGCTGAATTGTAAAGACAATGCTAGAGGCAAACACAAAGAAAAGTTCCAATGATAACTATTGTTTTTTTGGGTTCAGATTGCTCCATAAAGTTTTGCAGCTCATAACAAAATCAAGAATTATTTGTGTTCAGTCAGAGGCTCTAAAAATTTGGGAATCAGGAAGCATACTTGGAATTTTCAGATAATGGCTACAACCACAGAATAACTGATATGCAGGTCACAGCAAATTGTGAAATTTCATTTAACAGAAGGCAATTTACAAAACAATGAGCTTGCCCATTATGGTAATAAATCATGATATTCGTAAAGCAAATCATCACACGACCAACCAAATTTTACAACTTTTTTGATGAGTGTCTGAAATGCAGTCATGTGATTGGGGTGGGTGGAGAGGTTTCAACCATCCAAATTTCAAAATCAGATCTTAAATACTTTGGGGGAGGTTTGTCATAACTTCAAAGCTGAGTGCTATGTATACAGTTGTCATTGTTGGGTAGAATTTCAGTAATAAAGATGAATGCTTTGCCTAGGATAATAATAATAATAATAATAATAATAATAATAATAATAATAATAATAATAATAATAATAATAATAATAATTTTATTTCTATACCGCCCTTCTCCCGAAGGACTCAGGGCGGTGTACAGCCTATTTAAAAACACAGAAACAAAACAACAATTTAAAATTTAAAATCATTAAATAATTAGGCTCCAATTAAAATCCCAGAAATTTAAAATACCCCCAATTTAAAACGTTATGTTAATAGCCCTGCCTGGCGGAACACCAGGGTCTTCAGAGCGCAGCGGAACACCCGGAGGTCGGAGATCCTACGTATTTCGGGGGGCAGTTCATTCCACAGGGCTGGGGCTCCCACAGAGAAGGCCCTCCCCCTGGGTGTCGCCAGCCGACATAACTTGGCCGATGGCACCCTGAGGAGACCCTCTCTGTGGGAGCGGACTGGTCGGTGGGAGGCTACTGGTGGCAGAAGTCGGTCTCGAAGGTATGTTATTTTTATTCCCGATAATACCAATCATGATGACCGATGTACCATTTAAACAATATCAGAAAGACATTTCTAAATGTATTCAAATAGTCTTAAAACTTACAGTTCATATAACGACTGTTTAAAGTTACAATGGCATTGAGAAAAGTGACTTATGATTGATCTTCACATGACCATTGTGGCATCCCCATAGTCATGTGATCAATAGTCAGGTGGTTGGCAACCGCCATGTATTTCATGATTGTTGCAATGTTCCAGGGTCATGTGATCGCCATTTGCAACTTTCTCAGCCATCTTCTGACAAGAAAAGCCAAAGGGAAAGTTGAAGTTGCTTAAAGGTTGTAAAATCAGGCATGACACATTTAACAACCGTGTTGCTTAGCACAAGAAATTCTAGTCACAATTACAGTTGTAAATTGAAAACTATCTGTATGGCAAGATAAAAAACAAGAATTAAATATAAATTGCTGCAAGATGCTAAAGAAAGTGGTGGGCTAGAATTACTTGACCTAAAATTGTATTTTCCTTCTCATAAGCAACATTCATCTTTATGGCTTTAACAAGGCTATCTATCCGTCGAGGCCTAAAGACTTGGCTGTTTCAACAACTGGGCTGAGTCTGATTCTTGGGTTATATTATTTACTTATTCTGTTTTAATTGGTTTTTAATTAGGATTTTCTATTATTGTATATTTTTAATTTGTGTTCGCTGCCCTAAGTCCTTTGGAGAAGGGCGGCATATAAATAAATGAAAATAAAATAAATAAATAAATAAATAAAGCTTCCATATTCTCTACAATTCTGTCCAAGAGAGATTGGTGAGTTGATCATATCATTTCACTATTATGCTACTTGCACTAAAAGGTAAAGGTTTCCCCTGTCCAGTCATTTCCAACTCTAGGGGGCAGTGCTCATTTACGATTCTTAGCTTAGGGAGCCAACATTGTCCAAAGACCTTTCCATGGTCATGTGGCCATACACCCAGGTGCACGGAATGCTGTTATCTTCCCACCAAAATGGTACCTATTTATCTACTTGCATTTGCATGCTTTCAAACTGCTAGATGGGTAGCAGCTGGGGCAAGTAATGGGAGCTCAACCCATTGCACAGCAGTTGGATCTTGAACCCAGGCTGTCAGCTTTCCAGTCCTTTACTGATGAGTCATTGCTTCCCTCTACCTGCACTAAAATTATTATCAAATCACATTCTTTTTCTAAACAGAAAATATTGATCAAAATAAATATTCCTACATATGTCTAAGGTGTCTGTACATCTCAATCAAATATATAAGTACACATATACACATGGAGAGAGAGAGAGAGAGAGAGAAAGAGAGAGGAGGGAGAGAGGAGATAGATAGATAGATAGATAGATAGATTAATCAATCAATCAATCAATCAATCAATCAATCTAACAGTCTTCTCAAATGATGGCTCTGCTTCAAACACATTCCTGTTTTCCATGAACAATTTGTCAATCATTTGTATTTCAAACAATTTCATTTTTGTTTCCAGATGTATATTAGTAAATGTAAAAACAACAGTTCATCCCAATATATAAATAATTATTTGAAGAAAGAAACCCATCATTTTCCTAATGTTGGACTTGCCTTATCTTCCAAATGCAACTTTAACAGGCGGAGATAAGCCACAGGGGCAAATGCATCTGCTGAATGCACAACCACTTCTGATGAGTCCCTATAAAACAAAATTTTAAAAGTGTATTGGAAAAAAAATAGTATTGCTGTGTTGCTTTTGAAAGCAAAACAAAACAAAAATAACCCAAAAGTCAATTGGACTTTCATGGTTTTTTTCTTCTTCTGTGAAACATTTCACTTCTCATCCAAGAAGCTTCTTCAGTTCTAACTGATTGGTGGGAAATGGAAGGATTTATATTCCTCAAAGACTTTCTTAGTTTTTTTCTTTGAAAACATTTCTAGTGGGTAATGGAAAGATTTATATTGTTCAAAAAAATATAAATCCTTTCATTCCCCATTAAAACATTTTCAAAGAAAAAAAAAAAACTAGAAAGTTTAGGACAATCATGACTTGGATGATTAAGAATCTCCATAAACAAAAGAAAAATAAATAATCAGATGTATCATAGATTTATAATATAAGAATTAAACTACTTTGATGCTCTCTGAGCTTGCTTGTTTTCTTGCAGACGTTTCATTAACCAAATTAGGTAATATCATCAGTGCTCTGATCATCAGTGATGATCACTGCTCTGATACACCGATGATGTTACCTAGTTTGGGTAATGAAATGTCTGCAAGAAAACAAGCAAGCTCAGAGAGCATCAAGGACCTCTCATGTCAACCCTGAGCTACAAACATTCTCCTTTCTTAGTAAATATATTAACCACTTATGACATTAAATCAGTCTCAATTGGGGCTGGTTTTAATAAGTAACAGTTGCAAATGACTACAGTCTTTCCTCCAAATAATGTAAATGGGTGCCACTTATGCCATCCAGGGCAGATGGAACTTCTGTTTGGAAGATAAAGTAAAGGGATGGGGATTTGGAGTCCAAAGGAAAGGTATTGGGTATCACCACAAAGAACCATGGAAAATATCTGCCTTACCTGAGAAGGCAGTTCATACCAACAAGAGGTTCTCATTGAAGAATTTTAGCACTATGTGTGAAATGGCCTCCTTGAAAAATAAATGGATTTAATGAATGAAATAAATTATTTTATTCATTTGGAATAAAATAGAAGTGAAGCTGAACTCAAAGGATTTGTATGCAATCTTGATTCAAATGAGAATTTATGAACATTATACTAAAATAACTTTATAGGGGAAAAAACCCTAGGAAATCTGAAAATACTCATTACATAGCTAACAGCAAGATTTGGGGAGTTAACATATTTTAAAGCTCAACATTCCTAACTTGGTGACCTCCAGATAAATTGGAACATACATTTCATAATCTCCAAACAATGTACTTATGACTATACTGGGCCCAGGGTACTTGCAGGACCACCTCCTACCAGCCTCCCACCGACCAGTGTGCTCACATAGGGCTGCCCTCCTGCGGGTGCCGTCGGCCAGACAATGTTGGCTGGCAACCCCCAGGATGAGGGCGTTCTCTGTGGCCGCATTGACCCTCTGGAATGGGTTACCCACCGGGCTCTGGACGGCCCTGACCTCTGCACTTTCTGCGCCGAGCTGAAGACATGGCTTTTTCAGCAAATTCCCTGATCTGTTGCGAGACTTTTTAATCATTTGGAGATTTTAAAATTGATTAATTTTAGTATTGCATTGTTATATTGTTTTTATCTTGTGAGCCGCCCTGAGTCCTACGGGAGAAGGGCGGCATATAAATTTTGAAAAATAAAATAAATAAATAAATATACTAGTTGGCATTAGACGTAAAATAAATCAATAAATTTAACAAACAAATAATATAACCCAACACATCTGGAAATTATCAGGTTTGAGAAGGTTGCTGGCCCTTTGCATTCTATATGCTTCGGAGTATGATTATTTATTTACATATTATTTATGAGACAGTGCAGTTGATGCATTCAGTCAGAAACATTTCCTACATTTATTAGGAGGGTAATTTTCTTCTTGAAATATTCTACTTCTCAGATAATTTTGTCAAACTGTATCTACCTGGGGTTACTCCCAAGTGGGACATTTGGAGTCTAGAAACAAATTATCTTTCTTCACTGCAGTTATTGATCTGAACATGGGATAAACCAGAAACTGTAAATTCAGATGAAAGGGGTTTCATTGAAATATTTTCCTTAATACATTCAGCCTAACTTCTTTACCATAATTATATTGACAAATCTACATAGTTATAATAAATTCTCCTATAAATCTATACATACATTTTAAGAATATATAGAAAAAAAGATAACTCGGGGCAAACTGAAAAGGTTCAAAACATTAGCATTCCAAAGCTTCCTTCAGCAATTCAAGCAAAATGTTTAGTATGATCATTCTAAGTTGCTAATGTTAAAATGGTAAAAAAAGGGGGAAGGAAGGGTGGGAGGGAGGAAGGGAGGGAGAATGAGAGAGAAAAGGGAAATAGAGTTAATGGAACCTACAGGCTACTGATGTGGCAGTTTATCAAATGTAGCTGTAATGAAAGATAAATATTACTGGCAATTCGCACTTCATGAAAGGATAAAAGTGTCAGTGTGTAGGTACCAGTTTTACTGCAGGCCATAATCAGCAAGTAAACGAAAGTGCAAATGTCTAAAAAGTTTATAGCTTTCTATGAAGGCCCCATCTTGTCAGGCATTGATTTAGGTTAGTGGAGGGCTTTGCCAGTGTTAAACAAAGTGGGTATTTGTGAATTTAGAGGACATATTCTGCTGCTGCCAAGAAAAGTGGCCTAAAGCTAAATATTAGTATGGTCCCAGTGCTAACATTTAAAGAAAAGAGAAGACATAGGTCCTTACACAACGATTTTCTTCTTAAACAGAGGACAATCCAATGTGAATGTTTCATATTCTCCCCCTTCTCCACAGATATGGACTCCATACTTCTGAGAAAGCTGAAAAATGAAAAAAATGCTTTCAGGAGTTCTTATAAACTGAATTTAAATGAATTACCCAATTTACCCAGAATACATCAAAGGAATACAGTACAATTCAAAAAGACAAAACCAACAGATAAGGGTAAAAAAATAAAGAAAAAAAAAACCTGGCAAGCCTAACTAAAAACACAAACCAAATGCAGCTTCAACATTAAAAAGATGTATCAACCAAACTTGCGAGGAACTCTAACCACTCTAAGCCTGGGAGAACAGCCAGGTTTTAAGAACCTCTTGAACACTATCAGGGATTGGGGGGAGGGGATAGGGGAACGGGAGGGGAGTTCTCTGGATTTCAGGAAGAACTTCATTCCAGAGGCAGGGGCTGTAAAAAACAAAGTGAGAAATATGCCAGAATGTGCAGTACTGAAAGCTATATTATAGAGCTAACAGCATATCAGGGTTTGTATGACTGAAATGTACACATCTATATTGAAAAATCAGTCCCTCTTTGTTAAATGAGACTTGATCAAATCAATGAAACAACCACAGGATGGCAACTTATATTATTCCTAAAACAGGATGCTGATTCTATTTTCAATTCAATCCTTATCTAGGTATGATAAATATTTTCAGTTGAAGAGTGGCAACGAGTGCTGTTATTTCAAGATGCTGTTATTTTTACATCAGGCAAGCAAGTTGGGTGTCAGGTCTCAAAGTTGTCAGAAAATTATAGCAACTGAGGTAGCCCCATTTATTCACTTTCAGAGTTGGTACAAGTATCATGTCTCAATCACAGGTCTCTAGAACTCTTGATCTTTACAGTGCTACCAATAGGCTACTGAAATCAACGTGCAAATCCTTATTCAACACACAATTCAGCTATATTACTATCAAATATAGTTCTACACCAGATCAAGAATCCAGGTGCACTGGACTAGGCACAACACAGATACAAAAGTGAGAAAAAACTCACATAATGTTCAGATAACAATTATTGCATAAATTATGAATGATAATCCCCAATTTTATTGATGGTTCATCAATAATACAGACAATGGGAAACTGGCCAATTTGAGCTGTTTGATATGCATCATGTCTTTCTATCAAACCTAGTCTTTCATAGTCTTCAGAGAATTTCTTGACACTGCTAGCATCAACAAAGGACTAGCTGACTGAAATAGCATAACAATATTAAATTATTAAGGGAGACCTAATACAAATGGCCAATGGAAAGCCACCAGAGGATTATTTGTTGGGTCCTTGGTGGTCTCTCATACTAATTTTTTTCTTACAGACATTTAATTACCAGACTATATTATCACCAGATTTTATGTCAAGAAACTCACATTTGAGATGCACTCCATAAATGGGGTTTAATTCTAATATGTCAGTGTACCATTTGCCAAGCTTGTAAGAATTATGTAGCATTTTTAACCCTAGTTTGATCTAAAATGTCTAGAGCTTCCTAACTGACACTGAACTGCATTTACCTACAGTATGTCCTGTGAAATGAATGAATTTTCATTCATGTCTCCTGGCAGCCTGTTGATGCTTGTTGATGCATTCTGCCAATCTTCTATCTGCTTTTCTTACTCCCTTCTCACAGTCTGTACAATGTAGGTTGTAAATGACTTCTATTAATAATAGTTTCTACTTGAAATATTTCATAGGTCTGATTTTTTTGCATATCGGAATCCCATTTTTTTTTGCCCTTGTCCTGTGGTTCCTGGTTCAGCTGACAAATTAGGCAGGAAAGAACTAAAGCTTCCTTTGTTTGTTTATTCAATTTGTATGGCTGCCTGTTTTAGCAAGTGATTGTGGGCAATGAACAATCTTAAAATAAATTAAGAAACAAACTATCATTATATATACAAAATTTAAAATACACTGCAGCTAAGAAGGATGACACAATCAATGGTTGTTAACACAACCAAGAGATGGGACCCTTCACCAACTTGAGGCCGGGTACAGATAGTTGCTCATTTAAATGCCTTTCTAAAAGACATCAAGGTGCCTCCTTCTTTAGTAGGCCATTATTATGCATCTACTTTAGAAGCCTTCCCTGCATCCCTCATAGATGGGAAATTATAGACCAATCTCCTGCTGGGTAAAGTAACTGAGAGAGTAGTGAATTCTAAGCTGTACAAAGTCCAGGATATTTAATTGAAAGAAAAAATATACCCAGACTTAATTCTTGTATTTGATTTTAATCAAACAGTTGATTTAGGTATATTTAAGAAGCTTCTTTTCATTTTTCTCTCTTTCAGTATTTTATTTAGGAAAACATGTATATATACTCAAATGAAGATATTATCTGTCATATAATAGAATCATGTCTATTAACACATTTTGGATGGCTAGGTGAATACATATACATATATACATGCATGTATATATGTATTTTTATATGTATAAGTATATATTTTTATTCAAGCATAGATCAAATTATCTTTTCGAGTCCTGGGTTATCAGACATTTTCCTTTCAATGAGCAAATATCTCTTTGCTTAAATTTCTTTGTCTAAAAATAACCACTTTCTTTTAATCAAGCTTTCACTTCCAAAGGTTACGCTGTTGGCAAAAAGTATAGCTCCACCTGTCAGAAGCTGCTGTAAAGTTCTTGCAAGACAAATCTATCAAGAATAATGCTGATGCAGCAAGGATGGCTAACTTACAAAGCAGTTAGTTAAGACAACTATTCTTCCTCTTTCCAAAATTACTTTTGGAACGCTGCTAGAAATGGAAACCATTCCTGGGAGAAGTGGCTACAAAATGTAGCTTTATTTGGAACAAAATATATGATTGTTCTTCTTCACTGAAACATCCATTAAGCACTTCCCAATAAGAAGAATATTTACAAGTTTCCTAAAATTATTTATTCTAATAATGCCTTTTTGGTGCCGCAAATCCTTCCTGGACCTCAAGATCAAACACTTTAGAGTTCCCACTGGTGTTATAACTGCTTGGAGTGGAAAATCTTAGCTTCCTGTTGCTGGAAGTTCTTCCCAATTAACTGCAGGCAACATATCCATACAATGAGATGTGCCTGCTTCTGAAGGTACAGTGAGTGAACTATTTGAACTCCAGACAAATCTCCAGTAAACAATCAGGAAAAGAACAAGGAACTTTTCACCTTTTTAGTATAGTTACTATAGTTAACATACTGACCACAGTTCAAGGTTATTCTAAAACAAAAGCAATAGTTTCCAGTCTCTTTTATGGACATGCCAGATGAGAACAGAGTCAGCCTTGTCAAAATAAAGCATGGTGTGTGTGTGTGTGTGTGTGTGTGTGTGTGTGTGTGTGTGTGAGAGAGAGAGAGAGAGAGAGAGAGAGAGAGAGAGAGAGAGAGAGAGAGAGAGAGAGAGAGAGAGAGAGAGAATGGTGCATAAATAAATTATAAACAGTTTTAATATAGCCCATTATAACTAGGACACGATTTGTCCTTTTCATTAAAAAAAAAATGTGTAAATGCATCTATGTTTTAAGGCAGGGGTCCCCAACCCCCAGGCTGTGGCCCACTACTAGGCCATGAACCATTCAGAACTGGGCCATGGAATAGGTAGGCGAGCACACACATGTGCACATTCCCACTTGCGTGACCAGCAGACAAGTATCTATGGTCCAGTTGTGTGAGTGGCAAGTGTGTGTGTGCCCGCCGCTCATGCAAATAGAGCTGTTCGCATGCGTGTGCTTGCCAGACATTCGCACGGAATTATCCCTTCTCCCCCCACCCTACCTATCCGCAAAGCCAGAAAGGTTGGGGAACTCTGTCTTAAGGAATAATAGCATGCTTTGGCTATCAGTAGAAAAATCTCAGAACAAATAAAACTTTTTATATGCTTATTAATGATCAGGCATATAAATAATCTGTTATGGAAAAAGTATGAGAAACAATAGGTTCCAGTAATTTTTGTATAATCACAATGGATTAAAAAAAAGACAATACCTAAAATTTAATATGACTCACTCTTAGTACAAATATGAATGAGTTTAGCGTGATGTATATAATGGTCACTGAGAGTCAAAAATAACTTGATGGGGCATAATCAATCAAACAATGACATACAACTGGTGCTCTGGAAGGCAGCAAAAGATTAGAAGCTTTACAATGGTCAGATTCAAATTATTTAAGGCAGAAGAAAATGTAAATACTGGTTAAGGGCGGATCTAACAATTTTCCCCAGGGGAAGGGTAGTTGTAAAATATAGCTGAATCCAAAAAGTGTAGATTCCCAAAAGCCAACGTACCTACTTCAACCTTCAAAACTCTCAGCCATGGTAATTCTGACTTGGGAATTCTGAAAATTGAAGACCACACATTTGGAAGGTGACAGATATGGGAAACACTGTTCTAAAAAAAATCAAAGAAGGCTACAGACAGCAGCACAGTAATTTAATATTGTGAATGCTGCCCTTAGAATTTTAAGATGTAAATTTAATTTTACATCTTAAAGGCAGGTTTTGGTCTTCAGATAAAGCTTTGTCATCTAGAATTTTTTAGATTCAAGTTGTCAAAAATCTGAAGACTGGAATCTGCAAGTTTATATGTAATTATTTGGATTAGATTGTTTTAAATAAAGAGGGGATTAAGATATTGAGCTACTAGATATTGCCTATAACAAATGTCTAAAAAAGCATTTGGCCAATTTTTTTCTGATACTGCTATCTCTCTCCCTCTCACAATCTCTCTTTCACACACAAACCACCCCCTGACAACATTCAAAGAAAATATTTTTAGAACTATAGCCTTTACATTCTCTGCAGCTGGTGTTTATGCTTCAGTTTCACTAAGTTATAAAGTTAGCTAAATATCTAGTAAAATATTTATGTATGCTGACATTTACTGGGAAACACAAACCCAACCAAAATAAGAATTTATTGAGCAATGTTCTTTTACATTGCTGTAGTTTTGGCCTCCAACTGTCATGGTTCAACCATGACAAAATGCATGAAAAGCAAAATAATATGAGGAAAAAGAAATATTTCTACCTTTAGAAGGTTGCAAAAATATGTGACTTTAAAAGCTCACAAGGATCTGATCCCAGCTTTCATGTGTCTGAGTATGCATGGATGTTTGTGGGTTTGCGAGGACAGTGCAACAATTTTCTGTAACACATGTGATAAAAGTGAGTGACAAATCATTGAAAAGGATATACAGATAGTCCTCAACTTATCACCACAATTGAACCCAAAAATTCCACTGCTAAGCAAGACTGTTAAGTGAGTTTTGCCCCATTTTATGACTTTCCCTGCTGCAGTTGTTAAGTGAATCACTGCAATTGGTTAGTTAGTAACACGGTTATGTAACTAGCAACAATGGGGAACAACAGCTTCCCCATTGATTTTGTTTCTCAGAAAGTCACAAAAGGTGATCACATAACCTTAGGACACTGTAACCATCATCAATACGTGCCAGTTGCCAAGCGTCTTTTGATCATGTGACCATGAGAATGCTGCAATGGTTATATGAAAAATGGTCATAAATCACTTGTTAGTGCCTTTGTAACTTTAGAATAGAATAGAATAACAGAGTTGGAAGTACCTTGAAGGTCTCCTAGTCCAACCCCCAGCTTAGACAGGAAACCCTATACCATTTCAGACAAATGGTTATCCAATTTCTTCTTTAAAACTTCCAGTGTTGGAGCATTTACAACTCCTGGAAGCAAGTTGTTCCAATGATAAATTGTTGTAACTGTCAGGACATTTCTCCTTAGTTCTAGGTTGCTTCTCTCCTTGATTAGTTTTCACCCATCGTTTCTTTTCCTGCCCTCAGGTGCTTTGAATGGTCACTAAACAAATGGTTGTAAGTCAAGGACTACTTATAATATAACTACAATATACAACATAATACTTATACACATAATTCTTGTTTAGCAATTGCATCATTTAGCATTCTTTTGTAGTTACAATGATGATGAAAAAGTAACATCAAGACCAATCCTCACATTTATGACCTTTGCAGGTCTGTAAAGCAAAGGAAAGCTGAAATGGACCTGGTGGCTCAGCAGACTGATAGCATTGTGATTAACACCAGCTGTCTGCAATTACTGTAAGTTCAAATCTCACCAGGCTCAAGGCTGACTCAGCCTTCCATCCTTTCTAAGGTAGGTAAATTGAGGACCCAGTTTGTAGGGGCAATAAGCTGACTTTGTATAAATATACAAAAGTATGAAGGCTATTGCTTAACTCATTGTAAGCTGCCCTGAGTCTCTGGAGAAGGGCGGCATATAAATCAAATTTAAAAAAAAAAGTACATAAGTACAGTCACAGTTTCACTTATCAACTGTTTCGCTTAACAATCAAGTTGCTAGTTCCAATCATGGTCACTAAACAAAGGCTACCTGTGCAGGAAGAAAAAAGTGTGCTGGCTCCACCTCAAAATGGCTGCTGACAAGCAGGAAGGTTTCAATAAGGGCCTGGTGGCTCAGCAGACTAAAAGCATTGTGATTAACACCAGTGTCTGCAATTACTGTAAGTTCGAATCTCACCAGGCTCAAGGTTGACTCAGCCTTCCATCCTTTCTAAGGTAGGTAAAATGAGGATCCAGTTTGTGGGGGCAATAAGCTGACTTTGTATAAATATACAAAAGTATGAAGGCTATTGCTTAACGCATTGTAAGCCGCCCTGAGTCTCCGGAGAAGGGCGGCATATAAATCAAATTTTAAAAAAATAATAATAAGAGGAAACAAACTAAATCAAAAACTAAATTGACACATTAAAGTTTGTCTCAATGCAAGAAAATCTCCAGTATTCAGAAATCTATTAATAAATATTAAGAAGTAGAACCAACTCATAATAATTGTCAGATTCAAGAAATGAGACTGATTAAATATATATTTTATGTAGCAAACTTTGTATTCTGAAATTTCATATTCTGCTTCATCTTATTCATGAAAAATAGTGGTTTTTGTATTTGTTTGATATATTGAAAGATCAAATTCAGGATGCATTAAATTCTTTATCTTCCCACAGTGTTAAGCCTGAAAAAAGGTGCAGCTATCTTAAGAATGTATTAAATGTAATGGGTTAACTAAGAATCTTTTTCCAGGGTTATGCAAAAGCTGTATAAAAATAATATTTCAATGAATACAGCAGGCAGCATTTGAATGATGTCTGGAACATTTCTTCCAAATCATTCCAGAAGCATGTGGAGCCCTAGTATTTTCTCACTAAAAGGTTATGTAAAAATTCCCCTTGAGTCCAACTCAGTTCTTGGCAATTCTTACCAAAATACACATTCCTTTTAGAATTTTTTCCCATTATAACAAAAAATAGTAAGCCGCATCCAATCATTGCCACATTAAGAATATGAAAACAAGGAGTCACCATTATGCTTTACTAATTAAAACTTTATTAATTTCAGTAGGTCTATTTTAAGCATGATTGCTGAAGAAAATTTATGAGATTGCTAAGAAGTGACACTGACCTGATGGCACATAATCAATCAATCAATTTTAAGCATGAATCCAAACTTTATTTTAATCAACTGTTCTCAAAGAAATAGATTACATGTAATTTGTTGATTAGGAAACCTATACATATAGATTATAATATATATATATTCAGTTTGCTAAATTTGACCTAATGTTTTCTTTCTAAACTTGCATTCTTTTGTGCACAGGAAATTTATTATTTTGAAGCACCATATATTTAATGTATACTTTCAATAATACTTACTTTCAAAAGATAAGGTTCCATTTCATCCAATGTTTTTCCTAGATGTTTATCTGGATCTAAACCTGTCAAAAGGTTTAAATGTATTTTAGAGAACAAAGTACTGTTTGGGTGTCACAGTTTACTCTTTTTTTAACATTTTAAAACAAACTATTAAAAAAAAACCCAATTCCTGTTTACCAAAAATAACTTTGGGGAAACAAAGTTGTCCTTAGCCAGAACAGTTGTCAAGTTTCTTTGAACTGCTGATTTTTATCTTGGGCAAAAATAAGTTTGTTTCCTTTGCCCTGTGCACCGAGTGGAAAATATATTTTAGTGCTTGCTTTCAAATAAATATTATAAAATAGAAAGCAAATTATAATGTACATATTATGATAAAGAAGCACTCAGCTGAACTTGACAACCCTATAACATATATTAAAGGTATCACCCTACACAGCTTTCTAAGGCTAAATTGGATTATTGATAAACTTACAATTATTACTAAAGCTATTTCTCTTCTCAGTCCAGCCATTTCTTTTATTTTTTATAATATAATTTTATTGAAGTTATATAAGTATAAAAGATATAAATGAAAATGAAAATAATGGGAAAAGAGAAAAAGTGAAGTATGTGATAAAGGGACAAAAGGGGGAAAAAAGCATTAATTTCCTACGCTTTTCAATGCAGAAGAATGAACATAATAATGTTACAACTTCATTTTTTTACTTTGTATATTCAGTATATACTAGACATTTCTATAACAAAACAAAAAGTCTAATCAGTAAATCCCAAAAGTTTCATTTTTTTTTCTATCTCAAAATTTTTCTAGCACAAAATCCAGAAGCAGTTTCCAGATACAAATAAAATTAAATGTATTCTTTTCTTTAATTAAAGCAGTTAATTAGGCCATCTCTGCTAGTTCCATCAGTTTGTTCAGTTTTTCCAACCGTTCTTCCATTGTGGGAATTAATATATATTTCCACTTTTGTGCCGTTATCAACATGTTTAACAACATTCCATTTTTTTCCCCAAGTCCTTTGTCCATTAAATACAGAAGAAAAGTCTATGGTTTAATTTATATATTCATTTGTATATTCACGCCACCAAGGGGACACAGCAACTATCGTAAGTGTGAAAAATGGTCATAAATCTCTTTTTTCAGTGCCGTTGTAATTTGAACAGCTACTAAAGGAACTGTTGTAAGTCGAGGACTACCTGTACTTCCTGTTTCTTATAGAAACTGCAATACAAGTGGTAAAAAGATTTTTAATAAGGTTTTTGTCTGTTATTACATAGCAGCTTCTTGAATTTTCTCTATCCTTTTCTCTTTCTTTTCTCAGTTTATATGCCAATCATCTTCCTGCTTTATTTACAAATTCAAAATGTCTCTGTTTCACATAATTCAGTTTAATTTCTAATTCTCAAACTGTTAACACAGGCAGCTGTTGACGCAGCAATTCAATTTGGTGTAAAATTTGGTGCATTTCGCAGTTCAATCTCTCAACTTCTAATTTCATCCAGTTTCTTTTACATCTTTCCCTGGGATTTCTTTTTATTGTATGAAATAATCTTTCATAACCTCTTTGCTGGCATCTCAGACAGTCATTAGTAGTAGTTTATTGACTGATTAGTTTTACCATCTTATCAATAAAATAGTCATTAGATCAGTCAATTTGTCCAAATTATTGTTAAAATGTTTAATTTCTTTTTAAAATGCTTTACAATTATCTCTTTTTGTAAAGTAGAATCATTCAATGTCCAGCTAAAACTCAAAATCTTTTTTTCTGAGGAGCAAAATTTGGATTGTGATCTGAGAATGGTTTGGTCAAAATAAAAACTTCTGAGATTTTATTTGTGAGATATTTAATAATCCATATCAATTCTTGACAATGATTTATTTTGCTCTCCCCAGCAATTTCTTGAACACTTTCTTAGGCCCAAGCTAGACATAATAATATGCAAGTAGATAATATGCATATACATATCTTTTGTCACATAAATACTATAGCAGCATCAGAAAATATTGATCATACTTTAAACAATGAAAGACTTCTCACTGCCATGGGAAAAGTATTAAATTTATTCTTCTAAACCTATTTATTTTTCAAAGTTAACCTCCATTGATTCAAATTCTCATAAAAAGCAGACAGAAATTATATGCACCATTTTTACTGCTGCAAAACAGAGCTCATTATTCTTGTAGGACTTATACTGCAATACATTCTAGGTAAACTCTGTAAACTCTAGGCAAAATGTACTGGATTTTAAATGCCATCAATCAGCTTGACTGGGCCAATGAGAAATGGAGTCCAGTTATTTGGGGGAAGTTACAAATTTCCAATCCCAATTATAAAGTTGCAGTCGAAACCTACACTTGACTTTCACACGAAGCATCTGCCCACCTCTTCTACAATGAAAATTCCAAAGCACATGTTTCTTTATTCAGTCTTTATTTCTTCTAATGGCAAAAGGCCAAATATTTTTGGAGCATTTATTAGTATCGGCAATATATGGAATCAAAACTTCCTTTTGTTTTTGTTCCCACTTTTGGTACTTAGCAACAGGCTATTCCACCTTCCTATATCTTTTCTGGTTCTTTGATATACTTCAAGGATATCCTTTCATTTTTTTTCCCCCTTTCTGTGGTATTAATTTTAGATTAAAAAGCATGATGTATTTTTACTATTCTCTTCTAAAACACATTTGTCGGGAGATGATATTATCTACAAACAACACATAGCATTGCTATTGGATATTGTGTCCTTTAAATGATAATTATTCAAGCATAAAGTTTAATTTTGTTCACTGTGCCCAACTGTTCCAAACATGTATTTCCAAAAGGATCTATGAACAATTATTGATAATTTGATAAAATATATTGACGAGTATTCTCTTGATCAGGATCTTAATACCAAGATCACATTGCATTTTCCAAATGTGAAGTCACTGGGGATAAGGAAAAGAAACCTGGATGGGTGGATAAACCTACAACAAGCCCAAGCTGTAGAAAACTCCATGCAGAATTAAGAAATTAATTAGGAGGAAGAATCATAATTTGCTGTGCTGACATCTATTTTACTTGACTTGCATGTATCTAGAAGAAGCAATTATGATTCAATTAAAATATTCAGTTTTATTACTTTAGTGGCTGACCTTGAAGTTAATGGCTATTTTATTTAATTGCGTCATCTATGAATAAATGTTAACCCTAGCATGTTATGCCCCATTATTTTTAGTGCATTTTTCAACTCTCTGACTGAATTATATCAGTCAATTAATATCTACCGTGAAGAAAGCAACCAATGTTTTATTTCTTGGAAAATACTCTTAACAAATGATAGGAAAAGCATCTTGAGAGGTTTTTAATAACATCACGTAAAATGAACTGGACTAACTTCATAACGTCTGTGCGCTAGAATTTTAATGTAAAGTTAGTGTGTGCTGCTACATGTTACATAATGAGTCTGAAATCATATTTATATAGTAAAGTGTAAAAATCTAGACTGATAAATATTTTAATTTGAATATATTTCTATCTTCTAATAGCATCATTGCTAAAAATATTTCAGTAGGTTCATACACCTGTTAGCGCAGTGGTACCTTGGTATTCAACTGCTTTGAAACTCATCAAATTTGGTACTTAACACATTTTGATGAAAAATTTTTGTCCTGGTATTTGTTGTTTGTTTGGTAGTCAACGCACAAGTTAGAATTCGACTGGCTACTCCTTCCAGTCAAAGCAAAGGATGACACGTTAGTAGCTTTTCCTCTGTGTACATCTCCTGGTGGTCTTAGCTTTGGGGGTCATTTTGTGTATTTCTGTGCTTCTTTTCTCATCAGTACAGGTAACGTGAAGTTTTTATTTTTATTTAATATACGTATTTATTATTTTCTATGTTTATTTCTCATGTAAAGTAATGTTGTAAAACCCTCTCTTTTTAAATGTTGCCCTAAAATGTGCATTGTCTTTTGTTTGGGAACACATTACATTTATTTACATTGTTTCTTATGGGAAAATTTTATTTGGTACTCATTGTTTTTGGTACTCATCACATTTCTCAGAACCAATTAACGATAAGTACTGAGGTACCATTGTAATACAGTTGAAAATATATATCTATTAGAGTGAAATTGAAAATTATGCAAGATGTTCCAGAAAGGGGAGGTCTTAAACTTCCAAATCTACAGTTATACTATGAAGCAGCAGCTTTGACTCAAGCAAGCGATTGGTTTGGAAGGAAAAAGACTGGAATATTGAATATAGAAAGTTTTGATCTTGAATTTGGTTGGCATGCTTACTTATTTTATGAAAACAAAGTGGACAAAGTCATATACTTAGAGATTCTTTGATGAGAGTTTGGAAGAAGCACCGATCCAAATGGGATTACAAAATACCGCTATGGCTGGATCTTGGTCATATCATGTGGAATACAAATATAATGTCACTCGGGGGGTTTTTATATAAAGAAGTTCTTTTTGCAGATGTGGGCAGATGGCAACTGAAGACGTTAGAAACACTGTTGGATGAAGGGATTAATCTAACTTGGTTACAGAATAATCAGTCAATTGAGATGGAAAGAGGACCAAAAAATTGGTATAATGTTGCATGAGGAAGAATTGGTTAGACATATAAAAGAGAAAGGTCCAATGCATATTAAAAGGCTTTATAATGTTTTGTTAGAAAGGGATTCAGAAACTGAATTGGTTAAAGATTGCATGATTAAGTGGGCACAAAATTTTGCAGAGCCAGTGATGTTGGAAACATGGGAAAAAATTTGGGTTCAGAATGTTAAATTTACACAGTCGCAGAATTTGAGGGAAAATTTTTATAAAATGTTTTATAGATGGCATTTAGATCCTAAGAAATTGTCGTGTATGTACTAATGTTCAGCCAAAATGTTGGAGATGTGACTGCTTAGATACTACATATTATCATGTTTGGTGGACCTGTAAGAAAGTTAAGGCTTTTTGGATAAAAATTTGGTGGGTTATGCAGAATGTTTTGAAGAAAAAAATTCAATTTTCTCCACAATAGTTTTTATTGGGTATAGTTATGGGTTTTACACTGGGTGAAACTAAGTTGATATTGTATATGATAATAGCAGTGAGATTATTGATAGGTAAATACTGGAAAAATGAAGCTTTGCCCACTATCGAGTAATGGACTCTGAAGATGGCCAGTTTTGCAGAGATGGCGAAGACTTCAGCATATTTAAAAGATCGCTCACAAGAGACTTATGAATGGGAGTGGAAAAAGTGGATAGATTATGTGCAGAACAAATATCAAACTAGGAAGTATCAAATAGCTTTTCACTGAAAGTATTATATAAAGATAGAAATATTTGAATTTTGTGAAGATGAAAAATTATATGGGGGATGGTGGGGTTCAAGTTTTATAAAAAAGGGATTTTGATTGGATTATATTCTATGGAAGTCCGGGGGGGAGGGGACGGTTAGGGGGGGTTGGGGAGAGTTAGGATGGTTGGGGAGGTTGGGGGGGAAAATGGGGTGAAAATGTAATTGTAAAACTTTTGCAATAAAAAAAAAGAAAATATCTATCTATCTAGATATTTTGGATGCTATGGTAAAACACATGAGAGTTAGAGTAATAACTACAGAATAATCTACAAGTATACCATTGCACAACACTAAGCTTAAGCATGGTAAAAAGTATACAGTTATGGTTATAATAAACAAAATCATTCAAGTTATATTTTTGTGCTTATTTCAATGACCTTGCTTTCTTTGGCACAGCATATAAGGGAGAAATAATTGGGTTTTTTTCTTAATTATTTTAAAGATTTTAAAATTATCTTAAAATGAAAGCTAGAAATAAAATAATCAAATGTCCATATGACACCATTCTAACTATGACAACATTCCAGTTTAACTAAGATTGAATCAGTAGATAAGACATTGGAGACCTTTAGGTTGTGTAACAGTGGGTAGTCTTTATTTCCTATTCTAGACCAAAAATTTCCACAGATCTTAAGACCACAGTTAATTGAACAAAAAATATTTTGGAATTGTTGGAACATTGTGCATGAATGTGTTGAGAAAAGGGATGAGCAAACATAGTTGTGTTGGAGATATAAAGAAAAATATGTTTAAATATATATTGTGATCTCCAAAACTGCTGCATCTTAGAAGTAGTAATTGCATATACCAGGGGTGTCAAACCGGTCTGTGGGGTGCTTAGATCTGCCCTGCAGGACCACCCTGGAAACAGTGAAGGACTGGCCCAAGGTGCCTCTGCCAGTGAAAATGGAGCTCGGAGCCTGTTTTTGCTGGCAGATGGTTACAGGAGGCCGTCGCAGCTGAAAACAGAGCTCGGGAGCCTGTTTTCTATGGCAGAATATTCGTGCCATCACATGCGCCCCCAACACAAATGATGTCGAGCTGGCCATGCCCACCCTGGCCATGCCCAATCCCCCCTCCCAAGGTCAAACACAATCCTGATGCGGCCCTCAATGAAATCGAGTTTGACACCCCTGGCATATACTATCTTGTCTTTGAGAAGGATTTTAATATTTCAGATGTTCACATTCTACCTAATGCACAGAAATGAATGACTGGGCAATAGAAATAGTTTCTTTGTGCCTGTCTTATTGCTAATATTGTCCATCAATATTCTAAGATAAAGGTATGGTCTCAGTTATTTATTTGATTAGCGTATTGTGATGTTACATTAGCCATGAGACTACAACGCTGATGCAGAGTAGAAATTTGACTGCTTAAAACACTAGCCCTGTTTGATTCATGCTCATGCACTTTCCAAGTGCACTCCAGGGGGTGAGTCAGATAAAAGATGACTGGATTTCCTGTTGCATCATCCTTCTCCTTTCAACAAAGCCTCCTTGTAAATGGGTGTCACAACCATCCTCATGAAGCGCTGGCTCATCTTCCCACTGAAGTGGTACCTATTTATCTATTCACATAAAACATGTTTTTGAACTGCCATGTGGGCAGAAGCTGAGGCGCATAGAACATGCTTTCGAACTGCTAGGTGAGCAGTGACAGAAGCCATGCAATGCTAAGACTAAAACCACTGCAGCAAAAACCATTTCCAAAAGCCACCACGCCTCTGCATCCTGGTTATTCAATGGACTGAAGACCTGGCATTACTTGTAACTTATAAACAAGCTACTTTTATCTACAACCTATGTAGGGATGATAGAACTATCGTAATCCTTTACTAAAACTATTGTATAAAACTGTGTATTCATTCAAGATTTGTCTTCAATAAAGTTTTTCTTTTATTTGCTTTTTCTCTTTAATTAAATAAAAGTAAACCCCATCCCAAGTTTAGATTGATCAAATCAAAGCTGAACCATGCCTATAATTTAACAAAGCTCTTTAGTGGGACCACTAAGAGAATTTTCATTTTAGAAATCTCAGTGCTATGGCTGCTTTGTGAAAGCAAGATCTGAAAATATATATTCCATGGCTAGAATCAAATGTAAATTGGATTCATTATAGCAAAATAAAGCTATGGACAGTGATTCCAATCCTACATACATTATTTGGAGATTTGAAGAACCCAAAGCTTAGAAACTAAAATCATAATTATAATGCCTTTAGAAGTATTCATATTAGGTATTTCCTTTTCATTATTACAGTATTTTATTCCAATGAGAGCTGCAAAATATTCTAATATGCAGAGACAGACGCAGAGATAACAATCTGTCAATATTCTCTTATAGTATTCTCAGAGGTTGAATCATGTCAGCAAAAGCCAATGGCACTGGATATTTTTCCAACCTTGTGATGATATCTTTATGCTCAGAGAGTGAGGCAACAAAAGTATGCATTTACTTTCTGAATCTTGAGTCCAACTGTAGTAACTGAAGATGACAAGCAACAGCTCACCTGAGTAATGGGTGGAAAATTTGTTCTAGAAGTGACTGAAGTATTTCACACGCAAACCATTTTTCCAGTACCTGTAAGCTGTACAATGCTTATTTCATTTCCTATGACTGATTAGGGAGAATATATAATGTATAATTCTGAGGAATGAATTGAAATTTCCCAGTATTTTGCGTTAGGATTTTGAAAAATTGCAGTTGGCTACTTGATAATCTTGTTTTAAATGACAAATACTATTCCCTGACCAAATTCCCTGTATGATAGATAATAATAATGAATACATACTGTATGTTGCAGGCCTGGTTTCATTTTTCAGTTTAGGTTTTGTTATAAAAATTATTGCATTAAATTGAACTATTAGGTAACTTTGAAGAGGAACTGCAGTTAGAAAAAGAATCATCATGTTCATTTTTACACTATAAAGGGCAAAAATCAGATTCATTAGGTCTTGTGTAGGTGGTAAACAACAGCACCAAAAAGCAGAGATTTTTAAAAAATTATCTAATGATAGGTTGCGAAAACACCATGGAAAATTGTGTGGGTGGATGATAAGCTGGTATGACAGATAGAAGGATTGTGACAGAAGGCATCAAAAAGTCGTGATATTTCAGGCTGCAGAGAATATCCTTAGAGGATGCAAGAGGAAAGAAACATTTGAAAATCACTTAAGTTGAAGATACTTGCCATTTAAAAGAGTAAAACAATTTGGTAAACTTTCAGAATCTTCTTAGGCCAAGTGTTTGAATTAAAACTGGACTACTATGTTATTCATGCAGAAATGAAAGACTGTTGTTTCTGATTACTTCTCAGAGAAAAAATAAATTATGATGGAGGAAGATTTGAAGTAATCATACTTCAATATTTGAATAGATGCATAGCAATTCATACATACATATCATAATCCAGGTAACATTTTTCCAGAAATCACATTCTTGAGTATCATTGCTGGTATGGCTATAATTTTCTTGGCAATATCACTGATCCCTACATCGATGAGCAGTGATTTGAGCACAAAGAAATAATTTTCAGTGGAGTTGCTGTATCTTGGAAGTTGTTTTTTCACATCCTAATCCGTACTTCAAGGAGGCAGCACACTTCATGAGACAATAGCTCCAGTCAGCATGTTTGTTTCTGTCCCTCATAACAATGAGTCGCTAATTACCACAATTCTTCTTCGTCTTTTTTTTTTTTTTTGGCTGCATTCCTTCTGTTCTTCAAATAACTATGTTACTGCCTTCTGATCAACAGTATCACTTTTTCTTCCCTTGAAAGTTCAGAGTCTCTTTTTTCCATGAGGAAACACTCATTCTAAGTTCCAGCATTGTAGAATATCTTTCATGATTCTTCTTTCTCTTGTCACTGCCACCCACTGGTCTAGCTGTTTGACTAATTCTCCTCCTTAGATTGCTTTTTTCTGATTCACTTCCTCTGTCAGCCCTTTAGTTGAACTAATTCATTTCCTTCCTCTTTTATGAATTAAGGTGTCTCTAGTCTCTCCTCCAATACTTGCACTTTTTCTTTGAGCATCACTTCAAAGCACTGACTTGTTATTAATATGTGTCAGTTACTTTTCAGGTACAAACACACAAGCATTATCAAGTAATGATAACAGTCACACTCTTTTATCTCCAGTTCTGTTTCTCAAGGCACCACAAATAAAAGGCTTTTTAAAAATTCTTGTTCTTTTGAGGATCACAGGTTAGCTGAGATCTTACTGTCTGCTTAAATGGAAGATGCTTTGGGACTCCCGTTTGTGCAGGAATCCCCTACTACAGCATACCTAACAGATGGTCACATCTCTAGCAAAAGAGAATCTATTCTCTTGAGACAGACTGTTCTATTGTTGAAACGCTTTTATTGTAAAGATTTTTTTCCAGATATACAGATTACATCTATTTCTGTATAATTGAAACATATTGGTCCATATCTTATCTTTTGAAACAATTCTGAAAATTTCTGTCTTTTATATTGTATGGCAAGCCTTTAGATATATGAAGACAACTATCTTGATCCACTTGGTTCTGTCTACATTCTTCTTTGAATGTGATGCCCAGAACTGGATACAATATTCTAAGCAAGTCCAATCAATGAGAATAAAGAGGAACAAAGAATTCATTCATCGTTGATACAGTGCATGATTTTAGATTCAAAATAGATCTGGAAGGGACCTTGAGGTTTTACAGATTAACAGAGTTGGAAGAGACCTTGTAAATCATCTAGTCCAACCCCGCACCTAAGCAGACCCTACACCATTTCTGACAGAAGGCAGTCCAATCTCTTCTTGAAAGCTTCCAGTGATGAAGCTCCCACAACTTCTGAAGGCAAGCTGTTCCATTGGTTGATTGCTCTCACTATCAGAAAATGCCTCATTTCCAGTCTAGGACTACAAATTTTCACATGTGTTGTTGTCAGTACAGTTCTCCCCATCCTATACTAATGGTTTCATTTTTTTTCCTACATAACTTTTTAATCATTGGGAAGAAACAGAATCCTATGCAAATGTAGGATTTTGCAACTGTCTCTGCCGATACATCCTTTGCTTCTCTCTGCCCAATGTCTCAGCTTGTAAAGGCTAGATCTTGATACTCTCCAATAAAATGTTTGCTATGCCTTATTTTACTGTGGTCTGTAAATCTGATCTGATAATCCTATTTTCTAACCCATCATCCAAATCATTTACAAATAAGTTGAATAGCACAGGGCCTTGAACAGAGACCACTGAGATGCCATTCAACATATCTTTACAGAAAGTCATATTTTCTGAATTTTAACCAATTTCCCCCTTTGGTTAAAGGTGCTGCCTCTTCTAATAAATTGTTTTTTTTACTATATTGTTAACGGCCTGCCAGTTCATTTTAATTTGGGGAGCTATTGATAGACCATATTGGTTAAACCTTCATGTGTGAACAATAAATGGGTTTTTGTCTCTCCCACCCTCTCTTAGCTTCATTGGAATATAAGGCCTCCAAATAATGGCTTAACTTACAGAGGTTATAAAAATTACTATACATGCAAAACTGGTTGATAGGCCAAGCACAATCATTGTTTCATTACTTATTAGCTGGACGCCTGTGCTTCGCTACGAAACTATGTGCTTGGGCTTGATAAATCGACACTTAGTTTGAAAATTAATGAGTAGTTACGATCAGCCTCTCCTCTCCCCTTCTCTCCCTCAAATTAGCCCCACAGAAGCCTTTCCTCTCCTCTCCCCTTCTCTCCCTCAGGCTTGCCCCATAGAAGCCTCTGTTATCCTACCCCCTTCTCTCCCTCTGACTGGCCCCATAGATCCTTTCCTCTCCCCTTCTCTCCCTCAGGTTGGCTCCACAGAAGCCTCTCTTATCCTACTCCCTTCTCTCCCTTCAGGCTGGCCCCACAGACCCTCCTATCCTCCTTGTCTCCCTCAGGCTGGCCCCATAGATCCTCTTCTATCCCATTCTCTCCCTCAGGCTGGCCCCACAGATCCTCTCATATCCCCTTCTCTTCTTCAGGCTTTCTAGCCTCTTCTCTCCACGAGGCTTGCCCCACAGAAGCCTGTCTTATGCTATCCCATTCTCTCCAGAGTTATTTTTAAGTTGGGAGGGGGAGTAGAATGTCTAACTAATTAGCATCAGAGAGTGTTATAATAATATAGGAAATACTAATGCTCTGATAGTTATTTCGAAAAATCCTTTCTTAGTGAGCACCTAGAAGCCAAGAGGAACATACGTGGCAAATTTCAAGTTTGTAGGCTTTACGGTTCTGGAGATTTTGTGATTAATGCGGGAGTGGTTTTCACTTTTATATATATAGATTTCTTTTAATAAATGGTAACAGAGACAAAACCTATTCATTGTAGATAACTCTCCTTATAGAAACAGCAGTTCTCTGAATCCTTTAATGAAGTAAACTTCTGTACTATTATGAGGAAAAAGAGGTTACAGCAGGATTTCTGATTAAGGAAAAGTAAGGGGGGAAAAACCCACTGCCCTCGTCAGAAAGTCATCATCCAGAGATATTAATTTATAAGTGCCAACTGAAAAGAGTGTTCTGAAATTAATGTGTATTTACTTGTATAATTATATGTTGCCTACAATCTTATACCTTTCTACCAATGCCATTAAACTAATGGAAAACATAGCTATAAGGAGCACACCAGGGTTGATAAATGTCAGGCTCAAGTTACATATTCACTGATTTCTTTCATATCAGCGCAACACGCCATCTAATGTGCATTACTACTCAGCCTTTTAAATGGGTTATTCCAAACACATTTACTGCAATTTAGTTTAAAAGCAGCTTTGATTATTCATCTAAAAGTAAAATGGTAACCCATACCTTAACTTCTCTGCCATTCGATATGTTAAACAGCCATCATTCCTTAAACCTCCTTTAATAAAGCACACTGTTATTAAAGCACTATGGTATGCCCTCCGGAGCAGAGAAGCTCCATTAAATTTGCTTATGTCTAATTATTGCTGCCCTAGGCAGGTGAGAAATTTAATCTGATAAGATCTTTCTTTCTACCTGTAGCCAAAAAAGAAAAAAAAGAGGCAGCCGTTTTCTATCTAATTGCTATCTACAACTATTTATGGTATTTGTGCTCTGAAGAAAAAAAATGCCACAGAAGGTTCTTTGTGTATCAGTAAGCACATTCTAACTTGTTCCAACCTAGTGAGATACAAAGACAAGTTTATCTTACTTAAGGGATGACACAGGTCACTGGCAAAATAGCCCCTGCAGTTATTTTGTCTGTCACTCAGAATCTGCCTATTTTTCTCCCCTCCCTTTAAAAAAAAAAGAAGAAGAAGAAGAAAGGAAGGGTTTTGGATTGCATATATAGTGATAACTTGCATTTTGTAGAATTTGGGCTTAAGCATAAGAACATTCTAAAGACATTAATAGCCAAGCCTATACTAACAACCCAACTGATCCTCATTGACCACAATTTGAAAGAGAAAAAATAATTAATTTAAAAATATTTTTAAAGACATTCTTTCCCAGGTGTTTACAATTAGTGTTTACAATTAGCGAAGTGTTAAATACAACAGAAACAACAAAATAATGAAGCAAGTTTTAGAAAGCAGTAAGAATGCATCAGCATAATTTAATTTTTTTAAATTTCCCAGGCAAAGAAATGTGTTTTGTCTTCACACCAAAGGACCACCAATTCGGAACTAGCTGCACTTTCCTAGAATATTTCCAAAAATAGTGGAAGGCTGTGGCCTATTTGGAATTGGGCCGCATGAGTGGCTGTCTGGAGTTCGTGCATGTGTGCGCAACTCAACTTGCGTGAGCAGCGGGTACTCGCACACGTGCACGCTGGCCCACCACTTGAGCAAGGATTATGTGTGGCACTCACACGGCCCAGTTCCCCTCTTCCCCCTCCAGCCAGGCTACTAAGCTGCAAAGGTTGGGGACTGCTGAACTAACCAGCCATAACCTACTTATACTTAGCTTAGTTGTATAATGTATAACATTATATAATATACTTAGTTGTATAATGACTCTATTCCAAGATATCTTAAAATAAAATGTTTTCTGTTTCTGAATCCCAAGTTCTTGCCTTCTCACAGATAATAGATTTATTCTTAAATAAAAAGCTAGAATTTGCTGCAGAAACTGACACTTTTTAACAAGATACCAAGTCCTGCCGAATGAATTAACTTGTAATTTGTGATTAAAGATAGATTTTTTTAAAAAAAATCTACTTAGTTTAAATGTTAAGAGAGCACTAAATAAAGTTGGGATGGTCTTATTTTACTGTTGTTATCAGAAGTGATATAAAAATAAAATGATTCTGAAGAATTATTTCTCCTACCATTGATACTCCAGTAAATGAATTCCTATTTTAAACAAGGTAAATTCTTATAAAAATAGTTCACCTCATAGTTGACTATATGATTTAATTCACACCAAAATTATACTGTGCACTTTATCAGAAATGTATCTTTAGTCACTCATGTAGAACAGATTCTTTCCTATTAGATTGGCTATTCTTTGGTCTAATGGGCCACAAACCCCTATTGACCCCAAAAGTAAAAAACCTCTTTTTATCAAATTTTACACCCAAGATCTCATCTAATAACTTTGTGTGAAATACTATAGAAAGGACTGTAATTCTGAAATGATGTATTGGCTATTAATCTATTTCTCATCAGTTTGTGTAGTTAGAGAACCACATACCATTCAGTAAGCCTGAAGTTATTAATACTCTGCTTGGACTGATCTTAGTGGCCAAAGTATTTTCTACAATAGGTCAGTTCAATGTGAAAATCACAATTTTGTCAATGAAAGTCACTGTGGTGATTCCACTGAAATTTTTTCCTATGTACAATTATTCTTTAAACTGCAAAACTCAACTGCCCTTGAATAATTTTTCAAATGATAAATTAACTTTGCTGAATGCTACAATGGAACCATGTACATAAAGAAAGTAACAGAATAACATACAACTAAACCTAGATTGAACAGAACGGAAAGGACAAACCTGGATAGTAATAAATATCTTTTCTTTATAATTTAGGAACAGATTATCTCAAGATAGAACAGGAAAATACCTCTTTGATCATGTAAAGTCATTTATTGATTGATATTAGTAAAGATTTTACTTAATTCTTTTCATTAGAAGCGCCTATGATTTATGGCAATAGTGGTCCAATTTCTAGCATTTGTATAACTCTTATGGGCATAATGGAAATGATTATTCTATAAATGAACTTTTCTTGAAAAACATACTCTGTGTAGATGTAGTGAAGAAAGTCAAAATGATTTTTCTTTACTTTTTTCACTAGCTGGTATTAAAAAATATTTGAATAGATCCATTCATTGTTTAGACATAACGTTGTGCAACTGAAATTCCATTCCTCATATAGATATATTTCATACTTCACTTACTCCTGATGCAGTTTTCTGCCCTTGAGTACATTTTAATTACAAAACAGATTAATACATTCCTGTGGCTATGTTATGGTATTGATTGCTTATTGACAAAGTAGATTCACCACAGTTAGTACAGATAGTTTGAATTCTTACCGATAGCTGCTACTTTTATTATTATAGCTTGAACTTTCAAGGATATAATTTCTCTCAGCAATGTATCTTGATTCTGGCGCCACAGGTATGCTAAAGGCTGCAGAGCAAGCCTTTTACAACTGTTCACAGAAAGAAAAGATGGATGTGTCATTATAAGTAAACACAGATCATTTAACTCTCTAAGCAACGTTGCTTAATTTAGACAATTACAATAGGTGTACATTAGTAAGAATAAAGAAAACGATAGCTAAATGCAACATTGAATCCACACATTTCCTCTTGCAATGAATTTTTTCTGCTCCACACCTCCTATCCAATCTGTTGCTCACAATCTGTTGTTCTGGAGTATCTCTCAACTTGCATAGCAGATATAGAGGGCAACCATGTAGATATTAAGCATTTCTTCTTGCATCTACAAATGGAATGACATTATGGGATCCCATTTAAATAGTAACTATCCCATGACAACACACTTCATCAATACTTTCAGGTCATTATAGCTCTTTGGTTAAATCAATTTTCACTGGCTTTTTTCCCATTTCCACCCACCCACCCTCTTCAATCAGGGTCATCAGAAGAAGATTTAATAGAGAGACAATGCCTTCCCTACCTGCTGAAAGAAAGGAAAAAACCCCAAGCTAACACCCAGCAATTGGTATTCAATTTGGAGAGTCCAAGAGTATTTGAGTTATTTTACCAATGGTATCTTGGCACAAAATGGGCCTCCTTAAAATGCTAGCTTTTAAAAATTGCAAACAAAAAAAAAGGAGAAAAAAGAAGAGGAAGAGAAGGGGGTGATGAGGGAGTGGGTGGGGCAGCAACAGCAGCAACATGAATGCATTGTAAGAGTGGCAACACTAATTGAAAGAGTAATCAGAAGCAAAGGAACATTCAGGCAAAACAAATGCAGAGTTTCAGAGGAAAATAACAATGAAAGGAGTCGGGCAAAGGTCTGAACAGATGCACTTTAGAATGAAATGACACATTCAACCAGATACTTCTGCATCTAGAAATCTGGATGTAATTCTTTCCTTCTTTAAAAGATAGACTTTATCCTTTCTCTTCCCTGTAGCCCCATATTTCACTAGATTGACAAAGAAAAAAAGCCTCCGGCAAGCTCCTTCCTTGCTACCTAACCTCAGCGGAGCGAGCAGAAATGTATTTATTTGGGAATTTAGCCAAATGCCCTCTGGGGTTTCTTTTCTAGAAGTAAAGATTCTAGGCAAATGTTATGTGCTTTCTGACTGACACGAACCTCTGGAGATTTACTTGGCTAGGAGTGCTCATTACACATTTAATTAATTCAAGCAATGCTGCCTCGGTAATATGTAATATAAGGTAACTACCTGGAATTTGGAGTGTCAATGGCTAGCCATTGATTTTTTAAAAAATCAACTTTAGTTGCTACATTGTGTGTTGTCCTTAAAGTTACAGGCATATGTAACAATTCTAAGATAAGCAGAAAAATCAGTTTGCACCATTCCAAAAAATTGGTTAGCTCCATGTTCAGCCACCAAGTTTTCATAATAAAGTATAGCATCTGAGGTTCACTTGAATAACCATACATTATTCCACACTATTCTATCCCCTTTATTTTCCACAAACTTGTAAATTGACATAGATTAGGCTTTTTTTCACATACCCAGGACATCCACACAATGTATCAGATAAAAGAATGATATTATTATATATTTTATATGGCTAAACTGAAATAACAAAGAAACATCAGAATGTCACGCAATTAGTTCCGACTGTCTAAAATAAAATGAACAAGACAAAAAAAACAACAATCAGCATTTCAATACCATGTCAAAAGTTGCTAATTAGATCTTAAAATAATAGTGTAAGAAGATAAGTTTCATATGTAGTTTTCAAGTAATAAAAAGATTTCAAATAATAAAAATAAATATTTTCCAAGCAATTCACATGCATTCATAGTATCACAAAAGAAAGTATAATTTGGGACCACTATAGCAACATTATTTACACAAGTTTAACATTGAAATTGTCCCTCTGATGCATTCCTAAGCATTTGTTCTTTCATTTCTATTGGTAGAAAGTTATTGTGAAAAAAGTAACTTGTTTGGGAAGCAGAAACCTGTGGTGAACACCCATCAGTGTGCTTTAAGCAATGTACAATGTTTGAAGCTTTGATGACCCAAGGTGCATCTTCAATTGAAACTCATCGCTGAATGCAGGTTGCTTATGGTGATGACTATGGTGGCATGAGTATTGCTCATTGCTGGTCCAAAAACGTAACGATGAACCAAGAAGAACTGATCAAAAAGGAAAATGTGTGATAGCAACAAGAACACATGAGAAAGGTTGATGAACTGATTAAGGACAATTGACAGATCACTCAAAGAGAAATTTCTATGAACAGTTCTTCAGAGGTTTTTGTGAAGGATGGCTTCCACCCGAGCTGACAGCACAAACGAAAGCTTCAAGAGTTGAAATTTGCAACAATTCTTGTCATAATACAAGAATTTTTTACTGCCTCATGATAGCTGCTGAAATATGGGCTCATCATTGTGACACAGAAGTGTAGTGTCAGTCCGTGGAATGGAATATAATCACAAAACTAAATAAATTCAAAACTCAGGTTTTGTCAAGAAAATTTATTCATACAGATCATGTTATTCACATGGATCTTCTTAAACCATGTACCACTGAACTCAGAACTTTATTTTACAACACTCAAAACTGACCGAGTAGAGTTTGGAGCCACAAGAAGGAAATTTTCCTGCAATACAACAATTTTAGGTTTCACAATTCACAAATTGCAAAGTATGTAGCAAATGGAGATGAAGTAAATACAGGTGACAATAGATTACAAAAGGATTATTTTCATACTTATTTTATCAAAATACCCTTATTTAAAGTTATGGAGGTAACTGTGTTAGTGTTTTCTTTCAACTCTTACATGTTTAGATAAATTACTGCAAGATTTAACAGGAAAGGATGGGCTTCAGTTCATGAAATCTATATTGTTAGAAAACAAAAGCCCATAAAAGATAGGAAACATATAGCTTATCTTCCCTTTCTTGATAGGATTCCCATTTTTAAGACTTCAGTCTTTTTGATTTGATAATTATATGTTTAGGACCATATAGACATTTAATGAAATATTTAATGAAACGTTATTACTATGCCATCTTATTTGACATAAAAGCAATAACGTTTCTGATCTAGCCCACACCACAGAAATCAATAGCTCTGTGGCCACGTATGACATGTTGCCCTTACACTGTAAGCAATGTCTTATTTTACTTACACATTTTCCACACGGACTCGTTGATAATCTGAAAGAATGGCCCCTACTGAAACAGCTTCTACCCCTTCTTTATCCTGCAAAACATTAATATATAAAAACAAATTTAAAATAAATCTGCAAAGCAGTAACAAAAATTCATAAATCGGTAGCCATTAACAAGAGATCCCTTTAATTTCACTCAGGTGGATTATAGTGTATAATAATTTTTTTGGATCTGGATAATATTTTATATAGTAAGTTGCAGTTTTATTATGTTACACGCTATATAGACAAATTTGAGAATTACAGTATGCGTATTGGAAATTCTATTTTATGTAAGCAACATACTATTGAGATATTTTTAATAGATTATTCCAAATCTAAGATTTTCAAAAATTTGTTGTATATAATCTATTGTGCAAAATATCTGAACTGGCATTATTTCTCTTATAAATCTGTTGCAAAAGGGTTCAGAAAATAACCCTGTATAATTGTAGTTGTGACTTGATTAGTAATTTCATTTTGTTCTTATAAGAAATTTCAAGCAAAAATAGAGGGGGATCCTCATTCAACAATACCCTGAGCATCTGTTTGAATTTACAACAGTGGTGAACAAGTGGTAGTTATGACCTCTCCTTGACCTTAGAGCCATTGCAGCATCTCACAGGCACATGATTGCAATCTGCAATCTTCCCTGCCAACTTCCAACAAGCAAAGTCAATGGGGAAGCCAGCAGGAATTCAGAAGTCGTCCTGATGTGAGGCCCTGCTTTACAACCTGCATGGACCTCACTTAACAAAAGCAAGTGGGATTGCTGGAAGCTCTGTTAGTAAGTAGTATGTCAGGTGGCTTTTTGATTAGCGAGGACTACCTATATTGAGAAGTGAACCTCAAATGGATGCATCTTTTACTGCTTATTTCTAAAAGGCGCTACTTGTTTTTCTGAGCTATAAGAACAAGTGTATGATGCTATTGCCAATATTTTGGAAAGATCTCTTCCTTCCCATTATTGCTGTGAAATGTGAACTCATATCAGTTCACCAAAGTGTGCAAAACAGATATACAGTGGGACAAAGTAGTATTTGGTCAGCACCAATTGTGCAAGTTCTCCCACTTAAAAAGATGAGAGAGGCCTGTAATTGTCATCATAGGTAGACCTCAACTATGAGAGACAAAATGAGAAAACAAATCCGGACAATCACATTGTCTGATTTGGAAAGAATTTATTTGCAAATTATGGTGGAAAATAAGTATTCGGTCACCTACAAACAAGCAAGATTTCTGGCTCTCACAGACCTGTAATTTTTTAAGAGGCTCCTCCGTCCTCCACTCATTACCTTTATTAATGGCACCTGTTTGAACTTGTTATCAGTATAAAAGACACCTGTCCACAACCTCAAACAGTCACACTCCAAACTCCACTATGGTGATGACCAAAGAGCTGTCGAAGGACACCAGAAACAAAATTGTAGACCTGCACCAGGCTGGGAAGACTGAATCTGCAATAGGCAAGCAGCTTGGTGTAAAGAAATCAACTGTGGGAGCAATAATTAGAAAATGGAAGACATACAAGACCACTGATAATCTCCCCCGATCTGGAACTCCACGCAAGATCTCACCCCGTGGGGTCAAAATGATCACAAGAACGGTGAGCAAAAATCCCAGAACCACACCGGGGGACCTAGTGAACAACCTGCAGAGAGCTGGGACCAACGTAACAAAGGCTACCATCAGTAACACACTATGCCGCCAGGGACTCAGATCCTGCAGTGCCAGACATGTCCCCCTGCTTAAGCCAGTACATGTCCGGGCCCGTCTGAAGTTTGCTAGAGAGCATTTGCATGATCCAGAAGAGGATTGGGAGAATGTCATATGGTCAGATGAAACCAAAGTAGAACTGTTTGGTAGAAACACAACTCGTCGTGTTTGGAGGAGAGAGAATGCTGAGTTGCATCCAAAGAACACCATACCTACTGCAAAGCATGGGGGTGGCAACATCATGCTTTGGGGCTCTTTCTCTGCAAAGGGACCAGGACGACTGATCTGTGTACAAGAAAGAATGAATGGGGCCATGTATCGTGAGATTTTGAGTGCAAACCTCCTTCCATCAGCAAGGGCATCGAAGATGAAACGTGGCTGGGTCTTTCAGCATGACAATGATCCCAAACACACTGCCTGGGCAACGAAGGAGTGGCTTTGTAAGAAGCATTTCAAGGTCCTGGAGTGGCCTAGCCAGTCTCCAGATCTCAACCCCATAGAAAACTTTTGGAGAGAGTTGAAAGTCCGTGTTGCCCAGCGACAGCCCCAAAACATCACTGCTCTAGAGGAGATCTGCATGGAGGAATGGGCCAACATACCAACAACAGTGTGTGCCAACCTTGTGAAGACTTACAGAAAACATTTGACCTCTGTCATTGCCAATAAAGGATATATAACAAAGTATTGAGATGAACTTTTGATATTGACCAAATACTTATTTTCCACCATAATTTGCAAATAAATTCTTTCCAAATCAGACAATGTGATTGTCTGGATTTGTTTTCTCATTTTGTCTCTCATAGTTGAGGTCTACCTATGATGACAATTACAGGCCTCTCTCATCTTTTTAAGTGGGAGAACTTGCACAATTGATGACTGACTAAATACTTTTTTGCCCCACTGTACTAGTGTTACAGCTTTAATGTAAAAAAAAATGTTAACAATTGTACAATTAATCATTCTGTTATTAGCACCAGGACAAATATCACCAAAGCATGAGGTTAATTTCCCATTCAATCAGAAAACAACACTGGTACTCAAAGATTAGAACATAATGCCAGCAAGATATGGAAACCATACAAAGATGAATAAAAGTATTCATAGTTTTAAACAACCAGTATATGCAGTCATTAACAAAACAGGAACAGGGAATTTGGGAAGGACCCAGATGTAATTTACCCTGTATATAGTCAAGCTATGGAACTTGCCACCACAAAAATAGTGATAATTATCAGCAGGTTTAAAAGTGGATTATACACGTTCAGAGAGATTATGCTACTAATGGCTATTAATCATATTGGTACCTGGGGAACTGCTCTATCTTAACTATAAGCTTCCCATAAATATCTATTATAACACTTTATGAGCAGAATGCAGGGCTAGCTAAGTATATTAACTGATTCAGCAGGATTTTTCTATTATTATATTTCAATTATATAAAACCTCATTAGAGTACGTATTTCCGGAGGTGTGTATACTTTTCATTAAGTAATTTATAACCTTCAAATCTCCCACCACCCCTTTTACAATCTGATAAGTAGGGAGGATCTTTCTGAGTTTCCTTCTCTGTCCAGGGGTGAAATCCAGCAGGTTTTGACAGGTTCTGGAGAACTTGTAGCGGAAATTTTGAGCAGTTCGGAGAACCGGTAGCTGAAATTTTGAGTTGTTCAGAGAACCGGCAAATACGACCTCTGGCTGGCCCCAGAGTGGGGAGGGAATGGGGATTTTGCAGTATCCTTCCCCTGCCACGCCCACCAAGCCACACCCACCAAGTCACACCACACCCACCAAGCCACACCACACCCACCAAGCCACAGAACCGGTAGTAAAAAAAATTGGGATTTCACCACTGTCTCTGTCCATTATTTATCTGTGGGCTAGGCCCTCTCTTACATGACCATTCCCGCAGACTCAAACTTGAGACAGATAAGAAATATAGCGAAAAAAGCAACCAACAAGTGCAGCTGTCTTAGAACTACGAAAATGCATCTCACATTGTCCTTTGTCAGCTATAAAACAACTGAAATATTAGGTAATGCAAAGCCAGCACAAGGGAAGATGCATAATTATGAGTGATTTCCTTAGAGAAATGGAGCCACTTGCTACCGTCAAACAATTTTCTAATTAAAAGCAAATTTAACGGAAGAACGTCTCTGAGAATATAAATAACAGGGATTGCTCCTGTGGCTATCCAGTAGGAATGTTTTCAGTACATAACCTCACATTCTTTGCTATGAGATAATCCTTCAAGTAGTTATGCAAAGCCTTTAGGAGGCAAACAGTTTGAAGGGGGATTTTGGCCCATTATGACGCATTCTTCCACATGGTTCATGTCACATCAATGCTAATTTTTCTCATTCTTAAAAGATACTCAAGTTATTATATGGCATGTCCTATAACAGTGATGGCGAACCTTTGATACCGAGTGCCCAACCTGTGTGCGTGCGCATGCCCAAACTGTGAGGTGTATGCACATGATTGTGTGCATGCATGGACATGGGCATGCATGCACGGATATGTGTTAATGTGCGCATGCACGGACATGCACGTGCACATGCACAGCACAGACCCGAAGACCAGCTGGCCGGCAGGAGGCGGGGCATCCCAATACCAGCAGCACGGCAAGAGGTAAGATATTTCCTGCAAACAACGAAACAGAAGCTCATGAAAGAAACGCCACGGAGATCGGACCTGGAGGGACAGCCCTCGTGCCAGCAGAGAGGGCTCTGCATGCCACATGTGCCATAGGTTTGCCATCACGGTCCTATAATGTTATAGGCTCCACAGTCTATATAAATCTATATAAATCTATTACAACCACACTCTAATACGTGATATTCATTCTGGTTGTTTTTTTAAAATCAAAGAAATTATAACTTAACAGTGTCATAAAAGATTTTTATTTCATGATATGGAAGCAGAAAATCTACAGATGCTTAAAATAATAAGTACTATTGATGAAAGTCATTAATCACAACAAATACAGAAAGGTACATCTGATATTGTATTTAAAAAAATGAAGGGTGATTTAAGGCACTGAAATCTGCAGCACTTGGAAGAAAAAAAATGAAATGACAACTAAACATAATCTGAATGCAACATTAAGTAAATTATTGTAGATTTCTGTTGATTATTGAAGGTTTCAAAAGTACAGAGTTAAAATTCAGCAATAAATCCCTTTCATCCACAATGGAAGAAAGGAAGCATTCACTTTACATGTCATCAAATAAAGAACAGATAGTCCTCAATTTACAACAGTTTGTTTAGTGACCATTCAAAGTTACAACAGCTCTGAAAAAAGTGACTTATGACCATTTTTCAGAGTTACGACCTTTGCAGAATTGCCAGGGTCACATGGTCAAAATTCAGATGCTTGACAACTGACTCATATTTATGGCGATTGCTGTGTCCCGGAGTCATGTGATCCTCTTTTGCAACCACCTCACAAGAAAAATCAATGGGAAAGCCAGATTCACTTAATCAGTGTTACCAATTTAACAATTGCAATGATTCAATTAACAACTTCGGCAAAAAAGGTCATAAAATGGGACAACATTCACTTAACAAATGTGAAATTCACTTAACAAAATTCACTTAGCAACAAGAGATGTTGGTCTCAATTGTGGTCGTAATTCGAGGACTACCTGTACTACTGCTTAATTTATTTTAATCTGATGTTATTTATTCCTGTCACGAAGGAATAAATTCTCAAATTCTGAACTTTCTTAGTATCCCTCTTCCCTAAGACAGGATGAAAAGTAAGGTCAAGGGCGAATTCTGTCTCTTCAAATGTACATTAATGACAAATGAAATTCTCATTAACCAAGAACAAAAAGCCTCCAGCTATATTGATTTCAGAGAAAGTCTTTGGTGTGTACAACAATGAGAGGGACTGCTTCAGGTACCTAGAACTTTACTTAACAAATGCCCTTGCCTTCTAGCCTTGGTAAGAAAGAAAACGCTGAAAGACTCAGGTATCAGGAAGCCTGTCCCTAGAGGGGAAAGAAAAAGCAAGAAGGAATGTAAGAAGGACCCACAAGAAAGCAAAAAATAATATTTTTTTTGCTATAGGGAGACTTGGCTTTTGAAGAGGCAGAAATGGAGATTAAGAACGGCAGCACAATCAAATGGGCTTTGACAAATGCAAGATAATGAGCCACCAAAGTTCTCATATTATTTGTATAGCGCAGGCAACAGTATTTTGATGGAGAATTCACTAATAGGAATCTTTCAAAGCATCTTTTTTTAACTATTGTTGAAGTAAACAAGAAATAAAATCCTACTTCCTGTTTTATTCAAAGGGGAAATATATGGCATCCATACTAAATATAATACACATTGAATACCACAAAGCGTATTAATTCTTAAACATCAGAACAACCTTTTTTCAAAAGTGAATTTTGAAAAATATGACACAATCTGTAGTATTTCTTAAACTTTGCTTCCTCCAAAAGCATCCAGTGTTCTTCCTTTTTATATTTTGTTTTGTTTAACATTAACATTTGTCTGTAAGGGACGTGCATAAGCGCGCCAGCGTGCCTACTGTCCCTGTCCTAATGTTTTCTTTTATCCATATCCTTTTCATGTATTTATAATTATGTTTACACTCGTATCTGTCATAAAACACATGCGAAATAAATAAATAAAATAAACAAAATAAAATATTTTTATACCACCTCAATTATACTGGGCATGACCAAAGCAGCTGTCATACAGGAGCTACAATTTGTTGATGAAATGTGATGTCACTAACTTCTCTTTGTCCCCCTGTGGATGCCTATAGTCACATATCCTGTGTATTGTTTTCTGCCATAAAGCGAACATTGTCTTACCTGAATGTTCCTTTTCGGAGTACTGCGACTGCAGTCCATAGCTGGGTTTCTTCATCATCAGTTCCTTTTGACTGGGTGAACTTGAAAAATATCTCTCTCTTCGTCACGCCCCCTGCTCCCATAATGCACCAGTCTTTGAACGAAGGCGCGACCACCTAATACAATCCAGAAAAAAACAAAAAACTCCAACAAATCAGTAACATTAACAAGTCCAGACCTGCCTGAAGGCAGTTGTCCCAATTTAACAGGAAGACAAGAACAACAAAGGGAGGGGATGGACTGCAGTCGCAGTACTCCGAAAAGGAACATTCAGGTAAGACAATGTTCGTTTTCCAGAGTACTGCTCCTGCAGTCCATAGCTGGGATATACCCAAGCTCAGAAAAAACCAGGGTGGGAAAACTAAACTCCCCCGGCGTCCTGCGTCCCCAAAACGCTCTGCAGGACACGGCGGCCAAAGGAAGCCTCAGCCGAGGCAAAAGAATCCACCCTATAATGTCTGATAAAAGGTGTCACCGAGGACCAGGTGGCAGCCCGGCAGATGTCCGAAACAGATGCCTGAGTGGCCCAAGCAGCCGACGTTGCCGCACTGCGAGTTGAGTGAGGCAAGATCCCATCAGGGACTTGCCTATCCTGGCGTTCATAAGCAGTGGAAATGCACGCCTTAATCCACCTGCCCACTGTCGATGGAGAAATTTTTTGGCCCAAGGATCTAGGATGAAAAGACACCAAGAGGGCCTCCGTTTTCCGGAACGACTCAGTTCTGCGAATATAACGCCGAAGGGCCCTGCGCACGTCCAGGGTGTGCCAATCCTTCTCCCGTTGGTGCTTGGGCGCCGGGCAGAAGTCAGGAAGGATCAATTCCTGAGCACGATGAAAGTATGAGTTCACTTTCGGCAAAAACGCCGGGTCCAGGCGAAGGACAACAGAATGAGCGTGGAAGATACACAAATCGTCCCGTACTGACAGAGCTGATAGTTCGGATATCCGTCTAGCTGATGTTATCGCTAAGAGGAAGGCGATCTTGTAGGACAGGTACTTAAGCGACACAGAGCCCAACGGTTCGAAGGGAGGACTCATAAGCGCTTGCAGAACCAGGGAAAGGTCCCAGGTCGGATATCGACGAACTGGAGGCGGGTGTAAGTTCACAGCCCCATGCAAGAACTCTCTCAGTTGGGGGTGCTGAGACAGAGACGAGTAAGGTGGACAGCGCACTACAGTGGACAAGGCAGCGGTCTGTCGACGGAGGGTAGATGGCGACAAGCCCTTGTCCAGGCCCGACTGTAAGAAACAGAGGACGTCGACGATCTGTGCCGACGTAGGGTCCACCAACTTGTCAGCGCACCAGTTACAGAAAGCCCGCCACGAGGCCTCATATATGCGAGATGTTGAAGGCCTATGAGACGCCTGAATAGTGGCTATGACGGAGTCGGGGAGACGGTCCTTGCGCAGGATGACCCGCTCAAACGCCAAACGGCCAATTGGAGCCATCCGGGATCTGGGTGGAACACCGCTCCTTGGCGTAGAGACGGTCCGCTGGAATCTCCCACGGCGGGAGAATGGACAGAGCCACTAGATCGGCAAACCACGGCCGACGAGGCCACATGGGAGCCACCAGCAGAATCTCCGCACGTTCTTCCAATAACTTTCGAATGACCTGAGGGATCAGCGGAAGCGGCGGAAAGGCGTACAGAAGGCCGGGAGGCCAGTGGCACCGCAGAGCATTGTGGCCCTCTGCCCCTTGAGTTGGATAGCGTGTCACAAACCTGGGGAGTTGAGCATTCGCCGGACTGGCGAAGAGGTCCACCACAGGTCGGCCGAAGATGGTGACGGTCTCCTGGAAAATCTCGGGATCCAGTTGCCATTCCGACTGGTCTATCAGAGTTCTGCTGAGCCAGTCCGCCCTGACATTGTCCACGCCGGAGATGTGATCGGCCTTCAGAGACAGAACATGACCCTCGGCCCAAGAGAACAGTTTTTCTGCCTCCAGCATCAGATCTCTCGACCTCGTACCCCCTTCCTTGTTTATATGGGCCTTGGCGGAAATATTGTCCGTGAGGACGAGAACGTGCTGGCCCCGCAACAGGAGTTGAAAATGACAGAGAGCTAGGCGAATCGCTCTCAACTCTAAGATGTTGATGTTCAATGTTTGTTCCAAAGATGACCAGCGGCCCTGTACTATCTGATCGTTGAGATGGGCTCCCCAGCCCAGGAGACTGGCGTCCGAGGTCAACGTTATCCGATCCGTGAGCAGGAACTGTGTTCCCAGCATGAGGTTGGGACCCGTCCACCACTTGAGGGACATGGATATCTGAGGGGGAAGAGAGACCTTGTGGAGAGAGTCGCTGCGACCCGTCCATTGAAAAGGCAGCAGAAACCACTGCAATGGCCTCGTGTGTCTGCGCGCCCATGGCACTATCAAGAAACACGAGACCATCTTCCCCAACAACTGGGACAGATGTAGGAGGAGAACAGACCGCTTGGACAGAATGAGCCGAATCAGACTGCAAATGCTCTCCGCCCTGTCCGGTGATAGGGAGACCTTGCCCTGAACAGAGTCGATTACCGCCCCCAGGTGTTGAAGGATGGTGGTCGGGAGCAGATGGCTCTTCCGGAAATTTATTGAGAACCCGTGATCCTGAAAGGAGCCGATGACATGGGCCAGGTCCCGAGACGCTTGGCCTCTGGAGGAAGACAGGACTAAAATGTCATCCAGATAACACAAGACCCTTACTGGCAACATCCGGAGAGCCGCTGCCACCACCGCCACGAGTTTTGTGAAAGTCCGTGGAGCGGAAGACAAGCCGAAGGGCATTGCACAGTATTGATAATGGTCCTCCCCAAGTTGGAAACGCAGGTACTGGCGATGGGCCGGGAGGACCAGAACGTGCAGATATGCCTCCCTGAGATCGACAGACTGGAGGAAGTCATCCCGTCGAACTCCAGCAAGGATGGACCCCAAGGAGTGCATCTTGAATCTGCGGTAGCGGACTGACAGATTCAGCTGCTTCAAATTCAAAATGGCTCTCCAGCCCCCGGAATGTTTGGGGACCAAAAAGAGAGTTGAATAGAAGCCCTTGCCCCTCTGATCTGGTGGAACGGGCTCTATGGCTCGGATAAGGAGCAGGTGAAGAACCTCCTTCCTCAAGAGAGCTTCCTTGTCGGGGGACAGGTGGGACGGACAGCGGATGTAACGAACTGGAGGATGACCCAGAAACTCGATGGCCAGACCCTGAGACACCGTCCGAAGGATCCAGGCGTCCTTGGTCAATCGTTCCCATTGGCGGCTGAAGAACTGAAGCCGTCCGCCAATGGGACCTTGCAGGCTGTAGTCATTTGCCTCTCCGGGGCTGGCGGAAACTGGCCCCACAGAAGGGACGTCTGGAGTTGTTGGCTCTGGACCTGTCCCTGAAACGCTGTCTGTCCGATGATCGGTCGTTCCCGGGAAAAAAGTTTCGCTGTGAGTAGGGGGCCCCTGCCCCGGACGAGGCCCGAAAGGGCTGACGCTGAGAATATGGTGCGTAGCGCCTTTCCGGTCTCCGGTACGAAGACGTGGGCATCACTTTTCTTTTATCCTTGTCCTCGACCAAGACAGGATCCAGGGCCGGCCCAAAGAGGTTAGGGGCCTTGAAAGGAGCCGCCGCCAGCTTCCACTTTGCTTTGGCATCAGCTCTCCAATTCCTGAGCCAAAACAGTCTGCGAGACGTGACAGACGAAGCCAAGGCCCGGGAGGCGAACTTCACAGAGTTTAAGGAGGCATCCGCCGAATATTCTGTGGCAGCCACAATTTTATTTATATCCTGATGAAGACGTGTGTCTTCCGGTGGTAGTCTCTCCTGAAGTTGCCTCAACCAAAGCAGCGTGGCTCTGTTAAAAAACGACGTGGCGGTCGCCGTCCTAATTGTCCAAGCAAGGGATTGATGCTCCTTGCGAAAGGAGAGTTCAGTCTTTCTATCCTCTGATTTAAGAGTGTCCAAAGCGTCCGAAGACAAGAGGGAAGAGGAGGAAAGGTTTGCAATCGGAGGATCGACCACAGGTAAGGATAAGAAAGAATCCAGTTCCGGGGCCCCACAATATAGTTTTTTATCTAGACTGGTAGGACCCATCTGAGAGCCCGGCTGAGACCAGGGAGATTGCAGAACATCCGCAAAGAGTTGTGGACATGGGATAAAGTCCTTCCCGGGCTTGGAAGATGAGAATAAGGCATCATGAGGTGTTGATGAGGTAGAAGGCTCAGGAGGTGGAACACCCATGTTAGTGATCTGTTTGGCCTTATGCAAAAGCGATTTGAATAGCGAGGGCTGAAACAGACCCGAAAAGGCCGGAGTGTCCGGAGCCAGGCCTTCATCTTCCGAGAATTCCAATTCCTCAGGTAACTCCTCCTCCTGCTCAGATTCATCAGAAGACATGTGAGCCACCCGGGATGGAGACTTGGATCGACCAGGAGCACCTGAGTAAGAAATGTTGGACGTGGTTGGAAGGGGCTGCTGGAGCACCGACTGCTGAAGACCGGCAGCTAATATGGAGGAGAGAGCAGTGGACAGCGCTGCCTGGAGGTCCACCTGGGGCGTCAACAGTTGTCCGTCTGGACCTCGAAGACCGGCAGCAGTAGGGGTAAAAGTCGCCTCAGCCCGACGAGAAGACTGGGCAAGAGGCTCAGCGAGTCCCACAGCCGAAACATCTGGCAAGGACATAGAAGTTCTTTTAGACAGGCCGCAGGAATGAGGGGTTGCCTGAGAGGTGGAGACGTCGCGGTCCGGAGTGGGCGCCGTATCCAAGGCAGGAGTAGCTGAAGAAGCCAAAGATGCATGACTTTGAGGAGGTAGCTGCTGGCTGGATGCGAATACAGAGGCAGAAGTGGCTAGCCGGGCCCTATCATATTGCCTCTCCAGTGCTCTATGCCGGCGCTGAGCGTCTTTCTCTGCTGCTGATGAGCTTCTATGTTGGTGAGACTCAGTAGAAGCAGCAGTAGAGCGCCCCCGTGACTTTGACTTGTGCTTAGACGGAGCCCTGGGCGGACTGGGCTCCCGCTCCGAGTCCGAAGATAAATAGGACTCAGCCATAATCGGAGACAAGCCAATATATATATACAGAAATTCTTCTTTTCTTTTCTTTTTTTTTTTAAATATAAATATACATATATAACTATATATACAGTATTTCTCCCTTTATATGTTTTTTTTTTTAAGAGAAAAACCCCAACAATGGGAACTATATACAGGGGTCACTGGCTGCCTCCTATGATGGGGGGGCGGGGGGGGCAGCAGGCACAGGGAGGTTTGGAGTGGCCACTGAAGAGTCCCAGACCAAGGACTAACAACCAGGCCAAACTCAGCCTCTGATCCCGGCTGACCGGGATAGCAGTGAGGCAATCCAGAAGCCAGGCGATCTTTAAGGAAAACGACTCCCAAGGGAGAGAGACACCAGCCGGAGACAAAATGGCCGACGCCAAGAAAACAGTCCTAAAATGGCGCCCGCAGTGCTCCAACACGCCTGAGGTAAATGTTGCGATATTGGGGCGAACCGGCACACAGAGTAGGGTCCTTTTGCCCTGCAACACGCTCCCAGAGGCGCCGCCCGAGGGTCGGGCGCCCACACTCTCACCGCTAGTCTCTCTTGCTGCAGAAAGAGCCTCCGCGATCCCTTGCCGATGAGGAACGCTCGTCAGGAGGTAACGGCAAGCCGGCAACCTAATTAGGCCTCGCTCCAGCCGACGAGGCCACACGCCCACACATCAGAGCCTGCAGGGCGAACCTTGCAAAGCTCCGGAGCCGCTCCTACAAGAGCCAACGACCAAAAAAAAACCAACGAAAAGGAGTGGGGGTTGCCTACGGCAATCCGCCACGCCTGCACTCTCCCCTGCGGCTAAAATAGAGGTCCGGGGACCGCCCCGAAGGGTCGGAAGCCCCAGCTGCGATCTGACGGCCGGCAAAGGCTGACTGGAGCCCCCAGCGCCGATACCAAGCCCCTGCAGCTTCCCCTCTACAGGCTCTCACCGAAGCAAAAAAGCTAACCAAAAATAAAATAAAAGCCTAACGCTAGGAATCTAAGAAGAAAGGCAAAGTTAAAACCCGAAGAGAGAAAAAAACACACCAGTCTTCAGTGACTGAGTGAAAAGACTGGTGCATTATGGGAGCAGGGGGCGTGGCCACAGGACGAAGAGAGAGATATTTTTCAAGTTCACCCAGTCAAAAGGAACTGATGATGAAGAAACCCAGCTATGGACTGCAGGAGCAGTACTCTGGAAAACTCTGAGTTCTCAGGAAGTGATTTTCTGTGGGTGAGATTGGAGAGTATACATCACAGTCCAAAAGGATGGTTTTTGCTTGTCCCCTCTTCAAATTATAGGTCTCATATTCCCTTCAAAGCTGTCCTTAAAGACTGAAGAACTATTGTGGATGAGGTTCAATATGCAAACAGTAACATAGCTAGAATTAGAAGGCTATAGTTTCTACAGAGTTCAGGAAAGGTATCATTTAATAATTAAGAACAGATGGAACAAAAGTTTTACCTACTGTATTGTGATTTATTTGATGTTGTCTATAGTTTTATTTGATTAGAGTACTTGTATGAGAAGCAGTATATCAAATGTTAAAAAATTGTAACTATCACTTAAACTCACATTTGTTTAAGTTTGTTTATTGTGAAAAATGAGAGGTGAAAGATACAGATGCTAGATCAACCACAAAGAATCCTGTAGGAATCTAGATGAACAAATTAATCTTTGATTTATGATGTGTGTGAGAGAGAAATAAACATATATATATACAGTATCTCAGAGCCGCCACCATGTTGAATTGGGCCTACAAGCCTCATGGTAGCCAGTACAGCAATCTTAGGACCGGGGTAACTGCATATAATGGGTTTCCCTAACTGTCAGTCTGGCTGCTTCATCTTGCACCAGCTTGCAAAATATACTGCAAAAATATGTGGCCCTTTACTGGTATTTTCTAATGTCAAAAAACTAATTTGACAGATTTGGTTAGTCAGACCTGAATGGAAGCTCAACAAGGAATACCTCATCAAAAAGTTTTTTAAAAAAAGAATGACAGCAAAAGTAAAATACTTCCTTTTGTTGCCAACAAATCTTTATAGAAATGTCCATGAAGTCACTGACAGTGACTAGAGTTTGTATTTTTATTTTCCATCCCTGATAAGCCTCTCCTCCCAAGCTTTTCTTTCAAGATGTCAACATTCTTCCAAGTACAGATGTATATTTCCTTATATCATGATCCTTCAGACCCTTCACACATTGAAGGTTATTTTTCCTGCGCATATTAATGTGACACTTTGAAGATGGCCATAGAAGCCTTCTATTCTATGGCAAGATAGTGGATAACAACAGATCACCTTCTTGTTTTTAAGCAGGAATTTGACATTAAGTTCAAACTTTCATTAAGAGGCAACATAAATTGGTTTCAATGATACAGTTATCCCTGGACTCATGACTGGTGGCTTAGCAACCATTCAAAATTACAAGAGATTTCTACTGGGATACTTAACAACTCAGTTCTAAAGATCCAATGGCTTGCATTTATGGCAATTTACAATTTCCCATGGTCATGTGACTGCATTTTATATTTTTGCCAAAATCAACCCTTTCAGTTTTTAGCAAAACCATCTCACAGTGAACAATTGGTTTGCTTAATGACTGCCAAAAAAGTTATTGAATTGGATCAGTCACATGAATGACCCATTTTACAAGCACCGTGACTTAGGACCATAATGGACAGGCTCCATTGATGGTTATCTGTAGTTAAGAATGTTATTGAGAAATATTCCAGAATAGAACTAATTCCACCACCCAATTAATGCTGTCAGGGAGGCATTAATTTGTGGCAAAAGAATTGCCACCGCTAAAGTTATAGTTAAATTCATTGCACATAGAGAATAAAATAAGAGCAGCTTTATCGCTTTGTGAATCTCTTTACCTCAGTAATGCTGTTCTTACTTCCAATGGAAAACAAACAAAGTCTACTCAAAACATTATTTTAACCTTGGCTTTTTGCCAAAATATGACCATAGTACCACAGAAATGTATTCTAAAGTTAATATCTGTTCATAAATGAATGTTGCTCATTTCAGTAAAAATTTAAATGCCCTATTGATCACGGTTTTACTTAAAATGTATTAAAGAGGGAGTAGGAAGAACAAAAACTCTATATAAATACCTTAAGGATTACTTTTATTTTTTTAAAAAAACTAACAGAATGTATTATTAAAATACTATGTGCTACCCAATTGACTTATGAATTAAAAACAGTATAACTACATGTGGTTTTTAATCCTCTTGTTACACAATTCTTTGAGTTCAGCAAGAAGAAAATTAGTGACAATGCTTTCCATTTAATTAGTATATTACATGCACTGTAATTATTAGTGGGAAATGTTATATTAATGAAAGTGAAAGTTAGCAGTAAATTACCTTGTAGTTTTTGTCAATTTCCCAAGCTACTGCTCCTTAAGATAACCCCTCTCTCTATAGTGCTTTTGGGGTGTTTTTTTTCCTTGCCTGATAAACATGATGATTAAAAAGCAGACAGTGCAAACCTTTGATACTTTTTAAATTAAATCCATGGCCAGCCTAAGGGCTGTGTTGATTTCAACTAAATGTGTCAGTTAATCAGATAAAAAAATTATCAGTAACTCAAAGAAACAGCAGCCTAAGGCTTCATCAGAGCTAAGGAAAGCTGAACCAAATAAGATATTCAGACAATATCACATTATGAGTAAAGGTTACTGATAAGCATAAAGCCAAACAGAGCTGCTCATCACCTTAATAATATCTATCTTTGGAAAACCATTATGTACAAAAATCAAATTATCACTTTTAAAAAAGCAATTAGAAAAAAGGGTTACTATGCCAATACGCTATTTAATTGAATGTGCATTAGGAAAAGCTTATAATTATACTTGCAAACATGCATGCTCCTTTAAGACCAACAAAATCATATAATATGAGATAAACAGACAAATTATATGAAATAATAATATGCATAATATGGGAGAATAATATGAATTCACATTTGATACAGGTTTTCAATTTGGCAAGTATCATTGTGTCAAATAATAAATAAAACCAACCCTGATTCAGATATTTACTTTTACAATTTCACAATCAACCCAAGTAGAAATGACTGCTATTTAATCAGGTTACCATCCTCCATCATTTTTCTCATCCAGTAACATTACTACAGCCCTGGAAGATGTTACAGGATATCTGCCACCCTGTAGGAGAAAGGGTGCTTTTCACAACTCCAATCAAATGCTATTCTGTAATTGGGGAAGCAGGGAATTGGGTAAAAACAGTAAGTGACAGTCGAAGGCCAAAAGCTTAACCACAATGTTCCAAAGGCAGTCTATGTCCCCATGGCCCTCTCAATGCCTCAGGTCTTTAAAATATGCAAGTAGGTCGGACCTCCGGTGGCACCGCCGAAGTTGCTGGACGCTCTCTCTCGGAGCACCAGCCCTGTGATCTTGTAAAGCCGCCCTGACAGCACAAATCAGCTGTCTGGCGGCTGGAAAACCTTTCCCCCGGGAGAAGAGTAATGAGAGTAATCGGATGGGGGTAGAGTGCCCCGAAAGCCCCTGAAATAGTTTTGGGGGCTCGGAAGGTGAGAGCTCTCCAGGAAGTCCGGTGAAACTCCGAGATCCAGGGCGCTTCTGCTTTAAGCAGAAAAAAAGTCGCGACCACTTCTGCAATCTTTATTGAGATCTAAGTTGATTATCTATGCAGACGGAGTGAAGACAGGAGAACAGACAATCGCAAGTAACAAACCCTTAATTCCACGCTTAAATTGCTACTTTTTGAAGCTGCTTAAAGGAGTGAAGAAAATGGCGCTTGTGCTTAATAGGGTGTGAAAGTGAAAGTTAACTCTCAATAAAGCTGTTAACACCCAGCATTGTTCAAGGTGGATGGATAAAAAAAAATGGCTGGCTTTTTTGAAAGTGATGAAGGCTATTACAAACATCAGTAAATACACAAATATTGATTGAGGATCTCTTTAAAGAAATTTTAGAATCATTTACCTCCGTGTTGGAAAGAATGGAAGGGTTTTTCAACAAGGATTTTATTCAAGTTCGAAACAAAGTTACAAGTGAAGATACTGTATCGGTATTTCAGTTGCCAAATAATAGTGAGTTGTTGAAGGAAGAGGTGGAAGAAACAATCCAGTTTAATGTGCCTTTGGAAAATGGAATGGATGTTTTTCAAATTAAGAAGAAAAGGCTGAGAGGTTTGAAGGAGTGTAACCAGGAAATATTGAGATAGATTTCTCCAGAGGCTTTGATACAGTCAACTGGAAAATTGTCAGGAGGTGTTGGGATCTCTAATATAAGAAGGAGGATTCGAAGTGGAATTTTACAACTTTTTTACAAAAATGGACTCTCAATCACAGTTAAAGAGGTGTGCTTAATGAAAGGAATTACTTTGCGAAGAGAACAAGATTATAAGGTACAGCAACTTCAGCTGAAAACTCAAGAACTTATAAAATTAAAAGAAGATGGAAGAATAAGACTGAAGAAGGAGGTTCGCAAAAAAGTTAGGAAAAAATCGAGATGGAAAAATTACAATCTTTTTTCCTGGGGAGGATAGTAGTAGTGAAAATGAATGACTAGACCTGTATTTAGGGATATGATTTGTTTTGAACAGTTATGCTTTAGTGTAAATGAATGATTTACTTATATTTAGGGACATGATTTGTCTTGAAAAGTTATATTAAGTAATGTTACGGGCTGAATTGTTATGGGCTACTGACCAAACTTTCACTTTTGTCCTGAAGTATATTAACACTAAAGTTATATTTCAAGGAATGCTTTGCTGAAAAATTTATATAAGCTTATAAAGAATGTTTTGCTGAAGAATAAATATAAACTTGTGGGTTATAAGGAAAATATAAGTGGTGTAAGGGTTGAGGGAAGGTTTTTACAATATTTTTTATAGATATCAAATAGTGAAGATGATATTTGATTATAAGCACTGGATTTGTAGAGAATAAGATGAATAAGTTTATGCAAAGCTATTAAGTAAGGAATGTTTCCAGGAAGAATCAATATGAGTTTATGGGGTAAAAAGTAAAAACAAGGTTTTTACAATATAATTTATTTGAGATTGGTTAAAATATTTTGTTAATGTGTTAATATATGCAAGGGTTGGAGATGTGATGGTTAATTGTAATTGGGTTCTGATTATGCAATGCTGGAAGAAAGAAGACTTGCTTATTATTGAAGAACGGACAAGAATGAAGTTGGATTGATTATTTTCAAGCAATAATTGGTTTAAATACTTATACTTAGATATGAACAAGGGGAGTTAAAGTGCAAAAGGGAGATAAATCTATAGATAGTTAGCTTATTTTTTTTTATATGTTTGTTAAATGCTATATCCTGTATTTGCTCTGGGAAGTCCGGGCCCGGGGGTGGGGGGAGGGTTGGGGCAGGAAGGGGGAGGAGGGAGGGGAAATATATGTAAAATTTTTAAAAACTTTTCAATAAAAAAATATGCAAGTAGGTCATTGCTGGGTTCAAAAATGGCATTAAACCAAAGTTTAATTTGCATGAATTTGGCATGGCATTAACTGGGAACCCAGCAAATTACAGCATCAAAGGACTCTTTGCTGATTTTGCTGCTGTGAAATAAATGGTTAGTCTTACAGCTATAAAACAGCTTCCCCCTATACATCACTATCCAGAGGGCTAACCACCTAAGATCTATTATCCTCAAATTTGGTGGTCACTACAGTGGGAAGGCTATTATAAAAGTGGGTATGATATCTATTTATTTGCCATACATCTAATCTTTTCTTGCTCCTAGCAGCAAAGTCCTTCAAAAAAGCCTGAAGTTGTAGCGATGCAAAGATCGGTACAACTGCCAAAAATAAACATCAAACTTTTGTTTTGCATTTGCTTTTTATTTCCCAAATATTTGTTTGGAACAAATGGAAGTCAAAATTGCACACAAAACGCCTTCACCTGTTTGTCATTTCAGTAAATTAATGAATAATGAATATTAATGAATAGAATTAATGATAGCGAAAATCATGATATTTCCTTTTTGTTAAACCACTGCAAGTCAGATACTAAGGATAGTATCTGACATCCATCAGTCAGATAGGTAGAATCTGACCTATCAAAAATCTTCTCTACTGATAGCAAAGATTCTGCAATTTCCTTCTGTAATTTCCATAGCAGTCCTCAATCTGAAACAACAAATTCTCAGATGAACAAGGGGGAGTTATAAAAGTATATTTTCCTCATGGTGTTTTGGATCCTGATGTTAGTGAGAACTTAAATTAGTTAAATAAACCTACAAATGTGATTACACAGTAGGTTTTATAGAGGGCATACACAAGCTCAGTCAGTGCTTGCGTAACTGAGCTGCAGCTATAGGAGTCAATGATAAATACAACATAAAGGGGAAAAATAGTCATAAAATCATTCACAGAGCATGAAAGTACATCAATAATTCTACCCCAGACTAAACAAAAGCAGAAGTTTTCAGTCTGTAGTCTTTTCTACTGTTTTTTTAAAAGCTTCAGACAGGAAATGGATCTTTTAAATATATAGAGTTCATTAAGGGGGCCCATTAAATGTCCCACACTAGTAAAAGTTTTTGTATTCAGAGTGCAGTTATGAACCAGAGTTTTAATGGTCATGTCGAGAACATGGTTGTCTATAAAGAACAACCAGATCCTTTAAAGAAAATAACATATCATCAAATTATTAAAAACCTTACTTTATCAAATCTTCAGAAACACATCAATAGTACAAAAATACCCATTTAGGAACTGGAACATTTCCATATTTCAAAATTAAGTAGAGACCACTGGAATAACAAAGTACGTACACTTTTATGAATTTAAGGTCTTTCCTGTTCCCATTATTTCCAACATGAAAGCTACAATCATTCATCCATGGGAGGAAGCGATCTGGTGATACTAAAAAAAAATGCTTGGTTGTATATGGGACTCCTTGGATGCCAAGTTCTATATTCCATAATACAAGAATATTACAAAACATGTATTTCAGTTTTCATGTCATTAAAGATTATAAAGCAATTACTTTCAGCTGAAAGGAACCAATTACTAATGAGTCACTCAAATGATCATTAACAAAGGATTTTGCAAATTGCAATTTTAATAGTATTTGAGTAAAAATCTCTGAAGAGAAAATGAAATAAAGAAATGAAATTAACTGTGATAAATCAAAAGAAATTATAGTTTAACAATGACTTGTCATTTATTTACCATAATAAAATAAACGCATAGGGAGATTTTACAAAAATACAAAGGGATTTTTTTGGTAAAAGTGAGCTATTGGCCACAACTGTGAAACAGCTTATTCACAAATAGTGACATAGACTTTAATATATTCTACTGGGGAAAAAAGTGACTTGAACATCGTATCTAGTGCTGCTTAAGAATTCAAAATTTGGATTCAAGGAAGGTCCAAACAAATATCAGTATTTTAGGAGTTAATAAAATGCTCATATCTATATTTTTTCATCTTTTTCAACATATCATAGATCTAAAACTTTTCCTAGGTTAATGTTATTAATAAAACATTTGCAATAATAATAATAATGATAATGATAATGATAATGATAATGATAATAATAATAATAATAATAATAATAATAATAATAATGCTACATAGCATACTTGATGAATAATATAAATGTAGCATTAGGATTTGACCAAAGCAGAATTAAAATTTTGTATCTTTTCTTCTTTCTTTCTTTCTTTCTTTCTTTCTTTCTTTCTTTCTTTCTTTCTTTCTTTTATTTCTTTTTCTCTTTCTCATTCTCATTCTCATTGTGGTGGGGGATGATGTTGGGACCTAGACATTTCTGTACAAGAGCCACATTCAAAACAAGGTGTCCATTCAGCCATAGGAAAGATGGGAAAAAGAAACATCAGATTTAAATTAGATAGTTATCTACTTACAGCTACAATTGGAACTGGAATTTTGGTTGCCTTACAAGGCAATAATTAACACATCTGATTTTAAAATCATTTATACCATAGTTAAGCAAATCACCCAATTGTTAGGTGAATCCAGCTTCCCCAATTGATGTCGGAAACTAGCTGGTTGCAAAACACAATCACACGACCGCCAGATACTGCAACCAGTAGTACCCTGTTTTCCCCAAAATAAGACATCCCCTGATAATAAGCCCAATCGGGCTTTTGAGCGCATGGCAATAAGGCCAAGCGCTTATTTCAGGGTTCAAAAAAATATAAGACAGGGTCTTATTTTCAGGGAAACACGCTAAATGTAAGCCAGTTGCCATGGACCCAAATTGCAATCGTGTGACTGCAATGTGTTGGTCATAAGTGCAAAGACTGATAGTAAATCACTTTTTTTCAGGACTATAAGATGAACCATGATATATTGAGGGTAAAGAAGGGACTTCATTCTCATTTGGAGCAAAGGCCATGCTACTGCTTTTAGCTGTTACAAGCAGGATATAAATCTAACAGGTGAATTTAGAATTTAGATTTATAAGGAGCCAGGCAGGCCACCAAGTTCAGTCCTCTTATTCAATGCAGAAATCCAACTGAAAGTATTCCAGACAGATGGCTGTCTAGCTTCTACTAGGTATAACCCATTAACATAACACACATGGTTTCATCATATAGCTAAATAATAAATGCAGTTTTTTTTCTATTCCACAAATCTTTAAAATACCAAGAAAAGGATATTGCAAAAGATAGGAGATAATATTGAAGGGAATCTTAATTTCAAGCTTGATGACCGCATCTTCCAAAGAATAATGCAGACTAAATTTAATGAAGCATTACACAGAGAATTCAATCAGAATACTGCGTGTCAGGTTTCTTTGTTGTGTGATACTGACAGTAACACATCAAAACGGCAGATAGGCACTCCATGAGCTGACATGAAAAAAGAGTGAGTCGCAGGATTGATTCATTGCATAATGATCATTGGAAGCAATGATATTATTACCTTAGAAAGGAAATGCTATTCTTAATGTTCATTTTTGTCTGTGTATTAATTTTTATTGGACTTAAGAACTTAAGACCAGGCCATGAAATTATTTTGGTGATTCAGATTTTACATAAAATGATATCAGTAGTAACAATCATACTGGAGGCAAACATCTTTTTTTAACGTTTCAGTTGCACTTTCAGACAAAAAAGGTCCAGACAAAAAAAAAACAACACATTTTCAAATGGTAGAAATAAGGACTCAATAGCTATGAAATGGAGAAAGTTAGAAATGCATTTTGTTATCTCCTAATAAAAGACAAAAAGCAAAACCACAAACATTCACTATTATTTATTAATCCATCCACATGTCCTCTAGTAATCAGCTTCAGCAATTCCTGCAGCCTTCTCTGGTTCCCATGATCTCTTCACCTGGCTTCTACCCCCTATAAATACATGGAAGTTGCTGTCGAAGCCATTGGAAGCAGGGTGACTCAGTGTGACAATCGAATTTGTGCATGAATAGTTTCTTTTATTGACAATTTTCAAAAGCCTTCCTAGGTTAGGTGTCTTAAAATTCACTGAACAGGGACCAAATGTCCGTGGCTTATATTATATAGTATATCATCAATAACACACCATGCTGTACTGCCATAAAATAACGTAATTGAACCTATGTCACCATTTCTATTACACCGCAGTACTTTCTGAAATTCTATCTTTAGTTTACCAGGACTTTTTCCCCCCTACTGCATTGCTCACATTCTTTCTTCCTCTTTCCTCCCTCATAATTCCAAAAATATCTTGCAAAATATGAGTTAAGATGACGACGATGAGTAATTATTTTAAGCCAAACACTATTGTTATCTCATGTCTATGATGTGTGTGTTGAATACGTGTTTACTTTCTATGCTTTCCATCATATTTTTTTAAAGAAAAACATTCAGTTCTACAAAAAATGCATTCTTTATAGTTAATTGCTGATATAAGTGCTTACATAGTGACTTTTATAATATTGTATATTTTGGAAGGCATACATACACACACGAACAAACTGTATTACCATTTTAATTAATTTGCTAATAATTCAGAGAATAGATCAGAAATACGATAAACAACTATACCCAAATGAGCAGCAATTGGGTGATGCAATGCAGACTGAAACAATGCTTTTTAAATCGCAAAGAAAATTTTATTTTTTAAAAAATTACAATAAAAAATGACCATCCCTCCTGTTTTTATTGCATAAGGACTGTTCATCTTACGCAATCTGAAGTGTTGGAGGCCATACATATGCAAATGAGTAACCAAAAGCACATTTCCATTCAATTTCCACATACGCACCAAATCCAGATTGAGTAGCTGCTTCTGCAAATGTCGTCTTGTAGAATCCTAAAACTGTGCCTCTATTTTAAAAAAAACTGATAATTTTCTCTACTCTTTCCCACTCATTACAAACCCACAACAGGGGAGGGGAATGTGTTAATGGCTCTCAATTAATTTGCTAAATTTATATATACATTAGCATTAGCTACAAGGCTGTCGTTTTAATGGCTCATCATACGTTATCAGAAATTACTTGCTTCATATATATATATATATATATATATATATATATATATATATATATATATATATATATATATATATAATACACACACATACCTACATACCTACATACATATATATATATATATATATACACACACACACACATACATACATACATACATACATACATACATATATAATCAGGGGTCACCATATCTAGCTGAGTTTATTACACTAATCCATAACGAGTATGATTCTTACCTACAGTAATCCAATGGATAAATTTAGCTACTATGGTTAATAAGCTATGTTTTATGACAATGTGATGTGAACCCCAGGCAATTGTGGTTAACAGAATTATTAACAAAATCCAAACTTAGTCAAATGGGTTGAATCCTATCAAGGAAGGCATAGGCAGTGGTTAAGGTACCACTGCAGTTGAGCAAAAGCCTCCAAAATGGAAGGGGAAGGGGTCCCTGTGGATTTTACTCCGTTAGTCATTGGTGACTATAGTGGGCATTACTCATCTCTGTTTCAAGGCCATTGAGCCTGTGTAGTTTCCACCCATTGCTTCTTGTTCTATCCTCAGGTGCTTTGGAGAATAGTTTGACTCCTCCTTCTTTGTGGCAACCCGAGATATCAGAACACTGCTATTATATCACCCCTAGTCCTTCTTTTCATAAGACTAGAAATGTCCAGTTACAGCAATCGTTTTTTAAATGTTTTATCCTTGAGACCCCTAATCATCTTTGTTGCTCTTCTCTGTACTCTTTCAAGAGTCTCAACATCTTTTTTACATCGTGGCGACCAAAATTGGATGCAGTATTCCAAGTGTGACCTTACCAAGGCATTATAAAGTGGTATTAACACTTCACGTGATCTTGATTCTATTCCTCTGTTTATGCAGCCTACAAATGTGTTGGCTTTTTTTCCAGCTGCAGCATATTGCTGGCTCATATTTAAGTGATTGTCCACTAGGACTCCAAGATCCGTCTCATAGTCACCACGACAGCCTTCCTCTGGTCCACTAATTTTGTCACTTTGTCAAAGAATGCAATAAGATTAGTCTGGCTTGATCTGTTTTTGACAAACCCATATTGGCTTTTGGTTATTACTTGTTTGCTTCTATGTATTCACTGATTCGTTGCTTGATTATCTTTTCCAGAATCTTCCCTGGTATTGAGATCAGGATGATGGGTCTGTAGTTCTCTATTTTTTTTTTCCTTTTTTGAAGATGGGAACTACATCAGCTTTTTTCCAGTCCTCTGGCAGTTCCCCGTTGCTCCAAGATCTTTGAAAGATATAGTTCAGTGGTTCTGAGCCCACATCTGCCAGTTCCTTCAGAACCTTGGGATGTAATCCATCTGGTCCTTGTGATTTGAACTTGTTTAGGGGTAGATAGGTGCTCACTTACTATTTTCTTCTCTATTTTAACTTGTGTTCCTAATCTGTTTTTTGTGGTGCTGTTTTGGATAGGTTGGACTACTTTTTCCCTTTGTATAAAGACAGATGCAAAAAATGAGTTAAGTAGTTCTGCTTTCTCTCAGTTGCTTGTCACCTTCTTGCCACTTTCTCACAGAAATGGACCAATTGTTTCCTTGACTCTTTTCTTGTTTTAATATATTGAAAGAAGTTTTTGTTGTTGTTATTATTTTTTACTTTTGTTGCAAGCCTTTGTTTGTTGGGAGCCTTAGCTTTCCTCACTTCATCTTTGCAGGTTCGGGCTATTTGCTGATATTCTGTCTTAGTTATGTGCCCCTCTTTCCACTTTATATACTTGTCCTTTTTGTCATTCAATTTGTCAAGAGAGTGCTTTATGCTGGTTTCTTTTGAGAGCTGTTATTTTTCTTCTTCATTGGTATTGTTCTAGACTGGGCTTTTATAATCTCACTTTTCAAAATTTCCCAAGCTTCTTGAGTTCTTTTCCCCTTGAGAATTCTCATCCATGGAATCCTTCCCAAGCTCTCTCTAAGTTCATTGAAATTAGCTCTCTTAAAGTCCAAGACTCTAGTTTGACTTTGTTCTATTGCTTGTGCTTGCATAATGTTGAATTCCAATATTGCATGATCACTGTCCCCCCTCCAAGGTTTCTATAGGTTCAACACCTTGTATCATTTCAACTCCGTTAGTGAGAATTAAGTCCAATATGATTGATGCCCTTATTCCCTTCTCTACTTTTTGGAAAACAAAATTGACTGCTAGGTTTGTCAGGAACTTGTTTGATCTTCCTCTTGATGCAGAGTTTGTCTCCCAGTTGATGTCAAGGTAGTTAAAATCCCCCATTACTATTGTGGTGTGCTTCCTACATACCTTAGTTAACTGAGCAAAAAGTTCATCTATTTCTTCTGCTTGGTTGGGTAGCCTATAGCAGGGGTTCCCAATCTTTTGGACCTCAGGGACCACCAAATTCATAATTTTAAATCCCGCGAACCACTAATACAAATCCAGCGCGCCACTTGCTGAAGCGCCTGGACTCCCAGTGATGGGATGGAGTCCTTCAGGCACTCTCCCTCCTCTCTCTCTCTCCCCCTCTCTCTTTCTCTCTCTCTCCACCTCCCTCTCCCACTCTTTCTCTCTCTCTCTCTCTCCCCCACTCTCCCTCTCTCATTCTGATGCTCATTCTGATTCTCTCTCTCTCTCTCATTCTCTCTCTGATTCTCTCTTTCATTCTCTGTCTCTCTGTCTGTCATTCTGATTCTCCCTCATTCTCTCTCTCTCTCTCATTCTCTGATTCTCTCTGTCTCTTTCTCTCTCTTTCTGTCTCATTCTGATTCTCTATCTCTCTATCTCTCTCTCTCTCTCTCTCTCTCTCTCTCTCTCCCTCTCTCATCTCATTGGCCAGCCAGTGTCTTGGGGCTGTGAGGAAGTCAAGCATCTCCTTGAGAGACCGAGGTGTACGGAGCACCAACAAGGGCTGGAAGAAGTGCGGGAGCGAAGCACTACTTGAACGTTCACAGCATCAGCATTCCGCCTCGGTATATCTGCGCCAGCTGATGGCACAAAGCAGCCCACATCTCCTCCTGCTTGGGACTTGGAATGGTAAACGGTGACTGGTCCGGGGACCATCCAGATTTTGCTCTCCATTACAGACGCCAGATCATCCCCATGCAAGCTCCCGTCTCTTGAGGAGCCCAATCGAAGTTTCCTGCACCACTTCAACGACACTCCTCGCGAGACGAGAGCTCGCAGGGGGCCGATCTGGCGTCCACAATGGAGAGCAAAATCTGGCTGGTCCCCGGACCAGTCGCGATTAACTACTCCAAGTCCCAAGCGGCAGGAGACGAGGGCTGCTTTGCGCCACTGGCTGGTGCAAATATACTGAGGCAGAATGTTGATGCCACGCAAATCCTGATGCTGCACTACAGCAGAGAGAAGAAGCCTGATTTTGCTCTCCATTGCGGACGCCAGATTGGCTCCCTGCAAGCTCTCAACTCTCAAGGAGTGCTTGCTGAAGTGGTGCAGGAAACTTCGGCTGGGCTCCTTGAGAGACGAGCTTGCATGGGGATGATCTGGCGTCTGTAATGGAGAGCAAAATCTGGCTGGTCCCGGACCAGTCATCGTTTACCACTCTGAGTCCCAAGCAGCAGGAGACAAGGGCTGCTTTGTGCCACCGGCTGGCACAAATATACCAAGGCAGAATGCTGATGCCGCGCAAGTGCAAGTAGTGCTTCGCTCCCGCAGCTTCCAGCCATCGCAATCGCTGCTTCAGCCCACTTGTGCTGCCCCCTCCCCCGCCACGGCAACAGCACCATTTTTTCTTTCTGGACGGAGAGGGCTGCACTCCTTTTTACGTATTACACCACCTGCAAAGTTGCACATTGCACATGCCACCCCAGGGCAGAGATTTCCAGCCCTGCCATGGCTGGTCCCATAGTCCAGAGCTGTAGTAGTCACACTCACAGGACTGGCCCATTGGTCATTCCGGAGCAGCTGCTCCACCAGGGTGCACCGGCAAAAATACGAAGACTTCTCCATGTACCACCATAATTTTCTCGTGGACCACCAGTTGGTGACCACTGGCCTATAGTATACACCTATGGCAATGTCATTTTTTCCTCTTTTACATTGACCCAAATGCATTCCAAGCAGTTTTTATCACTGTTGTGCTCTATTCCTGTAGAGACGTACTAAATCATTTAAAAGCATCACAACAGACACACTCCTTCAGTAATATAGTGATTACAAGTGTAATTATTTTTCGTTTTCAAAAAGCTAATCTCAACATTAATACTCTGCCTTGCTTTGGCATCAAAAGAGCAAGATTCAATAGATGACAAGTATTTGACTGAAAATTCTGTTTGAGATATTTACATAACTTTTTGTCTCCAATCAAATTATTAAAAATAGAAACATGGTTGTGACCAGTGTAGTCCTCTAGCTCTCTGAAGTTGGCAACCCCTGGTTTGTATTATCTTTTCTCTCTCATCTTTCTAAACAGCAGCAGTGATTTTACAGCCTCACGTCTATGAAAGCATGCATTCAGACTTACACCGTACAAACAAACGAAAGACATGTCTTGCCATGTTTTCCTTTCTTAGGGGAAATAAGTGGGTGGATAATGATTTAAAGTAGGTAGCTCCAGGTCCGACATTTGGAAAGAGCTGGGATTTTGTTGTTCTTATTTTTTTTCTTTTACTTTTAAAATTATATCAACTGTAGTTTAAGGCTACAATGCAGATTTTTTTTTCTACCTCTCTCCAACTCCCCCCCCCCCAAATAAAAAAACAAAGGGAAAGAATTTTGGCAGTTATTTTTATGGAGCTTTGCAGATACAAAATTCAATGGTCATGTGGATTTTCAAGCTACCCATCTCACTGTAAAGTCTTAAGGCGTGATACATTTTTTAAAGAAAAACACATGAACTCCTTGCCACATTTTTTCACAGTGCGGTTAATTCACTGGAAATGCACTTGGCTCCAAATTAGGAAACATCTCCCCTCAAGTTTCCCCTCAAGAGTAGTTAATCAACTGTAAATACATTTGGACAAAACCCAGTTTTCCTAGGGTTTGCATTGCAGATCTAAACAAATGCCTTATGCAAATCACTTAATATACTATCTTTTTTTCTCAGTGTTAATTGTACCACACCCACCTTTTAGCGCAACACGTATATGTATAAAAGAAGATGAGTCTCATGGCAAATGTTGCTCTGAAAGCATTTATTGATTCTTTCCCTGAAACATAATTCACCATTCTGTAAAGCAGTACTTTGGGGAATGATGATGCAGGCAATGAATAAGTCACCCTGGCAATTGGGTAATAAATAACAACTGGCCCATTTTCTCTACAATTCCTCTCTCACTCCCCATCAGTGTAACATGAAGAACTGACAAACCAGATATTCTAAGAATCAGAATATATTTAATAGAGAGTAAAATTAGAAGCAAGTTGAAATAAGGTTGACAGCAACTAAGAACGGACGTTGTGTCCCTGAACGTCCATTTTCGGGGCGCTGCGACTCCAATCCATGGATGGGTAGTATCTCCTAGTTGCTGGGCAGAAAACTGAGTGCTAAATGCTTCTCATTGCCAGGTCCCGCCCACCTCGACCTATCAGCTTCAGTCTTTCCTCACGAAGGCGCAGGAACCAAGATAACCATAAAACTGGAACAAACAACAGACAAACATAACAGGAAGCCGAAAGGGCGGGTATGGATTGGAGTCGCAGCGCCCCGAAAATGGACGTTCAGGGACACAACGTCCGTTTTCCATTGCGCTGCTCCTCCAATCCATGGATGGGATATACCCAAGTTTAAGTGTCTAGGGCGGGAGGCTGACTGTAGACCACGGTTGCAGGTGCGGCCACTTGTTGCAAGACTCTACGACCAAAGGCAGCATCCGACGACGCATATTGGTCAATCTTGTAGTGTCGTATGAAGGATGAATCAGACGCCCAGGAAGCTGCTCTACAGATCTCCGACACAGAAGCGTTCGTAGACCAAGCAGCCGATGCAGCCGCACTTCGGGTGGAATGTGCATAAATCCTAGTCGGACGAGGACAGACTCTGACATCATAGGCCGTTGTGATACAAGCCTTAATCCATCTGGCCACTGTATTAGACGACACTTTCTTCCCCATCGATGAAGGAGTGAAAGATACTAGCAATGATTCAGTCTGTCGAAAAGACTCAGTACGCTTGATATAACGTCGGAGAGCACGCCTAACGTCCAGGGTATGCCATAAGAATTCAGTTTGGTGATGAGGATTCGGACAAAAGTTAGGCAGAACCAACTCTTGGGCCCGGTGGAATCTTGAATTTATCTTTGGTAAAAAGGATGGGTCTAAGCGCAGAACCACTCTGTCACTATGAAACACACAAAGGTCCTTGTGAACAGACAGCGCAGTGAGCTCCGACACACGCCTCGCTGAAGTAATGGCCAGTAGAAAGGTGACCTTAAGTGTTAGAAATTTTAGAGATACAGAAGCCAATGGCTCAAATGGTGAAGTAGTAAGCGCTTGCAGTACTAACGGAAGATCCCAAGATGGGTATCTATGTATCACAGGTGGCGAGATGTTGGTGGCTCCATGCAGAAAGCTCCTAATCCTAGGATTGTGCGATAGAGTACGGTGTTTCTCGCAAGAAATGACGGTGGATAAAGCTGCCACCTGGCGACGAAGCGTGGCGGGAGCTAGACCTTTGGCCAAGCCTTCATGCAAAAATTCTAGCACATCCGGGACATCTGCGGAGGTCGGGTCCACGTGATGAGAAACACACCAGGCAGAAAACGAGCGCCAAGTGGCTTCATAAATCCTAGTAGTAGAAGGACGTCTTGCGGCCTGAATCACGTTAATGACCTCAGAGGACAATCTGTCCCTTTGTAACTGGAGCCGCTCAAGCGCCAGGCGGCCAACCGGAGCCACCCTGGATCGGGGTGGAAGATGACCCCCTGGCTGAGCATGTTCACTTGCAGAGGTATTACCCAAGGCGGCATCGTAGACAGGCCCATCAGGTCCGCATACCAGGGCCGGCGAGGCCACTGTGGCGCAACCAGAATCAACTCCGCGCTCTCCAACAACATTTTGCGAATCAGCAGTGGAAGCAACGGTAGTGGTGGGAACGCGTACAGGAGTTCGGAAGGCCACTGGCAGTGTAGGGCGTCGTAACCTTCTGCTCCGCTGGTCGGGTAACGCGTGTAGAACCTCGGCAGCTGGGCGTTTTGGGGCGTGGCGAAGAGGTCCACTTGAGGACGACCAAATCTGCTCACAATCTGCTTGAAGATTGCCGGATGAAGAGACCACTCCGCAGGGTCCAAGTGTTCCCTGCTGAGCCAGTCCGCCATGATGTTGTCCTGTCCCGAAATGTGGTCCGCCACTAGAGAAGCCGTGTGCCGTTCCGCCCAGGCTAAAAGAGCTTCCGACTCCAACATCAGGGACCTGGAGCGCGTGCCTCCTTCCCGATTTATATGCGCTTTGGTGGTAACATTGTCCGTCCGGACTAACACGTGCTGATCCTCCAAGTCGTGTACGAAATGGCGCAGGGCGAGACGAACAGCCCTCAACTCCAGCCAATTGATGCTGTTCGTCCGTTCCGCCGGAGACCACTGACCTTGAACCACTGCATTCCGAAGATGGGCTCCCCAGCCCGACAGGCTGGCGTCGGTAATCAGGACAACTCGTTCCGGGTCGAGAAAAACACATCCCCTTTCGAGAGCAGACGACTTCCACCACGCGAGCGATAGACGGGTCTGCGGGGGTAAGACAACTCGATGAGTCGACGTGCTGCGGTGAGTTCTCTGAAAGGGGAGCAACAGCCACTGAAGCGGGCGAGAATGTCTGCGTGCCCACGGAACGACATGGATGCAGGATATTAACTTCCCCAACAATTGGGTCAGTAGAAGCAGTGGCACCTTCCTCAGGGATTGGACCTGTCGCACCATCGATTTGATGTCTTGAATGCGATCTGGGGACAGAAACACCTGGCCCAGCTGGGAATCGATCACTGCACCCAGGTGCTGGAGCCGCGTCGTAGGTGTCAGGTGGCTCTTCTGCCAGTTGATGGAGAACCCGTGGCTCTGGAACGCCTGGAGGACCACCTCCATGTCCTTCCGAGCCTGCGACTCCGATGTTGACATCACTAGGAGATCGTCGAGGTAACAGCTGAGACGTACAGAACGAGACCTGATGGAGGCCGCGACCACTGTCACCAGTTTCGTGAAGGTCCTGGGGGCCGAGGACAGCCCGAAAGGCATTGCCCGATACTGAAAATGCATGTTGTTGTATTCGAAGCGGAGATAGCGACGATGCAACGGGTGGATGGGCACATGCAGGTATGCTTCGCGCAGATCTACCGATTGAAGGTAGTCTCCTTGCCTGACGGACGCCAGAATTGACCTGAGAGAGTGCATCTTGAACCTGCGATACAGCACGTACTGGTTGAGACGTTTCAGGTTCAAGATGCCCCTGTGGCCCCCCGATGATTTTGGCACCAGAAATAAGGTAGCGTAGAACCCAGTTCTTTCCTCGTCTTTGGGCACCGGTTCCACTGCTTGGATGGAGAGGAGATGAGATATCTCCGCTTCCATGAGCTCCCTTTGGACCCTGCACCGGGGAATGGGGCAGCGGCGAAAACAGGTTGGTGGTAGTGTGTGGAATTCCAATCGAAGTCCCTGTTGTATGGTCGCCAGAATCCAAGCATCGGTTGTGGAGTGGCCCCACCTGAGGTAGAATTGCTGCAGTCGACCTCCGATAGGGCCCGGAAGTAGCGAGTCATTTCCCCCTGCGTGGGGGCCGGTAAGAGGAACCTCTGAAGGGGCGCTTTGCTTGGGACTGGGTCCTGGATCTATCCCGAAAGGACTGCCTGTCCGAAGCACGGTCCGAGGCTTGGGAGTAGGAACGCTGGTAGAAAGAGCCACCTGGGCCCGAGGACGATCGAAAGGACTGCCTAGGAGTATAAGGTGTAAATCTCCGTTCAGAACGGTGAAAGGAGGACGGCAACACTTTGCGTTTGTCCTTATCCTCTATCAAGATTGGCTCTAGACAAGGACCAAATAGTGATGGAGCATTAAAAGGCGCAGAGGCAAGTTTCCATTTGGCTTTATTGTCCGCACGCCAATTGCGAAGCCAGAAAAGGCGCCTGTTGGTTATGGTTGCTGCCATAGCCCGAGAGGCAAACTTAGTCGCTGTTAGAGAGGCGTCCGCGGAATATTCAGTTGCAGCCACCAGTTTATTAATGTCTTGGTGCAGTCTGGTATCGGAGGGGGGCAACCTCTCCTGCAGCTGGCGGAGCCAAATCAGCGAAGCTCGATTGAAAAATGATGTAGCCGTGGCCGCCTTGATCGCCCAGGCCACCGCTTGGTGCGCCTTACGGAATCCCATCTCCATCTTCCTGTCCTCCGCTTTGAGGCCATCCACCACGTCAGAAGTCAGCATGGAAGAGGTAGACAGGGCAGCCACTGGGGAGTCCACAGAGGGTATGGCAAGCAACTCTTCCAACTGTGAATCAGCTGCATAAAGACGTTTGTCAAGACCGCTCGGAGCTGTCAAGGAACCAGGCTGGCCAAAAGCTGACTTGATGACATTGGAGAATAGTGGAGGGCAAGGGATAACATCTTTGTCCTGATGAGCCACCTGGAAAAGAGTATCATGTGGATGTTGTGAGTCAGAGGCTTTGTCAGTAGACCCTTCTGTAATTCCAAATTTAGTAGCGACCTTGGCTTTGTGCAGTAAGGATTTGAAGACCGAAGGCCGAAACAAGTTCGTGAAAGTGGGTTTTTCGGGGGGGAGATCCTCATCCTCAGAGAATTCGACATCCTCCGGACAGATCTCTCCCTCTTCCGACTCCTCCGAAGACGATTCGACAGGACGGTGTTTACTGGTGCTCGGTATAGCCTCATCCACTGGGGCCTGGTTTTGAGAAGGCTGAGAAGTTGTGATAGCTCTAGTCACATCCTGCTGCATTCCAGCTGCTAAAATCTTTGCCAGGGCATCAGATAGCATAGTTTGAAAATTCACAGGAGTATCAGGTGCCTCTGGGCGGAGCCCCGCCGCAGTAGGCGTAAAGGTAGCCTCTGGCAGACGCCTGTGACCAACTGGGACCTCAGAATGGCTCGAAACATCTGGCAATGACAAAGAGACCCCTTTGGAGCGTTGCAAGTTTGAAGAATAAGGTCTGGTGGCTGATCTAGAAGCGGATCCAGATTGTGAATTCTCAGAGGTATCAGCATCACGCTCAGAAGTGTGAGCCTGCCTTGATATAGACTCCTGCTGCTGTCTAGCCCTTTCAAATTGTTTTTCCAAGGCTTCATGGTGCTTTTGCTCCGCTTTATTTGAGGAGCTAGATTTGGAATCCACTTTGGATCTGTGGGCTTTGGACTTGGTTTTCCTCTTGCCTGGCTTCTGCTGCGTAGCAGGATAATTGCAGGCGCCTTCAGAATCGGATGACAGGGGTATGTCTGCCATGATAAGTGAACCAGGCAGGCAGCAGTACAGTCTCTCAAGAGCTCAACACCGAGGCTACCCCCAAGGTAGATGCCCACAGTGAGGACTCAGATGGGTAGGGGTAAGCCAGGCCCAGAAGCTGCTGGGCTCCACCCCAATTAAAGTCAGCAAGCTGCTATAGACAGATGGGGGAAGTGCAAATTCGCCCCGGGCAGGGGACAGGACTACAAAACCAGCAGGGTGGCCAATAAGGTCTGAAAGTCCACTCGGTTTTAGCAGGCAAACCTTGTTCTCCTTTCTCTTTTTTTTTTTTTTTTTTTTTTTTTATATAAGCGCCCTCAAAATGGCGGCCGCCACGCCGACAATGTCCCGAAACAAAATGGCGGCCGTCACTCCACCAGAGTACCTCAGAGCCTCGATTTCAATGCCAGAGAAAATGGCGCCGTCCACGATGTTGCCCTGCGATTTCGCCAGCTTCCAAAGCGATTCCGGCCCGAAACGGCTTGCCAAGGTGCCTGACAGCCTGCGCTAGTCTCTGCGGCCGCCGCGTCTCCTCGCGCCTTACAGCTGACTTCAAATAACGGAGGCCGCCCGAAGAGAGGGCCAGCACTCCGGAGCCGCTTAATTGACGGAGCTGGGGCGACGGTAGCTTTTCCGGCTCACCAGAAAGCTAGCGCGACGCCAGCGGCTTGAAAAACACGGATCCGCCCAGCCGGGTCGGAATCCGGCGTGCTGCAGTCTTGATGAAAGGTGAGCTAGGCCTAGGCGGCTTGGGGCCCCAAGCACGCCCAAGGCACGCAGCAAGGTAACTGTTTTTAAAACGTAGCAGCTCCTTAGTAGAATTAAAAGGACAGGAAAAATAAGAAATTAAAATAAAAAAGGAAGGCAATGAGAAAGGTAATGGTCTAAATAGATTAATCCAAATAGAGAGCACTCAAATAGCCAAGTTCTCACAGCAACTGAGTGAGAAAGACTGAAGCTGATAGGTCGAGGTGGGCGGGACCTGGCAATGAGAAGCATTTAGCACTCAGTTTTCTGCCCAGCAACTAGGAGATACTACCCATCCATGGATTGGAGGAGCAGCGCAATGGAAAAAGGGGTGTTTGTGGATATTTAATATTTCATTAAGACAAATTAGAACTTGTGATCTGCATCACTGATAGTTTGGGAATTTGTGTGTTAAGAAGATGATACAAATACTTAAGAATATTTTTTCTTACCTAGGATAATCCATCTTTTGTTTCTACTTCATTTGTCCCTACTGTTTAACAACAGTTAAATCCCCATTTTCTATAGAATATAAAATTAAGGAAATTGTCAGGATAGGAAATCTGAACGGTTATCAAAGAAAAAGGTTTGTCTATAAATTGAACAGTACCTTATACATTTTTAAGCTATACCAAAACACTGCATAGTTTCAAGCTACATAGGACTAACCAATTATGTCTCTACATACAATTTTTCTGCATTAAAGAGAAACTTCAAGAAGTGTAAGGACAGAGTTAATTATATACCCCTGATCACAAGAATGCAAGGCAAAGGGTTGTCACCCTACATCTTGAAAAACATCACAAGACGTAGGAATCCAAACAAATAGACCAGAATAATCTATTTAAGATTAAATAAAATATTAGAGCATCATACTTCAATAAGTGGGGTACAGTGCCAGATTCAAGCATTTGGCTTGTTTAGTCTCAAATTAACCTCCATTATTTGTGATACAATGAATGTACATAGAGAATATGGATGATAAGCTTAACAGAGATATGCCAGGATATGCTAGGCATATGGCAGAGATATGCTAGGCATTTAAAACAAAAACAAAAACAAGAGAATGGTAATATTTGAAAGCAGCTCAAGCAAAAACCTCCCTAATTTACTGAAGAACAAGGAGAAGGAAGCACAGTACAGTCAAACTTGCAAGATTCTGTATTATAGCCAGTTTCCAGATTTAGCCTTCCTAAATTGATTTCTTCTCTGGTCTAGGTCTGCCTAGCGTGGCTTGACACTGCAAGAAGATTTAGGAGTCTCCATGACTAAATCAAATCTGCATATTCAATCTGCATATTCAATCTGCATCAGTAAACACTTATAGTCTGCCTATAGCAGGGGCGTCAAATTCAAGGCCCGCAATGTGGTTGGATCCGGCCCAGGGGCCACCCTGGAAAATGTAAGTGGTTGTACTGCGCCACTTCAGCCTAATCTACCCGCATCGCTTTGCCCGGTCTACACGCGTCACTTCAGCCCGGTCTACACAATGCAAAGAGGAAACATCAGGCCAGCGTGGCTTCGGCCCAGTCTACCCATTGCAAAGAGGAAACATTGGGCCAGCATTGCTTCAGCCCAGTCTACCCAATGTGAAGAGGAAACATACCAGCAGTTTAGTGAGTTGGTGTCAAGCTGGCCACACCACGCAGTTGGTCACACCCATCCAGTTAGCCATGCCCGCCCAGCCCCCCAAGGTCAACCACAGCCCTGATGCGGCCCTCAGTGAAATTGAGTTTGACACACTTGGTCTATAGAATAGGATGAATTTATTTTTTTATTTAAGAGCTGAGGTGGCACAGGGGTTAGAGTGCAGTACTGCAGGCTACTTCTGCTGCCTGCAATTTGGCAGTTCAAATCTCACCAGGCTCAAGGTTGACTCAGCCTTCCATCCTTCTGAGGTAGGTAAAATGAGGACCCAAATTGTTGGAGGCAATATGCTGATTCTGTGAACCACTTAGAGAGGGCTGTAAAGCACTGTGAATCAGTTTATAAGTCTATTGCTATTGCTATGGCTATTTCTGGGCTGTAAGCCATGGGTTACAAACCATAATAACTGAGATCATGAAACCTACTGAAGACAACATCAAACATAATATCAACCGAATGAGTACCTCTCAAAAGATAGCTTTATATATTTTATGCAGTTTTAGTTAACTCATAGAATTCATTCAAAGTGAAGCCTTCTAAAAAATAATGAATTTTTCAAAATTTATCCGCCTGTTTTTAGAGGTTCATATGATTTCTTTGGATCTAGTGGCTTATGGGAAAGTTGGCTCCATTCATAAACCCAGTCAAAAGCAGAAATTGTTCAGTTATTGTTAAGCTTGGGAAAATGAGCAGTTTGGCATACAAAATGTTCACCTCTCAACCTGCCCAAAGCTGGAAATGCCGTGTATGTTCCAAAGGACGGAGAAACAAACAAGCATTTCCTTCTAAAGGCCAAGGCAGGACAGTTCTGACCAGCCCCACCCAGCCTCTGAACAAATCAAAGTTCCAGGAGTTCGAAGATTTTCAAAATCTTCCTCTATTTCCAATTCTGTGCAAAAATAATAATAATAAAATGAACTGCTTATATTAAATAGTCAACAATTCCATTCTGCAGGCAAACACAAAGGAAAAACACACTGACTGTTCAAGGTGGAAAAAGTCTACAATTGAAATGGAACCTTCCCAGCATTTTTATTTTCCATTTTTAATGACTCACAGGAAAAGAGAATCTATTTGTATCTTTCAGATTTGGCAATTTAAAAAATAGTCAGGGACAGTTGGATACTGAAGCTTGCCTGAAAACTCCAAGAATGGAAAAAGAACCAGAATGAATAGGATTTTCTATGAAATATTCCTGGGAAATGATGGGAATTGTAGTCCACCATATACGAAAATACATTCTTAAAGCATAAATAATAAAAATAGACCATCTCTTTATATTAATAATTCTGAGACATTTTAAAAGCTACATAAACACAGTTTAATAAGGACCTGGCTGTTTTGTGGAAAAGAAGTACACACTAGTCTACAAAGTAAAATGTACTGATTTGAATGAACTGATTTCTTCATGGTATATTTCTTTCAGTGATAAATAATTAGAATTTCCTTTCATAACTTAAGATGAAAATCAAAGAATGTTGTTTGGTGGAGGGTTTTGTGGAGGGAGGGTGAGATGCCATAAAATTATCATTGACATTTTAATTAAAAGAAAGAAATGTATGGAAGAAAAACAGGGCACTTCCCGTAACATTCAGCGGTGGGTGCTCTGTCATTCTTTGAAAAAATCTTACTAAATTACCCAAGCACTCACTAGGCAGAACAGCTATAATTCATTGTTCCTGTAATGTAGTCGATATCTATCATTATTTTAATTAAACTGAATCTTAATTCATTATCTTCACTTTGATATACCTTGTTATTTTTATCATCATGATAGCATATTATCTTAGCTATCAGAGCTTTAAAATATTTTTTTCTGTAAAAGAGGTCATCAATACTTGGATTGTTTATCAAAAATTCAGCTATAACTTGTTTAATCACTTTTCCTTAGAAACAAGAATTGTAATAGCACATACTTTCCTAATGAGCTACATCTTTTGCACTCTGAAAACCTAAATTATATATGTCTCATTATTTAATTCAGAGATATGCATTCAGAAGTCTTAGGGCCACTACCCTATCCTGAAATGCTTGGGTGTGGTCCCGGAGACCTCAAAAGTTGTTAGAAAATTCTACTTTTTAATATGATAGAAAATAGAAAGTAAATACATGATTGCACATTGATCACATCAACTTCACTTTTACTTATGATATTTTTTGGTGTATAAGACGCAACTTTTTACTCCCAAAAAGGGGGTGAAAATCTGGGTGCATCTTATTTGCCAAATGTAGCCCCGCCCACCCACCGGCCCCCACCCTTCGGCCAGTTCCAGGAGGCAGGGATCTGGGTCGGGGCACAGCCTGAGGAACAACCCTCCCTCTTCGGGACAGTGGGGGGGGGAAATCTGCCCAGCAGCTTTGGGGAACAAGGCGGGTGCCACGATTTGCAGCAGGTCACCCCTCTGGCCACTCCCCAGTAATGTGAGGAGCTGCTGCCGCCGCTGCCTAACCCTCTCTGCGCCCAGGAGCCAAGCCGAGCTGAATGGGAGCCCCTAAAAGGAAACATTCCTCCTTTCCAGCCATCGCTGCCCGGATTCCAAAATGCAAACCTCAAGAGTCGCGCTTCAGGTGGCGGCCAGTTCCCCTGCAATGTGCAGCAGGGAACTGGGAAGTGCTTTGGATTCAGGGAGGAGATTGTAGCACTGACGCCTAAAAGTGTTTTTCTGCACATTGCAGAGCCACACACCCCCGTCCTCCTTCTCAGCAGACTCTTCTCTTTCCTCCTGGCCAGATCCGCCGCCTGAAAACACAGTACACTTTTTTTTGTCTCTGCACACACCCCATGTTTGGAATCGGGAAGGGGATCACGGGTCTGCCACCCAAACCCCAAAATTAAGGTGCGTCTTATACTCAGGTGCGTCTTATACACCGAAAAATATGGTAATTTTTTACTGAAAGGAAATTTTAATTTTTGTATTCATCCCACAGTACTCCAAAACCAAAGTCCTTGCTCCCAAAGTGAGAATACCTGTAACTTGCAGGATATTTAACCTGATTTCATAAAATATTTTTTCTTCTTTGGCTTATTTGTATAACTTCTACAGAAGTTAATCAGAAACATATATCTGAATTTAGTTGTGTGCACCAAGGTATTTCCCATGGAAACTCTTGAAATGTGCTTGGAAAAGAATATTACTCTGTCAGGTATTTTGCTTCTAGCATAGTTTTCTTACACAAATATTATTTTTATTTATTGCAAATGATTCATGATGATTTCTGCAAATAATATTAGAATTATTTTTAGAGGGGAGGGATTAATGCCAAATAATCATCCAGTTTGCAGAAAAGCTGTTCTTAATGATTTTCTAAATTATGAGAATTATTTCCCACTTACAAACCCCCATTTTTTCCTAGCATTGTTATACTGAATTCTGTTCCTATTGAATACAGTAGATAAGATACTTTAATTAGAGATTATTAATTACTGTTTTTATCTATTGGAATCTCTGTAATTATTATACTATGGCACAGATAGATGGCAAAACCTAGCTGGCTAATGTGAACCATAAAAAGCTACACAGAGTTGGACTTAATTCCTGAAGTTGGAAAACAACAGACACACAGGCAAAAAAGGGAAAGCAAACAACTCTCATACTGTAACTAAGACTAGATCAAAGGCATATCCTTGAAGTCATCAGGAATTGACACTACATTTGTGATTTGTGTCTTTTTATACCCATAATAATTTGATAATTTCTACTGGTTCATTTTTTATCTCTGAAAACTTCAGTAATGTAGAATTTTGAACTTAAATATATATACACACAATATATATACACACATACACACATATAGACACATATATACAAATGTACACATATATACATATATATATATATATATATACACACACAAACATATATATACATGCACACAAACAAGTGCTTTGTTTTGTTTTTAATGTAAAAGGTTAAGGGAAAATATATCAGTAATAACCTAAGACTCAGAATCCCTAAAGCAGCACATGCTGGCCTCCACTTCTAACTATTATGGCAAACAGCTGACACAATGTGGTTTACAAACTGAATTAGGTTTACTTGGCTTTTTTGTGCATGGAAAGAATTGTCAAACAATATCCTCAAAAGGCCATATCAATCACTAAGTAATCAGTATAATTTTTATCAAGTACTATAAAATAAGGACAGTGCAGTGTCTCAGCAGTTAAGACACTGGGCTTGTTGGCTGGAAAATCAGCCCCAGGTTCAAGACCCAAGCACCATGTTTCAGGGTGAGTTCCTGTCCTTGTCCCAGCTCCTGCCAACCTAGCAGTTTGAAAGTATGCAAATAGGAGTAGATAAGCAGGTACCACTTCAGTGGGAAGGTAACAGCAATCCATGACATCACGCTGGCCATATGATGGTGGAAATGTCATTGGACAGTGCTGGCTCAATGGTCTTGAAATGGACATGAGCACTGCCCCCTATAGGCGGCAATAACTAGTGGAGTAAAATCCACAGGACTCCTTTACCTTTTACCATAAAATGGCACTGTAGTATATACATATTTATGTGCAATATATGCAGAAAGGTGTCCATGTTTCACATATTTTCACTGAGGAAAGCTATGTATAAATTCTGGAAAATTCTTTGAAGGTCTAAGAGGACACAATAAACCTATCTATCTACACAGTCTATCAAAACATCTCACGAGTTAAAAATCACAGAGTTAACAAGTTACTAAGTTATTCCTGGATCTATATCTCAACTTTCCTTTGAGACTTTCCCCATTTCTCTCTGCAACAAGATTCCTGTGGGAATGACTGCTACTCAAAGCCAGGCACAGAGTGACATTGAATGTGAGTCTTGCCAGACCTATCTTGGCCATCTTAAATCACTACACAACATTGACTCTTTACTTAAATGTATATATAATTTATGACTTAAAACATATAAAGAAGATTAGTAGAAAAAGACCATTGTTCAAAGATTCTATTAGCCTCAACTGGCTAGAAAATATGTCTCATAAAATCAATAATTTACTCCGATATATTAAGAAACATACAACAAAATGCAAAGCAATTCAGACAGTTTATTTTAAAATGGTATTAGACCATTACTTTCTAGAATACATATAAATCAGAATTTATTTAAGAAAAAACGCTTCTAAATAACTTAATAATGTAACATCCTGTTAAACACCCCCATCCTAAGAATATTTAACTCTTTCCCTGTATAAGAAACTGCATACACACAGCCTACAGAGGGCACTGTTGTATCAGCTTTAGAATATTTTGGGTTCTGTATTGGTCTGTAAGGAAGGAGCTGTCAAAAATATCTAATTCACAGAATATGAAAGATGAAAATGTAGTAAGCTTACCTGATTTGTAACAAACCAAGATTTTCTAAAGACAATTGGATTTGAGAAGAAAATATAAACTTTGCAGCAGCCTGTTGACTATGCCACTATAGTATATATAAGTACAATAATTCCTGGTAGTTGGTCCATTTAAAAAAGATAATTTAATCAGAGAACTCTACTTATTTTATTTTATGTATTAGTAAATGTAGCACCAAGATCCCATATTTGATTACAAAATACCATAATTTTGATTACAAGAACAGGAAATGTAAATTATCTTCATTGCATTAATCAAACTTGATATCTCTGCAAAAATGTATGTATTTGATGTATTATCAAAATAGGAGCAATATTCAGAGGCTGTTCTTTTTCTCTGTATGAACCTTTTGTCTGTAGCATGCTTAAATTAATACTTCAATTTCATTTATTTCAACAGGGCTTTAGCGTGTGTAATTGAGCTCTGCAATGCAGTTACTACAGCTGATTAAAAACTAAATTAAAACAATGGTATTTTTCATTCATATATTTCTGTAGAACATCCTATATATAATCTGAAAATTCCCTTAGCTACTTCCACCTATAAAAAGATGAGTGTTTTTTTCTTGACACTATTTTCTTGACACTTCCTTGACACTATTATTTTCAAGACTTGCTAATTCCAAAATTAATTCTCACAATTCAGCATCTTCAGTGGACCTATACAGAGTTCAGGCCTAAAATGCAAGCTTTATTTCTTGATCAAATGTAAAGGGTTTCCAAAAGTATTTTTATCATCTATATATTACCCTTATGACTTAAACTACAATTGCTTCTCAAATACATGGCTTACTGAAACCAAATCCACTCCTGTGTCACAGTAAATCCAAGAAAAACATTTTGATAAGTGACTTTAAACAGTTCTGAACTCTTTTACCATAATTCCCATTAATTTTAAAATGTGATTGCTGTAAAGATTATTAAAGTAAATTACAGATTTCATTTTTGAAAAAAAAATCAGCAAGATTTAATAGTGATTGTGTAGCAATATTAGATTTTAAGTGATAATTAGAAATCTACTGGCTGCTAAAGAAGTATGGTCCATTTTTATGCATATACAAATACTTCACTTAAAGTGGTAGTATTCTTAAAGGAATATTAAAGCAAAATGATTTGTAAATATTATAGTTAATTAATGCTCATTTTGCATTTAGAAGGATGACACGATCTTCTTAAAAATAAATATACTGTTTCTTTCTGAAGTCTTGCCAAACTGAACTAGGTAAAGGTTAGATTTAATGACTAATAAACAGACTTTAAAGGCAAAATAAAAAAAAAATCAGGGACTGATCAGCTTCCAATTAGTGAAGCTTAACTTTTAAACAGGAAGAGGTTTGAAAAGAATGAGTACAATTGGAAACCCATACTTCACATTCTGCAATATCCCTGATAAAGGGAGGAAATGTGTGTTTATCAATGTGTAGCACATTTGACGTTCTGTAAACAATGCCTTAGTTGCCCAGTTCCAAATGCATGTGAGAATCTTATAGATCCAGAACGCTACATTCATCAAGCAAGGCCACATTAAAAAAACTGGCAGCGGAAAATTAAGAAAATCTGGCAATCGGAGTCTTAGGACTTATTAGAAAAAGAAACCAAGATTTCCTAGTCATCTTTCATCACCAGTTTTCCTTTCTATGCTTTATTAGGAAGAAACACAACAGGCTGCAATCCCACATACCCAATAGAGACAAATTCACATAAGAATATTTACATAAAATTTAATATTTCTCCCAGTAAGCAGCTACTATTTGTGCAGGAGAGGGGGAGAGTCAGGAGCCAGTCCTACAATTTTCAGATGAACTGCAGGGGCATCTAGTTGTTTATTAATGACTTTAGAAAGACAGATGCAACACTTGGAAAAGTATTGCCCAGGAACATGATTCCAATTCAGTTTATTTTCAAATAAGATTAAATGTATCCTTATAATACTTTTGGAAAATGATGCAAAACCACTTAATCTAAAAACAGCATCCAACTAAGAAGATAGCAATAATCTTTTAGCCTCTTTCAATTCCCTCCCAGAATCATTCTCCCTTTCTCCCGCTCCAATTTTTTATTACTACCTCTGGTTTCTTAGTCCCAGGTATAACTAACTTTAGATGAGTCTGCTGGGTCCAATACATTCAAACCATGCAACATGTAAAAGCAAAAAGTACCTTTTTTCAAATATTTATTGATTGATTGATTGATTGATTGAATTTCTATACCGCCCTTCTGCCTGAGGACTCAGGGCGGTGTACAGCTAGAATTAAAAAACATGCAGTACAAATATTAAAAAAACAATTAAAAGATATATAAATTTGGCCCAATTAAAACTCACTACCAATTAAAACATTTAAAAATTTCTTCTTCAGCCAGCCCGGCTTGCTTGAAAAAATGGGTTTTAAGGGCACGACAGAAGACACTGAGGTCTTGGATTCTCCTTATCTCTGGGGGCAGCTGATTCCAGAGGGTAGGTGCCCCCACAGAGAAGGCCCTCCCCCTGGGGGTCACCAGCCTACACTGTTTGGCTGATGGCACCCCGAGGAGGCCCTCACTGTGGGAGCGCACGGGTCGATGGGAGGTCGTCGGTAGCAGCAGGTGGTCTCGAAGATAGCTAGGTCCTATGCCATGGAGCCCTTTAAAGGTGATAACCAACACCTTGAAGCGCACCCGGAAGACCACCGGGAGCCAGTGCAGCTTGCGCAGGAGAGGTGTTACATGGGAGCGCCATGCTGCTCCCGTCACTACCCGTGCTGCTGCGTTCTGGACCAGCTGGAGCCTCCGGGTGCTCCTCAAGGGGAGCCCCATGTAGAGAGCGTTGCAGTAGTCAAGGCGAGAGGTGACAAGGGCATGAGTGACTGTGCACAGGGAATCCCGATCAAGAAAGGGCCGCAACTGGCGAATCAGGCGAACCTGACAAATGGTCCCCCTGGTTACAGCCGTCAGATGTTCCTCCAAGGACAGCTGCATGTCCAGGAGGACTCCCAGATTGCGAGCCCTCTCTGTGGGGGCCAACGACTCGCCCCCAATAGTCAGTGATGGAGTCAACTGACTATATATCGGGATGCCGGGAGCCACAGCCACTCAGTCTTGGAAGGGTTGAGCTTGAGCCTGTTGGGTGTCATCAGCGTACTGGTGGTATCTCACCCCAAAGCCACGGATGATCTCGCCCAGCGGCTTCACATAAAAGTTGAACAGAAGGGGCGAGAGGACCGATCCCTGCAGCACTCCACAAATGAGAGGCCTCGAGGTCGACCTCTGCCCCCCTGCCAACACAAACTGCGACCGGTCAGAGAGAAAGGAGGAAAACCACCGTAACATGGTGCCTCCCACCCCCAACTCTTCCAGCCGGTGCAGCATGATACCATGGTCGATGGTATCAAAAGCCGCTGAGAGGTCTAACAGGACCAGAACAGAGGAGCAACCTCTGTCCTGAGCCCTCCAGAGATCATCAACCAACACGACCAATGCCGTTTCCATGCTGTGCCCAGACCTGAAACCCGACTTGAACGGATCTAGATGTTTCCTCCAGGAATTGCGGAAACTGTCACGCGACCACACTCTCAATAACCTTCGCCATGAAGCGAAAGTTGGAGACAGAATGGTAGTTGGCCAATATTGCCGGATCCAGGGATGGCTTCTTGAGGAGAGGCCTCACCACTGACTCTTTCAAGGCGGTGGGGAAGTAACCCTCACTCAACGAAGCGTTGATAACACCCTGGAGCCAGCCTCGTGTAACCTCCCAGGAAGCCAGTACCAGCCAGGAGGGACACGGGTCCAGTAAACATGTGGCCGCACTAACTCTCCCCAAAATCCTGTCCACATCATCGGGAGTCACAGCATCAAACTCCTCCCAGATAACATTCTCAAGACTATTCCTCGTCACCCTGCCCTGATCTACCCAGTCAGAGTCCACATCCCCCCGGATCTGAGCGATTTTGTCATACAGGTATTGTCCGAAATCCTCCGCCCTGCCTTCCAAGGAATCCTCCCACACTCCCAGATGGAGCAGGTTACCCTGAACAGGGTGGCCGGACGATTCCCTGATGATGCAATAGAGGCGGAAAAGTAATTAAACTTTGCCGTCTTTATCGCCACTAGGTAGTTCTTAATATGCGACCTTACCAGTGTTCGATCAGATTCAGCGAGACTGGCCCTCCAACTGCTCTCCAGGCGTCTTTTCCGGCACTTCATTTTCCTCAGCTCCTCAGTGAACCAAGGAGCCGCACGGGATCGGCACCGGGTCAGAGGCCGCAAAGGCACGACTTGGTCCAAGGCCCCACCAGCCGCCCGATCCCAGGCGGCTACCAGGTCCTCGGGCGAGTCATGTGCTAGAACCTCAGGAAATGGCCCAAGCTCCATCTGGAATATCTCAGGATCCATCAGGCGCCTGGGGCGGATCCATCTAATTGGATCTGCCTCCCTGCAGCGGTTCGAAGATCCAGGCGAAGGAGTGAGTGGTCTGTCCATGACAAGGGTTCCACATCTATATCCCCAATAACAAAACCACTCAACCACTGGCCAGAGACAAAAATCAGATCCAGAGTGTGACCTCCCCTGTGAGTAGGGCCATGAACTCACTGGGTCAGGTCCATGGCCGTCATGGAAGCCATGAACTCCCAATCCACCAGACGTTTCACCAACGGATGGCAAGTTGAAATCACCCTTGACTAAAAGCCTGGGTGTATCTACTGCCACCGTGGCTCTCACATCGAGTAGCTCAGGTAGGGCTGTTGCCACGCGGCAGGGAGCCAGGTACGTAAGCAACAAGCCCATCTGAACCCCATGACCCCACCTCACAAGAAGGGACTCACATCCGGCTATCTGAGGCACAGTGGTCTCCCTTGGACCCAGATCCTCGTTAATAATAACCGCCACCCCCCCCTGCCCCTCCCCTGGGCCCTCAGCTGATGGAATGCTCTGAAGCCTGGTGGGCACATTTCAACCAGAGGGACACCGCTCTCCGGGCCCAACCAGGTCTCCGTAATACCCGCCAGGTCCGCTCCTCCCTCTTGTATATGATCGTGAATGAGGGGGGCCTTATTTACCACAGACTTAGCATTGCATAACATCAGCCGAAGGCCCAAATCCTGAGTGTCTAAACCACCTAGTCTCCGAGAGGAGCCGTGGGGACCGGGGCAAGCAATTGCTCTCAAACAGCGAGTGCGAGCCCCCAACACATGATATGGTCCCCTGCTCCCGCCGTATCTGCCCCTCCCATCTACCGTGCTGATGGTACAGACCTCATAGGTATCGTCCCCCATCCCTTTCCCAATCCCTCAACCAGCACCCCCCGAATCGTTACCCTGTGCCGGGCTCGGCTCTGACCCTGGTGGATTCTCCCCCCCATCCCCCAAAGTCTTCTTCCCAATTTCTCTAGAAAGATCATTACAATCCCCCCTCCCAGAACCCCTTAAAATCTTAAAAAAATTCCCCAGAAAACCCCACAAATTCTTCCTTGCTCCATGCCATCTCTCTGGACTCCAAAGTCCGTCATTGAGATAGGCCCTTGATAATGTGGAGGGCCAAACCTGCGAGAGGGGAGAATCTCGCAGGGCGAGGAGTTCCGACACCGAGTACATATAATCATCAGGGGAGCCAAAGTCCAAGGGTAGGGGGACCACCGATGTTACAAACATAGGGAAAATTCCAGTCCATGGTCAGGCCGCCAAGCTCCATTGTCCTCTCACGACAATGGCAAAGGAGGTACGTATCATTCAACCCCGGAAGTTTCCAGGGCAGCCATGCTCTTACCTAGGCCACCCATGGAAACTCTGATGGAAATCCGGGCGTGAAGATAGCCATATTCTGCCTCCAACTGGCCTTAAGCAAATCCAGAAGTTATTGACCAAGTTGTAACTTTGTATGTGACTGAAGGGGAAAAGTGTTAAATGCAGAAGGGAAAAAGAATAATTTCATCTGTATTTAATTAATTTTAGTTTTAGTTTACTTGTTTGGTCATATACACCTAGGCCACCCATGGAAACTCTGATGGAAATCCGGGCGTGAAGATAGCCATATTCCGCCTCCAACTGGCCTTACGTCCATAGAACCAGTATCCCTCCTGGGATTAGTAGCATCTGGGAGTCCAAGTATCCTGCTCAGAAGGTTTAAGTTCGTAAATTCACGTCAAAGAGATTTTACATGGCAGGGAGTTCAGACAAGCTAGATAAATAATTAAAACAACTAAAGTACCAGTTTGTGTTAGCTGAACTTACTGTAAATTCAAAGATGTACAAGAAGTCCTTAATGTTCTGACCACAACGAAGGCAGATTTCTGTTGCTAAGTGAGACATTTATTAAGTGAATTTTGCCCCCATTTTACAACCTTTCTTGCCACAGTTATTAAGTGAATCACTGGACATGATAAGTTAGTAACACTGTTGCTAAGCGAATCTGGCTTCCCCATTGACTTTGCTTGTGAGAAGGTCTCAAAAAGTGAGCCAATGACTTCAGGACATTGCAACCTTCATAGATATGAGTCAATTGCCAAGCGTCTGAATTTTGATCACATGACTATGGGGATGGTTATAAGTGTGAAAAATAGACATAATTCACTTTTTCCAGTGCTGTTGTAACTTCAAACAGTCACTAAATGAACTATTACAAGTCAAGGACTCTCTTTAATTAGTTTCACTCTTCCCATTAGTACTACATTATCATCCTTTTCATCACGAGTGTCAGTCCTGGAAGCCATCTTTTACTTTGGAACCCTGACAATGAGAAATGGACAACATGAATCTAGTCTACACTACCAATCCAAAACAATACGGTCAATTATAAAGCACTGTGGGTGCAATAGTCTCATGCATCAGAAGAACCCCTGGTTTAATAACACTGTAATAATATATCCAGAATAATAATAGAACCACTGAAATAATATATGAGGAATAGTTCCAGTGCTGCTATTCATATAACAGAAAAAAACGGGCAATGAGTTTCATCTTTTGCTTCGAATGGGGAAGAAATACTCTGCAAAATATGTACTATGTGGTTTATTTACTGAATTTGCTTGAGTATTGTTATACAATATAATTTGATACATACAGCAATTTAATCTCTAGGATACCCTCACCATGCAGACCATTTTTAAATCTAAAATCTGTTATTTGTTCTGCTAAATGTTTTATTTTTTATCAGTCTCAGTTGACTAATAACAAGTTCACCAAGTATATATATCCACCTTTCTACTAAATTCAATGCCAAGTAGGTAGTTTAAAGTAAATTCCTCAATCCAAGTCCATCCAAATGGGCTGGACTTCAACACTTATAACTTCTAGTCAGAACCATCTTGAAATGGCTCTTCCACTATTCAAAGGATCAATCTACCATGTTTCCCTGAAAATAAGACCTATCCTGAAAACAAGACCTAACTTGATTTTTACACGTGTGCCCAATGTAAGCCCTACCTCCTCAAAATAAGTCCTAGTTAAGACACTGCCCACTCCATTGCACCTGGTTGCAAGGCGCAAGGGTAAAAATTAAGCTAGGGTGGGGATGGGGGGATGGAGCTGCTTACCTTCTGACAGTTGCAGCCAGGCGTCGCACACTCTGACACCTGCCTTGCCTTGCTGGCCCACTTCTTCTGCAGCTGCTTGCCACTGCTTGCATGGACCCCCGCCCTCCCAGCCTCCATTTAGCTTTCAGAGGCCTTCAGGAAAAGCCTCTGCAGCCGAGAAACAAGCTCCGGATTGACACGCACAATGTCCCCCAAACTCCATTTTGTGATCAGAGACACTGGCAGAGCTTGTTTCTCAGCTGCAGAAGCCTTTCCTGAAGGCCTCTGATGGTGAAATGGAGGCCAGGGACACCTCATGCAAGCGATGGTAAGTGGCTGCAGAAGAATTGGGCCAGCAGTGGTCACACAGGCTCCTGCTAGGCGGAGCTGTCGGTGCTGCCGCTGCAAGGTGAAACAGTGGAAGACATCCCCCCAAAATAAGATCTGGTGCCTCTTTTGGAGGCAAAAAATAATAATAAGACCAGGTCTTATTTTCAGGGAAACATGGTACTTGCTAAAAATCTATAAATATTTCTACAAATTATAGCCACACTGAACATAATGAATGAACAGAGACATAAAGGATTCAAATAAATTATTACTATTCAGTAGAAGTTCATTATAATAATGAGAGACTAAGGAGAAAAAAATAATTCTAGTGGCAATGTAAATGTGCCAAGTAGAAAATGTGAATGGATCTATAGTTGAGAAAACATCTTTTAAAAGTTCTATGTTTTAAAAAGATAATATGCTTATAATAATATATAAGCAGGTAGACAATGAGTAGCAAAGTAGGATATTAGCACACACATTTTGACTCTATGCATCTCTTGTTCCATGTAATTGGGCAAAGGAATAAACCATGTTTCACCTTAATACAACAAATATCATCTCCCTTTAGTCTCTACTAGAGTTAAAAATGTAAATTATAAACTATGTTCTTCTTCAAAACGTATCATCACGCAACAATGAATACATTCTTAAGAAACGTGCTTCATAAGACTTCCACATGTACACATCTTAGATCCATTTTTGGAACTATAGAATCAATGGCACAAACAACCAACTGAAGACATTTGTTCCTGATCTACTGCATAACTGAAGATGTCATTCTTCTAATACAATACCAAACTGCCTTAAGCATTATATCTAAAATAAATTAGTAGATTAAATTAACAGTTTATCCATTATGAGCACTGCACCAGAATATTATCTCAGATGTGTATGCAAAATGGTACTTACTATACTTTCTAGCATTATTTAATCTAACAGAATAAAGTAAATGACTTTAAACAACACTAACAATAATAATATATGCACTGTATTTTTAGATGCATAATTAAGTTATTATGTTCTATTATAACAAGCCAATTCTTATGAATGATCAAACTAATGGACGTGCGATGTTTTGGGAAAAATGGAAGGGAGATTAAAGTGCACAAAATTCAAGTGTGTATATTATTCTAACTGAATGCTTAGTATCCTTAATGTATGCATACTGTGAGGATATGCACTGGTTCAGCATACTTTCTCAGTGCTACTTAATCCATCTTTTGAATATTTGTATTTGTAGAGTTGTCCCACTTGGTTATAGGGTCACTTTGTTTTGTACTGAGTTTCAGTTCAGGGTGTAAAATTACCAAGATGTAATGACAAGTTTAGTTTTTCTTCTTGCATCTCATCATTGATTGAGGCTAATACTGATTAGGGCTAAAAAGGTGTGACTGATCCAAGGTCACGAAGCTGCCTTCTATGCCTAAAATCTCCCTGTTCCTAGTGCAACATCTTAATCATTATACCACACTAGCTATGTTCTTAAATATGGATGGATGATGCATGGATGGGAGAGTAGGAAGGAAGGAAGTCAGACTATTCAAATCTAGAAACCTATCCCAAAAGATCTCATCCACTACTACCTTTATTCTATTTTTCAGCACCAACTACACTTTTTCAGTATGGTTTACAACAGAGTTTAGTATTTTATGTCTCTGGAAAATGTATTAACTTTACAGATGCTGTAAAGTTATTGATTTTATTATGTCTAGAATAGTTTTAGTCCACTTTAGAACTTTTAATGAACACTGCATTAGGCTTTATTTAAATAAATTAATGTTTCAAACTTTGAAAAGTTTTTATCAATTTTTTAAAGAAGTCAAATGGCAAGATGGCTCACTCTGAATTATAGACAGATTTCCATTAGTAACTTTTCATATTTGATTATTAAATGTAGATAGTAAGACTAGTATAAGTCAAAAGGACTCTTAGAATTTTATGAGAATCCAAAGACTGAAACAATTTTGTTTCAACGCCTTCAACTTCCAACTCAAAAGAATTACATTTTGAGCAACAACAACTGCAAATTTATGACACACTGCAATAATTATTTCCAAAATATGAATACAAAAAAATTATTGCTTCAGTCCGATTTCTGCAATTTGTTGGTATCTTCCAGATGGGTATTACGTCAATTTTCATAATCCTTAATTGGCAGAGCCAAAACTAATTCAGATTAGTGCACAATGTGTGAACCCTGCAATTCTGTCAGCTGGCTTATCTTCATTAAAGGTTTCTAACCAAATGCAGGATAGCTATTTCTCAGGGAAAAAGAACACTCTTGAATATACTGTATTCACATTTAGATCATCAATTCTTAAGTGCAAGTACCTACCCATAGGGGAAAATGAAAACCTACCTTTCTTTCTTTCTCTTTCTTTCTTTCTCTTTCTTTTCTTCTTTCTTTCTTTCTTTCCTTCCTTCCTTCTTTCTTTTCTTCCTTCCTTTCCTTCTCTCCCTCACTCCTCCATTCTTTTCTTTTCCCTTTCTCTTTCTTTTCCTTTTTTTTCTAATCCCAAATTCTTGTTCTTATAAAGTACCCAATAATGTATTGAGGTAGGCAAGTTTGCAAGTGCAATTTTAGAAGTGATTTAAATGACTTCAGCTGTAAAATCATGGTTATTGAATGTCTTTCATAAATGCAATTGATTCCATATATTTATATCTTTGAATTTTCCTTCAGTGAAATTAATATCTACTTAGAAAAAAACACATCACTTATTTAGTCCAAGACAACTTGATAACATCTCTTTCAACTATAGTTATAAATATCATGCACAAACTTCCAAAGCAGAAGTTGTCAAGATTTAACATTAGCATTAATTTATGTCATAACTGACTGTTATTCTCCAGATAATAGCAATGTATTCAGTCCTTGCTGTCTGGAAGAAAATGAAAAGCAAGTTTGTCCTACTATTAATCATTTAATTTAATTGATCAATAATACATTTCCTTTCCTCCCCCTTCTACCTCAGCCAAAAATAATCTTCTGGCATGGAAAAAGTTAGAACAATTCTCTAAGTGTATTCTTTAGTACACTGTGTATTAAAATCAAGTCTAACAATATCACAAATTTTCAAACCCTATCCTTTAAACAATAAGCAAACTTCAATGCATTAAGTTTTAAGTCAACAACAAGAAAACTTTTCAAGAGAGGGATGACACTATACAATGGCACTGGGGCTAATTTCAAATAAAATATTTCTTAAAGGCTAAAATAATGCAGGTCTTCACTGCACAAGCATGGACATCCTGCAAGATTTCAGGGCTTTGGGGGAGGGGTGGTTAATTTATTTATTTAATTTTGGATTCTGTCACTCCAATTAAAAATAGGTGAGCTGACATCCTACCTGGTGCCAACTCCTACCTCATATTATTACTACAACTTTCTCATCCCTTTGGGAATGGAGTAGTTTGAGCTATTCTCCATCATGAAAGTTAAAAGACAATGTTTTCAAACAGGACAGAGATCTGTGTTCTTCTAGCAACAGTTTCCAAAGTTTTCACACTAAGGTAACCATTTCTATACTTACTTCTTCCTTTCATGAAAAAAGTGGTTGTTGTGTTTATCTCTTTTGCACACAAATTGTCTTACACAAATGTTTCACTGTTGCTCTATATGACCTGATAAGAATATGCACACATTTTGCATGTAACATAAAAGATATATTAACTTCTTTTCCATAAAGTTTCTCCATTACTTATATGCTTATTAAGGATCCTCTGGTAAATTTGAAGGTAAAGCTGGAACAATCTTGAAGCCATTGCGTTAGAGCAAAGCAAACTTGTTCTCAACTGAAATGTCTTTTTCAGAACCTCTATGGAACCAATACCACTAGGATCAGTACATCTATCCTCATTATGCATTGTGTTGCTATTTTTGCAGTGAGAGATTGTACACTTAATTTAGCAAGCAATCAAGAAAGAGATTCAGAATAAATGGAAGAAAAAAAATAAAGATGCCCAACTTTGTTTCATCTATGAGTTTGCTTCCACTGTACATATAGGATACCACATGTAGCATAAAAGCTTTTGTTTCATGTGTAATATTTAGCTGATGCTTTTTCAGACTGTTTATTACAGCAGAGGTTAAATGCCTATACTGCATTCACAGGAGACTCACAATTTCCAACACATTATCTCAGTCATTCCCCTACAATAATTATTTGTGGTGATAAAGCTAAACACCAAACCAGAAGGAAACAAAATAATCCATGAGCATAAACTGTAGCCACAGGTATTCAATTCAGAAATGTTTAAATTTGGAGTGAACACCTTCTGGTGGCCTCATTTTTCCACCTACATTTCTGTTCAAAGCAATGGTCCATTTCCTTCAATCAGTGTGCATGCTAAAAATATTCTGCTGAGATCCATAACTGATCTCTCTGTAGTTGGGTGCCTGCTAAACACACCATTGTTCTAAAAAGGAAATCCAAGTTTAGAAACAACATAAGAATTATTATATTCCTAGTTATTGTTGAAAATCTTCTAAGTATAATTTCTCTATTAGAACAAAAACAATAAGCATCCTATTTGAAATTCATCCACCTATTTTCAGACCAATAGTCACGATTGTCTCATCTATTCCAAGACAGATATCTATATGAGAAATCAGCAGAAATACAGAACCTACAAATCTAAGCAACATACATATAAAACTATCTGTTTTATAGAGACTACAGTGATCAAGATTTCTAGTTTGATTATCATAATTCAAATAATTATGACCAGTTATTTAGAATGGTAAAGAGATAAATTTTTATCAGTATTTTCATGTTAAAGGACTATGGAGCAAATACAAAAATATCCAATCAATTGCATCAATCCAATAATTCATTATATATAAGGGAGCTTGGATGCCTAAATGGAGCCTTCTACTTATATTGCATGATCAAATCAATCCAAAAAGAGGCAAATGGAAGAGTCTAACATATATACCTAGAAACATTCTTTCTAATTAAGTATGGGGGACTATCTTTCTTTGCAGAATCCTTAGAAGTCTTGAATTTTTATAGCTCACTTTGAGTGCAATACTGAAAATATTTAAAACTTCTTGAATTATTCTCACATCTAATCATACTACTAGAGGGAACCATGTGATTCACTATTGCTCATTCCAATAAACCATGGTTTATATTATATCACCTCATATCAGTAATGTTTTCTATTTTCTAAAAGTGCTATCCTGGTAATTCAGTGTATCCATGATTATGCTTTAAATAAATAATACAATGTAATTAATAAATTTTGTTCTTTTCGGTTTTCCTTTAAAATTTATGGGCTGTTAACATAGAAACTACCATGGGCCCCACAGTTAAGGATACAAAAGGTACAAAACATAAATTGGGCACAAGAAAAAATAATATATCAGCAAATATATCAGTAGAATCTGAAACATATTGGATCACAATGCCAATGTGATGTATTTCTTAGCATAAATTAATAAATAATTTTTACACCAATAGTAAGATATTTAAATAAAGTAGGATATTTAACAATAAAGAGCAGAACAAGCTATAAATTAAGGCCACTTCTTTCAGGTTTATTCTCTTTTGAAAACCGAATATATTGTAACAGTACAGGCAATTCTAGGCTTGATGTATACAAGTTTAATCCTTATATTTAAAAGAAGAAATTGCCATACAAAATACCTTGACAAGTTTCAGAAGCTGATAAAGATCTTCCACCTCATCACCGTCACATTTTGTGTAGATGCTGCCTGTGTTAATGCTGGTACCTTTAATCGTGTGACGGTAGAGAGGCAAGTCCATAGCTTCAGCATATAATTCTATAGCTTGATGGCCCACTGTTTGATACATGTAACTGTCCAGCTCATCAAATCCTTCTGAAAGGCAAACAAAGCATTTCTACATTATTGAATGTACAGAATGTCAAGAATGTTAGTCCAAATATATATTAAACACTACCCTCCTGTTTTAAAATTCCTTTTATACAATAAAAATATATTCTACTCCCAATTTCAATTACTCCCAAATGCAAAACAGAGAATAATACTGAAAACATCCCAAGCATCTTAAAAACGAATAAACTTTATCAACTACGGTTATAGCTTCCCTGTGCATGGAAATTATTTTTTAACATGCACCCACAAAAATGCATTCTTGTATTAGGAGTCAGCCCAGGATGTCATCATTCATTCGTTTCTTCTTTCCTTCTAAAAAATCGCTAACTTTCGTAAAATTCATAATGGTATAAGTACAGAAACAATAATGATTTTTTTAAAAAAAACTGTGATTAAAAAAAATCCTAGAAGTTAACAGTGTCTGCTTCCTGCTGTTCTGACCCCCTGAGTGGGACACTGCCACAAAGACCAAAATCCTGTCATAGAGACCAGCAAGTTCATCAATTGTACTATAGCTTGCCATAATAAGAATCATGAAACATTAAGAACTGCCCTTGAAGTTTTATTGCCCCATCTACTTGGTAGTACTCTCAAAGACAGCAACTATCATTTCTATTATTGTACAAGCCTTTTCTGAATCTTTCTGGCTCAAAGATATAAATGCTTTTAAGACTGAAATAATACTAAACAAACTGTTATAATAAGTCATCCTGAGGCACATCTAAATGGGGGAAGATAACCTTACAGTAAGAGTACTATAGATTATGGATTGGAGTTAGTTTCCTTCATACCACCACTAGTGCAAAAAATTTATTCAATCCACTTCAAACTTTTGGTAAGAGAGTAGGAGATTGAGAAATAGGATAATCAATAAATTGTTCTTCTTCACCAGTAGGAAGGAGCACCAGTAAAGACCCTTGATCCACCAGTAAAAGCATCACAAGTTTTCAACAAATGGAAGAATTCTTTGTATTCTTAGTAAAATTACCATGGATCCAAGCCATGGATTCCTCAGTTAGCCATACTGGCTGGGGAATTCTGGGAGTTGAAGACTGCAAGTCTTAAAGTTACTAAGTTTGGAGATCCCTGCACTAAAACAAATATTAATATTTCCATTTGATTAACCAATTTTTTCACCTGTTCTCTACGTGTACATCTCAGTACCTTCAAGATATATATCAAGATGTATATCTTGTTAAAAGATAAACATGTTTCTTTGAGTAAACATGTATAGATATAGAGTTCTGATCAAAATATTATTAGATTTATGGCACATATCAAAGTGCTGACCCAAAGTAACCTAGCCAGCTTTAATGCCCAAAAGAGGATTAGAACTCAGAGTCCTACAGTTTCTAAATCAGTAATTTAACCATTACACAAAACTGGTTCTAAGTTGTTATAATTTTATTATCAATATGGATTTTTACAAATTCTTACAAATCATACATTTGTATGAAATGTAAAAACACAAAATAATCTTAAACATTAGGAATGTTTTATTTCAAAAGATCACAAAAAATATCCTCTAAATGAACTCCTAATTTAATATTTATGTAATTTACTGCAACTTCCAATGCTATAATAAATCAGAGTTTATGACATCTTATGCACAATAACCCTTAAAATAATCATGTAGCTTAAATGGCAACATTGGTGTTTCTGGTGAAGATTAATGTTTAAAACAAATGTAACACAGAGAACTGCAGTACATTATCCCAGCTTATTATCTCCTATAAACAACTTAGCTGGGGACATGAGTCTTACCCACAGCAATTCTTTGCACAAAAGCTTACCTTTTTACCTCAAAATTCTGTGTAGACATTCTCTCAAGCAAATATAGAATTTGCAATACTTTTTACACTATGTAATTATGAGCTACACAGACATAAGCTGATTTAGTATAAAATAATTTCCCATGCTCCTATAAAGCACTCTTAACAAGTTCATACATTTTCCACTTTTGTTTGACAAATAAAATGATAAAATATCATTTTATCTAGATGAAGCTCTAGATGAAGAGTTCAAAGGTTCTTAAGAGAAAATATGGAATCCTTACCTTTGTCTTCAGTAGGCCTTAAATTGGCTAAGGCAACAATCTGATGACCAGCAGCAACACAATGCATCATATTGTAAGAGCTGTCTTTTCCACCACTAGAAGAAAAAAAAGGTTGCATTTTCAATAAGAACTCTCTTGAAGTAATGTTTATATTTAACTCAAAATGGAGTGAAATTGTTTACACTTAAACAATATCAGTGCTTTTTCAAATAAATCATCAGTATGTTTTTAGCTTTTTTTTCAGCTGAGTCACTAACCATGTTTATGTATATTTTTAGCTGGATTTAAATCAATTAAGTAAGCAATATTTGAAGCAATAGTTTCATTCTCTTTAATGTCACCAAAGGTTTCTTATCTGTGTTATTATTTTTCACATGTAAATGAGAAATGAAAGTACTATTTGCACAAGAGGGTACAGGAAAACAACTTCTGATTTTCTAATATACCTATTTAGGCCAAATCAGGATGCTTTCTTAACTATCTCAGTCTGCAAAACAGATTTTACTGTATATCTATCTAGCACAGTATATGATAGCAGGTTGGCTATTTAGGAAAAGAAATAATTTATCAGAGCAAGTAAGCGTATGGTAAATACTGAAATTCTTTTCATCATCTTGACTGTATTAAAAATGCAATACCATTCCACTTGAATCCAAATATTAAAAACAAATGCACAGCCAGAAAAATTTCTGCAACTAAAACATCAAGCTTTAAAAGAGTTATTGTTAAACCTTCAATGTCAGTGACTTTTCACAGGCTGAAACTAGAATGCAAATTAATGTTGTGTGGGTGCAAGACATCCATCAGAAACAATTTAGTTACCAAGGATATCAGACAGATTGAAAGGCACTATATTCCAGAGTATTTGTGAGGCACAAATGTTTGATTCTTCATAATTGCCTCATTTTGAAAAATGCTCAGTATTCTCAGAGTATGGCCACCCTTTAAAAAAAGTAAGCATACTTAAATTTGAAAAGTAAAATGAGAAGACTACACAATTATAACTAAATTATTTTTGTCCCACTTTATAGAACATCCTAAATATACATTGACTCAGGGAGTTCTGAACAGAACACTGAATTAATCCAAATGAACATTAGACAGATAATTTATTATATTTTAGGTAGTACCTGCAGGCTTTAATCATGAGATATCTTTTATTGTATACTTTTCACATATAGTTCAAATATACTCAAAAAGTCCCCAAACCAAAAAGCATATTTGCGGAGGATGTAAAGAATATGAAGGCATTTGTGTAATGGGTGGATACCATAACATCAATAGGCAGGTGTCCTTGAATAGTGAGTGAACCTATGAAAGAGGCCACAGATTGGACTTCTCCTATCTACATTTTCGAACGAAAAGCATCTTCAGCTCTCAAGGAAATTAAAAACAGAAACAAACTGTTTACTGACCACTGTCAGTCTCAGAGTAAAGCTAGGCAGTAAAAAAGGAAATTTGGCACCCCATTCCACAAAGTGGCTTTATCACCAAAAGGACTGTCCTGACACTCTAAGAACTTCTTGGAAAGAGTCTGTTTGGTCTATCTACATATTGAAACCCATTGCCCAATAAATGCATAGAACTTTTTAAAAGTGGATGGATGGGCTGGGGGAAGGGAGTGACTTTATTGTTATGGCCCACCAGCAGCCAGCGGATCTGGCAGCAGATTTGGACAGTGAGGAAATTGGGGAGGAACATGGGCCAGTCCTGGAGTCTGGGGAAGGCTCTGATGAGGGCTCCATGTCGGAGGCCAGGGAGGGGGCCAGGGCCGTATGCCAATTATCAGCTGCCTTTGGAGTCAGACATCAGTGAGGCAGACGAACAGCTGGAGTCTGTTCCCAGTGTGCGCATGCGCAGAGTTGCCAAACGAAGAGAACAGCTAAAGAACAAAGGTCAACTTGGAAGTAAGGCCACAGGTAGACGATGAATGGCCCTCCCAGAGGGAATAAAAGAGGAGCGAAAGGGGAGTGGAGTTTGCAAGAAACAATTAGTTCATTACTGCACTCTTGCCAAGTATTGCAGCCTGTGAAAGATATCGGCCTGGCCACTAATAAAGGTTGGTAATTGTGAACTATCTTGAAAGACTGTGGGAGAGGAAAGACATTGCTGGAGAGGAATTCACTGTAAATTAAATAAAAGGGGTTTACTTTATTGGGACGAGGACTCGGCTTCGTGCTGCTGGGAAAGCCTAAGTCAGAACATTTATCAAGACAGGAGTACGATCCAAGCTTTGTTCAGTCTAAAAACCCTAATTATAATAAGTGTCACTTGTTAATAATTTTGTTTAACATAAATCAGAACATAACTAACTGGGTAATTAAACATTACTTTCTAAAGAGAAGACTGACTTCAAGAAGTAATATTCTTTGCATCTTAAAAATAACCCACAGTCCTTCCAAAGACATCACAAGAAGATGCACGGTCCTTAGAAAATTTCTAATTCAACCACTTAGTAATTGGCCATGAGCTTGATGTTTTTTATTGTGAATGATTTGTTTTTTGTATGTAATTACTCATGACTTAGAACAGGGGTGTCAAACTGACGGCCTGCAGGCCAGATGCATCATGCGTAGATCACGCCCACCCCAGGTCCGCAAAGGCAAAAAACGTTGTGATACGTCATGTGACGTTGCATGACACGATTGAGTTTGACACCCATGACTTAGAATTACAGTTAGATTACAGTTCCGAGTTTGATACCACACATTGACATACCCATGGAAAATTGAGCAAATGTAAAATCATATGAAATAAAATTTTTAGTAAAAATCTTAATAGTACTAAGTTGATTGGTATACAAATCATCTTTTACCAGTTCTTGTAATAGAATATGCCCACACACACATTATTAATATAATAATTTAAGAAGAAAGTCACAATTTCTTGGAAAGTAAGACATAATCATATTTATAAATGGCCATTTCATTCAGATCATAAATCTGTGTAAGCCATAAACTATTCGCATTCTTTAAATGTTAACTGGTGGAGCCATCCTATCAAAACTGAAGCAAGGGGAGATGGGAAATGCTAAACAAAATCTAGTTATAGGAAGCTCTACTCCCATAGCATTATTTATTTCAGCAGGCTGTTGTTAGACTTATTTAATCTCAAGAGTAGTTGCTGATTTTTCCTTTTCCCTTTTTATATAATTCCATCATTAAGCTTTGCCTTTGATTCACTAGTTTGTAGAGAATAAACTTCCAAATGATTTGTAGCAATTCAAAACATTTTCAAACTGTGTGTTTAACTACAGCAAATCTAATCTAATTATGTTTCCAGGGTGGTAAAAGTTTAAAGTAAAATTAAGAGTATCCCTATCACCAAAAAAATTTAATATGTGGATTACTAGGCCAAGCATGTGTGTTAAGACCCTCTGTTCTTTAATTGTACATCTATGTTTGTATTACATACTGAACCACAAAATAGCCAGCCATGTTTTTAGCTTGCAACGTGGCGAAAACTCATCCCATTCAGTTAATTCATGGCTGAATATGCCATGCTGTATATGTTTAATGGACTAATTCAATATACTATGTTTTGATTCACCAAGGAATACACTATGTATTGAGACACTTGAGTCTTCGGAGAAAGGCGGCATACAAGTTGAACAAATAAATATGTGACTATACCCTGAGTACTGTATAACTCTTAAGTGCCATCCCAGATATCATTCTAGAAAACTTTACAGGTAGTTCTCAATTTATGACCACAATTGAGCCCACCATTTATGAGAAATTTGTTAAGTGAGTTTTACCCCACTTTACAACTTTTCTTGCCACAGTTGTTAAGTGAATCACGGCCGTTGTTAAATTGGTAACATGGTTGTTACAGTAAGTGAAACTGGTTTCTCCATTGACTTTGCTTGTCAGAAGGTCGCAAAAGAGGATCACATGACTCCTGAACCCTGCAACCGTCATAAATATGAGTCAGTTGTCACAACTGCAGCAAGATTGGCATTTGCGCAATGTTGGAGAAGTTCGAACACACCCTCCAAAGATCTAATAATTAGGAAGATATTAGATTGCGCCAAGATGGATAAAATGACATTGGAACTGAAAGGACAGATGGATTCGGACTTTTACGTAATATGGAAGAAATGGTATAATTGGATTGAAGATAGAAAAAAGGGAAATAACAGATAGTAGATTTTGTAAAATTATATAGAATATAGGAGAATATTAGTATGATATGTAAATGGTCACAGTCATGCACAAGAGTTGAATAAGAATTGTTTAATAGTTAAAACCCAATAAAACTCAAATTAAAAAAAAGGAGTCAGTTGTCAAGCATTGGAATGTAAATCATGTGACCATAGAGATGCTGCAAGGGTCATAAGTGTGAAAAATGGTCATAAGTCACTATTTTCAGTGCCTTTGTAACTTTGAACTGTCACTAAAAGTCAAGGACTACCTATATATATATGTTTATATTTAATAGTACTATAGCAGTATACCAGACAGCTATCAACAGAGAATTGCTATAAACAGATACCCATAAAAAGAAAAATCTTAAAAGACTTCCAAAATGTCACCATGCAGGCATTCTCCAGAATATAGCCTGAAGTCCTAATTCTGCAACAAATAGTGCCCTTTAAATGTTTAGTTGTAATACAACTCGTACTTAACAATGCTTCCCGAGTTTGATGAGACTGGATATCCGTCACTACTGAAGTGTCCCTGATCTTGAATTAAAAGGGAAGCAAAACCAAACCTGTATTTCATAAAACCTATCACATTGCTGATTGCACGTGGAGAAAGAAAGGGGAAAAAAAAGAATCATCTTGGGCTATTTTTCACTTGCATCATTTTGCTCACATAGTAAGAGAGTCCAGCATTTCCTAGAAACCGGGAAATGCAAATATTATTCAGCTCCGGACAGCTTCCCAGCGCTAAGCAATTATTTTACCTGATTAAAGCCACCACTTTCATCCTAGGACAGGTGGGGAGAAACAGCCAGGAAAAAGATCACAGACTAAGCCAGAAGCTTCAGCCACGCACACCTACAACCTCTCCAACCCACGTGCCACCCCGGCTGATACTGTTTGAGGTTCCTTCCTTTCCCAGAAAGCCCCATCTTCTGGAGTCTGTCTCCGAAAGTGCCTGAACAACAAGCGACTGTTTGACTGGGGGGGGGGGAAACTAGCCGCCTGATTTCCACTGAAGGCTTTTTCGCCGATCACGAAGGCGGATGCAAAATGCAGAATGAGTTTAACAGCGGATTAGGGGAAGGGGGGGAAAAAAAGAGAAAATACAGGCAATATGTTTGATAGCTAAGAAATGGCAATACGGGGGCTTTGCAACTAAGGGCAAAACTTAACGTTAGCGAATGTATTTGTTGTTTGGTTAATTCCGGGATTTTAATAGGTTTTTGTGCGGTAACATTTAAGAAGTGTGTTTAGTTCTTTTCCAGGCGTTTGTATATATGTTCTGTAAACCTGCTTTGAATGCTAGCCAGGACCCGGATTCAAAGGGGAGCGAAGATAGGTTTTTATTTTCTCCGTCGTCTTTGAATGGCTAGTTTGCGGATGGAAATCGAAGAACCTGAAAACCGGAGTTGAATGGAATACCAGTACTGTATTTTTCTATTATTATTATTATTATTATTATTATTATTATTATTATTATTATTATTATTATTATTATTATTATTATTATTATTTAATCTTTAGTGAGATTCATAGCCTTTGAGGCTGGTTAATAGCTCAGCGGCTCAAGTCCTAACCAAAGACCTAGGAACTGTTAAGGTATCGTCGGAGGATGTAAGCTGTTCCCAGTAAGGTGGTTTTTTGTAGAGCCAAAATGTTCAAGTCTGGCAAATTTAGAATTTCTAAATAGCGGCGTAGCCCTTTGGGTATTGCTCCAAGGGCTCCAATTACAATCGGGACAACACATGATTTCTTTTTCCACAGTCATTCAACTTCAATTTGCAAGTCCCAGTACTTTGTGATTTTTTCTTGCTGCTTATCTTCAATCCGTGCATCACCAGGTATTGCAATGTCAATGAACCATACTTTTTTCTTTTCAACTATTGTTATTGTTATTGAGCAGGATAATGCTCTGAAAACAGTGTAGCAGTTCAAATGGCTATGGAAGAAAATTCAGCAAAAGAAGAGTCGAAAATAGCCTGGAGACGATTCAGAACTGCAGAGGTACCCAACTCAGAATAGTATCCTCCAATGCATTTCTATCCGAGAGGCAGCTAAGCAGCTCCATGGGCACCTGACTGGTCTATTCCCTTCTTTTCCCTCTAAACAAGAGACCCAGAACGGAGGGTGTGCAGTCTCTCCTATTCAAGCTAGCGTTCTCTCTCGAGGCACAAATGACCAGCCTTAAATTATCCTACTTCAGACCCGTTATGCAAAGACCCAGGTTTTTTGGAGAAGGAAAAGTGGAAGGAAAAAGAAGAGACCAGCAGCAAGATGGATAGATTATGTTATGGTGAGATGAGAGCACTGTTGGAAGACCTGAAAAACCAATTTAGGGACAGATCGTGCAGACAATCTTTCTATATGGTTGTGAAGAGTCAAACACAACTTGATGGTCTGTAATCAATATACCTCACACACAGATATAACTAGGGGAGATCATCAACCTATACATGGATACAACCTATGTGCCTGAACTAATTAAACATACTCTTTTTCTCTTCACACACACAAGGCATTTTAGCCCCACTAGATAGACTAGAAAATCCGCAGAAAGACTAGGACTATCCTTTGGGGGTAATGGCTATAATAACAGAATTTTACAAGGCTGGATCTTACAAGGCTTAAAAACATCCTTACAATTCAGGAAAGTACCTGCCTAAATGTTTCATTTTGCTGAACTTAAAAAAAACGTTATTTAGCTCGTTTTGTCTAGAAAATGGTTTCTGCATATTTTCCCCCAGATCATCTTCCTTACTCTCTACAGGAGAACACATATAATCTAGGTAGATACATGCACATAGAAAAGCAACACATATGCATATATATAGCAACCTAATATGACAGGTACAGACTCCAATGGATAGTTAGGATTCCTTCCCCCCCCCCCCTCAAAAAAAAAAAAAAACTGCAATTAGCCTGGCTTCCATGAAAGACCTATATGTTGTGCAGGTCAGAAGAATGGCTGAGAAAATATCTACAGAGACCTCACATCGTGGAAATAAACTGTTTCAACTCCTCCCCTCAGTAAGCTACTATAGGGCATTGCATGCCAAAACAACTAGACACAGGGACAACTAGATGTGTGACATCATTCTGCTGAACACTTAAGTCTCACAGTACTATCTAATATCTATGTAAATACTCATGTTGTATGGGTGTAGCATTATTATCCTTATCTTCTTTACTACCTCCTCTTATTGGTATTATGATTTTATTATTCTGTTGCTTTGCATGTACACCGAGAATTACTGTTCCAGAGACAAATTCCTTGTTGGTCTAATCACACTTGGCCAAATAAAGTATTTTATTCTGTTCTGTTACTTTGAATAGATACATGCAAGAAATGTGCATGTGCATAGCACATTTAGTTTCTGAAGAGAAAATGCATACACATGCACACATGACACATTATTTGGTTACACAGAATAAAATTCAGATGCCTCTATGGCTCCTGATAAAAAATTCCAGGAGTTATACCATCTATGTTTTCCTTACCTTAATCCTATGTAAAAGCACTGAAATTTAAAAGAATACTATACATTTGTATAATATCTCACTCGTTTTAATAAATTGCTATTGTTGTTGATGTTATTTTGGGGACAATTCCCATTTATCAGTTATCTCCAATTTGGTGATGTTTTCTATGTTCAAGTATACCTCTGCTCATTGGTAATGCAAGTGGCAGAGATCAAGTTGGAGAAGGCTGTCATATCTATTTACACAAACATTTTCTGATGGTATATGGCTAAAAGCTTTACTTTCTAATTAGCATTGCAGTGTTAAAAATATTAAAAGTTATATGCTATCAGGGACGTCTCCATAAAGAGTCAAAAACATAAAATGGCAATTACATAATTGAACATCCTGTTAAATTTTTTATTCCCCCCCCCCCAAAGAAATCTCTGGTGCTAGCATTGCAAACAATAGTAGGAAAAATCATATCAGAAAACTGATAAAATAAGGAATACCATTTGTAAATTATACTTTATAAGCCAAATTGGCTTGTCTAAAAATGTATTAGAACATGATATATTTTAGCACAGTAAGCCAAAGTTTGAAACAATCTTTTAATTTTGGATTACTGACTACTGCTATAGGTACAGATGATATGCAAATGGGAATGCACAATATATTTTTAGACTATAGTCTTGCAGTAGTTTTCAGATATAATTTGAATATGCCTATGAGAACAGTGGCATTGTGGCATCAGATTTCTTTCTCAGTTTACACATATTCCTTAAAATTGGTTTTAAAATGTTGCATATTTAGATGTGGTGGATTTTTTATTTAATGCTCAAAATAGAAGAGTTGATAAATATTGCAACTTCTCTCCCTTATACCATTTTACTGTGTATTTATTCCAAAAGGGGCTAATAAATATGTGGGAGAATATAGTCTTAAAAGTGCACAAATTAGTGTGCAGAATATTTTCCAGGTAAGTAAGTATATGATTATGTGCATTTATTTAATTATATTAACATATACTGTATGAATCCAACAAATAACCAGGAGAGAAACAATTTAATATGTTTTGAAATATTGTTCCTGCACTTCTGAGATAAAAATCTAGAACACTTAGAAAAAGAAAAATGACTATTTCTTATGTTAAATGACTATTCCTTATGGTAACATCACAGACTTCAGACAAATGTTTTTCTAGAACCCAGAAGTGATACTTGAGAAGGAATTACTTGCTTGTAGCCACCTAGTTTGTGAGATCAAACCAAAGCACTCAAAATATTGTCTCCGAAGATCATCACAGTGTCTAGAAATGTGCATAGAGAGACGTTCCTTTAGAACAGTATTTTTCAGCCTTGCAACTATCAATTGTACAGCTTTCAACTTCCAGAATTTTGCCATCATCAACCATTTCTGAGAGTAGAAATCCATATGTCTGGAAGCTGCCATGGTTTCCTCAAGTCATCTTGGGCTGTAATTTTACTACTGGAATATGCATCATGATTAACTTTTACCAGATATTATTACAGTGGGGCCTAAGTGCAACAAACCAATATTCATATCATAGTACAAAAAGAGAAAATTATCTTTTAGTTTCCATCTTTCACTCCTTAAGTATGTATTTGTATTTTTTTTAAAAAAAAATAACAAATATTTAAGATTCTTCCCATAATTCTTAGGATTCCTGCAGATAAAGTAAATGATCCAAACTGAATTACCTGTGCTATTGTTGCTATGAAAAGTGGTACTATAGAACAGTTTTTAATTAAAGCACTTTGTCCACTGGACATACAGTATAGGGTTCAGATATAAAACGCTTAGTGAAGTCTACTGGTCTGGGAATAATCACCCAATCAGGAACACCATAAAATAGTAATACTCATTTTTAAAGCACTTAAATGCAAATAGAATAATTATTCAAGTGAAGTCATTCAATTATTTGGAACATGCATGGATGGTTCATATTTGACATAGTAGAGAGGTAACAACACAATTGTAGTTCTGTTCATAATTGTCTATGTCCAGAGACTAATATTTAACATAGTTGTAATAGCATGGGAAGATTATGATGAGAAACTTGCAAATAAAATTCTTGTGGCCCACTTTTTGGTTATTCTAAAAAATGGATTTAAGATACGGGTTTGCACAGATGTGTTACATTTGTAACATAATCTTCACCGACATTGTCATTTTCAATAAGCTGAATGCTGTTTCCTTAGAAGTTGTGCTATTAATATTAATACTGAAAATAGTACTTCATTTAGCCAGCTATTTTCTCTCTTTTTAGTTTGGTTACATTCTAATATGCATCTTTTTTCAGATTTATTTTTAGCTATTAATGCACTTTCCATTTTCAGCCTTTTAATAGCACAGTAGATTCTTAAGGCTTGAAACTTAGGCTTGATTTTCCGTTTATCCTTATAAATAGATGGTAAAAATGTGGCAGCAACAAAATAAATAATGGGCTAATTCCCTTTAAACAAAGGGCTACATCAGCCCTTTTTGTACTCCAGAGTACCCTAAAATCATGCTGAAATTCAACATTAAACTTTGAATTACAGCGAACAGTTAACAGACAAAATTTCCTATTGATTTTCTGTGGATTGAAAAGAAATATATGCAACAAGCTAGATCGAACAGTGTTAAAAATAACTCCTGAAATCTCATTAATAAATGTTCTCTCAAGTAATTGTTATATTAGTTCCACTTCCATCTGTGGCCCTTATTAAAAATGTTCTTCAAATCATAAGAATTTTACTCATCCTTGTCCTAAACCCTAAGTCTGGTATAGCAGGGGACATACTTATGAGCAAGGACAGAGAGTCCTTGATGTGTAGTTACAACGGTATACTGAAAAATGTTACTTACAACCAGACCTCACATTTATCACCATTGCAGCATCCCTCCAATCACATGACCAAACTTCATGCACTCAGCAACTAGCATCTATTTACCATGGATGCAGAATTCTGAGGTCATGTTATCACCCTTTGCAACCTTCTGGCTAGGTTCCAACAAGGGAAGTCAATTGGAGAAGCCAGATTCACTTAACAACCATGTGATTCGCTTGACAACTGCAGTGATTTACATCACTCTGGCAAGAAAGGTCATAAAACTGGACATGACTTACTTAACAACCACCTTGCTTACTTTGCTTAGCTGGTCCCCATTGTGGTTATAAGTCAATGACTACCTGTACAACTAATGAATTTATTTATTTATTTATTTTATTTATTATTGAATTTCTATACCGCCCTTCTCCCTGAGGACTCAGGGCGGTGTACAGCCAGAATTAAAAAGACATGCAAGACAAATATTAAAAAACAATTAAAAGATATATAAATTTGGCCCAATTAAAACTCATTACCAATTAAAACGTTTAAAACATTTAAAACAGTTAAAAATTTCATCTTAAGCCAGCCCGGCTTGTTTAAATAAATGGGTTTTAAGGGCACGACGGAAGGCACTGAGGTCCTGGATTCTCCTTATCTCTGGGGGGAGCTGATTCCAGAGGGTAGGTGCCCCCACAGAGAAGGCTCTCCCCCTGGGGGTCACCAGCCTACACTGTCTAGCTGATGGCACCCTGAGGAGGCCCTCTCTGTGGGAGCGCACAGGTCGATGGGAGGTCGTCGGTAGCAGCAGGCGGTCTCGAAGATAGCTAGGCCCTATGCCATGGAGCGCTTTGAAGGTGATAACCAGCACCTTGAAGCGCACCCGGAAGACCACCGGGAGCCAGTGCAGCTCGCGCAGGAGCGGTGTTACATGGGAGCTCCATGCTGCTCCCGTCACTACCCGCGCTGCTGCGTTCTGGACCAGCTGGAGCCTCCGGGTGCTCCTCAAGGGGAGCCCCATGTAGAGAGCGTTGCAGTAGTCAAGGCGAGAGGTGACGAGGGCGTGAGTGACTGTGCACAGGGAATCCCGATCAAGAAAGGGTCGCAACTGGCGAATCAGGCGAACCTGACAAAAGGTCCCTCTGGTTACAATTAACTAACTATGCTGAAGTCAAGCTTACTAGATGTTCTTTGACTAGAAGAAACCATAATTCCATCTTCTACTTTCTTCTGAGCAGGCATCTCAGTGCTTCACTTGTTAGTTTCATCTACTTCAAAATGTTTGTAACAGGTATGGCAGGCAAGCTCATCACTAGGTTTCTGCCCTCCCAATAATAATTTAATGTGATAAACAAGGAGTTAATTTTTGCAAGTACCAGGATTAAATCTCCGTTCATAAAATTATATTGTCAAAACTCTATTATTGTCTGAATCTCAGTGAAAGGGTACTTAGGGTGTACTGAAGGGATACCATATTTTTTGGAGTATAAGACACTCCGGAGTATAAGATGCACATTAGTTTTTGGGGAGGAAAACAAGAAAAAAAATTCTGTCTCTGCCTATCTGCATCCATTGGTATTCATCTGGCTAGCGTTCTTACAGCAAACAGCAAACAACCTGGTCAGCTTCAGCAGATTATTGCAGCCTTGATTCAGCACAAGCAGCTGATTGGCGACTGGATCGGCTTCCCAGAATGCCACCAATCAGCTGTTCCAGGCTGCGGGGATTGCCACAGCCCATTGCCACTTCTGCATGTTGCATTTTTTGCCTCCGCGCGTTGCACTTTTGGCAATCCAGTTGCCTGGAACCGACTGAAAATATGATGCACAGAGGCCAAAAATGTGACACATAGAGGCGGCGATCAGTGGCGATGTGCTGTGGCAATCCCCACAGCCTTGAACTGGTCTAAAATGGAGTGTACAGAGGCCAAAAATGTCACACGCAGAGGTTTAAAACGTCTGAAGAGTGGGGGCCAGCAGGTGGCTGGGGCTTCAGTAACATTCGGTGTATAAGACGCACCACAATTTTCACCCACTTTTAGGGGTGTGACAGAAAAGTACGATAATTAGTTTCTGTTGAACCAGTTTAGGATTCTGTTTCTAACCTTTGTCCCCAGATGTTCGGAGTGAATTCTATTTTACAGTATTTATGAAAGAACACAAATCTGCAACTACAGCAAGAATATTGCAGAAAAATAATACAGAAAAATATTGTGTACGAGAACCATATAGTAAAACTACACACAGATAAAAATATTCAGACACTAAAGAGCAAAATTGTTAGAACAGCTGTCACAAGCATCTGTCACACAGGAGCTACAATGATGTTATACATAATTGCATAATTTGCATAATTTGTTGATGTCATGTGATGTCACTAACCTCTCTGTCCTCCTGTGGATGCCTATCGTCCTGTGTATTGTTTTCTGCCTTAAAGCTCTGGATTCTCAGGAAGTGAATTTCTGTGGGTGACATTGGAGAGTGTACATCACAGTCCAAAGGGATGGTTTTGCTTGTTCCCTCTTCCCATTACAGGTTTCCTTCAAAACTGTTCTTAAAAATGGAAGAATTATTCTGGGTGAATTTCAATATGCAAATGGCAAATTATTATCATTTAATAATTAAGGACAGATGGAACAAACGTTTAACCTGATGCATTGAGGTTTATTTGATGTTGTCTACAGTTTTACTTGATTAGAATACTTGTATGAGAAGCAGTATATCAAATGTTAAATGCTGTAACTATCACTTAAACTCACATTCATTTAAGGGTTACTGTGAAAAATGAAAAATGAAAGACACAGATGCTGGATCAACTGCAAAGAATCCTGTGGAATCTAGATGAACAAATTAATCTTTGATTTGTGATGTTGTGAAAGAGAAATACACACATGCATACATGCATATACCATGGTTATATTTGGGATAGTCTGTTTTCATATATAAATGCAGTATACCAATTAGTTTGTGTGAATATGTATATAAATGCCAATTCAGTAACAATATTTGTAGACAAGGTTTATTAAGGAAAGTAGATGTCCTAATAGAAACTCTACATCCCTGAATATTCTGAGTTCATGGGAGAAAAGAGAATAAGGAAGGTAATATTCTTCTATACAAAGCAGACTAAAGGGAACAGGCTAAGAGTTCAATCAGGTGAAAACAGAATAGAAACAAAGACAAACGCATCTATTGGCTGTTATCCTTATTACTTGTACCTTATCCTTACTACTTGTACCTAGTGGTCAACAAGTTGAAAAATATCACAATGTTTCTGCAGCTGTATCTCCAGCAATGAAGGTAATCTAAGAATCTCCTCAGGAAACTCACATCAAACTTTTTGGAGGATACAAATACTTCAGTGTTTAGAAATGGGGTATTTTCTTCATATCAAAGCATTTTGTCAAGTAATATGTGTGTTTTACTTATACAGACAAGAAAAGAAAAGAAATATTTCAAATTATAAAAAGAAACATAGTTTGTACAGAACGAAATATTCAATGTGTAATAGATATTGTAATCAATATATGAATTAGTAAGTATTATATAAAATGTATGTGTATATAGTTGCTCAAAAGACAAAATAGATATTATCAAAGATGCCGGTAGTGGAAAGCTGTTAAAATGTAACAAAGATGTTAAAGATCTTTGTTTAAGATCTGAATAAAAATGCTGAATAAAAATTATTTTTTAAAAAAGAAAAGAAACATAGTTTGTACAATATACCAATGCCTTAGCAAACGGACTAATCAATTGTTAATTTACGGCTGATAGGGGAAGAGAATGCAAGGAACTCGTGATTGCCAAGCAAGGAAGTAGAAGGTTTCTATATGAAAAAGTCTCGTAAGGACTGGGATAATGGTAGCTGGTGAAAATTATGGAAATGAAGTGGATGGACATTTTTAGAAAAGACGATTTGCTGCAAAGAAAAATGATTAGGTACAGATAGTTTAAAAATTATGTATATATTACGACTTTCTCAATTTCTGTGAAAAGTTTAAATGGACCAGAAAATATAAAACCTAATTGATACCTCTAGAACTATACTGTACAGAGTCAACACCTTTCCTAAGACATATTGTAATAAGAAGCCTGAATAAATGAATAGCCTGCTCTGGAAACTCCAATGCTGTAGACATTCATTTCAAAATAGATTTTGATAACTATATATGCTAATTATATTTTACTTAGAGTCTCAATTTTCTGCTTTTCTAAACTATCATAGTCATTGCACAAAGCTAACATTCCAATAATACACATACTTGTAACAATATCCTGAAGGGGAAATAAATGAGCTGGCACTTAAAGCCTCACCATATGTAGGACCAGGCTTTGGGTTCAGTGGATTTAATAGTGAATAAATATTTAATTTTCTGTGTAAAAACATATTTCTTTGGGTCAACAAAATGATCAGATGGTTTAAAGGACCACCAAGCATATTTTGATGATGTCTTAATCTCGACGAAAGACTTAGGGCAACTACGGCAACGGTGAGAGCAGTGCTAGCCAGGTTCCAGGTTCCAGGAGGTGGGACTAAAAGTGAAAACGGACAAGTGCCATTTAGCTGAAACACAAGTAGAGTTCCTGGGTTACTTGATAGATGGCACAGGAATACGTCCTGCCTCGAGCAAACTGAAGGCCATTCGGGAAACACCCACTCCCACTAACAAAACGGAACTGCAAGCGTTCCTGGGCTTATTGAATTTTTATGAATTGTAGAGTCAAGAAGACAGGGCAAATATAAGACATAACGACATGTGAGGTAAGAATTGCCATGTCTGAATTCCCCTGGGAACAGGAAAGAGTGAGATCAAAGTGAAATTAAATTTAGAAAGTACAAGCTATGGCAATCATGTTATTAACAATGACAATTCACAGAAGAACTGTTGCTATTACTTAGTTTAAGTCACTGGTAATAGAACTGAAACTCCTGAAGAATTGTAATTCTGATATAATAAACCTGGACTCATGATTCTTGATAAATCTTCCAGTGGTAACTACATTAGTTAATAGATAATTAATCATCCACTGCATGTATTCAGCTCATCTTTGATTGAATTGTACTGTGATTCAAGTTACAAGAAAATTCGTAGCAGCCATTTCTATACCATAACAGCTTGAGAAGTTAGCATGATGTAAATTGGTTTTGGGCATGGATGAAAAAAAAAAGCACCCTTGATGATTCTTTTATTCAGATACAGACTTTTGGATTACCCTTAATCAGTACAAAATGATGAGTAGGTTTATTGATTTAGTCTTGCCTAATTTGTCAATATACTTTTGTTGTTTTGTTGCAAATTCTGATGTTGAGAATCCAGGGTTTTTTTCCCAAACATTACCAACACCCACTAATTCTGCTACTCTAAACGTTACCCAATTATTTGAATCTTTTTCAGTCTTTTAAAGAACAAAAAAAAATCTGTTGTTGTTACACAGGTTTGGGTTGGAGACAAAGAGCATTTTATTTTGCCAAGAATTATTGAGTGGAACAATATATGGCATGCTAGCTGAGTGGACAACGTGAAGCAAAGACAAAGTGGTCAGGATATTGACTGTTGAGGCATCTGGGAGGAATTCAGAGAGGGCATCTTTTGAAAATAACTCTGATATGTCAGCTCTCTTGTCAACATCAAGCTTTAATCAGTTCAGTCTTTTCTCTTGCTAGGTCTTCCACCTTGTAATTGAGCCTGACATATACAATTCATTCTTCCCGCTGGCACTGGATATATAGCTCCTGTCATGGTCAATTATCAGGTGATAGGGCTGGAAACCACTGGGACTGTGGCTTAAAAGCATCTTGTATAGACAACCCAAATGAAAGAAAAGCTCTAATTTGCCTGGAGAACACAAAGTAAATTATTCTTTCAAAAATACTTTTAGCTATAGTAGAATAATTCCATTAAATAAAAGGAACCAGAAAAGAAAGTTTTTTTTTCTTTAAGCTAACTTGCCAAAGAAGAAGTAGGGTAAAAGTCTTCCTGGAGTGTACAACTTCAAGTGGAGGTTGATGTGTTAAATAACCCACACCCCACCCCATATCCTTCAATATAGAAACCTAGTCTATTGGATTGGCTGTTTTCATTAGGTGGAGTTTTTAAAATACAAATTCATTTACCATGCTGGAAACATTAGAGTTTGGTAGCTAAGAAATTCAAATAAATAAATAAATAAACAGCACACTGTGTAGATTTTAAGCTTCACTAACAAAGTGGTAAAATGTGAACTCACCTGATATTTATCCATACTTTACTTTACTTTTACTTTACTTTTATTAGACTTCTAGACCGCCCTTCTCCCGAAGGACTCAGGGCGGTGTACAGCCATATTAAAACACATAAAATTTACAAAATTTAAAAACCATTAAAATCAAATATACAAAAATTTGGCCCACAAATTAAAAACTAACATACACCCATTAAAATTCATATTCATGTTAGGCCAGCCCAGCTTGTCAAAACAAGAGGGTCTTCAGGGCGCGGCGAAAGGTGTGCAGGTTGGGGATCATACGCACATCTAGGGGCAACTCATTCCAGAGGGCTGGTGCCCCCACAGAGAAGGCTCTCCCCCTGGCATCACCAGTCGACATTGTTTGGCTGACAGCACCCTGAGGAGCCCCTCTCTGTGGGAGCGTATTGGCCGGTGGGAGGCTGTCGATGACAGAAGGCGGTGTCATACATATCCCGGTCCTAAGCCATGGAGTGCTTTAAAGGTGGTGACCAACACCTTGAATCGCACTCAGAAGACCACTGGGAGCCAGTGCAGCTTGCGCAGGAGAAGTGTCACATGGGTGCGATGAGTCGCCCCCATAATCACCCGCGCGGCCGCATTCTGGACCAGTTGGAGCCTCCGAGTGCTCTTCAAGGGGTACCCCATGTAGAGCGCATTACAGTAGTCCAGACGGGACGGGATGAGAGCATGAGTGACTGTGTGCAGGGCACCCCGGTTGAGAAAGGGACACAACTGGCATATCAGGCAAACCTGATAAAAAGCTCATTTAATGTTTCTTATTCAGTGCTCAAATAATTCAAATAGGATGCATGACCATATACTGCCATATAATCTATAAACTGGGAGAGAGCATGTACGAAATTATGGCTGATCTTGTAAAAACTAAGCTGCATCAGATCTGGTTAGTACTTTGGGTGGAAACCCGAACGGCAGGCTAGATTGGGAAATAAAAACAAAACAAAATCTGGAAAAAGATAATAGCAAATTTCTTAGTCACTTGAGTATTTTTAATAATGCTAACTCAGGAAATTATCTTTTTTTAAATTTATCTATCTTTTTCCAGAGACTTTACACTACATATACCCTGAATTTTCCATATGACACAGGACCACATCCCTTTATCATTGTCTTATGCCATTTTGAATAGGCAGTCACTGACAACATTTATTGTGCTGCATTTGACAACTTGCTAGTGAGAACTAGCAATTTCATAATTATTCCTAATCAAATAATGCTACTCAAAATTTATTGATGATTGCTAGATAAAACACCTATGTGTTGATACTCAGTTACTCACAGCAATTGTCTTTTCTTCCTATGGATCTTACATAAGTACATCTAACATCTGAATATAGATTCCTTTCCAGAAAAAAAAAATCCCATTCAACATTTGTCCATTAAGGATGGACAGTAATGAGGGAAACAAAGCAACTTGGTATCCAAGTACAAGTACATTGACTCTCATCTTGTACCTTGCTATTTTATGTTCTGTAGAGCAGAGTGGTTGAGGATCATTAATGATAAAATGTCTGAATTCCTAAAATGTTTATTATGGCCAAACATGTTAGGTGTTCATTGGACACTTAATTGTTGTTCTTCAGAACTCTTCGCTTAGCAATAGAAGAGAATATTTGTAATTCAGTGTTGACCTATTTGGTCATTGGTGTTCTCTAAGCTTTGTTGTATTCTTGCAGACATCTCATTACCCAACTAGGTAGTATCATTAATGCTAGAAAGGAATGGAGTTTGCTCTCTGTTTATATACTACTGGCTTGCCTGGTCTATGTTGCTGGGAATGCTTTTGATGGCTTCTAGATTAGGGATAGGGTTAGGGTTAGGGTTAAAAAAAGCTACTGGTTCGTCCAAACCAGTATTTCTGACGATCAGCTGTGCCACACGGTTTATATGGCACAACTGTCCCCCCTTGCTGTTCTACTTACCTAGTGAAGTCTTGTTTTTCTGTGTGAAGCGTGTGTTTGGTGCGTGCTGTGCATGCGCACATGCAGTGTGCATTTGACGCATTCCACGCATGCGTGGGCAGTAAACCGATGGCGATCCGCGGAGGATTTCACCACTGCTCCAGACTTGTCTTTGCCTCATGAGCCCTCTTGCCTTGCGGACTGACTTAGACCTGGTCAATTTATCTTGTTTTGTAGACTTATTTCTACAGGGTGAACTTACCTGTGTCTTGTGGACTAGTTGGACCATTGCCCTGTGAATTACAGTTGGTTCATTACTGGATTCTGTGAAGGGGAATTGCTGGGGCATATTAATAAAACTAAGCATGATGTGTGTGTGTGTGTGTGAGTGAGCGGGACAGCACAGCTGATGATGATATCTAGTTGGGTAATGAAACATCTGCAAGAAAACAACTAAGCTCTCAGAGAGCATCAAGAACTTCAGAGGACAAGGTGTTAATATCTTGTCTTATATACAGTATCTTTAAAATAAAGACACATTACAAGTAATGGTTGTCCATATTCTGCAATTCTTCCCCAGAGGAGCAAACAGCCATTTCATAGGATTCTATGAGACACCTTAGCCCTTTAACAAGATGTTACTTTAAAGCATAAAATAACATTTCATAATATTTTCTTTATATTTTGTTAAAAATGTCTTTATGCTAATCAGGTTTTAGAAATTATTGATTGGTAAGTAGGGAATAAAATCTTCAAATGAGAAAAATAGCTGAAAGAATATAAAAGCAAAGCTTGCATTAGGAAGAGAATTGTGATGCTACAGACTGGAAACACATCTCAAAATCTTGGCAGCATACCAAATCTCTTTAATAAAGCATAAAGCATTTCTCTTATGCAGGGGTGGTGGGAAAGAGGACAGAATAATGAAAACATATTAAAGCTTTGATTCAACTCCAAACCAAATACAAATTCAAGATGGCAAGTATTTGGACCATAAATCACATGTAGCTACATAGTTGTGAAGCCAACATTAGTCTTGAAAATTCCTTCATTATGTGGGATAAGTGCAGCCAATGCCATCTCTTTTTTTTCCCCACTTGGGGAATTGTAACACATGCAGTCCAAACTTTTGTTCTTCAACATCTTTCAGTGGGCAGCCAGAATTAAAAACGCTGAATGTGTAAATTCTAGTATATTTGTAACCATCATTTGAATTTCCATTATATCAACAACAGCAAGATTTGACATGATGTTATCCTTTTTGACCAATAACACTTTATATTTCCTGGGAAAAAAACTGAGTGATGCAAATGACCTTCTTTTTACAGCATGTTTTTATTAAATAGTTTATTATTTTGGCAGACTAATAAAGATTTTGGTATTTGCTTTTATTTGCAATAATATTACTACCACATAAAAAAAGATTTTATGTGCTTTTGAGGAACAAGGAGGATAAAAGTGTTGATGGATAGCACAACAGAGGCACCAGCAATGAGCTGGAAATGAGACACATAAATATGAAAACCGAGCTAAGAAAACAGAAGGACACCCTTGGCCTTTCTTAAAAGAACATGTGCATACCATGGCTTATTCACACTCTTAGCAGAAATGCCTTTTCCTTGAAGGCTTTTGGGAAGGCATGCAAAGTCGGAATCACCACACATGTACTGTATTCCTAACTCCTTGACATTTTTCTTATAATTAATGAATTATGAAAATGTCTCAAAGATTTGAAGAGAGCGTTTTTAAATCAGCTTTATTTTATATTTTTATTTTACATAAAAAATTACATTTTTATTTTACTTTATTATTATATTATTTATTAATAATATCATTTCTTTCATTTGGGATGCTATCGCATTGCATTATATTGTATTGTATTAAAAATAAAATGATTTAGTTTTATTTTAAAATTTTAGTTTAATTTTTTTAATTTGCAGATCAACAACAACAACAACAAATTCATAACTAGTCAACTGTAAAAGGCCTTAATTAGAACAGCCTACACCCTACAATGATATCTGTAACACCATCAAACATCAACAGCTGGCTATCCCAGGTCCATGGGAAGGACTCAATAGGAGGATTAAAATGTTAAATCCAGGCTGGACATCTTGCTGACTGTGCAATAAACCATAATATATTATAGTTTAAAGAGGATCAGGATTTTGAAATTGTTTAATCTTCAGCAGATGAATCGTTTTACATGGTACTTCAAAATCTTAGTTGTAGCCATGCTAACAATGGCTTCTGAAAAAGGCTATAGAAGCCTTTTATATTTTAGTCATGGGATACAAGAGACTGAATTAAAATGAATGAGCAAAAGTTTGAACTGTGGATGGGGCTAAAACTCGTGGTTGAAGGGCTATTCTTTTAGCACAAGTAGCCCTTGACCTACAACCAGCTGCTTAGCCCGAAAAAGAAGACTTACAATTTGGATTCAGAATTCTGACAGTTGGGTTCCCTCCTTTGGTCACATGACCAAAGTTCAGACCTTCAGCAACACAGGGGCATATATGTCTGTTTGCAGCATGTGACCGTATTTATGATGGTTTTGCAAAAAAAAAAAAAAAAAAAAAAAAAACTCTAGCACATACATCTAGGCCAGTGATAGCTAACCTTTTTGCCATTGCTTGCCAAAAGCGGGGGTCACGCACGTGCGTGCCCACACCCATAATTCTATGCGCCCCACCCCACCCCCACGCATGCGCGTCTGATTCCCCCATGCTCCCACCGCTTTTGGCACTTGATGGCCAAAAGGTAGGCCCTGTAGGCCTGTTTTTCGCCACCCCCAGGCTCCAGAGGCTTTCTAGGAGCCTGGGGAGGGCAAAAACAGCCTTCCCCACCTACCCCCCGCAGGCCTTCTAGAGGCCGGAAACAGCCCATTTGCCAAATTTCGGTGGGTCCAAAAGGCCCGAAAATCAGCTAGCCAGCTTGCACATGTGTGCTGGAACTGAACCAAGGGCAATGCTCGCGTACCCACCAATATGGCTTTGCGTGCCTCAGGTGGCACATGTGCCATAGGTTCACCATCACAGATCTAGGCTTTGACAAAGCCATGTTCATAGTGAACCATTGGTTCTCTTAATGACCATAATATTTGTTTAACAATTGCAGCAGTTGCTTTATGCTCACCATGTTCCCTTAATGATTGTTGCAACTATTTTACGATCATTAAGACATACAACTGCAATGGACAGGCTCCATTACGTTCATATGTCGAGGACTATTTACAGGGTAAGTATACTCAAAAGCAGTCTTTTTTCCTTTGCTTTGCTTTTCAGTTGAAAAGTGCCATGAAATCACACCTGTGTGAATTATATGAAATTTTGGGCAGATAAATTCAAAGATTTTGAAGAGGGGTGGAGGGATTGGGGGCGTTATGCAGTCCACCTGTATATTATCTTTACAGACACATACACCCAAGTTGTAATAAAAAAATAAATCAGAGTTATATATGAAAATAATATTAGTTGGACATATTTCTTATATTTATAATTTGGCCAATAACTACAAGTTTCAGTAATGAATGCATACAGATTAAAACTCTGCTTTTATACTTCTGTTAGCAAAGATGGAGCCATGTAGTTAATTACTATACCTGCCACAATTTTTCCAGTGAAAGGAATACTTATTTAAATCAGTAAGTGTTCTTCTTGTGTTCCTTCTTTCAGGCATCAACAATTTCCATTTAAGTTACCAATGCTGCGCTGGCTTTTATGGAAGTAATATTATACATGCATTGGAAACAGAATCAGTAAGGAATCTGCTTGCTTTAATGCCATTCCAATGTACCAAGCTTGCTTCACAGGGGGCTGCTTTTGTCGAGCTATCTAAAAGGCAATCAGAAGACACAATTTACAAAATCTGAAGCTGATAAAAGAGTGCATTTAACAATTAGTGATATGCCAGCCTTGAAATAATGATGTTCCCGCTCCCACCCACCCACCCACCCACCCCTTTTTTTTGTTGCTCTGTGCCAATGGCTCCTCCACTGCCAGTCATAGTTATATCTTTCCTGGGATGGTATCCAACCATCGTGGCATCTAATGGGTAACAGGCTACATTTTTACAGTTGGAGGTGAAATTCAAAGTTGCACTTTACAGAAGCGTGGAATTTGCAAAACTGAATGTTGCCTAGCAATAAGAGATGAAATGCTAATGCTGACTTTAACCATAAAGGGAGACTTTTGCATTAAAACCGACACAGCACCATGTTTTTCTTTCTTTCAAGAAATGGAAAATACAGAATAAGCATCCATGAAAATAACAGTGTAGAATCAAGCTCCTTCACTTATGAAGAGATCTTTGTATGCATTTTGTAAAATTCTTCCACTTTAATTAAGCTGATTCTCGTTGTCATTAATTTGCTCTCTCAGGTACTCATCCCTTTTCTGTACAAAATGCTTCCCTTTTCCATTCAAACTTTCTTCCATTCCTTCCTGTCTCTTCTTAGGAAGTTAACAAAGGAGGAATATTTTTTTAACCAACATGCAGTCAATTGTAATCCTGTGCTACAAACCCCAGAATGCATGTCTTATACACATTTTCAAAATTCACATTTATATTCAGAAAGGTAAGATACATGCAGGACAGGTTATTTGAACCTTCCGCATATGACAATGTCTGTTATGTACTGCAGGAACCACTTTTATATGCTAATACGTTAGCAGATGCAGCTATGGAACGACCACAGCAGTGCATTCTGTTCTTCTTTCATAGAGGCGTGTTGGTACAAACAAACATTTTCCACCTGTTCCAACAGCCTGGCATATTATTTTCTTGATATGTGATGATACAATACCTCTCAGGTTTGCTGAGTAGCAAAGGGAAATGTAAGCAAAAGAAAAGGGTTGCCACTTTCACAGTTTTGTCTCTCTGTGTGTGTTTAGGTTCTGCTTTTCTGAGAACTGTAAGAATGGCAGCCATATTTTATAGTATTTCTTTGGCCTCTGCCATCTGGTGTAGGTTAGTTTTTCCACTGCCAGTATTTTTCCTAGAGCCTCAGCTACACATTTTTTTATTTTGCAGTAAATATCTGGACCAAATAAAGCTTTAAAAATTATAAAGTAGTTATTACTAATGATGCCATCATTAACTACCTAGACAAATGACTGATAACTGATGGTGATAGCATATTTTTACACAGATTTCAGATGTGACATTGTTAAACTTTTATTTTCATTTTCTTTTTGTGGTTCCCTCTTCCTTCCAGCATACAGATCCATTTAAAGTTGTTATCTTAAGTTATCTTTAATCATTAATGCACTACCTTTATAGGACCACAGCTTGCGCTCAAATAAAATGAGCAGTATAGGTCAAGAGACTATCTCACAACCCAACAGGATCCCAGTCCTCTCAAGAATACAAATGTTCTTTTCTAAACATGGAGTGGCTTCTTTTAAATGCAGTGCAAATATTTAGGGAGATTAACCTCAGTATCTCCCTAGGAATATTTCTTTTTAAATGAGCAAAATCTTTCCAATAGAGTATACATGGTGCTGAAATCTGTGTGGATCACCTTAATGGTATTCCATAATGGCTACTTGGTGGTTCTCGCAATTCTTGGAGTCAGAAGGATGGGCCCTTTGTTTGTGTGTTTGTTAATTTTGGTTTTTGTTTGGGTATTTTTGTCCAGGTCCCATCTTGGTTTTTGTTTGTATTGCATTGTATTGTAGCTATGTTACTGTCTGTAGTAAGTTGGAGTTGGGCAGTGTCCAAGCTAAAATAAATTATTTAAAAATCACTTGGAGAAGCATGTGTTGAACTATATATACTAAACTTCAAGGTCAAATCTCTGAAATCTGTGAGGGACAATTTGAAATTCTTGAACCATCATCAGAAACACCACAGTGAATCACTCAAATGATCATAGTTCTATTTTCAAAAATAACTTTACCCAAACTAATGTTATGCATTTCTACATTTTTTTTTAAAAAAAACTGTCCAATAGCCAAAGGTCACTGAGTAGTTTCTTGTTTCACACTGTATTTGTGTATATTTTTTAAAAAGGATTTTAGCTACCTTGAGCATTCACTGGACAAGAAAGGTAAGATAAATATGGCTTGCATTTTGTAACTATGTTTTACCATAATTTTTTTTATATCTGTCTTCTACAATGTGTGATATATCTATTACAGTTAGCTTGAAATTTTTGGGAAATATAGACAAACAGCAGAGTACAAACATTTATTATGATCCAACAGATACTGTACATCTGAAGCTTATTATTTGGAAATGTGGGGAAAATGTAGACAGTGTAGACAGTGGTGAAATCCAAATTCTTTTACTACCGGTTCTGCGGGCATGGCTTGGTGGGCATGGTTTGGTGTGGTGTGGCTTGGTGGGCGTGACAGGGGAAGGATACTGCAAAATCCCCATTCCCTCCCCATTCCTTGGGGAAGGATATTGCAAAATCTCAATTCCCATCCCACTCTGGGACCAGCCAGAGGTAGTATTTGCCGGCTCTCTGAACTGCTCAAAATTTCCTCTACCGGTTCTCCAGAACCTGTTAAAACCTGCTGGATTTTACCCCTGCTTGTAGCACAATCATGGACATATCTGTTGAAAAAATTAATCACCAGACTTCACTTAGCTGTTTAAGTTCTTTTAAGAACTTAAGAACTTAAAGAAAATATTAGATTCCTTATACACTGTTAAAAATATAGCCATTTTAGTAAATTCCAGCGAACTTATTATCTTTTATAGAAATAGACATAATGCTAATAAATACATATACACAAAATAATTCACTAACTAAAATCTGTATGTGTGTGTGTGTAAAAATTACATTAACATTTATTGTTACGTTAAATTAAGCATAGATGTATTTATATAGACATGTATAGGCAAACCATGTTACATATATAAAGCATGTTTACATTTTATGATCAAAAGCTAGAGCACAATTATTCTTTATACAGCACAGTATGAAGCAGAAAAGACAGTACAATATAGAAGAAAATTCTAACAGAATAAGCAGAATCATCTAGGAGTTGAAATGTTGTCTTGTGTAAGTTTATTTTCATCAAATTTTAGGATGTGGCTGAGTGAGACTTCTAGTAGCAGCCAAGAATATATAACATAAAACTCCTACTGACTACCGTGGGATGTTTTGCTTAAAGGAATCATGCATATCTGGCCAACTTCTGAGTAACAGTTTCCCAATGAGAAGCTGAAAGCTTTATTCTACATTTGTTTGACTGAAAATATTTTATCTCACGTTAAAGTAGAAAGATTGGGAAGCACTTTATGCTATTTGCAGGAATTGGAACCTCTTGTTTGGAATGATATTACAGCAATTGGTTTTCCTTCCTGGAACTATGTCCTATTTTTTTTGGCCTTGATAGAACTGGCACACTATTACCAGAACCTTTCTGCCAACTTGAAGTATATTTTCAGTAGCGGAGTTATCAATGTAGAACATGAGGCCCCAGGAAAATATATACTTCATAAACCTATATGAGCATCTCATTCTCTATTTCTTTAAACATACATTTCCTGTAGGATGAATTTGAAGACATAGATGCTGGCATGTAACTTTGGACCGTATCACCACATTGTCTTCATCAAAATTACTTTCAGCATCTCTACCCTTAAATGGATGGTGTACATTTGTGCTTATGTTACTTAGAGTGGAATTCCTCTTTGTGGTTCTCACCCACAAACCTTTGGAAATGAATAGCAATAGTTCAGAAAAAAAAATCTGTCCTTGATACCTGTGAAGCGGGGTCTTTTCTTTCAAATACCATGTTTCCCCGAAAATAAGACCCTGTCTTATATTTTTTTGAACCCTGAAATAAGCGCTTGACTTATTTTTGGGGAGATCTTATTATTTTGGGGCACGTGGAGCAAAACGGGGCCTCTCTTGCCATCTTACCTGATTTCCAGCTCTGTCTACCTAACCCTAACCAGAGAAAATGGCGGAGACCAGCTGCGCATGCGTTTAAATGTTTTCGGAGAGGGCTTATTTTCGAGGGGGGCTTATTTTAGCACATGTGCTCAAAAGCGCAATTGGGCTTATTATCAGAGGATGTCTTATTTTCAGGGAAACAGGATATGTACTAGGAAAGTATCAGCTCCTTCTGACTCTGAGGAAGACTGCAGATACTTTTAGAATTTTGAAAGCTGCACCAACAAAATAACTTTCATTCAAGCATCAGTTTTCTTTATCTAGAGAAGAAGGTGAAGAGAGTTGTGGCCCAAGATTTCTAGCAAGTAAACTATTCCCCCCACCCCCTAGTTTGGAACTAATATATTGATGTGTACATTAGGGCAAGGATCATACTTGTGAGGCTGAAAATGCATGTGAACTTCTTGAATGCACTTAATCAACCATTGCATGACACAGAATGACGGGGTTGCTTGCTCCAGCAGACATCTTCTTATTTTCCTATTGCAATTTTCTATACGAGAAAGTCCAAAAGTGTGTTTAGAGGCAATTTAACTGAAAGAGCAATAGGAAACTTATTCTAAGCTAGGAGAAGCCTTATTTGTTACATATTTATCTGCAGTTGTGAGAAGCATGGTAAAACAGAATAGTATTTATAATTTCTATAGATATATTTCCCTTCTTCGTATCTAATTCTATAACCAGTCCATGTGTTGTTTCTAAAAACATATGCATGCTCAGTAACTCAGGAAACAATTAAAATGATAGGATCCAAGTATCATTCCAGCCCTGCTTTTCTACCCATATTGTGAAGCAAAGCTTTCAGGTTTCTTGGCTTTGTTTCTTTCCTCCAATTCTATGATTTTTCTGCTAATATTTCAGAATGCAAATCCCCAGGTGCCCATTCAATCCTTGAAATTTAGATACCAGATGGTGCCAATAACGGAGTTATTTCTCCTCCCAATCAAGTAAAGCAGACAGGTGGACTGTTACTGGTTTGAGTTCCTGAATCTCAAGGTATCAAAGAAGCCTAACTTAATGACAAGTTCCTGGCAATGATAAATAACTTTGAGAAATGGCAGAGATGCTTTTTAAGGATTGGAGGATTTTATTTCTACTCTGAAGCAATTGCTTTCATGTTTATATGGTGTTTACTTTGAACTACAAAGGCTATAGAAAACAGTAAAATAGGTTAGCAAAATATGTCTAGTTAGGTAACTATATCAAAATCTGTGCTATCAAAATCTATGCTAATATTTTATTAGAAACTGACGGAGCTCCTCATCTGGCTTGGTGAGAATTTATATGATATAAGACAAAGGTGAGCAGATTTTAGGACTGCAGAAATGATGATAACGGTGATTACCATTTTATTAGAACCTCAAAATCCATTGAAGAATTTAGAAGCAAAGGATTTTTATCAGAACTAAAAAAAGGTCTTGGACAGTTTCCATTCAATATGCAGGCTATTGTATTCTCTGGCCTGCTTTTCCTAGAAGACCCTTTGGAGGAGGACATCAAAGCATTTGCAAACTGAAAAGTATGTGAAGCCAACCAATGCTGCAGAGAATTTAGCACCTTATCTTGATGGACAGATGAATTCTTTCCCTGATTGTAAAGAAAGAATTCTGATGAGACTGTAAACTGTGAGGCAGTGAGCATGCTTATAGCAGAAGACTATATACAAATTGTTATTTCTACTCTGAAGCAGTTGCTTTTCATATTTATACTGTTTACTTCTTCTATAACTTCATGTTCTCCATGGGAATAACATGGAGAGCACCTTGGCAGTCTTTCTGTTGTCCGATATTGCCAGAAACAGAAGTCTTGTCTTGTCCCTGTTGCTCGGCTCCATTACTTTGTCATAAACTTAGGTTCCTGAACCATCTTACCTGAAATCAGTTTGGGTAATTGTTTGTGTAGCCTCTTCAGTTTAGGGGATCAAATCTCTTTTTATCAAATGCTGATCCTAGTCACATTTTTAAGGTGTTAGAAAACAAAATGGCACTCCTCTGACATACCAATTGGTTAATTTCAATGATATAATTTGAAATTCTGAATATATTGCTAATTTTAAGTATTTAGGAGTGAGAAATATTTCCATTTCTACTAACAATTATATATATACTTAGCAGATTCTGATCTACCCAAGGTATAAAGTGATTTTGGGTAAACCAGTGTTTCTCAGCCTTGGCAGTTTGAATATGTGTGGACTCAAACTCCCAGCTATGCTGGCTAGAGCTGGGAGTTGAAGTCCACACCTCTTCATACTGTCAAGGTTGAGAAACATTGGAGCAAACAATGGCTTCTGGATGATTTCTGAATCAGTGACTTGAATCAGCCTATGCAAATGTTCTTTACCTCCCCTGAGGGAGGACATCTAGGACATTCTAAATGCTTCTGTTGTTTTTATTACCCCTCTAATCTGAGCATTCATTTTGTTAAATAAATTTTGGGGTGGTATTTATTTGTTGTATTTCTTTGCTGCTAGTCTCCCAAATGATACACAGTGGTTTACAACATAATAACAATGCAAAACATTCCTACAAGAATGAAAACAACATTATAAAAACATATAATTGTTGTAGATGTGCCTGTGACGAGCCTCTGTCACAATAGCTTTCCGTCAGAATAACAGAATAACAGAGTTTGAAGGGACCTTGGAGTCTAACCCCATGCTCAGGTAGGAAACCCTATACCATTTCAGACAAATCATTGTCCAACATCTTCTTAAAAACTTCAGTGTTGGAGCATTACAAGTTCTGGAGGCAAGTTGTTCCACTGATTAATTGTTCTGTCAGGAAATTTCTCCTTAGCTCTAGGCTGCTTCTCTCCTTGATTAGTTTCCATCCATTGCTTCTTGTCCTACTCTCAGGTGCTTTGGAAAATAAGTTCATCTCCTTTTCTTTGTGGCAATCCCTGTGATATTGGAACTGCTGTCATGCCACTCCTAGTCCTTCTTTTTATTAAACTAGACATTCCCAATTCCAGCAACCATTCTTTATATGTTTAGCCTCCATTCCCTAATCATCCTTGTTGCTCTTCTCTGAGCTCTTTCTAGAGTCTCCACATCTTTTTTACATCATGGCAGCCAAGACTGGATGCAGTATTCCAAGTATGGCCTTACCAAGGCATTATAAAGTGGTATTAACACTTCATGTGATCTTGATTCTATCCCTCTGTTAATGCAGCCTAGAACTGTGTTGGCTTTTTTTTTTGGCAGCTGCAGCACACTGCTGGTTCATATTTAAATGCTTATGCACTAAGACTCCAAGATCCCTCTCACAGTTATTGTTTACACATCCATACATTCCATACAGATACTTGAACAATTTAGCTTGCAACCATTGTGCTAATAAGGAACTGGGATTAAAGGTTAGTATAGATTATTGCAGAAAAGTTTATGCAGGAGAAGGAGGAGCTGCAGATGGGCAGAAATAAGTATCAGATGCCACACTGGCATTAAGGCAGAGTAATACCATGAGAAGAATCGACTTGATCTTTCTAAAACAGTGTTTTTCCAACCTGGTAACTGAGATATATGTTCAACTTAAAGAATTCCCCAGCCAGCATGGGAAGTTGAAGTCCATACATCTTAAAATTGCCAAGTTGGAAAAACATTGTTCTATAATGATGGGCAAGCATTGCTAAACTGAGGCTAGGATAGAATTGGGGATATCAGATAAGGAGTCACCTAGAAGATACATGGTAGTAGCAGGAACTTGGTTAGCCACTATCTCAAAGCAAGACTAGGGACTAGTGTAAGAGCCTTGATAGTACAGTGGTTTGGTGCACCCTGTCATTAACACAGCTGCCTGCAATTTCTGTTGGTTTGAATCTCTCCAAGGCTCAAGGTTGACTCAGCCTTCCATCCTTTCTAAGTTAGGTAAAATGAGGACCCAGTTTGTGGGGACAATAAGCTGACTTTGTATAAAATATACAAAAGAATGAAGGCTATTGCTTAACGCATTGTAAGCCGCCCTGAGTCTCCGGAGAAGGGCGGCATATAAATCAAATTAAAAAAAAAAAAAGACCCAGAAGGCTTCTGGGAGAGAAGGTTTGAGACCATCAGCTTTCTACCTACCAGGCATAGCCATCCATTCCAATGATTAAAAGTTATCATTCTTATCATTGTTTAGTCTTAACCATTAATAGCTATCATAGTCTTCCAAAATATCTGGAAAGAAGATGCCATATTAACCACTGGGAGATTATTCTAGAGCAGGGGTGTCAAAGTCGCAACATCATGTTGTCGTCACATGACATATTGCGACTTTTCCCCCTTCATTAAAATGGGGGTTGGGCGTGGCCAGTGCATGACGCATCTGGCCTGTGGGCCATGAGTTTGACACCCCTGTTCTAGAGGATCGGTGTCACTGCTGAAGAACTCTAGTTTCTAGCCCTCCCCCAATTTGCATAGAACAGAAGCTCTCAACTTTTCAATATATAATGCACATCTTCTCTGATGACTTCTTTATCATTGATAATCAGCCCTAAAAGAAGCCCTCCACCATCTCAGTGTCTGCAATGTCAATTCTAAGGATGATTGCTATACTACATCTATTATCATTAAGTCAGTCTTTTTAAATTTTAATTAGAATTGTATTTTTTTACTTGCTCCTTGATTTGCATTACTAGAATTTGCAGATCATTTGCATTTTCAACTTCCACAGTAATATCATCAGAAACAGTCAGATGGATGATGTTTCTTCCACCATTTTAATTTTAATAATATGATCATCTTTCTTCAATCTACCTTCCCTCAATAATTAACAGTTACAGTAGTTTGATTAAAAAAAGAGAAAGTATATATTCTAGTCTGACTCTTTTGCCAATCTGGACCCAATCTATTTTGCCATGTGCAGGCTATCACTTCCTCATCTGCATATTGGTTTCCAAAGACATTCCACAACCTGACATGGTCATTACGATTGCAAGCTTTCTATAATCAATGAAGCACATATTGACTTTTTTGGTGGTATTCTTAGGCTGATGATTAATTATTTAGCATGCACCAATAATAGTGTCTCCTGCAGTCTGGCATCTCTCTCTCTCCATGTACAGCTCTAATCTGCCTTGAATGATCCTCAAACATTATTTTGCTAGTATGTGAAATTATGTTCCTTCCTGACATCTTTGCCTTATTGGCTTTGGTTTCTCTTCTTGGCAATTTCCTCTATCTCTTCTGACATCCAATTTGCTTTCTTCTGTTTCTTGCTCTTTGGCAGTTTCTTTTCATTTTTCATCCTTAACAACTGCTTTGATTTTATTCCATAGTTCTTCTCGTTCTCTATCCATGAGGTTCAGAACTTCAAAGATTGATATTTCCTTGAAAATTGTGGGTAGATACAGTGTACTTCATGTCATGGAAATTGGTTGGTTTTATTCTTCTGCTTTAGCTTGACTACCCCTGGTCATAACTTTGCTGTTATGACTAAACTCTTCCACCTCCTTATATCAGTGATGGAATTAATTTGATTTCTCTCTGCTCCATCTGGTGATGTTCACATTTATAGGTGATGTTTTGGTTATTTTATGACTGTGTTAGCAATGAAGAAATTATTAAATTGGCAAAAAGTTCTCCTTCTTTGGCCTTCTTTGTTTTCTAGGCTGCACAGCCCAATTACATTTTGTCCTTATTATTTACAGCTTTAACGGCTATCAGGACATCTTGCTTGTGTCTTTTGTCAATGTCAGATTGAATTTAACCATAAAATTTATCCACCTCCTCTTCTACCCAAATGGTTAGAGCACAAAGCATGTATTTGTGCTTTATATTGTGTATTTTGTGTTTTTGTTTTATTTGTAAGCTGCCTACAGTAGTGTAAATGTGAGATGGACAGCTGTATAAATCAAATAAATATACCCGGATAGCTATCATATTAAAGAGTTGTATATTAAGTCAAATTGATATTATTTGGCCATTGACTGCATTGAATCCAAGTGCTGTCTTTCTATATTTTCTTATCAAAGTAACACTGGGTTTTTTGTTTCTGTTTTTCAAGTCCTAAGTAATAAACAATATATTCTGAAGTGTCCAATTCTAGCTCATTTCAATTCACTGTTGTCTAAGATAGACAACATAGTCTGTTCATTCTATCTTTCAAGTAGCTGGCCTTTAGTGTGTCCATGCTTCTTACATTCTTTGTTCCCATTGTAATTCTGCATTTGTAGTTTAGGATATTCTTTTCCCATATGGTAATATTGGCAATTAGCTATCTGTAAGGCTTTGATTTTATGAAAGGCATCATAAACACCATTAGTACTCCAATAAAACCATCAGCTCTTCTTCAATCACATTTTGATTGCCATTTGAACTGAGAGGCCTATCATCCAGCACTTTAACTTGTGAAAGACAGGTGTGGTTTGGTATTGCCTGTTCCTGAACAGTACAAAATGATGAACGGTATAAAATGATGCCTTTGCGGTTGTCGCTTAAATGATGTACTCCTTCAATAGATGTACTTGTTTATTTAGCTGGGATGATCTTCATATCTATGTTCTCATGCCTGCTGGAAGTATATACTCTTGAGTGTGTATTTAGTTTTTCATAGCTCTTAGGTAAGGAAGCATCACGTGGAAAGCTACATGGTCATTACTCATTTTTAGTTTATTAGAAAAAAGAAAAATTATCTACAACCATGATGGCAAACCTATGGCACAAGTGCCGGAAGTGGCACGCAGAGCCATCTCTCCGGGCATGCCAGCCATCACCTGTTGCTCTTCCGGGTTCTGGCCAGGTAGTCTTCACGCTTGCGGGAGCGCAAGAAACCAGAAAAGCAGCTCCTTGTCACACATGCACGCCAGAAACTGGAAGACCAGGTGACCAGTGTGCATGCCCATGCTGGAAACTGGAAGTTTAGCTTCCCAGCGCTCACATGCATACCAGGGAGTTGCTCTTCCAGTTTCTGGTGCTTCCCCCGCGTGTGCGCACTCCTATTTCAGTACTTGGTGCTGAAAACACTGATCTAGAAAGTTGAAGAAGGTAATGAAATGTTTGGAAAAGTAGTGCATGTGTCAGAAGAATTGCAAACACCCTATATTTCTGCAGGTTAATTCCAAATTTTAGGTGGGAGGGCTTTGTTAGAAGCACAGCAAGGTTGGAAAAGAACTCTTAGGAACCAGGACTGGACGGTATCAAAATTCTTACACATACATACACATACACACTCTTTCTCTCTCTCACACACACACATCACTCTTCATATATATATCATTCTTCATTCAACTGTTGCATAAAGCTAGCAGAATTACATTGGAAAATGATTGATTATGAAGTGGCATAAATTTGGGAAATAATCTTTCAAGCAAATTGTAGCTGTCTGGCTGTTCAAATCTTTTTCATCAATGGATTGAACTCCCAATCTTTACTTAGGTAAAGCCGTGGGCCTGACCCAACTGATCAGTTAATTTCCTATCTTAGATAAATCTGTGAGGGGAAATTCCTTTCCAACCCACGCTGGCAATCTGCTTATATTCTCAGCCTGATGATTGACATCCCTTTGAACCCAGAGAAGCACATATGCAAGTGTTTTTTTCTATGTACAAATTATTAAAAACATTTTTGAGAAGTTAAATCTCTGTGAGATCAGGGTACACATGATATGCCAGAGGAAACTGGAAGTCAGTTTGTGAACGAAGGAGAAGAAGAAGGATTGGAAATAATGATGACAAAAAAAACTTAAGTGGAGAAAGAAGGAAATTAAAATTAAGACAGCAAATGACTTGTGAAAGAATACAAATTAGGAAAATAGCATAGGGAAGAAAAAAGGAAAGCAAAGAATAAGTAGAAGAATAGAGAAAATCGGAATTAAATGTCTAGTAGACCTCCTTGGCAAGGGAAAATAGGGAAGTAAGTACAAAATGGATACTCATGCAATTCACTACAGCACAATGAATACAAGCTATGGAAAGTATAACATTGCTACACATCAGAAACATCTCAGAAATAACCCGAAGATTAATATAGCCACACGAGATCACTATAGCCCATAAATCAAATTCCTTCAAAATATCTAAAGTAAACCAAGAGACCCCTCATTTGCAGATGTCAGAATCCTGCCAAACTAAGGCTACACCTTTCTAACCTACTAGATATATCCTAAGAGATTCTAGGGTGTGACTATCCTGAACTGCTTCCCACTCCCCTCTCCAGTCAAAACTGCACAATCTCTGGGTCTCTCTCTCTCTCCCTCCCTCCCTCCCTCCCTCCCTCCCTCTCTCTCTCTCTCTCTCTCTCTCTCTCTAGGAAAAATGGGCAAAACTCCTCAAGCTTTTCCAGGTGCACATTCCATCACATCTTCAGCTGAGAAACTGTGAGCATCCTAGAAGAAGCTAGATTTTTAAATGTTATGAATGTTAAAAACTATCAAGGAAAAAATCCCACCTTCACCAAAACTTTATGTAAAGGTGGAGTGGATGCTAAACTCACTAGTTGGGTAATAAAACATCTGCAAGAACACAACCAAGCTTAAAGAGCACTAAGTACTCCAGAAATCAATCTAGAATTTGGAATAAATTTCCAGGCTCAAATTATGCAAAAATGTAGCTCTACATTATAGAAGTCTATAATGCTGAAAAAGATGAAGGTAAAAGAAGGGAACATCCTGGAGCAAGATGCATGAACTTAACCACAGTCGCAATGGTTCCACCTTTAGAAGACCTGGAGGACAGGTTGGGAACAGAAAATATCAGAGAAGATATCAGATATGTGGTTGGTAAGAGTTGATATCAATTTATAACACACAATTGATCAATATAATATTTTGCCCATCTTCAGTATTTTCGATCTTGTTTGGTGCCATTGCTTCTTCAGCAGCTTTGCTTTTTTCATCCAGAATTAATCACATGACTTCTCCCATCTAAACAGGACTCACATGTTGAATTAGATTGTGGTATTTGATGCTACATACAAAAGCATTGCTGAAGGCAATTTAGAATGCTACAATTCTTCTTGGATCCTGCCTAGACATAGCTCATATAATCACAAAGATAATCAATCTGATCTGAATAAATAATGATGCCATTGAGAACAAATGAATTTGACAGAAAGGCAGAACAAAAAAGGGCAATATAATGGAATATGTGCTATTTTTCACACTGTTGAAAAATTGCTTAAACATTGTATGTGTGTTTCAACTCTGCCAGAAATGTTGATGGAAAACTGAATAGGTTTGGATAATGAACAAATTTGTAATGAAGAAGCAATCTGCAACATATGAGGAAAACTGACAGGAAGATATAGGTGTGGCTGGATACCTTTGGCATGAGAAAGGGATACTTTTAGATAACGGTGCAGGTTGAAAATAAATTCACAGTGATACCTAAAACTGCTAGAATGTTAGTCTGTCTAATTAAAAGCTACAAGATTTCAAAATATTTAATTTTTGTTGCCTATGGCTCTAGTGTTTTGCATACTTTGAAATCTGAATTAAAAGTAAGACTGAAAAATGTACGAAAGCCATATCCTGAACATGAACAAACATTGTATCTATTAGTCTATTAATGCCTTTAAAAAAACTTAAAACTATTTAACACAAATCATCTCAATGTCAACAACTCATCATGGATAAACTATTTAATTAACAGAAGCCATCCTAGTATTTGGGAATTGAGTCTTGGCTCAGTTGTTGGAGCAGAAGGGCAATCCTTGATATGCAATAAAAAACAGCTTTTCTTTTTTTAAAAACACAGTATGAAATTGAGTCTGCTCAGTTTTAAATTAACCCTTCTTCAACCAGAAACTTTTCTTAGCATTTTCTTAGGATTTTCTCACATTTTGAGTTGAAGACTATATAGTACAGCTGCCCAGCTTACTATAGTGCCCTCAAGGAACATTACAGGAAAATTAAATTGTACATTATTTATTTTATTTATATTTCTCCTTTATTATTTTTTATAAATACTGTAACTCAGGGGGCACGATGGCTCAGCTGGAAAGCTGCCAGCCCAGGTTCGAGTGGGTCACAACAGGGTGAGCTCTCATTACTTGCCAAAATTCATGCTCACTTAGCTATTTGAAAGCATGCAAATGCAAGTAGATAAATAGGTACTACTTCAGTGGGAAGGTAACAGTGTTCTGTGTGCCTTGGGGTTTAGTCATGTTGGCCACATGATCATGGAAATGTCATGGATCATGTCAGCAATGCTGACTCCCTCAGCTAAGAAACAGAGATGAGCACCACCCCCTAGAGTCAGACACGACAGGTGAAACCTTTATTTTACCTTTCAATATATAAAATACTCCTTCCTCCTTCTATTTTCCACACAACAACACAGTAAGATGAGATAAGCTGAAAAAAGAGTAACTGGCCCAGCTAAATAACCCAACTAGCTTTCATACCTAAAGTGGGAGTAGAACTCTCAGTTTTGGTGCCTGAAGCATTACATCAAACTAACTTTAACTTAACTCTAACTTCTTTAACTTTAACTGAAATATATTTATGATGTATAGCTATAGTTTTTCATCCTTACAGGTGAAATTTCTTAGTAGGAGAAATTATATGGAAAGTGGTATTCTCCCACGCATCCTGAACCTAAACTGCCAAAGTTACAGGTCCATTTTATATTCCCCAAGAAATAAACTGGCAGACAGTATAAGTTACATGTGCCTTTTGGGGTTCTGCCTGAGACCACAATGACTGCTCAGTGCCAGTTCTGCACCAACTGAAATTTCTGGGCAAGACAAAAAGCACCCCACATACAGACATTTACATGCTCAAGTAAACTCATTTTTTTCAATCAGTTCAGGGGGGCTTAGAGAGTTTGATAAAAGAAAGTCCTGATGACATTATGTTGTCTGTTGACTGATGACTATGACAATGTGATTCAAGTTCTGACTATTGTATTCTACATGTTGTACTCTATCACATTCTTTTAATATTGCTTTCTTCTAGGAAAAGATGTTCTTGGAATATCTTATGAAACACAGAAAAGGTGCTACAAGCTGTGAGAAAAAATAACTTACTTTTTTGTGAAAATAGGAAAGCTATAAAATGAACCTGAAGCATTGATTAGATCCACACAAGTATGTTGTATCATCTATATTATAGCATAAAGAATGGTCACAAATGGATTACTAATTAAACATTACAAATGAGTCCTATGCTACAGGTTCTAAATCACAGCAGTATTCGGTGCACCATTGAAAGAACCGGAATGGGATAATTCGCCATGGCCAACTTGCCATGGGATAATTCAATTTAATTATTTTAAATAATTAAAAAAATATTTTATTTTTTGCCATTCGCATTTCATTTTGTCCCTCCTTTGACATCCTTTCTTTAATTACTGTATTCCACCATCTCTTTGATATTAGTGTATGGCAACTTGTCCCACAGCAAGTTGGACACAGCAAGTTGTTTGCAGTGAGTTGTTTTACACCCTGAAAGAACTGAACAGCCAAATCATCCTAGAGAAGGTCTATCTTTGAGGCACATAACCAGTATTGCAAGTTATAGTTTAAAAGGATGGGTTAAGGGGTCTTAAATTAGGGAGTAATGTTACATTTCTACAGATTCATGGCTCTGGCAATGAGTTTACTACAAACTACATATATTTCTGTGAACACATATAATTATATTAATGAGAATGGTAACAAGTTTTCAAATATCCCAAGCAAATTTGAAGGTTGCTTAAAGATTTAGTTTCTCTGCTGATTGCATCTATATGGGCTACAACTTGCATAAAATTAGTCTATGCACCCATCACGCTGCACTCATGTATCTTGAGAATCCTTGTAATTAATTGACTGCTGGAAAAAAATAATATTATAATGAGAGAAAATATAAATTCAAATGCCTCATTCATATCTGTAACATTGGAAATAGTATGTTGTAAGATCAATTCTACTTCTAACTCAACTTAGTAAACTGGAAACTTTACTAAATCTCAAAACTTTCAAAATTTAAAGATTGGTGAAAGTGGTTTTCAATTAGGCAAGTTCCATAATAACCAACTGACATCATCCTTGAGAATCCCCACCACTTGGAATTCAGGAGTTGACATTCTAATACACTTCGAATTTGATTCGTTGGGGTAAGTGCAACATGACTTTGAATATATGCATGCACAAGTTACCAGGAATCAAAAAAGAATCGTGGATATGTTGAATTTTTGAACTGGACATTAGTTAAAAACTTGAATCATTTTTTAACAGTTTTATTTATAATAATAAATAGAGAAACAATCTCCAAATCAGCATTGTACTCAAAATCTGGAGTAGACATAAAAGGGGAGTAATGCTTCTCTCCTTCATTTATGTAACATAAAATCACACCTACAAATACTGGACTTCATGTTAACCCAATTAGCCTGCAGATTGTGACAAGATAAATTGATTAACAGTTGCCTACCACTGTGAAACATCTGAACCTTAATTTGATAATATGAATCGTATTGGATTGAGATCTCTGGAAAAGGTCCCCCTCCCCAGTGAAATACACTTAAGAAGAATCCATCCGTGTCTTTCATTAATTGATATTGCTGTAGGTTGCTCACAAATGTTACTCCATTTCTCCAATGAGTCATTTAAATTTAAATTTTCCTCCCACTTGGTTGCAATCTTTCCCTGTAGACCATTATGTTTACCCACTAGGAATTTATATAAATTAAAGTCTCTTTTGTAACTGGCTACATAATCATTAACTGACATTAAAAGAGGTTGTATTTTAGTATTTCAAGGAACCTAGATTGTATGGTCTCCCTGAGAATATGCCAATAGCTGAAATACATTTGAAAGTTAGAGTAAAACAGACTTAATCCAGTCATCCAACTTGGGAATTGAAGGGCACACATCTCCAAGGAGCCGAGGTTGAGAAACACAGCCTTAAATGAATATTTTATTATTAAACTATGAGGTACATTCTTTTTATTTCTTCAATTATGAAAATATATTAAAAGCTTTCATTGGTTCAGTAAAACAAAAGCTCCAAAATCCACAATCTTTTAGGATCAACCCACATGTCTCAAAAGAGCAGGCAAGTTTTTGAGTTCAATGGAATTCTTCAGCAGAATTATCTTCCATGATTATAACCATGTGGTGAGAATGAGTGATTGAGGAGAAACATCAGCATCATCAGGAAATTCTGCAAGGGGGTAAACAGCCAAAACTACAAAATACTTCAAATGTCTCCTCATAATGTGGCCTTATGGAAATCTCTCTCATCTCATATTCTGTCTAGGGAGAATCTAAAGCAATGCTTTTCAAACTGTAGACTCCTAGAATTCTGGGAATGCTGGCTGGGGAATTCTGGGAGCTGAAGTCCACACATCTTCAAGTTGCCAAGTTTGGAAAATACGAATTTAAAGCATCTGAGAGGATGTTGTAAAAATTGCTAGATAAATGAAACCTCTTGAAAATGCAGTATAAAATTTATCAATGTAGATTTGGAGAGAGTTTTTTTAAAAAAAAATAGTTTGAGACTTTTTCTCAAACTACCAACCTTTATCTAGGGCAGGACTATAAAACTTGTGGCCTGCGAGCCGGATGTGTAACACACTGGCCAAGCCCGGTTTAGTGATGGGGAAAAAAAGTCATGAGATGTCATGTGACGATGCAGTGACGATGCAAGTTTGATACCCCTGATCTAGGGGAACAGCCAAAATGTGTTTGATTATGTTAATCTTAAACTTTCTAAATAAACGTTTGGGGCTCAGTTTAAGGCACTTAACCCAAAAGCTACTATAAGACAGAAAATCACACTATGCATTTGTTAAAGGATGATGATGTATTCACAAACAAAACTTAAACTATTACATCTACAATTAGAAATTAAAGTAGCAGAAGATAATTTGTGCTGAAATATCTAGTTAATCAAGTTGAACTACAACCCTATATCCTAGGAATAAATCCTGATGAACTCTTGCTTTGTCAGTTGCTTCAGAGGGGAAAAGTTAGCTATTGAAATAAGCAGCAGTGGAAACATTTTGGCTTTCTCCCTATTTTGAAGGACTGAACTGTGTATTCCAGGCAGTATGCCACATATCTGCTGTCCTCGGATGCAGTGTGATGTCTCATCACCAGCCTCAAAATAACATTTCATTGCCGGTTGGCTTTTGTTAGGACTACCAGATTTGGGGTGCAAAAATCTGGATGGCCACTAAATAGCAGCAAAGGGTGAGAGAAAGAATTGTAACCTTTACAGCCATCTAGTGATTGTTCTGATTTTTTTCAGCCTTCATCTAGAGAGCCTGGCACCTGCAGTTAGAGCAGAAAAGGTGCTGTGTTGTAACAGAATAGCAGAATAATAGAGTTAGAAGGTGTTGTTGCCGGGTTGTTTCTTGCGTTGGGCGGGGGTCCCTCTCGCCGGGGAGCCGTGTGCCACCCTCGCCCATGTGCTGTGGTGTGCCCATCTGCGATGGTCCCCGGTCTACTCGCCTCGCGTTGAGGTCTCCCTGGTAGGGCTGCCGTGGGTTGCCTTCACTGGTAGGGTGCGGTGCTCCCCTTCTGGGTAGGTCCCGGTCTACCTGCGGGCTGGTTCGGGGATCCCTGGCCCTGTTGTGCCGGGTGCCCCCCTGGCCGGGTTGGTGTTGCCATCCCCCGTGCGGTTGGCCCTGGTCTACCTCGCTGCACTGTCGACGTGACAGTGCTTGGTAATGTGCTGGGCCGACCTCGTCGGGATGGTGTTGGTCTGCCTCGTAGGGGTGTGGTAGGCCTACCTCGTCCGGGTGTGGTAGGCCTACCTCGCTGGGGTGTTGTAGGCCTACCTCGTCTGGGTGTTGTAGGCCTCCCTCGTCAGGCTGGTTTTCGTGTGCTCCCCCCCACCTTTTCCGGAGTTGGTCGATGTGACGTCTCACGACCTGTCCATCTTCCAGCTCGACGGTGTAGGATTTGGGGCCGGTTGTGCTGGCAATCTCCCCTTTCAGCCACTTAGGAGAGCCGTTGAAATTCAGCGCGAAAACTGAATTTCCTTTGCTGAAGGCGCGAAGCGGCCGGCTGGCGGTTGCGGTCACTTCCGGGCTGTATTGGGGGTGCAGCCGGTCCAAGGGTGACCTCAACCTTCTGCCCATGAGGAGTTCGGCCGGGCTCTTGTGGGTGGTGGCATGCGGTGTGATGTGCTGGGTGAGGAGGAAGTTGTCGATGCGTTCTTGCCAGTCTCCCGGGCCCATCTTGGTGAGGGCTTCTTTTGTGAGCCGGACCATCCGTTCCGCTTGTCCGTTTCCGGCCGGCCTGTACGGAGCGGAGAGGGCATGGCGGATGCCCAGTCCTGCCAGGAAGGACTCCATGGCCAGTGATGTGAGCTGGGGGCCGTTGTCCGAGACCAGCACGTCCGGTAGTCCATGTGTGGCGAACAGACGGCGCAGGGCTCGGATTGTCGCTTCTGTTGTGGTAGATGCCATGGGCACCACCTCGAGCCACTTGGAGAAGGCATCTACCACGATGAGGAGGTGTCGCCCTTGCATCGGACCCGCGAAGTCAATATGGATCCTCGCCCAGGGGTTGCTGGGGGTCTCCCACTTTGCGACTTCGGATTGCGGCGGCGCTGGGCGAACTTCTTGGCACGGGTCACATCTGGAGACCCATTGCTCAATGTCTTTGTCCATGGAGGGCCACCAGACGTAACTCCGTGCCAGGGCCTTCATGCGAACGATGCCCGGATGCCCTTTGTGCAGCGTTTCTAGCGTCCGCCGTTGCAGAGTGCTGGGAATCAGCACCCTGTCTCCCCATAGCAGACAGCCCTTCATGGTGGACAGCTCCTTCTGTTTCCTGGCGAACGGGCTGAACTTTTCCTCTGGCGTTTCCGATGGCCACCCTCTGAGGACCCAGGACTTCACTTGGCGGAGGGTGGGGTCCTTTTGGGTGTGGACGGCCACGTCTGCGGATGACACCGGACAGCTGGCGTCGTCATCTATGTGGAGTAGATGGAGCGTGGGGGCTGGGTCTTCGACTGGTTTCTTTGACGGGCATCTGCTGAGCGCATCGGCGTTCCCTATGGCTGTGCCTGGCTGGTGCACAAGCCTATAGGAGTAGCCGGCTAGGAAGATGGCCCATCTTGTCATCCGTGGGGACATGAAGGTCGGGGTGGGTTGGTCGCCGTCGAGGAGCCCCAGGAGTGGCTTATGGTCAGTGACGATGGTGAAGCGTCTTCCGTAGAGGTATTCGTGGAAGCGCTTCACTCCAGCCACGATGGCCAGGGCTTCTTTGTCCAGCTGACTGTAGTTGCGCTCCGCGCCGGACATTGTCTTTGAGAAGTAGGCGATTGGGGCTTCCGTGCCGTTGGGCAGTTCATGGCTGAGGACTGCCCCCACCCCGTATGGCGACGCATCGCAAGTCAGCTTGGTGGGCAGCGTCTCGCTGTATTGGATGAGGACGATTTTGGATGTCAATAGCCCTTTGATGGCCCGGAACGCTGCTTCCTCTTCCTGGCCCCACTTCCAGGAAGCCGATTTCCCCAGCAGGCGGTGGAGTGGCTCAGCAACTGTGGCTTTCTGTTTTAAGAAAATGGCGTAGAAGTTGAGCAACCCAAGGAAAGCCTGAAGCTCCGTTTTGTTTTTTGGGCTTGGAGCTTCATGGATTGCTTCCACTTTTGATTTGGTGGGGTGGATGCCTGTGCTATCAATGAGGTAGCCCAGGAACTCGACTTCCTGTACTCCTATGATGCACTTGTCCCGCCTGACCCTCAAGCCCTTGGCCTTGAATCGCTGCAGGACACGCCTGAGCCTTTCAAGGAGTTGAGCTCTTGAGTCACCGGAGATGAGCACATCGTCGAAGTAAGGCACCACCCCTGGAACGCCTTGGAGGAGGCGTTCCATCATAGATTGGAAGATTCCGGGGGCAGCGCTGACTCCAAATTGGAGGCGGTTGCATTTGAATGCCCCCCTGTGCGTGACAATTGTTTGAGCCTCCGCCGTTTTTTCGTCCACTGGCAGTTGCTGGTAAGCCTGGGCCAGGTCCAGTTTCGCGAAAATTGATCCAGATCCCAGGGAATGCAGCAGGTGTTGCACCACTGGGACTGGGTATGCGCTCTGTGCCAACGCCTTGTTGATGGTACAACGGTAGTCGGCGCAGATGCGCACAGACCCATCATGCTTCAGTGGGGTCACAATGGGGGTTTCCCATGAGGCATGATCGATCGGTTCCAGGACGCCCTGGGCGATCAGCTTATCCAGCTGCTCATCTACTTTAGGCCGCAGGGCAAACGGAACTCGGCGGGGCTTAAGCCTAATTGGGGTGATTCCCTTGTCCAGATTAAAGGAAATTGGCCTCCCCACAAATTTTCCCAGCTTACCATCGAAGACTTCCTTGAACTCTTTGATGATGGTGTCGAGTTCGTCCCTGTGGATCTCATGGATGCCCTCGATGGAAAGCCCCAGCGGCTTAAACCACTCCACTCCTAACAGGTTCGGTCGGCTGTTCTCCACGATGGTGATGGGCAGCTCTCCGTTAAAGTCCTTGTATTTGATGTGGATGGTGGTTCTGCCCAGGATTCCAATGGGGTTTCCGTTGAAGTCCACAAGCCTCGACTTCGGGATTTTCAGCTGGGTCTTCTTGCAGGATGGCTTCAGCTGCTGTAGGTGCTGCCAGTCCATGATGGAGTAGGCGGATCCAGAATCTACCTCCATCTTGCATGGGGACCCCTCTGCCAGCAGCGTCACGTGGAACTTGGTGGTCCCCTCGTCGCTTGTGTGAGCGATGGTGGTCTGGTGCACCGTTCTACTCCGGGGATATTCCTCCTCCCCGCGCCGGGACTGGTTTGAGGACCGTTTGGATGTCCTCTGATTGTCTTTGCGATTCTCCCGGAAACGTGGTCTGGGTGGCTCCGGGGCTGGATCTGTGGCTCTGCAGGCCTCGGCGATGTGCCCTCTCTTCAGGCATCGGCGGCAGGTCGCGTCTCTCCATCTGCAGTTTGCCCTGGGGTGGTCGCCTCTGCAGCTGCCGCATCGTTCTCCCCGGTCGCCATGCTGTGGGTTTTCCCGCCTGGGGGGGCGGGCAACCTTGTGGACGGCCATTTCCCCATCAGACTCAGATTGCGTGGTTGCCTCGTCTGATGAGGTCAGGCCCGACTTGTGGATCTTATGGATCCCTCTTGCTTTTACCATCGCAGCGGCTGCTTGCTCAGATGTCTCAGCCGCTGTTGCTTCGTCGAGGACGTCTTTGAGTGGGATCCTCTTCCGGCTGAGGAACTTCTTTTGTAGACCCACATCTCGCATTCCAAAAACAACGCGGTATCGGATGGCATTATCCACGTTGTCGAACTCGCAGTTGGCGGCGATTTGGCGAAGCGCTGCCACGAATTCCTTGATGGATTCCCCCTCCCGCTGGTTTCTTTGCTGGAAGGTGAATCTGTTTGCGATAGGGGTGCCTGTAGGTGCGTAGTGCTCCTGTAGGACTTCCTGCAGGTCGTTCCAGGACATCTCTTCAATGTCCCTGGGTGCCACGAGGTCAATCGCCATCTCCAAGACGTCCGATCCGCAATGAGCCAGGAAGAGGGCTCTTTTCCTCTCATCGTCGAGGTTCTGGTAGCCATTACCTCGCAGGAATTGTCGGAATCGGACCATGTATGACCTCCACTTTTCCCGGGATGGGTCGAATGGATTCAGTGCGGTCATCGGGGCTTGCGGGGTAGCCATTCTGGGGTTCACTGTGGTGTAGTGACTTCAGCTCGGTGGGCGCTCGTGCCGCGAGTCTTGTTCAGGTTCTCTTCTCTAGTCCTTCGTCGCCAGTGTTAGATCAGGCGCAGGAACAGAAGACGTGACCAGCTCGATACATTTAGCAACTTTATTCGTTACAAGTAACAAGTCAAGACTGCTGGCGCGCTGCCGGAGCTCTCCTTATATTCGCTCCCGGCAGACGCACCGCCCCTAGCCAGGGATTCAAACTTTCCCACCCGGTGGCTGACAGCCAATCTGGGCGGATGTCCTTATAAGGACATAACAGAAGGGACCTAGGAGGTTCCTTCTAGACCAACCCCTTGCTTAGGCAGGAAATCCTATACCATTTCAGACAAATGGTTGTCTAATCTCTTCTGAAAAACTTCCAATGTTGGAGCATTCACAACTTCTGAAGGCAAGTTGTTCCACTGATTAATTGTTCTAATTGTCCTTTGATTCAAAATTGTCCTTTGATTCAAACAATAAAAATTCAGGAGTGCCTTACTTCAGCATACACAGGTAGCAGTGGTGGGATTCAGCCAGTTCGCGCCACTTCGGGAGAACTGGTTGTTAACTTTCTGAGCAGTTTGGCAAACTGGTTTTTGGAAGAAATCATTAGGGCAGAGAACCGGTTGTTAAATTACTTGAATCCCACCACTGACTGGTAGAGATCTGTTCTTTAAAGCCCTCATGATTTTCTATACTTTGCTTTTTACTGCTGCAAAAATGTCTAAAATAAACTCTATATGTTTAATTGTGTCTCCATTTTTTTCTCCTAGTTACATTAAACTAGACCTCACCAGTGTGCAATTAAAGGGCTTTCCCCCCCTCATACTCATTTAATCTGCCTTATCATATTTATGTTTAATCTCATCTCTCACAGAGGGATTTTCTGAACAATTAACAAAAACAGGTTTTTCCTGTAACAACATGATATACATCCTAGCACAGAGCCAGCAATGTGATATCCTCTTTCCATATATTTGTCATTGTTGCTATCCTCCCCCCCCCAGGGGAGCATAGACTTGCATCAGCATATATCTTTGTTGTATTTGTTTCTTAATAAACAAAAATAAAAATGCAAAGAAGATGGGGTTTCCAGTCTGAAAAGAAGAATACACTGACTGCAATGAAAGAAAATAAAGACAAAACTCTGAACAAGTTATAGGCTCATTCTGTGCTTGTTTAATGCAAAGAAGGACTAGGGGAGACATGATAGCAGTGTTCCAATATTTGAGAGGCTGCCACAAAGAAGAGGGAGTCAAGCTATTCTCCAAAGCACCTGAGGGCAGGACAAGAAGCAATGGGTGGAAATTAATCAAGGAGAGAAGCAACTTAGAACTAAGGAGAAATTTCCTGACAGTTAGAACAATTAATCAGTGGAACAACTTGCCTCCAGAAGTTGTGAATGCTCCAACACTGGAAGTTTTTAAGAAGAGGTTGGATAACCATTTGAAGTGGTTTCTTGCCTAAACAGGGGGTTGGACTAGAAGACCTCCAAGGTCCCTTCCAACTCTGTTATTCTAGTCTATTCAAGTTGATAGGCTCATTCTGTGCTTGGCACTTCGAGAAGTGAATGGAAATATGTTAATAATTTATTTTTCTAAAATAAAGCAAAATCTTTATCTAAATTCACAAAGTGATGGCATAGATTTCAGCATTGGTATTTTCAGTTGCCACAGTTTTGTTGGCAATATTCATTGGTGCTCTCAACATATGACATCTATTTAACTCCCTTTCACACAAAGAATTTATATTACTGGTTGAAGTATTTTCTGAAAAGTATTGGTTCACATACAACACAGAGCAATGACAATGAGTTTAGTTTAGAAAGTATTTTTAATTAAATCTTCTATGCACAGAAAGTGATCCAAATGTAATTTCACCAATTTTAGGAAGATTAAATAGCACATAGGTTGACTGAGAACCTCTTCTTGTTGATCTATACATTTTGTATTGGAGTAATATTCTGTTCAAATATTCTTCAATTCTTCAGACTCCTGTGCATTGTGTAAGTTCAAATACTAATTAACAAATTGCTGCATCTTATCCATCATTACAGAAGAATATTTAGTTCCATCCCATATAACAATAACAATAACAATAATTTTGTTCCTTCCTTCCATAACTTGTAAGCTAATAATTTATCTTGTTTATTGCCCTTTTCAAAGTATTTCTGTTAAGTAAATTTCAATTGTTAATAAGTTTCATTTACTTCCATTAAGTCAAGTTGGTTCTGCTTTTATCTTTTCTTCTAAGCCTTGGAGCAAAAACTAATCGTAGTCTACTCATACTGAGAAACTGATATGTAAAAAATTCCTCATTCAGTTTGAAAAATATTCATCATTACAAGGAAATAGTCTTATAAAATGAGGGATATTGAGTCCCTAAGCAAATGAACTAAAATGGATTTTTAACTGAGATATAAGTATTACTACCGGTAGTTGTCTAATCAACTACTGATAAACCGAAAAGGATTTAGTTTGGTTTTTTTCCATTCCAGAAAATGTACCTAGAATTCTTTCCTTCCTTCCTTCCTTCCTTCCTTCCTTCCTTCCTTCTTTCTTTCCTTTCCTTTCCTTTCCTTCCTTTCCTTCCTTCCTTTCTTTTCACTGTTTGTTTCTTCTCAAGAAACTTTCAGATTACATGATAGACATCTAAATTAATAAGGTATTTTAATGCACCTAGTATTAGATAATTGAACTGTTCTCAATGTCTCCTGCTTGAACAGAGGTTGGGCTGGAAGACCTCCAGTCCAAGGACCCTTCTACCTCTGATATTCTATACTAATAAATTTTCCAACTGTGAATTAACTAATAATATCACAATACTTCTATGTATTTATCATAGTTAAGAAGAATTGTTCTTTGCAAACTAGAAGGTAAGGAAGTGATCATTTAATACAGCAGTAATGGAGATCTGTAAATATAAATTGTTTTCAATTGTCTCCCTATCTTTTATTTATTGATTAATTGGAAACAGAAAAAATAACCTGCATGTTGATTAATCATACTGTACAAACTCCAGTTAAAATGTAGGGTTTTTTTTTTACCAGTTTAAAATCCTGGTTTTTTTTTTTTTGGTTTTTTTTGGGGGGTGGGGCAAATGGAATAATCCTTCAATTTTAATCTCTTCTGGTGTGTTTCCAAAAATTTGGAAGTGAATTAGTATGTAATTTGCATCCAACCCTCAGCCAAAGGGATGTGGTTTATTATAATACATAGTTTTCCTAATTATTGAAAAGCCCAAGAAAACTAGGCATAGTGTGCATCTGTTATTGCTTGACCACACTGCCAAACATGATTTGGCAAGCACAGAAATGTACATTGAACAGACCCTATAGTCTAATTTGCATTTGGTTTGTAGTAATTATGGGGAAGTTATAACTAAACTAGCCTGTCCTCTGTTATTAGCTCACATCATTTCTTTTTTAAGTGCAAACTCAAAACAACAATAAAACAAAACAAATGCCACGCATTCAGAAAGGCATCCATTAAACTGTTCAATGCCATGTAATTAGTGCTCCAGTATTATTTACTTCTGCTTACATGGCTCAGATCTTTAAAAAGAATATGTTTCCCAATTTAGGAATATTCCTTATTTGTCTTTGACAAGAAGTCACAGATATTTTCATCCCCCAAACAGCAACATTTTGAAATTAAGCACACTACCAAGAGTTGTTAAAAGTTAGCCATATTTATTGCTCTTTTATAAATTGAGGAATTATTTATACCTGCTTCTGACCCTAAGAAAAGTATTTAGATGATAAGCTCTGCAAAGAGAATTAACTGCTAGGAAAACACTGCGATTAAAAGCCGGTAGCACTTTTCCAACGAACAAATTTCATGAAAAGAGAGAAGCTTTTTTGAGGTGCATCTAATGTAGGATCTAGCTGCTCTGTTCATCTGATGGGGCTCCTTCTGATTTCTTGCCACTATAGACTAACATGGTTCTCCTTCTAGAGGGTCATATGAGAGTAACATTTGTAATACAGGTTGCCAAAAGTACAACACAGGAGCCTAAAATTATTTTGCCCATATTGTTTTTTCTGAAATGTATCTATAAAGATAATGGAACATCATTATCAAATTATTGGTAACATAATTGCCTAATATTTAAATTGCTGAAGCTGATTTTCTTCTTTCAATTGTCTTATTATGCAAATTTTGAAAGACCAATGCAGCAGTAGGAGGACTATAAAACTAAACTTTCTGTAAATTAAACTTAGAACTAATCTATTTCATTTCTATGTAGTCAGGTCACTGTGGCATTCAAAATACTTTTTTTTTTTTAAAAAAAGATAAATTGTATGCTGTCCTTTAAAATCAAGATTTATCAGTGCAATTTATATATATTACGATTACAGAAAATGTTTTGAATAATAATGTAAACACAGCATAAAATAAACATGAAAGCACCTGCCAAAGTTATTAAAAATCCTACGTAGGGTGTAGAGTCAGGTCTCCCTTGAATTGAGCTCAGCACCTGATGTTTGTATAGATCCACCCATGTCATTTTTTTGACAACAATATATTATCAGCAATCAAGTATTCCCCATGTGGTACCTATGCATTTAATTTATCTTTTCTAAATGAATAATTTTGTATCTGTCTAAATGTAACAGATGGGTACAATAACCAGAGATGGTATTTATCATCTTTGTTTCTTACAAAATCTAACAGTAAGGTTCAAGCTTTAAAGAACCATAGCTCCAGAGTTCTAGGGTTATAGTTATTTACCATTACAGTATTTATAGAAATAAGTTATGGAGAGAGACTTAGAAGTATTTTTATTCTTTTGCTGAAACTCTACATGCAGGAATTCCTTATATTTAACCAAAGCCTGGTGAATGATCATCCTATAAATCAGAATATACAATTTCTCATTGCCACTGTACATGATATTCCTTCAGTAGAGTTCACCTGTTGATTTTAAGATGATCCCAAATGTTCCTAAGGATGATGTTCTTCTAGGCATTCTTAATTTGTTCGCGTTAATGGGCCAGTCTGTTAGTTGGAGAAGAAGATTGTCTAAACAAGTGTTGGCAATTTGGGAGGACATTGCAATTCTGAAAGCACGTCTTGAATACCCTGTCAAAATGGCTGCCATTACAGAGGTGCCTTGCCACATTGCATATACAATTTATAGGAAGACAAACTGGCAAGGATTGTCTGTCTCACCAAGTAAAATGCAATAGGTGATTTGTTAAAGAAGTTGAAGAAGAAAAATGCATTCCATTTGGTTTTACTAAAATAATAATGATGGCTGATATCATCACAAGATGATGTTATCTTTCTGGAATGTGTAACTACTGAGGCATCATTTTATACAGGATTCTTATCAATTTTGATATGCCAGATGGCAAGAAGAGAACGAATCCTATCCTTATCTTTCCTTAAAAAGAGATTAGAGCAAGTTTTGCCCTTAACTTTAAAAAATAAAGTGTGTGTGTATGTGTGTGAAGGATCTGCAGAATTCATACAAATCATCATAACACTGATACCTGGAAAATTATATATAGATCAGATCATAAAGAGATTAATCTGTAATAACTTTGAAAATTACTCAAAGTTAGTATCAGTGTTTGCTTCTAGCTTTCTAATTGTATGATTAGTACCACTCAGATGTAAACACAGAACAGCAATACCAACCTGTGTATTTTGGTGCTTAAGCACATGGGGTGCAAATCTTGAAAATGCAACTGTGTATTTGGACCTTATTCTATGAATTTTATTATACTCGGAGCCAAAGCTATATCATGTTTTGCATTTTCTCTGCTGCTTAAATAATCACTACTTGACATTAGCTATTCTCCATGTAGATCTGCTCAGAAACTGGAAAGAAGGCTAAAGATATTTCAGCCTGCAGTCTCTTTCACCTCTTCCTACTTCCTCAATGTTGATAGGTAATCATCCTTGAAGTGGTTCGGGAATAACGAGAGGCACAAGCAAGCAAGTGACAACAGCTCTTTAATATACAGTGAGACTTCAGCAAAAACTCAGAGGCTGCAGTCCTCCTTATATACAATCCTGGAGAGACTGTCAGCCAATCAGAAACGTAAGCAGGTTTGAAACTCCCGCTTAAAAGTATCAATACATAACACCCCTCCCTTCCCAGAAGGCACTAACACTCAAAAATTAACATATGTACAAACAAAGTCTCGCAGGTGCTTAGGCTGAGTTCTCGCCCTAGTTGACCTGCGCAGTTCAGTGTTTGGTGAGGCGTCGAGCTGGTCGGAGGGACTCTTTGTCTCTCCCGGCTCCGCCAATGGAACCTCCTGGATTTTATCCGGGGCGTGGTTACCCCCGGCTGGGAGTGGCGACTCGCTGGGGCGGCGCTGGAACCAGGGCTTGTCAGCTAAGTATTCTCGCGGCCCCGGGCTTGAGTTAGCTGTTTTGGAGAAGTGGTCATAGTTAGGCTCGGACATGTCTGCGTTGATATTTGCCTCGCCAACCACCCGTTTCCTCAGTTGGTCTATGTGGCGCTTCCAGAGTCTATCTACCCCTACGTCCACCGTGTATGATTTTGGGCCTGTTATTCCCACTATGGTTCCGGCAACCCACAGAGGACCGCTGGCATAATTGCGAGCGAACACCGGGGACCCGACCTGAAACTGCCTTAAGCCACAGGTCTCTCCCTTAAAGTTTTCGTGCGAATAGTTAGGGTGAAGCCTGTCCAACACGCACCGGAGCTTTCTCCCCATGAGGAGCTCTGCTGGGCTTCTCCCAGTTGCTGTGCATGGTGATGCATGCTGAACCGCAAGGAATTGATCTATCCTGGCCTGCCAGTCCCCATTGTCTAATCTGGACAGTGCTTCCTTGGCTGTCCTGACAAATCGTTCAGCCAATCCGTTGGAAGCCGGGTGAAATGGGGCTGATAGGGCATGGCGGATTCCCAGGCCGGCTAAGTAGCCTTCGAAAAGGGTCGCTGTAAATTGGGGCCCATTGTCCGATACCAAGGTATCTGGCAGGCCGTGGGTGGCGAACAACTTTCTTAGGGCCTTGATAACCGCTTCGGCCGTTGTGGATGGCATTAATACAATTTCGAGCCATTTTGAGAAGGCATCCACTACTATTAAAAACGTTTGGCCATGGAACGGGCCGGCAAAATCAATGTGGATCCTCCCCCATGGGCCTTTTGGTTTCTCCCACTCTCGGATGGGCGCTACTGGGGGATCGGGGCGAGACTCCTGGCAGGATCTGCACTTCCCCACCCACTCGGAAATGACCTGGTCCATGTTGGGCCACCAGACATAGCTGCGGGCTAAGCACTTCATCCTAACGATGCCAGGATGCCCTTCGTGCAATAATTCTAAAACTCTATCTCGTAGTTTTGCTGGAATTACCACTCTGTCACCCCACAGTAAGCACCCCCCTTGCGTAAATAGTTCATTTCGTTTGTTGGCAAAACCTTGGTACTCCTCCCCGACCACCTTGTCCGGCCACCCTTTCAAAACCCAACCCATAACAGTCCGGATAACAGGGTCTCTATTTGATGCCTTCGCCACCTCGCCGGAGGAGATGGGCCCCAAGGTTAACGTGTCCAACAACAGGACGGAGGTTTCCGGTGTTGGGTTGTCCAGCAGGTCGGGAAGGGGGCAACGGCTAAGGGCATCCGCATGACCCAGGGTCCGCCCAGGCCGATGGACGAGCTGGTACGAGTAGGCCGATAAGAAAATCGCCCATCTAGTTAAACGGGGGGAGAGGGCAGCGGGGGTTGGCCTGTCGCCTGCTAGCAGTCCTAGCAACGGTCTATGGTCAGTCACAAGTTCGAATTTTCGGCCATAGAGGTATTCGTGGAACTTCTTAACCCCCGCAATCGCAGCCAGAGCCTCTCTGTCCAATTGGCTATAGTTTCATTCTGTGCTGGACAGAGTTCGGGAGTAGAAGGCAATGGGTGCCTCTAGGCCGTTCGGCAGTCTATGGCCTAGGACGGCACCAACTCCTACGGGGGAGGCATCGCAAACTAAAACGAGCGGCAGCTCTGCATTGTATTGGATCAGGAAACTGTCCTCAGATAGAAGTTTTTTTACTGCCTCAAAAGCGGCCGCTTGCGGTTTCCCCCAGACCCATGGTACATTCTTCCCTAAGAGTTTGTGAAGGGGATCAGCGACCGTGGCCTTATCTCTTAGGAACATTGAGTAGAAATTTAGCAGTCCAAGGAAGGCTTGGAGCTCAGCTTTGGATTTGGGGGCTGGTGCGCTTTTGATGGCCCTCACCTTGCTTTCGGTAGGGTGGATGCCTGTGCCGTCCACCCTGTACCCCAGAAATTCTACCGAGGGGACCGCTATCCTGCATTTGTTCTTTTTAAGTCTTAGTCCCGCTTCTCTGAATCTGGACAGGACGTTCCGTACCCTGTCCCCTAGCTGGTGTTCGTCTTGGGCGCTGACTAAGATGTCATCGAAATAGGGGACTACTCCCGGAAGTCCTTGCAACAGGCGCTCCATGGTGCTTTGAAATAAGCCGGGTGCAACGCTCACCCCAAATTGGAGCCTGGTGCATTTAAATGCACCCCTGTGAGTCACGATCGTTTGCGCCTCTGCCGTGGCGTCGTCGACCGGTAACTGTTGATAGGCTTGGGCCAGGTCTAATTTAGCAAAAATTTTTCCGGGGCCCAGGGAGTGTAGTAGATGGTGCACGATCGGCACCGGATAGGCGCTCGGCTGCAAAGCCTTGTTGATCGTGCACTTGTAGTCGGCGCAAATTCTGATTGAGCCGTCGGACTTAACTGGGGTGACTATGGGGGTCTCCCACTTGGCATGGTCAACGGGAACCAACACCCCTTGCTTAATCAGTTTGTCCAGTTCTGCATCGATCTTTGGTTTCAATGCGAACGGCACTCTTCTGGCCTTTAGTCTTACTTGGGCTACGTTGGGGTCTAAGTTTAGTGAAATAGGGGTCCCCACATACTTGCCCAATGTGTCCCCGAAAACGTCCTGGAACTCGGACAGGAGGCTGTCTTTCAGGGTTGACTTGGACATCAGGTGGACGCCGGTGAAGCCCATGCCAAGGGCTCGGAACCACCCCATGCCCAGGAGGCTCGGCAGCTGCTTCGTGACGATGGTCAGCGGCAGGTCTCTTTCGTAGTCTCCGTAGGTGACCCGGAACGTGCCCACGCCTTCGAGGGGGACTCGGTTCCCCTGGTAGTCTAGGATGCGCAGTCTCTGTCTGGAGAGTTGATCCTTCCGGAACGACGGCAGGAGGGTCTTTAGGGTTGTCCACGACATGATGGAGAGAGCTGATCCGGTGTCGATCTCCATCGAGCACGGTCTTCCGTTGATTTCGACCACCGTGCTGACTTTGTCCTCGACCGTTGTGCTGGCCTGGTCGATGTGTATGCTGCGGCCATCTCGCGGTTCAAATTCGCGCCGTTTTTCCGCACCGCCTTCTCTCGTTGGCTGCTTCTGGCGCGCTGATTCCGGTTGGTTGCGGCGCTCACGTGGTTTGAGACTTCTGGGCAGAATGGCTCTGCAGACTCGCGCCAAGTGCCCTTTCTTCTCGCAACGCCTGCAAATAGCCTCTCTGTATTTGCAGGACAGTCTATCATGGTGCCCACCACAGCTGGGACAGCTTCGCCGGGGGCTGCCAGTGTCTTTTCTCCGGTGCTCTGTTCGGAAGACGTCCTCATCCGACTCGGACTCCGAGCTGGATCCGGCGTCTTCTCTGTGCACCGGGGCAGACTTGGGGCTGTCTTTGCTGGTCGGCGGACGCTGTAGCGTTTCAGCGGCCTTTGTGGAGGCTTCGTGAGCCCTGGCCTCGTCAAGGGCTCCGGCGAGCGTCAAATCAGGCTTGGCGAGCAGCCGCCGTTGCAGCCTAATGTCCCGAACACCACAGATCAGTTGCTCAAGCAACGCGTCATCCAAGTCTCTGTAGTCGCAATGAGTTGCGGCTTTTCTCAGGCTGGCCATGTACGCGCTGACCGGCTCTCCTTCTCGTTGGACGCGCTGCCTCAGTTGGTATCGCTGCACGAACTTGGAGGGGACCGGAGCGTAGTGAGCCCGGAGAGTTGCCATCAGGGTGTCCCATGAGACTGTTTGAACCGGCGTTGGCTCACACAGTGACTCGGCCATCTCGAACACGTCCGGTCCGCAGTGGCTTAGGAATAGGGCTCTCTTTCGATTAGCCGAGAGGCCCTGCATGTCGCTGGCTTCTAACGAGCATTCAAACCTCGTTAGGTACGAGACCCATTTTTCGCGGGTCGGATCAAAAGGCTTGGGCGGAACGTAGGCAGACATGTCCGGTATGTCTCCTGTGGTTCGCCTCGTCGCCTAGCTGAAGCTCGTGGTCTCACTGGTTGGCTTCTTGTAGCCACCATCCCATCCTCGTCGCCAATGAAGTGGTTCGGGAATAACGAGAGGCACAAGCAAGCAAGTGACAACAGCTCTTTAATATACAGTGAGACTTCAGCAAAAACTCAGAGGCTGCAGTCCTCCTTATATACAATCCTGGAGAGACTGTCAGCCAATCAGAAACGTAAGCAGGTTTGAAACTCCCGCTTAAAAGTATCAATACATAACAATCCTCATTTCAGTTTGACTGGAAATGCTGACAGCACATATGTGATCAGAGTTCTTCCAGCTAACCAGTAGGAGAGTACAAAAAGCATGATTAAGTCAGTGGCCCTATCTCTACTACTACCCTTTCATCCTTAATATAAATAATTTTGTATTTTATACAGATACCTTTCTAGGGCATATGTCCACATGTTTCAGAAATATCCTTGAAACACATTGGCCCAAATAAAATAGTAAATTCCTTTACTATCTCTCTCTATCCTCCCTCCCTCCCCCTCTCTCTCTCTATCCCTCTCCCTCCCTCTCTCTCCCTCCCTCCGCCCTCTGTCTCCTGAAGAAACTGGTTTGAAATCAGTTCCATACTTTTGACAGATAACTTCATGAACAACTGCAAAGGCCCATGTCAGGCTTGAATCAAGGAATATAAATATACCCGCACACACATACACACACATATTTTTTAGTTGTGCAAACAATTGCAAGGATCCAAAAATAGAAATCCCATCTTGTCAGCTCTCCAAGGTAAACCAGAAATGAAACACAACTAGATGAGCTAATTTTACTTTATTACAAGTCTATATTAAATGAATCTTGCAAGTCTGAAGGTATAAAATTCCTGTTGTCACTCTTAACTTCTTGATCCATTATGCCAGGTCCTTCCTAACATTTTTTCCTTGATTGTTAAGATATAGTGGGGGCTCTTCTGTCTGTTGTCTGATTGTTTCCTAGGCAGCATCTCTTCCCTTCATCCTCCAAGTTCATTCACACATCCCATTACACATCACCTCTCACGTCTTCTCAGTGTTGAGTATCCTTTCTCAGTGGTCAGATCCTCTCAATGAATGGGCCTTCTCAATGTCAGGCCTTCTCAGTGCTGCTTCCTCTTTTAATGGAACAGCTTGCTTTGTACATATGAATCGCTCCCTCCCTGATGGGAAAATATGGCTTTTTGATAGTACACTTGGGAGACATTGAGCTCAGGCTTGCCCCTGGGGGATAGTGCTATTATTATTTTATTTATTTAAAACAGTTAAAGTATTTATATAGGTACCCATCTTATAGCTAACTCTGCATGGCTCCCAATCATTGTGTATTTGTTTTCTGTTTTTAATTTTATTCATATTGTATGCCATTCAGAGCTAGTTAGGATGGAGCAGCATGGAAATGCTAGTAATAAATGCATGAATAATAAATACAGAACTGCCAAAACATATTGAAAAGTGTATGCATTTGCCCATTGGCTGAAAAAAAAATGGAGTGTTAAAATGAAGGTCTAAAGCCACTACCTCTTTGTTTTGCATATAATCCACCATGAGCTGTGAGAGTAAAATAACAACATGCTGGCATCTTTTGCAGCTGGTACTGGTAGGAATGTAAATTGGAGTAATTTCCACTGATTTTAGCAAAATGTATTTCTGTAGGATTCATCTGCAGAGCTACATCACACTATTCTACGTTCATGTGTTTAAAGTTCAGAAATCTGAGAGTCAAATTGATCTGAACTGAAATTGGATTGAGTCTGGATATTTATTTGTTTCACGCATCTTCTTTCTTCCCGCTTCTCAGTCTGATACCTGCCAAATTACCTATTTTATATGACACCTTTGGTGATTTCATTGTGATTCCTTGTGTTATTACTTCCATAACTTTGATGCAGCTCAGCTCCTTAAACTCTAATACGTACTGGATAGAAAATGTAAAATACGATTTGGAATGCATTGCAGATGATTCAAAGCTAATCCACAATTCTATCCATGTGAGTCATGAGAGAATTGAGACCCAAGAGGCAGAAAATGGTTGACAATTTCCCTGAGGAAAGAAAAAGATTTTCTTCCTGATATCCAAATGGAAATGTTCATATCAGTGTCTAATATCAACAACACAATATCCAGACTGAACACATAGCTAGAAGGCAGAAAGAGACACTTTTAGTACACACATATATTCTTTACATTTTTTGTGAACTTTAAAAGCTTTTAAAGTTTCATTTAACTTCTTTAAATTCATGCTGGCACATGTTGACACTTAAGGGGAAAAATCCTCATTCTGTACTATGTGTTTTCAGATGGATAAAGTGCAAAATATTAATGACAAGTCCTCAGGAATTTCATAATATGGCAACAGGAATCCTTGAAACCATTATCGTCGCATACAATGACCTAACACCTGCATCATCCCAGATGTTGCTGGATTGCAACTCCCCTCATCTGTAAGCATTGGTGATGCTGGCTGGAGCTGATGAAAGTCCATATGTTGCCTATCTCCACTTGGATGAATGGGCAACATCTGTTGCCAACATAAAAGAAAATGTTCTGCTAATGTTTACCAGTACAAACATGGCTATTTTGAGCGGGTATAAAGGACTTCATTTTCTATTCATTCTTCTTCTAAAAGCAGTTAATAGAAGTAGCAGCACTATATTTCCACATAACCTATAATGGAGGAATATTTTGCCTTCCAGAGGTACTAAATAACTGAACTAGACTTCTGATGCTAGGGTCAATGCTGATTTCCTGGGAGTTGTGGTTCCATATGTTAGGCAATACAAATTGCCTATCCCTGTTAACAGTGCTCAACTTTCAGCACTGGCACAAACATGTGAGAGATATAAGTTGTAATCACAGTAAAGATGGTCATCTAAATGACTCCTACATCAGAGTGACTTCCTTATGGCTATCTAGTCAATGTATGGTTGGTCTAGCATCTGAAGGAACATCTTCTTTGGTAAAGATAAACTAAACCACAAAATATGAAATGCTGTGATTTCATTATTCTTGCTTTTGAATAACTATATAAACAGAACATTTCTACAGGAAAAAAGTGACCAACATTGTGATGATTATTCATTAGAGACCTGTGCTCTGTATCTGGGACCAAACATAGCGCTGTTTTCTTTTTGCTATTTGAATATACTATAGAAATAAGAGAAGACTCGTAAGCATTAATGATGTGATGCATTTTCCCAGCAGTAGATGCTGTCTTCCTGCTTCCTTACTGGGCTTTCTTTATCTCCAGCAATTGACAAAATCTGTTTAATGCTTAATAATCTGCAGAAGAGTCTCCAGATCATCTGACAAAGAGAATCTCAGTGTAAGAAACAGCTCCTAGATTGCCTATTGGTTCTGACATCCATGGTAGCCATACAATCACCCTCTGCATATTCCCCCCTTTTAAAGGTCTCCCCATCTCTGTTATTGGTCTCACAGATGATGTGGTATGACACTCCATAAACAATGAGCTGGGCCTTTTCTAGGCTGCTTTGCTTTTCTTGGCTTGAAACTGCCACCGAATGTCAAATCAATTTGCCTCTCATTAGAACAGCTTTATATGTGCAAATGTATTTTTATCTGGTTGCCACTTTTTGCTTTGTCTTTCCTTTTTCTCCTGCACCACTCTGTTTTCTTTGTTCTCTCCACTGTCATTCTAGAGTTTTTCTTTAATCAAACTATGATTTTCATTCCCCTCAACAACAGTAATAACATCAGCAAAGGAATAAATATATAAAAAACCCCCCACAGCAAATAGTCTCTGTTTCAGAATTTCCTGTTACAATCTGCATCAAACAAAGAGGAAGGGTCATCCTGGTTAGTTAATTAGGTTTTCCTTTATTTATTTCATAGTAAATAAAATTTATATATTAAATTTATATAATACTCCAATCAAAATGGAGTCTTGACAATGCATGGGGAAATAAACAAAATAATCCCAAACCCATATTAGTTAAATTACAATAGTAATGACAATAAGAAAGGCAGTTTGGTATTATGGTTAAAGGCATCAGGTTGGAAAGTGGGGGATCATGAGTTGTTAGTCTTAGGCCTTAGGCACAGAAACAAATGCATGACTTTAGGCTGTCACCCAGACACAAATAAGAAGTAGACAATGACAAACCACTTCTAGAAAAGAAAAAAAAAAACCAGCCCAGTGTTGGGTGGCCTCGAAATTGAAATAATGATGCCGCTGCTAATGATTTTCATTATAATCATATTAAAGGTCAAAGGCCCACAGAATGATGGGAGCTAGTCACCACCTCAGGGTAGCCTGTTTTAAAGCATACTGCTTTTGGGATTTTATCTTTCTGCTCCGACTTGGAGCAGAAGATTTAGATGACCACTTCTTCTAGTTATTTAGAGAATCAAAATGGGAAAAAAATCCCCGCATCCGCACCATAAAGGTAAAGGTTCCCCTTGCACATATGTACTAATTGTCCCCGACTCTAGGGGACGGTGCTCATCTCCGTTTCTAAGCCAAAGAGCCACCGCTGTCTGATGACAATTCCATGGTCATGTGGCTGGCATGACTAAATGCCGAAGGCACACACAGAACACTGTTACCTTCCTACCAAGGTGGTCCTTATTTTTCTACTTGCATTTTTACATGTTTTCGAACTGCTAGGTTGGCAGAAGCTGGGGCAAATAACGGGAGCTCACTCTGTTATGCGGCGCTAGGGATTCGAACTGCTGAACTGCCAACCTTTCTGATTGACAAGCTCAGCATCTTAGCCACTGAGCCACCGTGTCCCCATATCAGCACCATATAGAAGTTAAATACCATAGATGAGGGGGCCAACTTCTATGGTATCCCACACTGAAGCAAGAGAGGAGCATGGGCTCATCAAAATTATTATCCACAGTTGATGTTACTGGAAGCCCAACAAATAGAAACTCCATTTTGTCTTGGTTCGGCATGAGTTTGTTTCTCTAGAAAGCCTCTACAAACTGATTCAAGAATTACATGGTGGGCAATTTAGTACTGCGTATCATGAATAATGTCCTCACCCAGTAACTCCATGTCGGAATTAAATACCCTATAGGAAGGGACAGTTTCCTATGAGGTGCCAATTCCTATGGCATCTCATACTGAAGCACCACAGGATCACTTGGTCTTTCTATATAACTATTGACTGGAAATTACCCATCACATAAAGCAAAGCCACTACAGAATAGTGCCTCCTGCTCTTAACCCTTGCAGACAGTCTTGTAGAATACCTTGGTTGATAGTATCAAATGCTATCAAAAAGTTTAATGGATCAAAATGGGTGCACTCCCCATGCTTCCAGATCTCAAGGAAGGGCATCCACCAGATTGATTCATACTGTTTTGGTCCCATGATTGGGCCTAAAATCTGAATTTCTTATAGGATTCTCTGTATCTGATTTTTTAAAAATAACCTTCCCTTTAAAAAAAAAAAAGGTGGGGGGAGTAGTGAAATACAGCCAGGTTGAATGATGGTTTGTTCAAGAGAACATACTACTACTTCTTTCAGGGTATTAACAGAGAGACATTAATCATCTCCCAAATCCATCTGCATATCTGCAACACCTAGACATCCAAAAGATCCAGAACATACATGGAACTAACTTTCAGATGACAATGCTCATACTGTAGAGAACTCTAGCTACATCCTCAGGTTCTACAAGCTTGGAAAACTCCTTTAGTGGCTCTGTGCAACTGCTGTCTAAATCAGAGCAAATATAAGGAAATCCTCAAGTTCATTTGGATATCCTGTAGGCATGTAATCCCATCCTTCCCTCTTCAGTAGGGTCCTGGTATAAGGCTATTGGCCAGATATCCATACACATAATAAACACGAAGACTCAACATTTTGTTGCTTTTATTTCACTAACTAGGCTTTAACATGAGCCTAGTTAACCAGTGCTTAACTGGTTGTAGTTACATTCTTGGAAATGGACAGTTGATGAATTTCCTGATTGTTTAATGTATCTGTCTGGTAATTAAGACTGAGTAAAGTTGTCCTTTTTAATATTGTTTCTGTGAGATATCCACTATGTAGCTATCAAAGGTAGTATATTGCCTGTGTTGATGTTCTAATAATTGAATTTCCTTTCTGTCCACTCACAGCTGGCATCAAGTTTAGCTAACTTTTGGTGTTAGTTAAAAATCAACTTGTTGTTTAAAACAGTGTTCCCCAACCTTTGTGGCTTGGCGGTCCAGCTGTGGGGGGAGACGGGAATCAGCCCGCATGAGCAGTGAGCCAGTGTGCAAAGACATGTATGCAGCTCGACTTACTCAAGCAGCGGCTGGTGCACATGTGAATGCACACACTGCCTGCACATGTGTGCCAACCCACACTCATGTGAGTTGAGCTGCCGATATGTTTGTGTCCACCAGCCCAAAGCCCAGTTGCGGATAGGCCATGGCTCAATAGTGGGGTGGGGGTGGAGACTTCTGGTTTAAAACCTTTGGTCAAATTTATGCTGCTCTACCATTGAGGGTGTTTCTCTGTTGATTGTCAAGTTTCTCTTTTATTATTTTATTAGTTCATTTTATACCATTTAATGTTTATTTGTAATGATGCAGATTCATAGTTAAATAAAAATAAAACTAATTACACATTATTTGGGTCACTAAGGAAAGAATAATATATCTCCTGTAAGGACAGCAAATACAGAATGTTTCTTTAAAAAATAGAAATGGGAATTAAACAAAATCAAGCACATAGTCATTTCATTATGAATTACAGATCTAAAGTGAGATGACAGAGAAGTTTTCCAAGAAATGAAAATGACATATTACATAAGATGCAGACTTTCTACAATGTAGAGTATTTAAGCAAATAAAAATGATTTAAAACTCTAATATACATTAGATGTAGTGATTCTGTTGCTTGTGAAGCATCAAAGGAAATAGGCTCTCAAATCCAGGATTGGTGGATTAAATCACTGATACAGAATATAGATAGCCAAAAGCATCACAGGCATAACCACTTGCTTCCAGTAGTTGAGGAAGCTGAGGTTTTACTGAAAGGGTTTCTACAGTGGTGGGCTGCTGCATGGTCACAAGGGTTCAGGCGATCCCTTAGCTCTGATCACTGGCTAATAATAATAATAATAATAATAATAATAATAATAATAATAACAACAACAACAACAACAACAACAACAACAACATCCTCAAATGTGGTGCAGGAGTATGAACAGATTTCCAGAAAAATTGCAGACTACAGTAACCGTTTTGGCAGTTCCCAAAAGGCTCCACACCCGTTTGCACTACTCAAATGACCCTGAGGACACAAACAAACCTCCAAGTGGCCTCAACAACTCTCTAAAAGAATGCAAATGACCAGCTGTCTGCAAGGAATATAAATCCTTCCATTCTCTACCATCCAGTCAGAGCTGAAGAAGCTTCTTCGATGAGAAGCGAAATGTTTTCTAAGAAAAACAAGACAGTCCAGCTGCCTCTTGAAAAAGCACTTTTGGAACAACCATGACCTGGATGACTGAGAATCTCCATAAACATGCCCTACCATATATCTCTAAGGAATCATTATACATAGAACCTTGTATCATGTAATTGCTTTACTTGTATCAGTATGCAAATCCTCCACACTGTCTTATACTCCTGGATTTAAAGCATACATTTATACGCATAGTACAGATATCCAATGAAATACAGCCAACAGGGGCCAAGAGAATAATCCTCTCTAGTTACACTTCTTGAATGTGCAGAACCTCCTCCTCAAATATCTAAGAGACGATTCATAATAGATCAATAGCTAGCATGCAAAAACAAAAACAAAAACAGAGCGAAACAGCAAGCCAAATAAATAGCAAAAAAATAAATAAATGTAAAATTAAAAGATTAAAAGACATTTTAACGGAACAGCAAAATGACTTTATGTGCTGGACTGATGAATGTAATTAAGTAGCATGTACTGTAAGTGAAATATAATGATTGGCACATAGCTACAGCATTTTATGAGAGGGGGTCACCATCTGTTTCCTGACTGTGTCAGCAAATCCTTTTCTTTATACGATCATTAAAATACACCATAGTTTAAAAGAAACGAAGTGTCAATTATGCAACACATTTTAACAAAGCTGATAAGTGCACAGAAGTTGAAATTGCAAATGTCCCTGAATTCCGCTTAAATTCATCCTCTGTTTAGATGGTATTGGGGGAGCACAACTGGAATTATTGAGTTGTTTTTGGAAAAGCAAGAATCTTTTCTCTTGGAATCTTTTCACAACCTTGGTGAAAAGCATATTATGCAGACTGAATGGCTTTTTTCTACCCCTACCGTTGGATCCCTTTATTTTTGTGTACTAGAAGAGCCTGCATTTTGGTCAGGGAACTGCATGCACCTGTGAGTTAAACTCCACTTCTGAAGATGATCTGTAAACTTAACTCTGAAATCAAGGAAAACCATATGTGAAATAATAGGGGTTATATTATATAGACTGCAAGGTGATCAAACCGGTCAGTCCTACAGGAGATCAACCCTGACTGCTCTTTAGAAGGCCAGATCCTGAAGATGAAACTCAAATACTTTGGCTACCTAATGAGAAGGAAGGACTCACTGGTGAAGAGCCTAATGCTGAGAAAGATTGAGGGCAAAAGAAGAAGGGGATGACAGAGAATGAGTGGCTGGATGGAGTCACTGAAGCAGTCAGCGTGAGCTTAAATGGACTCCGGGGGATGAAAGAGGACAGGAAGGCCTGGAGGAACGTTGTCCATGGGGTCGCGATGAGTCGGACATGACTCTGCGACTAACAACAACAACAACAACAACAACAACAACAACAACAACAACAACATATTAAGTAGGAATTTTACATAATATATAAAAATGTACATCTTTCTAATTGATTCTTGCAGTAATTCCCTTTATATTTTTTAAATGTTGGCAGACTGTGTGTGTGTGTGTGTGTGTGTGTGTGTGTGTGTGTGAAGGACATAGGACTACAATTTAGGGTCCAGTCCTACATAGTCTGTCAGGGAATAAAACCCATTGAATTCATTGGGTTTTATGTCTAATTGAATATGCATAGGATTTGTTGACCAAAAATAAAAACCTTTAAATCATTATGTGTGCTGTCTCCTCCATCCATCAATTTAGCCATCCAATCATCTTGCCTTTCAGCTGAATTAAGGATTCAGGATGATGAAGAAATAAAATAGAGGTATGGATTCTGAGACTTCAGCACGCACATACACACATACATACACATACACCTTGAGGGAGAGAAGGGTAAAGGGAAAAAAAATATGAAAATTGGCTGATGCAGTTCTTTATCTCTAGACTAGCTTAGTATTTTTCTCCCTCTGACTTTAGACCAGACTGTGAAATATCTTTTGGTCAGCATCTGTGTGAGCAGGAGAGCTGTGTATGTGGGAAGGCTTTGCTTTGTTTTATTTATGTTCCAGGTTTAATGCATAGCACGGACCTCTTAGAAAGAAAAGTGTGGCCTGCTCTTTGAGAATTTATAAAATAAGCTAATAAGTTAGGTGGCTGATTTTGAAAGTAAGCAATATTGATGCTAGGTTGGTATTTTAATGAGAAATCTCCAGGAAAGTTCATGGTAACAGACTAGAATCAAAGTCCTAAAGTCACAAAAGCATCCCATTTTCATCCAATGGGAGGCCTCTATTTGACCATGTCAAGAAATCGGTGTATGTCAAAGTCACTTAGGTGAAACTTGACTTGAGGTGACCTTATTTACTTAAAACAAAAACAATTGGCACATACAGCATGATAAAAACCAGGGCAGGTGTTGGCACCTAGCCTACAGATAGAGAAGTACAATTGGACTACAAATGTTTTTAAGAAGAGTTTATATCAGTGTTGGCAAACCTTTTGTGCTGAAATGGGAGGGTGCACGTGTGGGGGGAGTATTAGAAACTGGAAGAGCAGCTTCCTGGTGCGCATGTGTGCATCGGGAAACTGTGCTTCCAATTTCCAGTGCAGGGTTCCAGTTCCAGCTGGTCTTCACGCATGTGTGCACCGAATCCCAGAAGAGCAACGGGCGATGGCTGGCGTTCCCAGAGAGATTTTCTGTTCTATTCTATTCTATTCTATTCTATTCTATTCTATTCTATTCTATTCTATTCCCAATCCCAATCCCAATCCCAATCCCAATCCCAATCCCAATCCCAATCCCAATCCCAATCCCAATCCCAATCCCAATCCTAATCCTAATCTACTTGGACAGGAGTTAGCTATTATATCTGTGACCAGAATCTATCTGGTTGCATAATACAGAATATGAGGAAATTGGGATCTTGCATAAGATATGTTGTATATGTACTCTAGGTTCACCTGATTCGCCAGTTGCATCCCTTTCTGGACCGGGACGCCTTGTGCACAGTCACTCATGTCCTTGTTACCTCCTGGCTGGACTACTGCAATGCTCTCTACATGGGGCTCCCCTTGAAGAGCACTCAGAGGCTCCAACTGGTCCAGAATGTGGCCGCGCAGGTAATTATGGGTGCAACTCATTGCGCCCATGTAACACCTCTCCTGCGCGAGCTGCACTGACTCTCAGTTGTCTTCCGGGTGCAATTCAAGGTGTTGGTTACCACCTTTAAAGCGCTCCATGGCTCAGGACCTGAGTACCTACGAGACCGCCTTCTGCCACCGATAGCCTCCCACTGACCAGTCCGCTCCCACAGAGAGGGACTCCTCAGAGTGCTGTCGGCCAAATTATGTCAGCTGGCAACACCCAGGGGGAGAGCCTTCTCTGTGGGAGCCCCTGCCCTTTGGAATGAACTGCCCCCGGACATACGCAAGATCTCTGACCTCCGAGTTTTCCACTGTGCTCTTAAGACCCTGCTCTTCCAACAGGCAGGGCTAGCTTCATAATTGAGTTTTAAATTCAGAGTTCTTAAATTTTGGGGTTTTTTAGTTAATTGGCCTTAAATGTAATACTTTTAATAATTTTTAAATTTAAATTGTGATATTTGTATTGTGTTTTTACCTGGCTGTACACCGCCCCGAGTCCTTCGGGAGAGGGGCGGTATAGAAATAAAATTATCCTTATCCTTATCCTTATCCTATGTTGCTAGAATAACCATATCATACACAACTATAACTATTGTCTTGGAGTCTGCTTTTCAGATTATATGAAGTGGGAAAAAACCCCTCTCCTCCCTCAGTGTCTCCATTTGGCTGGTTGCACAGAGATCTGAAAAAGTTTGAATATTCTGTATTCTGTATTTTTAATAACAATTGACACTGGAAATGGAGTTTTTCTCGCATACACATCACTGGCTTGATTTTAGATCTGATGCTATATGCAAGTACCTGTTTTTAATCTGCTTTTATCCTTTTATCCTTTTATTCCTTGTATAGGACTGTCCATTTACGAGTTGCTGAAAATACCCCTCCCTCCCCATTTCAATGTTGTGCCTATGGGATAGTAGACCACCAGGAGGGAAACAGGGGAAATACCAGCCTATGACAGCAGAATTAAGTTGCAAGAGGAAGGGTTAGAGCTTAGATTTTCAAGAGATGCGGAAACAGGCAAGTCTATCTTGCAACACTGTAAAAGATGAGCTGGGAGTTGGATGTCAGTGCACCCACTCTCAATAATTGATATGATGAATATTCTCAACCCTGCAACACCTTCTGTATCTCCCCAATCTCAAGAAACTTCATTTATCAACCATGTTTGAAATGTTTAAGTAATCTCAGTGATGTATGGCATGCTGACACTCCCTTGTTAGAAATCCCCACTACTATCATTCTATCTAATTAAAAAGCTACTGAGCTCTTGTGCATAAAATTATCATAAATTATCTCTGAAGGTTCATTGCTTTTTGGAATGTTTAATTGCTCACTTGGCTGAACTTCAGTGGCTCAGTATTATTAATCAATTTGTCAGAGAGGCCCCTTTAATGTTTTTATTTTTTTATTTATTTATTTAAATCAACCTGAGTACTTGCCGAGATAATATTGCAGAGGTTCCTCTTAATCAAGAGGAAATATTCTTTTTAAGGGTTTGCAGGAACCGCCATTCATATTTGTTTAAATATTGGATTCTATGCTGGATGGGAAGTAAAATTTCTTTGTGCCAACAATTTGGCAAAGACTATCAAGGAACATGCAGTGATGGCAGAAAGGAAAAGAATTGTGAGGACTGATATAGAAGTGATGCTAATCATTATGTACATAGCCATAAAATTAATTCATAGGAAGCCAGCAGTCCATTTTCCTAAACAGAGACTCAATAATTAATAGGAAGGAAATCTGAAAAACACGATTGTTTTGTAAAAACAATATATCACTCTATCAATAAGACAATCTCTTTCTTTCTTTCTTTCTTTCTTTCCTTCCTTCCTTCCTTCCTTCCTTCCTTCCATCTATCATCTATCTATCTATCTATCTATCTATCTATCTATCTATCTATCTATCTATCTATCTATCTATCATTTACTTATTTTCTTCCTCACAATAGTGATCCTAGGTGGTAAAACAATTCGTAACCACCTAAAACACAATGCTAACTCATAAAAGCTGCCCTACCAAAATAATTCATCTAAATTGTGGTTCAAACATGTGAGAACATGTGAGAAACAGCCAACTCATCTAGATTTTCGAATGAGTGTGTTCCCCAAGATTATCACAGTGATGATGCCACTCAAAAAGGAAGTGCAACAAATATTAGGGCTACTGATTTTCATATAAAAAGAGCTATTTATATGGATGTGAGGGAGAAATTTGGTTCCCATGTATTTCTCTTCCCTCTTTTCCTTTCTCTTACACACACACACATACACACACGAGAGAGAGGGGGGGGGAGAGGGAGAGAGGGAGGGAGGGAGAGATGGAGGGAGGGAGGGAGAGAGAGGGAGAGGGAGAGGGAGAGACCACTGGGCTTGACAGCTTGCATGACATGAACTATAGATGTATTTCTAGACAAGTAATCTACATGGTTTCACTGATGAACTTCTAAAACAAAAAGTGGTGGTAGATGGTGGTGACTACGGGGTAGGGCTCATTCCTGCTGTCAGGGTTCCAAGAAATATACCCATAGCAAACAAAACTCTGAGGCAGGCAAGTTCCTCAAAGAATAGATTTCTTGTATATGTCATATTGGCACAGGCTGGTTAAAACCGACTCTGAATATTCCTGTAGTTTTCACCTAATTAAAAATAAAAGTTGTCACTTTCTCAAAACTATCAGTCACATGTTCCAATCAGGATACTGTCCAGTTGCTAGGTGAGTCCAGTCCTCTCCTTCCAAGCATCTGCAGGAATGTCCTTGGTTCCCAAGAGAAAATATTTTGTTTTGACTACAACACCCCAACTGTCTCTATTCCCCCCCTCCCTCTTCTCCAGTATGTCAGCACTGAAGTCTCAAAATGCCTTCAGTCAGGCCAGCTTAAGGGTTGACACCTGCTTCAATGAAAAACAGCAGCCGGTTGAATGATAGGGTTTGTTTTCAATGAAACTGTGCTGGGATAGGCAGGTCATCCCTAAATGAGACCAGTGCTAAACATCATTCCATGGAAGGAAAAGCTAAATGGAAATGGTTAAGTGGGAATTCCTGAAAAAGAGATACTTTAAGCACAATTAAAACATTTGCAGTGAAGAAAATAATCAAAGGCTGCAGAAGAAACCAATATGGCAAAATAAAACATAACAAAACAAAAGTTAGTGAAGATCTAGAACCTCATTCCATACGCCAACACAGAGACATACAGTATATAGGAGATAACAAGAGAGACAACAAGGCCAAATGGCATTAAGATCTGCTCTCCTGTATGCAGCTATTTAGGTGTCTTTCTTTGGATCTGATTTTTCCATAAGACATTTGAAACTTTAACATATATGGAAAAATCATATGCGGCTGAGTTATATTCCCCATGCTAATATCCCAGTGACCAACAGATGAATTTTGAAGGCTATGCCTTCAGGACTAAGTTTACTATCCTGAATAATTAGCTATAAAATAACAGATATCTTCTTTGTTCTGTGGCACAACAAATCACTACAAATTGTTTCTGAACAATTAGGAAGCTTGACATAACAATATTCTGTAGTTGCAGGGAAGAGAAGTAAACACATATATTGAGAATGATGGCATTGATTCTGTCCAGTGACCCAGTGAGAAATGTTTTGTAGTACCAAAGTGGATAACCATAATTTGTAATGAGCCAATAAATATTACCCTTTCTCCATTGTTTCGGTATTGTCCAGAGGGCACTATTTCCATGAAAGAATATTTCCAGTAATCTTTCCTGTTTGCTAGAATATTTATGGGAACTGAATATAATATCAGGCCAAACAAAAGAAAGATTAATTGGGTAATACCTCCCCCCAAAGGATACTAGTACAGATATCTCATTTCATTCACCGTGTTCAAATGCCAACCTTACATCTCCTACACCTTTTTCATGCAGATACAAGCCATATTATCAGAGAGAACCAGATGGTTAATGCAATGCAGAAGGCAAAGATGCTGGTACAATGCATAAAGGTCATGTCTATGGTAGTATCTAAGCATGAATAGTTGTGCTTTGTATTGCAAAACAGGACTTGCAATAATAGGCAGACATATGCCTTAGGTATTACCTAAGGGTGGGAATGTAGCACAATCAAAATTCTACTTTTATAGCCATTCTCAATAAAATTACTTTTAGATTTCTTGTAGAATTAATTTTCTATTCATATCTGCCTGACGGGGCTGATATGACCCATATGTGGCTTTCCAATTTCTTGTCATGCAAAGTTTGTATCATTTTCTGGAATATCCTACTTGGCAAAGCAGTTCTAAGGTATAGCAGTTCTAAGAATCTTAAAATAGAAGACCTAACATTGATAGGATCACAACATTGTGAAAAAGCAAGGAAGAGGAAAGTCATTTCTTTTTCATGTCTCCCATTGTTTCTATTGGGATGGATTTCATGCTATCAGTTCCTGGACCGGCATAGCTTCATGCTTTGGGCATCCTGGGAAAATTTATAGAATTTAACTTCATAGATAGATAGATAGATAGATAGATAGATAGATAGATAGATAGATAGACAGAGACAGAGACAGGAGAGATAGCAGAGATGGGAGGATGATAGATAGATAGATAGATAGATAGATAGATAGATAGATAGACAGACAGACAGAGAGAGAGATAGAGGCAGAGGCAGAGGCAGAGGCAGAGACAGAGGCAGCAGAGATAGCAGAGATGGGAAGATGATAGATAGATAGATAGATAGATAGATAGATAGATAGATAGATAGATAGACAGACAGACAGAGAGATAGAGGCAGAGGCAGAGACAGAGGCAGCAGAGATAGCAGAGATGGGAAGATGATAGATAGATAGATAGATAGATAGATAGATAGATAGATAGATAGATAGATAGATAAATAGATGTGATAGAACAAAATGATAAAAAACATAATAAAATTAAATCATACTCAGTTGTCCTGAGTACACACAGTATAAGTACACACTTAGGATTCCTGCCTTATTTTTTTCCTAAACTAAACCAAATACATTTTATGCTATGTAGGTTTCAAACTTGAAATATGGCAGCCAGTTAATCTAATGTATTTGGCTACAACCATTTCAGAAAGCCAGTTCTCTTATTATAGGCTGCATGGAATAGCTTAAATTTATGGGATATACATGAACAGAGTTCATTTTAAAAAAGACATATCTCTCTCTCCCTCCCTCCCTCCCTCCCCCCCTCTCTCTCCCCTCCCTCCCTCCCCTCCCTCTGGTCTGTGTGTATTCCAACTCATGCTTTTCAGGAATGGTACATGGCTTCTGTTTTTTCACAGTTTGCTTTGTTTGAGTAGATACATGAAAAATCACTCATACAATTTGAGAGTGCAGCTAGCTTGAATTTATATAGTCTCAAAAGACCTCTTAAAGTAGCCTACAGAATGGGCAAATGTTAGCCCTTTGGGAGAGCAGCATTGATAGACATTTTATCATTAATAAAAGACCTCAGATTAATGCAATAGCCTGGTTGGTAGTTACAATTGTTTCAGCTTCACAGGTGTAGCCCAGATAGCAAAAATAAATTCTGATTCTAGGATAAGTGATTTGATGTATTACATTTGTACATCTCTTCATAAAACAAGAATTTAGAATGTAGAATGAATGAAAATGAAAACACAAAGAAAAGCTCTTGACCTAAGATTAAGAATGTTGTAACCCAAAGTGTTGGATTTGTTTATGTAGTTTTTCACTAGAGTGTCATTTTTCACTCTTTTAGAAATTAAGCTCTCATATTGTTGCTATCACTTATTATTGGCTACAAAAGCAGTCCGTTTAAAAATGCTTCCATTGAAATATTATTAAAGAAGCAAGAACAATTATAACCTAATAAAAAGCTTTCTATGTTTCCAGAAAGCACTTAGGAAGCAAAGAACCTTGAGAAAGACATGACTTTTTTTCATGCAATTTCAATGAGGGCTTTTACATTATGTACATTAGAGTACATTTCCTTTAGGAAATCGTGCATTTTACCATAGAGAAAATGTGTAAGTACAATTTTGGATGGAAGACAAGGCACTATGAATTGTTGCTGTTGATTTTGTTCTTTTTTTTTTTTTAATGATGGAAGTCATCACAGCCAACATATTCCTATGATAAATTTTACCATTGGAAACCAATGGTTTTGAACAGTAAAAGAAATGGCCAGAGCAAGAATTACAAAATGCTTCAGCATTCTGATAAAAATTTAGTCTTTACAATTAGCTGTAGATCAGGATAAAAACTTACACCTTGTTGGCATTTTCTTGTTATTTGTTTGTGAAGAGTTTGCATAAATTTATCTGAAGCATGCCAAATTTCCATATACCTACGTTTATATTATACCTATATCTTTACAAAAGGAAAAATTACATTTTTAAAAAATTTATTTTGTCAAGCATATATAAGATTACAGAAAAAGTATAAACATGATTGTGAATACATGAAATGTATAAACATGGGTATGAATACATGAGATGGTTACGAATACATGGGGACATTAGGACAGGGATGGTAGGCACGTTGGTACGCTTATGCATGCCACTTACTTACCTCTTAGGAATGGGGTGAGGTCAACAGTAGACAGTCTAAAGTTAAAGTTTTGGGGATTTGGGGAAGAAACCACAGTCAGGTAGTGCATTCCAGGCATTGACCACTCTGTTGCTGAAGTCGTATTTTCTGCAATTGAGTTTGGGGCAGTTTACCTTAAGGTTGTGTTTATTGTGTGCTCGTGTGTTGTTGTGGCTGAAGCTAAAGTAGTCATTGACCAGTAGGACATTATAGCAGATAATTGTATGTGCTACACTTAGGTCAGACTGAAGACGGCCTAGTTCTAAATTGTCTAAGCCCAACATCTCAAGTCTGGTGGCAGAAGGTATTCTGTTATGAACAGAGGAGTGGAGGACTCTTCCCGTGAAATATAGAGAGAGCGTTTATCCAGAATAGATGTTTGCCTGTCACTCTTGCTTGAAGGTAGTGTACAGATCACACTGATAAAGTGGCTCATTGATCACTATGTTACAGATGGCATACAGAGGATTTAAGAATATTAACTACAATCAGATGGAAATTTAATGGTGCCTAGACAACCCATGACCCATTGAGTCAGGGTTTAAGATATTTTTTACTTACCTAAACCAAGAAACAGAATGACCATGGATGGGCAAAAATTCAGTGGTGGAGGCAGCAACTTCAGATATTCTGAGTTTCCTTGTGGGAAGTTGGCAGGGATAATTGGAAACCTTCCTTCCTTCCCTCCCTCCCTCCCTCCCTCCCTCCCTCCCTCCCTCCCTCCCTCCCTCCCTCTCTCCCTCTCTACCTCCCTTTGCAGTAAAAGTTCCTCAAATTTCACTTCTTCAGGACTATTAGGTCCTGGAATTCTGTAAGTCAGCCAATGTGTGATATTTTCATTAACAAGCTTTTGTTTTGCCCAACTGAAGCTTACAAAATATCAGACAAACACAAGAATGTGTTTGTCTGTATAGTATATACAATATATAGATAAATATGTACCTAGAAGACAGCAAATAAATAAATAAATAAATAAATAAATAAATAAATAAATAAATAAATAAATAACAGAAACAGCTTTTCTCAAGTTTTTTGGCAGTTAGTCTATGTCTGAATTCAGAAAATGAAAGAGAACTTATTTGCATGATTCAATACTATGAAAGCAATAGTCAATTAGAATTCTGGGATACATATTGTTCTTCTCAGAAAACTTAGGTGGTAAATGAACCAGCAGTCAAATATACAAAATAAGAATTTACCAGAAGGTCTTCTACCAGAAGGAAAAGTTCTGAAGATTTCAAGAAACTAACAATAAAGAAAGTAGCAATAGCAATAGCACTTAGATTTATATACCACTTCACATTGCTTCACAACCTCTCTAAGCAGTTTAAAGAATCAGCATATTGCTCCCAACAATCAGGCTCCTCATTTTACCGACCTCAAAAGGATGGAAGGCTGAGTCAAACCTTGAGCCAGTAAGACTTGAACTGCTGATCTGCTGGCAGTCGGCAGTTGAATTAACCTGCAATACTGCTTTCTAACCACCATGCCACCCTGGCAAGTATAAATGTATTATTCTTTTTCTCCCAAAATGTTTCAGTTTCTCTGGAAAAAAAAAATATTGAATGCTTAGAACTTGTGTGTGTGTGTGTGTGTGTGTGTCTGAAACAAGCAGAAATAAATAAAACAATAAAAATAAATAAATAAATAAATAAAATGCACTAAGTGTGACAACAAATTTGATAAAATGTCCTGGCAACGGAGAACAGGCAAATACATTCAGGATATTTCTCTGTCTTATCAGCCTCCACCTTTGCATTATTATTATTATTATTATTATTATTATTATTATTATTATACTAAAATTGTACTCAAGGTACAAAGTAAAAAATACACATTGTAAATAACAATGAACTAGAAACCTTATTAAAAATAAATAAAAAGCATCTGCCATACATTTTAAATTTCTTGAGTAAGTCAACTCAAAAGGAAAAATCTGATCATGGTCAGGTCGATATCCAAGTACTGTAGGTGATTACAATTCCAACTTCTTTCTTCTTTTTTACAAGTTGCATTGCCACAAAGCACAGGATAAGCAAGAATCAGGGATGTCAGCACAACAATACGTGCCAGCTCATTTATTTCAATTCAGTTCAGTAATCATATTAGCCCTGAAAAGGAGTAATAGTGACAGAGTGGATACATTGAAGTCAAAGTCAACATTTTTCCTGGCTATGTTTAATACATACATTCAGAATATATAGCAGACAGCTCAAAAGTGGAAGATGCCTTTGATTTTGCAATAGACACTGACAAAATCTGCTGTAGATGGCCTGCTAATAGTCATGCAATCCAGAAATACTGCAATTATTGTAAATATTGCTGGTGATTTAAACTGTCTAAGAAGTTTTTCATAAGAATGTAGCAAGGCTATACCGAGATAAGATTCAAAGGAAATATTAAAAGACATTGAACATTCTTCACAAGTCATCAATTTTGTGGATCTAACTGAAAATGTCTCTATAAAGCTGGCTCTAAAATAGAGATGTTTAATACTAAACTAAATTATTTGTCTGTGTCCTGAATAAAAGTCAAATTTAGATACAAGCCACTGCTATGCACTGAAGCATTTGAAGTTGCACGTCAGGTGTTGCTATGAGAACACATCGTTTTTTCCCCCTGTTGTTTATATTATGTTGATGTTTTCTTTGAGTAACAAAGGGATGTTTTGGTTTTATTTGAATTTATGATTGACTCTGTAGCCATTAGTAAAAGACATATCCAGAGACACATTCTCACTCACACATGGAATAAAAAAGATGTGGTGTTTGTTGTTTATGGGCTTGGATATAATTATGCCATCTATAAAAATAGACCAAACAATTTTGCTTGTTGCCAGAAATCAATTCTTCATCACTGGATTCCAGTCTTCATTTTCTTTTCATTTAAAAGTAATAAAAGATGTTTATTGATCATTATAAAATTAGCCCATACGGCTCTTCACAGTTGTTAAATCTCAAAGGGCTGTATATAAAAAAAGAAGAAATCACTTTTATTGCTGAGATACATACTCTTATCAACTCAGAGATATTTAACAATCACTTTATTAATGATCAATAGGCCTTCAGGAAGTTATAATGCTGAGGCAGAAATCCTTAAACTAAAACAATTACGGATGCCAAAGATGACAAGCTCAGATTGGTTCTCTGTTGATAATGTAGCCTATCTTGCAACATCCATGAAAAATGCATTTGATAAGTCCAGCCTCCTGGTTCATCCTGGGCCTCTGAAACTTAGTGATGATTAGGTTGACATGGCTTTTAGACTCTTCTGCTATGACTTTTGTGCCTTACTCAAGAAGGTACTGGGGTCATGAGTAGATTCCACCCCTTGCTGTTTGCTTTTACTGAAATTCAGAGAAGAACAAAATTCCAGGGAGCCTGATAATTCAAACATGCACAAGCAGCTGAAAGCAATGGATAGTCAAGGTCTCAGGCAAACTTGATCAATCAACAGCAACTGCAACCAAAATTTCTATACTCCTTCCTGCTGACATACAAACCCCTATTCTATTTACAAGTTTTGGTGTTGTGGTAATTCTCTTATGTGTAAGGGGTAGGGTGTAAGTTCATCATAGTGCTGATAAAACTCATGAAATCAGATTTTTGCTATGTATTTCAGTTATTTGATAATGGCATATATTTATGCTATGGTATGGATACACTAGGAGCTGTAGTTATGGATCTGTGGCTCAGATCTTACTTTCGGATGACTGAAGTAGCAGTGAAACCCAACATCTACAGGGCTGACTAAACAGCCCAGTATAGGAATGCACTGCTCACCTCTGAAGAATGAGGAAGGCGCTAGAAAAGGTACTCTAAGCATTGCCTGCTTTATTATAGCCTTATCCAAAGACGTTTTTCAAAAACCAATTGTGAATTCTTTGTTTTTTTTCCTTGGCCAGTTTACCACAGCTGGCAAGGATGTCTTTTTGGAAGTTTTGGAATTCAAAAAATGTAAGGTGACACTGTTCACCTTGGAACATGCATACACTTTTGACAATCCTACAGCAGATAGAGTAGAAAGAAGGACAACCCTGGTTGCCAGAGACCTTGCAAAATACAAACATTGGCATTACAGCCCTGGGTGAGACTCAACTTGCCAATGAAGGTCAGCTGAAACTAGAGGTAGATATATTTTTAAAGAAAAATATTTGTAGCTCAGGGTTGAAATGAAGGGTCCTTGGTGGTCTCTGAGCTTGGTTGTTTTTTTGAAGACGTTTCATTAAAGCATTGAAAGTACCTACTTTGGGTAATGCAAGAAAACAACCAAGCTCAGAGACCAACAAAGGATCCCTCAGATATACTTTTTTTCCCTGGAGTAGTCACAGCAGCAATGTGTGTCATAATGCTGGAGCTGAATTTGTCACCAGGAATCACCTTGTAATCTTCCCAAGGGTGCAGGACACTACAGTTTCCTCTACAGAATAGAAGTCATGCTACCTTCATCAAGTAGTGCTGGTCTCCCTTCACCTTTTATGATACATATTCCCAGATTAGTTATACCTATATTTCCCTTTCACTATCACATTTTTCATCTGTGGCATGTGGCATGCACCTTGCATTCCTTCTTGCTTTCTTGCTTACCTTTAGTAAACTATGCTTTTCCCGGACATCTTTCTCTGAATATCTTTCATTTTACTCCATTTTTGCAGGGTTCTCTTTTAATATGCATTAAACTGATAAGTATGGATTTGTGCCACAACAATGGTACAATTCATTTTTGACCTATTACTCCTTGTTTGCATGGTATTGGAAGTTTATTCACATTTACTTTCAATCCTAACTGTAGCTCTATTGTATCTTTAACAGCAGTTTCCATGGAGACAGTGATTTCAACCTCTCTCTTAAATGTTAAATTTGTCTTGATTAAGAATCTCATTTTAATCCTTTCTTTCAGAACTTCGTAGACTAGCTGATCATCTGATGAATTGCTTAGCTCTTTACCAAACTTGCAGTCTTCAGAGGACTTTTAAAGCTCAGCTCATATGTCACAATGGATTGTCCATCTTGTTTTTATGAAATCTGACATGTTCTGCAGTCAATAATTATTTGGATGTCAAATCTTCCAGCACTATTTTAATTGCTTCTGCAAACCCAAATTGTGAGGATTTTGCAGAGCAGTTAAGCTTTTCCATGAACTGCACTTTTGCTTCCTGTAACATTTAGCAAAATGGACCTTTTTTTAAAGCAGCTATCTCATTTGTCTCTAAAAGTTGTTTAAGTCTCTCAATATCCAGCCATCTGTAGTACAATTAAGACTCACCTTCCCATAATGCTAGCCATACTACTATGTCCCCCTTTTCAATTTGTCATTACTCACTGCAAACACTTCAGTGCTTTCTTTTCCTTCTTTGCTCCCAAAAGATTTTGTGGTTGAGACTTGAGAGGATTTTGCACAATATCAACATCCTCATCCCCACCCCCACCACTACTACTGTAATGTTCTTTTGGAGAAGGAAGTTTTACATACTTCCTTAGTAAGGAAGTATGTAAACTCCATAAGACAAGATAATAAATGTGGATATGTTTTTAACATTAAATCAGCTATCAGTGGGCAATGAAGATCAGAGTAGCCACGTAATTGAAATCCCAATCAGTTGTTTATATGTTTTTTTAAAACATATAAAGAGAGGAGAGTTGGACTAGATGACCTACAAGATCCCTTCCAACTCTGTTAAATACATTCATAGCATAATCCCCTCCAAGGGCCTGCACAGTGTAAAGCATTGAGCAAATCCCAACAAGAATAGGAATGGTAAGAAAGGGGTTAAACTTCCCCATCCCTTTTATTCTGGTCCCAACAGAAATAACTTCAAGGATTACCTCTATAAAGGTCAGGCTTTCCGCTATTGTCAATTCCCAGATGAATTGGGATGGAACTCCTGGAAACTTTCAGGAAGACTGAGTTAGATTTTAGAAAGGAATTTATATCTTTTGCCAATGATCTGTGTACTGGGATTTCACTGTTCATTTGTACATTGTTTGGGATAGTCCTATAAGAAACTAGAGGATTCCTTCTTTAGGAATGATGAAGGCTGTCTCTTTTTCTGTTTTGCTAGGAAATGTTCTGGATTCCTAAATGTTCCTTACCCCAATAAAATTTCCCAGAAAGGTTCAGCAGACTGTTTAGTTTTAGTTTAGTTTAGTTTTATTAAATTTGTATACCGCCCTACTCCCGAAGGACTCAGGGCGGTGAACAGGCACAAGATAAAATACAGAAATACAAAAGTTAAAAACAATTTAAAACCAAATTAAATAATATTGGCCCATGACAATTAAAATCCCAATAAATTTAAAACAAATTAAAATCTCAATTTAAAATTTAAAATTTAAAAGAAAGGGGAGAAAAATTAGGCCAGGCCGGCTTGCTGGAATAAGAGGGTCTTAAGAGCACGGCGGAAGGTGTGCAGATCCGGGATCTTCTGTATCTCCGGGGGAAGCTCGTTCCAGATAGTGGGTGCCCCCACAGAGAATGCCCTCCCCCTGGGGGCCACCAGTCGACACTGCTTGGCTGAATGGCATGTTAGATATGTTCGAGGATCGTGCCCAATAATTCCACAAGCGGATCTTGTTTAAATCATTTATTGTTTATTGACTGAGCTTCTCATCAATACAGGTACATCTCTGGAACTGGAGCAGGACCGCATGGCTGACCCTTAAGTACCCCCTGGGCGTGGCTAAGGTAAGGAGGGGCTATTGGGTTAGGGTGTACCTTGTGGGCTGGCCTGTCCAGCCCTCCTACCTCTAGCTCTGAGTCAGAGGCAAGGCATTTACTCCTGACAAAACCCCCTCTAAATGCCTGGCTGGGATGTTCCTGAGTGGTGTACACTTGAGGTGTCATTTTTAGGAGGACACCCAATTTTGATGTGAGGTATGTGTGTTGTTTATTTTGCAATGGCTTTGTTAGAATGTCTGCTGTTTGCTCTTCTGTGTCACAATGTATAACCCTTATGAATCCTATGTTTGCAAACTGCCTAACATGTTTATATTTTATGTCTATGTGCCTCAACCTTTGGCCAACCGCTTCGGCCTTTGATATTTCCATAGCTGCTTTATTGTCTTCGTGCATAGTAATGGGGTAGTTTGGTTCGGCCCATATGTCCATGAGCAGGTCGTCAAACCAGATCAGGTTATTGGTGGCCTTGGACAAACAAATATATTCGGCTTCTGTGGTAGATGTGGCTACCAGGTCCTGTTTCCCTGTGTACCAATGCACTGGGCTGTTGTTGAGGAAGAACACGTAGCCTGAGGTACTCCTCCTACTTTTCACATCCCCAGCCCAGTCAGCATCTGCGTAGCATGTGAGTGTGGGTGTTGTGGTATTCTCGGGTTCCAGTGACAGGCAAGCATCGGAGCTGTGTTTTAGGTATCTCAGTACCCTTCCCAATGGTACACAGTGGGCTTACCTACGTGTCGAGACAGCAAGTTGACAGGTAGGGCGATATCTGGCCTTGTCCAGTACGCAATGTATAATAGGGAGCCTATGGTGGATCTGTACAGCGTGTTGTCTTTGAACGGTTCAGCCTCATTATGCATGTCCTTCAGGAAGTCTGGCTGCATTGGTGTTTCACACCCCTTGGCGTTTGTCATATTGCACTTATGTATCAGTTCCAAGATTTTGTCCTTCTGTGACAGTTGGAAACCTTTGTCCGTTTTTGTGATTTGCACTTCCAGGTATTTGTCTACCTTACCCAAAATCTTCAGTGAAAAATGCTTTCCTAGCTCATTGGCGAAGTCACTGCATTTGCTGGTCTGATTACCGATATATAGTATATCGTCCACGTATATTAAGACGTACTCGAGGGAATTGTCTGACTTCTTAGTGAAGAAGCAGTTGTCGGCTGAGGTGGCTGAAAACCCCATGGACTTCAATGTCTTAGACAAGCACTCGTACCAGCGTTTCCCTGATTGCTTGAGCCCATACAAGCTTCGGTTTAGAATCCATGTTTCTCCCTTTCTGGTAGTCTGGCTGGGTGGTGCTCTTACGTAAATCTCTTTGTCGAGCTCAGCGTGCAGGTAAGCGGTCTGCACGTTGAATTGGTATACCTCTAACCCCAGCAGTGATGCAATAACTAAAGCGCATTTTACGCTTTCAGCCCTGACTGTGGGGGAGTATGTTTCTGTGTAATCATCAGGATATTTTTGGGCAAACCCCTGCGCTACTAGTCTGGCCTTGTAGAGGGTTTTGTTTTCTTCTAATGTTTTGACTTTGTAGACCCATCTGGTGCCTATTGTCGTTTTTCCTGCTGGGACTTCAGAGGGAGTGTATACGTTTAGTTCCCTCAGGCTGTCCATTTCCCTCTCCATGGCGTGTTCCCATTTTGCTCTTTCCTCATCTGGTAACCTTAGCACATCCTCGTATGTGTTGGGTGTTAGTTGGTTAGTGTGGAGAGATAATATGTAATCCCCTAACCTCTGTGGTACCTTGCCCCTGTTTGTCCTGATTGGCCTGTCAGGGGGTGTATCAGTATCATGCATATACCTAGCTTCTTTCTCAGTAAGTGAGTCCACTTTGATGCATGGGTGGTTCTCCTTCCACTCCTTCACTAGTACTCCCTGTCTCTTGTTTTTGATCCTTTCCTGTTCTGTAACCTTTCCTGTGTTTGGTATTACCTCCCTCTGGTTGTTCCCTGGTCCGTCCTTGCTAAGGGACACCTCGTTGAGGTGTATCTTGGACCAGTTGGTATTTTCGTGAAAAACCGCTGTTTGTGAGATTACGAAATTGTTGTTGCTGTCTATGAACCTGTATCCCTTCGTTCCGGCTCATACCCCATGAACCTCAGCCTTCTGGATACCCTGTCTCCCTTGTGTCTCAATTGTTTGGGGACGTGTACATCTGCTGTGACCCCGAATATGTGTAGTTGTGATATTTGTGGCTTCCTTTGGTACATTAACTCGTATGGAGTTTTATTTAGTACGCTGGACCATAACCTGTTCAGAGTGTAGTTCGAATAAATAAGCGCCTCCGACTAGAAGTGTTGCCCCAGGCCTGCATCCTCTAATGCACACCTCATCATGGTCTGCAGTGTTCCGTTTTTTCGTTCCGCCACTCCATTTTGAAAGGCCGAAAATGGAGAAGACGTGTAGTGGACTACCCCGCGTGCCTTTAGCCACCGCAAGAAGTCGCTTGACAAAAACTCAGACCCCCGGTCTGTCATTATTTGTCTGATTTTGGTATTGTGTTGTGTCTCTACCCTTGTGTAGAATTCCTTAATTTTTTGGAATACTTCGCTCTTTTGTTTTAGTGTGTATACAAAGCCATAGCGGCTGAAATCATCCACTATGGTCAGGAAGTATCTTTTCCTGTACTTGATGGAGGGCCTTAGTGGCCCCACTAGGTCCATATGTATGAGTTGAAAGATTGAATCTGTAGTGCGTACTGACTTTTTGGGCCTAGGTTTGGTTTTTAATTTGGAGCTCTTGCAGACAGAACACTCGAGATAGTTCTCACAATTCTTTATTTTTACACCTTCAGAGCATTCCATGACCTTCTGCACCACCGGGAAGCTAATGTGTCCTAACCTTCTGTGTAATAGGTGAGTGCAATTGTCGTGCATAGGCTTCCCTATCGCTGGCCTTTCTTTCCTGGCTGCCCCCTGCTCACTTGCTTCATCATTGGTGTGTGGGTGGCTAACCCCCTCTATTTCCCTACTTGTGTTATCTGGGTTATCGGGGCTGGCCTTTCGGTGGTTGTTTACTCTGGGTTGTTTGTCCCGGGCTGGGTGGTAGAAGGGAAGTTCCCCGCTGATTACTACTCTTCCTATGTTTTTGCCCCCTCTAGTCACTTGCGCCTTTCCTCCCTTGAATGTTACCTCAACATCATTGTCCTTGCTTAATTTTAGAGTGGCAAGGATGTTGTAGGGTATATTGGGTACCAATAGCACTCCCTGTATTTCTCCTATCCCCGGCACGTATGCATTACCCTTGCCTGTTACTTGCACATTGTTCTGGTTAGCCACCTTTATTATAAAACTCTCCTCTGTGAATGATATTAGTAGATTACGGTCATATGTGGTATGATTTGTGGCTCCTGAATCCAACAGCCATGTACCTTCCTTCCTGTCCTGGTTTGTATGTTGCTCCTGGTCTCCTATGCCATACAGCGAACCCGTTTGGCTTTCCCTGGAGCTGTCCATGTGGTTTCTCCTGTCCCTGGGGCTAGGTGAATCCCTACGCCTGTGCCTGTCCTCTGGTGAGCGTCTGCTAGTGTATCTTGTCCTTGATTCTGATCTGTCCCTCCTGTGTGGCCTGTCCCTGTCCCCTGTGTTTCTAGGGCAGTCCCTTTTGTAATGGTTTCTTGATCCACACAAGTAACACTCTGCGTTGCTGTGGTTTCTGCCCTGTGGCTCGACCTTCTTGCTGGGCCTTTGCTCCCTGCGGCTTAGCGAACGATCTTTTCTGATGCTGTCCTCAGCTATTAGTTTGCTTGTTAGTAACTCTAGTGAGAGTTTTCCTGTCCCCAGGTTGTCTATTTGTGTAATGAAGGTGTCCCAGCTGGGGTCCAGGGAATTTACAATGATGCTTATCATGGTCCTTTCGCTTATGACCTCCCCCCTTTGTGTCAGCTGGGCTCTGGTGGCGTTTAGGGACAATAGATGTTCACTCATTGGGGTCCCTGCTTTGTGTTTGGTGGCATAGAATTCCCTGGACAACCTGGTGGTGCTTGCCACACTCTGGCAGTAAAATAGTTTGTGCATCCTCTGTATTACCTCTAGGGCAGTCAGGTGGTGTCTGATACTGGGGTAAATACTGGGGGTAATGCTGGCAATAACAATACAGTATGCTTTATGGTGGGTGCAATCTAACTCAAAAGTCCAGGGCTTTTTGGGGGGATCAGTGACTATGGATAGTAGGTCTTCTTTGAGTAGGGTGACCTGGAGCTGCTGGTTCCAGTCCAGGAAATTCTCCCCATCTAGCCTTAGTTTGGGGAAGTCACTTGGCAAAGTCCCTGAATTATAGTTTAAGTTACTCACATTATGCCGCTGTCCATGGTTCCTTACGTGAGGGAACTCACAATAAGGCAGAGGAACGACTGTGGCAAGTCTGAACTGACTTGTCTCTGTGTGCATGCGTCGGTGTAGCTCTATGTCTTCTTCCGTTTCTCCTGTAGGGGCGCATTGCGCGTGCGCAAAGTTCATTTCTTCCCAGCCGCCGTGGAGTGAGGAGCTCGTCCCTGTAGCTCCCGGGTAGAGGCCCCAACCTTCCGGATGGGCCTTCGGTTCCTCCTTGGTCGGCCTCGCTTGTCCGGAATCATCGTGGGTCGTCGTCTGGAGCCTCGGGAAGCAGTGAGGATTGTCGTCGAAGGTCCGGAGTCCCGTTGGGGCCATGAATGGTCCCGGATGGCCCGGCCTCGTGTGGGTGTCGCCTCCGGGAGTCGGGCTGAGTCCCCTGCCCGCCGATGGACATCCCCTGCCTGTGGATGGCCCCGCGGGCCATGGGTCTGGTCCAGTTCGTAGGTCCGGTGAGTAGTCCCATCGCCTCCGGTATTCCGTTTTTAAGGGGAGGCTTCTTGGGGGTTCTGGGTGGCTCTGGATCCGCGCGGCGGTGATCGATCCCCCGGGATGGGTGTCGGTGTCGGGCCTCCTCATGTTAGGGTCCCCTTTGCGCTTGGGCCTGGCACCGGGGTGCGTGTCCGGTAGCTTCACCTTGTCCCCCAGGGCCGCGGCGATCAATTCGATGGCCTTGTTGAGTTCGGGCTCAGTAGGCAAGCCTGTGGCTTTTGGCCTTGGGTTTCCTTGTTGGTTGTGGTATTCTTGGGGGGTTACCTTGGAGTAGGCCCCGATTCCCACCATGAGATTTAAATCTCGGGAATCTATTGGTGGGTGGTCGGCCATTTTTGATGACGCCGCCTCCCAAGATGGCCGCCGTGAAAAGGGCACGAAAATCCCTTCGGCTTTTTTGGCGGGTTTTTGGTGGGGGGTGTTCTCCCTTACCGCTTCTCCGCCGCTGTATTCGGATTCATCCTCATCTTCCTCACTCGCTGCTTCGCAGCCTTCGATCAGGCTTCGGAGTTCTGCGATGAGGTCGGTCTTGCTTTGCGATGAATCTATCAGGTCCAGGAGTTTTCCTTTCAGGTCGTGCGTTTCCCCTTTTGGGATCTCATGTTCTTTCCACCCCTCGCCGCGTCTGGCAGGGGTGTGTGGGTGGTGGAGCAGGCCGCTCGTTTCAGATGCCTGTCCTTGGGTGGCTTCGGGTTGGGCAGGTCGCTCTGCCATCTTCTTGGTGAATGCTCTGGTGTTTGCCCTTTCTGCCTTGGTCCTTTGCATGCTTGTGGAATATTTGAGTTGGGCTGTTAAACCATCCTCTGCTACCAAATTGTTAGATATGTTCGAGGATCGTGCCCAATAATTCCACAAGCGGATCTTGTTTAAATCATTTATTGTTTATTGACTGAGCTTCTCATCAATACAGGTACATCTCTGGAACTGGAGCAGGACCGCATGGCTGACCCTTAAGTACCCCCTGGGCATGGCTAAGGTAAGGAGGGGCTATTGGGTTAGGGTGTACCTTGTGGGCTGGCCTGTCCAGCCCCCCTACCTCTAGCTCTGAGTCAGAGGCAAGGCATTTACTCCTGACATGGCACCCGGAGGAGACCCTCTCTATGAGAGTGTACCGGCCGGTGGGAGGCTATTTGTGATAGTAGGCGGTCCTGTAAATAACCAGGTCCTAAGCCATGGAGCGCTTTAAAGGTGGTAACCAAAACCTTGAAGTGCACACGGAAGACCACCGGGAGCCAGTAAAGCTCGTGCAGGAGAGGTGTTACATGGGAGTGCCATGTTGCTCCCATAACCACCTGCGCGGCCACACTCTGCGCCAGTTGGAGCCTCCGGATGCTCCTCAAGGGGAGTCCCATGTAGAGAGCATTACAATAGTCCAGGCGGGAGGTGACGAGGGCATGAGTGACTGTGTGTAGGGAGTCCCGATCCAGAAAGGGACGTGACTGGCGGATCAGGCAAACCTGATGAAAAATCCTCTCGGTCACGGCTGTCAAGTGCTCTTCTAAAGACAGCCGTGAATCCAGGAGGACACCCAAGTTGCGAGCCCTCTCCGTGGGGGCCAGCGATTCGCCCCCAATAGTCAGCGATGGCGTCAACTGACTATATTGGGACGTCGGAAACCATAGCCACTCGGTCTTGGATGGGTTGAGCCTGAGTCTGTTCCTCCCCATCCAGATCCGCACGGCCTCCAGACACTGGGACATCACTTCAAGGGCATCGTTGGGGTGGTCCGGGGTGGAGATGTACAGCTGGGTGTCATCAGCGTACTGATGGAACTTCACCCCGAAACCATGGATGATCTCGCCCAGCAGCTTTACATAAATGTTGAATAGAAGGGGCGAGAGGACCGACCCTTGTGGCACCCCACATACGAGGGGCCTCGGGGATGACCTCTGCCCCCCTGCCAACACAGACTGCAACCGGTCAGAGAGAAAGGAGGAGAACCACCGTAGAACAGTGCCCCCCACCCCTAACTCTTCCAGCCGGTGAAGCATGATACCATGGTCGATGGTATCAAAAGCTGCTGAGAGATCTAATAGGACCAGGACAGAGGAGCAGCCCCTGTCCCGAGCCCTCCAGAGATCATCAACCAACGTGACCAATGCCGTTTCTGTGCTGTACCCAGGCCTGAAGCCCGACTGGAACGTATCCAGATACGTCGTTTCATCCAGGTACTGGGGGAGCTGTCGCGCAACCACACTCTCAACAACCTTCGCCACAAAACGAAGGTTGGAGACCGGACGATAATTAGCCAACACTGCTGGGTCCAGGGAAGGCTTCTTGAGGAGAGGCCTCACCACTGCCTCTTTCAAGGTGGCGGGGAAGTCACCCTCACCCAACGAAGCATTTATAATCCCCTGGAGCCAGCCTTGCGTCACCTCCCGGGAAGCCAGCACTAACCAGGAGGGGCACGGGTCCAATAAACAAGTGGTCGTGTTCAGTCTATCCAGAATCCTGTCCATGTCCTCAGGGGTCACAGGATCAAACTCATCCCAGATAACATTCTCAAGACCTGCCCCAGTCCCTCCCCCTGAGACTACCCAGTTGGAGTCCAAATCTTCCCGGATCTGAGTGATTTTGTCATGCAGATACTGAACAAAATCCTCGGCTCTCCCCTCCAAGGGGTCCTCCCACGCTTCCTGGTGGAGCAGGGAGCGGGTCACCCTAAACAGGGTGGCCGGGCGGTTATCTGATGATGCAATAAGAGCAGCAAAATAGCTACATTTCGCTGCTTTTATCGCCACTAGGTAATTCCTAATATGAGATCTTACCAGTGTCTGGTTCGATTCTGAAAGACTGGCCCTCCAACTACTCTCTAGGTGTCTTTTCCGGCACTTCAACTCCCTTAGCTCCTCAGTAAACCAAGGAGCCAAATGAGATCGGCGCCGGGTCAGAGGCTGCAAAGGCACGACCCGGTCCAGAGCTCCAGCGGCCGCCCTATCCCAGGTGGCCAGTAGGTCTCCAGCCAAGGCGTGTGCCAGAGCCTGAGAAAATGGCCCAAGCTCCATCTGGAACCTATCAGATTCCATCAGGCGCCTGGGGCAGAACCATCTTATCGGCTCCGCCTCCCTGCAGTGGGGTGCAGCGGTTCGGAGGTCAAGACGAAGGAGGGAGTGATCTGACCATGACAAGGGCTCGGCAACTATATCCCCTATCTCAATATCAGTCAACCACTGTCCAGAGACAAAAACCAGATCCAGCGTGTTTCCCCCCCGTGTGGGTAGGACCATGAATTAACTGGGTCAGGTCCATGGCTGTCATGGAAGTCATGAACTCCCGAGCCACCTCAGATGCCTCACCAACGGACGGCAAGTTGAAATCCCCCATGACCATAAGCCTAGGGGTCTCAACCGCCACCGCGGCGATGACACTGAGTAGCTCGGGCAGGGCTGCTGCCACATGGCAGGGAGCCAGGTAGGTGATCAGCAAACCCATCTGAACCCCGTGACCCCATTTCACAAGGAGGGATTCACAGCCGGCCGTCTGAGGAACAGTGGCCTCCCTCGGTCTCAGACCTTCGTTAATAATAACCACTACCCCCCCACCCCTACCCTGCAACCTCGGCTGATGCAATGCGCAGAAACCTGTAGTAACTAAAGGAGCTATAGCAAGTCTGTTGATTGATAAACCTTGTTGCTCATCACCAAACCTTCTCCATGATATTTCAGGAGTGTTAGACATTTAATACTTAGTCCCTGTTTCCTAACAATGTCCACTTTTTTCCCCCAGTTGAAGGACTTCCCCCCCCCCCCACTGAAATGTCTGGAGCAGGTATTTGGGTTTGTGTTCATTCTCCAAACAAACTCTACTTTTCACAACTGCTTTGCACCAACTTGAAATAAGAATCAAGTGCTTTAAAACAATGTCCTCCCATCCTGAGTAAACACAGTTTTCAAGGGGGATTCCCACAGAGCAGAAGGAAACAAGTGCAAAGAGATTTGTGACCTTTCCTTCAAGAATAATGGTTTACTTGACAGCTTGAACTTGTCCAACTTGATTCACTGTCCCAACAACAATAAAAAGCAACTGTGTGACTGACACATTCTCCATTTGCTAATTTTGTCCTTTGGTAGATGCAAAATACCGTTTAGCTTACCAACATCCACACCAATCAACAAAATATTCTCCATAAGAAAACTCATAAAGAAAAATTTATGATAGAATTCAATCTACTTCCACAAGAAATGCACAATCACAATAAAATAATACCAATGCAGCCTTTTGCTCTGTGTTTTCATTCTATAATGCTATCCTGTTTTCCCCAAAATAAGACATCCCCTGATAATAAGCCCAATTGGGCTTTTGAGCACATGGCAATAAGGCCAAGTGCTTATACTGCCTTTTTTGTCCCATTGAAAGAGTTGGGGAGTGGAGGCGGGGAATTTATTTAAGAAAACTAAAATATTTAATGAAAAATTCCATTAGGAGAATTTACTTTCTTGAGCAATCGATGCAAGCATTCCTGAGCATGCAAACTAGAAATGGAAATCAATACCGATGGATGCATAGCTCTGAAATTATTAGCAATACCCATATGATGAAAGCTTATGTAGTGGATGAAATCTTAGTTGGTATACTTTGATCTCTAGCACGGAACAAATATGCTGACTGCATTTTTAAATAACTGATGGTATTAATAGTCTTTAAAGAACTTGGCTGCATACAATGTAAAAGGAAAATACACTGTTTTATCAATTTGTTAAACTTGTTGCTGAAGTTCGCTTCTCTCAAAGTAAGCCTCATTAAACACAGTGGAAATTATTTCTAATTAAACATGCAAAAAACGCACTGTAAAGAATGCACATGCAGTTTGCTTAATTATACTACACAACTGTCAGAATCCAAAGATAAATTTCAATGAACAAAAGTAATTTCCATTCCCAAAATAGGAGAAGTAGATTTCCTTTCCCTGTAGCCCAATTCAATCCCCTAAAATCTATTTCTAAATCCCCAGAGCAGTTTCTGAAGGTAGAAAAAAATCAGGTGAGTATGAAGGAATATTCTATTGCCAACACAACATTGGATTTCAGCTAATGGATACCTATTATGTAGAATTCTTTCTGATTGTCACAGTGCCTTCTCTCTCTCTCTCTCTCTCTCTCTCTCTCTGTGTGTGTGTGTGTGTGTGTGAGTGTGAGCAAGTAAGAAACATGTGTGTTATCTCTTATATGAAGCTTGCACATTGCTTGAAACCCATGACACATTATGATTCAGATAAAAACAACACAAAAGGAACAAGCAACATGTGAAAGATCTTAAAACAATTAAAAGCTGAGATCTTCAAAATCTTCTAACTATGATTATCTTTTATCAAGACCAAATGACTTCATTTAGCCGTTCATTTATCAGTCAAAGTCTTTATCTCCGTTCTACAAAATATATTTTTCCAGTGTTCAGATTAGTAATAAACATTAAAAGTGGAGCTTTTGGAGCAGATAAGTAAGCTAACATGAAGGCTCTTTTATTCATATACTCTATGTATTCTACTTTGAAAGTTATTTCCTGTTTTATGGGAAAGTCACTGTGCATCCAGATTGGCAGAAGTATAATTTTGCATGCAGCATTGGAATCAGGATTATAAACAAAGGTTTTGTCTTGTTTCAGGAAGTTACTAATTACATTAAATACTATTAAATCAGGAAGGGTAAAGGGACAACTTGAGGGATCTTTCAGTTGCAACTGCAAGCTAGGATTTAGTATCACATAACAAACCATAGGAACCAGAACTGCAAGTTTGTTCTGCTTTATTATATTGCTTTATTTACTTTATTATATTGCTTTATTTACTGCTTTATTTATTGGTCACCATCTTTAAAGCGCTCCATGGCATAGGACCCGAGTACCTTCGAGACTGTCTTCTGCCACCAATAGCCTCCCACAGGCCAGTCCACTCCCACAGAGAGGGTCTCCTCAGGGTGCCATCGGCCAAGTTATGTCGGCTGGCAACACCCAGGGGGAGGGCCTTCTCTGTGGGAGCCCCAGCCCTGTGGAATGAACTGCCCCCGGAAAGTCGTAAGATTTCTGACCTCTGGGTATTTCACTGCGCACTCAAGACCCTATTGTTCCGCCAGACTGGGTTAGCAACATAATTTTAAATTGGATGTTTTAAATTTTTGGGGTTTTAAATTAAGCCAAATTATTTAATACTTTTAAATTATTTTAAATTGATGTTTATTCTGTTTTTAAATAGGCTGTACACCGCCCTGAGTCCTTCGGGAGAAGGGCGGTATAGAAATAAAATTATTATTATTATTATTATTATTATTATTATTATTATTATTATTATTATTATTATTATTATATAAAAAGAGCCTGTAGTACAGTGGACTAAAGCACTGTTATTAACATCAACTGTCTGCAATTACTGTAAATTCGAATCTCACCAGGCTCAAGGTTGACTCAGCCTTCCATCCTTTCAAAGGTAGGTGAAATGAGGACCCAGATTGTGGGGGCAATAAGCTGACTTTGTATAAATATACAAAAATATGAAGGCTATTGCTTAACGCATTGTAAGCCGCCCTGAGTCTCCGGAGAAGGGCGGCATATAAATTAAAGGAAAAAAAAGATGGACTATTCATCCACCTTCTTGGACTACTTTAGCAATGGATGATGACATTCCAACAGTAAGGTCACAAATTGCTTAAAGGTGCAGGCAGGCATACAAAGACCCTAGCTCATTAGTACCTCAAGTCATACATGGGGTACAAACAGAGATTTAAAGATTTCTGTGTGACCTCTGTTTGTGTAACATTGCCTACACTTTGTTAAAAAGATTGTTTAAGTAACTTCTTTTGTCTTTCATCGCAGACACATGTATAGAGCGCATGCCTTTAACTCATCTGTTAGGACAGGGGTCCTCAAACTTTTTAAACAGGGAGCCAATTCACAGTCTCTCAAACTATTGGGGGGACCGGATCGGCTGGGTGGGTGTGGCTAGGAGGTCATGTGACTAGGTGGGCGTGGCCAATTTAACAGTCCATTGAACAAGGCACACAAATTAAACTTTAATTTGTTTTGCTCCTTGGGGTTTTATTTGCTTTTGTTTGCAAATTGCTCTTTTGGTTGCCTTTTCTTTTTACTAGATTGTTTTTTCAGTTGTTTTAAGAGTCTATTGGTCCACTTCAGGAAACTCAGCTTTGCAGCAATTCTTCTCAGCCCCAAGGAGCTTGAGAAATCTCTCTGTCTCTGTCTGTCTCTCTCTCTCTCTTTGTCTCTCTCCCCCACCTCTCTCTTTCTTTCTCTCTCTTCTTCTCTCTCTTTCCTTCTCTCTATCCTTCTTTCTCTCCCCCTCGCTCTTTCTCTCTCTTTCTCTCTCTCCCCCCTCTCTTTTTCTCTCCCTCTCTCTTTCTCTCCCTCTTTCTTTCTCTTTCTTTCTCGCTCTTTCTCTCCCTCCCTCCCTCTTTCTCTCTCCCTCTCCTTCTCTCCCTCTCTCTCTCTCTTTCTCTCTCTCCTTATCTCTCTTTCCTTCTCTCTCTCCCTCTCTCTCTCCCGCCTCTCTCTCCCTCTCTTTCTCTCCCTCTTTCTTTCTCTTTCTTTCTCTCTCTCTCTTTCTCTCCCTCCCTCTCTCTTTCTCTCTCCCTCTCCTTCTCTCTCTTTTTCTTTCTCCCTCTCCCTCTCCCTTTCTCTCTCTGTCTCTCCCTTTCTCTCTCTGTCTCTCCCTCTCTTTCTCTCTCTCCCTCTCTGTCTTTCTGTCTCTCTCCCCCCTCTTTCTCTTTCTTTCTTTCTCTTTCTTTCTCTCCCTCCCTCCCTCTCTCTTTCCCTCTCTCTCTTTCTGTCTCTCTCTCCCCCCCCATCTTCTGGAGGCAGGGGAGGAGAAAAACAGGCTGTTTTTGCCCATTTTTGGCCTCCTAGGGCATCTGTGTACCCTGGTTTTCACCCCAACTCACAGAAGCATTCTGCAGGCCAAAACCAGGCAAAAATGGCTCATTTTTTGGCCAAAACCAGGCCATTTTTGCCCATTTTTTTGGCCTCCTTTTACCCCCCCCCCCACCTCCAGAAGCATTCTGCAGGTCAAAATTGTTGGGCTTACCTTTCAGTTCCATCCTGCAGTGCTCCTGAAGGCAAGTCCTGCACTCTGCTGAAGGTTGGGTGGGGTGATGTGGGCAGGGCAACCTCATGGTCCTGCATGGGTCGGATTAATGGCTTTGACGGGCTGCATGGGGTCCGCAGGCCATAGTTTTGAGGACCCATTGTTAGGATATACAGTATTTATCTAGGTGCTAAGCTTTGCTTAAATTTGCTTAAATTTATTTTCTGTAAATCTATCTCCTCTTTTTTATAGTTTGAGTAATCCCCATCTAGATTAGATTTCTCTGGAATGTTCACATGTATACATGGAATGCTACTACTTTTGACACAAAATTCTGTGATAGACTCAGCAATGGCATTTCCCATTGTGCTTCCAGAGAAAAGGGATAAGCCTGTTTCCATGCATGGTACAGTAAAGAAAAATTCTGCTTCCTATTTCAGGAAATAATTTAAGAAAATTTGAAAATGTACAAAAGCTGCAAAGTATAAATTATATCCTGGAGAATATAGTCATCAAGGTGGAAGAACTCTTTAAAGCTGGTACAGAAATGGTGATAGTATAGGGTGGGTTTGAATGTTCAATTTTAGTATAGTGAAAAGACTTTAAAAAAAATAAAAGGAAAAGATTCAGTGAAAAATACTGATATTTGGGAAACGGCTATTAGGCTGTTAAAACAGGAGGTGGAGTCCTATGTCAACAATATATTTTTACAGTAACATAGCAAGTCTATTTTTCAGTGATACCAGATTGGTGTTAGGTTGTCAACTGTTTCTAAAACCAGATAGATTAGAATAAGAATGGTTGCATAATTTTATTCTATCAGAACATATATTAAAATTCATTTGAACGTTTAGCCAGGGAATATCAGCACTTGTCAGTCTTGCGAGATAATTCAAATAAGAAGCACACCCAGATGTATTAAATCTACTTTATTGTAAGTTTATATTAACAGGATCTTGTAACTCTGAAAGTAGATTCCCCCTCACACTGCCTTTACAGCTTAAGAAACTAGGGAGGGTCCCTTCTGAGATGTTCACCATGTCCACGTGAGCTGTGAGCTGAGCTGCCTCTTATCCAATCATCACCCCTGCTTCCCAAAGTCATTCCCGGATACCATTACAGCAGCAACATGTTTCAATCTCCAATAATCTTAAATAAGGGCTTTACAAAATCCTGCTGTAACCTTGGAAAAACACTGCCAATCGGTGTCAGCTATATACAAAATTCCTCCCAATAATGGAGAATATATAATAAAAAGAAGGTATATTAATTTTTGGATGGGAATATATTAATGATTCAACTGTGTCAATTTATACACTAAACACACTTCTACTATAATAATGGTTGGATGGTCATTCAGTTTTTTGCTATACTTTACCGCTGAGACCTCCCCCCCCCTTTTTTTTTCTAAGAAGCTTACATACAGGACACCGGAAAAATGAAGAGTAAATTTGTTCCTAGCAGGCAAGCAGGAAGTTGTCAAGCGGAAAAAGGATATGGACCTGTTTGCATGCAATGATCAATTTTTGCTTGCTAGATATTTCCTTTTTCTCCACACGACAAGAAAACTCATAGCTTCCTGTCCTGGACAAATAGCAGGAAAGGGTGGGTGAGAGACTGAATGACATTATCATCGTACAGTCTTGTTAGTGAGGAAAGCTGCTTATCAAAAATGATAGACATAAGTAGAATCTGAAGTGCATAAAAGGTCCTGTGATGTGTGTGTGTTTGTATTTGATGCCTATTTCTGTAATGGTTTACTAGTTTCCAAATCTGTCTCCAATGTCACTGTTTATTTGCCTTTTTTGAAGAAAGTTGGCTGTCCTATTTATTTCAGCTTTATATTACAGCAAGGAAATCACAAACAGGCTGTGAAATTTTTTTAATATATATATTTTGACTTGAAGCCTCAATAGTAAAGACAACTTCTAATTTATCTGTGTTGTTACTTATAAGATCTATAGAGGCAATTCAATCTATAGGTAATTAAGAAAGGCCAGCCTTACTTATCAATGCTGATGTTAGCTTGGTTACTATGGGAGCAAAACATAAATATGAAAGGGAGAGAATCAGAGGAAAGGGTTTCTAGATTTCACTGAAAGTATCTTTACTTTTTTCTTCATATTTTGTGTCCCAAATCTGGTAAGAGTTGCTGAGTTCATGCATTACATTTCATCATAATTTTATTAGTTTTGTTTCAATCATTAACACTGCTGTAAATGAAAATTAATCACTGAGCTCAGCTACTGGTTTATAGTATAGCATTATTTTTGAACCTGAATGGTGTGGCTTTTTCAACAAGCCATGCTTAAACAATGACGTAGAACAGTACATGAATCTAGAAAAGCACTTTCAGCTGAATCTTTAATTCGGAACCAAAGAGATGGCATCTAACTTGCACCTTGATCAACATTTTAGTGATTTATAAAGATGTTCACATATTTCAATTTAAGAATACACAAGTCTTGTTCTACCAACCTTCTATGGAACCTACTGGTCTCCTTTGTTAAAACCACAGAAATCAGACCAAACAGTCAAGCTTAGGTACAAAGGACATGTGACTTTGTCTGTATTTCTTTCTATTAGTTTTCTGTTTTGCTTTTTTCTGAACTTATTTTTTCCCATCCTGTTTCTTCATCAGGTAGCTTTAAAAATACTGTCCCATAATAATTCATATATGTGCATTATTACTTTGTTAATGGATTTCTGCATTCAGTATTTATTGATTTCTTTTATGTAATATCAATTTTCACATGGATGCATGGTGTTGTACAATAAAGGACCAAAATAATTATAACGGTAATTCAGATATTATAACAGAAGTATTTTCCAAAAGACAACTGGTCTTCTTTATGTTTTCTTTGAAAATGTTTCTCTTCTCATTCCAGAAACTTCTTCAGTTTTATTCTGAAGAACAAAACACCTTTGGGACAATCCTGACCTGGATGATTGAGTATCTCCATATACACAACAGAAGTAATAATCCTTGATACTTCCAACCCCCTTTATAAATTGCTATGATCAGAAAGCCAGAAACAATGGAGCCATCAGGTTTTTTGGTAGAAGGTGTTTCATAGAACAAGTGCAGTGGTGAGAAACAAATTCAACAATTTCCCCCATCCCCGGATCTCAAGTGGGAAAGGAAAGTTTAACAACCCACACATGCACTGGCTAAGGAGCATCCACTTGAAGTATACAGCTTAATATATTTTATTTATGTATTTATTTATTTAACTATCAAATTTATTGGCTGCCCATCTTATCCTAGGGTAACTTTGGGTACCCAGATAAGCCACTCAGGCATCTATGAGCCTTTAAAGGTTCAAACCAACATTTGGAATGGTATCCAGAAGCCTCGTGGTAGCCACTGAAGAGCTTAAGTGCAAATAACAGATTTTTATCTAACCATAAGCGGGCTACAACTTTTTGGAACAACTACAGTCTTATATCATTTTCAAAAACAACTATAGAGTCATTGCTACCAGAGCCTCTTTTCTCATGAAATAGCACAATGGGCATATCAGCAAAGATGGGTAAAGGCCCTTTGCGTACCCTTGTGTGCACATGTATACACATGGATATTTCATATGCGTTTTAAAGAATGTACTACAAAATTCAGACTTCTAAAGTAATGAAGGATAATTCAAATTTGCATTTCATATTGATTTGGCACATGCAATTTGATCATGTGGTATTAAATTTTGAATGACAAGAATCCTCTACCATCTACAAAGTTGTGTGAAGTTGTGTGAAGCTCAATGGATGGCACCACAATCCATTGACTATATGGCATTGCAGTAAGCCATAGTTTTCATTGGAGTACTGGAGTGGCTGAAGTATTAGACTTACATGATATGGTTGCAAATTCTATGAATTGGATAATTTGGAACTAATCATTCCTCAGCCACAACATTTTATTTTCTTTTGTTCAATTGTGTCCTGTTCTCGGAAACTCCCTTGACAAGTCCCTGCAATTTACTTGGCAACATTTTTTTTCATTGCCTCCTTCCTATGTCTGAGAGAACATAACTAGTCCAAGGTCACCCATTCATATTGCATTGGTACTTAGAATGTAGCATAATTAATTGCTCTTTTTAAGAATCTGATATATTTGCAAATAATATACCTAAAGCTATTTGCTATCACAATATCATCTCAAGATGGAACCTCTAGGTTAAGGGGTACAAGATGATCAGATGCTGAGAACAAATACAAGCAGAGAGTCTCTATCTCTCAAATCCTTCTTTGCAAGATTTCCAGACACATTTAACTTGTCCTTATGGAAGCAAAATGCTGCATTAGATGAGGCTTTGAACCAATCTGCAAGAGAAAGTTCTTCACTGGCAAAGTGGAATTTAAGAAGGCTACTATAGAAACATGAAACCTGAGGTTTAACATACATAACAATGCTGCTCTTCAAATTAATCACACTGTTACAAAATTTAAAGAACAACTATTGTATTATTACTCCAAAATGACATGGTTATGTATTTGAATTAAAATTCTAAAACTCATTTTTATGATCGCAAGCGATATTGTGAGTCAGTTAATAAACCCAGTTTTGGCAGCTAATTAGGTTAACAAATTGATACAGTTGTTAGTAAACGATAGGTTGATGCTTTCCTTGCATTACTGGAGACTTATTTTCATTTACTGCATGCTAAGTGATGAATTTTGAGGCAGGTTCATTAGGCATATAGGCAGCACACTCGATAGATTTATTTTTTTCTTCTCATTTTACATTAATCTACATAATAGCAAATGCAGATACTTGAGAAACTTGCAGGCTGGTTTGTTCATTTACAACAGATGGCAGAAGGCAGAAACATGATTAATGGGATTGAGGGTCCTGAACTAGCAGGTCTATAAATAAATAATCGTCCAAGCTACTTTGAGGAACTAGCTAGCTCTAAAGATGGAAAAACTGGGACAAAAAGATGATGACTGGAACAAAATATAAGGCCTGTCTCTCGTGTTGTATATGTGTATGTTCATGAAGTGTAATTTCTATTTGTGACATACCTGAGAGAGATCCTCAACAATGCGTTATAATGTTGTGCATTGTCTCTAAATTATCATTTCTTGGGCCTCTTTTCATTATCTCTATCAACTGGGCGATGCTCTTACCATTATTTATTTTTCCTAAGTAGTTATCTTATATTTCTACATAATTTTAATAAATTCTTTTCTTTAAATAATGGGTATCTATCCCAAAGCACAAAGCCAATACTTCTTAGATGAAATTGTGGTAAATAGCCCTAAATATGTATGATGCCCTATTAAAAAGAAAAAAAAGACAAAGACATCCTTCAGTTGTTTTCTGCTTTAGGAATAATGCAAGCAGTTCATGTTTATCCAAAGAAAATCCTTCTGTAATTGATGGAGTTGATTTTGGTATAAATCTTGCAACTGGCTCTTGATAAATAAATTCTATCTATATATAAACTATTTAGGTAATTATGTGTTTTGTGTGCATGCACATGCATCAGAAGACAAGAATTAGTTGAAATGGAATGGATTTTACTTAGATAAAATAAGGAGAGGTAAGTGGATAAAGAGTTGATGGTATAAAAATTGTGTTACAATCTTATTAAAATAAATAAAGTGGCATCCATTTAAGGATTTCAAATTTAACAAAACTAAAGTGTTTAAAGAATAAATAAACAATAAATCAATGGGAAATGGTATTTTTGCAATAAATATCACCCAACCCAAAAGGAAGAATTGCACAAAAAATCTTCGGAAACAGGAAATATAGAGACAAGTTACATAACTAAAAGAAAACAAGCAAAAAACACAAAAAAACCAACCAACCAAAGTAAAACAGAGTGGTGGAAGATGAATATAAAGCTCACTGAATAAATAAAGCCTTATGACAGTTAGAGCCATGGTGGCACAGTGGTTAAAATGCAATATTGCAGACTAACTCTGCTGACCGCAGCAGTTCGATCCTGACCAGTCAAAGTTGACTCAGCCTTCCATTCTTCTGATGTTAGTGAAATGAGGGCCCAAATTGTTGGGGAAAATATGCTGACTCTGTAAACAGCTTAGAGAGAGCTGTAAAGCCTTATGAAGTGGCATATATGTCTAAGTGTTATTGCTAAGTGCTAATTATTGGGTACATCTGTAACTCTAGGTATCTTGTTAAAGTGGGAGGAGAAAGGGTTGAATTTTCACTGTCTTTCCAGGACCTAATATTGTGAATTGCATTTTTCAGCTTTCATCACTACACAGAACCCCTTTTTGGACATTATATTCTCTTGGTTTCAGAATTAAGTCAAGTATAAACCTGCACAAGATACATCAATTTTCATCAAAATTGGCAATTATATATTAAAAATGTGTGTCCCATACTGAAGTAAGAAACACTGAATGGGTATTAATGTTCAGCATATTTTATTTATTTATTTATTTTATTAAATTTGTATACTGCCCTTCTCCTGCTGGACTCAGGGCGGTACACAGCCAAGATAAAAAACATCCCAATACAAAATTTAAAATATCCCAATTAAAACCCATAGACAATTAAAATCTAACATCTCAAAAAAAAAAAAAAAAGGGTGGGGGGTGTTGCGCCAGCCCTGCTTGGTGGAAAAGAAAAGTTTTGAGGGCACGGTGAAAACCCGGAGATCTGGTATCATGTGTATCTCTGGGGGCAAGTCATTCCAGAGGGCAGGTGCTGCCACAGAGAAGGCCCTCCCCCTGGGGGTTGCCAGCTGACACTGCCTGGCTGACGGCACCCTGAGGAGTCCCTCTCTGTGGGAGCGTACTGGCCAGTGGGAGGCTATCAGCGGCAGAAGGCGGTTCCACAAATACCCAGGCCCTATGCCATGGAGCGCTTTAAAGGTGGTAACCAACACCTTGAAGCACACCCAGAAGACCACCGGAAGCCAATGCAGCTCATGCAGGATAGGCGTCACATGGGAGTGCCCCCTCGCTCCCATAATCCCCCGCGCGGCCACATTCTGCACCAGTTGGAGCCTCCGGGTGCTCCTCAAGGAGAGCCCCATGTAGAGAGCATTGCAATAGTCCAGGCGGGAAGTGACAAGTGCCTGAGTGACTGCGTAAGGAGTCCCGATCCAGAAAGGGATGCAACTGGCAAATCAGGCGAACCTGATGAAAAGCCCCCCTGGCCACGGCCATCACATGCTCTTCTAAAGACAGCCGTGCATCCAGGAGGATGCCCAAGTTGTGAGCCCTCTCCATGGGGGCCAATAACTTGCCCCCAATAGCCAGCGATGGCACCAGCTGGCTATATTGGGATGCCGGAAGCCACAGCCACTCAGTCTTGGAAGGTTGAGTCGAAGCCTGGTTCTCCCCATCCAGATCCCCACGGCCTTCAGGCACCGGGACATTACTTCAAGGGCTTCGTTGGGATGGCCTGGGGTGGAGATGTACAGCTGAGTATTGTCAGCATACTGATGGAACTCCACCCCAAAGCCACGGATGATCTCACCCAGCGGCTTCACATAAATGTTGAACAGAAGGGACAAGAGGACCGACCCCTGTGGCACCCGACAAACAAGGCGCCTCAGGGTCGACCTCTGCCCCCTTGCCAACACCGACTGCATCCGGTCGGAGAGATAGGAGGAGAACCACCGCAGAACGGTGCCCCCCACTCCCAACCCCTCCAACCGGCGCAGCATGATACCATGGTCGATGGTATCAAAAGCCGCTGAGAGATCTAACAGGACCAGGATAGAGGAACAACCCCTATCCCGAGCCCTCCAGAGATCATCCACCAATGCAACCAATGCTGTTTCCGTACTGTGCCCAGGCCTGAAGCTGGACTGGAGCGGATCCAGATAAACATCTTCATCCAGGAAGCTGTCGCGCCACCAATATTATTTATTTTAATTTTAATATTTTAATTTTATAAGCCTATGGTTTATCTGTTCAGTTAGAAATTAAACACATTTATACCAATTCTTAAATAGATTATGATTATTGTTTCAAATTAGCATTTGTATTCTAAACAGAATTTTGCATGTCATGGCAGATTCTTTTCCTTCTCTTTTTCATTCCCTGGTAACTCACCTTAGTTAAAGGGGAAATATTATGCTTCAGTAATTAAAATAAATTGGATTAAGTAAGGGTATAAGAAATTCAATAGGGCTATCAGAAAATATGTATATAAATAAAAGTACATAAACTAAAGTCACCCAAATAAAATCCATAAATCCCATCTAAGAATAGTAATGAGATTAGCAAGTCTCAAAATAATAATAGTTGTGGCAATAATAATGATAATAATAAACATAATTCTGGATGCTTGACATCACATGCAAAGGCCATGAAATGAGGGATAATTATGGTAGAAATGGGCCACACATTCATCAAACGAAACTCACACAGGTAAATACTAACCCTGGTGATCTTTACAACAGTTCAAACAGGGATACATGTAATTATATCAAAATAGAAGCTTGCTAAAATAACAGGCTGACTGGTTAAGCCTCTTTTTGGCACTTTGTAAATATAGTTTGCATGCCTGGCTCAAGCAATTATCTGAATGCCAAATATGCTTTGATACATCTGTAAACATAATGGATTACTGGACTTTCTTGGTACTATGTCAGGTGGAAGAATATCATTATCCTTAAATAAAACTAAATTTGTTATAATGTCTTTCTTGTGACAGAATGTCAAGGAAAAGGGAAAAGGGAAAAATCAGATATGTTTCAGATTATAAACTGCAAGCAGAAGTATCTCTTCTATGCTAGTATAGTCATTATATGAAACATTTGATTCATCAGAAGCCATTCATACCATCAGTATATAAACTACCTAACTGAAATCTTGTTTACAGAGGAATACAATGTGGTAGATTTTTGTAGGCTAATGACTTGCTGATTTTTGGATCTATAGCTTCTAGAATTCCCAGCTAGCAAAAAAATAAATAAATAAAATTGGTGTTTCAAAATCCCAAGCTTGGGAAGTTGCAAAATAGCATTCCAAAACACAGCCTCTCAGAAGCCACAAAAATGTTGTCTAAGGACTTCAACATACTGAATTTCCTCGCTAAAGAAATAATATAGTATTCACCACAATATCTCATCCATAAGATCTGTATTACCTGAAAAGAAATGTTTATCAGAATAATGAAAGGTCAAAAGGTCATTGTCAGTGCAAAAGAATCTATAACTAAAGTCATTAGTAGAATTTCATGTGTTTTGCATTTGATAGACCCACCTATCCAGTCTGGTGTAGTGGTTAAGATGCCAGGCTAGAAACTGGGAGACTGTGAGTTCTAGTTCCATCTTAGGCAAAAAGCCAGCTGGGCCAGAGGCTCTAGCTCAGCCCTAGGAATCTTGCCAAGAAAATTGCAGGAACTTGTTCAGGCAATCACCAGGAATCAACATTGACTCAAAAGGGAAAAAAGAAAAGAAAGAAAGTAAAGGGGAAAAAAAGACCCCTTAGATCAGGATCAAACTCTGGACCAGATGCGTTACATGCTGGCCATGGCCACGCCCATTTTAGCAAAGGGGGAAAAAGTTTCAATATGTCATGTGATGCTGCCATGACGACACAAGTTTGACACCCCTGCCCTAGATTGAGTAAGCAATTGTAAGTACTCATTATTTCCCATTACAGATGAAGCCAGAGAGGGAGGGGAAAAACAATTTTTGATCTTGTCTAGGAAAATAATATTTCCTGTGCTGGATGCAAAAGATGGATATTGACAAGTCTTAGTAGATAAAGAAGGCAACTATTTTACTACTTTGTGGATCCCAGAAGGCAGTTACAGATGGCTGAGGAAGCCTTTTGGAATAAAACCAGTGGCACAGTATGAATGCCGCCAACAGGATGAGTTGGCAGCTCTCACAGGGATAAGTGTCATATCAGATGACATTTTAGCATATAGATGTAGAGACACCATACAGACAGCTATAGCAGATCATGTCCATAATTTCATCTGTCTCTTAGAAAGGGCCAAGAAAGTCAATGGAAACTACAACCAAATTATAAAAATAAAATGTGGCCATGCCTTAAATGCACTGAAAGGCCTACAACCTAGTCCACAAAAAGGGAGAAAAGTTAAGCAAATATACTAAAGATTAATAGTCACTGATTAAATTTGCTTGATACCTGAATCAAAACTTCATCTCTCCAACTGTATATATATATATATCAGCTTCTAAGATAAAAGGTTTATTACTAATGAGTGCCCATAAAAGTAATTGTATTTCCATTGCCAAACAGTCTGTTTTAAAAGTCTATGAAAGTCTTTGAAAGATGTCATTCTTCAACTAAATGCCAATAAAATCAGTTTTAGTCTTTCTACAAGATGTGAATCCTTTTATATTTACACCAAAGTTTTTGCAACAATTTGCTAAAATAGGAAACAAGGTTTTACCAATCATGTTTGCCTACTGGAAAAAAAATGAACAATGTATTTGGGGATAGAAATCTATCTGCACTGACAGCTTTGCCATAGGACATAAAATAGATGCACACGATTATTAAATCCTCAAGGCAATGAACTACAACAACAAGAAGTCGTCTTTAAAGGAACCAACTATACTCTTATAGCAAAAACTATGGAGTCACTTTATGGGAGTATGATTTGCACTGGGCAAGTGAGCTGGGGTAGCTAAGACGAGCCTATATGGGAACAATTGAAAAAGTGAAAAGTGATTAGAGAAGCTACGTGTTCTGAAGGAATGTATGCTTTGCTGAGAGGACTGGAAAGCAATTTCCTGGAAAGCAGGGATTGCAAGGAAATGGTCTTCAGACCTACTTATTGTCAATTATGGGTGACTAGGTGACTGCTTCCTGCTGAGTAAACAGAGACTGTAAGAAGAATATAAGGCAGCTAATTCCAAGGAGCAATCTCACTAAGTGAGCTAACAAGGAGAGCTAACATCAATTTCTATGCTGAGTTTAATAGGTAGTATAAAGATTAGGATTAGTGGTCATACATCAATTGATCTCAAAGATGTGGATTTATTAGTTCAAAGAAAGGAGACTCAACATCAGAAATAGACAATGACAACAACTTTCATAAAGAAAATAAATAAAGGAACAAGTCTAGTGGATAAAAATAACAACTGGAAACAAGATATATAGAAAATATTCAGCACTACTGAAACTCAAACATTTTCAAGTTCCTACAATTGAAATTGGTTCTGAGCGTTAGGAGAAAGAAAAAGACACTGAAGAGTGGAAGATAAGACAATGGGTCTCTAGAGGTAAAGAAGATGTTTCTTTGCCTTATAAGAAAACAAAGAGAAGAGGTTTGAAAGTTGGTATTGGAAATTAACCATTATGAAAAATTAAAGCAAATGTTTATTGAATGGATTGGTCAATTTCATGTTATTGGTCAATAAAGATTAAGGTCAGAACAACTTGCAAGGCTTATCAAGTTTAATGATTGCAATCTGTTCCTACCAGTAGATATAAGAAGAAATGTAATGCAAACAGAAGTTACAATCCTATTACCAAGGAACAATTAGTACAATTTGGAAGTAAGCACAAGTTTCTGAGAGATCAGGTGATCCTTTGATCCATCTATTTAGCTTATGACTGAAGACCAGAAAAGGCAAAGAAGAATTCTGCAGCTTGGTAACTGACTTCCAAATAGAAAGGCAAGGCACTTGCACTATATGTTGAAAACATCTATTCCTATTCAGAAATCCAAATGAATGAACTCATAAATGAAAGAATAACTGAAAACAATATGGTTATTGGACACTCCATCAAGCAGAGTCTTTCCAGAAAATTCCTGATTTTTCTGCAGTCTGTTTTCTTCTTCAGAGAGTGGAGACATTATTATTTTTTGTCAGTAGGGAAGTAGCAGGAATGTTGGGAAAATGTGGCAATGCAGTGCTGAAGTTATTGGTTTTATGGGAAATGAAATCTGAATATCCTCAAACATATATCTTGGCCTTCAAAAAAACTGATTTTTAATAAACTCAGAATTCAGAATATTAATGAATAGGATCCCACCACAGGAAGTGCTACAATGAAAAGGAACTCAAGTGGGAGTCCATAAAGAAAGAGATGTTAACAGTTCAATTTCAAATAATTGCAATAAAAATGGAGAATAGCAGTAGAAGGAAATGTGGCTATATCACATTTAGTAAACTATCACATTTAGATCTGATGATAGCAACAACAAAGACCATTTCTCACAAAGGCCTAAATTTTGATATATCAGAGATTTCTCTTCTGACTTTGATATTATTTTCTTATCAGAAATGACAGATGTTTTCTATATAGTGTGATTCTATTTCCTCTCCTCCATCCATATTTCTATTAAATCTGATGAAGGAGGCAAATATCAAGTTTAGCAAATTCAAAACTTTATCTACAGAAGCACTGTAGCCCTAGCTAGTATAAGGACCAGATACTGATTGATAGGGATTCTTGCCAGATAGTTCCATACTATTGGTTCATACTATCTCCTGCCTAAAATTTGGACTGGAATATAATCTTTGACCAAAAGAACAATATCATCTCTAAAAGAATAACTCTTTTGGAAATAAACAAAAGGAAAATCTGTTGTTGTATGCTTATACAATAAAATGCTTCAAATTAAAGGTTACAAAGACATATTTTAATGTCAACGTTAAAATCCATGATTATCAGTAAAAGATTGGACTATACCAATGCAATTGCAAACAGATTGACGTGATTTTGATTGAGCCATAATTAATAACCATATATGAAAAAAGACAGGACGTTTCTAATTGCGAACCCTTATTCTGTAAATTCTGCATGTACAAAATATATAGTTTCTTTGCCATTGCTTCATTGACTGTTGTTTGAAAGCAATGTGACAAATGATACTGTATTGTCATTTTCGTATCACCAGAGATGATCTGGAGGGGAGTATGATAAGATACATAAGCAAGTGTTCTTTTGCCAATGTGCTCTCAGGCCACAGGAAGTTCTTTTTTCTCTGCTGCTAATGTAATTTTATACTGTAGCCCTATTTTAAATGGAGTTACTACAGAAAAGTGTTAAAAATGCTTAAATTCTTCTGCATATGATTCATCAAAATCCATTGAATACAAATGATTTTTAAAAGACTTGCCAGAACCTTCCCTTGCTGAAGATTTGACAGATATCTTATGTGAAGAGCTTCAAAAAAATGAAACGAAAATAATTAGAGTAGTGGATTAAACAAACAATCAATCATCTTGCTCGTTTACTTCAGTTTAGTCCTGTGTTGGAACTTAACACCAATCACAGCATTGTTCCTTTTGGCTTAATTATGGATGTTGCACTCCTGGCTTTCCCATAAGGGCCTTTGCCAACTTGTTCTTGAGGTGTCAAGAATTGAACCCCAGCTTTCAGTATGCAAAATAATCTACAGCCTTCTTTCTAAATCAAAGAGGCTGCTTTATTTTCACCCAATATATTGATCAATTGTTGTTGTTGTTGTTAGTTGCAAAGTCATGCCCGACCCATCGCAACCCCATGGACAACTTTCCTCCAGGCCTTCCTGTTCTCTACCATCCTCTGGAGTCCTTATAAGATCACACCGACTGCTTCCATGACTCCATTCAGCCACCTTGTTCTCTGTTGTCTCCTTCTTTTGCCCTCAATCTTTCTCAGCATTAGGCTCTTCTCCAGTGAGTCCTTTCTTCTCATTAGGTGGCCAAAGTATTTGAGTTTCATCTTCAGGATCTGGCCTCTAAAGAGCAGTCAGGGTTGATCTCCTCTAGGACTGACTAGTTTGATTGCCTTGAGTCCAAGGGACTCGCAGATGTCTTCTCCAGCACCATAGTTCAAAGGCATAGTTCAATTCTTTGATACTTAGCATTCCTTATGGTCTAACTTTCACAGCCATACATTGCAACTGGGAAAACCATAGCCTTGACTATACGCACTTTTGTTGGCAGGGTGATGTCTCTGCTTTTTAGTATGCTGTCTAGATTTGCCATAGCTTTCCTTCCCAGGAGCAAGCGTCTTTTAATTTCTTGGCTGTAGTCCCCATATGTGGTGATCTTGGAGCCCAGGAAAATAAAATCTGTCACTACCTTCATTTCTTCCCCATCTATTTGCCAGGAATTGAGAGGGTCGCGAGCCATGATCTTAATTTTCTTAATGTTGATTTTCAAGCCAACTTTTGCACCGTACTTGATATGGGTACAACTTTACCCATATCAAGAAGGCTCTTTAATTCCTCTTCACTTTCTGCCATATATTGATCAATACAACTCAATAAATATGGTTCACATAATAGTTCTGTGGTTTCTTTAGGGCCAAGCACCAAACCTGCTCCTTCAGTGTTTCCTTGAGGTGTACACTGCAAAGGTGGGTTAGATCAACAATTGAATTTGGTTTCATTTAAACAAATTCAGAATAACTGATATGATTGACCATGTGTTACTCCCTTTGGTTACCTTTGTATTTGTTATTTGCTGATCATTTTTATAGGTGTTTTGGAGGCCACTACAAGACTAGTTGCAAGTATCTCGAAGAGTCCTGCTGTGGCTTCCAATGAGAATGACTTTCCAGGGTTTCAAAGAAAGGTCTTTCCTGAAAAGATTAGACCATATACAAAAACCTTACAGCTGATCTATGATTATGCCTCTATGACCCTCCCAAAACATGTTTTAAAATGGTAAGAGAAAAGCTACAGTCTTGTTGCTTTGCTAAACTGTTGAATTTTGAGAGATTAAATTGATCTAAAGGAATGCTTCAGGATATCCTGAGTTTAGAGATGCATTCTGATCAGAACCACAAAAATGTGTGGTTTAGCAACCATAAAACACAGCAGTGTTGTGATGTATGTAAAAACATCCTTTCCCGAATTAACCATAGGTGATTTTGTAGTATATACAGTGTACAATAAAAAACAAAACATAAAATGCTAACAGTAAAAAAAAATGTATTAAGAACACCAGTCAGGATTACTAATCAGAGTAGCAGAGAGTGTTATTGTGATAAGCAATACATCCATCTCATTAATTCACCCTGAGCCTGTAGATACAGCCATGTTTTAAGGACTGCCAGAAGGATGTACTGTAAGTAGGAGACCAATCAGACCTGTGATGGTTAAGAGGAAATGATGTCCTACAGCAGAGGTGATGAACTATGGCTCTTTTACGACTTGTGGACTTCAATTCTTCATGCTGGCTCAGGAATTCTGGGAATTGAAGTCCACAAGTCATAAAAGGGCCATAGTCCCCTATCCCTGTTCAACATTTCTGCACAGAAAAGCTGAGAGGAAAGACATTTCTCAATACTTTTTTATCTGTTTATGTAATCGAAGGTTAAGAAACCATTTGTATCTAAATGTTTGGCCTTAAAGTGGGGGAATATAACTTCATTATTTATTTCAAGTCCCTGCTAGATATAATGAAAAGTAAAACTTGTTTTTAAAATGATTTAAAATCCTTCTAAGTATAAGAACCTGCATCAATATTAAAGATGAATTCTTATGACATATGAAAGACCTCTGCTTTTGGATGCCCTATAAAGGTACATTGCACATCAATGAGTTTCAACAACTTCTGTCCTTATATGAAAAATGGCTTCTTAGATTCATGAAAATCAGTCCTAGTAAGAGTGAATTATTTTTATTGCTTAGCTCTATGTCCTCAGGCCAATAATAAAGTAGACCTTTTAATTACCTATCATCCCATTCAAATGCTGTATTTATCTACCACTAAATCGCAATTATTGAAGGAGTTGTATAATTAGATGTCTAAACTAATAATGTTCCTAGTAGAACAATTGCATGATATGACATCTCAGAAAACAGTTTCAGGAGAGGAATTTGGGACAAAACCAGGTAGCCTGGTCTTTGGAAAGTACAAACTTTTTCCTGCAATATGGAAGCATAGTATCTCCAGGAATAATTATTGGTAAGATGCCATCTATTTACCTTTGATTAATGTAAATACGATGCCTTATTCCAGAATATATTAAGGATTTATACTGTCATGACAAGTCTCCTCTCCTCTCTGTAATGAATCTCTTTAAATTTAAATTTATTTGTCCTTGAATATTTTTCAATAATAATTTGCTATAAGATGATGAGGAAGATACATCTTTATATATATAAAATTGAAAGGAAATACAAATTTAGATGAGTATTAAAGAATAGAAACCAAATGAAGTACTAAGCAGTGACATGCAAAAGTGATATGGTATGGAAATAAAGTATTCCCATATCAACAGCCAAATCCTACACTATATTGCTATTATGCCAGCAAGCATACTACTGGGATCTAAGACATGTTTGACTCATAATAAGAGATCAATAATTTTATCTTCAATCAGAAGAAAATCAAATCTTTGCTGCAAGGCAAGCACATTTGTTGTTCTATGTTTTTCAGCATTTAGAGCCTCAGAAAATGTACCATGTGCCAGAAGGATAAGGCACATTTGCATATTTTATTTATACTTAATTAGCCATCTTCATGGCATGGCATGAAAAGGGTGGGTATGTAGCACTTTCTCTGCCAGGCCTGAAGAAGCTTTCTTTCTGATTCTATTCCGTGGAAGATGTTTTGCTGATTACTATCAGTTAATTGAAATCTCAGTTTACATTTATTAAGATCTGAAATGTAACAGTTCAAAAATATATGGAAGAGGAGGAGGAGGTAGACTAGGTATTGTAATATTAATACTTTAACATTTGTATCTTCCATCCAATCAATTTCTGTGGCCCACAAATGGTGATTTTCCTAGATTTCTGTGTTTTAAAAGGGACATGTTCTTTTTGTGATAAATGCATACATTTTAGCTTTGCTGGATTTGGTGCTGAAAAACACTTTACCTGGAAAATGGACATACTATATATCAGGGACACAATGGGTGATCTGGTATGTTTTAGAATTCTATGTTACTTGTGCAAATGCAAAATTTTTACCAATATACTGCTGCAAGCCACCAACCCTCCAAACACTCGAGATTTGGAAGATGTTCTTGAATAATTTGAGATTACAGCAAAGGTGTACCACTGTGGCTGATCTGCATGTCCTGGAGAGCCACCTTGTATAAGGATCCATGTCAGGGGTGCTATTCAACAGGTTCTGGCAGGTTCTGGAGAACCGGTAACGGAAATTTTGAGTAGTTCAGAGAACCGGCAAATACTACCTCTGGCTGGCCCCAGAGTGGGGTGGGAATGGAGATTTTGCAATACCCTTCCCCTGCCATGCCACCAAGCCACGCCCACCAAGCCACACCATGCCCACCAAGCCATGCCCACAGAACCGGTAGTAAAAAAATTTGAATTCCACCACTGATCCATGTTCTTCTGTGTCTATTTCATTGGTTCCATTATATTAATTACTCTCCAGGATTCCATGGATGACTAACAAAATAATAGAACTTGCCCTTGTTTGGAAAGCAGAAAGCTAGGCACTTCAGCCTGTTATCCAATACTCTCCAACTTTGCCCTTCTCAGATCATTAATTCCATGAAGTGGGGACCACTACTGAGAAAGCTGTGGAAAGTTCAGTTGAAAACATGCACAAGGACCAGAGAATCACCAGGCTGTAAAGCTAACAGCATGTGGTGCTTATAATGCTCCTTTTATCTTTTAGCTTATATTCATAAACTCTTGTCCAATAGAAATTAGAACGATCTTTAGCCTGCAGGGGTTGCTGTGACATAAGGATAAGGCTTATGGCTATAACCACAAGTCATAACTCAGGACTTGTTCTTCCTTTTTAAGAAAGAAAACAGAAAGGTTGCACAGTGCTTATATCCAACAATAGCAAGAGAGCTTTCCAGCTACTGCATCTCCTTTTGTAAAGCTCTTGGCTCAGGGCTGTTTCCAGAATAGTGTAAGAACTATAACATTTATTTTATGACATGCTGGGATCTCATATCTGAAAGGATGTCCTGTTTACTTTTTGTGCTATAACTAAGTAATTACGCTCCATGAGTTCTCAAGAAGTGAGCCGAAACAAAGGGGAGCAGAATACTTGAAAGGGATTTTCACACAAATTTGGAGAGTGACACTTGTATGACCTCTGTCATCGCAAGCTTGAGAACTCATTTTCAAGGATATATGTTTTAAAGGAGTTTCACATAGATGGAGGAGGCGTAGTGATATATGAAAATATTTTTTTTTTCTGGTTGAAGTGTCTTGAAGTTTCTAACTGTTCTTTTTAAAGAAAGAAAATAAATACTGAATAAACTTCAGCCAATGACAATTTCATGTATTGATTTACGACAGTCAGTTTGGTCTAGTGGTTAAGGCACCAGGCTAGAAAGCAGGAGACGATGAGTTGAAGTCCCACCTTAGCCATGAAAGCCAACTGGGTGACCTTGGGCCAGTCACTCTCTCTCAGCCCAATTCACCTCACAGGATTGTTGTTGTGGGGAAAATAAGAGGAGGAAGGTGCGTTGGAGATGTTTGTTGCTTTGAGTTGTTTGTGAAAATAATAAAGGTGGGGTATAAATAAATGAAAGTTATACCCCAAACAGGCAGAATTGAGAAAGTACTCATGGAAAATAGAATGAGACAATCTCAACATAGCAGGTGATATTTTTGCTAGGAAAAAGGTACCAGAGGCTCAAGGAGAACACATAGTTTCTGAATCCCATCTTTATAGCCTCTTTATAGCCTGGAGTATTAATATACTCCAAGGACAAAAATTGATTTATCATCATCTGTATGTAGGGGGAGGGGGGAAACCAAACAACATTCTCTAGTTCTCTTTCTTTCTTTCTTTCTTTCTTTCTTTCTTTCTTTCTTTCTTTCTTTCCTCCCTCCCTCCCTCTTTCTATTTTTAAAACTGATCTTTTCCCTCCAAACCCAGGGAGAAAATATAGATAATTCTACCTTCTCCCATACTATAACATTTTCAACTCAGTATGGTTGTGACAATAAAATCTACTAAAGATTTGAACACAACCAAAAATCGAAAATTATACAAACATTGTACAACCTGCTTTTCATAAGAACAACACAATCACATCTTTCCCAGAATTCAAAGATAATCATGTAATTCTTTTAGTAGAAGTAATCATTCCAAATATTTATCAGATTCCCTGATTGAACCCTTTCATTAGGGCAGATTTTAACTTTAAAGACCTACCCCGTAGTAATAATGAAATAAAGTTGATTTAGTTAAATGTGTGAACTAAATTAATTTTCCAATACATATAAATATGTATGTATGTATGTATGTATGTGTGTGTATATATACGGCTATTTCATTCATTCAGATCTCGGATGTCTTCTGCTTGTGTTCCCTTTATTTTTTGGAGCAGTGTGTGTATATATATATATATATATATATATATATATATATATATATATATATGCAAGTTTTGGTGTATTTGGGTCTTTTCCTGTGTAAGATTGAGAGTATCTTGGCGACGTTTCGACGAGGTCCCACTCGTCATCTTCAGGCTGGTGTCTTCAGTTTTGTGCTTCTGCGAAGAAAGTGTGATTGCAGCAGCTCCGATCACACTTTCCTCACAGAAGCACAAAACCGAAGACACCGGCCTGAAGATGACGAGTGGGACCTAATCGAAACATCGCCAAGATACTTTCAATCTTACACAGGAGAAGACCCGAATATACCAAAATTTGCATACCTCTTCCCATGAAAATCTATGAAAACATATATATATATATATATATATATATATATATATATATATATATATATATATATATATATATTATTCCAATTTACTCAGACAGTGAATTATAATTTTCCCTGCCTCTTCATGGCTATCTAGCGATCATCTTGAATTTTCAACCTACATATGATAACCTTATACAAGGAATCTCCAGATGACAGAATAAGAGGGGAAAACGGAAAAATACTGAGTGATGTGGACAGTTGCATCTATATGTAGTATTGTGGTCAGAATGATATGGTGGCTCAGCAGGTGTAATAGTATGGAAAAATACTTTGGTCAATCAGGCAAAGAGATGCTGCCAATGGTCAAATTGATAGTGGACATAGCTGGTCATTGGATAGTGGGTAGAGCAAGATGCTCAGAAGGAAACCTTCCTAGTTTCTTGGGCTGTAAAAGAGGTGATTTGTACTTCCAGACTTGTAAGATTCTGTTAAGGTAGTCTTAAAATAAAACACAATTAGCCGATCATATCTTGTTTCTTGTCTTGTCTACCTGGTATGGCTGACAGCCTATATAGAAACAAATTCCATAGTGAAAGCCCAAAGAATGGGTGTGTTGAAACTAGGAGTACAGAAAAGTATAGATAGAATAGCAGAGGTGGGAGGAGGTGGAGGAAGAGGAGGAGGAGAATTGTACTGCCAAAACTCCTTTAGGATTTCCAGTCAAAGAAAACATTTCTGTGTAATCATTTAGAACCACTTGTCAAAAGTCTGTTGATAGGAGTAGGGTTTCCTTGACTTCCAGAGCTTACTACAGCAAAATCCAAAAAGAACTCATCCTAAAACAAAAGTCAATAATTATTAATGGAAATAAAGGTACAAACTACCTTTTGCTTTCCCAGCAAAGTTTGTTGCTCAAAGCACCTAACAAAATCAATGAAATAAATAAAATGCAAAAAGAAAACACCATTAAGAAATTATTCGAAACCCATCAGTAAAGAAATTGCATCCAGTCAATTAAAGCTCAGTGCAGCAACCAGCCAAACTTAACCACATATGCTCTACATGAATAAAATATTATAGTGTTATCTCATAATAAGCATATTGTATTCCACATCTTATTTATGGGATATGGAAAATACTGGGGTGCAGTCAACTGTACCAGGGAGCTGGGAGAAAAAAACAACTCGCTCTTGATTCTATATTTACATCTCTGAACAAGCTCACTTTGACTCATAGCTCCTTAATTAGAGGCATCGTCTTTTTCTTTTCTGTAGGGCATTTTTTTTTACCCTCACAATGCAAGCATACATTTGGTAACTAATACCAGCAATTAGCCTCATCTGCTATGTAAATGAGTGTAATTGCAATTAAATACTTTAGTGGGCCCAAAGGGAAAACATGCAATCATTATGAAAGTAAGTAGGAGTACATAGTTAAAGGACATTTAGGAGTGTTAACAGAAGTGCTTACTTTCCCTGTAGTAACTTAAATTCTTCTTCTTCTTTTTAATTGTTAGCTTTTTCAGGTTTAGAACATTATTTAAATAGGGCACTTTATAAAACAAATCAGGTAAGTGTGACATTGTTCAGATAAGTTTTACATAGAATGGGAAAAAGAAGCTAAAGATGTTTGGAATGATGAAAAGATTTTTGTTATGTAAATAGGTTTGTTTGGCGGGAAGTTCGAATTAACTGACCCTCAGCTGATTGGCTGACCACCACAGCTGCAAGGTATATAAAGGGAGCTGGCTCCCCAGGTCAGTTGCTGGAGTCTCACCCTATAATAAAGAGCTGTTGTCACTTACTACTCTGGCTTGCTGCGTCCTCATTCACCCAACTTAACATTGGCGACGAAGGTGGGATTTTAAGACCAGAAGCAGAGGAGAGCTGAAGCCACACGCAAAAAAGAGCTGAGGCCACACTCAAAGGAGCTGAAGCCACGTTCAGAGAAGGGGACCCGAGACCGCATCTGAATCCAGCCAGGCGAGCGAGCGGAACACAGGAGAATCCCGAAACGATGTCTGCCTACACCCCGCCAGCGCCTTTCGACCCCAAGGAAGAGAAGTGGGGATCCTACATGTCCCGGTTCGAGTGCTTCATGGTGGCAAACGACATGCAAGGGCTACCGGACGTTCGGAAGAAAGCCCTGTTCCTGAGTCACTGCGGGCCAAGGGTCTTTGACACAGCCGAGGCATTGTCGGAGCCGAATTCGGTCCACAACATCTCCTGGTCGACGCTGCAGACCCTGCTGAAAGACCACTATGCGCCAACGCCATCGAAGTACGTCCAGCGCTACGACTTCAGGCAACGGCTACAGCAGGAGGGCGAATCGATCAGCGAGTACGTCGCCGCCCTGCGTAAGGCCGCAACCCAATGTGAGTACCGAGACCTGGATGAGATGCTCCTAGAGCAACTAATTTGCGGAGTTAGAGATAGCCGGCTCCAGAGAAGACTGCTTGCGAGGTCAAACCTGACCCTACACATCGCGCTAGACGAGGCCAGGGCGCAAGAGTCGTCAGTAAAGGCCGCAGAGAAACTAAAGAGCTCCCGCCTCACCAGAACAATGCAGAAGACGGCGCCTGTGCACCGAGAGGCCGTAAGCACCGCCAGCGAGGGGGAGTCTGAAGAAGAGGTCTACCGCACCGAGCAGCCCCGCACAGCCCGCAGAGAGCCCAGAGACGGATGCGCCAGCTGCGGAGGGTCCCACTCACGACAAAACTGTAAGTTCAGGGACGCCGTTTGCCGTTCCTGTGAGAAGAGGGGCCACATCGCTAGAGTCTGTAGGTCGAAAACACACCAGAGCTACAGACCACGCGGCCAAACGGCCCAATCCGAGACGGCGCCACACTGAAGGCCCAACAGGGATGGCGGAAACCGGAAGGGCGCGAAATTTGAAGACGCTGGGGCCTACACCATTCGCATCGCACGGACCTGCACCTCGCCCGGAGAAAAGACCTACACCACGGTCGAGATCGAGGGACGGGAGTGCCAGATGGAGATCGACACGGGATCGCCGATATCCATCATGTCTTTGGAAACCCTAAAGAGAGTCATCCCCAGCGCACACAAGCGACAGCTCCAGCCACAGCTTCGCAGACTGAAGGATTACCAAGGGAACCGCATACCCGTCGAAGGCAGAGGCGAGTTCCAAGTCCAGTACGGGGAGTTTACTGAGAAACTGCCCCTCACCATCGTCAGAGACAACCTTCCCAGCCTCCTGGGCATGGACTGGTTTAGAGCCCTAGGCATGGGATTCACCGGAGTAAGGAACGTTCGAAGCACCCTGAAGGAAGACCTGATGCAGGAATTCCAGGACGTGTTTGACGAGAGGCTTGGCAAGTATGTGGGGACCCCGATTTCATTTAATCTAGACCCCAACATCGCACCCATCCGCTTAAAGCCCAGGCGTGTACCATTTGCCCTGAAGCCCAAAATAGACATTGAGCTGGATAAATTGATCAAACAAGGGGTGCTCGTTCCAGTCGACCACACCAAATGGGAGACCCCAATTGTGACACCGGTCAAGCCGGACGGATCAGTGCGCATATGCGCTGATTATAAATGCACAATCAATAAGGCCCTGCAGCAGAGCGCCTATCCAGTGCCAGTCGTTCACCACTTGTTGCATTCCCTGGGCCCCGGCAAGATATTCGCAAAACTCGATCTGGCGCAGGCGTACCAGCAGCTGCCAGTAGATGGCGCTACCGCAGAGGCACAGACTATCGTAACCCACAGAGGGGCCTTCAAGTGCACCCGTTTGCAATTCGGAGTAAGTGTGGCCCCCGGACTGTTCCAAAGTACCATGGAGCAGCTTCTACAAGGGATCCCCGGGGTGGTGCCCTATTTTGATGACGTGCTCATCACCGCGGACAATGAGCAGCAGCTAAGAGAAAGGCTGAGGGAGGTCCTAAGGAAATTCAGGGGTACTTAGCGGGACTTGGGATCAGACATGACCTTTCTGCCCCGTTTCACCCGGCTAGTAACGGTCAGGCGGAGAGATTTGTGAGGTCAGCAAAGGAGGCCCTCTCACGCTTAAGCCCCGGAGACTGGCAGGAAAGGGTAGACAAATTCTTAATAGCCCAGCACTCCACACCCTGTACAGCCACAGGCCGAAGTCCGGCCGAACTACTAATGGGGCGGAAACTCCAGGGAGTTCTAGACAGACTAAACCCCAATTACTCCCCAGAGGTCTTCAAGGGGGGGGGGGAAGGAAACTTAGAGAGTTCACCATAGGAACACCGGTACATGCTAGAAACTATGGACAGGGCCCACTCTGGGAGGCCGGAACAATCACAGAAATCACAGGCCCCAAGTCATACAGGGTAGACATGGGGGACGGGAGAGTTTGGCGCAGGCACATTGACCAATTAAGAAAAAGAGTAACCACAGACATCAAAGACACACCAGACGACCCCATCTCCGACCACGACTACCAACCAGAAGCACAAACCACTAGCCCGAGTAGAGCGGAGGACTTAGCTGAGGACTCTGGTATCCAGCGCCGCCCCGTCGAGGTAGTCCCAACAGCAGGAGAAGTCGCCGCCCACGAGGAGGTCCCGGAGGCCTCATTGGCAGAGCAGGGAGAAACAGACAGTCCCTCCGACCTGCTCGACGACGCCCCTCCGACTGAACTGCGCAGGTCAGCTAGGACTCGCACACGCCCTAGTCACCTGAGAGACTTTGTATGCAAATAACACTCCAAGTGACTTCTGGGAGGGGAGGAGTGTTATGTAAATAGGTTTGTTTGGCGGGAAGTTCGAATTAACTGACCCTCAGCTGATTGGCTGACCACCACAGCTGCAAGGTATATAAAGGGAGCTGGCTCCCCAGGTCAGTTGCTGGAGTCTCACCCTATAATAAAGAGCTGTTGTCACTTACTACTCTGGCTTGCTGCGTCCTCATTCACCCAACTTAACAATTTTTGTTCTGGCAATCTTCACCAATCTAGAAAGTGTTGTGTTAATTCCAAAAATAGATCCAAGAAAAGAATTAGTGGAGGAGTATACAGTTGTGATGTGGTGGTTATACCTGAGATCTAGGTTCAAAGTCATTCTGATCCATAGAAATTAATTGGATAATTTTGAACCCCCCACAACCTACTTTATGAAGTTATTAGAACGAAAATGAAGGAAGATCTACATGTGAGATATCATACTGAGAAAGAGAAAAATGTATTGGATCTGGAAGATTTCTGAATGAAATTCTAATGCAAGAAATGAATGAATGAAAGTCTAAATTCTATTCAAGACTATTGTTTTCAATAATTCCTATCTCTTTCTTTGGCTATTTCCCATGCAGTTTTAGAGGATTCAATCACTCACTAAGAAAAGAGTTTGGGAAAACATTATGCTTCACCTCAAGATTCTAGAAATGGTAGAAAAACTTATGATGAGTTTTGCTTTCTTCACTTAGAAAGCCTGCTTCTTGGAAATCATAGGAGCTGCATTCCTATAGATTTGTAGATTTTCAAAACATTGGGTAACCATTTCTCTGGGATAGCTTTAGGATACCTGTCTTCCAACCATACTCTCATACTTTCCATAGCCTAGGAATGAAACAGGTCTACCTTAGATTAGATGCTATCAGCTGTAGAGAAAGGATCAAAACTGTGCAAAACACAAATAATTTGCAGAGGAATTTCATAGAACTGTGGAGTTGAAAATAACCTTAGTGATAATCTAGTTCAGCACTTGCAGTGAATCTACTAGACCAGGGGTGTCAAACTCACATCATTATGGCAGCGTCATGTGACTTATCAGGACTCCCCCCCCCTTTGCTAAAACGGATGTGGGTATGGCCAGTGTGTGATGCATCCAGCCCAGGGACTGGGGATTTGACAGCCCTGTACTAGACTATTTCTGATTAATGACCATCTTGTCTTATTTGAAGATCCCAAGTGAAGGACAACTCACCATATCATCTAGCAGCTGTTGCACTTTTTGATAGTTGTATGATCAGGTAGCTCTTCATGATATTTCATTTGAACTCTGCCTCTTATAATTTGGTTTTGGCCATGAGCTCTGAAGCAATGGAGAATAAATCCATTCCTCCAGATATTTGAAGATTTAAAATATATTTGAAGATGTAGTTCATCCTGATATATTCTTAGAAAAGATCTTATGAGGGTGTTGAAGTGAGAAGATCTTTAGATTTGAGCATTCACATGTAAGCAGGCATTTAATGTTTTCATCCCACCAATGGAATGATGTCAGGTCATTAATTTGGAATATTCTTTCTCAATTTGGCCTAAATAGGTTTTATTAACAAATAATTATGCCATTTCTCTTTCTTCACAGGGATGCAGCAATGATGAAAGGAGAATAATAATCCATATTGGGACTCCTGTGTTTACAAGGGGTAGTTGTCCAAACTGCACCTTTTGGAGAAAGTGAAAGAAGTATTTTAAGTCATTCATGTCCATCACTTGATCGCCACAGGATTAAAGTAAGCAATGTCTGTCTCCCCATGTAGAAATAGCAGTTTGTAGAGGCAAACTTGCTGAAGACAGGATTACTATCCTCTTTCCTATATCCATCTCTCATTAGCGACTGCAGCCTAGGCAACTGCTTTAGGTAAAAAGGAAAAGAATAAGAACAATGGAAAAAGTCCAAGGAAAGAGGCTGATCTCTCTCTCTCTCTCTCTCCCTCCCTCCGTCCCTCTGTCCCTCCCTCTCTCTCTCTCACACACACACACATCATTGCAAGGGACTTCATTTGAAGTACTCCTCCAATCTGCAAAGATGGTTAGCAAATTGTCAAAAATGTATTCTGGTACTTCTGTGGAATTTATTTGTGGAGTATTTCTGTTCAGATTATTCTCAAAGCAGGAGCCAAAGCCTGTCCTCCTTCCTCTGCTTTTTGTAACTGTCTTTCCATTGGATGAACTAACATTCACCTCGATATCACGGAACAAATGCTTTTCCTTTCAGCTGCAGTGACCAGCCTCTTTCTGGCCTCTTGTCCAGTGGAATTGTTTCAGCCTCTTTCCTTTAGGAGGAAAAACATAAACAAGAGGCACCTTAAAATGGAAACAGGATTTTGGTCCTCTGCCTCATAGTTTTATTTAGAATGAACTTTAACCCTCCTTAAGATACTCTAACAAAATTGGGAACCATTTGTACAATACATCTCTCAGGGAATATTTTCATTCAGTTCTTGCTGTTTGCTTCTTAAAACATTTTAAATTGACTTCAATTACTCTGAAAATGTTTGACACAAATCCATACCAAATACTGGTACATGTATTTATAGCATATATGTACCTACTATTTGTATTTATTATACATCTATAGAGATAGAGATATATGGAGAAGGACTATCTATCTATATATAGAGGGAATAGATGTTGTATATAACTTTGTTTATTTAGTAAATAAATTTAATATTTATTACATATTTAATATTCTAGACTCTAATATAAAGACAGAGAAAAATAGTAGCATTAAACATTTAAAATAAAATGAGCAGTGTGTTTATTCTTGAATCTCCATTTCAATATATTCTGTATTTAAGAATGATACAACAGATAAAGTAAGGCACAAATAAGTCAGTTCTGTACCATTAATTTCTAACATGTTTTATTAGCTTCAATCCAAGTATTCCTGTTTAGCTGGTTTATAATTTAAGTGCATGTAAAGAGAAAATATTAACCAAAATATGTAGACTCCCAAGGAAAAATAATTATTTATACAATATACTAATAGAAAAGGCTTGCATCACATACCAAGATCATTCCATAGATGTCATGTTTCATTAATTCAGGAAACTATATTCACAGTCACTGAACTGAATTAAATATGCATTGAACGGTGGGAAATGTCTGTCCCCTCACAAGTCTCATTTTGAGTACAGCAGGATAGGAAAGGTTTAAAGGAAGACTAATCTATCTGGCTGACCTTGTCGGCACTTGAAAGTTAAACAGAATTGGGTCCAGTTAATACTGAGATGAGGACTCTTATAGAGTACTACTGCTGTAGGCTACACTGGGAAATTGAAAAATATGTTGGAAGAGAACAAGAAGAGACCCTTTTCATATGTTCACCAAGACAACTGGGTGGATCATCCATAAAGCCACCAGAAGATATGAGAGATTTTAAATTTCTTTCAGAGCAGGGGTGAAATCCAGCAGGTTCTGACAGGTTCTGGAGAACCGGTAGTGGAAATTTTGAGCAGTTCGGAGAACCGGCAAATGCCACCTCTGACTGGCCCCAGAGTGAGATGGGAATGGAGTTTTTGCAATATCCTTCCCCCAGGAATGGGGAGGTAATGGAGATTTTGCAGTATCCTTCCCGTGCCACGCCCCCCCAAGCCATGCTCCCCAAGCCACACCCCACAGAACCAGTAGTAAAAAAAATTGGATTTCACCACTGTTTCAGAGGGTATCTGATTAAACAACCATAGGCAGTTGGAAAGCTTTTTCATTTCCTAATTTGGGAAAAGCATGTAAAGAAATCAAATGCAGTCATAGACTCTTCCCAGATACAGGGGCTTCCCAGGAACAGGGGCTTATTGGAATCAAGCAATTGTCTTCGATATTCATTTATGTGTTTGTCAAACTATATAAAAGATTAACTTCTGCTTCACTACAACATCACCCACTACAACAATAATATATCAAAGCTTATAGAAAGTTTTATGTACAGTCAAGAAGTCTGGCCCTTCCTCTAAGCTTATAATATCGTAGACTCAATATTATGCATAAATTGGCTGAAGGCCAAGGAATGTTGAAAAGGAAAAATGAAGAAGAAACAAATTCAGTTTCCATTTCGGGTTAAATAATAGTTCTTATATTACCCATGTAAAAAAATCAGGGAGAGAACAATTTTTTTAGAAGACATTTGAGCTAGTTGGTTTTGCTTGATCATAATGAAAGCTGATATACAGTATATCTATATATGACAAAACATGTTTTATCATAAACATGTGAAAAAAACTGAAGTTAAAAGTAAGTAAAGGATCTAATATTGTATATAATTTGCACCCATTAGAAAAGTCAGCGCTTTCGTATCTTAGAGTTACAAAAATAGTAGTGCCCTTTTGGCTTAATGTGTAAAACAATGAGTATATTGAAGTGTTACTTACAAACACCCACTTTCTATTTCAGATAGATTGGATAAAGAGAAGAAGAAGTGGTTCATTTGAGGACTTGTTTTCTTTTATCTTTTTTTTTTTTTTTTTTTGCTATATGGCAGGGGTGTCAAACTCAAGGTCTGGGGGCTAGATCTGGCCCCTGGGGTACTTAGATCTGGCCCGTGGGGCCACCCTGGAAACAGCAAAGGTTTCTGCCAGTGAAAATAGCCTCCCGAGCTCTGTTTTCGGCTGCCATGGCCTGCAACCTTCTGCCAGTGAAAACAGAGCTCGAGAGGGCTGCATGCGGTCAAATATTGGCAAGCAGGTATAGAAATTGTGTGTGTGTGTGTGTGTGTGTGTATTAAGTGTTTTTCTATTGAGACACCTGGTCTGCCCCAGCATGTGGGAGGGAGCATACTGCATCCCTTTTGCCTTTCAGCTCCGATCCAGGAGCCCTCAAGCAGTCGCTTTCACGACAAACCCTCCCACATGCTGGGGCAGACCAGGTGTCTCGATAGAAAAACACTTAATCTCTCCCCTGGCTCAAGCTGATAAAGGTAGGAGAACTTGTGGTTCAGAGGTTAATACAGTTGCCTAACATGCAGGCAGCCTAGGTTCAAATCCAAGTAAGGGTATGACTAACTGATGAGAGCTAAATAGCTTGAAATAGATCTATCTCCCTTTATTTCTTTATCAGCAATATATATATATATATATATATATATATATATATATATATATATATATATATATATCGCTGATAGGTTATATATATATATATATAAAACCTTTCTCACCTACCACACTATCAAATGCCAAAAAGGTATCTTCTCAAAAACATACAAAATGCTATAATCGCTTCCATCCTGGCCCACACCTGAGGGAAAAGCCAGATCTTAATTTCTAGAAGATGAAGAGAATACAGGGTTCCATGCTCAGGATATGGTCATAAAGTAGCCACAGTTATACTAAAGGCTAAGATTAAATTTCTGATTTTTTTTAAAGAACAGCAAATACTGCTGTTCTAGGGAACCAGCCTATGGTTTTATTCAATTGGAGCAATACAGAAAAGTAGGAAAAATTTTAGTAGGCACATAGAAACAAAGTATTGTAGTTGGACATTTAGACTGGAAAACTACTACCGTGTTTTCCTGAAAATAAGACCCTGTCTTATATATTTTTTGAACCCTGAAATAAGTGCTTGGCCTTATTGCCATGTGCTCAAAAGACTGATTGGACTTATTATCAGGGAATGTCTTATTTTGGGGAAAACAGGTTTTTTTTTAAATGAAAATTAGAGCTAGGAGAAGAATGAGGCTTCACCAGACATTTAACATTTCACTTTCTTGTGCATAAATTTGTATATTTAAAGCAAAATACAATAATATGGATCCTTGACACAAAGAACCAACCACTCAGTTCAGCTCAAAAATAATAATTGGATGAGAAGGACCTGCACAATTCCTGCCTGTAGGTGACAGATGCATAAGTTCTCGTTCAGTGTCATAATATGAAGCCATGGAAAAGTCATTCCTATGGCACTTCTTGGGTCAGAAAAGATTATATTGATTCACCTATGCTATTCTATTGATTCTTTTCAACACACTGGTTTACATTTGTTTTCCTTCTGGCAAGCCACACCAAATCAGTGTAAAAACTTTCACAATGCTTTGTTGCATACCCAAATTTGTTTTCACTTGGAAACCACTTCTAGACTTCCTGCTCAAAAATAAAATTATGATTTGGGATTTTGATGATTAAATAGGTTGCTATAGAAATGGCTAATGCTTGCTATATTTATATAGTAAGTAAAAAGTTGAGATTATAATTTTATTAATTAATTTACCTGACCAAAAAAAGTTGGAACATTGCTTTTATTTATCTTTCTGTTTCCCTCACTCTATTCTCCTTCCCTTTCCCCTTATCTTGTTTCCCATTGGCTTTATTTCCATTTGTATTTTATATCAAGATAAACATGTTGATAAAACTTATTATAAAAAAATCTTCACACTGCCTTACATACAGAACCTTCCTACAGCATTTATAATCACCCTGAGTTTCTGCTATCAGATGGCATTATGAATGTCTGTCCCTTTCTATTCCTTAGCAAAATGTATAGTTTCACATAGAAGTGAAGGGTTTTTTTGAGCTTCTACTGACAACCCTAACTTTCTGCTGCATCTATCACATTCTCAGTTAAAGTAATTTGCATAACAGGCTTTCCAGAATAGATCCTTTCCACCCACAATTTTTATGTACATTACAGGGAGAATATTCCAATCATAAGTATATTAATATTTGATGGCAGAGATATTATTCTTTATTGATAATCTTTAGAGATCAGAGTTAATTTGGAAGGAATCAAAACTTCAGTACACAGCTCCACTTGCAAAATTGACCTTGTCAAAGTGATACACTTTGGCATCAATTAAATACAAAGCTTTTCAATCCCGTAGGTAATATTAGCAATTACACGAATACTTTGTGAAAAAGCATTTTAAATCCTCATAGCCCCATTATTCTATTCTAAGATAGAGGAAAATATAATACCTTTGCTTGGAAAGTTTCTCACTTTGAACTTTACTCAGTCATTTCTGGAATGCACTATTGCATCAAATTATTAGGTCAACTTGGGCTAATTAAACTTGAACAGGATCAAAAGTCACTAAAAGCATATTCATTCATCTTTTTTTGACTAAAAGGCTGGTAGATAAAAATAAAAGCTTCTCCTGTCCAATTGTGTGCAAACTTAGGGTGTGGTGTGTTTCTCTGTTTCTTAGCTGAGGAAACCAGTGTTGTCTGAAGACAACCATGGTCATGTGGCCAGCATGACTGTATGTCGAAGTGCATGAAATGCTGTTAGCTTCCCAACAAAGTGGTATCTATTTATCTACTCACATTTGTGTGTTTTCAAACTGCTAGGTGAGCAGAAGCTGGAACAAGTAATGGGAGCTCACCCCATCACACGATGCTCAGGTCTTGAACATGGACTGTCAGCTTTCCAACTGATAAACTCAGTATCAGGCTATTAATAGCTTTAAAATTGCTAATTATTTCAGTATGAATGGTAATATCAATGATGTCAGTTCAGTATAAAACACTCTGAAAATCTGTTGATGAAATCTGTTGACAATTTATTTTATTACATTCTGTTTTAGAAACAAAAAAATGAATTTGATTGAGGAAAAACATGACATAGATGGAAAGACACATACTGTATATACCCAGGCTGTAGGTATTGTATGACTCGGCTCCTAAAAAGAACTTGTTTGCAAGACTTCAGCTAGATTTACTCTCTATCCGCAGTAGTCCCATATAAAAAGTTCATATAACTTTTACTAAAGTAACATAAGTCCTCTTATACTATCAATACTATATTATCTAGCAGAAAGTACAATTCCCCTTCCCTCTAAATTAATTTACTTTTTAAATGGGTGATTTATCTTAGATTGTCTAGTTAACAGTAACTGAGATAGAATTTTTTGCCTAATAATCCTACTCTGGTATGGGAAGACACTTTGAGTTAAATGTAGGAGTGACTTGCTCTTAGATATCATCAAAATGTCTGTCTATCTGTTTTTAATAACCATGGCATTGGATCTGGGTACCTTCGAGACCGTCTTCTGCCACCAGTAGCCTCCCACCGGCCAGTCCGCTCCCACAGAGAGGATCTCCTCAGGGTGCCACCAGCCAAATTATGTCTGTGGGAGCCCCTGCCCTTTGGAATGAACTCCCCCCAGAAATTCGTAAAATCTCTGATCTCCGTGTATTTCGCTGTGCCCTCAAAACCATGTTGTTCCGCCAGGCTGGGCTATCAATATAAAGATTTTAATTGGTTTTAAAAGGGATTTTAAATTCGGGGTTTTATAAATTGGGCCTATTATTTAATAATTTTACTTATTTTTAAATATTGTCTGTCTTTGTGTTTTTAATTAGGCTGTATACCGCCCTGCGTCCTTCGGAAGAAGGGCGGTATAGAAATAAAATTAATACTACTACTACTACTAATAATAATAATAATAATAATAATAATAATAATAATAATAATAATTTGGAAAAACTTAATAAGGGTACAGGTCTCTGGAGGGTTGTCATTTTAGAGGCCATAGATCACAGCAAGAAGGCATATTTCCTGGGTACTTCAAGATGTTTTATGAGACCCAGAATTTGCTAACTCTACTGAACCCAATGGGCATAAATATATATATATCTAGACAAATGATTCTTCAAGTAGCCAAGCCTGTGCCAAGGAGGGCTTTGCATGAGATATGTTAAATTGTTAACTTGCATCCAGAAGACAACTGGTCTTCTGGATGCAATTTCTAGGCCATCTTGTCAAGCAGTGGGTACAAATGTACATACAAATGTACATATGTTGATGTACATACAAATGTACTTTGCACATATTCTGCATTCTGGATCAGCACTAACTTCAAAGTGTCTTTAAAGGCAGCCTTATGTAGAATCCATTATAGTGATCTAATTGTAAGACAAGAAAGACTTTGTATAAAGGGCCACTGGTTCAAGAATGGGTCTAAATGACACCACAGGTGCAAAAACCCTCCAGGCCACAGTGGCCACCTGCCATAGGAGCTTTATGTCCAGGAAGTCTCCAAGATGGCAAACTAGTCTCACTGAAGACTAAAGTTGGAGTATCTTCAGAACAGGAATGACCAAACAGAACCCCTTAGTCTCTTCAGGACTGACCTGATTTTGTTCCTTCTCACTTAAAATGGCAAGCCTCAAAGCACCAGGTCAACAATGTCATTTGGTCACCTTGGGTTGAGATATGTAATTGGACATTATCAGCATACTGATGATATCTGATACCTTGGCTCCTTGGCCCTCTGACTCCTAACTCATTATCTTTTTGAAATATTAGATCTCACTTCCAATCCCACAATGTCCCTATAAGCACTTGGTACAATTTATGGCATTTCTGTGGTGTGTACACTGTTTAAAGAGTTCAGTTGTGAAAAAGAAACAGATCTCTTTCAGCCTCTAATTAAATTGGAGTCCCACAAGAAATTGACTTGCAGGTAACCATTGAATCAAAACTTAGGGTTAACAGAATGCTTTGTCAGGATATACTCGACTGCTTATTATATTGTCTTTGATAACTGCAGTGCCAGAAGGTGGGTGGGCTTATGCCTTCGAATCTGTGTTGATTCCAACACAGTGGACTAGTCTCTGCTTTTTTGTTGACAGGTTTTTCAGAAATGGTTTGTCATTACCTCCTTTCTAGGGTTGGGAGAAAATGGTTGGCCAAAAGTCAACCAGGTGGCTTTGACCTTCATGAACTCTCAGTTTCTAGCCTGGTGTAGTGCAAACTTAGCAGATCCTACCCACTATGGATTAATTAAGGGCATCCTTTAAACACGTATTAGTGACAGTGTAGCTATGTATGGAAGAAGCTGCGCCATGTCAGAAATGTGGGACCAAAAGTAAGTTATTCTAGATGGCTTTAAGAAAAGTCTTCCAGTCTTTCACTTTATGAGGGCAACTTTCTGCTGCCTACAGTGTTGCCCTGAATTTTGATTTCACTTCTACCACAAGCTTTATTGTGAGTTGGCATGCGAACCTAGAATGGAAAGGCAAGATATAAATGAAAGCAAATATATAATAATACTGAGGATTTCTTTCTTGCATAATGCAAATTGCTTCTGCTTTTTTCTAGTCAGCCTTTGGCAAGTTCAAGAATAATAGAATAGCTGTTCACATTGGAACTTAATACATGCTAACAAAAAAATAGCTGATTATTTCTTCAAGAGTAATTTATGAAGTGAACTAGGATTGGCTATTGGGAATGGAGGTGTGAATTTTTTTTAATGAATTGTTTACTAAGGTAGAAGTTCAGATCCTTCCTAACTTTTTTTTCTATAATAAGCCTTTTGACCAAAATAAGTTAATTACTGTCTTCACCAACATGCCCAAAGAAACTGTGTTTAAAATGCATGCATTGAACAGTGATGGATGGAACGTTAATTATAACCTGTGAGGCAGCAGCTTTTTCTGTGGGTGTTACAGATGACTACACACAAAGTTCTCCACGGTAATCTTTCCACATACCATCTTCTTACATTAGAGTCAAGGTTTGTGTCAGTGTAGAGTTCAATGGCCATTCTGAAAAGGCCAGCAAGTTTGTCATTGAGAAAGTCAACACACCTGTCAGCTAATATTGAAGCTGATTATTGTTTTCTGATAGGGATAACTGCTGACTGGACTATTGTATCTGTACCAGTGATTTGTTTTACATTTGCCAGGCACTCATGCTAGTGTGGACAAGTGCGACAGACAGACAGACAGACAGACAGACAGACAGACAGACAGACAGAGACAGAGAAGTCAAGGAAGCTGATTGCTCAAATGAAGAAAGCTGTAATTGAAACACATTTTATACCAATCAAGAACATAGTTTAAAGCAGGGGTGAAATGTAAAATTTGTTACCTGATCATGAAATGTAAAAGTTGCCTGATCATCAGAGAGACTTATAAAGCATTTTTTTCCTGCAACCTCTTCAGCAGAAGAGGTGGTTAAAAAAATGCTTTGAAAAGGCTCTGCCGATCAGGCAACACAGTTGGGATCGTCAGAGAGACTTTTAAAGCATTTTTTTCCGCAATCTCTTCTGGGGAAGAGGTGGTTAAAAAATGGTTTGAAAAGCCTCTAACATCCCAGCTGAGCCGCGCGATCATCAGAGGCTTTTTTTTTTTACTTTTAAAAGCACTTTTTTGGCGGAAGAAGTTGTAGAAAAAATGCTTTTAAAAGTAAAAAAATAAAAAGCCTCTGATGATTGTGCGCCTCAGCTGGGCCTGGGGGGGGCGGGCAGGGATTTTTGCTACCAGTTCTCTGAACCACCCTCCACCATCGCTACCGGATCGGGTGATCCGGTCCGAACTGGGAGTATTTCACCCTGGTTTAAAGCTTCTTTAAAAAGAGAGGTACCATATTTTTCAGAGTATAACATGTAACTTAGGGAGGTTTTGGGGGAGGAAAATAAGAAAAAAGCTAATTGGCAGGTGGATCAGCCTCCTGGAATACCCCCAATCAGCTCTTCCCAGAGGTGAATTTTAGCAACAGGTTCCTTGGTTGTGAGCTCTGTGCCTTTTTTTTCTGCCTCTGAAACTTCTGAAACTCTTTCAGAAAAAACTTTTTTTCCTGCCTCTGAAAGTCTCCGAAACAGAGCTTCAGAAAAAAAGTCTCTGAAGCTCTGTTTGGGGGCTTCTTTTCTGAAGCTTTGTTTCTGATGCTTTTTTTAGCCTCTGAAACCTCCGTTTGAGAAGCTGGGTGGGGCTACATTTGGAATATAAGACACACCCAGATTTTGGGGGGAAAGGTGCATCTTATACTCCGAAAAAATTCCGGTAGTTTGATGCAACGCATTTTAGGCAGCAATACAGTCTTTGGAACCGTTGAATCCTAAAGAGGATCTAAGGCAAAATAGTTTTTTATGCTGCAAAATTAGATTTATACTTAGTGGGTTTCTTCCCCCACTTTATAGCAAATCAAACTATGGGCCTATCTAAGTCATAACCGTGATTTCTTTAGCCTCACAGTTTGAGCTGAAGCATACTGAAAAACAAACCAAAACACCAAAGTGTAATTTTCTGGGAACTAAATGTTTGGAATTGAGCAAAGCAGAAAGAAGAGAAGAAACCAATTGTACAGTGCTGTTTCATATGACTTAAAAAAAGAAGTTGGGAATGGCCTATTTGTTTTTGTGAGCTAGGCAATGAAAAAAATATTCATATGGCATATTTGCCTATTGCTTATTCAAGGGAACTGTGATATACCCATATGTGTAGCTCTGTCATAACTTTCCCAACCTGATGTTCTCCAGATGTGTTCAGTTTCAGCTTCATTGCACATAGTAGCTGAGGCCTGAGTGGACGGATCTCTTCCACATCTGAAGGTACAACGTTGTGGAAGTCTGCACTAAACTCTTTGAGAAAGCCTTTATTGCTACTTAGTATGTGACCGAGAAACTTTTTCTGCCCCTCCTCACATTTTCAAGCAACTAGCAAGCTATACTGTGATTATGAACAGACAAGCAATTTGTTAACTAATGCAGCTTCTGGCAAAAGGAAGTGGTGGCAAAACTGCAAGAGCCTCAGAGGAAACATTTTCAATTTCAAGGCACACACTGAGATACAGCTGTGCCAAGGCATGCATATTTATTGGACCTGGATAAGAAGCAAATGTGAAGCTAATTAAACTCTAGCAGTGTCAGCCATGGTGGCTAGGATTTGGTTGCATTGGCTTGTAGCCTCCAAGGAGATATGAACATTTTCAAAAATATTTTTTCTGATAATAGAATAGAATTATGCTAATAGTTTTTTTTAAACGTAGATCATACTTCCTATACATTATTCAGTAGGTGCAACATAGTCCAGTCAACTCCACATACAGCTGGTGCGGGATTGTTTCGTATATACCACCTAGGGACTTTAAGTGATGGGTGATCTAAAATCAATCAATCAATAATAATGATTCAGATCTTCCTATAGATCTAATGCCATTCAATGTTGCCTTCTATATAGTACAGAACATCTGTCAGGATATGTGTGATGAAGAGAAGAGAAAAAGGAGCACAATGAATGTACGAGGAAAATATTACTTTTAAAAGCATTGGAGAAACTCTGTAATTTTACTTGCTTTCCATGTTTCCATCCCCTCCCCCACTTCCTGGATTCAGGTTGTGCAGATGTGAGAAATATTTTGCAACAATTAGTATAGCCAAATGAGAAAAAGGAGAATGAAAGTAAGGGCCAGAGAAAGAAATAAGAAATAAAATAGCTAGGGGCAGTAAGAAAGTTTTGCCGACTACAGAAGATATAGTGTTCGTGATCAGGAAGATGGATTGAGCTATTTATTTGGATTTCTATTAAAAAAAAATGTTATAGAAAAAAATACCTTCTTTTTGAGAATGTAAAATAACATGTTATTGGTTGATTAAGCACATCTGGAATCATTGCTTGATTATCTTGGGTCACTTGCATATGTAGTATTTTTTGCAGGATTTAATGAAGTTAATTTTTTTTTAGAAGTTTCAGTTAAAACAAATAGAAAGAAAAGCTTCTTCCTGATTCTTGTTAGATTGATAGAAAAGGCACAGCAGAAGTGACAAAGTAGGAAATTTTTTTTAAAAAAAAACTTCTCAAGCTAAAGCAAGCAGAAGAGTGGTAAAAGAACAGAATAATAGCTTACTGCAATATGTAAAAACAAATGGAAAAAGCATAGAAGGACAGTTGGCTTTCCTGTCAAGATAAATGTGCTTAAGTGTGCCACACATATCTGCACTTTATGGAAAGACAGAACTGGAGACTGTTTTGAGTCACATAAGATAGTTGTTGGAAAAAAAAAGTTTATTTTACTAAGGGTTGGATGACAATACATATAGCTATTAAGAAGCTCAACTGCCGAACAAAACCTTATGTAAGTTAGCTTTAATAATATACTAATAAAAGGACAGTTGATACCTAAGCCCTGGCTGATTACAGAGTGTTTCAAGTTTCATTTGTGCAACAGAAAGAGGGAAAATGCATTGCAACATGCAGAAATGAACTTAAAAGCTTGCAAATTTTAATAAAGGGCTAAACGGCATCTTGAGGATCAGCTAACTTTGGAATTCTGAAAGAAAAGAATGGGGAAAAAAAGATTTAACAGAAACAAATTTAGAACAGCATTTGAAATTACATAGAAATGTCTGCTAGAGGTACATTAGAACAGTCAGAAGGAAAAGACTAGGCCAAAGTGAACAGCATTACCATTGTGGTAGACCAATTTAATGCATATTTAAAGGACAAACTTGCAGAACATGCTATAAAGGGGAGCCTAATCAGAGTGCTTGTCGCTCAGGAAAGTGAACCATTTGTTAAAGATAAACAAGCCATGACTTTAAAAGGAATGTGGTACTAAGTGCTATGGATAAAAACATGATCATGAAACAGGTTAGATTTTTCCAACAAACCTGCATCTATACAATAAAAATGAAATTTCCTTACTTGATAAATTTTCATTTTTTTCATTTTCATTTTATTTAATTTGTATACCGCCCGATTCCCGAAGGACTCAGGGCGGTGAACAGGCACAGAATGAAAGGGGAGCCCCATGTAGAGAGCATTGCAGTAGTCCAGGCGGGAAGTGACGAGAGCATGAGTGACCGTGTTTAAAGAGTCCCCTCTTTAAACATTTATTTAAACATTTATTTATTTATAAATAAATAAATAAAAATACGACCAACAATACATGGCTCACACCAGAAGCAAATCACTTCCAATGCAAAATTGTGTTACAAGAAAGTTTATTTATTTATTTATTAGTCCAATTTATATGCCGCCCTTCTCTGTAGACTCAGGGCGGCTTACAATGCATTATAACAATAGCCTACATACTTTTTTGTATATACCTGCTTATTAGGGCTTTCGCCCCCCCCCCCCCAAAGCGATGTTGTTCTATACAAAGTTGGCTTATTGCCCCCACAATCCGGGTCCTCAATTTTACCTACCTCGAAAGGATGGAGGGCTGAGTCAACCTTGAGCCTGGTGAGATTCAAACTTGCACTAATTGCAGGCAGCTGGCAGCTAAGTGCTAGCACTTAACAGCATTTTAGTCCACTGCACCACCGAGACTCTTTAGTCTGCTGCACCCCTGTGACATTTGTGTGGAAACTAACTGAATTGGATGGAAGTTGAGCAAATTCTTTCAAATGTTGATCATACCTGTGTTTTCAATAGCTAAAAAGAAGGAACAGCAGAATCTATTATTTTATGGTTACCTTTATTTCAATGTTTTATATGAATTATAAAAAAACAACTTCCCAGTTACATACTAGAATTAAGTACATTTTAATCTTCCTGGAGTTCATTTCATCAAAATAGTCCTATCGTAGTCCTACCAATAGTTTTATTTACAGATGGATAATTCTAAGATGTTTCTCACCATAAACATTCCCAAAGGTTTATATTGTTATAACAAACAGATTTTGGGGGCAAAATCTGTACCAGCACTTTGTCAGGGAGCTGTGAGGTTGTCCAGGTTCCTAATGATTATGTCATGGTCTCTGGAGAAAATAGTTAAATACATTTACAAAACCTCAAGACAATATTGATGAACTAGCATGAGGCAACAAATTTGACCTCTTTAAACCTAACATTATATACTGCAGTCATCCCTTTGTTACATCAGGCCTACACTACTCTGCAGAAAATAATCAAGAAGTTGTAAATGCCTCAAGGTCCTAAAAGGTGTCAGATCTATGTTCATTTTAAAATTCATTAATTATTATAACAGATTCCTGCTAAATGCAGATACCATGTTCCATCCTTTGAATGTTTTACTACAAGATGGGAGAAGATGCCCATAGACACAACACAATGAACAAGCCTGCGCAGAAGCAAAGAAAATGGTGACATAAGACATAGGGCTCACTTATTCTATCCCACACTTCTTAGTAACACTGGTTTGTGAGTCTTAACCATATGGCATGGCACACTTATGACACACGTCATGAAAAATGCAAGCTTCCATACTCATTTATACCTGGGGAGACAAATTACGTAGAAATAAGAAGCTCTCAGCTAAGCTTGTGGAATTAAATGCTCTAACCAGTGTCTATATGGAATGGAGTTTACTCTCATTACTGGTCATAAGTGACTGTCATTCTTCAACTCCTAAAAAGAAATTCTTCTTAAGCTCCTCAAATGTAGCATTGGTCACTGTTCCTTGGAGGACCCAAATCCTAAAATAATTCAAAAAGCTCACAACTGCCCAAACACAAGTATACAGTATTATCTTGTTTACCTCTAGTGGGTATACAGTGAAAAACACCCACATAAAATGGAAATTTCATTGGTCCACTTTCTCTTTGATATTGATAGATTTTCCATCATAGCTGATATGATGCAAGGAGAAAGTCAAAGAGATTTTATGCTGACTCAAGCTAACATAGCATATTCAAAAGATGCCAAATGGCACTTCATCCATGGAAATGGCCTCCTTGCCATGGTAAAAAAAAATCATACAGACTTTGCAGAACTATCTGGGGACACAATCTTTTTATCTGTGGTGGGTATATGTTCAAAGGGACCGGTGGTGTTTTAGTGACTTCAGCAACAGCCATGCATGCTATACATGTATCGAAACAACTGTTTGTGAGATGACGAAGGACTGACAACAGATCATAATTTATGGCATAACAGTTTTAGGCATTTCTGAAAAAGAATGAAATATCATACCATGCATCAGTATGAGCTGCGGTGGCGCAGTGGTTAGAATGCAGTTCTGCAGGCTATTACTACTGACTGCCTGCAATTTGGAAGTTCGAATCTCACCAGGCTCAAGATTGACTTAAGCCTTCCATCCTTCTGAGGTGGGTAAAATGAGGACCCAGATTATTGGGAACAATATGCTGACTCTGTAAACCACTTAGAGAGGGCTGTAAAGCACCGTAAAGTGGTATATAAGTCTAAGTGCTATTACTATATTGTTCTTAGAGCATACCTAATAGTCAAACTAAATTGAATGAAAAGTATTCAAGACAGACAAGGAAAATTGTGTCCAAAAGTGGTGATTAATCTGCAGACACCTTTACTCTCAGATATTTAGAGATTTCTTTTTATAGGTGAGCTGAAAAAGCTATTACAACTCTTAAATTTATAAGAAAAAGACGGGTTTATATCTTGGTTATATTGAGCTATGTTGTATTAGGTTATTACTTTTATTAGAAGATTAAACAAGTCTATGATTTAGTAAATACTGCTTAGTTACCTCCATATATGTAGTAATTCTTGTGGGGTCACTGATGTTAATTCTTCCAGATATTTTAATAAAATGAAAAACCTATTTTTGACTATAGTCTTTTGTTTGATCAGTAAAAAAAGACACATAATTATTTGTCAGACTTATCCCTATATCTGAAAGATTCTGAGATGGTTACAACTTATTCTAAGTACAACATACTTAGCCTGGTCTCTTAGCACACTTTAAATAAATATGTTTTAAAAATGTTGATTAATGAAGGAAATTCAGACTGTGAGCACCAGTTTCATTCCTTCCTGACTGGTCCCAGTCTCCAAGCTTGTTTATTTAGTGTCACCCATAGTCTGTCATGGCTGACCTAAAACTATCAAAAACAGCCACAATTGCAACCAAGCATAAACAAAAATCTGAACTGAAGGTGCAGAGGGACTGCTATTCTGCAGATAAGATCTATTGCTGTAATAGTCCTTGATTATCATGACCAAATGGGTGGTGGTGGGGGGACGACGACAGAGAAACACCAAATATACAGACACGTTTCTGTTTATTTATACAGGAAAAGAAGGGAAGCAAATCATTTACAAAGAGGAAGACATTGTGAATAGGTCTGCAGTCTACATCAGTGTTTCTCAAGAGTTTATAAAACAAAATTTTGTCAAGGCTTGCTTCTGATGGCTTTGGTCTGGTTTTGTTTTGTTTTACGAGGGGCTAATATATTGTAAACAGAGATAGGAGGCTTGAAGAAAGTTAATGATAAGTACAGATACATATAGACATAAATGTATGTATATGTAGCAGTAAACTTACCTGCCAGATTTTAAGTAAGGATGACCGAATAATGCTCTTTCCAAAGACTGCAGAGTTGTAATTCTCACCATGTTTTACCATCCAACATCCAACATAGCTGAATGGGGTTTGTGAAAAGTGTTGAAGGGCCATATGTTCTTTGTGTGTGTTTTAGAGAACAAAAGCTTCTTTAGTATTCTGCGTTAACTAGATAGTAGTAAAACTGATATTGTTTCACCAGTATCTCTGAAGATATACATTCAAAAATATTGAAAATCTAAATAATAATAAACATCTTGATTTTTTTTCCCAAAGGGCAAACTAGGTGGACTGAGATTTCCCATTTTTCTTTTCTTTTCTAAGGTTTGAGATATTGTTTGTTCTAACAAAGATAAATTTATTTTAGGATTTAGCTTACACTATAGTATATATGACAAGACCTAAGGAAAGTGTAGACATAATTTCTAGTTCGCTTTCTGAGACCTAATCTCAGGCTGCTCTGTGATGGAAGCTAAAGGGAGGACATTTTTTGAAGAAAACTTCCCATGAGGATTCATCAAATTAGTATACAGAACATAGAAAAATAGAGTTTGAAGGGATCTCAGAGGTCCTCTAATCCAACCCCCTGCTCAAGCAAGAGATCCTATACCAAATGATTGTCCAGTCTCTTTTTGAAAGCCTCCACTATTGGAGCACCCACAATTTCTGAATGCATTGGTCGATTGCTCTCACTGTTAGGAAATTTTTCCTTAGTTCAAGGTTGCTTTTCTTTCTTAGTTTCCAACTAGTCTTTCTTGTCTTGCCTTTTGGTGCTTTGGGAAATAGTTTGACCCCATTGTCTTTGTAGTAGTCCCTCAAATATTGGAACAGTGCTATCATGTCACCCCAGTCCTCCTTTTCATTAGATTAAACATACCAAATTCTGTTACTGTTCTTCATATGTTTTAGTCTCCACCCCAATAATCATTTTGTTGCTCTTCTCTGCATTCTTTCCCAAGTCTCTGACCTAGCCATAGGATGACACTGAGATGTCTCTCACCAGATGCTGGAGTGGTCCATGGAGATGGGGCTGATAGTTTGTCTGGTGGAGGACAATTTTCTGCTCATCCCAAGCAAGCAAACTCTGTGGGCCCCTTGACAGTCAACCAGAGTGCTGATTTACCATCAGCTTATCAGGTGCTTAGGAGCTGAGGAGGCACAAGGAAAGCACAAGGAAAAAACAGTCAATGAGTTAATAACCGATTATCAACACCCCAGTCAACAACTAAAAAGCCACACACAAACAGGCACCACATAAATACTACACATAGAATAGGTCAAAGCACACATTCTGGTGAAAGAGAGGTTTCCTGAGGATGGGCTCCAGCGTGAGTCTGAAAGCTTGGAAGACTAAACCTCTGGTGTCAATAACTGACCCAGATGGGATCCTGCAAAATTATCCTGGGACACGTATATTTGCCTTCCTTCATCTCCATAAATTGCCAACTGTATGGTATTTGAATAACTTACATACAGTAGGCTCGTCTATTATTCAGTAAAATATATTGATTAGGTAATAGTTACAATTTTAGTTTGGGAGTTCCAGAATTTGTGAGCCTGTTTAATGACCTCTAATGTTAAGGTCATGACAAAAGTGATGCTGTGGAAATCAGCCAATAATAAAAAAACATTTCAATACATAAATATTAGCAGCTGGACAAATTATTTGGATTATATCCTTTTATGGTAATAGACTTATTGGATGAGAAATGATCAAGAATTTTCAGGAGTGTAAACTAGATTGAGAAGTTGAAAAAAATATCAAAAAATAAGAAAAACAAGAAGTCAATAGCAAACTATTTCTGTATTGTTACCAAGGAAACAGCAGAGATGTGTCCATGTACTCATCAGGAGACAAGCTCAACTTGAGGAAGACTACTTTTGCTTTTCTTTTAGGGAAACAAGATAATGTACATAAGCTAATTTCTATAATTTAATTCTGTGGTCTAAGACAAGAGGAAAGTTTGGCCAATGCCATCCACTATGGTTCATGGCTGAATGAGGATTTGCTTGGGTTTCCATAGTTCTAATCCAATACACCACATTATATGGTGACATTACTTTAGCCAGGACACTACACTGCTAATGCAGAGTAGTAGTTCGGTTGCCTAAGATTGCTAGCCCTGCTTGGTTTACACTCACACACTTCCCAAGGTGTGCCACAAGGGGTTAGCTAGCTCTGCATCAGAAAGAAAGATGAGCAGCTTTGCTGCAACATCATTCAGAGCCTTCTCCCCAGTGGTGGGTTTCAACTGGTGTAACAACCGGTTTGCTCCACGCAAGCGCATTTCGTTTAAAAACAGCTGAGGTGTGGCAATCTGTCCTGCCGCACCTATCAACTCAGATGAAAATGAACAAATATAGCATAGGAGTAGGCGGGAGGGCCGAGCTGATGGTCAGAGAAAACCGGTTCACTCTCAGCTCAAATAGGCTGAATCCCATCTGTGCTTCTTCCTCCACTAGAGAACAGATATCGCAACTGGGAAGATCCAGTGACAGCAGGATTCTAACTGTCTGCACAAAGCATTGGCTCATCTCCCCATCGGAGTGGTACCCATTTATCTACTCACAAATAACATGCTTTTGAACTGCTGGGTGGACAGAAGCTGAGGTGAGTGACAGGAGTTCACAGTACCACACAGGGTAGGACTCAAACTGCTGGAGCAAAGTTCATCTCCAGAGCCATTAAGTCACTGAGTCACTGAGCATATTATACAATATGCTACTCTTAACATTTATTCCATATACTGTTCATTCTCTCTGTACTCTATAGAAAAATATGTGCAGGAAAAATGCATAACCAAATAAAAATTAAACATACAGATCATTTGATAGCCAATCCAGGGTTGGCTAGTTAAATGTAAACTGCAGGAATGGATTGTCCAAAGATGTCAGTGGAAAGAGGAATGGTCTCTCATTTAAGGTAGCTTTTGGTTGCTTAGCTATTTAGCATGTTTAAAACAGTTGGCAATTTCTCCTAGTTAGTGGCGTACACTGGTTCTTTTCAAAGCAATATTGAAATGAAACCAGCAGTGATTCCTTCCAGTTCACCTAATGGAACTAGGAACAGTTTCCATACTAAAACATATATCTTCCAACTTCCCTGCTCCCTTTGGCAATTATGACTCAGGCACTGTTTGTCTTCTATTCTAGCATACAGTATTCAAAAGCCAAGGGGAAATTTTATTGGCAAGGTATTTAACACTAACGTTTCCTTGTTTCTGTGGACTGAGAATGCCAGACAGTATATAAAGATTTCAACAAATCACAGACACCCTATTAAGAATTTTCAGTTCTTCATCCACTGGTAGAAACAGCAGACTTAATTCAGTTAAGGCAAATGCAATTAAAAGAAAGGACTGCCAGACCCTTCAGAGGAATGAATGGAAAGACTTTTAGTTGCCTTAACTTCTAGCCCTGGCAAGCATTTCTTCCTTGGATCACTTTGAAACTAAAAGGATTTAGAAAGAAAAGAAAAGAAATGGGGAGGGGAAAAAGAGGTGGAATGATACATGAAGAAAGTGGGAAAACTCTCTTCAGATCCTGCTTTTTCCCCCCTCATATAAATCCAGGCCCTAAGATAAGAAATGTTTATAAAATGTTGTGAGACATGTACCATAGGAAACCAGTGAATATCTCACTGTTCCTGGTTTTAAATATTCCCTATGAATTTAAAAAGCATGGAATCTCAAATACTTTTTATACAACCATCTGGAGGCTTCACTGGAATAACTGTAATTTAGAATATTGAAATTGAACTAGACAAAAATGCTAAGTGTGCCACATGGAATTGCATCTTTTGATAAAAACTTTAATAACCATTTGGGAGCAAGACATTTACAATTACTTAGATGATAATTTCATGAAGTGGTAATTGATGCTTAAAGAACAATAATAAAATGAAACAGTAATAGATTATTAATTTGTATATATTGTATATAAAGTTAGTGAAGTGACCATCTCAGGATCTTCCACTTCCACTTTCATTGGAATAACTAACAGAATTACAGGGTTGAGAAAATCTGTACTTCCACTATTGCAAACTATGGGGTCACTGCGAATATCTTGAAAAATAGCTTTACTCATCTATGCTGTGGTTGAAGAATTCTTCATTGTATTCATTCTCTACATGGTTTTCAACATCTCCTAGTAATTATAAATATCTTGTGTAAACTATTTCAATTCAACATGTATCTCAGTCATTTTTTTCATGTAAGATGTTGTTTCTTCCTCTTGATTAGCTTTACTTCCCCCTACTGTTTTATCCAAAATCTTGAATAGGTTCACAATTTTTTGAATATTTGTGCCTTGGTACTTTACACTAGATCTTCTTACTCTGCTTGGAGCCCTGCCCTCCTTTTCATGTTTTACAAAATATCTTGTTCCATCTAAATTCATATACATGGGTAATGTTACTAGCATTCCATTTTTCACTTTCATCGTATTCAAACTACATGTATAACCAGGTCAATTTAAAAAAAAGGTCAAAGTATTTTCCATTTTAATGATTCTGGCACAATAATACAGCTAAAGAACAATTATTCTGCAATATTTATTTATTTATTTATTATTTCAATTTGTGTACCGCCCTACTCCCGAAGGAGTCAGGGCGGTGAACAGCCATAGAATAAAACATATGAGTACAAAATTTAAAATAAAGTAAAACGAATTAAATAATTTGGCTGAAAATTTAAAACCCCAATAATTTAAGACCAAATTTAAAATTTCCATTTAAAAAGGGGAAAAACTTAGGTCAGGCCAGCTCAAGAACGTCTTGAGCGTGCAACAGAAGGTATGCAGATCCGGGATCCTCCGTGTCTCCGGGGGGAGCTCGTTCCAGACAGTAGGTGCCCCCACAGAGAAGGCTCTCCCCCTGGGGGCCGCCAGTCAACATTGTTAGGCCGATGGCACCCGGAGGAGCCCCTCTCTATGGGAGCGTACTGGTCGGTGGGACGCTATTGGTGGTAGCAGGCGGTCCCACAAATAACCAGGTCCTAAGCCATGGAGCGCTCTAAAGGTGATAACCAAAACCTTGAAGCACACTCGGAAGACCACCGGGAGCCAGTGTAGCTCGCGCAGGAGAGGTGTTACATGGGAGCGCCACATCGCTCCCATTACCACCCGCGCGGCCGCACTCTGTGCCAGTTGGAGCCTCCGAGTGCTCCTCAAGGGGAGCCCCATGTAGAGAGCAATAGAAAATCCAGACTTAGACTCTTGTGATTTTGTGACTTTCTCTCTTATTCTTGCAGATCTTTTGATCAAAAAACAAAACACACCAGAAAAGCTTTGCTTGCATACCAAGAATGGATAACCAATAGACTGCTTTCAGAGAGACCTCTGCATGTAGTCCAGGCACTAACAATAATAAACAGTCCCTGTGGTAATTTGATGGGAAGGAAGGAAGGAAGGAAGGAAGGAAGGAAGGAAGGAAGGAAGGAAGGAAGGAAGGTTTCCACATGTTTTTGCCTCTCTGCACCATCAATGTGAGGAACAAATGTGCTTAATAAGAAAAATAATGCATCTATTGTTATTTTGACTGACATTTTAATACCTTCATGAAATACAGCAAGTGAGTCACAAAATGTTTGAGGCACACAATTTTTCATAACCTACCTATGAAACCACATGACTGAATCTTCTGAATTTTAGTACAAAACTCATAGAAATCAGCTTCCACACTTGTCTCATTGACAGGATTGTATTCCTATGTATATTTTCTGGGTGGCAAAAGGATAAATGGTTATATACCTAGGTCTCTGCCAGATTAACTGAACTGCAGGAGAACAGGCGAATCAAAGCAGTGATTTCCTAGCTGACGGATAACTAGAAAGATGAGCAATTGTATAAACAATAACCCATATATGACTTATTATGCTTACAATTTATTTCTATAATTGAGAGCATGTATTAGCCTGAGGAAAACTAGCTCCTTTTCTCATTTTCATTTTTGTACTGTTTGGCACATTTATAGTTGTAAACAAGATAAACATATGGTTACATTTCTCATACGTGGTTTGTGGTTCATCTGATCAAGCTGAGAAAAATTGTTTGGTTTCTTTTTTTTTTAACAACAACAAAACTTGTGTTTTCTATTATAACTCTCTATTTTCAGGGGTTATTATTGTCTGTAGAGAGAGGGAAAATGGCTTTAGGGTGAAATTCTGAAGACAAAGTCTCAGCCAAGGAGCAAAATTTTGTATGATATTTCAAACATATAGTGTTGTCATAATCAAATGGTATCATAAATCATAATAGAACCTAGTTAGAATGAAACTCCTTGTCACACTGACATATTATAGCAAGAATATAATATAGAGGGAAAGTAATAGCTTGATCCTCTGTCATGAATGGAAATTGGTAGATGGAGATAGTTTTGGAGTCTATGTTTTATAGATTGAGGTTCAGCTGAGGTCTAATGCTGGACGAACAGTCTTTACAGAAAGATATATTTCCTTTAAGGTTAGACTTGCCATAGTTTAGCTTCAGAATTTATTTCTGAATGGGAAAATCCTGGAACTTGTGTTAAATCAAATCAAACAGTCAAATCAAACCTAACTATTATGATCATAGACAAATATAAGGTCCTAGAAATGGATGAAGTATAGTCAATAAAAAAGGACATGGGAATGAAAAGGATATTAAACAGTTATTAAGGAATAATATGCATTAAAAGTGAGATTAAAAATATGCAGTTAAACTATAAACTGCTGGCTATAAAAACACCCTGTGGTGCCAGGCTAGAGGTTATCTGTATTGAAAAGTTAAAATATTGGGTGCTAACCACAAACGAGAAATTACCAGACAAAAGAATCCTGGGTATGTGCCAATGATATATATTGTTAATGGAGAAAAAAATAACAAGGGATATAGATTTAGGAAATTAGCACGGTCAGCCAGATGTTCAGACTGGGTTTGGCATTTTTGTCTACCTATTGAGTCCTTACCAAGGACCTGGGATAGGCAAATCTGGATGTTTTACGGTGTTACAGATATCGTCACAGGATGGAAGCAGTTCCAAGTAAAGCCGTTCCAAGTAGTAGTAGTAGTAGTAGTAGTAGTAGTAGTAATAGTAGTAGTAGTGATGATGATGATGATGATGATGATGATGATGATGATGATGTATTTCTGGGGACTCAGAATCCAAACTCAACTCCAAACTGAGAGTTGGGGAGAAGACCTGAACTGGTGATCACAACATACAGATAAAAACAAGGGCATATAACTCGCATACTAAGGTCTTACGTAGAATTGCAAATAGAGGTATAACTACTGTAATTTAAGTAGAAATACAGGCAACCTATGGGCCTGCTCAGTCTGCTGTGAGGATACTGAGGAACATCTTACTTATTTTTAAAATAGACTTATAGTGAATAGCCAGCCCTTCAACCTGAGGATACTTTCAAGATTCACATGGCCCATCAGAGTCTCTTGTCATATCACACTGATGTGATGCACAAGGAACAGAGCTTGAAGTTTTCTCTCATCTTGTAGTTATGCTTATTACCTCAAATTCACATTTCCTTTGTTGCTTTTGAACTAGAGCAGAATTAGTTCTGGAGAAACTTTGCTATTCCATTGCAGCAGTTTCAATTGTGGATTTCAACAGTGGTGGGTTTCAAATATTTTTACTACCGGTTCTGTGGGCGTGGCTTGGTGGGCATGGCATGGATTGGTGGGCGTGGCTTGGTAGGCGTGACAGGGAAGGGATACTGTAAAATCTCCATTTCCTCCCAATTAGCTGGGACTTGGGAGGCAGAGAATAGGTGGGGGCGGGGCCAGACAGAATGTTTACTACCAGTTCTCCGAACTACTCAACATTTCCGCTACTGGTTTTCCAGAACTGGTCAGAACCTGCTGAAACCTACCTCTGGATTTCAAGTTCTGTTTATTGTAGGTTCATTGATACACTTGCACAGAGGTGTCACAACCTAATACCAAATAATAGTAGGCATCATCACCTCCTTATATTTATGATTTCAACATGAAAAAGATTATTTGCCCATTTAATAATCTTTTGCTATCTGTTTCTTTTTCCTCCATATTTTATCCTGCAGGCTGCTGTTTTGATAAATGTGTGTTTCCTCAGCTTTCTGGGATACTATATCATTGTGAGGTAAAATGTCAATATAGATAATGACACAGCACAGTGAAAACACAATTTAATATTCAAAGGATTTGTGTAATTGTAAATTAGGCAATGCCACCCAATATCATAACATATTTCATGAGAAAAAGATGCTAAATCTATTTGACCTACTTTCATCTATATGTTTAGAAACAGGGCATCATAAGTAAACAAAGTAGCTGAGCCTCACATATGAGATGATTATTGTTTGAATTTATGATTCATGCCTTGAGCAAATTTTTTTTGTTTGTGGTCTCATTTGCAACCATAATTTATAACTTTTCAAGGGATAGACTGTATATTTGGGAAGCTATATATTAGACATGCGTTGTACTGGAACTGTTTTCTTGCTTTGGATGTAGCATATTCTGTGTTTCTGTTAGCAATAAAAATTCTTGGCAGAACATTTATTGTAGTAAATATGGAAATTCTTTTTTAAAATTGCATTCCCCTTAGGAATGTCCTATTGTATTTACATTGGTATGCTTATTACAGCTAAATCTAACTGGTATTTAAAAGAATTGTTACTCTTTGAAAAAGCAGGAGATGAATGTAAGAAAAAAATTAACCACTTCATTATTTCTAACAACTTGGCACATGGATATTTAAAAAGATCCAGTTTTAAAATCATGATTTATCTACATTATAAGTGAAAGATGACAGTCTTGTAAAAGACTACCATTGGCCAAAATGCTGGACATTCTGATTGTTGTGGTTCAACCCATCTGGATTGTACTAGATTGAGGAAAATTGCTGTAAATTACTACAGCTACATTATGTTAAAAAGAAGGAATGTATTGGGTTCTTTCTATTAACCCTGTCTTTAGAAACCTAGAGAAAATAATAAACTGGAAACACAACACAATATGATACTCTAGTGCCCCTTCATGCTCATGTCTTTGTGTTTAGAATAAGGTATGTTTGTTTATTCATGTTCATCAGCATCACACTTAAAATAAGGCATACTGTATGACATAAAATATAAAATACGTACAAATTAAACAGATCTTGCCCAGAAACTAGCAACATTAATTGCGTTCTGTCATGCTTTCATGACATCCTCAAGTGTGGACTGATCGGGACACAAACGGCAGGTATATGTATGTGTTGTAGTCTATATATCACCACAATCGCAAAAAAAAGAAGCCACCCCGATAGCCCAATTTGTTCAGAGTGGATCTTGTTGTACTCATGCACAGTCTATTCAATGATTGCCATACACTCCAGCTTTCCTCAGAGCCAGCTGCCAGCTCCTTTGTTGGTTCCATCCAGTGGTGGCTTTCCAATTTTTTTACTACTGGTTCTGTGGGTGTGGCTTGGTGGGCATGGCATGGCTTGGTGGGTGTGGCAGGGGAAGGATAGTGTAAAATCTCTATTCTCAACCCACTCCAGGGGTAGGTTACTGCAAAATCCCCATTTCCTCCCAATCAGATGGGACTCGGGAGGTAGAGAATAGATGGGGGCAGGGCCAGTCAGATGTGCTATTTACTGGTTCTCCGAAGTACTCAAAATTTCCGCTACTGGTTCTCCAGAACTGGTCAGAACCTGCTGAAACCCACCCCTGCTTACATCCAATGTTCATTCTTTGTAGCTTTCCATAGAGCCACTCCATTTGAAATCCTTCAAAGTCTTCCATCAGTCTAAAGAAGCTTTTCCTGGATATTAGTCTCTTCTGAACTGGTTGTAAACCATAGAGAGGGAGTTGTGTAGATATTGATGATTTGAGTATATAGATGATCTGAAGCATAGTGAGGTGCTCATTTAAAATAAGGCAGCCAGCGAAAAAGCCAGATCAGCATTCATCCCTGTATACTTCCAGCTGGTCACAAATAGTCATTTTCAAGTCCTGAATTTTGTGATTACCTTCTATGATCCAGTGGCCCTATATATGGTTCAGAGAGTGAGGGTTGAGCGAGTACAATTTAGCAGTTCTATATAGTCAACTTGAAGCATCTTGAGAGCAAGAGAAGATCAATGGAGGCTGTCATTTCTTCCGTAGCCAATAGACTCTGAAATGATTATGAATCAGCCTTAAGATTAGAATTTATCAGTCAAATGTATGTGGACCACGCTTGCTTTTTGAGTGGCAAAAATGTAGGCAGATATAGAACAAAAAGAAGGGGGCTTCAGACAAAAAAAAAATATGCCTATTTAAATGTTGAGCAAAAATTAGTTTCAACATATTCAGCATTATTTTCTTTTGCCACATAAAATAATTAGGGGAAGTCAAGTCTATCCCCAAGGTTTGGGGAATTGCATGATGAGGACATTTACTTACATGGATAGCTGTATCTGCAAGAGCCGTATATGAATGGAAGGGCACAATTTTTAAAAAATGTCTGTGAGGGAATGAGAATATAAATGTAAAAGAAGACAAGGTCCTTAATAATACAACAGTAATAAATTATATGCTATTAATTTAATCTACTTAATGAAATGTTAAATATATTTAGAGTCGCGGTGGTTAGAATGCGGTACTGCAGTTCTGCTGACTGCCGGCTACTTATAATTTGACAATTCGAGTTTCACTAGGCTCAAGGTTGAATTATTTCAAGTGATAATGTCCTTTGGAAAGAGAAATCCACCTGACCTATGTTTGTCTGTATAGCCTTCATTTTTCTTTTTTTGATGAATAATATTTATTAAAAGAAAAAAATATAAAGGGTAAAAGAAATAGTCAAGAATAGCAACAAAGCGAGAAAAAGAAATATATTTAAAGAAGCAACTTCTTATTTTCTTTGGAAACATAGCAATTACCGTCTTTATCCTCCCATGTTACAAATCATCGTTCCCTTCTTCCCATAAACAAACCCTTTTAATCAATAAATCTCAGAATCATCAGTCCATTTTTAACCATTTTCAGCAAAAAGTCTATAAAGAGTTTCCAGTCTTTTACACAGTAGTTGTAGTTCCCTCCTTAATCAAACAAGTCAATTTAGCCATTTCTGCAACCTCAGCCATCTTCACAATCCATTCATCCATTATTGGTATTTCTGTAGTCTTCCATCTTTTGTAAAAGCCTGGCTGAAATTACTATATATAAAACCAATCATTCACGAGTCTTTTCTAGTTGAAGGTTAATAAGTTTAATAAGAAAAGTTCCAGTTTCATCTGAATGTTAATTTTTAAAACATTTTGTATCATTATATGTATTTGGGGCCAGTGTCTTTTTGCTTTTCACAAGTCCACACATGTGGGATCAAGTGTTCCTTCATGTTTTTCAGTTTTAAAGCGATTAGAAGTATCTTTGTACCTCTTAGATAATTAATCTGGTGTCTTACACCAATGGTATATCACAGTGATGGCAAACCATTTTGCCGTCATATACCAAAAGTGGGGGAACATGTGGGGCGGTGTGTTCTGCGTGCGTGTGCCCACACCCATAATTCAATGTGCCCCCCCCACACTCCCTCTGCTTTTGGCACACGATGGCACAGTGGGCTGGGTAGACCCATTTTTCACCCTTCCCAGGCTACAGAGGCTTTCTTGGAGCCTGGGGAGACTGAAAACAACCTTCCCCACCCCACTAGAGACCCTCTGGAAGCCCGGAAGCAGCCCATTTCCTGACTTCCAGTGGGCCCAGAAGGCCCAAAAATCAGCTGGCTGAAGGGCGCATGTGTGCTGGATCTGAGCACGAGCAATGCTCGTGTGCCCACAGATATGGCTCCACGTGCCACCTGTGGCACGCGTGCCATAGGTTCGCCATCATGGGTATATCACTTTAAAACTTTTCTTTTAAAAAAGGTAAGACAATATGAATTTTAGACCTTTCAACCAGATTCTCTCACATTGATCTATTTGAATATTATAACCAAAATTCTTGGGCTATTTTTTACCATATATTCTTTAACTTGTTCTTCAAATTGCAACAAATTTTTACACATTTGAGCAATCACATAGCAGTCATAATTTATGAATAATACATTTTCAAATTCTGTTTTATCATATTCTATTTCTGGTACTTTTTTTTTAATCTACATCAAATCTTTCTCTTAATTGTGTATATGAGAATCATTGTAACTAAATTCCTCTGCAGTCAATTGTTCTCTTGATTTCATCTTATGCTTCCAATTTTAATGTACTACCAAAATTTCATGTTAACCATTTTTTTTGCCTGTGTTAGGCATGTTTTTTAAATATAAAATACTTCTTGATTTGAGGCTGAAAAGGGAGTTTTGGGCATACTGGTGGTATTCATCCGGTTCTATCTGGTTCGGGTGAACCAGTAGTGGCGCCTGTGGGAGGCTCCGGCCAGCCACCCGGACATCATCACATCCCATTTTTTACACTCTGTGCATCCGTGGAAGGCTCTGCGCATGCGCGGAGGTGGCACATGCAAGCAAAGCAAGTGAGCGAAGCACTCTCATTTGTGAACTGGTAGCGAAGGTAAGTGAATACCATCCCTGGTGAGTTTGCATGTATTTCTTATTCCTATTGTGGCATTCTTCATATAATGATTTTTAAAATCTACATTAACTTTATAATACCTGTGTAGGTATTAATTTTTTTAGGATCATCTGGATCTCAGTGCTAAGACCATATGTTTAATTTTATTATCCTCAAACCATGCATAGAAATGCCACAGGAGTGCTCTGGAACAAGGCAGTCAGAGAAAGAAACAGTAGATATGCAAAGGATTTACGAACTGTTCTATTAAAAAAAATTGCTTACTTGAACAAAGAGGTCCATGTGTGATCTGGAATCACACAGCTACAGGCTGCCTGCTTGCTCCTTCACGGTCTTAATTAAATTACAGAAGAGCATCAAATTCACAAGACTGAAAGGGAAACTGCTTCATTTCACTTGGTGAATTAACTGTTTGCAAGCAAGCCACGTGCATTTGTGATATAAGCTCTTATCAACTATGCTTTGTGTCTCTTGCCCTGAAAAATGGAAAAGCTGAATTATGCGCTGCTGTGATTATAAATATACACCTACAGGTGGCACCATTGTAAGGTTTTGCAGTTGAAAACAAATAATTTTCTGTACCTCTACAAGTCTCTCTTTCTTGCTGCTATATCACCAGGAGTTAGCTAATATCATGCAAAATAGCATGAGAAGTACTAAAATATACCCCTTACCCTCACCTCAAATTCCTTTCTGTTGTCTTTAACTTGACCTGCAGTGGTACATAACTTGTCTGAATATTGCCCTTGTTTAAAGCAGACTTTCATAATGTTTGGCATGCTGGCTACTAATTCTGGCAGCTGCAGTTGCAACAATTGAAAAGTACTGGAAGAATGTCAAACACTATGGAAGAGTGGTCTAAAGTTGATTACAAGGGGCAGACCAGGGGTGGGTTCTACTTACCATTACTACCAGCTGGCAACGGGGCCGCACGCACGTGCTTGCTTTGCTCGTGCTCACTCGTGCTCTTCTGCGCATGCGCAGAAGCATTTTTATGACATCGGGGTCAGTGGGCAGAGCCTCCCGCCAGTTTTACTACCAGTTCTATAGAACTGGTGTGAACCGGGGGCAACCCACCACTGGGGCAGACTATTTTTGGCACAGTGGCCTGAGGATGGAACTTCCTGTCAATAAATGTTGTCAATGTCTGAAATGTAGAGAATATATATATATTTTCTTTAAGTCAAAGTTTAAAACATGTCCATTTATGAGGAAAAGGAAGGGAAGGAAGAGGAAGGGAAGGGAAAGGAGAAAGGAAGGGAAGGGAGGAGAGGAGAAGAAGAGGAGAAGAGCGGAGGGGAGGGGAGAAGGAGAAGGAGAAGGAGAAGGAGAAGGAGAAGGAGAAGGAGAAGGAGAAGGAGAAAAGAAAATCACAAAATGCAACCTGCAAATAGAAGTAGCATGACTGTGGCATAAGAAAGTAAAGATAGTACCAATAGTGATAGGTGCCTTGGGTGCAATACCAAAACACTTGGAGCATCATCAGCACTGACAAAATCACCATCAGTCAATTGCACTTTATAAGCTCAACTTGGAAGGCTACTCCTGCAACAATGCCTTTAACACCATCAAACAAAAACATCTGCCTATCCCAGATCCTTGAAAAGGACTCGAAATCTGGATAAAAATGAGATATCCAGTCTAAACATCTGGCTAATTGTGTGACCAGCCATATCAATAATAAACATTAAAGGGTATAATAGCAATCCACATGTAAATGTTAAATAGCCAATATTAAAAGAGGCATCTTCAGGGTGACTCATGATCACCCTTAATATTCATTATTGCCACATTCATTAATATTCATTAATCCCACTTTCAGTGAGTATGAATAAAAAATGGTGGGGTTTTTTGCTATCAGTTAGCAAAAATTAAAAAATCTCCCATTTGCTTTATGTGAATGATCTGAAGCTTTATGGAAAATCAAAAACTGAAATCCAGTCTTTGATAAATATCATAAGAATTTTTTGAGACAAATATAGCAATAGAATGTGTCTTGGAGAAATGTGCTACAATAGCAAAAAGCTGTAAGGTGCCAAAACCAGATCATCACACAAAGAATTAGCTATGCATAGGCTGAAACCTATACACAGGAATTTCCTCAAATACAGTTTACACCTGATAAGATCAGATAAAATTGACTGCATTCAAGGGTGGGGTGGGGTGGGGGAAACCAGACTTCACCCCCTTGTGTCTATGTAGGGATTACAGACTAATTACCCATTTAAATCCTCCCCCTGGCTTGCCCAGTCTTTCTCCAACAAAAGCAGGGTAAAACCAGTAATGGAAATGAAATGCTGCATGGCCAAATTATCAGTAGCCATCTAGGTGAAGCCTATTCATATCCTGGAATTTTACATTTGGATATCATGCATGGAGAAGTTTAAAATGTGATTAGTAAAGAATACATGTAGTTCTTGACTGCCATTATAACCTGTCCACTGTAGTCGAAGATTATGATAGTCACCTATGTAACTGACTCAATTTTATGACTTTTTTTGTGGTGGTTATTAATCAAAGCCGTTGTTCATTATGGGGTGTTTTTTTCTGAGCATTAGAAATAAATGCTATTTTTTGGGGCAAAAACTAAATTGCGGTCACATAACTATGAGACACTGCAAATAGCTGTAAATGCAGGCCAGTTGCAGAATACCTGAAATGTAGTCATGTGACTGTATGGGGGGAAACAACTGTCAGAACTTTTGAATCGGATTATGAATATCTTTTGGGAGAGTCCACAGTAACTAAGAGCCTTGGTGGCTCAGCAGACTAAAGTGCTGTTAAGTAGTACCAGCTGCCTGCAATTACTGCAAGTTCAAATCTCACCAGGCTCAAGGTTGACTCAGCCTTCCATCCTTTCGAGGTAGGTAAAATGAGGACCCGGTTTGTGGAGGCAATAAGCTGACTTTGTATAAAAAAGAACACTGCTTAGAGGGGGCCGAAAGCCCCACTAAGCAGGTATATACAAAAGTATGAAGGCTATTGCTTAACGCATTGTAAGCCGCCTTGAGTCTCCGGAGAAGGGTGGCATATAAATCGAACCAATAAATAAATAAACAATAAATAAATTTTGACTGGATGCTAAGCAGTGGTGGTATTCAGCCGGTTCTATCTGGTTCGGGCAAACTGGTACGGTGGCGGCTCCACCCAAGATATAATCACGTCTTGTTTTTGATGCTCCAGGGACTGAAGCTGAACTGTACAATTTGGCCTGAGAAACAAGAAAATGCATGATTATTGACTATTGTAATGCATGACTATTGCATTAAAACCACCTAATGATATTGACAATTGTACAGAAATGGAGGCAGAAGTTGACTTCAGATCAAAAAAAAAAAAACTATGAAAGAAGAAAAGCATGTACTGCTGATTATGTAAAAGGCAGCCAAGCACATACATTGATGCAAGTTAAAAATAAGAACTTACTAAAAGTACAGGAAACAAAAAGGGAATATCAAAATAATTTAATGAAAACAGAAACAGAATTCTGGCAAGGGAAAAATGTCATTATCTTCTACAAAATATTGAGTGTAAAATGAATAAAGATAAAACCTTGCAATGATTTATAACCGGAACATTAAGAAAAAAACACTGAAGGCTTGATTTTTGCTGTGCAAAAGCAAGCTAATTGAACTATTTATTTATTTTATTTATTTATTTATTTGTTCCTATTTCTATACCGCCCTTCTCCAAATAGGACTCAGGGCGGTGAACAGCCAAAGTAAAAAACAAAACATACAAAATTTAAAAGCAGTTTAAAATAATTAAATATTTTGGCCGTAAATTAAAACAACCCAAATTAAAATCAATTTAAAACTTAACTCAAGCTAGTTGAAATAAATGGGTTTTCAGGGCCTGACGAAAAATCCGGAGGTCTGTTATTGTACGTATCTCTGGGGGGAGGTTGTTCCAGAGGGTGGGTGCCGCCACAGAGAAGGCTCTCCCCCTGGGAGTCACCAGCCGACATTGTCTGGCGGACGGCATCCTGAGGAGGCCCACTCTGTGCAAGCGCACTGGCTGGTGGGAGGCTATTGGTGGCAGAAGGTGGTCTCGTAAGTACACCGGCCCTAAGCCATGGAGCGCTTTAAAGGTGGTCACCAACACCTTGAAGCGCACCCGGAAGACCACCGGGAGCCAGTGCAGCTCGCGCAGGAGAGGTGTCACATGGGAGCGCCTCATCACCCCCATAATCCCCCGTGCGGCCGCATTCTGGACCAGCTGGAGCCTCCGGGTGCACCCCAGGGGGAGCCGCATGTAGAGAGCGTTGCAGTAGTCCAGGCGGGAAGTGACGAGTGCCTGAGTGACTGTGCGTAGGGAGTCCCAATCTAGAAGTGGGCGTAACTGGCGTATCAGGTGGACCTGATAAAAAGCCCCCCTGGCCACAGCTGTCAAATGATCTTCTAAAGACAGCCGTGCATCCAGGAGGACGCCCAAGTTACGAGCCCTCTCCGTGAGGGCAAGTGATTCGCCCCCAATAGCCAGCGATGGCGTCAGCTGGCTATATCGGGACGCCGGAATCCACAGCCACTCGGTCTTGGAGGGGTTGAGTCAGAGCCTGTTTCTCCCCATCCAGGCCCTCACGGCTTCCAGGCACCGGGACATCACTTCAAGGGCATCGTTGGGGTGGCCCGGGGTGGAGATGTACAGCTGGGTGTCATCAGCATACTGATGGAACTCCACCCCGAAGCCACGGATGATCTCACCCAGCGGCTTTACATAAATGTTGAACAGAAGGGGCAAGAGGACCGACCCTTGTGGCACCCCACAAGCAAGGTGCCTCAGGGTCGACCGCTGCCCCCCTGTCAACACAGATTGCGACCGGTCAGAGAGGTAGGAGGAGAACCACCACAAAACGGTGCCCCCCACCCCCAACCCCACCAACTGGTGCAACATGATACCATGGTCGATGGTATCAAAAGCCGCTGAGAGGTCTAACAGGACAAAGGATAGAGGAGCAACCCCTATCCCAAGCCCTTCAGAGATCATCCACCAATGCGACCAATGCCGTTTCCATGCTGTGCCCAGGCCGGAAGCTGGACTGGAGCGGGTCTAGATAGACAGCTTCATCCAGGTACCGGGGAAGCTGTTGCGCCACCACACTCTCAACAACCTTCGCAACAAAGCGAAGGTTGGAGACTGGACAATAGTTAGCCAAAACAGCCGGATCCAGAGAGGGCTTCTTGAGGAGGGGCCTCACAACCGCTTCTTTCAAAGCGGCCGGCAGGACCCCCTCACTCAAAGAAGTGTTAACAATCTTCTGGAGCCATCCTCGTGTCACCTCCCGGGAAGCCAGTACCAACCAGGAGGGGCATGGGTCCAATAAACATGTGGTTGCATTCAGCCATCCCAGGACCCTGTCCATGTCCTCGGGAGCCACAGGATCGAACTCCCCCCAGATAACACTCTCAAGACCTGCCTCAGTCATCCCGTCTGGACATACCCAGTTAGAGGCCAGCCCTTCCCCAATCTGAGCGATTTTGTCATATAGATACTGCACAAAGTTCTCAGCTCTGCCCTGCAAGAGGTCATCCCGCACTTCCAGATGAAGGAGGGAGCGGGTCACCCTAAACAGGGCGGCCGGGCGATTATCTGATGATGCGATAAGAGTGGCAAAATAGCTAGATTTCGCTGCTTTTATCGCCACTAGGTAGGTCTTAATATGAGACCTCACCAGTGTTCGGTCGGATTCGGAGCGGCTGGTCCTCCAACTACTCTCCAGGCGTCTTTTCCGGTGCTTCATCTCCCTAAGCTCCTCGGAGAACCAAGGAGCTAGGTGAGTTCGGTGCCAGGTCAGAGGCCGCAAAGGCACGACACGGTCCAAGGCCCTGGCAGCCGCACTATCCCAGGCGGCCACCAGGTCTTCAGCCGAGTCATGAGCCAGAGTCTCAGGAAATGGCCCAAGCTCCATCTGGAACCTATCAGGGTCCATCAGGCACCTGGGGCGGAACCACCTGGTCAGTCCCGCCTCCCTGCGGCAGGGTGCAGCAATTAGAAAGTCCAGTCGAAGGAGCGACTGGTCAGACCATGACAAGGGTTCGATGGCTATATCCCCTATATCAAGGCCACTCAACCACTGACCAGAGACAAAAACTAAGTCCAGGGTGTGTCCCCCTGTGTGAGTGGGGTCATGAATTAACTGAGTAAGGTCCATGGCCATCATGGAAGCCATGAACTCTCGAGCCACCTCAGACGTTTCACCGATAGATGGCAGGTTGAAATCCCCCATGATAACAAGTCTGGGGGTGTCCACCGCCACCTCGGCTATAACGTTAAGCAGCTCGGGCAGGGCCATTGCCATGTGGCAGGGAGCCAGGTACATGACCAACAAGCCCATCTGTATTCCACGACCCCACTTCACAAAGAGGGACTCACATCTGGCTATCTGTGGAACAGTGGTCTCCCTTGGATCCAGACCTTCCTTTATAATAACTGCCACCCCCTCCGCCCCTGCCCTAAGCCCTCGGCTGATGAAATGCACGGAAGCCTGGTGGGCATATATCCACGAGGGGAACTCCCCCCTCCTGGCCCAACCAGGTCTCTATAATGCCCGCTAGGTCCGCCTCCCCCTCCTGAATAAGATCATGAATGAGGGGGGCTTTATTAACAACGGACCTGGCATTGCATAACATCAGCCGGAGGCTCTGGCCCTGAGAATCTGGACAGCCTGGGGAACGAGGAAAGCATTGGGGACCGGAGTGTGCAATCGCTCTAAGATAGCGAGTGCCCATTCCCCGAACATGATGTGGTCCCCAGCTTCCGCCATATATGCCCCTCCCACTCACTATACTGATGGAACAGCCCTCTTTAAATCGAACTCCAACCCCCTCCCCGACCTCTGGTTCTACGTCCCTAGTGTCGCAGCCCTTCGCTAAGGCTGGTCTTGAACCCGGTGGATTTCCCCCAGAACCCACCCTAATCCCCCCCGAACTCCTTAAAATTTTTGTTAAAAACCCACTTAAAAAACCCCTCAAACTCTTCTTTGCCGCATGCCATAATGCAATGGAGGCAAGAATTGACAATTCATCAAATGATTCAGTGCAGATTATGCAAAGAAGCAGAAGAAACGGTAGATCATATACTCATCTTATGGAAGAAGATCACACAAAATGATTATAAAGAACAACATAACAGAGTCACCAAAGTGAAATGATTCACTTTAACATCTTCTCCAAAAAATTGGATAAGATCAACAAAGATCAACAAAGTGTCAAGATCTTAAAATCATATCTGAAAGATTAATGCATAAAGTGGCCATACCCAAAAATCTTAGACAAAGTTTAGAAAATCTGTTCATTGACATTTCCATTCATCAATTCCAAAAGATCACACTGCAAGGATCTGTACAAATATTAAACCGATACATTGTGATATCCTAGGTTCTTCAGAAGCACTTGATGTATATGAAGGCCAACACCAGCTAAAAAACTGGCAGCTGTGATGTCACATTGTTGCAAACAGGGAACAATCATTTATTAAACTTGTAGAGAGACAGTTTGGTGGTTAAGGCACCAGGCTAGAGACCAGGAGATGAGGAGTTCTATTCACACCTTATAGCCATGAAATCTGGCTGGGTGACTTTGGACCAGTCAGTTTCTCAATCCTTGTAAGAAGGCAAAAATCCACATATTTTAATATCTGAAATCCACATGCTAGTTTTCTTCTGCACCTGTACTTTTAAATTTCAGAGACAAGTCTTGCAAAAAAAACAGCAAGCTCTGGCAAGTATCGGACTCACTTCCAAAGGGTGAATGCAGAAAATAATCTTCAAAACAGACCTGGAAACCACAGCAGGAGAAATCAAAAGATGGGCAATACAGGCAAGGTGGAGTGGCTCTAGAATCACACTCACCCTATCCCACACCATCCTTTGGTGGCAGATTCTTATATTACTAAAGCTCACCTTTTCTACTGAAAAGCTATGATCTTTAATTGAGTCTGCAGGTGAGGCAGGATAGCGATGCAACTATAGGACTTCTAGGGCTCTTGAGAGTTTCACTTTACCACAAAGTGATTTGTTATTATTTTCTTACCAAAGGTTTTTGATTTCTTAGTCTAGTCTACATCATTGAAATTCCTTGGAGGATTTTTATGTGCTATGTATGTTAAATATTTTATATATAAAAGTTGGTTTATAACTATTAAAACACTTATAGTATGCTTGGAGACATTCCAGCCAAGAATTGACTATGCCTAAATATGATTTGCCTCAGCTTTTTAAAGGTCAGCAAGAGCTGACACTAAAAGAGGGTTATTCCTACCTTCCCCTAAACTTTTGACAGGGCAATATTTGAAGCAACATTAAACTTTGAGAATGATCTCAATGGAATATTGTATATTTGGAGAGTTCTAGCATGGTAAATTTAAAAAGAAAACAAATGAACTATGTATCAAAAGCTATATCAGGGCTGTCAAATTCATGGCCCGTGGGCCAGATACATCATGTGCTGGCCACGCCCATGCCTGGTTTAGCAATTGGGGGAAAAGTCCCAATATGTCATGTGATGCTGCCATGAAGACGTGACTTTGACACCCCTGAGCTATATAAACTCACTGACGGTGATAGGAAAAAGGCTTTAAACTAGTGTTTCTCAACCTTGGCAATTTCAAGATGTATAGACTTCAACTTCAGCCATGCTAGCTGGGGAATTCTGGGAGATGAAGTCTTAAAGTTGCTCAGAGTTGAAAAACTCTGCTTTAAACTGAATCTTTTTTCTCTCCTGCCCTATTAGTCATGTCACTGTGGTTTTGTACTCCATAAAACAATTATTTAGTGCAGTACTGTACGGGGCCACTGTTTAGTTGAGCTGAAGAACCTGGTGCAAAAGCCTTTACATTTAATCCTATATGCAATATCCTATTTGCTCATCCAGATTGATTTTTAACTATGGCAAAGCCTCTTAATCGAGAAATATATTTGATGCGGTATGAATTTTCCAACAGAAATGAACAAATTTTGAATGCTTTGGAAATAAATTGTTCTTTTGATCATTTAGTATGAGAAGCCATTTTATATATGTTGAATAAATGTAGCATCTTTAGGATTGAACAGTGACTTCTAAATAGTCTAAATAAGGGGAGTGACCTTATTCTACAAGTAAGTAAATGTTTATTACAGATAGGCATCAACTTACAACCATTATTGGTTGTAGAAATAGAATTTCTATTGCTGAGGAAGGCGGTTATTAAGTGAATTGTATACCTTATTTTTGCAACCTTTTTTGCCATGAGGTTAAGCAAATCATTATAGTTGTTAAGTAATTCATGCATCCATCAAAGCGAATCCAGCTTCTCCCATTGAATTTGCTTGCGTGTAGGTCACAATAGTGATCACATGACCTTGGGACTCTGCATCATAAATACATAGCAGTTGCCATTTGCCTGAATTTTGATCATGTGGCCATGGAGGTACTGCAAGACTAGTTGTAAGCATGAGGACTGCTACAAGTCACTTTCTTGAGTGATGTTGTAACTTCAAATGACTGGTTGTAAGCCAAGGATTACCTGTACCTGTACCTGTACTCTTATGTATCTATGCTAAAGTGCTATAATACATTTTATTGGCTTTGCTGTGCTACTGTAAATAAAGACCTCTTGAAGTCATATGCCTTTTGGAAATCCAATTTTGAAGCAAGGAACAGATAACACTGTTCAAAGGTTATTGTGTGTGTATGTATGTGTATGTATTGTGTGTGTGTGTGTGTGTGTGTGTGTGTGTGTGTGTGTATAGGTCTTTGGTTATTCGGGTCTTCTCCCACGTAAAATTGGAAGTGTCTTGGCGACGTTTCGACGAAGTCTCATTCGTCATCTTCAGGCTGGTGTTCTCGGCTTCGTGCTTCCAGGAGCAATGTGAGATCGCAGCTGTCTCTTCCTTTTAACTGCTAGTGGGGGTGTGAGCTGATTGGGTGGGAACTTGGCTGTGTTCTGATTGGGTGGAGGTGTGTTCTGATTGGTTAGGGGCTCAGCTGTGCTCTGATTGGATGGGGGGTTGGTTGTGCTCTGATTGGCTGGGGGTGTGTTCTGTTTGGGTGGGGGCTTGGTTGTGCTCAGCTTAGTCTGAGTTGCAGGGGGATTTGAGCTGGTGAGCTGCGTTGTTGTTGTTTGGCTTCGTGTTTGTGGCCGTGTGAGCTCTTCATGGTGGGTGTCAGTCTGCTTCATGTATGGATTGGAGAGGTTTAAAGTGGCTAATGATGCAGCTGCAGTCTGGCTTCTGGTCCTTGGTCGTGGCTCATTATCAGTGTGGGTTTGAGTCTGCTTTCTGCGTGGATGTGTGGTGGTGACATCCTGTGTGGCTCTCGTGAGTGTGGGTCTGGTGTCATTCGTCGTGTTAGGGACCCGTTTGTCAATAAGGGCGGGTTTCCAAATGGCTGGTAGGCGGGAGATATCGTCTCGTTTGTTCATGCTGTGTGGGCGTTTTTCTATCTCGATGGCTTCTCTGATTATTCTGTTGTTAAAGTGTTCAGTTTTGGCGATAGTTCTGGTCTTTTTAAAGTCAATATCATGTCCTGTGGCTTTAAGGTGTTGGACCAGGGAAGAAGTGGGTTCTTCTTTTCTGACTGAGTTCTTGTGTTCTTCTATGCGTGCACTTATTCGTCTGTTGGTTTGTCCGATGTATGTGGTGGGGCAGGCGGTGCATGGGATTTCATATACTCCTTGATTTTCTAACTCAATTTTGTCTTTGGGGTTCCTTAGGATGGTGGATATTTTTCGGTTTGTGCAGAATGCTGTCTTGATGTTATGTTTGTGGAGGATTTTGCTTATTCTGTCTGTGGTGCCTTTTATGTATGGGAGGAGGGCTTTGCCGTTTTCTTGTTCTGTGTCTTGGATTTTAGTGGGGGTTTCTTTTTGGATTAGGTTGGTGATCTTATTTCTTTGGAATCCATTGGATGTTAGTACGTTAGTGAGGGTGTGTAGTTCGGTTTTTAGGTGTTGTTCGTCAGCTAAGCGTTTTGTTCTGGAAATGAGTGTCTTGGCTACAGAGTTGATCTGGGCAGGGTGGTGGTGTGAGAGTGCGTGCAGATAGCGGTTTGTGTGTATATATATGGTAGTTTAATACTCTGACAATGTCAGCAGATGGCTGACAAAAGCTTAGTATTATTTTTTTTTTTAATTTATATGCCACCCTTCTCCGGAGACTCAGGGTGGCTTACAGTGGTTAAGCAATAGCCGTCATACTTTTGTATATTTATACAAAGTCAGCTTATTGCCCCCACAATCTGGGTCCTCATTTCACCTACCTTTGAAAGGATGGAAGGCTGAGTCAACCTTGAGCCTGGTGAGATTTGAACTTGCAGTAATTGCAAGCAGCAGTTGTTAATAACAGGGCTTTAGTCCACTGTACTACAGGCTCTTAATTATTTTAATTTAATTATTTTAAAATTCTGGAGCTCACAGGATGTCTGCTTCATACATACATACATACATACATATATGGACCAGCTTCTTAAATAAAATAGGATAGGACCTCACTGGTCTCCAAAGAGAAGGCGCATAAAGCAAAGTAAATGATTTTCTGTCAACACTAAGTAGACAGGTGCTTACATTGAACAGCATTCTAATATGTCTCTGAATATTTATGTCTTCTTTTTCAAATGCATTGCACATGAATGTCATAGCTGTCAAATATCTGAATATAAGGAGATAAAAATGAAATTAATAAAAGGCAGATCAACATTTTTCTCATTTCAAACACTTTTCTCCAGTCCTTGTTTGGTTTGTTTTATTTTTGGATGTTAGCAATATTTGCGTTTCTTTTCACACAGGCAACTTCCCACTTCCCCTTCCTTTCCAAAGCTGAATGAAATAAAAAAGTGATTTCTCTTTCTTATACTTTACCATCAGAAGCCATTTACATTATTTAATCACAGCAACAGCCATACGATTAATGCAATATTGTTAAGATATATTTTAGAAGAACTAAAACACTTTAGTCCAAATGATCAGTTATGTGATTTACACCCTTAAAATCTGTAGCCCCTTGTATCACGTTTACATGAAATGATGGTTTGTTTGGGTTTTTTTTTGTTTTTTTTGCAATTTTAGTTTGAGCTGCTTTATGATCAAAAATTATGTTTTTACATCTACTGGTGAAACTGCTTTGAAAAGGCATCCTAGTGAAGTTTAAATCTGTGATTCAACCAGATTCAGCAGATGTCTCTAGAAGACATCTGTCTCTCTTGGTCGCACTATTACCAGTGGTGGGATTCAGCCAGTTCGCACCACTTCGGGAGAACTGGTTGTTAACTTTCTGAGCAGTTTGGCACACTGGTTGTTGGAAGAAATCATTAGGGCAGAGAACGGTTGTTAAATTGCCTGAATCCCACCACTGACTATTACCTATCTGTTGTTCTGTTACAAAGAGAGCAGGAACATAGTAGAAATGTCTGTTTAAGATATTTGAATTTCCCCTGTGACCACAGTTCAGAAAATATAAGGAGTAGGAGTTTCTGTCCACAGGTTTCAGAATAGGACAGCAAATATTACTTTTCAGACATATACCAGGACCCACTTTCTATCCTGCTAAGCGTACATGACTTGCAACTAAATATCAAACATATGATAGTTTGGGTTCAGAATAAGCTCCAAAGTTACAGTTTATTTTTCACATAAGACTCTCCCCCCCACCCCGCCCAGTTAGATTCTAGTTCAATAACAGGCATTCTGGAGTTTCATAAGAACCCTATGGACCCTCTGATAGCCATCTTAGGAAATTAAAGAAATTGAAATAGCATCAAAGAACAGAAAAGAGACTCAGATGAGGATTCCCTACCTTTAAAAAAAAAAAATCTCTCTTAGTGCTTTTAGGTCCTAAAATACAGATTTTCCAATTGGTTTCCATTTCAAAAAAGCAAAGGCCAAAAAACAAACAAACAAACAAACATAGTTCAAAGCAAAGCAAAGGCTGTGAATCCTACTGGGTGGAAAGTGCTGAGGGTGACAAATGGATTGCTCTGTCAACAATCTCAACTCCATTTTAAAAAATGGAGATTAGTTTAGGACGTTGATATATTTGGATATAAATATATAGTATGGGCATCCATTAGATAAAGAAAAACAAACAGGTAGATAGTTTGAAGAAGAAGAAGATCCAAGCTAAGTGATCATTTGTTCCTTTCACAAAGGAATGCCCTCTTTTCAAATATTTCTCCTATTTGAGAGTTCAAGTCCAATTTAAAAATAAGAAAAAAATATTCAAGAGTAAGAATAGGGGCTTTCAAATAATACAATGCTGTGTGCCATTGGAGTTGGCAGGATCATGTAATCACACTTCTTATTATGGTTGCTATATCTCTCTTTAAATTAAAGAATGAAGCTTAATGCAGGGGTGGGCAACAGCTTGGCTGTCTCAGGAATTCTGGTAGTTGAAGTCCACAGGTCGTAAAAGGGCCACAGTTGCCCACCCCTGGCTTAATGCAATGAAAACAAATTTCCCTTACTCTCCTCCTTTAAGTGGTCTTTAAGTGTGTGCTTAGGAGGATTGGGAACTTTTTCTATATATTCACGTGTTTACAAATTAAAAGAAAAAAAATTCTTTATAGCAACAGCTTTTGTTAGCCCAATATAACATTTAGAGGATTTTACCCCTAGAAATGACTGTATGTGCCCAAAATGAGGATGTTGGTTTCCCTCCCTGTGAACCCTGGGGAGAAGCAGGTAATATTTTGCAGATGGTAATAGAAACAAACACAGTTAAAATGTGAGCAAATGAAGGGAGCAAGGGTTGAAATCAAGGGAAAACAGAGAACTAGCACCCACAAAGAAGCAGGAGAGTGAAGAAGCTGCTGTTCCTCTTCAAAGGAGTGGTGAAAACAAACACAGGTACCGTATATGTGGTACCTTGCTCAATAATAGTAACTGTGAGAGGGATCTTGGAGTCCTAGTGGACAACCATTTAGATATGAGCCAGCAGTGTGAAACAGCTGCCAAAGAAACCAACACAGTTCTAGGCTGCATAAACAGAGGAATAGAATCAAGATCACGTGAAGTGTTAATACCACTTTATAATGCCTTGGTAAGGCCACACTTGGAATACTGCATTCAGTTTTGGTTGCCACAATGTAAAAAAGATGTGGGAACTCTAGAAAGAGTGCAGAGAAGAGTAACAAAGATGATTATGGGACTGGAGGTTAAAACATATGAAGAACGGTTGCAGGAACTGGGTATAATGTTTATACATTACAGTTTAATGAAAAGAAGGGGAGATATGATAGCAGTGTTCCAATATCTCAGGGGCTGCCACAAAGAAGAGGGAGTCAAACTATTCTCCAAAGCACCTGAGGGCAGGACAAGAAGCAATGGGTTGAAACTAATCAAGGAGAGAAGCAACTTAGAACTAAGGAGAAATTTGACAGTTAGAACAATTAATCAGTGGAACAACTTGCCTCCAGAAGTTGCGAATGCTCCAACACTGGAAGTTTTTAAGAAGATATTGGATAACCATTTGTCTGAAGTGGTGTAGGGTTTCCTGCTTAAGCAAGGGGTTGGACTAGAAGACCTCCAAGGTCCCTTCCAACTCTGTTATTCTATTCTATTCGAAATACTTACTAGCCATACATGCCTTCTTCTTGCTGCTAAGAAGGTAATAGTATGGTAATTTACTGTTGAAAACACTGGACTAGAGGAGGTTAATTGGAGACAAAAGAGGGGAAGAAATCACTGCTGCTGCTTCAAAGAGGACAGAAACAAACAAGGAAAGTCTAACCTCCTTTTCCATAATATTTAAAAGTGGGCGGAGGCTCTGTAGTGGAGAACCTCTTCTATCCATGGAGGCATTCCATATGAATGAGGAGACAGGAAAAACAGGGTCTTCAATTGGTGAACAGCCTCTATGGCAGAGGTGGTATTAAGCCGGTTCAGATCGGTTTGGGCGAACCAGTAGTAGCGACCTGTGGTGGGCATGCCCACCCGCCCCGGTGCTGTCCCATCCTATTTGGCCATATTTTCAAGTCGTGTGCATGCATTGAAGTCACACGTGTGAGCAAAGTGCATGCATGAAAGGCCATGCGCATGTGCGGAGGTGGGAGGTACAGAGGCGCATTCACATTTTCAATGCTGGGTGAACCAGTAAGTAAATTATGTGAATCCCACCTCTGCTCTATGGATGAAGTAGTCCTCATTGAAGGCACTGACCCTCTTCTTAGGGAGGGAAGAATGAGGCTAATATGGTGATTGAAGAGAGCTCAATGGAATCTATTACAGAATTAGTATACATAGATTTCCTTATGCTTGTAACCCAGCATAAAGATCTCTATCGATCAGTTTCCTTTTTTTCAAAAAAGAGGGAAGAAGGAAGCCCAGTTCTCTGAGGAGCTCTTCTCTAGTTTCCATCCTAGTTTGATTAAAACAAGTTTATCTCATAGGGAAAAATCATGCATGCTTCATTACAGGTAAGGGATCTTGAGACAAAGTAAGCAAGTACATATAAGTTGCTTGACCTGACATTACCATAAGCAATGTTCTCTCTTTCTCTGTATTTGTGGATATATGAAGTTTGTGCATATCTGTATAGATGAAGAATAAATTATGGCTTTATTTTTACAACATTTTAAATCAGAAATCCTTAATTCAATTTTTTTTCTTTATGGAATATGGTCTTTGGCTAGTGCATATACATATATCAATACACAAGAGGATGATATGGTCATAGGTTTTATGGGAGAGGGGCGAGGATACCCAAGTTAATTAGTTGGCAAAGAAAGGAAACTGGGAGTATACTGAATTTTAATTTGTTCATAACTTTTTTCCTGTGAAAACACCCATATTGCTAGGCATTGCCTTAAATTCAGGCTTATGTTTCTTCAGGTTTATCTAAAGTTGCCTCTGTAGATAATGGATAGCATATAAACATGTTACATCGCTCTTTATCCACTCTGGAGAATCGCTGTGAGCACCTGAACTTGGTGGATGGAAGGCCCTTCTTCCCTAACCATTTACTCCTGACATTGCAATCCAAAATACATAGAAGGAATCTAGTTAGGAAAGGTTGTATTGTGTCAAAGGGGTCTTTCTCTGGAATTTATTTGACATCAAATAGTTTTAGGGTATTCTTATGAAAGTGATGGCATGACAACAAAATGTATAGCATTTGATGACTTTGCATTTACAAAGCCATTCATCTGGCCTGCATGCTTAGATCATCGACATACCAGAGCCCTACAACTCTCTGAGGACTAGAAGCACACTTTTTTTTTTTTTTTACTGAGCGAGATCATTGAAGATCAGATAATAAGTTGCAGAGAGCTTTGCGTATCCTGTTCCCATTCTGCCATTTTCCTTCTTCCCAAAACCAGTATGATGAGATTCTAGGATTTTCAGTCTAACTTGCCCAAGATGAAAAAGCAGATGTTGGTAATATTTAGCTATGATTAGGAATGGCTGGTGAATTCAAAGTTCATAAGTTCATTTCAATGCAGACAAACACATGTTTTGTTGCTTATTGAAATGCAACCATCCCACTTTAAGCTGGAAATAGGACTGGAAACTTCATAGTTCTTGATACAAGCCATGTCAATAACACTCTTGCAAGGAGAAGCTCATCTGTTTCCTATTAACGAAGGCAGAAAATACTGAAATGCATAAAAATGAGAGATGTCTCTGGATGGGCCTTATTATTTAATCCTTTTTTTTTCAGTGTGGTGGCATAGATGATTTTTCTTTTGATCCAAAAATATGGCTATAGTTTGCAAAATGTGTTTGCCATATTAGGAGAACTGAAATGTAAGGTAATGGAAGGATTTCTTTAAAATTCCCCACAGTCTCTTGGCCACAAACAATCCTTTACTGCTCAAGTGTAAATAGAAAGCTTTTGTGTGGTTTATAACAAAATACAGTCTAGAAATTAGCATTCCATTCTGTTCTTTTCCCCCCCTCTGTAATATATTAAAACAGCCAATAGAAAGAATGGCATTCATGAACCATTTTCATATGAGCAAATTTATCTCCACGTGTTCTTAAAAGCTAAGAAAGATTATGGAAAATAGTCTTATGAATGAAGGTGAATATACATATCCCAGAAAAATGTTGAAGGATCCAATCTGGGTAGGTTACTGGGACCAGAGGTTTTATCTTCCAATCTTTTGGACTCTTGCTAGAACCCATTCCCTGAGGATGGGTTCCAGCATGAGTCTGAAAGCTTGGAAGATTAAACCTCTGGTTCCAGTAACCTACCCAGATTGGATCCTGCAAAAATATTCTTGGATGACCATCCTGAGCATAGGAGTGAGAAGGTGATACTGGACTTGTAGCCTAAAGTGGTATTTCCCAGTAGCCCTTGAGTGGTCAGTATGTAAATCATATCCTCAGTTAGATGGGCCTTTTGATCTGATCCAGCAGAACTCTTCTTACATCCTTTTATTTTATTTTATACACAGTAGACCTTAGAATTTAGTTCTGTAACCAAAAACGGTAGTTCTGCATTTCTTTTTCTTAGGATATAACCTCTCTGCATTTTAAAACTAGTCTTCATACTAGGTTGACCCTAAGATGACTTAAGAAAATCCTGCCTGGATTGAGGTGCTTCATTAGCACCTAGCAAAATAGCACACAACGCCATCCATTATAGCCAATTTTGGTAAAATTAATTATGGCCTTCCAGTGGAGATAATTTCTTGGGTGGGTTGGGAGTGGGTTAATATCAAAACTTGCATTGCAAACTTTGGCCCTTACATATTTATATGGGACATTTTGCTGAAGTATGAAAGGAAAGCGCTTGTGTTGCAATGCTACAACACATGTTTCATCACTTTTGTCACTGTGGGTAAGAATGAATGTTTATGGTAGCATCTAAGGAGGTTGTTCAGCAACCATGGTGTCAGCATTCCAGAAAAAACCCAACTCCAAGTAAAGACACGGAAACAAGTATTTTCCAAAGTTCTCTTTACTAGAATAGGCAAACTGGCACATCTGGGAAAACCTGAATCTGAAAAGCCCAGGTTTTCCCTCAGTAAGTCAAACCCCCCAAAACCATCCCCTTTCTCCCCAGTCAATCACATGCTCCAATCAATGTCCGTTCCATCTCGACCCAGCCCCCTGACCACTCCTTCTCCAGATGCTGGATCTCCCTGACCTTGACCGATAGGAAGAATGCTGTTATGTCTACTAACAACCCCTCTCCTTAATCTCCCCTCCTACTTTCCCACACAAGAGAAGGTGGCAGCATTGAAGCTTCTGGCCTAGTATAGCTTCTAAAACTGACACATGGAAGGGTGGACGTTGAAGACATGACTGAAATCAGCTAACTTGTTCACATAGGAAGGACACAAATCAATGTTCTGCCTAGTTGGGCATAGCTTTCTTTTTTATCAACATTAAATGTTTATGACTGATGATGACATATAACCAAAATATTAAACCAGACTCAGACTAGACTATGGTTTATTCTTGTGATGAGGCAACATGATGCATGCATGATTTGTTTTTTAACACTCTCAAGTCCTAGTTGTAAGAGATTGAAAAGCAATTGCTTTGGAGATGATCTGTATCATTGTTTCCTTTCTGATTCCTTATCCCTATATTTTGTTTGGGCCCTTGAACAAATGCAAACAAACTTGAGAAACTGACCCGAAACTAACCAATCTGTAAAATCTAGCCCTTCTTTCCACAGATTGTTCCCATTACTATCTGAGCAAGGTGAGATTGTGTGCTTGAACGGCAAGTAATTTGGAAAAAAAAGAAAAAATCCATAGAGAGAAAATAAAAAAGTTGTTCTGCTCCTTTCCTGCCCCTCTCCAAAAGCCATACAATCCCTCTGTTTAATCTAAACAATCTGGCTGGGTGAGAGAGGAGGGGCAATTATACAGGCTGTGGAATCTGACACACTGCATTATAGATGATTTTTGAAAGAAGGGGAGATGTTATTGGTTCGGCCCAAAATGTGACTGAGAAAGTTACATCTTGTATTAGGCATGCTTTGGGCACTACAGGATACAGTCGGTGTGCAAACTTTGAGTTAATAGAATAGAATAGAATTCTTTATTGGCCAAGTGTGATTGGACACACAAGAAATTTGCCTTTGGTGCATATGCTCTCAGTGTACATAAAAAGACAAGATACATTCGTCAAGAATCATAAGGTACAATACTTAATGATAGTCATAGGCAGCTCCCGTTTTGGACCGGTTTGCCCAATCCAGTAGCGATGGTGGAGGGTGGTTCGGAGAACTGGTAGCAAAAATCCCTACCTCCCCGCATGCCCAGCTGAGCCATGCAATCATCAGAGGCTTTTTAAAATTATTTTTAAAAGCATTTTTTCTTTAAAAATGTTTTTAAAAGTAAAAACAAAAGCCTCTGATGATCGCATGGCTCAGCTGGGATCGTCAGAGGCTTTTAAAAGCATTTTTTCTACAACTTCTTCGGCTGAAAAGGTTGTAGAAAAAATGCTTTTAAAAGTAAAAAAAAAAAAAAGCTCACCTAATGTTGCCAGGTGTCCACTATTTGAGCGGACAGTCCGCTTTTTTCACATTATGTTCACTATTTTTTTTCACAAAATAGTAGACATTTTTTTATTCAAAAGCTTTATCATGAAATTAAAATGTAATTTAATATTTTACATATTATTATAATATATTTGATGTTTTGAATTTTAAGTAAAGTTTTGAAGTGATTATTTTAATACGTGTTAAAATGTTTGTAAGAAAATATATAATTTAATTGTAATTTTTTTTTACTACTTAACCCACCCCCACCCCCCGTGCTTGTCCGCTATTTTTTGGAAGCAGACCTGGCAACCCTAAGCCCACCCAGTCACATTACCCCACCCCACCAAGTCACACCCACAGAACCAGTAGTAACAAATTTTACATTTCACCACTGGTCATAGGGTACAAATAAGCAATCAGGAAACAATTAATATCAATATAAATCGTAAGGATACAAGCAACAAGTTACAGTCATGCAGTCATAAGTGGGAGGAGATGGGCGATAGGAATGATGAAAAGACTAATAGTAATAATAATGCAGCTCTAGAGGCACTGTTGTTTCCTTGTGTAAAAAGGGTATTCGGGGGTTTTGTCTGAATGCAGCCATGAAGTGGGTAATCGAGTTTAAAAAGCTGCTTGTATCTCGTGTAATGCAGTGTAATTCCACCAAAATCATTTCCCTTTGAACATTGTGCTTATACAATACCTATCCTATAAACATCACAGGATGAGGGATATATATATAGCTGCATAATAGGAGGACATGCTAGAGGGAAATGAAGTTTGCAAAATTTAGGAAACACTATAATTAATGTGATCCCAAAGGAGATCATGACACAAGCTGCACTTGGTCTTGTATGGGACACCTTCTATGTTCTGTTCACAGGAAGGACACGCAGGGAAGCAGGAATTCAGGTTGCGCGAGCTACTATAAATCTGACATTTCCCGACTTTAGTTTGTAGCCTAAATAACTTCTTGAAATAGGTAGGGAAAAAAAATCTTTTAACAGCAGCAATAAACGTAAAATTCATTGTGATGGACTGCAGCTGATACAGGTTTTTTTTTTCTTTTATCCCAAAACTCCAAGTTACAAACCCAAATTATTTCACCTGCCCCTGAACTGTAGACATTTTTGTTGTTGAATTAACCCGGCACCTCTTTGATGGACCAACTTGATGAATGTGAACTGTACACTGTTCAATAGGTCAGAGAAGGAAAAGGAAGAGGAAAAAAAGCCAGAATTGCAGGGAAAAGTTATTAAGCAGTATATATGTCAATTCAAATTGGAACTTGTCCAGGACACTAAGACTGAAGGCTGTTAAAACTATTAGCAGAATTAATTCATTTTAGAAATTGCGGAATTATTTGTTTGCCATCTGTTTTTAAACCATCATCGTATTATTATTATTTTTCAAAAAAAAATCTGTATGAAGATAACAATTGTCCTTCTGTTTTGGAAATTGCTTTGAAACTGTTTTCATTCTCTTCAAATGGGATTTTCTGAAGGTAACATTTCAGCTGTCTTCCTCCATAAATGTACCTATCTCTTGATCTTACAATCTGTATGGAGCCTTAATCATAGGAAGCAAAGCACTGAGTAGCAGTTTATAGGATCTACTTTTCAATCTGTTATTTTGGGTTCAAATATCCAGCAGAGAAAAGTCATTGGAGACCTAGCCCTTGATGCCCCTTTTCTTTTCTCCCACTGATCAGGGCACTGCAAAGTCTAATATATTATAATCTACATTATGTGCAAGCAAATCCCGTTGATTTCAATGGCATGTAAGTCTAGTTTCCCCCGAATGTATTAGCATACCCAGTCCCTATGTACCTAATACAGTGATTTATAAATAATTGGTACAATTAAAGCTTGATTTTGACTGAGATGGGTACAATTGTGTTTGATCTGAAAAGTTTCTGATCATGGATGGGGATTTACAACATTCTGCCACCCCTTCAACTTTGCATATAAAAGCTGACATATCAAAGAGAATGCAAACCAGAAAGCCTCTCTCTCACCTACTGTATGTAGTTCCCTGCCTCTCTCTCACCCCTCACCCCCCTTTGGTATAGGGGAACTACATTTCATGTCACAAGTCTCCTGCTATGATGTTAGAATGAGGATCATTCTTTGGTTGCTGTAATATACATTTTTACTGCTAATACTCTTTCTGGTAAAGTTAATCCATATGATTTGGTTTTCAATATCCGCTGAAATTCTCCTCCGGGAAATGGATCTCTATAATAGAGAGTAAAGGTGATGATGTGTAGAACTTTTGCTGATGCACATATTGGAAAATTTTCATATTCTCTCTGAATTATACAAAATCCTCATTTATACAGTGATTTTTTTTATTATTTAAAATCATCAGCTTGAATGTCAGTTATGAGCAGAGTGAACAGGCCATACAGCAAACATGTCAGTGTCAGAATCCAGGTAACATAATGGCTTAATTGTAATGCCAATCATACTATGGCTAGTTTTATTATGTTACATTAAGCCATAATGCAGTTTATTTTATGCTGGTTTAACATGTGAGCTCTGCTATTGTATCTTATAAACCATGACATTGGTTTAGTGACTCCAATATAACATCTGAATCAAAAGACTGGGATTTAATGAGTATCGCTTATAAGTGATAGGTGGATATGCTTTTATAAATACTGGGTTCACACAACATATGAAATCATAACTTATTTATCTATGATTTATAGAATAAATAAAAATTGTCTGAATCCATACAACACATTAGATCAACCAAACCAAGCAACTACACTTCTCTAGGTACTCACATTACACTTCTTGTACTTTGAAGTTCAGCTTAGCATATTGTGTGAAGCCAGCCAAATAGATTAGTAGCTGTCTAATCTATTTTGTTTGTATGTAACAATATAATATATTTGCCAGATTGGTCCAAATGTTCAACTATTTCCCTCACAGTGATCAACTAAAAGCTATGCTAAGCCAACTTGCCCTATATAATATAAAACATTCTGAGGAAACCCTGTCCCCATCTATTTGTTTACCAATTTCTCCTGTGATCATTCTACTATTGTAACTTTTGCTTTGTGATTCCATTTTTGAACAGCTGATCCTGTTGAACAGATGTTGATCAGCTGTTCAAAAAGCTGTTCCTGAAGAGTCATAGTGGAGCAGTGGTTAGAATACAGTACTGCAGACTACTTCTGCTGCCTGCCAGCTGCCTGCAATTTGGCAGTTCAAAACTCACCAGGCTCAAAGTTGATTCAGCCTTCCATCCTTCCAAAGTCTGTAAAATGAGGACCCAGATTGTTGGGGGCAATATGATGATTCTATAAACTGCTTGGAGAGGGCACTGTGAAGTGGTATATAACTCTAAGTGCTATTGCTACTATGCTATCATATTTATCCTTCAGAATTAAGACTACAAATATTTATTTTACAAGGAGGAATTCATGTACAAAGTCTGTCTCTTGCTCTTCCAATTCCATCTGATTTCATCCCCTTCCCATAAAATTCAAAAATGTTGAATATTGATTGAAAAGTTAAGAAAAATCTCTCACAAATTTTGCCATCTTAAATAATGGAGGATCAGTGGATGGGAGTGGGGAGTTTTTTTTCAATGTTAAATGTCTTAATTCCTAGATTTATTTAAAGCAGAGTTGCATAATTTTGCTCCGAGTAAGACCTACGCTTTGTCCAGCATGTTGAAAACTATAGGAACTGAACTTTAGTTAAGGATTTAAAATATTTAAAGTGTTCACTTTATTTCTAAAACATCTTTTCTTCCCTCAGATTTAAAAAAGAGAAAAATGTTAAATAGACAAATTAATAAAATTAGTAATTTTCCTAATATAAAATTAAAGTTAGGGAAATTATGTTATTTTCCTAACTTTACACTAGTAAAGTTATTTGTCTAACATACACTAGTAAAATTATGCTATATTATTGTATTAATACAAGGCAATAGAACTAAATTTTTAAACAAGTTAAATCTAGAACATATGGAATCATATTGGTCAATTTTTCCTTTCTTTCATTATAAAGTCAATTCAAAGGCTAAAAGTTTATAAATTTAATTAAGCCAACCTTCATACACTCAAATTTAATAAGCCCAACTTTTATATAGATAAAGCCAACTTTTATATACAGGCAAATTTCATGTTTCGGGATGTAAATTAACAAAATATTAGCATTGTTAATTCTTAATTTTCTTCCAAGAACTTCGGCCCACCAAAGTTTTAATGACTAAAAAGGAACTATAATGCACAAAACCAAATGTAAAGTGCCTTCAAATATATTATAACTCCAACAGAGAAAAGATAATAATCAACTTTTGTTAAACATCTTTTGAGAACTCCAATAAACTTGAAATAGATTTCTCGTTAAATTAACCTAGTTTTCACATCCAAGGAAACAAATGTGATGTTCATTAACACCTGGGACAATTTTTAAAAAATAGGATAGTCCAGTTCTCCATTCCACATTTCTTGTATGTAGTCCAAAGTTATTTTTGTAAAGTTATTTTTCATTCTTAATAATATTTAATTGTTAGTTTAACCTCTATAAAAAAGGGGAAAATAAAACTCTTGTTTTTTCAAAGGTTTCAAATTCTTCTGGATTTTCAAGCATCCACGCCGCCACGTAAAGAATGTGGATGGGTCATATGAACACACCAAAGCATAATTTTGTAGGCCCTATTTAGCACAAAAGTCATTCACACTATACTATTTAATACAAAATGAAAATGGAGGAGCAGAGTGGAAGTGGTAGGTAGTTTTGCTTTTTTTGGCCTCAAGTAGACATAAAGATGAGCAGAGTGCTTGAGAAACAAAGAAGCTATTAATCTTAGGTTGAAAAGAATGAGAAATGTAGACAACTTCATGAAGGATAAGAACACTTCAATGACAATACAGATAGAATAAATAACACAATGATCTTTCCAGTGGTAATGTACAGCTTTGAAAGTTGGACATAGAGAGAAAAAGTGACAGAAGCAAGATAGCTGCCTTCAGATTACAGGTTGTCTGATGGTTACTAAAACTACTATGCACAGCAAGAAAAACCAGTCAGTCGTAGACAAAATAAAAACTGACTGCTCCCTTAAGAAGCAGCAGAAACTCATATTTTTTGTGCTTGAGGATGTATGTGGTGATGGCCCAGAAAAAAGATTATACCTGCCAAGCTTTAAGAAACTAAAGAAGTAGACAATACCTAAAGTGGATTGGCAAGATTAAAGGCATTCCTTTGAAGAGATATGGGATGTTGCTAGGCACTGGACATGATGATAAACTTTTGTCCATTGGTTATCAGGCATTAAGCTTGATAGAGTGTTGCCTACCTAAATTATTAAAGGCCAACTTTATCATCTTCCAGGTTAGTCCCAATATTTACTCATTTATTTCTATTTAAGAGCAGGTATTCCTTTGTTTTGACTATTATCTTTATCTTTATCCAATTGATGCAAGAATCTAGTCTATACTGATTCCCAAAGGTTGTTGGGACTATCCAAGGGGTGGTGGTGGTGGTGGTGGTGGTGGTAGTAGTAGTAGTAGTAGTAGTAGTAGTAGTAGTAGTAGTTATTAATCATCGTACAGTCAGCCAGATGTTCAGACTGGGCTTGGCATTTTTGTCTACCTATCGAGTTCTTCCCATGGACCTGGGATAGGCAAATCTGGATGTTTGACAGTGTTACCGATATCATCGCAGGATGGAAGCAGTTCCAAGTAAAGTCACCTTTTGCAATTGACTAATATCAATGCCTATGGTGTTTGAGTGGTGCTCCAGTTGTTTTTGGACTACTACTACTACTACTACTACTACTACTACTACTACTACTACTACTTGTTCTTCTTCTTCTTGTTCTTCTTCTTCTTAATATTATTATTAATTATTAATTATTATTATTATTATTATTACATTAAAAGTATTAATTAAATTATTTTCATATAATAAATGTTTGCAGTTTGATAAACTATACAAAACTTAATGATGGGTCAATGATCTGAAGAGTTTGAGGTTCCCTAATCTAGCTAGAAGGTGATCTAGCCAGAGAACTGAACATTGCTGAGACAGATAAAATGAGACTGAATCTGGATTCAGTAGCAGTGATCCTTTCAAAGGCCTAAGTTTTGGGGAGTTGGATTTTGTACATTTTTTAATGGTTCTAGTGGGCCCTATCTAATCCTGATTGAGAAACGTAAAAGTACTACTGTCCATTATTTTGGTTTTGACTTATAAATAGCTATTTTCCCTCAGACCATCAGTATTTTTCCAGAAATACTATTTTGTCAATTCTGTTAAAAACACTAGATTTTCCTTTTCGTTGAGCAGGATCTCCATCTGCTTTCTGTCCAGTCCATCACCTCTGGCTCCTTCTGATAGATTTTTGATCTTGTCTTCTGTATTTCTTTTTTCCCTTAATTCCTAAATCTGCATAATTGTGAGTCACTCATGCTAAGTTAATTGAGTTAACAACATGTTATACAACTAAGATTTATCGGCCTAAATACTTGAACGGTGTTCAAATCCATCATCTTTGTTTCAAGTCCTCCATTTTAACAATTGAAAATTAATCCAAAGATATGCAAAGTAATAATCAACATCCAAGTGCTTAATAGTGCTTGTGATAAATTATGTGTATTATCAGAACCCTCTGCAATTGGAGCCCCAACACTCTGTCAACCATTTCCTTGCACAAGCACAAAGCCGAAGACACCAGCCTGAAGATGACGAGTGGGATCTCATCGAAACGTCACCAAGATACTCTCAATCTTTCATGGGAAAAGACCCGAATACGCCAGGTCTTGCATACCTGTACCTGTGAAAATTTCTGTGTGTATGTATGTATGTATGTATGTATGTATGTATGTATGTATGTGTATATATATATATATATATATATATATATATATATATATATATATATATATGGCAGTGATATATGAAAACTGAAAAACAAAATGCATTTTAGTAAGTATTCCAGTTTGTATCTGCAGATGAAAAACCATTCTACTATAGTAAGCAGTTTGCAAAACTCTGTATTTAAGAGCCTATAAAAGTATTCAATGTCTCACAGGCTAAGTAAGTAAATGAATATATATTTTTCTCCATGTGCTTTATTTAACCCAAAATGGCCATAAAGTTTCAACTAACCAGTCAGTGTAGCCCAGTTCTGAAAAGTGTCTTGAATATCTTTATGATTGAGATTGACACAATAGTAAAAAAAGAACAGTATTCTATGTTCATGAAAATGTGTACTTTCTTCTACTTATCATCCAAAACTTATCATCCAAAACTTTATGGCCATTTTGGGTTAAATAAACCACTGAAGAGAAGCTCAACAATAGACACCAAAATATTGCATTATTGTCCATCAGAAAGATTAATCTCAACCGATAGATTGTAGACAAGCAAAGATTTTGTGTTCCAAGTGTGATGATGATGAAACTAATGCCTGGCATTCCTCTTATGTTTTTAGAAGTTACTTTAATAAATGTGAATTTTTCAATATTAGCTCTTTACTGATGTTGCTAACGAATAGCTTGAAAAGAACAGATTTGCAAATTGGAATGTGAGTTAATTCCCATTTCTCCCCTAATACAAAGCTGAGCTATACTCTGAGTAACCCTCAGAATTCCTCCATGTTGTTGAAAAATTGTAATGTTTCATGTATTAGAGGGGGACATTATATCTAAGTAAGCAGTGATCATAATAGCTAAATAGCTCTTAAATTAAATAAGTTAATATCATTTGGCATACTAATCCTAGGTTATGACTCAACAAGCCAAACCATTAGTATTAGACTAGCCAATCTTCCGCTACATATAAAATAAATGACTTTTTGTCTTGCCTACTCATCTGATAAACCTCACTGGACATTTTTATATAGTTAAACCATCTGCATACATCCGCCTGAGAACAATCCAATTTTTATGGATTAAATCATGGACCAAAAATCTAAAATCTTTTTCAGACCTTTAGTATGAAATGGCATTTTCACTATCACCCTATTTGTATTAGAATAATTAAAGTGGTGTGATGACTCAGTGGTTAAAGACATTGAGCTTGTCAGCTGGAAAACTGACAGCCCAGGTTCGAGACCTGAGTGCCAGGGGTGAGCTACCATTACTTGCTCCAGCTCCTTCCCACCTAGGAGTTCAAAAGCATGCAAATGCAAGTAGATAAATAGGTATCACTTTGATGGGAAGGTCACAGTGTTCCTTGTGCTTTGGTGCATAGTCATATTGGCCACATGACCATGGAAATGTATTTAGACAACGTTGGCTTCCTTGTCTAAGAAATGAAGAATGAGCACTGCCCTCTAGAGTTGGATTTGACTGAACAGGGAAAAACCTTTATCTTTAATTAAAGGCAACCCAACAAGCATTGGGTTGTACCTGGAAGCTTAAAGATATGGTTCGTCATATTCTGTTTATAGATGCCAACTAGACTATCAGATGAATCTTAAACACTGATAATAAAATAGCTTTCCTCATTGCAGCAAAGCAGTTCTAGACCCACCACTGTTTTTTCTCTATTATTTCACTGGACCCTCCCAGTTTCTGACACCTGTGATGACTGCCTCCTTCCACCCTAACAATAGACTACATTTGGGAAGTTTGTTTCTCCCACCGTGGAAGTACTGAAGCAATGAAGCTGGAGAACATTAATTCCATGGACAGGGAAGGCAAACAAGCATTTCCTTCCTTTTGCAAGAAAGCCTGGGATGAATTAATAGCAGCAGAGAATTTCCAGCATGCCGTTAATTTTAAATCATACTAATGCAGGGTATGACTTTATGGCCATGCTATGGTAATCTGTAAAATCAGAAGCCAGGCACAGTAATCCACCAAAAACCTTGAGCTGGCATTGTGGCAGCTTGGAGCTTTCCTGATTAGAAAATAGTTGAGCCCAAGATCTTCTGGAGAATGGAATAGATCAGATGGTTTTTACTAGTAACAGCTAATATCTTTATTAATACATATATGCAGATTAGCAAACAAATACGGAATCGCCATGTTTTAAATAAATTTGCATACATAAGTATTAATTTAAACCTATGCATTTTCAGACGAAAGCCACTCCCACATCCCACCTCCCTTTCAGCCAAGCCTGCATATTTTTCATTATTTGTCTAAAACCCTGACAAAATAATATTTCTTCTCCTCAGGATTTGATCGATCCTGCTGTGAATGTGAGTTATGGGGCTTGACAATGATAATAAAACAAAAAGGGGAAAGAAAAAAAAAAGAAGCAACACGGACAAAAAAAAACATTTCTTTGTTTGCAAATGCAAAGCATTAATTGCATTCCTGCGTGGCAATCTGGACTGAGCTTCTGCTAAGCAAATTAGATATAAATTGAAGGTGAGGGCAAAAGGGTCACCACAGCAAGGGAGCATCGAGTGACAGGCGCAGGGACCTCCGATGCATGGCTTGCAGAGCAGATGTTCACAAGGATGCAGTGATTATTGAACTGGTAATAAAAAAGCATCAGCTTACAGGCAGCCACGATGGATGCTGGTAATTATAAAGCATCCCCTGGGAGAAAATGACACAAGTCAGCCGCATCTCTGCAATCACAGGGGCATAATTAAAGCTCCAGTAACAGTTGTTAATAGGGTGCAAATAAAACAGGGGGAAAATTTGAACGCAGTCTTTTTTTTAGACAGACGGCAAAGGGCAATGTAATTACAGGGACTGCACATTTTATAATTTTACTATAGGTAGTAAAACAAAGAGTTTTAATATATATTATGGATGCAACTGTAGCAACACATACAAACACACACTTTGCACAGTGTATAAACAGTGCCAAAAGCATTTTGCTCTGTGTCGTTTGGATATAGAGAACAGATTTTTAAACAGAATGTTTATGCTTTTAATTTTAAAAAAAATGAACTAAACAAAACATAAAGAAATATAATAATCATAAATATTTGGCCATTGCATCTTCTTTGGAAGATCCATAAAGGTGCAATGTGCCAAGACTCACGGGCAACAACCATAAAAAATAAGTATAATTTGTTCAAGTAGTATTTAAATATCATGTAGGGAAGGTAAGAGGAATATACCAGTTACATACTTCAGACCAGGGATCCATAGCCTTACTAGTCTTTGGCCACAGGAATGACTCATAGTATTTATGGAATATACATTATTAAAAACATTATTTGTTTTCTGTCTAATCTAATTATAAAAGTCAAGGTACAGAGTATAAAAATGAAATAATACAAGATATTATTATTGTAATTTAATATACTGTATGTTTCAATAGAAACAAATAATTGTAGATTTTATTTATTTGCCTTGCCTACGAGTCAAGAGAGTGATAACGTTGTCTTAATAATTGTACTCTGAAGAAATGTCTATGGAAATTTTCAGTCATCCAGGTCATGGACGTCCCAAAGGTTCTTTTTCAAAAGGCAACTGGACTTTCTGGTTTTCCTTTGAAGACGTTTCGCTTGTTCTCCACGAAGCTGAAGATCTGAAGAAGCTTCTTGGATGAGAAGCGAAATGTCTTTAAGGAAAAACAAAGTCCAATTGCCTTTTGAAATAGCACCTTTAGGACAATCTGAAGAAACATAAGATCATGATAAACCCAAACTGTCTCATGTTCTGTAACGGCACTCATAACATGTTTCCAAGGAAGTACTAAAAACACTTCTTGGCTAAGAAGAATAACAGGGCAACACACAGTGAAGCAAACTTAGAATTTATTTGACTGTAGAGTTTTAAAGATACAAAAAGAGGGATTATCCAGGTGCACACTGAGTACTCTCTGTATGAGTTTGCAAAGCATTGTGGTAAAGCCAAAAGAGTTTGATATGCTTCTTGTATGAGTAATTATGCCATTTCTTTTTGCAATGTACACTGTGTGACTCTTGAGTGTCTTCTGTTCCATGGTGGCTTTCCAGAAATTTCAGTTTAAAAACCATTTCTATTGCTTTAATTCTGCACATTCTGTCTGAACCAAATAAAGATGGTCAAGTATGATCACACTGTGTTAAAGCCTATATCTTTCAAAATTTGATTTCAGTAGTACATGTCATTTGCTTGATAATAGGCACCACATAGAGAAACAAACTGATATGAAGAGAAAATTCAGTGTACTTTGCAGAAGAGCAACTCAGAATCCAAGTCACTTTTCTTCATTCACATTTATACTTAGTTCTTGGACATAATAGTTATTCTGCTAAAATTATAGATATATGGTCTGCATTTTTCTCAATCAAAAGAGTCATCGTTTCCCAGATCTGATGTAGAGGAGGATTCTAGCTTTGGAGGCCAAAGTTACTTTTGGAAGAAGAATTTATTATCTGAAAGTCTTCTGTATGCCAAAATCAGTTTCCTATTGCTTTACAAAAAATGGTAAGAATTAAGCAGGCAATGGGATCTAAGTTTTGTAGAAGGATTTTTAGCACTCTTGCCTCTCTGCCATGCCTCCAAATATTGCAAAGACCTAAACAAACATTTCAGCTGATCTAAATGTTTTTCTTCCAGTACTCACATGGTGGAGATTTATTTTAATTGAATAGAAAACTGAAACAAAGCAAATGTCACAGCATTACACATTACTTCTTTCTGATTTTTTCCTTGTGATCTGCAACCTTCATGTGTGTTGAAGTGTTCCAGGCTAACTCTGATTTGGTGTAAAATTATTCCCAATAGCCATCTTGAATTCATTTACTCAGCAGTATGTTTCATTAAAAGTTAATGGAACTAACATTACTAATATTAACATTAATAGACATATGCTTTGATGGTGATGAATCCGAGTGAACACAGTGGAACTTCTGTCAGACATAACTAGCTTTTTAAACATCAACTCCATTACCACCACATGGTGTAAAGAGGGGAAAAAGTTCTACTGGGACAGATTAAAAAAAGAAATGGTATCTATTTTATAAAGATGGGTCCCAAAAGTAATAGGAATCAAAGTTTTGTAGAGTTAAACAGCATTGAGGACAATTTTTATATTTAGTTAAATATGATAGTTCCCTTTATCTCCTCTGGGTGGAGCCCTAGGACAGAAAGTAGAGTGAGTGGCTGTAACCCCTAGCTGCTACCTGTGGCTTGTTATGTGGAACACATTATCCATACAATTGATTTTCAGACAGTATCATCTCCTATGTACATGCATAGTGTGTGCTCTGCAGTCACTCCTTTGGTTGATGTCTGCTTCTGGATTTCAACATGGGATGGTGATTAGATTTTCAGATGTTGGGCTTTACTATATGAAATTAACTTCTCCTTAAATCCTAGTTTAGATTATGGTATCATTTTGTGCTGGAAAGTATTTTCAGAATAACATGGCTACTAAATAGGGCAGGTCTATGCCACCCTTACGGTATAATTTTGTCCTTTTCCATAGCTTCCATATTTGACTTAAATTGGTTGCTATTTAAGAACAATGTAACGTAACATTACCTAAGGTGATTTTGGAGATTTACCTTTTGCATGTATGAGTTGTGGTGGTGCAGTGGTTAGAATGCAGTACTGCAGACCATTTCTGCTGATTACCGCCTGCCAGCAGTTTGGCAGTTTGAATCTCACCGGCTCAAGATTGACTCAGCCTTCCATCCTTCTGAGGTCGGTAAAATGAGGAGCCGGCTTGTTGGGGGAAATATGCTGACTCTACAAACTACTTAAAGAGGGCTGTAAAAGCACTGTGAAGCGGTATATAAGTCTAAGTGCTATTGCTAAGTGCTGTTATATTAAATGGAATATTAAGTTGAAATACCTTAAATGAGATAAATGCAATGTATAGCAGCATCTTCGTATTCACCAACACTGAACAGTAGTATTTTCATCCATATGGGTTACAGTACCTGAAATTTTCCTTTATGGTGAGAAAGAACGTTCCATAATTTTCTTACTTGACACTCAAGAACTGAAAGCATTAATTAAATATTATTGTTCCTCCCTGAAGATGATTAAAGAAATAAACTAGAGAGTGGAGATTTTTCAGTGACATGTAATTTTAGCTTTCAGTTGATTTCAACCTGTCCTTTTTTTCCTCCAACTGCTAATGAGGCTTACATGGCACAAGCATTTTTGCCAGCACATTTGAATCTATATTACATGATGTATTATATCTATAATGTATCCAAGCTCATTAAATACCTCATCAAATTCTTTAACAATATCTTTTCCATTCTATTCTAGTGACCTATTATATATTAATTTGAACACTTCCGGGTTGCTCTTCAACCTAACCAAAGATAAAATTGCCTTTCCCAATAATTCACATGCTCCTAAATGATATCAGTTCTGTGCCATTTGAATTTTGCTGGTGGCTTCACTTGAGACTGATTGTAGAAGTTAAGTTTAATTTTACAGTTGAAGTCATGACAGCAATTCATTTTCAATATTTATTTATTTATTATTTATTTATTGGTTCGATTTATATGCCGCCCTTTTCCGGAGACTCAGGACGGCTTACAATGTGTCATACTTTTGTATATACCTGCTTAGTAGGGCTTTTGCCCCCACCCCCCAAGCAGTGTTCTTTTTTATACAAAGTCAGTTTATTGCCCACACAAACCGGGTCCTCATTTTACCTACCTCGAAAGGATGGAAGGCTGAGTCAACCTTGAGCCTGGTGAGATTTGAACTTGCAGTAATTGCAGGCAGTTGGTGTTACTTAACTGTGCTTTAGTCTGCTGCGCCACCAAGGCTCTTGGTGCCGTGTTCTGGATCAGTTTTGATGTTCACTTATTCTCTCTAGTTTTTTGTGCTACTTGTTAGACTATTTTTGTATATTGACATAATAAAAATACTGATCTTGCATTGTCATTGCCACTTTTTATATTATTATTACAGTGTGGTAATGTGCTTTATTTTTGTCAATTGTCAGTATTACTTTCTCTTTATTCAACCGGAAGTTTACATTTATGAGAAGAAGAGCAACAAAGGGAAAGAGAAGAACCACAAAGATGAAAAGGTGTTTGGAGACTAAACCATACAAGGAACAATTGAGAGAACTAGGTATGTCTATTAATGAGAATGAGAATTTAACAATGAGAAGAAATAGGGGTGTAGGAGAATTAATTTGTGTTTAAGATTTGCATAAGATTTTAACAATGGTGTCTGTCCTTGGCCATCTTTCTTTACTGCTGGTAATTACTTGCAGGAGCACCTACTGCCAGCCTCTCACCGACCAGTGCGCTCGCATAGGTCAGCCCTCCTCTGGGTGCCCACGGCCAGGCAATGTCGGCTGATGGCGCCCAGGATGAGGGCACCGACCCTCTGGAATGGTTTACCCACCGGGCTCCGCACGGCTCCCGACCTCCGCTCCTTCCGCAAGGACCTAAAGACATGGCTTTTTAAACAAATCGCCTGACCTGCAGGGTGTTTTTAGTTTGGTTTTAATATGGGTTTTAATTGTTGTATTTTTAATTTATCTAAATTAATTTATTTTTACTGTTCTATGGTTTTAATCCTTTGTGAGCCGCCCTGCATCCTTCAGGAGAAGGGCGGCATATAAATTTGACCAAATAAATAAATAAATAAATAAATAAATAAATAAATAAATAAATAATGATTTCAGGTATCCTTTGAATCCTTTGAGCAAACTGCGTGTGTGGAAGGTCAGCTGCAGGCGTGGAAGGCAGGTGTGCGCATGGACTGGGCATGTATGTACACGAAGGAAACGTATGTGCACGTGGCGAACCGGTAGTAACGTAATCCAAAATCTACCGCTGGATTTGACCTAGAATTAAGAAAAAATTTCCTGACAGCTAGAACAATTAATCAGTGGAAGCTGTGGATGTTCCATCACTAAAGAGTTTTAAGAAGAAACTGGACAGCCATCTATCCAGATATAGAGTGTGTGGCTTGAGCAGGAGATTGGACTAGAAGGGCCTCCAAGGTCACTTCCAACCCTATTATTTTATGTTCCATGCCAGTCAGAATTAAGTCTGATTGCTTTGCTCTATTATACTCCTTGCTTCAGTGTCTGCGGAGACTCTTCACTAGTTCCATCTAAGTATGAAGACTCCCATTTCTGCCCCATGTTTGCCAATTCAGTTCTTTACCAAGCTATGCTATTATTATTTTTAGAAAGGGGGCACCTTGAAATAATTATCAGATGGAAAATGCTCTCATATTTGTGCCTTTAAAATTGCTTAAGTAAGTATGTAATCTACTCTTTCTTTTGTAAGACAAGTTTATATATAGCTATGGCTGACAATTTTACAAAGGTCTCTATTGCTGAGGGCTTTGCTTCTTAAAAGGCAAAAATTGGCATATGTGACCAACATCACTGTTTTGTGGAGGTGGGGGCGGCTGGTCATGAATTTTTATATAGCTCTAATCAATTCAAGTAGGACCAAGAACAGTAAACCTGATGCAAGTTGAGTTTAAGATTTGCTTAAGATTTATAACAACGGTATCTGTCCACCTTTCTTTGCTGCTGGCAATTAGAAGATGACTTCAGGTATCCTTTTACTTCACATACTCAGTTTGTTTTCTATTGCTTGAAATTGTATTTTGCCCCTTTAAAGAAACATGTTTTACTATAGTTTCAAAACTTGTCTGGGATAAAATGCTACAAGCTTTTCATTGTTCATTAAATTACTCATGATTCTTTTTCCTTCTAAAGGCCAAACCTTTGGCTGGGTGTTTGGAGGGGGAGAGAGAGAGGGAGAGAGGGGGAGAGAGGGAGAGGGAGGGGGAGAGAGAGAGTGGGGGGGCACTGTATCGTTGTTTAACCAAATGCTTGTTCTCAGTGGAAGTCCTTCATAATCCCTTCTTCTTGCCTGTACTTTCTGTGGTTTCTCTGATGTTAACAGCAACCTATTACCTCCAATTTGCTTTGTTTGATATCCTCATGCACAGCAATTTCTTCTTAGAGTCCAATTTTGATATACTAACCCACAGCAGGGAAGGCTGATGACACTAGATGACTGTAGTAGCTGTACTCTACTCTTCTCTATGTTGCAGCGCGTTCTCCTGCCAGGTTTGAACAACTTTTCCCAAATGCATAATGGTCACCACCCACAGAGATCTAAGTCAGCCTTAGCTGCCTTGGATCCTGGCCAAATTCACATAGCTGAGAGTGGCACTTTGTGTCTTCCTCTGATGTGGAAATAGGACTTCAGCAGCCAGCAAATCTTCCTAAATGAACTCTCTTATATTCTGATAAAACATTCCTAGAGAAAAAGGTTGTTATCTCTGTTTAAATGAAATGCCAAAACTGAGATCTGAAAAGAAATGATATTAATAGGATTAAAAATTCTTGAAAGCTTAATGAGGATTTAATTCTCTGAATTTTGCTGATAGAGGCCAATACTTTATGTAGTGGAGTTTCTTCCATCCCAATTCTGTTCAAAGAATGTTATAAAATGTGTAAGGTAGAAGAACAGATTATAGCCAAACCAAATCCCTAGAAATTAATAACTTGGAATCTATGAAAGGTACAGTTTATATAATGTAATATTTACAGGATGTCCCATGAGTGGACTTTTACTGTTGAAATCCTGAATCTTACCCCATATAATTTGCTTTTCCTTTCCACGGCTTTTACTCTTAATTAAAACATTACTAGTGATTATTATCTGGAGATTTGATTACCCAGCTCAAGCCCTTCTAGTTCTTTGGGATTTTATTAGCTAGGTCCATGGAGTGTTTGGAAATGTGATACTAGTGAAAGAAAGTTCAAAAGCAGACATGAAACTAAGTTAAGATTCTGGATCTGCTTTTTATCTGTGGGGTACCATGGATTCCAAACACAATTGCTGCTCATTCGATACATGTCAATGTATTCTGCAGACACTCTGTTTTAAGAACATTCCGTCACATATGTTCTCCTGTACATATACCGTAAGTGCAGGAGGAGTAGATGTTTGAAAGGCCACTTTTTTGTATCAATTATTTCAAGGTGCTGATTGCTGAACCTCCATTGTATTTACAGTATGTTTCCAGCCTTTTAGATAAATATATATAGTTTTGGACTTCATACTCCAGGAACTGAAGTGCTGCCAAGGCTACATTAGGTGGTACCTGAAAAATACAACAGCTATAGTTGCACATCTCCATCAAAAGAGCATCTTTGCTCCTCCTATACTTTGCAGAGTCAGAACCATCTCTATCTCAGTGAGAATGCTTCATGATCTAGGAAAGTGTGCAATAGATGCACAAGATTGATTTGAAGAGGTGTGTAAGCTTGGCTTTGAAGAGCATACACAAATTCAAACAAATGAACAAATTCCTCTTTGGGGAGAAAGAATGGTATATAAAAATGAAAGCATGATAATTAAATATTACATGTAACAAATAGTTTATTTTACTAAACAGAATAATACTTTTGTTATTATCTCTGGATGAGTGTAACTATTTAGGCTTTAGCATTATCATAAAATTGCTGGATGGGAGCATTTCTGCCCACAAGAACAGAAATGAGACAAGTGACAACCTATAGAATTTAAGAACCTCTACCTATAAGCAAACACAATCTATACGCTTTTTAATTACACTTTTTTCTTTTCTTTTTCTTTTTTTCTTACAGTAGGAAGAAAGTGGTTCTGGGAAATGGTTCTTGGAAGCTGATTCAGAGATGGGATTTATTTATTCTATGTATATTTAATATTTGTTATGGGTGTTACAAAACCAATACCTATTTTTCATGTCTTGTCCAAGTAATGATTATCAAGTCACCAAGAAGCCCCAATTTGAGTACTCCTTCCTTTATCAGAAAAGGATTGGCCAAACTCCCATGAACAGCTGACTCCTCTCTTTGAAAACCTGAGAGCACTTTTCAATCCCAGAGTTGTGAAAAGGAGTATTAACATGGTGACTCTGCTGAGTTGCCTGAAGATGCTCAGGAAAGGGCTTTTGATTTAATTGTAGTGTCTTGTCCTCCTGAGATGCTGACATAGGGGGAGGGAAAGGCTGCATGAGAAGATAGCCTTCCTCATCCAGCCAAGATGGGAAAGGCTGTAGTGATGTGTGAAGAAACCATGCAAGGTGATAGAAGGATGGAGGTGAAGGAATGCAGCAATAATGCTTGTCAGTGCCAATATGCCACAGAAATCTGTTTCTTTGCTAGATTTTGGGTTTCATTTATGAGACCCAGTCCATCGCAGTGTGGATTTTGTTTATTATTAACTACCCTGCGTGTCTTCTCCATATGCCTCTTTATAAAACAGTTGTGACAATTCGAAGAAGCACTGTAAACACTTCCTCAGATTTGTGAGAACATTCGGAGGGGCTCTGCTTATATTGTGGCACAAATGGCTATGCAGTTAGAAAAGGAATCTGCTTGGTCATGAATCTCTCTATTAATTATTTCAGAATGGAAATTATACCTTTCCTTTGCCAGCTACCTGTAGATGGGAGTGTAATAAAGCAAAATCATATTTGAATAAAACAAATGATTATCCTACATGGTCCAATTTACTTATTTATATATTCATTTAAAAAGAAAGATTTAATTTCCTATTTCTTATCTCACCCCCTCCCCCCAAAAAAAATCACAAGTAAACTTTTGTTTTTTTAAAAAAGAAATCCATTGGGAAAGAAAGTGCCATAACCTAGCAGTGAAATTATATTTTTAAGGTCCATTTGGAAACAGGCCCATTTTGTGGGAGTAGTTTTGCTCCCCAACCATACAGAAAAATAGACATTTCCCGTTCTTCTATAAATGATTTCAACGCTGCTCTTATTCGGCTTTTATGGTCAAACAGCAGCTTTCATCACCAGGCTAAAGTCCTCCGTTCAGCATTTTTAGAGCAGTCAGGGGTGAGGATACAGAATTCCCTTGCTATTCTTAATAAATTGCTAGTTGACTGCTCAAGACAAGCCATAGCTTCCTCTGCAGTCACAGAGCATGGACTGATAGTAAATCAGAACCAATATGTTTTCTTAATTTTAGGTTTGGGCTGAGTTAGTTCATTTAATAGGAAAAACATCTGGTCTAGCTGAGCTTTTATTCTGTTCTTTATAACAGGAACTTCATCATCATGGGACGAATGGAGTCAGACAAGGTCAACATTTTGTGGCATGCTCTTAATACCAAATCCTTATAAGGACTGGGGGCCCACCTCTATTTTATTTCATAAACTTGGTAAGCATCACAGTTGCCTAGTCACTTGCAATAAACACAGGCTTGGTGGGAGTGTGGGTGGAGAGGGTGAGTGTGGAAGCTAAAACTTTTGGAAAAAAGTGAAGTTTGGGACACAAAGGAACACTTATTTGACACAATAAAAAGGAATCTCTAATGAAAGGACTGCAAAAAAATGGAAGGATATGAAGAAGCGATGTAATTTTTCCAAAGCATAAAAGTTTGTATTGTAAAGTTTGAAACTCATACAGTAAGTGAACATTAAAAAGCCTATGATGGGAAATTTCTCTCTTCAATCTTTTCTGTTACATTAAACTTTGCAGAACGTATAAACTATAGATTCTTTGTTTAAATAAATGGCAAAGTACTGAAGCAACTTTTGCGTTGGACCAATTCAAATAACGGTCAGAACAAAGTGTTCTGACACCAGACTAGTCTGAGTTTGTATAATTGTATTTGTGTAATCGAAAGGGTTTGATAGCCAAGATTGTTTTGAGTTATTTTTGATACCTATTTCTCTTAGTTTGGGTTCAAAATAATGATATCCTTGTCTGTAAAGATTGGAGGCAAATCCCTTGTGCTGCTCTTGAATTTGCTGGGGGAGTGGCACTGAAAAATGTTTTGCTGTCTTTGCTTTTAAAAAATAAAGTAAGGAAGTAAAAGAGAAAGCCTAAATCTTCCTGACAATGTTGCACTCACATGTGTCCCAGGGACAAAGTTAACTCAAAGCAGTGGGAATAAAAGGCCATGACATCAGGCTGTCTGTCAGTTACGTAGACCACGGTGCCAATGCCTTTGAAGTCTATCACGCTAAAGGAAGTGTCAGGGAAGGCATTCTCCCACTATGCAGATAGCCAGAAAAAATCAGATGGAAAGGCAACACTCCATTTCAGTTGCAACTGGCTCAATACTGGAATAGTATCTAGCATTCTTTGAATGAGTCTTCCCTCTCCTGCTTTTCCTAACTTTACCAAATCTTCCCTGCACTTGCTTGTTTTTGCTGCTGAGCACTGCCTTCACTCCTTAGAGATCAGCCAAATCATGCAACAGCTGCTCAGGAGTTCAGTGTTTTCAGGGATGTAGAATGGCTGTCATTTAAAGGAGAGAATCCCTTGTGTCCTTCCCTGCTACATTCAATATGAATAGAGCATTGCTTCCAATGAGATTACCCTGGAAATGGGAAATTTTAGGATACTTCCTAAACTCTCATTCAGACCTCCCTCCAAGGGGATCACAAGTTTTTCAAGTCAAGAGAATACCTGATAAGCAGCAGAAGGAACATTTTCTAAGTTCATGTACTGTGTTCATATTTGAACTATATCAATTAAAATCTATGATCCAGAAACGAACAATAATTAGTTTCAAGCTGAACCATGTTTTCCAATTTTTCAACCATTTGTAAGTGAACATATCTAATGTCTTGTGGAAAAGAATATGAGTTGAACATCAGCCTTTAATAAATAGCTGAATAAAATGTACACACTTATCATATTTTGAAGTTCCTCTCTAGTCCTCTTTCACCACAAAGCAATATGTTTAGCAGCTTTCCTATAGATGGAATGCCTCTTACATTAGGCACAGACGTTGCCAGCTTTTCCACGCAGGATCAAAACAATCACATATAATATAATTCCCTCCCCACAAGGCATATCCAGATAGATCCATGACAAAAGAAAGATGGTAGAGACAAATTAAATTATGATATAAACCATGCCCTTATCTACTTGTGTCATCATAATACATAATGTCACCTCTCCTGCGGAGCTGCATTGACTGCCAATTTGCTTCCAGGTAAAATTCAAATTTTGGTTGTCACCTTTAAAGGCCTGCATGGCTTGGGACCAGGTTATTTGAAGGACCTAGTTGCACCTAACCGACCCACCAGAGTGGGGAGGCAGGAAATGTTGCAGACCCGCTCCCCTAAGGAGGAACATCTGGCAGGACCCAGAAGAAGGGTCTTATCCATGGTGGTTCTGCCCCTTTGGAACATCATTCCTGTGGAGATAAGATTGACCCTCACTTTGACATTCTTTCGCAAGGCCCTGAAGACCTGATTTTGCCAGCAGGCCTGGGGAACCCAGAGTGGGATGGTCCTGTGCTTGTTTGATTGATTGTTGTTGCTGGGTGGTGGTGGTGGTGGAGATGGAGGGTTATTGTTTTTACTATTTTTATATTGGATTTTTATTTTTTGTAACCTGCCCAGAGTCACTGAGAGTGAGTGGACAGCTATATATAAGTAAATTCTCTAAATAAATAAAGTAAATAAATATAATGTAATGCAAGAATGTAAACCATCGGTTTGTGTAGTTCATAGATGGTTGTTTCTACCAGGGGTGAAATCTACTTACCTTCTTTACCGGTTCGCTCGCTTCGCTTGCAGACCTTCTGCGCATGCGCAATACCTTCTGCACATGTGCAGAAGGTAAAAAACACATTACTTCCTGGTTAAAACCAGGAAGTAATGACACCCGGGTGGGTGGGCGGAGCTTTGCTCCACCATCGCTACCGGATCACTAAACCACCAATCAAGATTGCTACTGGATTGGGCGATCCAATCCGATCCGGGAGCACTTCACCCCTGGTTTCTACCTGCTGGAGTATGGCAACTAAATGTTTTGGTGAGAGTACATAAATTTCTATCAGATTAAAAAATTAAGCAATTATCTTCTTGTTTTTCTTTTTTAAATTCTATTAATTTTTGAGTAAATCCCATTAATGGGACTAACTTCTGGACAGATGTTTGTAGATCTTCAAACATATTTGTAGGCCTTGAAAACTCCCAAGTTCTTTTTTCCTCCAGCCAAACTGATATACCATGAGACTTTTCTGCTGTCAGCACTAGTTCTACTTCTTCAGTTTAGCTTTTTAGAGTCTGTGAACTTGATTCAGAGAGTTTTCATGAGGCAATATGGGAAAGCATAACTAAACTTTTATATAGCCTGGAGCCTTTTCAAAAAAGCCCTTCCCAAATCTGCAGTATGTTAGGGGAGTTCTGTTCCCCAAAGTAATGTTGCTGTTATGCATTCCTGACTCAAAGTTCTTTTTAACTGGGTCTTGGGGAGATATGCATAAACAGTGTGACATTATTTTAGTCAGCAGGAATTAAATATTGAAATCAATTATAGCTTCTTTCAGACTGCGGAAGTCAGTCCACAGTGAGCTGACTAAAAAAAAACCCTTGCCTTGTTTTGCTGTCTTTGTGTGCACAGACTAAGCTACATAAAAAATACAATGGACAGGAGCTTCCGTTTTTCATTCTCTTCTCTCGTACAAATTACTGAGTGGGTAGGGGGGAAGAAGCCTTCAGCTCATTCATTCTTTGCATTGCTGGAAATCAATCCTCCCATGGACCTTTTATTATTTTGCCTCAGGATGTGTTTTCAGAAAGAATGTGTCAGAAAAAGCACATTTTTGCTCTCCAAAATTGGGGAGGAACAGATTGTAGTTTCTGTAATGGGATGCTATCTGATTCTGACCCATTCATTGTCTCAATTCATTTGTATTCCTCAGAGCAAACAAAACACAACTGTACCTCTTGCATTCTAGCTATTGATTCTAGGGAAGCAGATATCTAGAAGTAGTTGACTGGGGGTGATCAGCACCATAGCTCATCCATCATCTCTCTGTAGAATTCAAATTGATTGAATTACCTTTGAACACCTTGATTCATATTATTTGAAATACCTCCTCATTTAAATGAAACCATTTGGGTCTGATGATCAGTTTTAGAGATCCTAATTTCTATTGCAAAATGGCACGGCCTTGGATTTAACCATTCACAAGGTGGCATCAATTGATTAGACCAGTACCATGAGATGAATGAGTGGGCTAACAACAAAGAGCTGCAATTTTCAGTTCTCTGCCTTTTCACCTATTCCTCTGCTCAGTTTTCATTGTGGCTGCAGAGGAATGAAGATGATGCCTCATTTTTAAAAATCTCCATCACTGTCAATTTAGTGGAAATGATTTATTATTTTTGTTCTGCTACAATTGAGTAGCTTGGACTTTAATGCTGACCATCTAGTAAATAAAGTAATTTTGTGGATTAATTTTTAAAGTAGAATTTTTCAACTTTGGCAACTTTAAGGTATGTGGACTTCAACTCCTAGAATTGCCCAACCAGCATGCTAGATGGGAAATTCTGGAAGCTGAAGTCCACACATCTTAAAGTTGACAAAGTGGACAAACACTATTTTAAACCATGAATTAATTTGGCACCTGGAATGTAAACATTTCACATGTGTTTCTCTGCTGTAGTTTAAACATGCTTCTTAATCCCAACAAGCCATTTATTGAATTTGCTGTTGATTCTTCTAGCTATAAGATATTACATCCTCTATCCTGGAATTCCCACAGTTCCAAAAATATAAAATTCAGAACTTTACCTTTCTTCATAAGAGAAAATAATAACTATTCAGAAGTGTAAGACAAAGTAGAGTAATATATTTCCAACTTTATTTAGATTGGTAGTAATTTTTTTCCTATGCTTGTATACACAACATTGAATAAAAATACTCTTGAATGAAGCGTATAAGTGTCCCAGGATAATGTTGCAGGATCCAATCTGGGATTGTCACTGGGACATGTTCCCGGTCACTGTCGCATATTCTGGTAGAGAAAAGTTCACTGAGAATGGCTTCCATCATGAGTCTGAAAGCTTGGAAGACTAAACCTCTGGTCCAGTTGACTGACCCAGATTGGATCCTGCAAAAATACTCTTTTCAGAAGTTATCTTAGAAATTGTCATTGTTGCTGCAAAGAATCCAGCCAGATTAGAAGGCTTACATTCTTTTCTATAGGGGATCAAAATACTTATTTGGATATTAAATATTTAGGGGTTTAGATTGCCACTAGACTTGAATTTGATATAAATGTTGGGGTTACAATATTGCTGCTCTCTTATTATTAGTTAATACTAAAAATGAATCAGTATAATTTTTAATTAGAAAAGCAGAGGACTAAATTGAATCTTATATGCAATATCTACATGCACTGGTTTTAAAGCTCTAGCAAACATATATGAATTAGCTCAAATTAATCACTTGTTGTGTGTTGAGATACCAAGTTAAGCAGATGCATTTCATAGTTAGACTGAGTCTTCCAGACTTGTTTTTAAAGAAACACAAAACAAATTTTATTTTTGTTACAGTATTCTCTAGCCCATGCTCATATCTTAATTACTTCTTTTTTCTCTTTTTTCTTTTATTTCATCATCAGATTAACTATTTGATAATGCAAATATAATCTTGCACTATAAATAAAGAACCATCAGGAGGAACCCAACTTTAAACAGAATCCATATTCTGCTTCTATAAAAAGCCATAGGATAGCTTTATCTATGTCTGATGAATGGAGGGAGTGAATATATGCCCCTTTTTTCTTTTGACTGTCAATTTACTATGTCAAGAACAGTCTGCATTTCACATTGGACAGTATTGAAATAACACATCATGTCCTCCTCTTCCTCTTGATAAATTACTTTATGCTGGTTCGTAATGGCCCTGCTCAGCTATCTAGAGTTATGTTAAAAAATGCTGGATTAAGCAAATATAAAATATCATCTCTATACCATTAGACATCTGACAAAGGAAATGAGGTAGGGTTGTTTTATATGACAAGAAGAAGAGATTCATAATACAATGACTTTTTAAAAGAGCAGTTTCTATGGACAGCTGTGCCAAAGGTATGATGCAATCATTTTAGAAGCGTTTATTGTCAAATCTCTGGAAAGAAGTAATTGCAGTTATACAAATATTTGCACATTTATGGACAAAATACAAAATATTTGGAATGGCATTGACATAGAATAGAATAGAATAGAATAGAATAGAATAGAATAGAATAGAATAGAATTTTTATTGCCAAGTGTGATTGGACACACAAGGAATTTGTCTTGGTGCATATGCTCTCAGTGTACATAAAAAGACAAGATACATTCGTCAAGAATCATAAGGTACAACACTTAATGATAGTCATAGGGTACAAATAAGCAATCAGAAAACAATATCAAATCGTGAGGATACAAGCAACAAAGTTACAGTAATACAGTCATAAGTGGAAGGTGATGGGTAGTGGGAATGATGATAAGATTAATAGTAATGCAGAGTTAGTGAATAGGGAATTATTTGTTTAGCAGAGTGATGGCGTTCGGGGAAAAAGCTGTTTTTTTGTCTAATTGTTCTGCTATGTGGTGCTTTATAGCGTCATTTTGAGGGTAGGAGTTGAAACAGTTTATGTCCAGGATGTGAGGGGTCTGTAAATATTTTCACAGCCCTCTTTTTGACTCATGCAGTATACAGGTCCTCAATGGAAGGCAGGTTGTTCAAGAACAATGGATCATTTATGCAAAAGAGATAGCAGACACATAACCTTAGAAAATAGTTGCTGGTATTCTGGTCTCATAATGGGAAAGTGGATAATATTTCTTCATTTGCTGAGTATCTTCAAAAGCTGCATTCTTAATTTTTTTCCTGACCTATTACAGTTTCAGATACTGTTCTCAGAAAAATAAAGCTTTCCTAGTTTTGCTGTCTATGGAGAAAGCCAAGAGTGTAAAGAAAATTACAGTATGCTAGAAAGCCAAAGCATGTTTAATAAAAGTGTTGAACTAACACTGAAAACACCCTGGTTGTAGTCCATAGAAGATCACCAGGAGACTTTGGGCCAGTTACTGTGTTATCAAATTACCTCACAGAGTTGCTGTAGGGCAGGGGTGTCCAATTCGAGTTCATTGAGGGCTGCATCAGGTTGTGTTTGACCTCGGGGGGGGACATGGCTGGGGTGGGCATGGCCAGGGTGGGTATGGCCAACATGACATCACTTGTGTTGGGAGGGGGGCTGCCTGTGGTGGCCTGAGCGCTCTGCCAGCAAAAACAGGCTCCCAAGCTTCATTTTCGGCTGCGACAGAATCCTGCAACCATCTGCCAGCAAAAAACAGAACCCATAAGGGCCGTGCCTGACCCTCACAAGCTCTGTTTTTGCTGGCAAAGGCACTATGGGCTGGTCTTTCACTGTTTCCAGGGTGACCCCGCAGGCCAGATCTAAGCACCCCGCAGGCCAGATCTGGCCCCCAAACCTTGAGTTTGACACCCCTGCTGTAGAGAAAATTAGAGAAGGAAATATCTATACTTCCTTCTCCTTCGGCATATAAATTGGACTAATAAATAAATAAATAAATATCTCCTTGAACTTCTGGAGAAAAAGTGAGATACAAGATAAAAGGAGAGAAAAACATATTTCTGTATTGTACTGCAGATATGGAAGAAGTATACATTTTGGGAAAGTTGTTTTTGGTGTAACATACTTGTTCTGGGACATAATAGTATGACCAACAGAAATAGTCTTTATAGATTCTCTCATGAATCATAAAGCTGGTTTAGGGTAGTGGTTAAGGCACCAGGCTAGAAATCAGGAGATGCTGTATTCTAATCCTACTTTAGGTATGAAAGCTGGCTGGGTGACTTCAGGCCAGTATTATCTCTCAGCCCAATTGACCTCACAGGGTTGTTGTTGTGTGGAAAATAGGAGGAGGAAATAGTATTAGGCATGTTCATCATCTTGAGATTTTTATAAAAATAATAAAGACAGGATAAAAATAATCTTTAAAATGATTTCTCATTAAGTCACTCTGGAGGAATAAATAATAAGCTACCTCAAATTAAAAATGAAAGCTTCTTTCTTTTATGTCCATAGTTTCCAAAAGATTTCTATTTGTGGAAACATCCTGAGCATGTAGAACTCTGCATGGATTTGCATTAAACCTGCATATTCTAAAAATACATTTAAAACAGCACGCATTTGGGGAAATTCATCCAGACATGTCTGCAGATTTTCATTCAGACATTTTCATTTAAAAATTGAAAGAGAAATGGGAAGGGAACCTCTTTAAATTTTTAAAAATGGGAGACAGATAAAGCAAAATTTGTGTATCTAATACAGTAATTTACACTGAGCTGTGCCTTGCCTCTAGACAGCCTCTGAAATCTTTAATGGATTAGCAGTTTAATCTCATATAGAAAATAAAATGTTTGAATAGTGTTTGAAATTTCTGAAGGAAAAAGAGAGAAATGGAGATTCAAAAGACAAAGAAAGATAAGCCTCATATGGCCCAAATGTTTCTCAGATATTTCTCCTCAAAGGCATATTCTTATGTAGAACCTGGCACAGGCCCCAATGCTGTACGCTTCAGCGCCCCTGAGGAAAAACTACCTTCAAAATGTTTCAGGCTATTCAAAATGTTTCATTTTTTATGCATCTTTGAGACTCCTCTCATGCAAAGTTGCAGCTTTCCCCTTATCTGGCCTGGAGATAGCCAACGGCCAATTCACACAACCACTTCTCTTCTGTCATTAAATACAAATAGAGATGCGGATCAGCTATGAGCAAACATGTCATTCCAAAACCATTTACATACATTTATCATGAAGTCTATAATGATTCTATATTTATTTAATTATCATAATTCTAGTTTAATGTTTATTCATGCTTCTTAAAAAAAAAAAAAACACCAAGCACAAATGTTGCTGCTGCTCTTGTTGTTGTTTTCCTTTGCCTTTAAAGGACAAAGGCCAGACATTTTTTCCTCTGAGGAAAAGCCAGAAGATGGCATTGGTGAAGTGTCAAAAATAATTAAGAAGAATTCTACTGTTCAGCCTTACAGAAGAAATCTATCTTTTTGAAAGGAAAAAAACACAGATAAGGGAAATGAGGTGACAGCTTATTTGGTGATATTTACAGTTGAATGTGACGTCAATTGGAAGGGTAGTGCAGATCAATTTTAATGACAGGCAACTAAGAATGCTTATTGATTTGGAGGCCAGCAAGTGCACAAATGGCAATGACCATTAATATACCAGCACCAGGGCCATTTTCATGCCACAGGCCCATAATTCGTATTGGTTAAAAAGGAAATGGCTTGAGGAAAGAATTTAGAACTCGGATTTCTCTATTTTGCTTTTGGAATATTGCATATCACTTCAGTGAGTGCATCTTTACAAACTCAGCAACAAGGCCTATTGTATTTTGGCTTATCTACAAAAATAGTTTCTCTTTCAGACGTAGGGGCAGGGTGGCATAGGATTGAAGAGAAGCAATTTGAGCTGAAATTCTACTTAAGACATAAAGTTCAGTAGGTTGGTATGAACATTAATACTACCACAATAATATAATATATTATATTATTGTAAGGAAGAATTGTAAAACAGAGGCTAGCTATATAATTTCATCTTGTGTGTCTGGGTGGAAAATTGGAATGTCATCATCATCACTATCATCCACCACCACCACCATCATCATCGATGGAAAATTATCCCAGGAATTTAAAGCATCTCTGTTTTAAATAAGAAAATGTTGAAACATGAAGATATGTAGCCAATGTTCTATAAAAACTTCAGTGTTGGGCAAAATAACTGCTTGGATAGTTGCAGCTGAAATTCTTTCATTCCAGAAGGGCTAATTCCTTAAAATGGATAACTGTAAGGTTAGTAATAGTTTTCATGCCAACAAACTCAGGTATAGATATCTCAAATGACATTTCAAGGATTTAATTATTCTATTGAGCCTAGGTGAAAATAAAAAGAAATATTCATAACAATTTTTTTCAGGACATCTACCTCATGTTTTCTACAAATGGTTTGCAAATATTGCTAAATGAGATAAGATATAAGATGATAAGATAAATAACCTTTATTGTCATGTTTACTTTATTACTTTATTGTCATTTTTCATTTAAAAATGAAATTATGTTGCCTGTTCTCAAAAGTGTATATATACATAACACACATAAAGACCTAAGTGCATATTACCTAAGTACACCATTACATATAAATATATATAAATATTAATCACTGTCCATCTTGAATACACAGTGGAATGAGGAAGCTTGAGAGTTTTGTATGGAACAAAACTGGGACTGAGTCTGGATGTTTTGCTTAGGATACCATGAATCTTCCTCCCAGAAGGTAATAAGGAAAACGGGTCATGAAGAGGATGTGTAGTGTCGCAGACAATACTGTGGACCCTGGTCAAGCAACACTTAACTGTATATGCTATGTCCTGAATAAAAGGGAGTGAACTGTCAATATTTTTTTCTGCTATTCTCACCACTCTCTGCACCACTTTCCTGTCCGAAGCAGTAATGCTTCCAAACCAGACTGTAATGCAATATGACAGGATGCTCTCGATCGTCCCTCTATAGAAAGTGGTAAGGACAGTGGAAGGATGTACTTTTCTCATGCAAAGCAGAAAATGCAGGCACTGCTGTGCTTGTTTCACCACTGTCTTGCTGTTGAGTGACTAAGCCAAATGAGGCAATATTTATAGAGACTTCAATAACAGCACTATAATATTTTAGGATATTTTTATTTTACATAGGATACACTGAAATATTTTGTTGACACAGGTAAAGCTATATGTACCTCAAGCATTTAAGTTATGGAAGAAATGAACCTTTTGACACTAAGTTCCAGAGTTAGGAAACTACAAAGTTGTAAATTCTCTTCTGTTGCACCCAACTGATGATTGAAATCAACATTTAGAAATACTGATTTTTTTTTTGTTTTCTTTACATCTATTACTTCTTCCTTAAAAGCTAAGTGTCTGAATTTGCCTGTTTTCCCTCATGATATGGGAGAAACAACTCACAGCAACTCACTCCTACTGATGCATGGCAACCTTCCTCATTTATCAGCAGGAAGACTCAAATCGAGGAAGCCCCCACTGGCATTTGCATAACATCTATCCACCAACTTTAACATTGATTCCCAATGGAAAGCCAAATTGGTCGCTGAACACAGTATAAATAACCCCACAAAAAAAAGATGCCAGGCTTTTAACTACCATATCAGCAATGGACAATCCTGAATAGGATTCGCACCTCACATGACATCTGCGTCTCTGTATAAATGGGGCATAGCGGGGTGAAATGCTCCCAGTTCGGACTGGATCGCCTGATCCGGTAGCGATGGAGGCAGGTGGGTCAGAGAACCAGTAGCAAAAATCTCTGCCCCCCCACAATGCCCAGCTGAGCCACACAATCTTTTTACTTTTAAAAGCATTTTTTCTACAACCTCTTCGGCCGAAAAAATGCTTTTAAAAGTAAAAAAAAAGCCTCTGATGATGGTACGGCTCAGCTGAGATCATCAAAGGCTTTTAAAAGCATTAAAAATGCTTTCAAAAGGCTCTGATGATCCCAGCTGAGTTTCCTGATCTGCAGAAGCTTTTTTTCTTTTAAATGCCTCTGACAATCAGGCAACTCAGCTGGGATCATCAGAGGCATTAAAAGAAAATAATAATAATAATAATAATAATAATAATAATAATAATAATAATAATAATAATAATAATAGCACAAGACAAACATCAATTAAAATAATTTAAAATTATTAAATAATTCGGCTCAATTTAAAATCCCAGAAATTTAAAACACCCAATTTAAAATTATTATGTTGATAGCCCGGCCTGGCGGAACAACAGGGTTTTGAGTGCACAGCGAAATTCCCGGAGGTCGGAGATCTTACGCATTTCTGGGGGCAGTTCATTCCACAGGGCTGGGGCTCCCACAAAGAAGGCCCTCCCCCTGGGTGTCGCCAGCTGACATAACTTGGCCGATGGCACCCTGAGGAGACCCTCTCTGTGGGAGCGAACTGGCCGGTGGTAGGCTATTGGTGGCAGAAGTCGGTCTCGAAGGTACCCGGGTCCTATGCCACGGAGCACTTTAAAGGTGGTGACTAACACCTTGAATCGCACCTGGAAGACCACTGGGAGCCAGTGCAGCTCACGCAGGAGGGGTGTCACGTGGGCACAACGAGTTGCGCCCATAACCACCCGCGCGGCCGCATTCTAGACCAGTTGGAACTTTTTGAAAAAAAGCTTTTTTTCTTTTAAATGCCTCTGACGATCCAAGCATGATCGTCAGAGGCATTTAAAAGAAAAAAAGCCTCTGCAGATCAGGCAATTTAGCTGGGATCGTCAGAGCCTTTTGAAAGCATTTTTTAACAACCTCTTCGTCGAAGAGGTTTTAGAAAAAATGGTTTTAAAAGAAAAAAAAATTGGCCAAGCATCTAAGCAGTCACATCTCCAACACTTTGGTTGAACATTAGGGTACATGCATGACAATTTCTTAAGGTCTAAATGCCATCTATAAAACATTTTATAAAAATTTTCTCTCAAATTCTGCGACTGTGTAAATTTAACATTCTGAACCCAAATTTTTTCCCATGTTTCCAACATCACTGGTTCGGCAAAATTTTGTGCCCACTTAATCATGCAATCTTTAATTCTTCCTCATGCAACATAATACCAATTTTTTGGTCCTCTTTCCATCTCAGTTGAAGTTGGTTATACTGTAACCAAGTTAGATTAATCCCTTCATCCAACAGTGTCTCTAATGTCTTCAGTTGCCATCTGCCCACATCTGTAAAAAGAACTTCTTTATATAACACCCCCCCACCCCGAGTGACATTATATTTGTATTCCACATGATATGACCAAGATCCAGCCATAGCGGTATTTTATAATCCCATTTGAGTCGGTGCTTCTTCCAAACTCTCATCAAGGAATCTCTGAGTATATGGCTTTTAAATACTTTATCCACTTTGTTTTCATAGAATAAGTAAGCATGCCAACCAAATTCAAGATCAAAACTTTCTATATTCAATATTCCAGTCTTTTTCCTTCCAAACCAATCACTTGCTTGAGTCAGGGCTGCTGCTTCATAATATAATTGTAGGTTTGGAAGTTTAAGACTTCCCCTTTCTGGAACATCTTGCATAATTTTCAATTTCATTCTCGGTTTTTTCTCGTTCCAGACAAACTTATTCAATCCACTTTACCATTCTTTCAATTGTTTATCACTTTTAAGCACCGGAATCATTTGAAACAAAAAAAAAGAAATCTTGGCAAAATGTTTATCTTAACTGCTGCTATTCTTCCAAGTAAAGACAGCTGCAGTTTTTTCCAAGTCTCCATATCTTTCTGTACATCTCGCCACAACACCTCATAATTATTTTGAAACAATTTCATATTTGATTCTGCAACCTGAACTCCTAGATATTTAACCTTTGGTACAATCTCAAAACCTGCCCTCCTTTCAAGTTCGTGTTTTCGATCTTGTGTCATATTTTTAACTATCATCTTAGTTTTTTTCTGATTCAGTCTAAATCCTGATACTGTGCCATAGTCTTTTATAATGTCTTTCATCTGGATTATTGATTCCATCGGCTGTGTTAGGGTAACAACCAGATCATCTGCAAATGCCCTTATTCTGTAGTCCCCTTGCCTTATCACTATACCTTTCAAGATACTCGAGTCCTGTATTGTATTCAACAAGACTTCTAGTGTTAAAATAAATAACAGTGGGGATAACGGACAATCTTGTCTTGTTCCTTTTTCAATATTAAAATCTGTTGTCAAACTTCCATTGATAATAATCTGTGCCTTTTGTTCTTGATAAATTGCTGAAACCGCTTGTATAAATTGATCCCCAAAATCCATCTTTTCTAAAGTCTTTAATAGAAAATTCCAATCCACTCTATCAAAGGCCTTCTCCGCATCCAAGAAAACCAGCACTGCAGGGATCTGTTTATTCTTCTCAAGATATTCCAATAAATCTATAACTTGCCTTACATTGTCCTTCATATATCTGCCCTCTATAAATCCCGCTTGATCATCGTGAATCACCTCTTGAATAACTGGCATCAACCTGTTGGCTAATACTTTTGCATATATTTTATAATCATTATTCAGAAGAGATATAGGTCTATAATTCTCAGGTTTTTTAGGACCTGCTTGCTCTTTTGGTATCAAAGAAATGTAAGCTGTTTTCCATGATGGGGGTATTTTACCCCCTTGTTGTATATTACAAAATAAGTCTCTAAGATGTTCAACCATTTCTGCTTGCAAAGTTTTATAATACACCACAGTTAAACCATCCGTTCCAGGAGCTTTAGCTGTTTTCAGTTGTTTGATTGCTACAATAATCTCCTCAACTGTTATAGGATAATTCATTCTCTCCTTTTGTTGGTTGGTAATTTTTGTAACTCTTTTGTTTTCTAAATATTTTTCTATAAATCCATTCTGCATATCATCTTTAGCATATAGTTTAGTGTAATAATCTACAAAGACTTCTTTAATTAATTTTTGTTGAAAGATTTCTTTCTCTCCAATATTGATGCTATCAATAGTCCGTATACTCTGCTTCTTCCTTAATGTAGAAGCCAACCATCTGCCTGGTTTATTAGCATTACAAAATGTATTATGCTTCGCATATTGTAAATTTGTTGCAGTTTGTTCCTCCATAAGCATTTGAAATTGATCTTTCAGAAGTTTTATAGCACCACGTATTCTTTCATCTGTTGGATTTTTAATAAGTAACTGTTCTTTATTCTTTATTTCTGCTTCCATTTCAGATCTTTTCTTTTGTCGATTCAGTTTGTGTTTGGAATTCATATAAATGAGTACCCCTCTCATATACACTTTACTCGCATCCCACACAATTTCGATCGGGGTACCCTTATTCAAGTTCAATTCAAAAAATTCTTTCATCTGCTTTTTAAGTTCTATTATATTTTTTTTCATATCTAAACAAATTTTCATTTAATCTCCATGATCTTCTCTCAATCTTTCCCATCTCGATTTCTATCCATACTGGGCTATGGTCGGTTAGAGTTCTTGGAAAAATCTTTGTTCTTTTTGTCTTGACAAGTAAATCATCTGATAATAAAATAAAATCAATCCTAGAAAAAGATCTATGTCTATCTGAGAAAAAAGTAAAGTCCAATTCTTTTGGATTATGTATTCTCCAAATATCTTTTAATTCCAAATCTTCTTTCATGTCAAAAAAAGTCTGTGGTAATTTTAGATTTCACCACTGGGGCATAGTGTCCTCCCCTCAGTGTGACTGTGGAGTCCCAAGTCAAACTGTGGATCACATCATGATCAGCTGCAAGCTGAGGGCATATACTTGTCCAGTATCTGATTTTTTTAAAAAATATAAATGATGCTGCACTTCAGTGGTTAGATGGCTTAAACATTGGTATTTGAACTCAGATCTTTTTAACATTTATATTTTATTGAGTTCTACTATTCTAGTCCATGTATTATATTCCACATGCTAAACAAACAAACAAACAAACAAACAAACAAACAATATGGGGGAAAATCTTGTGTAAATTAGTCAATATGTTCTGTTCTGAACATACATGGTTAATTTTGCCATTGTTGCATATTTCCCAAGTTTGGTTTCCCAATCTGATATTGTCAGGAAAGTGTATCTTTTCCAACAGCAAGCCAAATTAGTCCTTGTGACCATCAGCACATATCTTAATAAATATTTTTTTATTCGTTCCATAACAATTTCTTGTAAAGGAAAAAAAAGCTGATTTATGACACAACTCAAAATAAATCAGTCTGCTCCTCAAGCATCAGATCTACCTGGGATTGTGGAAACTACAGCCAGACAGAACCACCTATTCAAAACAGTACACTTTCCTTTCACCATTTCTATATAAGAAAAATGGTGGACAGAAGCGAAAGAATAAGAGATAAAAGGCCTTGTGCTCCTTAGTGCTAGGTTTTAATCAAGAAATAATCAGCTGGTTTTCTTTCTGTTGCTTTGGAGAATTTTTCAGATGGTGAAGGAACACAGTGAAATTTCTTGGAAAAAGAAATTTCCAAGAGTATTTTAGTCATTGAACATTCTGATACTGGTATCTGTCCAGAAAATTTCAAGTAAGTTACCTAACGTTTTTAGGAACAGTCTAGGTCCTATGTTCCATAAATCCCCCAAACATCAAAGAAGAAAGAAAACTGATTTTTTTCATGAGTTTGGGTTTGAGTTAATGCACACAGAAATAAAAATGGTACGAGATTAGTTTTTGAGGTGAGATTAGAACCACATTTTTTCTTCAGAGTACACGTTAGCATATATTACTTTAAAAATGAAGTCAAGCCAAAAGACAAGATTCCAAGCTAGGTTGATGGATTGTGTGCATCATGTTTTATGTTATATAAGAGCCGTTCAGAGTTTTATGAATGAGAAGGGAGGGATATAAATGATAGTTTATATCATATAAGCAATATCTATCTATCATTTATCATTTATGAATCATCACTTTATATTGTTAAAAATGATTAAAAAGTTATGCAGGTCTTTCCTACATTCCTCCTCATCTAATATAGACAGATTCTTATTTATTACATTTTTAAATAATAATTCTATTTTCTCAACACAGTACTTTAAAAAAAATATTCAGTTATTTCTGCTTTTGATAAACTTTTTAATACCACTTATTGGGTTTACATTGATATATCCATTCATTTTTCACTGCTTTTGAATTAATTTGCCCTGACTGCTTTTACCCACTCTCAATTAATGTATTAATTTACAATAAATTAATTAATTCCCTCCTGACAACTGTTATAGGGGCCTCACAACTCATATTAATGGTGGACTGCCCATTCTAATTAAAATCAATACATAGGCCTTAATGCATTTACTCCTATCTTTACCACAAAACTACTGTACCACGAAGAAGCCATTTAATCACAGAACTGGGGCAATATGACTGATTTTAACATTGGATAACTAGTATGCATGACCAAGAATTAATTATCATCATTGCATGTAGTATGAAAATATAAGAAACAGTTTTGAATGAGAAAATTGTTTGCAGTCATTTTAAAGATGTAACTCAGAAATTGTTGTTTAATCCAAAAAGATGTAGGTTTTTTTTTTTACCTTGTGACAAGGTGCCTTCTACCTATGGTTTAAAAATTGTTTCACTTGTTCCTTTTCTAAACTGTCAAAAGGGTTTTTTTCTCTCTGAAGGAATTGTTACATAAGGATGGGACAAGTTGAGATGATTCTGTGGCTATATTGAATGCATATTGATAGTAGTTATTATTGTTTGAGAATATTTGAAATGTTGTGTTGTATTGTATGTTTCGTTGCAAGCCACTTAAGAGTGGCATAATTGAAGCAACATAGAAACAGTGATAAATAAATAAATAATAAATAAATAAGGTAAAGGTAAAGGTTTCCCTTGCACATATGTGCTAGTCGTTCCCTACTCTAGGGGGTAGTGCTCATCTCCGTTTCAAAGCCGAAGAGCCAGTGCTGTCCGAAGATGTCTCCGTGGTCATGTGCTAGTCGTTCCCGACTAGCCGCCAGCATGACTAAATGCCAAAGGCGCATGGAACGCTGTTACCTTCCCACCAAAGATGGTCCCTATTTTTCTACTTGCATTTTTTACATGCTTTCGAACTGCTAGGTTGGCAGAAGCTGAGACAAGTAATGGGAGCTCACCCCGTTACTCGGCACTAGGGATTTGAACCACTGAACTGCCAACCTTTTGATCGACAAGCTCAGGGTCTTAGCTTTTGAGCCACCGTGTACCTTAATAAATAAATAAATAATCAATATTTTACACTTAAATTGTTTAAGAATTTTCATAACAGCAATTTTTAGACTAGTGGTTCTTTTAAAGTCTATCAATAAGATCTTCAGTTTTTTGCATCTGAACTCTTGGATTTTCTTCCTTATATCTGATGATGCAGGGTTATCTGCCTTAATTTATTGTTGTCTTTCCCCTCTGTTTTTATCTTAGGTTCCCCTCAAATAACATTTTCCAATGTAATTTCTGCTATTATCAGGTTTGTAAGTGAAGGCATGTAATAATTTGGCAAAGAAATCTTCCAAGAGTAGAATTTTATCACTAAACATCAAATTTCTACAATGAGGCAATTAAGGAGAATTGTATCCTAAGTGTTAATTCCTTCTCATTTATATAAATACTATCCTTCATTTAATAGTACACAGGGAGCAATGGCATAATAAATCTGAAGACCAGTTCAGTGAGATATACTAAGGTGAGAAATCAACTTCTCAGACTTAGGACTCTCCTGAGCTTTTCCTTTTTAATCAGACTATTGATTTTCCTCCACATTCATTGCCTAAAACTTGATCACTGATACACTTTTTCATTTTTATACAATGAAACACTTGGGAAAGCTCCATAAAATGCTTTGGAAATGCCCATTGAAACCACAAATCTACCATTTTTTATTTGAGAAAAAAAAATCTCCTGTCTCATTGGTAAACTCTGAGAATTGAGAATTACATTGATGTGACATTTATGAGTTCTTTTATGTGGCTGTTTACTACTGCAACCTACACAAAACAGAGGGGCCTTGCAATTTAAAATGTTTGGTTCATTTGCTTTCTGATATAAAAGTGTTAAAAGTTGCACTCCAGGAGACTTGTGCTGAAGCAAAAGTATTACGGAATTCTATATTTATAAATGACTTTTGCTCTCCCTAACAGTGGCTTTTAACTTCTAACAGAATTGTTCCTGCTTTTCAGTCACCTCTCTGTGGACACATGAACAGTGTAATAGATGTGTGATATCAACATCATTCCAGCTCTGAGAAAAAGTGAGACAATAATTTATTAGTTTATCACATCTTTGTTTCACCTCCTTACAACATAAGGCTGCCCATTTTACCCTTATAACAATCCTATGAGGAGATACTGATTTGCTCTAGGCCATCCATTGACCTTTATGATGAAAAAGTGCTTTGACCACAAGTTTCTTTGGGTTAATCGAGTACTTTATCTATTATGCCATGGTGGCTAATTGCAGACATATGTGCGCCTAGATATATGCATGATCACAAAGTAAGTTACAAGGTGACCATTCCAGCACATAATCTAGAGACTATATGAATCATGAAAGGAATGCACTGTATAGGTTTTCATAACAAAACAATTATGGTTGTAAAAAATATCTGAGGCAAAGTGCAACTTCTGATGGTTTACAGGCTTTCATATATTTGGAGGACTACACTTAAAATATAGGCCTAGAAGATGAAAAGGTGAGATTTATCTACGTCTTTTCTTCATTCTGGGACCTGGTGGCTCAGTGGCTAAAATGTTGAGCTTCTCGATCGAAAGGTTGGCAGTTCAGCGGTTCGAATCCCTAGTGCCACATAACGGAGTGAGCTCCCATTACTTGTCCCAGCTTCTGCCAACCTAGCAGTTCGAAAGCACGTAAAAAATGCAAGTAGAAAAATAGTTACCACCTTTGGTGGGAAAGTAACAGCATTCCGTGCACCTTTGGCATTCAATCATGCTGGCCACATGACCACGGAGATGACTTCGGACAGTGCTGGCTCTTTGGCTTTGAAACGGAGATGAGCACCACCCCCTAGAATCAGGAACAACTAACACATATGTGCGAGGGGAACCTTTACCTTTACCTTTTTTGATCTATCCTTCAAAAACCAGGCATCTCAAGGGAATTTACAAATTAAATTATAAAAATGTTAAGAAATGTAAACATAATAACTTAAAATCCAATAGAATAGGTAGCAAAGTATAGAGATTAACTTCCAAAAACCTGTCTGGAAAGTCAAGTTTTAACTGTTTCCTGAAAGATTACTGAAGCAGGGCTAGCCAGATTTTGAGCAGAACACATTCTAGAGATGTACAGATAAGCAAAATGTCCAGATGTCTAGTTTCTGCAGGACTTATGACACCCATATTGCTGCTTGAGACCTATGCTACTAAAATGCACACGTGGATATAATGTTTAAACAAAAGCTAGCAGAATTTCCACAAGACAGGAAAAGCTCCTGTTATTTTTACCCTCTACACATTTATACCTTTCTCTGGGAGACTTCTGGTTGATATGGATGATATGCTGAATTTACAGTTTCTCTCATCTGCCAGTTTAAGCAGCTAGCTCCTCATCTTTTGCTTTCTTTATTGCTGAATTGGTAAACTGAAAATTCACTTTCTTCTTTAAATTACTTCTTTGTGATGAAAAATTATGGTTCTAAAGTTGAGAAGCAGAGGAAGCAAGAACCACCTCCCTGGAATGCCTCAAGGGGGATAGCTTCTAAGAGCTGAAGATGTGAAAGCCATTTCTCACATGGTTACAAGCAAACAGCCTGGTACCACTAGTCCATTATCAAAACACAGTAAAAAAGGTAAAGATGTCTCCATGGATTTTTACCCTGCTAGTTATGACCAACTTTAGGGGGCAGCATTCATCTCTGCTTCTTAAGCCAAAGAGCCAACATTGTCCAAAAACATTTCTGTAGTCATGTAGCCAGCAGTCATCATGTCACAGAACAGAGCATATGGCAAAGCATGGAACACTCTTACCTAACCGCAATCTTATTTATTTATTTATATTTATTGTAATTTGTCAAACAGAAATGAAAACAGGAATAAAATAAAAATAGAATGACAGGGACAATATGCACGTTAGTGCAGGTATACACACCCTCTCTACAGACCTCTTAAGTATGAAGTAAGGTCCACGGAAGTCAATTTGTGACTAAAACTGTGAAAATTTGTAGCTGAGACAACTGAATCAGGTAGAGCATTCCAGACTTTGACAACTCTATAACAAAAATCGTATCTTTTACAATCAAGTTTAGAACGATTTACATTGAGTTTAAAGTGGTTGTTCGCGCACATATTATTGTGATTAATTAATCTTGCATGCTTATATGCTGTACCTATTCATGCACTTGCATTTGCATGCTTTGGAACTGCTATATTGGCAGGAACTGGAACAAGTGACTTGGGTCTCAAACTGCGGCGCTGTAGAACTTCAACTTTTTCTTTTGTCTATCATCTGAGAAAAGTCTAACAAAAGAACAATAAAAACTGTATTCATTTCTGATCTCCAAGAAAATGTAGCACAGTAGTACATAACAAAAATTATGAAGAGTTATTTATCTGTTTATAACATTTTCTTTGTGGCTTTAGAAAGCATAAATTCATGTATATAAAGCCCACAAATTATGAGGTGAAACAAAACACTTGGTTCTTTAAATCAAAATATAGAAGAATTAAAAGCTTTAGTTTACAAGGGGAAAAAAAGAAATGCACAGCTTGAGAGTTCTGACAAGCTAAATGCCACAGATGTTGAAATATTTAAAACAAATACAGGTGTCTAATATGAAGTTCTACATCAAGAGTGTCCACAAGTCCACAACTCTTTAAGTTGCCAAAGTTGGACATCCTGTTTCTATATGAAGCTTCACAGGTCTTATCAAGAGACCTCTTAACTACAGCCAAAGATAGAAGAGTAGGCAAAACCCAGAATGGAGTATGCAGCCAATAACTGGGACCAAGAAAGAAGAACACAAGAGAAAAGCAGAAAGTCAGAAATGGGGTCTCAGAGTTTCTAAAAGCACAATGACAAAATGTCAGTAAGTGGTTTTCAGAAAGTCACATCTTTCTACACCCACTTTCAGAGTATGGGAAATAAACAGAAGTGGAGATCCTAAATCTGAAAGACAAATATGAGATAGGCATCACTGAAACTTTGTGGAATAATATTTATGGTTGTTGCAGAATAGTGGAATGCTCCAAAGAAATAATTCAAGAAAAATAGTAGGGATATTGCACTGAATGTAGAGAAAAACTATTCTTGCATAGAAATTCAGGCACCAGCATATGGAAATCTTATTAGAAATATTTGGGTAAAAGACAAAAACAAAAGTGATTCCATTGCTGAGTTGCTTTGTGGGAGAATATACAAATGAAGATTTTCTGTCACTGATAACTAATTTTTCAAAGAGGCATACAATAGTGATAATGATGGATTTAAATTATCTGCTAGGAGCCTAACTCTGTTAAGAGTCAGAGGTCCAAAAATTCTTGTCCTCTTCCATTGACCACGATCCTCCCACTCATCAACACATAGGAAAAAGAGCAAGGGGTTTTGCAAGATTCATGTAGCTTTACAATAAAGTAGAATTAGTACATCTAGTCATGTCTTCTGTCTGGTTTGCCTAGGAGGGCTGACATCAATCTTGAAAGTCCAAACTTCGCACTGACACATTTAACTGCTTGATCTAGTAGGTCTTTCCTAAGTTTCTTTGTCTGATCATTAACCCACTGGGAGCTCTTGTCTCTCTTAACTGAGTGTTTTGTTAATGGCAACTTTTCCATTATTTCCAAAACAGGTCCAAAGAATGGAAATCTATGGACATATTAAACGTGGAGAAATACTGACAATTTATGCCCTTATTGCCACAAGGTGTAAGTCTTAATAGCTGTGAGAGATGATACTTATAGAGGGGAAGCTGATGTGATGGATTATAGTGCAACAGCAGTTTCTCAGTAAGGAGGGAGCATATTCCAAACAGGAGGAGAGGAGAGAAAAGGGACAGGAGACAGAGAGAGTTAGAATAGCCACTTCCTAGAATCTCCCAGGGTTGGGATATTAGTTTGATAATACTGTATTGGCTCTAACCTATGTTTGGTCAAGTTTGTTCTTTGCTCAATGACAGCAATGTTTCTTTTCTTTTTTTTTCTTTCCATCTTCTTCAACCCCTTTGTTAGCCATGGGAAGTGATGGGATCCATAAAAAGGGAGAGGTCACATGGGTATAACCTGATTCAAAGTCTTGGCTCCGCCCCATACTATCCTAAGTAGCAGCCAAGACTTCAGATGGACTATGTAGCAGGCTATCAGGAATAAGCCCTAGCTCACTTTGAAACCTATTTGGGTTCATTAGATTGGGGGCAAACAATCTAATGGATTCAGCTTCCCTACAGTGGATTGTGACAGGAGAGAGGCCCATGGTAATCAGGTCATGATCTAACCATGACAAGGGAGACACTAAGAGCTTCCCCAATTTCAAATCATATAGTCACATTTCCCACAAAAAAACTAGATCTGTGACAACTGTCCCATGCTGGGATCTGGATGATTTGGAATAGGCTCATGGTCATCATGGTGAGCATGTACTCTTGAACCCCCATCAGATCCCAATCCTAGAGAAGGCAGGTTGAAGTCCTGTAAGACCATAAGTCTGGGGAACACCACCACCATTCCAGAAATGGAATCAATAAGCTCAGAGAAGTTGCTGGTAGAACAGGAACAATCCCAACTGATCCTGAGAGTCCAACTTAATGAACAGGATCTTGCATCTAGTGACCTGTGAGCAGCACCCCTGAAAGTTGTAAGATATTTCTGGATGACAGTTGCTATACCACCACCTCTGTCCTGGCACATAAGTTAATGTTCAACCTGTAACCCAGCATGGCATATCTCCAAAAGGGCCACTCTTCTGGGCCCAATCAGTTATTGGTAACACATGCTAGGTCAGCCATTGACAATTAGATGAAAGTGGCCTTGTTGCAGACCGACCTTGCATTTAAAAGCAGCACTTGGAAACTGGAGATTTACTGAAAACAGCCTCACATTTATAGAGGTTTTTCCTTATTTATGTTTAGTGATTCATATTCTCCTACTGGCTGATCACTATTTGATGAGAAGCTTATTACATTCTCATATACAATTGAGCTTATTGGAATTCACAGTATGAGCATGTGAGTGCACTGAACTGGTAATCATATCAAATTCTAACCAGTACTTTGCATTTAGAATACCATAATTTCATCGGAGTCTATGAGACTACCCATGGTGCATATGTATACTACATATTTATATATAATAGTGACTAATTTCAAGTCTAAATATGAATAGAAATATAGTGTTTTATATATATATCTAATATAATATCACATCTTATTCTGAAATATTTGCATTTAAATGCTGCATTTTCAATGCCACAGATTATAGTTTCCTAATGCTCCCTAATCAATTTTTAGTGATATATTGGCACATCATGGACTGCAATGCCTGTGTACAACACATGAGTTCCATAAAAGCCACAATGGCATCAAATTAACAAGAGACATATCGTGGTATGATTTGCATCAGGTATCATTTTGGATATTCTTGATAAAAGCATTGTCTACCATGATTCATCATCATCATCATTATCATCATCATCATCTGTTGTGGTCTGCCAGCAGCCTGTGGAGCTGGCAGCGGAGTCGGACAGTGAGGAGGCTGCAGAGGAAAATGGGCCAGTCCTGGAGTCTGGGGAAGGCCCGGATGAGGGCTATGCGTCAGAGGCAGAGATGGGCCAGGGCCATCTGGGAGTGATGTGCAGGAGTCTCCAGAGTTGGACAGCAAAGAGGCAGAGGAAAAGGAGGAGTCTGTTCCTAGTGCGCACATGCGCAGAGCTGTTAGAAGGAATGAACAGTTAAAATAAAAGGGACGACTCAGGAGTAAGTCCTGGAGATGATTGGCCCCTCTCATAAGGCTTAAAAGAGGAGCAAAGGCACATGCACACTTTGCAGGAAAGCAATGTTGTTAATTCTATTCCCAGTTGGCATCTCCGTTTGATTCTGGAATCCGTGTGACTTTCCCAAGTACGTCTTTGGCAGAGTGTCAAGGGAGATAAAGGTTGGTGATTATCCTGAAGGACTTTTTGCAACTAATTGGGATTCAGCTGTGAATGAATGTAATTCACAGCTGTTGCAATAAAAGGATTTTGGGACTACTCGTGTGTTATAATGACTCAGGAAGCCTAAGTCACAACATCATCATCATCAAACACTATTCTTCAAAAGTGAAGTGTGTGCTATGAAATGAAATCATGACTTCCATTAATTACTTAATCCTATTTATCATATAAGTTATTTATCATATAGGAAAGTTCATTTCCTGATTTTTATTCCACACAGGCAGCAGAAAACATTCCACAATAAACCATTCGCATCAGCTGACAATTACAATATTTCACTATTTTCCACTATTTTCAAGTCCTATATCAGTGGTGAAACCCAATTTTTTTTACTACCGGTTCTGTGGGCGTGGCTTGGTGGGCATGGTGTGGCTTGGTGGGCGTGGCTTGGTGAGCGTGGCTTGGAAGAATACTGCAAAATCTCCATTCCCACCTACTCCAGGGGAAGGATACTGTAAAATCTCCATTCTCACCCCACTCTGGGACCAGCCAGAGGTGGTATTTGCTGGTTCTCTTAAATACTCAAAATTTCCACTACCAGTTCTCTGAACTACTCAAAATTTCTGCTACGGGTTCTCCAGAACCTGTCAGAACCTGCTGGATTTCACCCCTGTCCTATATGTATCTACAGGTTTAATAATATTTTTCTTTAAGGCCCCTTTCAGATTTATCTGTAGGCCAGTAGCCTTTTGGATCTCCAAACTGAAAGGCAAGTAAGGTTGTTAGTCTTTCTCCAGAACTCCCCCCCCCCCAAAAAAAAAGAACTCTAGTATAAGAAAGAAAGTTCATTGGCACTTTTAAAAAGAGAATTATGTTGTTTGGTAATACAGTGCAAGTGGATGATAGTCTAGAAAGAAAACATAAGTTTACCAAGATTGAGAGAAGTAAAAGAAGGGGAAGACAATTGATGGAGAACCTGGATATTGTAGGAATTAAGTCAAGAGCCAGAGTTTATCAGGATACACAAGTCAATTATATGAACAACCAATGGTTGTCTGGCTTCAAGGCGGATATATATGCAGGGCAGAAATAGAGAAAGAGAGAATGTATATGTATATGTGTGTATGTACTTTGTGTGTGTGTGTTTGTGCAGAAAGATCATCAGAATTAAACTATAGTTAATGGACAATGAACTGGTTACCAGACATAGGTTGACAAACTTTTATCCATGCACTCAACAGGCATCAGACCTGATTCAAACCATGTTGTTGATATTAATCAACTTGGGATCTCATTTTAGAACAAATAATATCCTGGGAAATAGTTACATGACGTAACTAAATAACTAATAAACATGACGTAACTTAACCCAGACAAGACTGAGTGGCTGTGGGTATTGCCTCCTAAAGACTATGTCAACTGTCCATCCTTGGTTCTTGGGGGGGGGGAGGGAGAAATTGTCCCACTCAGATCGGGCTCGCAATTTGGGTGTCCTCCTAGACTCACAGCTAAGATTAGAGCAACATCTGGCAGCTGTAGCTAGGGGGACCTTTGCACAGGTTCGCCTGGTACACCAATTGCGACCCTACTTGGATCAGGAGGCTCTCCTCACAGTCACTCATGCCCTTGTCACCTCACGGTTTGATTATTGCAACACGCTCTACATGGGGCTCCCTTGAAGAGTGTTGGGAGACTACAGTTGGTCCAGAATGCAGCTGTGCGAGCTGTCATGGGTGCACCTAGATACACCCACATTACACCAATTCTCCGCGAGCTGCACTGGCTCCCTATTGGTCTCTGGGCACAATACAAGGTGTTGGTTATTACCTTTAAAGCCCTACATAGATCAGGGCCAGGCTATCTTCGAGGCCGCCTTCTACCGCATAGCTCCCAGCGACCGGTAAGATCCCACAGAGTTGGGATGCCAGCTGGCGGGCCTGTGGGGGAGGGCCTTCTCTTTGGCTGCCCCAGCTCTCTGGAACCAGTTACCTCCTGAAATCCGGACTACCCCCACCCTATTGGCCTTCCGGAAAGCGGTGAAGACCTGGCTTTTCCGGCAGGCCTGGGGCTGTTGATCTCGCTGTTGCAATCTTCCGAGATCTGGACATGAATGATGTGCATGGACTTTTAATGTTTTTAAAATGTTTTTATAATGTTTTTAAATAATTTTTCTATGTTCATTGTTCGCATTATTTTTGCTGTAAGCCGCCCAGAGTCCCTTGGGAGTTGGGTGGCATAGAAATGCAATAAATTAAATTAAATTAAATTAAATTAAATTAAATTAAATTAAATTAAATTAAATTAAATTAAATTAAATTAAATTAAATTAAATTAAATTAAATTAAATTAAATTAAATTAAATTAAATTAAATTTTTTTTTAAAAAAACAGATACGTTTCATACGAGAGGCAATGTGCGGAATTTAAGCTCCATAAAAATACTAGATTATTTTTCCTATTTCAACTCTGGAAGACAGTGCCATTTGTTGAAATAAAAGAAGAATAGGCTGAATAATTATTGGGCATTTAGAATGATTCCAGAACACTAATGGCATATGTCATAATTCAGACCACTAAAGGAAAGGGAGGATAAAGCTTTGGTAAAGAGAAATACATATTTACACTGGGAAACTTTATTATGAAGCATTGGAAAAACACTAGATAGTAATGAGATTCCTAGAAGAAAGAAAGTGCCAATTTACAGAAGAAAAAAGCCAGATGAAAGGAAGATGTAGTCTATTGGAGAAAAAAAAAATACACATACATTAAAAATAAGAAATACAGAGGGACTGTCAACTTACACTGATCAGGCTAGACAGATAGAAATTAATTATATTTTGTTTAAGAGGCTGCCTTTGCAGCCTTGGTCAATTTTAAAATGCACAATAGAAGATTTTTCAAACTTGCTTTCCAATTACCTTGGATGGCCGGCAAAGCGCTTTGAAACAAAACTCATTTTAAATTGGTAAATGCAATCAATCCCAATTGACAGCATTTTCAAAATTCATAACATTATGCTACTGGTCAACTTTCTAAAGGGGACATGCATTATTATGGACCTTTATTAAGGAGTGTCTTCACAGGCCAGTAGAACAGAGACTTCGCAAAAATATCCAAGACAAATTGCTTTAAAAAGAAGAAATAGGTGAAATGTTTTGCAAAGAAGAGACCATTTTCAAACCATTTTTAATACAGTGTCTGCAAAAAATTAACATCTATGCCCTGTTTGTGCTTGTGTCACTAATATCAATTGTTCTGTAACATTTATTTTGATCCTCTTGTCTCCTTTCTATTGTATCCAATGAAACAAATATATAAACAATGTACAATACATATAGTATCTGAGAAAAAAAATCACTTCACCAATCAGGAACAGCGTTCTCTCTTCCTGTTTAAAAAAAGGAGGGGAGGGGATGGGATGGGATTGGAATTTAAAATTTGGATTTTGGAGAGTGAAGGGAAAAGAATCATGATTGGATATTCATGTACAGCTTTGAAATAGGCTATTATCTTGACAATACGTTTTGGCTGGAGTTCTATTTCAAGCCCAAATCTTCATTTTTCCCCCCCGTTGCAATTTTGATGAAAGTGTTTAAACCAAGAACTATTAAAATATGAGAAACCCACTTTCATCTGAACTGAGTAAGCTCATTCTTTTCTCTAACTAAATATTCTACTTTGATTGGTCTTATATATACTTCAGTGTATTTTAGTATATGACCTTTGCACATAAACTCACTGAGCAATGTCTTAAATTGTACCTAGGGTGTGTAAAGGAGGTGAGGGGGGGATCCCATCAATGATGTCATTCATTCATTCATTCATTCATTCATTCATTCATTCATTCATTCATTCATTCATTCAATTTATATAACTATCCATCTCAAACTAGTGACTCTGAATAGTGAACAACCATAAAAACAATAAAAACACTAAAAACATAGTGAGATAACTGTTAACCTTTGATCAATAGCCCTAACTATAACCTATTTGGGGGAAGGAGGAAGATTAAAATATGCAGACCTTCTTTGTGCACAAAACTCACTGGAAGGCACAAAAATGTTGGTATGCAAAAACGGATCAAACACCAAACCTGTTTCTATTTCTGCAAGATGGAGCACATGATTAAAAAAAAATCCTTCTTACCATCCATTGAATGCCTGAAAATCTGGTGTATTATGATAGAAATCAGTGCTAAGTTTATAACTGAGCTCAGCAAGAAGCAGAAAGTGATCCTTCATATTTCCTGGTTCAAGTAAAATAAACTTTTTTATTATATACAGAGAAGCAGGGAGCAATTCTTCCATGTCTCATCCTACTTAAAGAAAGGTGCTGTGTGCTTCCAGTGACAAAAATTGTATTTTTTAATCATTCAAATATATGAATTCTTTTTTTAGGAATTAGAATAATATCATATGGCTTTTTATTTATATTCATATTTATATGGTTGTCACATGGTTTTGAGCACCTGGCGATATTAAAAGAACCAAAATACATATTATAAAAGCTGCCCAAGAATGTCAAACAGCAGAAAAAAACCCATAAATTCATCTTAGAGCACATATTGATAGCTCATGCACCATCTTGTCCCAATTGCTCATGGTAAGTACTGAATCTTCTGGGGTTTCTAAACTTAAAGGCTAGCATGATTATAGCCAGCTGGATCTTGGTGGAGGATGCTGTTCCACAGAGCAAGTGCATGATAATAAAAACACATTTCCTGGGTCCCATCAGGTGCCACGTTTTAATAGATGGGACCCAGAACATGCCAACATTTTCTTATCTTGTTGAATAGGTTGAAGCATAGTGTTGCATGTTCATGTTTCTATAAAAATAAAGTTGTACCCACAGGACAATTTAGTGATTCAGTCAAGTTAAATACTGTTTATTCGTGCGTGAATCAATTCATGAAATCTGTAAAAAGGGTAATAAACAAATGACTTGTAATTTGAAATTACAAAGGGCCTGGTGGCTCAGCAGACTGATAGCATTGTGATTAACACCAGCTGTCTCCAATTACTGTAAGCTCGAATCTCAACAGGCTCAAGCCTTCCATCCTTTCTAAGGTAGGTAAATTGAGGACCCAGTTTGTGGGGGCAATAAGCTGACTTTGTATAAATATACAAAAGTATGAAGCCTTCTGCTTAATGCATTGTAAGCCGCCCTGAGTCTCCGGAGAAGGACGGCATATAAATCAAATTTTTTTAAAAAAATTACAAATCAAAGTAATTAGGTTCATTATTATGAGACCAATGTGAGAGCCGATTTGGTGTAGTGGTTAAGACATCATGCTACAAACTGGGAGATCATGACTTCCAGTCTTGCCTTAGAGACAAACCCAGCTGGGAGATCTTGGGTCAGTCACTTTCCCTCAGCCCTAAGAAATATGATAAATGGCAAATCATTTCTGGAAAAAAAAATTGGCAAGAAAACTGCACCCACCTTTCCAAAAAGTCTCTGAGAATCAGACATGATTGAATGGAAGAAAAAATGTAATTATTCTTTTACATATTTAAAATCAGTTTATTTGCTTATGTAATGATATTACTTCTTCCATCTCTCTGCAATGGAATAAAGCATTTGCTGCTCCTGAAATCAGTGGCCGAGCTGCAAATTAATTTTGTTTACAATACTATAGATATATTCAGAAGTGACTAACTATGTTTAAGGATTAAAATTTGTTTAGTATTTCAGGATTTCACTTCTCAAATAGGATGTGCAAGAATTAGTAACCATAGCTATGTTTAATTTAATACATTTTTGGTGTTTTATAATTTATTTCCAGATGGTAAATTTTATTCACCAAATCTTTGAAATGTATGATTACCTGGGAATTGCCAGTAGAAAACATTTAGAAAAATAATTTGAAATAATTATTCTCCAAATATTTTCCACTGGCAATTCCCAGAGAATTGCACGTTGTACTATAAAGGATTTTCAATTTAATTTTACAAAGTTGTTATGATAATGAAATATTACATGTATAACTAAGATTGCAACCTGCAGGTTCTTAATAGATTTTGGATGACTTTATTTTCAGAAAAAGGAAAATAATGTGCATACATACCCAAAATGGAGAAAATTTGAATATTTAGACCATTTTATCTGAATTAGAATGGATGCATGAACATTGAATTTGTTAGTAAGTTACTCTCAAGGTAGCCAAGTTTACATACAAGAGTCATTCTGTTCCAATAACAAAATCACATATTCAAACTAGTTCTGCTAACGAATAGTCTACCCTGAATATTGAATATTCTAGATGCATATTGCCAGATTGTTGTTGCTGACGTTGATTGGAAAATGGATTTGAATCTTTAGAGGTCATCAACCTTGAAGTCTCAGAATGTTGTGGCCTCATTGATATTTACAATGTCAAGAAACTATGGAAATGGTAGTCCATCCCATATCAAGAATAACAGGGTGCCTAGCTTTTTAAAAAGAGGTAAAGTTCATGTACCTTGAACTTTGGACTGGATTATTTTCCTCAGGGATTGACAATAACATTCATTCATTTTTGTTAAATTTGATCCAATATTTTTGATGTGAAGAGAAGATATTAAAGTTTTGGTTATTTACCATTTTTTTAGTAGCTAAGATGACTTGCTGGAAAAAAATAATTTTTCTTAATATTAATTACAAAGAATTAAGGTCAATTCTATTTTACTTAAATATCTTGTCCAAAAACTAACAGTTCTTCATTAATCCAAAACATCCTAAACAGGTTTCTCCCCATTAATATAGGTATATATGAAGTGCTTATCATTTGAAACCAATCACTGACTTCTCTAATGGATATTTGAAACCCTTATTGATTTAGGTAAATTTGTTTCAACTAAGGTCAATAATGATAAATGACTTGTGTTCTGCATGAAGTGACTTGGGACTTTGAATTAAATGATTGTAATTATCTGCAGTTACTCTGTAACTCCAACTCTTACTGGTAATGACACAATGCCCTTTTATTTTCAGTGGGGACATATTCTGACTTTCACTATTTTCAAATTACTTTAAGATTTAACAAAGTTAGAGAAAAATTCAGCAAATGTTGGTCCATACAAGAAGGTCTGTTCCTAATAGATTTTTGGAAGATCATATTAGTCTGGCAAACCTTATTTTCACCTATTTTGCCCAGTATATAAAATTGATACGTGATCCATCACATGTGAAGGTCATGTCCTTCATTTCCAATTTTCATCAGTTCATCTCTTTCATAGACTTTTTTTATTCCATTGAAGCCATCAATCTCAGCATAGAAAGAAGTTCAGAATGTGTGCCTTATAAAAGTAAATCTTAGTGGGAAATGTACCTGAAACTGACCTCTATGGGCCATTAGTAATAAGCTGTGATTAGTGTTGGTGTTAAATATTTCTACCACTACTACTAATAGCAATAATTATTATTAGTAGTAGTAGCAATTAGTAATAGGAGTATAATTCAGTTTCTGTCCATTTCTCATTTTCTAGACTATAATTTGTTCCATCCTGTTTTTTAAAGTCAATTCAATTTTCCAAGTTTCAGATTCATGTATCAGTCAATTCCTAAATGTTTAAATCTAATTCTGCTGGTTATTATTTGTGTCACAAATTATTAACATTTGAAAATCTTATTTCTTTTGCTTATTCATATACAGTTATTTTAAGTATAAATTGCAAATATGATTACAGGTCTGTGAAGTTTAAGAAAAAGGTGTAAGTGAAATTGTGTACAAATGTTTGGAGTAGATAAAACAGCTTCCTAAATGTAAAATATTTTTATTTATTTAACTTGCTGTGTAGTTGAAAGTATCTAGGGCCTGTCAATTTTGGAGGACACTAAAATACGGACTAGTTTAATCACATGCAAACTATTTACTTTCTAATTCCTGTTTTTTCTAGAATAGGCAAGTGAAAGCAAGCAAGATAAACCATTACCATATTGAACTTATGCAAACCTGAGGCACTGTTAAAATGTTTGGAAACATGAAGGTAATCAGTTTCATGCTCATTTCATTAGTTTATTTCATCAGTTTATCTTCATGTAATTTAATTAAAAGTGTTCAAGGGTAGAGCCGAAGCATCCATGGAGGGTGCAAGAGGGGACAAATGATGTGCCTATGCTGTTGTGAAGAAAACCCATAGCTTTTGCATGTTTGTTGTGAAATCAAATGGACATATAAAAGAGGTGGAGAATTCTTCTCAATTTATGCTATGCTGTCATTATTTTGATTAAAGTCTTAAATACTGTGGAAAGCTCTAGGACACGGGCATCAGATTTAGACATTATATAGCTGAAAGTAAAGAAGATAAGAGCAGACAGCCTGCCCTACCTTTCATCTGTATGTGAACAAAACAATTTCTTTTGGATCATTAGGAAGAGCTTACTATTGAATAAAACATGCATTGATCATCTGCAACTGTACATAATTTTTCACTTTTCAAGAAGACATTCATTGATTGACTAGATTTAGAATGATCACCTCTCAGTAAAATATTTGAGACACAGTGTTTGTTTCTATCTCTATCTGTGCGCGGGTTTAAAGAGGGGAAGGGGTAAAGAAAATCTATAGCAGGTAAATTATACATTTATGCTCCATTTTTTCTGCTTCAGCAAATATAATATTCAGTGGAATTGCACAAGCAAAGAAAGTACATGCATTTAAATTGAACACAATGACAAACGTCTTTTAATATCAACTCACACAGAAAATTGTAAGCTACAGTCCTTCCAAAGGGTTGCAAGCCTCTATCAGAAGACATACTTAATTAATTTAATTAACCCACTTGGAAGTCTCTTCTCAGCTGGAACCTTGTAATGAAATAACCAACAAAAATATAACGTTCTCCCCTGAGACAGAGTCCCTTCAGGACAAAAACAGGGCCATTGAAAGATAGGCAGTTTTATATAGTGACAGTAGATTGAACCAGGGTTTTCTAAAACTTTTTGAAAATCCTTTTTTTTTTTTTTGCTCATTCATATACAGTTATATTAGGTATAAATTAAGTATAAATTAAGCAAGTGTGATTAACTGGTCTATGAAGTTTAAGAAAAAGAAGTAAGTGAAATTTTGTGCAATTTTTTTTTCATAATGCATATGAATACATAAAATGGCTCTGAAGATGTATCACAAATACCGCAGATTCTTATATCACCCATAACTTAATTGACATGATAAAATTAGTTTATCAATAAAAATAAATTGTTAATGGACAATTTACAGACAATAGTCAAACTCATCTTCTCCACAGCCATCTGATGCCTCTCATATGCTTCCAAGTTTTACTTGTCTGATCTAAATAGTCATTGGCCAAATCTTATCAATGTATTTAAATAATCTTGGCTCATTTTTGATTGTCACAATATTAGATCAAGGTACTTAATCCAAAATTCGGCATACAATTTGGGATGGAATCCATGGCTATACTAGATGAGCATTTTTGGAATTTATTAAATAAATGAAGTGTTTCTTGGTTTACTTTGCTCTGTCTTACTATTTCTCTAATGTTGAACAGTGGTTGAAATCTTTAATTTTGGGCTCATTAATAAGTGCCTTTTCAAATGCAATATTTTATAGTTGCTCCGTTATACTTATGCTAAGAGACAATACAGGCTTGATGGCACATAATCGATAAATTATTCTTAAAATTGTGTTACTCTCTTAAATAATGTTAGCTGCCATGGACTCATTGAGGTAAGCTGTACTCTCATTATTTTAAATAAGTGAATTAACTCACTGACTATTACAGAAGTGAAAATTCTGACATTCTAGTTTGGAAACAAAAGAAGATGAAAATCACATTATACAATTTAGAAAATAGCTTTATAATAAGAGCCTGGTAGGAATGCAATGTGATGATATTTGGGTTAGATATTACAGGGAACAGACAAACTGCAGTAATACTTTGCCTCTTATAACATCTGCTTTCTTCTTTGCAGAGGTAGAAAATGATATAAAAAATGCTAGTCCATTTCTATGAAGGACTGGAATGCTGGAAGCGTTGTTTTCTCAAACTGTGCAGTGAATTGATAAGCCCTCTTTTAACTGAAGTACTCCTAACCTTTTAGATAGTCTCTAGTCTACTGTTTGGCATGTATTATATTACTTGCATTATTTAATACAGGTAGTTTATTTAGTGACCAATCAAAGTTACCATAGCACTGAAAAAAGTGACTTATGACAATTTTTCATACTTATGACCATTGCGGCATCCCCATGATCATGTGATCAAAATTCAAATGCTTGGCAACTGATTCATATTTACGACAGCTGCAATGTCCCAGGGTCATTTGACCACTTTTGTGACCCTCTGACAACCAAAGTCAATGGAAAGCCAGAATCACTTAACAACAATGTTACTGATTTATCAACTGTAGTAATTCACTTAACAACTGTGGCAAGAAAGATAATAAAATAAGGCAAAATTCATTTAACAAATGTCTCACTTAGCCCACTTTTGGGCTCAATTGTCGTAAGTTGAGGACTACCTGTATGTAATATTATTTTATATGTCTTTCTAAATATTTCTATTTCAGATAAGCTGCTAAAAAGTCCTCACAAATAAATGTTGTTTATTTGTAGTAATGTAGTAATTTATTTATTTATTTATTTATTTATTTATTTATTTATTTATTTATTTATTTATTTATTTATTTATTTATTAAATTTATATACCGCCCTATTCCTGAGGGACTCAGGGCGGTGAACAGCGAACGATAAAATACATGTAATACAAACATTAATAAAAAACCAATTAAAATATATTAAACACTCTGGTCCTAGATAATTCAAGACATCCCAGTTTAAAATAAAATCAAAAGCAATATAAAGGGAAAGTTAGGCCAGGCCGGCCTTCTGAAACAGGAATGTTTTGAGGGCACGGCGGAAAGTGCGCAGATCCAGAATCCTCTGTATCTCTGGGGGGAGCTCGTTCCAGATGGTGGGTGCCCTCACAGAAAAGGCTCTCCCTCTGGGGGCCGCCAGTCGACACTGTTTGGCTGACAGCACCCCTCTCTATGGGAGCGTACTGGGCGGTGAGAGGCTATTCGTGACAGAAGGCGGTCTCGTAAGTACCCCGGTCCTAAGCCATGGAGCGTTCTAAAGGTGGTAACTAAGACCTTGAAGCGCACCCGGAAGACCACAGGGTGCCAGTGCAGCTCGCGCAGGAGGGGAGCCACATGGGAGGGCCATGCTGCTCCCATAACTACCTGTGCGGCCGCATTCTGGACCACCTGGAGCCTCCGGGTGCTCCTCAAGGAGAGCCCCATGTAGAGAGCATTACAGTATTCCAGGCGTGAAGTGACGAGGGCATGAGTGACCGTATTTAACGAGTCCCAATCCAGAAAGGGACGCAACTGGCGAATCAGGCGAACCTGCTAAAAAGACCTCCCGGCCACAGCTGTCAAGTGTTCTTCTAAAGACAGCCGTGAGTCCAAGAGGATGCCTAAGTTGTGAACTCTCTCCGTGGGGGGCAATGACTCATCCCCAATAGTCAGTGATGGCACCAATTGACTATATTGGGACATCGGAAACCACAGCCACTCGGTCTTGGATGGGTTGAGCCTGAGTCTGTTCCTCCCCATCCAGATCCGTACACTGGGACATCACTTTAAGGGCATCATTGGGGCAGTCCGGGGTGGAGATGTATAGCTGAGTATCATCAGCATACTGATGATACTTCACCCCAAAACCACGGATGATCTCACCCAGTGGCTTCACATAAATGTTGAACAGAAGGTGTGAGAGGACCGACCCCTGCGGCACCCCACATACAAGGGGCCTCGGGGTCGACCTCTGCCCCCCTGTCAACACAGACTGCGACCGATCAGAGAGAAAGGAGGAGAACCACCTCAACACGGTGCCCCCCACCCCTAACTCTTCCAACCGGTGCAGCATGTTACCATGGTCGATGGTATCAAAAGCTGCTGAGAGGTCTAATAGGACCAGGACAGAGGAGCAACCCCTGTCCCGAGCCCTCCAGAGATCATCTACCAATGCGACCAATGCCGTTTCCATGCTGTATCCAGGCCTGAAGCCCAACTGGAACGGATCTAGATAAGCCGATTCATCCAAGTACTGAGGAAGCTGTTGCGCTACCACACTCTCAACAACCTTCACAATGAAGCGAAGGTTGGAGACTGGACGGTAATTAGCTAACACTGCCGGGTCCAGGGAAGGCTTCTTGAGGAGAGGCCTCACCACCGCCTCCTTCAAGGCGGCAGGGAAGACACCCTCTCTCAAGGAAGCATTTATAATCCCCTGGAGCCAACCTCGTGTAACCTCCCAAGAGGTCAGCACCAGCCAGGAGGGACACGGGTCCAATAAACATGTGGCCGCGCTCAGTCTGCCCAGTATCTTGTCCACGTTTTCTGGAGTCACAGAATCAAACTCTTCCCAGGTAATATTCTCAAGACTTGCCTCCATCCTCCCTCCCGAATCTACCCAGTCAGAGTCCAAATTTTCCCGAATCTGAGCAATTTTGTCATACAGATATTGTACAAAGTCCTTGGCTCTACCCTCCAAGGGGTCCTCCCGCACTTCCTGGTGGAGCAGGGAGCGGGTCACCCTAAACAGGGCGGCTGGGCGATTATCTGATGATGCAATAAGAGCGGAAAAATAGTTACACTTTGCCGCTTTTATTGCCACCAGGTAGGTCTTAATATGAGACCTTACCAGTGTTCGGTCAGATTCAGAACGGCTGGCCCTCCAACTGCTCTCCAGGCGTCTTTTCCGGCGTTTCATCTCCCTCAGCTCCTCGGTGAACCAGGGAGCCAGGTGAGATCGACGCCGGGTCAGAGGCCGCAAAGGCACGACCCGGTCCAAAGCTCCAGCAGCCACCCTATCCCAGGCAGCCACTAGGTCTTCAGTCGAGCCATGTGCCAGAGCCTCAGGAAATGGCCCAAGCTCCATCTGGAACCTATCCATGTCTGATGCACCATTGAAAAACATTATTTAGCATTTTTTCTTGACTTCTATAGGCAAATCCAAACTCGTACTTACAAAACAGACTGTCTATTACTAAGAAGGGTGTATAGTGTTCTCCTTCCTTGAACTGATGAAGTGTTGAAGCTACATAATGCTTTCAGGAACCTCTGAAAACTCTTGAAAATAGGCTGCATATTAAAAACATGTGATATCCTTTTAGTAATAGGAAACCTGTCCATCATCTAGGATTTGCCCTTAATCAAAATGTTCTTAACCTGTGTGTATTCAAAATGATAGAAGAGTTATATTCAATGTGTAAAAGGTAAAGGGTCCCCTTGCACATATGTGCTAGTCGTTTCAGGCTCTACGGGGCGGCTCTCATCTCCGTTTCAAAGCCAAAGAGCCAGCACTGTCCAAAGATGCCTCCGTGGTCATGTGGCTGGCATGACTAAACACCAAAGGTGCACAGTGCGCTGTTACCTTCCCACCAAAGGTGGTCCCTATTTTTCTACTTGCATTTTTTATGTGCTTTTGAACTGCTAGGTTGGCAGAAGCTGGGACAAGTAACGGGGGCTCACCCCATTACGTGGCACTAGGGATTGGAACCGTTGAACTGCCGACCTTTCAATTGACAAGCTCAGGATCTTAGCCACTGAGCCACTGCATCCCCCTTATTGAATACACATTCAATGTGCATCAAGTTTAAATCGCATCGTGTGTGACTTTATGGTTTTCCCAGAGCTAAGAAAGTCATTTCCCTTGAAAACTGCTAAAGCCTGATCCTAGATTTTTAGTTCTGGGATTAATGAAGCTATATTTTCAGTCTGCTGACAGTACAATCCTATGCATGTCTATTCAGATGCATGTTCCATAGTGAACTTTGGAAATTAAACCTACAGTGCAATCCTATTGCTGTACAATAACTTATAGCTAACTACCCTTGAGCTCAGTAGGATAAAATTGTATTTGAGATTACAGACCTAATTAAAATTTATTCAAATCTTAAAGTAATAGTTTATATTTTACTTGTTTAATTTCATTGGTGGACATTTAAATTAAAATTAATAAACAGATTGAAATTGTACGCTCTTAAATTGAAGTTACACAATTTTATGTTGTTGATTCCTTTGTAGGCCATTGGGAACTATTATGCTGTTAGTTATAAAAAGAATCCATACAGTAGTATTTTGTGGTTTATTTTCTTTCTTTTTTTCTCTTTCTTTCTCTCATCACCACACCCCATAAAAACTCTAATTTAACTGGAGACTGTCTCCAATTTAGGGTAATTTTATACAACCTCAGTAACATTTCAATTTATAAAAATAATTAGAGCAAATTAGATCATGGGGAAAGTTTAATTAACTGGGCATAGTTTTGAATTAAAGTCCATTTCTGTGGAAATTGGAAAAGCCTCAATAATTCAGTACTTCATTATAGCATGATTTAGCATCCTAGATTAGGAGGAACAGGAATAGAATTATATGTCAGCATATACGAGCAAGCAGATTGAAAGTCCATTCTTCTCTATCACCCATAGCTTTAGGCATTATACATGAATATTGTGATACCTCAGGGACTGATTCCATAACCAGTTCTTTCAAGTATTGTTAGACCAATTGCTTGACTTCCAATCACTTTTTAAGCTTCATTAACATAGTTACATAGCAGAATAAAATGCACAGAACACAGTTATTACTTTTTTTCCTAGTTATAATTAAATATGTACTGAATTTACTGCTGCTGCTACTGCTGCAGAGAAGGGCTGTCTATTGCCCAAGATATTTAATTTAGCAATGCTTTACAAAATTACTAATTAGAGTTAATTCTATCAGTATTTGAAATTTCATTAATCACACTGACTTAATTTAGATTAATGTAGATGTAATCTTCTAATTTGCCAGGAATTTAAGAACTAATTTATGATCAAATATCAGATAGGGTTATATGTTAAAAGGTAGAGCCTCTCTTTCATTTTATAAATCAATCAGAGCTTTATACATTGCCTTGTAAATCACTCCATGTTGATCAATTTTGTTTCCAATGGATCAGAATCACCCTTGGCAAAAAGAGCTGTATTTCAAGGTGTACAAGATATTCTTTGCTCAATACACAAACCTATCATTTTCATAATTCCATTCTTTATAGAATATTTTGTTCTACAAACTTTGGGCCTCACTGTTCCTTCATTGTACATGTAGTATGGAAGCTTCCTAATAATTTAATTGAGCTGAACACATTCAGTATCAGACTATTCTGGGATATACGGTCCCACAGAGAGGGACTCCTCAGGGTGCCATCAGCCAGGCAATGTCAGCTAGCGACCCCCAGGGGGAGAGCCTTCTCTGTGGCAGTTCCTGTCCTCTGGAACGATTTGCCCCCAGAGATACGAAGGATATCGGATCTCTGGGTCTTTTGCCATGCCCTGAAAATTTTTCTTTTCCATCAAGCAGGGCTGGAGTGAACCCCCCCCCTTCTTTAGTCTTTTTTAGTTTTTTAGATTTTTAAATTGTCAATGGGTTTTAATTTGAATTGTTTTAAATTTGGGCCAAAGTTATGTAATTCTTTTAATAATTTTAAATTTTGTATTGGTATCTGTTTTAGTTCTGGCTGTGCACCGCCCTGAATCCACTAGGAGAAGGGCAGTATACAAATTGAATAAAATAAATAAAATAAATAAATAAATATGGGGCTATTTCTTTCATAAAAATAAAGCACCTATAGAGTCGGGAACAACTAGCACATATGTGCAAGGGGAACCTTTACCTTTTAGGCTTTCAGTAATTGTTTTTGTTTTTGTTTTTTGCATTTTTTTTCATGTTTCAGAATGTTGTGTCTCAAAATTATTAAGGGATTTTGGAGCTTCATTTGGCAAAGCCAAGAGACCCTTGTTCTATTTTTCTATTACATTTTGAAACCATAGATGCAAATTCTTACCTACCAATCACATTTGAAGGTGAAACAAAGCATCTACATCAATGTTTCCATCAAGAACAGATCCACTTACCTTGCCTTACCTCAACTGTAGACACCAATGTTGCACTATATGTATCAGAATTGGTCATCTAGGTTTCAAACTTCCATTTTTTTTTGTTTGTTATAACAGAACACAAGATTAAAAGACAAACAAGAAAAAAGTTGTGCAAAAGAAAAAAGACCAAGAAAAAAAGAAGAGAGAAGTGCAAAAAGAAGAAAAATATAAAACATGGAACTTTACTTTTATAATAATAACAGTGGTGAGACTTTTATATGCACAAATGTGGAAAGGCTTGTAAATATCTATAATGGAAGAATGGATGGTGAAGTTGATGGAATTAGCATAGGTGGTAGAGTTACCAGTTTTGATCTTGACTAATTTTATTTCTATTCAGAAATCACTTTTGCGATTTTTTTTGCAAAAAACTAATGAAATGAAATGTTGTTGGGGATTCAATGATTAGAATTATATGGGATTATGGAAATAATGTAGACAAATTTTAACCTAAAATTAGATCTCGATGCATGTATGTATTTATTTATTTTTTACATTTTTGAACCATCCATCTTTCTTGGAAAACGTGGAAGTCATTCTTTTTCAATTTTTTCTTACGGTTTCAAACCGGAAGTTGTGAGCATGTCACCTCTAATTTCTAGGAAGCTATTTACTTTAAAGAATTTAAATTAATCCAATCGCAACCTTAACTGTTCTTTAGAACAAGTGATTTAGTAAAGCATTCATAATATTTTTCCCAATCTGTGATTTAAAAATTTCCTGTAACTGAAAAGATCCCAATTTGCACAAACCAAGCAAAAATAAGGCAGTTTTGGCTCACAGTCTAAAAGGAAAAAAGAACAGATAAAAGCCAAGAGGATCTAAATCACCCCAACAAATCTGAAAGTGATTAGAATCCCTTATGTTGACCAACTGAATAGGAGAGAAACTGGATGGAGCAGGCGGTTCGGTGGACTGAATGGTTCTTCTTCCTATTCTGTCTGCTTCAGCTTAGAGCAAGGCCTAGTATTATTTGAATTCCCAAATACATAATTCTTAATGGATGAAATTTTCTCTAAATCAGGAAAAAAAAATCTCCTTTTCTAGATCTGTACTCCTTATTTATCTTTTTTAAATGTTCTGTATCACAACTTTTTTTTTTTGGCAAAGGTCATTTTTCTCTCCAAAAATACCTTTAGCTGAATCATTTTAGAGATAAATTGTGTCATGGATTTGGGAATCGGTATGCTGAAAGAAAGGGGTTTACACTTGCACCATACTTTCTATTTGCTAGTTTATGTGGAACAGTACAAATGTTCCTCACAGTTGAGGCTAGGTAACTCTTCCTCATGCTGAATGCCTTATCATCAACACAGACTTCTTCTGCCAAAGGCATTTCCTTTAATCTAGACACCAAGATTAGTTGGTGACAACCAACAAGTTTAGACTTTGAAATTGGAAGACTGATTCAAACTGAGCATGCAAAAAAGAAAAAGAAAAAGAAAGTAATGATATTTTTTTCCTCCCTGAAATCTTTGTGAAGCTAAGGAAATTTTTGTTAAAAAAAAATAAAATAAACCAGTGCTTTTGTTTACCTTGAATGAAGATCCCAAATGATTTCAAAATGTTTCCAGATTAATTGGAAATTTCAGTTGCCCATGTTCAGCTCTGAGAAATAATTGTATCACAATACAGGGTGGTAATGCCAAACAGGATGGATAACACAGCTGCCAAGTGAAGCTATTCTGAATAAGTGACAAATCATTAACTGCAAGTCTCTGGATCTCTGTGCACTAGGTGGTTACTGCTGGAGGGGGGAAGACCAAACAAGGCACTGTTCAGATCTGAGTAGGCAGATGCTGCTAGATTAATGACTGGCATTGTCAGTGCTCAGCTTAGGAATGACTAAAACAGCTTCAGAGTCTCATCCCTACTAGTGGGTGTTGCTATGGGTACCATCTCCGAAATGTCATATAAAACAAGGATGGGAAGAGAATGATGAACAACAGAAGAAAAATAAAGGATATGCAAGGCATAACAATATGAAGACACATCATTGCTGCACAACAAAAAATGTCTTACATTCTGTTAAAGAAAACTATGAAAGAAGGAGCAAAGATAGAATCATTGCATTCGTAACAATATTATATAGGGAAGCAGCAGCACAGCATATTTTAAAATGCATGGGTTGAAGCATGGTTGCTCATCGATAAAAAGAAAAGGAAAGTTGTGATTGATCCGCCTGCCACCTTCCAAAAATAAAATAAATGTTTCATAGATGTTAAGCCCTCTTTAAATGGATAAAATATAAGAAAAAGGAATTTAGGCTGCACTAGCACACACACCTTCCTCAGGCTAAGCTTTACTGATATTATAGGATATATTTTTGAGTAAATATGCAGTGGAAGGTGAAATAAATACACGTTTTTATATATTTACACTATTTCTAAATTGCCCATTCCAGCAGACTCATGATAGTTTACAAACATATATATCCATAAAAGCAACATTAGAATACACCCCTCAAAAAAAACCCCACCTGTCGTCAGAGCAATATTGCCATATAACAATCAATCAAAGAACCTGAGAAAATATTCAGTTTTGAATGTCTTCTAAAAATACCATAAGACAGAGTGTTGTCCATAAAAGGGGGACATAACGTGAGAAACGATAAGTTCTCATCTGACTTCTTGGAGGAATTTTAACTATGTTTGTTTGAACTCAATGCATGGTACTCAAGTTGGTACTTCCTGAAGCAGGTGTCCTGCACAAACTTATGCACTAAATTATTAAGGACTTCATAGGTTCAAACCACCAACAACCAACTTTTACTTTGAAGGCTAATGGCAAATAGTATAGACCAGTGTTTCTCAACCTTGGCACTGGCTGGGGGATTCTGGAGTTGAAGTCCACCCATCTTCAAGCTTCCAAGGTTGAGAAACACTGGTATAGACCTTTCAATGCAAGTATTACATGATAGTGGCATTTTTCATCCACCAGGAAGTGGGCTGCTGCATTTTGGATGAAAGCTGACCTATGTACTATATGCTACACTATGGATCCAATTTTGTACCTTTTCTCTGAAAATACAAAATATCTATTGAAGCTACTGGTTGAGGCCATTCATTGATATGGATTGGCTGACCAAATGATGCTTTGAAAGGATTCCAATGTCTGGTGGCTGTAGGGGGCCTAGATAAGGGAAAGACACCTTTGACTTAATGCTACCATGATCAAGCAGTTGTAGGTTTAGACCCCTCCGAATCTGGAACTAGAGATGGTTCAAGAGAGGACTGTACTTTCCCACTTAGAACTGGTACTAATTCTGGAATCCTCTTGGACTTACAACTCCTGCTTGAGAAGCAGGTGACCACACTTACTAGGAGAATTTTGCACAACTCCACCTTGTGCACCATTGTGCCCATATCTGAATCAATGGGCCCTGCTTATGGTGACACATGCCTTACTCACCTCCCATCTGGACTATGCAACATGCTACATGGTACTGCCCTTAAAGATAATATAGAACAGAGGTGTCAAACTCAAGGCCCACAGGCCGGACCCGGCCCATGGGGTACTTAGATTTGGCTCATGGGGCCGCCCTACAAACAGCAAAGGACCAGCTGTGGTGCCTAAGCCAGCAAAAATAAAGCTCAGTTTTCTGTGGCTCTGCCACAGCCTCATGTAACCCTCTACCAGCAAAAGTGGAGCTAGGGAGGGCTGTGCGATGGTCTCCTGCAACCCTCTGACAATGAAAACTCCATTTTTGGGCCACCATAGGCACCCCCAACATGAGTGATGTCAAGCTGGCCATGCCCACCCTGGCTATGCTCCCCAACCCCCGAAGTCAAACACAACCCTGATGCAATGCTCATTGAAATTGAATTTGACACCCTGAAGGTGTAAATGGTCCGTAATATGCTGGCACTGATAGTTATGCAAACACCTGAGTACACCTCTGTAACATCATTACTTTGTGACGTACACTGGCTTCCAATAGATTTCTTGGTGAAATTCAAGCTGCTGATTATCACATATAATTCAAGGTTGGCTCAGCCTTCCATCCTTCCAAGGTAGGTAAAATGAGGACCCAGCTTGTTGGGGGCAATATGCTGACTCTAAATTGCTTAGAGAGGGCTGTAAAGCACTGTGAAGCGGCATATAAGTCTAAGTACTATTGCTTCATTTATTTATTTTATTGTGTGCTATCTCATCTAGAGGAGACTCTGGGTGGTTTACAAATGTTAATAATATTATTGAGGCAATGTATTCTGATGGCATATAGTGATGTGCCTTTTGGTATACTCTCCTCAATAAGGTTTATATGGCCCCAATCCTTTTACTTTTCCAGAAAATTTTACAAACCTGTTTTTTTTTCCCCATTCCCAGGTATTGGGTAAGAAGGATACTGTTTTTCTGCTAAGAAGAGTAAGGCTTGGTTGACTTCAGACATATGTTATCTGATATATTGTTTATGGGCTTTGTTTATTTTTTATTTTGTATGGCTTCTTACCTGTAATTCTTTTTATCTTTGTTTTTATTTGATTCATATTACCTGGAGTCATGGTAAATTGGGTAGCTGTAAATGAATAAAAAATGAAATTTAATGTTATGATTTTAGTTGACTCAGCTCACAATGGTTTCAACTGTCTTTCGCCTGCGTGCATGGTAGTGAATAATACTGGGTTCTATATACAAGGTTAGTTTTGATCAGCCTGTAGAATTGATTGTTCTACAAATGCATCATTCGATATATAAAATCCTAATCTTCTGTCAGTGGAGAGCCTTCTTAGAGAAGATGCTAGCTTTATAGAATGTTGTCCTTTGGGAGATTTACTAAGCTGCATCATTGTAGACATTCAAATGTAAGCATTCAAACTGGCTTTGGGTCTGTCTGATTGATTGATTGAGCCACCTATTGCTTCAATTCTCCATGGTTTACTCTGATAAAAAGAGAATACAAATACAGCAGTAAAATAACCATAATTTATTGTTGTCACTCATATTACAATAATTTACCATTTAATTCATATAGTGATGATTTCTGTTATGATATTGTTATTGCCATACTGTTATTCATTCTTCAAAGTGAATTATTAACATAATTGAACATTTTAAAAGGATGTTTTATAACAATAATCCACAATTAATTATGTGATTACTTGTGTAGGTAGATAAGATCATACAAAATGTAGCTGTTATTGATGTGTATATCTCAGAGAGAGAGAGGGAGGGAGAAAGGGAGGGGGAGAAGGAAAGATGGAGGAGAGAGGGAGAGGGAGGGAGGGAGGGAGAGATATTATAAAATTGGAATTCTATGAAGCATTCTATCCATCTCATCTAGAGGAGACTCTGGGTGGCTTAAAGGTAAAGGTTCCCCTCGCACATATGTGCTAGTCGTTCCTGACTCTAGGGGGCAGTGCTCATCTCCATTTCAAAGCCAAAGACCCAGCGCAGTCCGAAGACATCTCCGTGATCATCTGGCTGACACAACTAAACACCAAAGGCACTGTTGGTGGTAACAGTGTTACCTTCCCACCAAATGTGGTCCCTATTTTTCTACTTGCATTTTTTACATGCTTTCAAACTGCTAGGTTGGCAGAAACTGGGACAAGTAACGGGAGCTCACCCATTATGTGGCACTAGGGATTAGAACCACTGAACTGCCGAACTTTCGATCGACAAACTCAGCATCTTAGGCATTGAGCCACCACCTCCCTCCTCTGGGTGGCTTACAAATGTTAAAAATGGGATAATAACAACAACAACAACAACAACAACAACAACATATTTGTGATACTTTTAAAATGTTCAGTTGTCTGAGTTTCATGTTTAATGAATAAAAGTTTACAATAACAGCAACAATAATAATATAATGATCATGAAAACTATAATATGGGAATACATTAATTCTTTTATCAATATTAACTCTTAATATTTTAGGTATATCTGGGTGTAATGGTATGTGAGAATCACCATGGGAAATGGGGAGGGGATGTCTAAAGAAAGGTCAGTAAGAGATGGCATAGACCTCAGCTGCATAATGGGTGGAGAAAGAGGTTCAGAATGGACCCTTCCCCTCCATGCCCAGAACATTTTCAGGTTGTAATAGTGGGAAATCTTTCATACTTGTAGGATTCTGTTAATGTACCCAGACATTAATTCTAATTCTTTGTTTCCATCTCATCTCCATTTCTAAATACTTGACAGTGACTGAATTTGACATTATGGGATCCATATGGTTCATTCCAAGGCAATCATTTGTTGTTGATGTTTAGCAGAAGAGAGTACTTTGACATAGCAGCAGCGGGGGCTTAGTAGAAATGGATATGTTTTCTTACCATGTGGTGTCTTGGAAGAGGGATCCTACAATAGTTGCCATTAGTCATGTTCAGTGGAACATGTATATTGTTTTCTATGTAGTCCCTAGGCCTGTGATGGCAAACCTATGGCACGCGTACCACAGGTAACATGCGTAGCCATATCAGTGGCACGCCAGCTCAGCTCTGGTGTGCATATGCGTGCCGGCCAGCTGATTTTCTGGCCTTCTGAGCCCACCAGAAGTAAGTGGTGTTTCCTGCCTCCAGGGGACCTGGGTGGGTGGGTGGGGAAGGCCCGTTTTTCTTTCTCCCATGGCTCCAGATCCTCTCAAGGAATCTGGGGAGGGTGAAAACAGCCTTCCCCACCCCCTCAGAGGCCTTCCAGAGGCCCATTTCCCAACTTCCAGTTGGACAGGAAGTGACTTTTTTGCTGTCCCCATCCTCCAGAGACTCCTAGAGGGGAGGAGAGAGGGGGGGTTGCACATGCATGTGCAGGGTAGGGTGCATAGAATTACAGGTGTGGGCACGTGCGTGCGCCAACCTCCTCTGCCCCCCCTCCTGGCATGCAATGGCAAAAAGGTTAGCTATCACTGCCCTAGGCATTGACCTATTACTACATCTGGCATGGGGGATGCATATAATTCTGCATCACTGATATTATAGCCTAAGAGCAGCTCAGATTGCACTATTGGAATTCAATATCCAAAACATTGATAGCAATGACAGGGTTTTTTTCAGCTAAAAAACCCCACCCATATCCAATTGGGAAGGGAGATGTTCACCTGGAGGTTTTGTTTTGTTTTGGTATTTGCTGAAAAAAAGTCATATTTTTTTCTTGTAGAAATATTATAAAAGATAGCATTTACAGTTTTTAAGATAGTCTGTTTGTATGCTATTAGAATGTGAACTCATGAATAATCCCTTTGGAAAATGAGAGCCTCCATTTGCTGACTCTCTACTAGCTTACATTTTTGTTCTCTAATGATACATTGGCCCCATTAGTTTCCTTGACTAAACTTTAAAACTTTATATTAAAGTGAAAAACAAAACTTTTAGCCAATCTATAACGTTGTGACCTTTCTCTTTTCTCCAGAAAAGATGGCTGCAGCTGATTTTTTGACAATGCGAGACAGATAGACTTGGGTTCTGCACATAATCAACACCAGTAGGTTCCAACACTAAAACCATTTATATCCACAGGTTACTTATTTAGTCTTGTTAACCAGCAACCTCTAAAGTCACTCATTGGCTTTACCTTCTACCTACCTTTATCCTTTTACCTTCTGCAGTATTAGTTGGAAGATACAATAGAATCTCATTTATTGAGATATGCCACTCTTGTGGATATAATGAATCTTAGATTCTGTTTTTTTATTTTTATTTTTCTGTCCCTTCTGCCATAATACAGATTTTACCTTTTCCAAGCCAATATGTTATGAGAGAGAAGTAATTCAGATTGGAATCCTACCATCACTAATAGAGCAATTTTCATAAGAAAGCATAATATATCCTAATCTTGAAACAGGCCCCCTTTTTAAAAGTTATAGTTTAGATGACTGCTTTATTGTGTCTGTTTTATTGGGTTCTTGTTTCTGTGCTTTATATTGACTATAGTAATTTAATTACTATAAGTTTGATTTGCAAATATATTCAATTTAATAGCACTGTGTTCATTCTGTTCATGATCTAACATTGTTCCATAGTCTTGGCACAATCTTAAATTAACACTTAAGGGTAGCGTCAGAAGCAGAACATATTTTGATAGTGGTTCATGTCCAAAGAGAAGCATATGATTATGTTTAGCTCCTAGCAGGTTGAAATGTTGTTTTGGGAGATGCTATTTACAAACTAGGTTGTCCACTCTAGTGCCATCCAGACAGGATGGTTGTGGACTCCATAGATTGAGGATGATAAGAGTTGTCGATTGGAAAAGTCTCTTGTGAACTTAAGGCTGAAGCCCAGTATCTGTGTTGGGGAGGGGATATATACTGCCTATTGTTCTTAAGAAGGCTTTGCTTGATTTAGAACTTCATCTAAGTAAGCAACGCAGCTACTCTAACAGTATTGGGGAACAATGGCTTTGTTACAGTTTCTTCACTATAAATTTTTAAAAACATAAGCTGAGGATGAAGATGAAGATGATGGGCTGTTCGTGAATTCAGTCTTTTAGCTGAATGGAATCATCTGGGGTAGAGTTTGTGCTGAAAATAATTCTTTTCTATGTTCCACCACCATTTCTTCTGAGTTCATCAAGGCCAGAAAAAAATATATAATTTTAAGGACATACTCTTACCTATCAATGTTCAATTGTATGGAGCCAAATGTTTCAAGGCATATTCATTGTATCCTGACATTTTATCTCTTTACTATGACCGAAATGGATATTTACCAGTCACTTTGCAGGAATGTGATACAGTATCCATCATTGTTATCACATTAAACTAACTTTACTGCTTTTCTGATTTTTATTTGGCAGCTCAAGATCAACACCAATGTTATCAACATCATTGAAAGTAGATAGCTAAGAGTATATCCTTCAAATTATATCTCTGTTCTGGCTTGGGTTATCAGCTTGCAGTGATGCTGTGAATAAGATATCTTCCCCTTATGAGGCCTCCATTTTATTGGATTCTGTCCCTTTTGTGACAAATAAAGCAATACTATTTTTTAAGTATGATCTATTTTTTGTTTTTCACTTTTATGTGTAGGGGGAAAAACATACATGTTAAAAAATATTTACATTCAGGAAAAGTTGAACATTTAATGAATATTCCATCTATGTTCATTTCACTGGTTTCTTTGTTTTAGCAGAAAAGTTGTTATTTTTCTTTACAAGCTGGCTAGTGACATTGAAAATGCTTACCTGTATTGAGAGACATGCTATAAAATGATCCTGATCTCTGTTTATATTTGAAGATCTATAATCTGAGTTTGTTTAACTTGTGCCAAGACATTTAAAGCAAACTCCTATGCTTTGGGCAGATTCCAATACAAACCCAATCAGGCTATAGCCAGAAGACTTCAAATAAAAACACAGTGATTTTTCAGCAGGAGATTAGGAAATAATTCACTTTAGCACACAGTCCAAAAGAAGTTATAAATAAATCTATACCCAACACATAGTTTTCAAAGTTAAAGCTTGATTATGGTTTTGATATTCCTTTCCGCACCACACCAATTTCTTCCTGTTATGCTACATTAGTTTATCAAGGACATCATGTTTTTTACATGCATTTCAAATGGTTGATGCCAGCTTCTAAAGGGTCTCAATGTCAACAGTGCTCATAAGGTCATGAAAGAAGAAAGAAGGTCTTCCATGATTAAAACCACTGCTCTGATAATCTGCCTGAGGATATATTGATCAATCGCTCAATCAGAATAGAGCTGGAAGGGACCTTGGAGGTCTTCTAGTCCAAGTCCCTGCTCAAGCAAGAGACCCTATATCATTTCAGATAGTTGTCTGTCCAGTCTTTTCTTAGAAAGCTTCAGTGATGAAGCATCTACAACTTCTGAAGATGAGCTGTTCCACTGCTTAATTGTCATCACTGTTAGGAAGTTTCTCCTTAATTACAGATTGTTTGTCTCCTTGATTAGTTTTTATCCATTATTTCTTATCTTGCCTTCTGGTGCTTTGGAAAATAAGTTGACCCCTTCTTTGTGACAGCCCCTCAAATACTGGAATATTGCTATTATGTTACCCCTAGTCTTCTTTTGTTTAGACTGGTCATACCCAATTCTTGCAACTGTTCTTAATTATCTTAGTTGCTCTTCTTTGCACTTTTTCCAAAGTCTCAACATCTTTTTGTAATGTGGTGACCAAAACTGGATGCAATATTCCAGGTGTGGTCTTACTAAGGCTTTATAAAGTGGTATTAATACTTCACATGATTTTGATTCTATGCCTCTGTGTGTACAACCAAGGATTTTATTAGCTTTTTTGGCTGCCGCTGCACACTGCTGGCTCATGTTAAGTGATCTTCCACAAGGACTCCAAGGTCCCTCTCACAGTTACTGTTTTTGAGCCTGGTTTTGCCTAAGCTGTATTTGTACCTTCGGTTTTCTCTGCCTAGGTGTAAAACCTTGCTTTTCTCCACATTAAATTTCATGTTGTTGGAAAGGGCCCATTGTTCAAGTCTGTTAAGATATTTTGGATCCTCAGCTGGGGTGTTGGCTATTCCTGCCAATTTAGTGTCATATAGAAATTTGATTAGTTCCCCTTTTATTCCCTCATCTAAGTCATTTATGAAGATATTGAAAAGCACTGAGCCTAACACAGAACCTTGTGGTACCCCACTGTTTCCTTCCTTTCATGTAGATGTAGTACCATCAAGGTCTATTCATTCAGTTTGGTTTTTCAGCCAGTTACAAATCCATATAATGGTCTTCTTTATCAAATGGTAAATGAGGTAGCAGTGTTTGAAAAATGAGATGATTCTTGGTGACCAAACCAAATATGTAATACTATGAATACTTTGTTGGGGATCACAAGTCTCATTCCTTGTGCTTAGTGCGATGTTTGTGATATATAAAAATAAGAATAATACTCCTGAATACATTAATTCAAACCTTTTCATTGATAATTATTGCTATTTCTTTTAGGAAAAATTAAGTAAATTGCAGAATAAAGGAAGATAATTATCCCTACTACTACTGCTGCTGCATACTACTACTGGTAGTATGACCCTGCCTGAACTCATCCCCATTAAATTTAGTGAATTATTCTGTTTAATACCGGTATGCTAGGTCTGGGTGGAGTGGTCAGATACTCCTTGATTAGGTATGTGGTTGCTCAGAGGTACCTTAACATGGCAACATGCCTCATTGAGGCATACTATCTTGCCTTGAGAAAGATTGAGGCAGGAATAATAGTTGCTTCTGCTTCTGTTTATGTACTGTGAATCTGTGGAAGCCACTCTTTTTCACTCTTATTTTTAAAGTGGCACATTACTCCTCTATATGTTTCAAAGAACTTTGAAGTGGTGCTTCGATCTTCCCCATCTTAAAAATCCACACTGTCTTATTAGATAATTTTATTCACAAAGTAGTTTTATAGCTTAGTCAGTTTTTGAGCAAACAGCACTTTACTGTTTGAATTTATAAAATAGTTAAGGCACTAGGCTAGAAACTAGGGGCCTATCAGTTATAGTCCCACCCTCATGGAAGCTGGCTGGAGGTCTTTGGGCCAGTCACCCTCTCTCAGCCCACAATGTCAGGCTTGGGAACAAGCTAGTCAGCCAATTCCTGTTGCAACCAATGGATCAACACTTGGAAGATCCCCCAAAAGCAGACCTTGTATTTGTAGGAAAAACTCTTAAGAAGAAAATATATAGAGAGTTCAGTAGTCCAAAAGATTTTATTTGCTTCTATTAATATTCCAAAAATGTTTACATATTTTATTTTGAGGCTTATAACATTTTTAAAAATGGTATAATAGGATGTTGGTCAGTGGCTGTAATAAAGACAAGATAAGTCTGAAGGATTTTTAGTTCTTCTCTATAGCTAATAGCTTGGTTTGCCTTTCTGAGTAAGCTTAATGACACACAGTGGTTGGCATGTCATCTTTTAGTGTTGTCCTGTCCTGTCCGTGGCCTCTTCCAGAGTTCCTAATGAAGTGGTTCGGGAATAACGAGAGGCACAAGCAAGCAAGTGACAACAGCTCTTTAATATACAGTGAGACTTCAGCAAAAACTCAGAGGCTGCAGTCCTCCTTATATACAATCCTGGAGAGACTGTCAGCCAATCAGAAACGTAAGCAGGTTTGAAACTCCCGCTTAAAAGTATCAATACATAACACCCCTCCCTTCCCAGAAGGCACTGACACTCAAAAATTAACATATGTACAAACAAAGTCTCGCAGGTGCTTAGGCTGAGTTCTCGCCCTAGTTGACCTGCGCAGTTCAGTGTTTGGTGAGGCGTCGAGCTGGTCGGAGGGACTCTTTGTCTCTCCCGGCTCCGCCAATGGAACCTCCTGGATTTTGTCCGGGGCGTGGTTATCCCCGGCTGGGAGTGGCGACTCGCTGGGGCGGCGCTGGAACCAGGGCTTGTCAGCTAAGTATTCTCGCGGCCCCGGGCTTGAGCTAGCTGTTTTGGAGAAGTGGTCATAGTTAGGCTCGGACATGTCTGCGTTGATATTTGCCTCGCCAACCACCCGTTTCCTCAGTTGGTCTATGTGGCGCTTCCAGAGTCTATCTACCCCCACGTCCACCGTGTATGATTTTGGGCCTGTTATTCCCACTATGGTTCCGGCAACCCACAGAGGACCGCTGGCATAATTGCGAGCGAACACCGGGGACCCGACCTGAAACTGCCTTAAGCCACAGGTCTCTCCCTTAAAGTTTTCGTGCGAATAGTTAGGGTGAAGCCTGTCCAACACACATCGGAGCTTTCTCCCCATGAGGAGCTCTGCTGGGCTTCTCCCAGTTGCTGTGCATGGTGATGCATGCTGAACCGCAAGGAATTGATCTATCCTGGCCTGCCAGTCCCCATTGTCTAATCTGGACAGTGCTTCCTTGGCTGTCCTGACAAATCGTTCAGCCAATCCGTTGGAAGCCGGGTGAAAAGGGGCTGATAGGGCATGGCGAATCCCCAGGCCGGCTAAGTAGCCTTCGAAAAGGGTCGCTGTAAATTGGGGCCCATTGTCCGATACCAAGGTATCAGGCAGGCCGTGGGTGGTGAACAACTTTCTTAGGGCCTTGATAACCGCTTCGGCCGTTGTGGATGGCATTAATACAATTTCGAGCCATTTTGAGAAGGCATCCACTACTATTAAGAACGTTTGGCCATGGAACGGGCCGGCAAAATCAATGTGGATCCTCCCCCATGGGCCTTTTGGTTTCTCCCACTCTCGGATGGGCGCTACTGGGGGATCGGGGCGAGACTCCTGGCAGGGCCTGCACTTCCCCACCCACTCGGAAATGACCTGGTCCATGTTGGGCCACCAGACATAGCTGCGGGCTAAGCACTTCATCCGAACGATGCCAGGATGCCCTTCGTGCAATAATTCTAAAACTCTATCTCGTAGTTTTGCTGGAATTACCACCCTGTCACCCCACAGTAAGCACCCCCCTTGCGTAAACAGTTCATTTCGTTTGTTGGCAAAACCTTGGTACTCCTCCCCGACCACCTTGTCCGGCCACCCTTTCAAAACCCAACCCATAACAGTCCGGATAACAGGGTCTCTATTTGATGCCTTCGCCACCTCGCCGGAGGAGATGGGCCCCAAGGTTAACATGTCCAACAACAGGACGGAGGTTTCCGGTGTTGGGTTGTCCAGCAGGTCGGGAAGGGGGCAACGGCTAAGGGCATCCGCATGACCCAGGGTCCGCCCAGGCCGATGGACGAGCTGGTACGAGTAGGCCGATAAGAAAATCGCCCATCTAGTTAAACGGGGGGAGAGGGCAGCGGGGGTTGGCCTGTCGCCTGCTAGCAGTCCTAGCAACGGTCTATGGTCAGTCACAAGTTCGAATTTTCGGCCATAGAGGTATTCGTGGAACTTCTTAACCCCCGCAATCGCAGCCAGAGCCTCTCTGTCCAATTGGCTATAGTTTCGTTCTGTGCTGGACAGAGTTCGGGAGTAGAAGGCAATGGGTGCCTCTAGGCCGTTCGGCAGTCTATGGCCTAGGACGGCACCAACTCCTACGGGGGAGGCGTCGCAAACTAAGACGAGCGGCAGCTCTGCATTGTATTGGATCAGGAAACTGTCCTCAGATAGAAGTTTTTTTACTGCCTCAAAAGCGGCCGCTTGCGGTTTCCCCCAGACCCATGGTACATTCTTCCCTAAGAGTTTGTGAAGGGGATCAGCGACCGTGGCCTTGTCTCTTAGGAACATTGAGTAGAAATTTAGCAGTCCAAGGAAGGCTTGGAGCTCAGCTTTGGATTTGGGGGCTGGTGCGCTTTTGATGGCCCTCACCTTGCTTTCGGTAGGGTGGATGCCTGTGCCGTCCACCCTGTACCCCAGAAATTCTACCGAGGGAACCGCTATCCTGCATTTGTTCTTTTTAAGTCTTAGACCCGCTTCTCTGAATCTGGACAGGACGTTCCGTACCCTGTCCCCTAGCTGGTGTTCGTCTTGGGCGCTGACTAAGACGTCATCGAAATAGGGGACTACTCCCGGAAGTCCTTGCAACAGGCGCTCCATGGTGCTTTGAAATAAGCCGGGTGCAACGCTCACCCCAAATTGGAGCCTGGTGCATTTAAATGCACCCCTGTGAGTCACGATCGTTTGCGCCTCTGCCGTGGCGTCGTCGACCGGTAACTGTTGATAGGCTTGGGCCAGGTCTAATTTAGCAAAAATTTTTCCGGGGCCCAGGGAGTGCAGTAGATGGTGCACGATCGGCACCGGATAGGCGCTCGGCTGCAAAGCCTTGTTGATCGTGCACTTGTAGTCGGCGCAAATTCTGATTGAGCCGTCGGACTTAACTGGGGTGACTATGGGGGTCTCCCACTTGGCATGGTCAACGGGAACCAACACCCCTTGCTTAATTAGTTTGTCCAGTTCTGCATCGATCTTTGGTTTCAATGCGAACGGCACTCTTCTGGCCTTAAGTCTTACTTGGGCTACGTTGGGGTCTAAGTTTAGTGAAATAGGGGTCCCCACATACTTGCCCAATGTGTCCCCGAAAACGTCCTGGAACTCGGACAGGAGGCTGTCTTTCAGGGTTGACTTGGACATCAGGTGGACGCCGGTGAAGCCCATGCCAAGGGCTCGGAACCACCCCATGCCCAGGAGGCTCGGCAGCTGCTTCGTGACGATGGTCAGCGGCAGGTCTCTTTCGTAGTCTCCGTAGGTGACCCGGAACGTGCCCACGCCTTCGAGGGGGACTCGGTTCCCCTGGTAGTCTAGGATGCGCAGTCTCTGTCTGGAGAGTTGATCCTTCCGGAACGACGGCAGGAGGGTCTTTAGGGTTGTCCACGACATGATGGAGAGAGCTGATCCGGTGTCGATCTCCATCGAGCACGGTCTTCTGTTGATTTCGACCACCGTGCTGACTTTGTCCTCGACCGTTGTGCTGGCCTGGTCGATGTGTATGCTGCGGCCATCTCGCGGTTCAAATTCGCGCCGTTTTTTCGCGCCGCCTTCTCTCGTTGGCTGCTTCTGGCGCGCTGATTCCGGTTGGTTGCGGCGCTCACGTGGTTTGAGACTTCTGGGCAGAATGGCTCTGCAGACTCGCGCCAAGTGCCCTTTCTTCTCGCAACGCCTGCAAATAGCCTCTCTGTATTTGCAGGACAGTCTATCATGGTGCCCACCACAGCTGGGACAGCTTCGCCGGGGGCTGCCAGTGTCTTTTCTCCGGTGCTCTGTTCGGAAGACGTCCTCATCCGACTCGGACTCCGAGCTGGATCCGGCGTCTTCTCTGTGCACCGGGGCAGACTTGGGGCTGTTTTTGCTGGTCGGCGGACGCTGTAGCGTTTCAGCGGCCTTTGTGGAGGCTTCGTGAGCCCTGGCCTCGTCAAGGGCTCCGGCGAGCGTCAAATCAGGCTTGGCGAGCAGCCGCCGTTGCAGCCTAATGTCCCGAACACCACAGATCAGTTGCTCAAGCAACGCGTCATCCAAGTCTCTGTAGTCGCAATGAGTTGCGGCTTTTCTCAGGCTGGCCATGTACGCGCTGACCGGCTCTCCTTCTCGTTGGACGCGTTGCCTCAGTTGGTATCGCTGCACGAACTTGGAGGGGACCGGAGCGTAGTGAGCCCGGAGAGTTGCCATCAGGGTGTCCCATGAGACTGTTTGAACCGGCGTTGGCTCACACAGTGACTCGGCCATCTCGAACACGTCCGGTCCGCAGTGGCTTAGGAATAGGGCTCTCTTTCGATTAGCCGAGAGGCCCTGCATGTCGCTGGCTTCTAACGAGCATTCAAACCTCGTTAGGTACGAGACCCATTTTTCGCGGGTCGGATCAAAAGGCTTGGGCGGAACGTAGGCAGACATGTCCGGTATGTCTCCTGTGGTTCGCCTCGTCGCCTAGCTGAAGCTCGTGGTCTCACTGGTTGGCTTCTTGTTGCCTCAATCCCACCTTCGTCGCCAATGAAGTGGTTCGGGAATAACGAGAGGCACAAGCAAGCAAGTGACAACAGCTCTTTAATATACAGTGAGACTTCAGCAAAAACTCAGAGGCTGCAGTCCTCCTTATATACAATCCTGGAGAGACTGTCAGCCAATCAGAAACGTAAGCAGGTTTGAAACTCCCGCTTAAAAGTATCAATACATAACACCTAATCTGCTAATTGATTTCTCAAAGAAATATGATCAAATATGTTCCCCATTTTTGAAGCACACTTTAATTTTCTTCCATACAGCTACAAAAAAAATATGGAAAAGTTTCCCTCAGGTTGAAAAAAAAATCCTCTTATTTTGTGGAAACATCCACATAGTTTTCTTGGCAGCAATATGCAGCAAGTTTGCCAGGATTGTCACAGTCTAGCCTTCAGCCTGAATTCCTTGGAGATCTGCCACCCATGTACTAACCAAATCTGACCCTGTTTAGCTTCTGAGCTCAGAGAAATTCAGCCAAGTGCTCCCATCTGTTGCCACATGTTGCTATGTACTAACAACATAACAGATGAAGTTTTCCTACAGGATGCATAAAGGGTGGACTGTACAAAACAGACCACAAAGAACATATCAGCAATAGATTTTTTCCACCTGGATATCAGATCATTAAATACCCAAGGAGAAGGTTGAAAGAATTGTTATCTAGTTTTTCTATCTTTTGAATAATGATGGAAAGACATTTAAATAACTATGGGTTTAATAAAAGAACATTCTTATTTTTTAATTTTAATTTTTTAAATTCTCTCTTGTTTTCTCAAATAACAATAATTATTTTATATCTATAAGGGAGTCAGATTGGTCTAGTAGTTAAGGCCCCAGGCTAGAAACCAGGAAATTGTGAGTTCTAGTCTCACTTTAGGCATGAAAACCAGCTCAATAATTTTGGGCCAGTCACTCTCTCTCAGCCCAACCCACCTAACAGGGTTTCCAATGTGGAGAAAATAGGAGGGGAAAGGAGTATTAGGTATGTGCATCACCTTAAATTATTTATACAAATAATAAAGGCAAGATAGAAAATAAATACTATTCTAGCACATGAAATCCAAATGAAAATGATGATGATGATGACAATGATGATGTTGGTGATTACAATGCTATGATGGAGGGGCTGTGCCATTTATATTATATAGTGTTTTCAATTATCAAAACAGCTGAGGATGACAATAAACCATTTCTCTCATACATTAATTTTCTCTTTCCTCCAAAGGAAGTACAACTGAACTGCAAAGTATATGGTGCAGTTCCTACTTAATAGTGATATTCCATGTTAGCAAAAAACCCAAAACCACCTGCCAACATCTGCAAGCTTCTCCACACTGCTGTGAACCAAAGTTAAAAATCATGTGTGACAGTGCTGTGAAAAATGCAATTGATTCCATTGTGATTGTGTCAGTTCCACAGAGACAATATTGATTATGCTATACAGTAATCTTATTGGGCCTGGACCCAACTGAATGTTGGTCTTTGTCAACTCATTATTCCTCTATCAAAGGGATCTTGGTAGATTGATCTTGCCAGAAGCTCTTGATGTGTCTCACAAATCCCTGTTCTGCTGTTGGCAGGCAGATTTGAGTGCTGCACAGTAATTATTATTTTTTCTCTGTCTCCAGAAGCTTGTGTACATAGTGCAAGACACAGTCATATGAAAGACTATAACAGTGTTTGGCTAACTGATAATATGTGTTAGCTCTTGAGCCTTCAGTCAGGTCAAAACATGTGGACATGCTGTATGTACTCAGAAACTTAGTCAGTATTGCTTTCTTGTCTATTTAATGAACACAGCTTGATTTGATTGGTAAATAAAAATTTGCATGATAAGAGTAGCTGCAAAGGGAAGTCTACTTGGGCAGCAGAATCCAAATGCATTAGTGGACAATGTCCAAACAAGGAGTCCTTTGTCAGTAGTGAATACTGCCACAGTTTTCAGTGGGAGACTTCTGAAAGAGTTGATATAACAATCATTAACAGAACTTTAATACAAGTATTATTTCCGAGGGCCGAGGTGGCGCAATGGTTAGAGTGCAGTACTGCAGCTACGTCAGCTGACTGCTAGTTCAGCAGATCAGCAGATCAAATTTCACCAGCTCAAGGTTGACTCAGCCTTCCATCCTTCCGAGGTGGGTAAAATGGGGACCCAGATTGTTGGGGGCAATATGCTATTTAGTATACTGTCTTTGGTATAAGCCGCCCAGAGTCTTTGGAGAGTGGGCGGCATAGAAATATGAATAATAAAATAAAAAATAAATATTTCGTGGTAGTACCAATCACAGGGCTGACCTATGAATCATTTACTGATGATGGGTATTGCAGAAATGATCAGATATTACAAATGTTATGCCAATCCAGCTGCCATTATACATCTTTATTACATGCAGAATATCCTCAAGTCACTATATGTTTAGAAAACCAGCTAAGACCCAAACTGATACCATCTAGAATATGCTTCTAGAGGTAGCCAATTGTATTGATGGGTAGACAAGGATTGCTGTAATGCATTTCCATCTGGGCATTGAATCATGAATTAAGGAAGTTGTGGGTTTCAAGCAGATATATACAATATACTACTGCCTTATGGGACTTGTTAGAATTATTTGACATCTTTTGTCTGACAGCAAAGATTCTTGCTTCTTTAGCATTATGATTATCTGAAATCTCATCAATACTTTCATATAGCTTAGTTCTGATATCTTATTCTTGCCAATACAATAGGAATGAGAAATGTCTGCACTGCTGTTAACTGTGCATTGTTGTTCAGTCACTAAGCCAGGTCTGGTTCTTTGCAACCCCTTGGACCACAGCACACCTCCTCCTCTCTCTCCTGGAGTTTGCCCAAATTCATGTTCAGTTGGCTCTGTAAAAAAAAAAAAACCCAACTTTTGTTCAGCATTGTTTGATAAAGAAGTTCATGGGAGGACAAATGGGTAATGATTTAACTGGATCCCATTGCAGAATGAATATAAGAAAATGGAACTGAAAAGCTGGTGGCAGAATGGTACCTGCACATAATATGTTCTTTCTTAATATTTTTTACCAAAATTCCAGAGAATAGACATCTGCTTCAATTGTCTATGTCAAATTTATAGAGGCTTTAAGATATATCCCACCCCCATCTTGAAATTCCTGCTTATCAAAAGAAACATAATCATATATTGTAGACACTGTAGGATCTATAGTTTATTTTCATCTGGTAGACGTTATACCTATGTATCATGACTACATGCATGTAAAATCTGGCTTTGAAAATCTTTACTTCTAATTTGATCCAGATACAACTTTCTCTTCTCCTGAGTGCTCCATTGCTCTGATGACAAAAGAAGTCCATGCTGCTTTGATGTACATAATGGATTTGTTGAAGTGTTTTCTGTTCCCCAGATGTGTATCAGAGCCCTTTTGATAATGTTAAGGTCATTTATCTATCAGACTAGACTTGAGTGTCATACAAAGAACCAAAAACAACCGTGTATATTTCAAAGAAATGTTACCTGGGAAATCATTATTATCATGTGTTCATAGTCCCTGTAACTTGGCCCTACAGAGTATAAATTGAAAATAATTTATGTTTCCTATCACCTGGCAGACAAGCAGTGAGAGTATGTATCTCAGGAAGCTTCATATATCCTGGAAAACAGGAATTTTCATTAGTATTTCTTTGTGATCCTCTAGTCTTATAAAATACTTTCATATATGCCTTTCTTAACCAAGAACATGTTTCTAGAATCTACCCATTCTAATAGGTTTGATTTGAAATGGATAAACAAAACCATGTAGTCTCCAGAGGAGTTTGCAATTTTAGAGACAGTTCAAACAATGGGATATTGCATGTTATTCTTTTCTGGACATTATATATAACGTTACAAACACATATCTACTTTAATGGTGCATATAAAGCCAACCATAGGGCAAGAAACATAATATTGTCTATTAAGACAATATAGAAACCCATGTTCCAAATATGGAAACTCTCGTATAAAAGAATTCATATATGTTAAGCATTTGTTTCTCTGATACTTTAAAAAGGCTAAATCAAAGACTCTAATAATTTTGTGTTTTAAGGGACTTCCTTAAAACCCACATCCTTCCATACAGTTCTTCTGGATGTTAACTGCTATTAAAATCCTACCTAGATCTTAAGCAGACTCACCAAATGTTTATACTTAATCCTGCTGCATTTATACATGCCTGCAATTTTTCAGAACTAATTAAAGAACAATAAGTTCTTATAAAATATTGTTTCTTTTTTATTTATTTCTAGTGTATTTAGAGAGAAATTTAATTAAATATTTGACAATAGGAGATAGTAATAGCAGTGGTAAAGCAGAAATGGTGCTTGCGATTAATAAAAAGAAGTTTTCTTTGGAATGAAAAACTATGAGAAAGTTGTGGAATTAGTTGATATTTTGCTGCGGAGAGTAGGCATAGTTCCAACTGAGTCAGGCATTCATTAATACTACTTGGTTTTTGACATATACTTTTATTTACACACAGTTTGATTATTTTAATATACTATATTTGCAGTTTTTAAAAATGCAGGGTATGATCTGTGTTTTTTCCCAGTTTTAAAAGGCTATCATCTCCTTCAGTTGGAGTTAAATTAGATGGTCTACCTCCTGGAGGAATGGAATTCCAGCAATATATTACATCAGTGCTATAGCATCTACACTAGCTACAAATAGTCTTCTGGGGATAATTCAAAGTATTGAATTTGACTCAGAGCTTTATGAGTCAACAGCTCAGATTCAATGCCCATGAGCAATGGTATCTTTTCCTATGTCTCATCATATTCTGAATATCTTCTGACAGGCTCTATAGAAAGAATTCTTGGAAGCTTCACAGCAGCATGAAATTATCCCCTTGGGAACAAAGTTGAGTTGAGCCAGTATCCCTAAGAAATGCTGAAGATGAAGACCTAAACTCTCAAAAGGCCTTTTGTATTATATTTTTACTATATCTAGAAGGAACACTGCTCAGCACATTCTGTATATTGCTGACCAGGACTAAATGTTATCTGCGTATGCTCTATAAATTACCAACTTGCATATACAACAGCAACTTTTGCTCTATGTATTCTTGTTTCTTTTTATTCACTCTGTCCAGTTCAGCTCCTATGTTTTCTGCCCATTGGTATTTCTGTTTTCTTCTTATGTTCAATGGCCTGGCCTGTTTAATTTAAACCTCGCTTGCCTGTAATTTGTCAGACTTCTGATTAGTGGCAGCATACAAACTAGACTTCCACAACTTGATGCACTTTAGATGTTGCTTTTCATTTCTTATAGTTTCCAGGCATCATGAGCAGCATTGGCCTTGTTTGCTAAGAATTGATATCCTAAATGTCTGGAAACATTAGGTTGGTGAGAAGCCAGGAATGCATCGTGAATTTAGCCTCATATTAGCCTTTGTCCTGATCCCTCGGGGCCACCCTTGCAATGGTTTATCCCGAGCAATGGCAGTAATTATCATTGCAATGACTGCCCAATCTCCTGAGCATCTTTTGAAAGGAGGGCCTTCATTCAAGTTGGCCTGGAATGCCTATAGACTTGGAAGCAGAAGATTTGTTATCTTCTAAAACGGCTTCATTTGAATGTATCCAGATTTTAACAAGAGATTTTATTTGCCTGTCTGAGTTCAGGGGCAGATGGAGAGTTGTAAATTTTAATATATAATATTAGAATTATATATTAGATTATATATTATATATCTAATATATAAACATAATGCCTTTATTGAAACTAGGTTACTTCTCCAAGCTGTAAGGGAAAATATAATATGCTGAGAAAGAGTGCAGAGCTTTTATTTTTTTAATACAAAATACCCTGAACTTGAAGTACAACTGCTGTTTGAAATGTCTTACATTATTACTTTATCCAGCTGGGTCTCTGTTTGCAAGTAGATTGCATTAAAGGTGAGGCAGGAAACTAACGGTGTCAGGTTTCATAGAGAAAACTGGTTTATCTTTTACTAACAATCTTTAGCAATGTGCTGTGACCTGCCCTTGGAGTAGTGGTTTAACAACCTCTTGCCCAAGCACACTATGCCTCTTCTTATATCTTTAATAGGTTACTTGATGGACTATGAAGAACTGCTAGATGACAGCTCTATTTCATTTTTTGTCACAACATGGGGTTCTTAGTTTTTCTGTGAGTCTTTTTCTCAAGGGCACAATTCTCAAAGTCAGTATGGCAATATTCAAGATGGGTATTGCTCTTCCAGCTATTGTAATTTGAAGCAGTATGTTGAAATCAGGGACTTGCCAAGACTGCAGCCTTCCAGAGGGAAAGAAAGGAACAGGCCCGGTTTCTGAATTCCGTCAGTTTGCTGCTGTTTTCTTGGGGGAAATGATCTGAAAAAGCAGTTTAGAAGTTCTTAATCGCCACTGCTTTACTGTATTTATGCAGCTAAATATTATTCAATATCATGACAAATGTGGACTTTGCCACAACAGATGCTAGAATAAACATAGTTGATAGTAATATTGCATCCTTCTAAAGATACTATCAATAATATCAAATCCAGCTTTTTGAATATATTACAGATTTTATTAAACTTAGAAAAGGCAAGTGCAATAGCATATAGTTTGCATACAAAAAAATCTCAGGTTATTCATGACTATTTCTAGCCTGGATAGAATTATCCTTGTTGGAAGAATTATTCTGTATAGTTCATTGCCAGACTGGAAACAGTTAATCCAATCTAAGAACTTTGATTTGTGGTTATGGTTACAATATAAGAATTCCAGTGAGCAAGCACCTGTATCTTGATAGCCTATGATGGCAAAAGTCTTGTCTGTTTCCTATTACTGTTTTTATTTATTTAGATGGGAGAAAGCATGGCTTTTGACATGGTGTGGGAATCTTTATCAATTCTGAGCCCATGGGAACAAGATGTCAAGTGAGGTAATTGTATTCATTTTATTAATATAAGAAATAGCTCTCACACTGCTTACTCTGTTAGGTTCTCCCTTCCAACTCCTATCTCCCGAGAAGCCTGAGGCTTTATTCCATCTTTCTTTCTTCTGACTGTTATTCCATCTTTCTTTCTTCTGACTGTGGCAACAGATTGCAAAGAATTTCCCTCACCGTCCATCTTGCTAAAGTGTCTCTATAGAAATAAACTTCTATTTCTTTCCCAGAAGAAGTCTCAGGTAAAGGGGTTTGTTGCAGGCCAATATTATCACCAGCTTTTGAGCAATTGAGAATTCCTTTACGCAGGATTTAGAGGAATGGACGATGGGGAAGTGTCTATGTTGGCTATAGATTCAGGGGGGAAAAAGACGATGATCATCCAGTTCAGATTTTAGAATCTTGGAAGCTACTAGAGTGTTCTGAGTCAGATACTCCTCTCCTTGTCCACTCTTCATATAGGCGAGAATGAGACAAGCCCTACAGAAGTGTTTCTCAATTCTTGGAACTTGTGGACCAGTTATGGCTTGGGAATTCTGGGATTTAAAGTTCGCACATCTTAAAGTTGTCAGTGTTGAGAAACACAGTTTTATAGCCACTCCTGTCACTCCTTCAGACTATATATTGCTGTGATGGAATATGCATCTGATTTTGAGAATGGAAAGGAGTTTTAGACAATATTATTCAGTCCTCAGTGGGGTAGGAAGTGTAAGAAACAAACAAAACAAAACAAAAAAACCCCACCTTGATGTTGATAGGTACTTATCAGTAATAATAGAAAGGAAAAAAAAGTTCTGATAGCTTTCAAGACTCTAAAATCCCAACAATAAAAAGCATCTGTTCTGTTGCTGTCCTTGTGGTTGCCTTGATATATTTGCTGAACATACTAAACAAATGTTGTCTAGAAGGGTTCTTCTCCTTGGAATTGTATTTCCTTCTTTTTCCAAGTCCAGTGAGCTGTCCCAGTGAGCAGGAACAGGTTATTCTTGAGAAATTCTTTCTTCAAAGGTTGCACAAAACTATGCCAAGGAGCCAGTTGTGTCCACCTTTGTCTTCTTGTTGTTGTTAGTTGCGATGTCATGTCTGACCATCAAGACCCCATGGACAATGTTCCTCCAGGCCTTCCTGCCCTCTACCATCCTCTGGAGTCCATTTAAGCTCACACCTACTGCTTCAGTGACTCCATCCAGCCACCTTGTTCTCTATCATCCCCTTCTTCTTTTGCCCTTAATCTTTCCCAGCATTAGGCTCTTCTCCAGTGAGTCCTTCCCTCTCATTAGGTGGCCTAAGTATTTGAGTTTAATCTTCAGGATCTGGCCTTCTAAAGAGAAGTCTAGGACTAACCCCATGGACAGTACCTTTGTCTTAATGCTTGCAATATAACTAACCAATAAATACAATGTAGGAGATGATTTTAGCTTTCACAGAAGTTGAATCTAGGTCAGGCAAGGGGGGGGGGAGGGGAAGGCAAAGATGGGACAGAGAAAAAAAAATGAAAGGATTGTGAGCCCCACCTGCAATTTCTTACAGTTTAAAGCTAGCCCTTTAGGATTTAGGGATCTCTTGGGAACTTTCTAAATTATTCAATAGTATTGCTATTCTTCACTTTAATTGTACCTAAAGAAAATATCTATGTCTGCAATCCTCTTTAGAATTATCACAAGTTCTATTCTCAGAGGCATTATTTCTGAATAGATTTGCCCAAGATGGTGCTTGAATTTACTTGTGTGATTTATGTTTGAAAGGGGTCGTCCCTTGCATTAGTCACTATGCATTTCAGGATTCATTACCTGATGAGAACTATCAGTCTGAATGTAGCTTTTCATCTTTCTTGAATCAGAATCTAAGGAGGCAGGGATCTGCTTGTATCTATGCTTGCATTCGGATTCTGCCTTTGAAAAATGGGAATTATTGACAGGTTAAGACTACTCAGACACAGTTACACCTAATATCAAGATAAAATACAGAAATTGCTAGGAGTTTGGGTGTCAGGAGATTTTTACTTTTTAAAAAAAGACTGTTATTATTATTATTTTTAATGGCTCAAAAATATATGAGTGCTGAAATGCCAGCTCAGTTTTAGTGTCTAATCCCAAGGCTTCAGAATTGATCTGGGATTTCATATTGCCTATTTGTGAGGAGGAAAAAATAACAAGAAGCACTTGAACTTCTTGTTCAAATGGAACACTCTAGGCAGTGAGAAGAAGCCTAGATTTGCTTCCGGCTGATTCCCAATTACCCCAATGATGCAAAGAGAAGAGAAGCAGCATGATTTAAGCTTTGGCACAATGCTTGTAGAGAAATTGAAGGGGGGAGAAAGGGGGAAGGGAGGAGAGAATTATATTTATGAAGGATAGCTTGTAAAACTTATCTCATACATTTGTCTAGCTCCATGATTCATCTATTTACTATTTAATGCAGGAGAGGGAATGCCAACTGCTGGCTTCCCTTTAGTTCAGCAACATTTGAAGGGCCACAGGTTCCCAACCCTCAATTAAAGGTTCCTAAAGCAAAGTGGTTGACAGATGGAACAGGAGTTTTGTTTGGAATTGCTCCAAATGTATCTCCTTTATCATGCAGGGTCCCCATCAATACAATTGCCAACTTTTGTTCCACATTAAACATAATGTTTGGAAACATAGCTGTATTTCTGCCCCTGTATTTCACATCCCCTGATTCAGTTGCTCCAGCCTTCTCCACTTGGTGCCTTCTTTGCTCAACCTCTGCCTGATCTTCTTCACTTCCACTGTTAAATCTTGGCAACTGCAGAGCACAGCTGAGGTGGGAAAATTTCCAGCCTTATTCTTTGCTACATTTAACAAAGAATGGCAAAGAAGAATCATATATCCCTGCTCTGTTTTCCAATAGTCAGACTTCCCATGGCTCGAATCAGAGAATGGGCCAGCATGTTTCAGTGGACTATTTCTCTCTGGTCCTCACTGAAGTAATCTTTCTTTGCTACAAGTGACTTCAACTTTCTTCTTCAGGCAAGCAGTTGGGTTTCTTAAATTTGGTTGCTCCCTTTGGCAGGCAATAATTATTTAACTTTTTAGAAATTTTGGCTGTGAGTTAATCCTGATTTTAAGAGCATCTGTGCTTAATCAACTGGCACTGACAATTATCCTTGAACACATGAAATCTATTGGCTGCTGCCTCATTATTAGCAAGACTGCACAATTCCTTTAGTTCAGTTACAACATGGAACTCATGTTGCTAGAGCCAGACATATTGCGAGTGCAAAATTATTTAGAAGAAAATGCAGCCTGGGGGAGTTTCTTTTCACTTGTCTTCCCATCCTATGGCTCAGCTCCCTTTCTTACATCCTGCATTCCACAATCAACACCATTTTAAAGATTCCATTGGCTTCACTGCCTATTGTATCAAAGCAATATTTCTATCCATAACTTGATGGAGAATATTACAAAGCATAACTTTTTTTTTTTTTGAGAAAGAGACCTGACTTCATCTTTGAATGGCATGCCAATGACTGCATTTCAAAAGTATATGACCTGGAAGCAGAAATGAGTGGAGCTAGGACCAAAATTGATGCTTAACTGTATTTAAACTATATTAATTAGAGAATATGATAAAAGTTTGGTATGGTATCCCAAATTTCTCTAAAAATCTGAAGACAACTTTAAGGGGTACTATTCTTAAAAAAGACATATTGGCACCCACTATATTCAAAGCCTCTTTATATCCCTGTATGTATTTTAAAAAGGTGGAGTTTTGATCAGGTAGTTGCAGACTCCATAGCAACTTTTTTTGATACTCCCTGCTATTCTTCCCTGGGCCTTTGCATTATGCAGATCTAAATTATTGTGATTACAGGGCCCTTAAAGTCTAGATCAGAGCTGTGATTTTAACCTAAAACCTGTGTTTGTGGCATACAATTCTTATTGTTTCTCTGACAGTGCCACAAAAATGTACTGAGCTATTTCATGCTGGGATTATAGAAATAAAAGAGTTTATTATGTTGAAACCTACAATGAACTCTGAAGTCATATGTTTTGGTTGAAAGATTTTATTTAATTTCCATTTAATCTCCATTTAACTTCAGGAACCAGGTTATAACCAGGTTATAAGAAACAGGCCATATATCTTATATTCTATACCCCAATTCATCCAATGCTGCCTGTAGCACCAGATGAATTATAACTCCCAGACATTCGTTCTCCAGAACCCTTCAGACAATACTAACATTTGTGTGTGTTGTGTGAATGAAATAAATAGTTTAATGTGTTATTTGGAAGAAGTGACCCAAACTGAATTGTATGCAATGTCTTTTTTTAAAAACAGGGGAAGCAAAGAGAGATAAATAAAAATTTTAAAAAATACTATGAATGTAGTAGCTAATGGAGTAGCCTCACATCTTAAGGCAATTCTTATATTTGCAGGCAATTGTTACGCCAGGTTGGACCCAAATGATATGTTTTTATATTTTCAGTTTAACAGTTTTCCCTTAGGTTATAAGAAGTACAGTATAACATTATAGTATCAGTCAACATTTAAAGGCATTATTATTTGACCTTGCTACATGTCCATTTATATAAGAAGTCAGTTAGTTAAACCTGTCACAATCTTATTAGAGGCCAAATGTTGGCATATTGGAAGATTGTTTATTCTTAAAAGTAAATAGGATAGAACCATAACAAAGGACAGAAACAGAAAAATTACAAGTTCATATAAGCCAGGAGCAGTATGAGGAAAAAGGACAATGCTGCCACAAGACTAAGCAACAACCTAATGTTAAGCTGGATCTCCCATATATGTATGTATGTATGTATGTATGTATGTATGTATGTATGTATGTGTATATATGTATGTATGTATGTATGTATGTGTATATATGTATGTATGTATGTATATATATATATATATGTAAAGTGTTTTTCTATTGAGGCACCTGGTCTACCCCAGCATGTGGGAGGGAGCATACTGCATCCATTTCGCCTTTCAGCTCCAATCCAGGAGCCCTCAAGCACTCGCATTCACGACAAACCATTTTATACCAAATTTATATTTCATTGATAAAGAGCTTGAAATAGATCTATACTAGTCTCCCTTTATTTCTTTATCAGTGAAATAGCTAAGGTTTTAAAGGACCTTACAGAGTGCTTTGTAAGGATTTTTGGAAGATTTTAAGCTAGGATTTTAACCAGAATTTTAAACATTTTAACTAACTTATTTAACATGACACGGGAAAACACCCGAGATTTTAATTTTTTGCATGTGTGTGTGTGTGTGTGTGTGTGTGTGTGTATTGTGTGTCTTTGGTTATTTGGGTTTTCTCCCGCGTAAAATTGGAAGTGTCTTGGCGACGTTTCTACAAAGTTTCATTCGTCATCTTCAGGCTGGTGTTTTCGGCTTCATGCTTCTTTGCTCCTAGAAGCATGAAGCCGAAAACACCAGCCTGAAGATGATGAATGAGTCTTCGTCGAAACGTCGCCAAGACACTTCCAATTTTATGCGGGAGAAAACCCGAATAACCAAAGACCTACATACAAACACCCGCAAAAACCTATATGTATGTATGTATGTATGTATGGTATGTATGTATGTATGTATGTATGTATGTATGTATGTGTATGTATTTGTTTTTCTTTCTTTTTCGTAGGTTTTATGTGTATTTCTCTTTAGCCAACAGACCCTTTGCTGCCCATTGGGAGACTAAGATAGATCTATTTCGGCCTTATAAGGCCTCATGTGTATTTCTCATAAAACCTACAAAAAAGAAAGGCAGCAAAGGGTCTGCTGGCTGCCAGAAGAAAAAAAGCCCAGAAACTAGTGAATTGTGATTTCACTGAACAAGGGCTGCATAATATCTTGGTTTACAAAGGTAGAACCTGGCTAAAGAGAAATACACATAAAACTTACAAAAAAGAAAGAAAAACAAATATTGTACCTTTACAGGGACGATACATGAGATGAGGGTGTGGCTAACTGATGAGGCCTTATAAGGCCGAAATAGATCTATCTTAGTCTCCCAATGGGCAGCAAAGGGTCTGCTGGCTGCCAGAAGAAAAAAAGCCCAGAAACTAGTTAGGTTTAGGTTTAGGTTTATTTGATTTGTATACCGCCCTACTCCTGAAGGACTCAGGGCGGTGAACAGCCAACAATAAAATACATAAATACAAAAAATTTAAAAACCAGATAAAATCAAATTAAATCATTTTGGCCCAGACAGATTAAAACACCCCAATAATTTAAAACAGATTAAAATTTACATATTTAAAAAGGGAAGAGATTAGGCCAAGCCCGCCTGATGGAATAAAAAGGTCTTCACAGCACGGCGGAAGGAGCGCAGATCCGGGATCCTCCGTATCTCCAGGGGGAGCTCATTCCAGATGGTAGGTGCCCCCACAGAGAAGGCTCTCCCACTAGGGGCCTCCAGTCAACACTGTTTGGCTGACGGCACCCGGAGGAGTCCCTCTCTATGAGAGCGTACTGGCCGTACTAGTGAATTGTGTACTAGTGAATTGTGATTTTACTGAACTAGGTCTGCATAATATCTTGGTTTACGTAAGTAGAACCTGGCTAAAGAGTGACTCCCACTGTAGATATCCCTGTAAAGACCACCTTTAATTTCACCTCAGGTAATTAACACAGTAACTGATACCCAAAGTCATATTCACAAGTACAGATGTATATTTGGAGGCTTTTAAGAAGAGACTGGACAATCATTTCTCTAAAATGTATAAGGTCTCCTGCTTGAGCAGGGCATTAGACTAGAAGACCTCAACATTCCTTCCAACTCCATTATTATGTTATTCTGTTTTATGAACAATTCCAGCAGACAATTATGCTCATTGATAAGAAATGTCTGGACGTAGGCTGAGTTAATTTTGAAGAATAATATTTGAAGCAAATGGGTCATAGCTTGGATCTGATTATGATCAATGGGCTGTAGGATGATTAGGATCAGACATTATTTTATAGAGTAGGCTAGTGTTATTGGTTATTTCCCAGGATCCCCTAATTCAGGGTGGACAATGGTGGCTCTTTTACAATCTGTGGACTTCAACTCCCAGAATTCCTGAGACAGCTGTCTCAGGAATTCTGGGAGTTGAAGTCCACAGGTTGTAAAAGAACCACCATTGCCAACCCCTGCCCTAATTTATGAAATTTGATATCTGCATTTAATAATAACACCAGAAAAAGGACAATTTACCATTAAATCAGCATTAATAAAGAGGAAAAGTGGTATACAAGGCAGCCTTGTCTCTTGCAGTGTATAATTTGTTTGTACAAGAAAAATAAAACTGCTGACAAATTCAGCAGTTGCAGAATTTTGTTACCAAATGAAAACTCAGGATGGTTTAAGGCCTGCTTAGGTCAATTATGCAATATACTTATCTATTTTAGCTAACTATGTGAGTGATAAGAAACCATGGGTCTCTGTACTCCAATGGTCACCAGTGAAGCTTTCTTAAATTGTTAAGTTAATTAAGTTAAAGTCCTTAAGCAATGATCAGTTATCATCACAATTATTTAAAAAAGAACATAGGTTCATACAGACTTCACTGCTTGCCAACGTCTTCATACAATTTGGTAGTTCTGTATCTGAGCATATGAAGAGAGAGAGGGGGAGGGAGAAATCCTGAACATCTACATATTGTGCCTCTAAGTGGCTTAATGTAATGCCTTGCATTTGGATTTTATTTTATTTATTTTATTTTATTTATTTATTTGATTTTTATACCGCCCTTCTCCAACAGGACTCAGGGCGGTAAACAGCTGAGATAAAACATTTTGGGGAGATCTGGTTCCCAAAAGATTGTGGCATTGTCCCTGCTCCCTGTACAAAGAAAAGTGGAATATTCTCATACCTTTGATGCAAGACCAAAGGTCAGAGCAGCCTCTAACCTTTTGCATTTAGATCAGGTTGATAGAATTACCAAAGGAGTCTCTTTTTTTTTTTCTTTTTTGCTATTGCAATTACTCCTCAGTGATGGATGTTTCAATTGCATAAATGAAAACCTCCTTTTACACTCTTTAAGATACATTTGTCCTGAAGTTAGGCCTGCTGTTTCTTTTGTTTGTATTTTTACCAAATTTTTTTTCGTATTTAATTTTAAATCCAACCAAACTAAAGTAAAATAATGCAATGCTCAGGATACATAAACCCTATTCAAAACACTGAAATCTATCTTATTTATTTAGTGAATTTTCAGCCTGCCCTTTCAGGAAAAATGACATGCAATGATAGTTAAGGTATAAACCAGAATGATTAAAAACGTTAAATAGATAACAAAGCCAGTTAAAACCCATCTATTAAGTATAAGAACGAAGACATACCTAGGTTATTATTCATTTTCAAGTTAAGCAACATTTTGCAAATAACAGAAAAATAGTAATTAATAAGCCAAAGTAATTAAGATGAGTTAAAATAAAGTAAATTAACTGCACCTAAACACAGTTTATATATATATTCATGGTACTTTTCCATAATTTTCTATCATTGAAAACCATTTTTGCTACATCTACCTATTCACGCATGGCCTTTGTTCTTTTCTTCTTTCTTTGTTTCTTTTTCAGGAACTCACCATTCCATCCAAACATGACCTTCACACTTTTCATTGAAACTCTCCTCCTTCAAATATTTGCCTTCCTCTCTGGATCTTCATTCATTAACTCTACATAGCCAGACCACCTCGGTGTAATTAATTTGCACTATCTGTTCAACGCTGAAGTAAATTCACAATTATTTGACACTTTTTTCATTCTTGAACCTCTTCTTGTTCAGCTATTTCATTCATAGCACATTCAACTTGGCCCTTCTCCACTACTTCCACTTTCATATAACAAAGAATCTCCAACCCTTTTTTTAAAAGAAATGTTCACTCCTTGCAATGCAGTACATTTTAATGCTACATTTTTTCCAGTATGTTCATGTCTAAAAATGTATTCTTTTATTTTCTCACCTGAAGTAAACATTATTCAAGTAAATTATTTAACCTGTTTTTGCTATTAATGTATAACTAAGAAACATTTGCTCTATTTTTCTTATCAAATATAACTATCGTTATTTTATACTTACGTTTTCCTATCCATACTCCTTTTGCATCATGCAACCAAGCTAGTATTTTCTGCAAACTAATTTCAGTTTCAGTTTATAATACAACATTGTCTGCAAACCAAAATACAGGCAACTTCATGTTCCCTATCAAGTTATTTCTATCTTTACCACAAGCAAGGGTTTTCTCAATCTCAGCAATCTGAAGATCTATGGACTTCTACTTCCAGAATTCCCAAGTCAGCATGCCACTTGGAGAATTCTGGAAATTAAAAGTCCATATATCATCAAATTGCTGTGGTTAAGAAACACTGCCATAAGCAATCCTTATGTATCTGTATATAAATACATTAAACAACCAAGAAAACATCATATATCCTTGTCTTTCGACCTATCATTTGCTAAACCTTGCTTCTAACAATGCTTTACTTTCACTTTTATTCTTATCAAATTTAACTCCATATTGTTGACTCCTAATCACCTAATAAATTTTCTCTAAATCAAAAAGTTTACTCCTTCCTTCCTTCCTTCCTTTCTTCCTTCCTTCCTTCCTTCCTTTTCCTTTAGACTTGCTAAAGAGCAACTTTTTTACATAGCATAAAGCCTGACATCTCAAATGTTGTTGCTTGTCACCTATTGTACTCTTTCAGTCAGAATTCTGCCAATCACTTTCTCAGGCCCAATTGAACCACTATAGCAATCTTATCCTTTATACAATGGAACAACACTGGTATTGTCCAAAACATATGCTGTTTTAAGACATTCAGTTAGTCACACTACCACTGCATAAGCGACCACATCCATAGTCTTACCTTTTTAACTAATGATATCTATACCCTACAGCAAGGGTGTCAAACTTGCATTGTCACGGCATCATCAAGGGACGTGTCATGACTTTTTTCCCCTTTGCTAAAACACATCCGGCCCATGGGCCGCGTGTTTGATAGCCCTGCCCTACAGCCTTGCCATTTTTAAAACTTTGGAAAATATTTACATCCATCCAAGCTGTCATCAGATCAAGGCAAGAGGGCTATTTTTCCATTTTGCATGAAGCTAAGCAATGCTAATGAATGTTTGTAGACCTAGTGAAATATAGGCTACCTTAAGGATCTGCTGAGCCAGGCAATAAATTGTTTATGAATTCAGCTTGATTCTCCTGTTTTAGTGTTAATTTATTTACATGATAAAATACAATTAAACTAAATCTTGTGACATGTTACAAAATAAAAAGTTTACTTTGGGCCAAGTTTTCATATATCACAACTCACTATATCAGTTGTGTGGCATTTAATTCCTCAAGAATAATCCTCAATATACATTTAATTGTTAGAAGAGGAAAGAGAAAGGAAACCCCTGCTTATGTTGGATATTATTATTTCGGATCTGGGTCCATTTATTTATTTTAAGGAGAAATTGGACATTTTGGCCAATATAAAGAGCAACGAGGCCTTGCTAACAGTTGACAGCATATACACAATTGGAAGATGAACAAATTTCTTTTTTGCTGACATTGCAGGTAATGTTATGGGTCCTATTAACTTTCCTTTCAGCGTAGAACAATGTAGAACAAACTATTCTTTCAAACTGTTGTTGTTGTCTGTATCACTTTAGAATGGTCTATTATTGCTGCTTAACAGCTTTTTTTTAGATTAGCTGTTTGTATCTAAAACAATTTACAACACTGTCTTGTATGCTTTTTGTGGATTCCATAATCTGTCCATTCAAGATCTTCATTGGGGATGGAATCTTTGCCTGCTGCAGATACAGATTTTGAGGTCAAAGCAGAAAAACCCAACAGCAAGGGAAGAAAAGAAGGGGAAAAACTCTGGCAAAAAAAAAAAAACAGAGATGAAGAATCTGCTAAAATAATGTGGCTAGAATGAAAAAGAGAAGAAAGAATTTAATTACTTGAAGGAGACCCTTACAATAGAGGGGAGAAGATCAGATATGGCTAAAAAAAGAACAAACACAAATCTACCGCAAAACAAAAAGACAGAATGATATGAAGTTGAAGTAAGGGTGAAAAGACAATGAATATTGCTAACATCTCTTTGAGATAAGCAAGGTCAGGAAATGGCAGTCACTAGAAGCCTTGGAAGGTACTTTAATGTGGTTAGATGATGAAAGGCAGTCAAAGCCCTTCTCTACTTCAACTTATACCTACAGAATCAAGGCATAATTTGTTTGAGCTTTTTTCTCATACTTTTTGCTTCTACAAAACACACACATATCACACCACACCACCACTCCATACAGATTTTATTTCATCTCCACAGTCTTCTGACATTCCATCATATCTGTTCTCATTTAAAGTATACATACCCTTAGGATCCAGTGAGTGATGTGGTGGCCTAGAGGTGGAGCTCTCACCTCACATTCAGAAGGCTGTGAGTTCGGTCACGACAGATATTTTTTTTCCTCTGGGCACAATGAGTAACTGTTTGTTGTGAACTCCACATAGGTGTAAGGAAGGGCATCTGGCCAGTAAATGCTTGAGCTCCAGTCAGTCACCATAATTCCACCCTGATGCAAAGGATTACAGGATTTTTTAAATTAAAAAAAAAATTACAATCCAATATGGTACCCATCTATTTTAATCTTCCACTAATACTTTGCAAATCTGCCCTGCCAAGAAGAAGCTCAACTCTCTCTTTCTAAGCCTTTCACAGAAACTAACCTGTTTTATTTTCTTCTTACCTTGCATTATGGGAAGAGGAATTAATCTGTATTCTCTCTATTATTCAAACTCTGCAGGCTTGACAAATATTTCCTGTGACAAGTAAACTTCAAAGGCTTAAACTAGCATGTGTTTGTGTGTATTAGACATGTAGATATATGCATATACATCTACATGTCTAATCAGCTGTGAATGTTATTTTAGCTTATTAATATGGAAAGTATTATCAATGCAAGCATAACAATAATGAGTCTTATGCTACTTGAACATTTTAAAAGTTGGGGTTCAAAGTGTTTGAACTTTCAGTCACTCTTTGTGTAGGCAAAAGGAATCTATATCTGAGAAGTTAGGTTACATGTATCTTTGTATCAGTGTCTGAATAGAGGGCTACAGAAGAGTAGCATGATATATTTACACTGCACACAATTGACTGGGAAATTTACAACTAAAGAATGGGGCCGTAGCTCACAATCACTTGTTTTCACTATGTTTTACATAACCCCCTCAGGAGAATGAGAGCTACACAATCTCAGTCAATCAGTCTTGATAATATATTGGGCAGTACCCAACCTGATGGAGACATGGACATATTTAGCATATATAATGCAAAAATACATATTCATAGCACAAAAACTAGCATGTTCTTTCTGTTTGTTCATGTCTGTAAGAATCTGGCAGGTAAAAGATGAATAGAGCAAGTTAAGTGATGTTCTCGTAGATTTGCTATGATGTGTAAGATAAAAGAGTCCCATTAAATAGTATATCTTATTTATGGAACAGCAGAAGCAGCCCCTATGGATTGTCAAATACCCTATGAAATATCACCAGGCATGATAATGTGTTCTTGCTAATAGTCCCATTGTTTATAAGACCCCAGCAGCAAGATGGTTTTTAAGCCAGTGTTTTTGAACACTTTTTCTTGTTCGTATTTCTATATAAAAGCATCGTAAGAGATAGAAGGAGCCCATTAGAAGGGGAAGAACTAGAAAAACCACAGGCTGCATCATATTATTTTAAAGTTTGCTAGAATCAAATCAATTCTTCCAATGGCTTTTAAAAGCAATCCAGAGGTATACTGTGTACCATTATATATAATGATACAATACAATACAATTTAGCGTGGGAGAACTTTTCTAAAGCTCTGTACCTTCTTCCTTCTAAACTCCCCAGCCTGGCTGGACTGACAGTACTTTAAAAGATTTGAATAAAGCAATTAGTGTATGAGTTGAATATGCTTGAATATGAGCTAGAAGATTTGCTTCTGGAGTCTGTGCATTTTATATCATGATATGCTTTGTGTAAATGGAAGGCAGACCAGAGCAAGGCAACTGATTTTGCCTGTTGTGGAAGGATAGCAATGCTTTCATTATTTAACATATGACTGTTATAAGTGATGCGATGAAATTAAAGTGACATAGGTAAAATGTCTTATTGTTCACTGTATTCTGATCTAATTATTTTCCATGGTAAACTAAATCTCTAGGAGAAGGTTTGTTTGAATTTAGAGGAATGGATCCCCCCCACCCCCATTCATGCAGTCTTAGATGCAGTCTTAGATAAAACCAACATAGTCCCTCTATTTAACTCTGCCATTGTTTTCTACAGCAGAGCTGCACATTTCAGTCAATGGTTTTTACATGTTTGTTTTTTAAGGTCCACAAGAGATTTCTTTAGAGGGAGTTGGTCAAATCTAGGTAAATCCATATAAAATCATATTAACCAATGCTAACTGGCAGTAACTGTCCAGATTTTTAGATGGAAGGTTTTCTAATTTTGTCTGAATGGAAAACATGTAAATTTCTGAATGAACTATCATTCTCTGTATAAAAGTATTTGAAAAAACTTTGCTAAGGAAAGACCTCTTTGTCAACTTCAGGATACTGAGTTGAAATTTTCTAACTCTTAGCAGTTTGGACAACTATTCCAAGTAATGACTTTCAGCATTTTATTATACTAAGGAATCTACTAGGCTATAATCCAGATTAGTAAAAAATCCACTTTAACATAATGGATATTATTTAGAAGCATAACAATTTCATTTATTTCTGGATATCAAAACAGCTCCATAAACATCCCAATCTAGGCCTTACTGAGTCTGGTCACAATGAAGATGTAATTGTTTTGTGTTGCAAAATGCAAAATCAGGCTTCTAACATTGCTAATCAGAAGACAATTTAAAAGATTATCCATTTGTAGACATTGTATACCAATCTGTAACATTTATGGATTATTTCCAATAACAATATGTGAACTTAAGAAAAACATATGATGCATAGATTGTTAGAGAATCAGTCACATTTATCTTGCTATGGTCAAGTGCAGAGATTTTCAGGAGTGGCTTCTTGTCTGAAAAAAAAAATGCAATGTATGAATTACCCCTGATAGAACGCTTAAAGTAACAACTAGTTTCTGATATTGACTGTAAAAGAAAAATGGATATCTTCTTTGGTTTGATTCCTAGAATTTGAGATCATGCCCCAAAGCCAACAAATGAAATTGACTTTTTATCTTCGCAGCATTTAGAATTCTCTTTTAAGACTTTGTGTTTCTTTGTCCACTGCAATATCAACATTGCTGTTATTTATAACATTGAGATTTTATGGGTATGGATCACTGCCTTTACCCAGTGGTTCTGATTAATAGACTCGGCTTGAATCTCTGTGCCAAGTCATGCTTGAAGTTACAGCCTCTGACCTCTTCCTCTTGTTGAAATGTAATTCGCTGTGAGTAGGATAAATATTTTTGCATATTGAGTTTTGTGGGCATAAATGGATTGGCTTGAAATTCCAGGAGGTTTTTACCAATTAACTTTTTATCACTGGTACTAATATTGAATTTATTATGCTCAGTCCTAACATTTATCTGTCTAATTGTTGTTTTCACAGGTTTTGTTAGAGCCAAATTAAAACACTGCAGCATACCCCACTGCTAGACCTAACTTCTTTGAATCCTCACACCAGGAATCCCCTGTGTCAGCTTCAGTTGCCTTCTGTATGTCATAGAGACAGATTGCAAGGTACACTGTTCCAGGTAATATACCTGCCATACCTGTGCTCATGCTAGGCAAAGCAGAACTGGTATGTTGAACCGCCTTTTAGAAAGCAATCATAGGAATGAACAAATGGAAGACAAGCTTTGCAGATTCTGTTACAGCAGAGAAGAGGTATACAAACTGTGTATGAATATAAATTATTTAAGCATTTGGTGACAATGTCTCATTGTCTTTGGAGTAGCTAAGAACCAGTTAGTCTCATGAATTTCTTAAAATATTCAGATATGTCAGTACTGTGCTGTACAAGTACACAATCTACAACCTAGGATTTTACTCCCAAAATTTGGTCACAAATTATTAATATTACTGGTGCCATTTCCTTCTGGTTTGTGACAGGAAGCAAAAGCATAATCCAATTTAGAATTCTGTTGTTTCTGATTTAAGGGTTCCCCCCAACAAGTAATAAACATATGTTATTACTTTAAGAGAAAAGTATTTTTAATAAACTTGAGTTGATAAGCATTTTTAAAATTAAAATTAAAAAGGCAATCATATGTATTGTATTGTATTGCATTGCATTGCATTGTATATTATAATATCCTGCCATTATTATTTTGAGATATAGTTCAAGGTGGCAAAGATACTTAATACTCCTTACTGTTTTTCCACAACAACATTGCTCTCTCAGGTTGGGTAGGAGAGAGAGGGGGAAGGGGAAGAGGGAGGGGAGGATGGGAGAGAGAGAGAGAGAGAGAGAGAGAGACCTAACCAGCTTTCTTGCCTAAGGCAGGACTAGATCTCAAGTTTTACTGGTTTCTTTCCTGAATCTTAACCACCAAACCAAACTAGCTCTTTTTTAAATTGTCATCACATGAAAAGTAAAATTTTGAGTCAAAGAATAATACTGTTTTTGTCTATGTTTTCCTCTTTATTCAGAGTCTGGAAAAGAAAGACAAACATTTCCCTCTTTTTTTTTTTCAGTTTTCAAATTTCTTAAATTTTGAAATAAAATTGAAATAGAGGAAGGAAAGCGGTGTATTTTTTGAACAATAAAAGAAGCTACTGTTAAAAACAAAAAAGTTAGTTTAGTGATCTTTTAATATCAAAGTTAAGTAACTAATTGTGGAATAGATTTTTTTCTTCTGAAACTTTATAATAGCTGCCATTATGGAAAGATGTTTATGGTCTACAAATGGCCTAACCAATGCTTTTTCAGCAGCTGGAAATGACTTTAGGTGGAATATTCAGAATATTTGCAAGGTCATGAACTGAGCAGTGTTTATTCCACTTTTTAAAAATGCTACCATTTCACTCTGAGATTGCCTATTCCTTTGGAAGGTTCTTCCAAATTTCTCTGCTGTTGACTTAAACTCATTTATATATAGCTTTAACTATTTCTCTTTAGCCTCATCTTGAAACATTTGGTCCTGACATTTATATCTATTTCTTCATAATTACCAACAGACTAGACTTAGAAAATGTTCCATTGGGTATCCTAAACTCACTTAAACCACTCTGCTTTTCAATGCATACTGTAAAGGGATGATCATATAAAAGTACTTTGCAGCATGTGATACATTACATTTTGTTTTTGGAGCAATGAAGAAGGATGGGTTTCTTTGTGTTTTTTAAAATTAGGAATGACATTGAATGAGCACAGAAAATTTATTGCATGTTTGGCAACTTCTTCATCTGCTTTTATTCCTTATCTAGAATGCATTTTAACACTCCCTGACAAAGCTTCATAATGGCATTTCAGGTTTTTTTAACAGTGAATGATAGCTTATTCTGGAATCTCTTATAAATATTTAGCCATATATGCATTTTCTAGTACTTTGTTTTCTTCCACTTCTGAAGACTCCTTCCACTAAAAATATAATACAGTAATTTTGAATATCTGCCTATCAAAGCTCAGGATAACATGTTTTCCTTTCTATATTATTTCCTAGTTTCTTCCTTATAAATTTTACTTAAATTTTATTTTAAATAGCTCTATACCATTTCTGCCTCATGTAAATTCTTCATAATATTCTACCTCTCTCTGGCATAAGAGACATGATGTATCTGGGAGATTGCTGTCAAATAATTCTCACATAATAGACCCCGATGTTGATATTAAAAATGGACAGCTATCAGAATTTTGCATTTTGAGAAATGATGCACCTAAACAAAAGTAAAGTATGCAATGATTTGCAGTTTTATTTCCATTAACTTGATTAACTCTGCTTATCTGAAGACAGTTGTGAAGCATACAAATGGGGGTTACATGACTGAAGGATGTTGCAATAGTTGTAAATGTAGGCCACTTGCAAAGTGCCTAGATGGAAATCATGACAGCAGGTTGTAAATGGTTGCAAAGGATGGTTACAAAACTGTTTTTCTGTTTAACACAGTTGTAACTTTGAACAGTTGCTAAAGAAGACAAGTGGTAAGCAAGGACTATCTGTTCTTCAACTATGATAATACCTGCATCCTAAGAACATTTATATTGTGATACACACACACATGTATGTGTATATATATATATACACACATTCAACTGCCTAACATGCAGGAAGCCCAAGTTTGAATCTGAGTAAGGGTATACCACTGGATCCATTAATGTAGAGGGCAACATATAAATATTATAAAATAATACATACATATATTTAATATTCAACAGTCTCTATTTCTGCACTACACTAAAAAGCCCTTCATTTTGCATTCTATTTTTAAAAGAAGATGCTCTAAACTTTTGAATAGACCTTTCTAGAATGATAACAACTAAAACTGTTCCTATCTAATTAAACGAATATAACAAAACTTCTATAATACTCATATGTTCAATGGCTTTGTATACAGCCACATCTTCCAACTTCAAATGCACATCCACATGCACATAGGGGAACTGATTTTTTAACTGATTTTTATCTGTTGCTTCTGCAACTATTCCTCAAAATTAAATCAAGCCATTCCTCAAAATTAAAAATGAATCTTCAACTTTCATAATTGAGCCCTAAATTTTCCAGGCAGTTTTATGGCATTCCAAAAATTCTCATGTATTCTCAACTGCTGTGCTTTCTTGCATTCAATTTTTTTTTCTAAAAATAGTAACGTTTACTACCGTTTTAAACTTCATTTCAAATAGTGCTGAGGGTAGCCTTAGAAGCAGGTTGCCTTTGTGTCTGAAACTGAACCTTCCAAATAAATAAATCTGTGAAAAAACATCATCTTGTACACAAAATTTCTCAGAAGAAGCAGAACATAAGTGTGAGAGTGAAAGAGAGAGAGAATCATGCAGCAAATTTTTCTACTAAAATTATGAGCCTGTCAATCTTCCAGCTGAAAAGGTTTCCATTTCTGGCTTAATGTTGTGAGTTTGATATCTCAGGCGGTGGTAGAAAGGTGATTTGTTTCTTTTTACTAGGGCTTTTTTAGTTGTTAAATTATATTTCATTTAACCCCTGTATCCATAGAAACAATATTTTCCCACTGGCCCAGCAACCCTGCATGATGGAGTTGATTCATACAAGCCTGAATACGATTCTCTCACAGCAGTGCTCCCTTTTCTAAAATTTTCATAATGCTGGGAAAGATGTTCTGTAACAACTTCCAGCAGCATACTTTCAAAAAAAAATATGTAAACGCTAGTGGTAATCAACTGAATTAAAATATAATGTGAACAGCTCAGAAGGGGAACCGAAAAAAATTACATGTTATACATGTAATAAAATCCATAGATTTGGAGTACATCTGGTTTGAAACCACAAGATTAATGGGAAGCTACTGTGTTTTAAAAAGATTTCTTCTTTGCTCTGATCTTCTTATTAAGTTCATAAGATCCTTTCATCCTTCTTCTCCTCCCACCTCACCCCCCCAGCGCTTAACAGATTCTCTTACTATTTGAAAGAATCCACCACAATTAGCAATTCTCAAGTAAACACTAGCATATTGAGTCACATGCTAGAAAGCCTGAGGTGGGAAGTGAATCAGAATAGTCAGAACCATGCCAGATCCCAAAACTAACTTGGTTATTTTGGAAAATGAATAGAGAATGTGGAGAAAGTTTTGCCAACTCACTGTCTAAGATATTAGTACCAAATGTGACATTTTGTTGTTCACAACAAATCTCTGTGTCAGACCTGCCCCAACTTGGTCCTTTGAGGGTCAAAAAAGACTCTCAACTCCATTTGTAGCGAAAGGTATACATTTTACTGAAAACCAAGCAGTATAGCAAAATCAGAACTGAAGTTTTTATGCCAACATTTCCTAGTTAACTTTCCCCATCTAGTTTCTCTCTTCCCCTTATCGTCCAATTATATTTGAATAAATTGTTTTGGGAACAATCTCTTCAATGGCGGACTTTGGAAGGTACAATAAGTCGGTAGCCTTTCCTCCTTCTGACCTAGCAAATGAGAAGCTCAAGCATAGGATGGCAGCTATGGCATTCTGAGAGCTGATCATTTATCATCTCTGACAACTACAAGCCAAACAAGTGAAGTCAATTGACAAAACTAGGTATCAAATGCATATTGAAGTAGTAGTAGCTGTATCTAAAACAAGCCACTATTATACTGAAATAAAGACATATTAGTCATGGTGGCACAATGGTTAGAATACAGTATTGCAGGGTAATTCTGTTGACTGCCAGCAGTTAGATTCTCAGCGACTAAAGGTTGACTCAGCCTTGTCTCCTTCAGAGAGTGGTAAAATGAGAACCCAGATTGTTGGGGGCTATATGTTGACTCTGTAAACCTCTTAGAGAGGGCTATAAAGCAGTGTAAAGCAGTGTATAAGACTAAGAGCTATTGCTATTGTTATATATGTGCTGATGTTATCGTGCAAATAGCATTCTTGGAAGTACGTAAGTTACAGCATTGTCATTACATCATCATGTACATTTAATAGTTCCTCCTCTTTTCTGCCTCTGTGGATACTATTCTAATTGCTCTTATAAGTATGAATTGCAAGATATTGGCAATGTAGGATAGTGGTAGGATTATCCCAGATTCTGAATTAATTTGATACTTCATTTGAATAAATTAATAAGAACCAAAGGATTCATACTAAAGCCACACTGTCTTGGAAAAAGTTCTCATTGTAGGAAAGCTGATACTCTTTATCTGTCTGTTTTTAGATTTTTATTCTGCCTTTTTTATATCTATACAACTCAAGATGGCAAACATACGTAATACTCCTTCCTTGTCCTGTTTTCTCTACAACAACAACCCTGTGAGGTAGGTTGGGCTAAGAGTGAGTGACTGGTTCAAAGTGACCCAGCTGAATAAAAATATGTTCTTCACATACATTGTGTCTGATGAAACGGTCCAAAATAATCACACAGAAATTGTTGGGTTTAAATAATTAAATCGTTTCATTCTGGTCTATATACTTAAACTATAGTTTAAATTATGTCATAATATCACTATACAAGAATTACCTATTTTACCTATAGATCGTTCCCTTCCATTTTAAATAGTGACATATTATATTCTTTAGCAAATAAAAAAATATTCATCTCTTTACCTATTTCTTTTAAAGATTCATTTTATACAAAATATATTTATATTATGCATACAGGACATATATAGGAATTTTGATTTAAGAGTCTATTTCTCTGCCCTATATTTTCTGCAGTAAGTTTATATGTTGTTTAACTGCACGTATCTGTGAACATCTTTGGTCTCTTTAGAAATTTAACATGAAAATTCTATACAGAATTGTAAGATTATTCTGTAACAGGCCCTGTGAAGTATATTTTTTAAAGTTACTCAGAAATGGTTGGTATTTTTGAGAGAAATGTGTGTATGGATGTGCAGGGCCAGTAAGAATAAAACCTCTTTAATATTAAATGATGTGAATTAATTTTTTATGAGGTAAAAGACACATCTTGGTTTGTGTTACTGCTTACAGGAAAACTCCTTGTGTTAATCTGCATTGAATTATCTAGAGGATAGTTGAAAGGGTGAAAAGAACAAAGCTGGGAAATGTTGCAGGCTCAACCATAATGGGAAACTGTAGAGTCCCTCTCCATAACTGACAGGATCGACTAGAGAATTCTGAGGATTTAAAAGGAAATGTTCTATGGACCTTCTAAATCTTAAAAAAATGAAACAAAAGTAGAGTTTGACTTCGAAGTAATTTGACTTCTTCTTCAAGGCTAGACTATTTGGAAGTATATAATTACTTGAGTAAAAGATATTGCCTCATTAGACTTGAAATAACCATCCTGGACCCCAAATATAGGCCTAAGGGGAGGTAGTGTTTCAGAAGCCGGAAATGTTATACTAGCATGAAGGTGTTAATATAATCCAATCACATGCAAAGGCATATTGAATGTAGACAATCTTTAATACTCCATGCACTTAGCTCTCCTCTGCCTACCAGTTGCAAGACATCTGGTCCTCTGTCAAAGGCGCTCAGAGCAGCAGGTTAGTTTACATACCAGATGTAGGCAATTGGTAGGCTCGGCAGGGTTGCGTTAAGGTTACTGCAACTGCCCTAACTCCACATTTCCGTGTACTTGTAGGTTTGTCCCCCAACAGCAATGTTGTTTTAGCAGCTTTTATGTTAGGCTTGAATTCTGAAAGTCAACATTGAGATTTCCTTTCCTTTCTTTTGATTAATTTTGACTTTGTAAGAGTGCCTCAAAAGAATTAAGTGTCCAAATATGTACTGTAAGGACTATTGTTAGACATTCCAAATTCACTGCGATATATACAGTTTTTGAAACAATGCTGGCTGAACTCAGGACACCTGATTACCTTTAATGTGTGGCAGTGCTGAAGAAAGGTGATTAGTATAATTTTTCTCAGGTCTTGGCATTTTAAAAAAATATTTAAAATCATTTTTAGAAACTACTGTATATTAAAAATCAATTGTTTTTCAAGCTATCATGATAAGATTCCCTCATGTTATATTATATAATTTTGATTCTTTGATTACATACATTCATTTTAGTGTATTATTATGCATAGTTAACCATAGAACAGGTTAATTGGCATCGTTTTTTACCTATTCTTGATTGAGCTTCATTGACTAATAGTGCCTTCATTAAAACAAACATAAATGTGACTGAAAACCTTTATTTGGGTAAATAAAAGTCAGTTTGTGTCAGAACTGATGAAGCTATTGGATGAAAAAAGAAATATTTTCAAGGAAAAAAAATCCAAGAAAGTCCAGTTACCTTTTGAAAAACACCTTTGGGACTTTATCTTGGTATAATTCAAACCGCTTGGCTTTTTCAGTGCTCTTTTAAGTATCCCATTCTTATACAAGTGATGAGTCCTTTAGACATATATCAAATTTTCTCCATTGATCATTTGACTACACCTCAAATGTCACTTAAATGGATGCAGATGTGGTCAAATAGAGATTGTTATATTTAATTGTATATTATAACTATTGTTAAATCCTATGTATTTTATAAGCAAGGAATATTTTTGCTGCTACTACCAGTACTGAGGCTGGTAATATGCTGATTATTTTATGCTCAAATAATCAACTCATCAGAAACTTTTTTGTTTGCCATGTTTTTTTAAATAAATAATGTCCCCTCCATTTTAATCCCAATTCTTTTAAAGGAAGTACCTTGTTAGAGAACTTTGGAGTATTAGAAAACAGATCTGAAAGCACAGTAGTGGTAAATTTTTGGTTCAAATCTTGTAATTCTTTAGCCGTGAACCCATCATGACTGGGCCCTATCCAACAAAATGCAACTCTGGTGAAAAAAGTTAGGTTCCTACACAAAGGCAAGAAAAACCAAGTGCACAGGTATAGAATAAGTGGTACCTGGCTCAACAATAGTAACTGTGAGAGGACTCTAGGCATCCTAGTAGACCACCATGAATCTGCAGTATAAATCTGCAGTGTGCTGCAGCTACCAAAAAAGCTAATGGGCAAGAAGTAACAGATTGAAGATCACCAAGAAGAGATCCAACCTAGAACTAAAAGCAATTTTCCTAACAGTGAAAACAATCAGTGGAAGGGCTTATTTATGGAAAGTGAGGGTGCTTCATCACTGGAAGTTTTCAAATGGATTGGACAGCCATTTGTCCAGAATGGTGTAATCTTTTGCTTGAAAAGGGAATTGGACGAGAAGACCTCTAGACCTAAAGGTCCCTTCCAACACTATTATACTATGTTCTATATTCTAAGTAGCTAATGATGTCAAAAAGCCTTGCTTATAGTATGGTATGATTTTGGTTCAAAGATTGAAAGAATGTTAAGAAGTTCCTGGAGAAAGTAGAGTTCTGTATTGCTCAAAGAGTAAATTTTGACCATATTAATATGAACAGTATGCTACAGGTTAGGATATTTATATAGGTAAGTATTGGAATGTGTTATGTGTAGGATCATGGTTATTATCAACACTTGTTTTTCTTTAGCATTTCTAATAGATCATGTCATTAAGTGTCTGCACATTAGAAGTGAAGTACATGGTTTTTGAGAGAAAAATGATAGAACATGAACAGATGTTTATTTTCCAATTTCCTTTCTGCTCAGGTGGAAAGATCCCAGTTAGTAATTATCGGTAAGCAGGTAATTGGCTATAGTTGCGTGATGCTGCCCCTTTTGCTGCATCATTCATTAACAGTTAGGTTTTATCAGAGGTTAGCAAATCTTGGATTTCACCTCTTTTGAATATGCTATTAAAGTGCTTAGCAAGGAGTCTTCCATTTTATTAGTGTACTGTTTGGCTTTTGTTCTTCTTTGTTGATCTTGTATCTTGTTATGTGTGTTGGACCTGGTCTTTGGGTGTTAAGTGAATTTTGTTGTATGGGTATACTGTGTATACATGTACAATGACAATAAAGTTATTGTTATTATCTCAGTTATTTAGTTATATCTGCAGCCAGGATGGTTAGTTTGTTTCTTGCAAACTGGTGCTTATATTTGATATTCCACTATTGGCATCTTTTAATACTTGTGCTAGCTGTTACGTTGTGACAAACCTCAATGCAAACAACCTTATTCTGTTGTTTTGTGCTGTTTTGTAAAGAATAATTGATGATCAGTTTTTCTTTATTTCAATTATTTTTTTTTAGTTAGAGTTTGTTTTTTCTGAGGAAAGGCAGTGGGAAGGATGCCTGGTTTGGAAATGAGAAGGATTCAATGAGTATGCTGTCTTTCTCTATTGCCAGCTCCCTCTGATTTGCCTCTACAATATGAGTTATTTATGACAAGGTTTTGATTTCTTTGCAGTTCTTCCAATTCTGCCTCTGTGAATGCCCTATTTTGTCTTATAAACCAATGTTTATCGACTACTCTCTGTTCTATTATTTCTGATTCCAGATGTTGGTCTTTCCAGAACTAGTGCATTCTTTCTTTAAACCCAGTGGCTCCTGCCCAGTAGTAGTCTGGAAATGCTAAGACTCACATACATTTCCAGGATATTGATTGTCCACGTCTAGTTTTGGAGGATCAGAGGAGGATCTTTAAAAATAATTGGAGAATTATCCACTAAACATCAGAAATTAGAAATTAATTAGAATTCAAGCAATGGAATTATAATTAAATCAACATGTTCCTGCAACATTTTTGGCCATGCCTTTGTGTTTCTGAAACAAAAATATCAAATAAGCATCAAAATGATGATATTACATCCCCCTTCTTATATTGCATTGATTCATTGACACAGACCTTTTTCAGTCACTTGAATCTTTGCTTACCTCCTTAGATTTTGAATACAGTTAATAATGCCTTGTAAATTTAATTCTATTCATAAATCTATTCAGACTATAATACATAATAGTGTTGCTGTTTCAGGAATCATACAATTTATTAAAATATATTTGATTAGAATCTTTCCCTAAATTTGGTCTTTGGTCTAATTTTTTTAATTTATTTTATATACTTATTAATTAAATGTGAATATGTACACTAATTTTCTCCTTTCTTTCTTTTACTAAAATACCTGCTTGAATGCCAGCAATAGATTAGAACTAGAATCTCAGCCTTATATATGTGTGTGTTATGTAGTAATCCATGTATTTATTTATTTATTTTGCTATGACCCATCTTGATGTAATCTTCCTTCATTGTCAATTTCTCAGATATCTGGGTTAGTTCATTTGGCAGTGATCACTGATTTTGTTTTTATTGTTTCACAGTTTTCAGAAGATAGTCATAGTGTAATAGAAAAAGAATGCTGCTACCGACAACCTTCCATCAACCCGTGTGCTCCCACAGAGAGGGCCTCCTCGGGGTGCCATCAGCCAAACAATGTAGGCTGGTGACCCCCAGGGGGAGGGCCTTCTCTGTGGGGGCACCTACCCTATGGAACCAGCTGCCCCCAGAGATAAGGAGAATCCAAGACCTCGGTGCCTTCCGCCGTGCTCTTAAAACTTTCTTTTTTCAGCAAGCCGAGCTGTTTTAATATTTTTAAATATTTTTATTTTTAATTGGTTTGTCATTTTAAACTGGGGCCAAATTAATATATATTCTTTTAATTGTTTTTAATGTTTGTATTGTATGTTTTTATCTGGCTGTACACCGCCCTGAGTCCCTCGGGAAAAGGTGCAGTATATAAATTCGAAATAAAATAAAAATAAATAAATGCCCAAGGTGTAGCAGGTTGACAGGTTATCTTGAGATGAATAGAATTATTCTAAATTCTATAAGATAACATCACTGCTGATTTTCTGAATCAAAGCTAGAATTTGTGAACTGACTACGATTAAACCAATCTTGCTATAAAGGGGAAGTTATTTCAAAACACTTCCTTTCTTAAAAAGCTAGGCTGGAGAGATCTCTTACAGAGATCATATTCTTACTCTGTTTTTGTTTAGCCATCATCTGCTGTCAAAGGTGTTCATGCAGGACTGAGCTATGAGTTGTGGCACTCTAGTAAACTATCTCCTCTGGAACATTTTTAGCAGCACTGCTTTGAAGATTTGGCCTTTAGCCTAAGAAGGTCAAAACACATTTGGGAGCTTATATTATTTGTCACCAGGGACAGTCAAGGGTAAACCTAGAAGCAGATTTCCCTTCAGAATCCACATGCTTAAAATTAAAATAGCCTGACTAGTATTTGTGGAGGAGAAAAATTATCCAATGTTTCACATGGATCTTCATGCCAACCTAATATGCAGATATATGATGATATTGAAGATTTCACAATTCAGGAGTAATATAGGACATATGCATTAAATAGATACAGAAGCATTCTGGCACAATATCAAGGCATCCTACCGCATTACACAGCTGTCTCTAGATGCGGCTGACCTAGTGAAAGTCACCTTACTGATTATTCAAACTGTGCAGTTACTTTGTTTGAAATAGCAGTTCAGAAAGATCTTGCAAAGACACGGCATCTAAGCAGAGCTGAGAGAAGTCACCTAAAAATAGAATCCAGCACAAACGAGATATTCAGATAGAAGGTTTGTTCTGCCAGACATGGTGAAGGCTCTGCTCCCTATTACTAATGTTTGCCAATATTGTAATAACTAAATTGGTGTCTATGTATGGAATGCTGGGCAAAGGAACTATTGCCAAAATTGTGATATGAGTTGATAGCAAGGGAGAATCACACCTCTTAATCTGCTGAAAGTTTGATCACACTCTCATGGTGACAATTATACAAATATATTTTGGGAAGGCATATGAGGTACAAATGTTCAGCAATAAAGAAATCAGAGGAAATAGATCTGAGTCGCTAAAATTAATATCCGACTAGTATGAGTATTACATATGTCAGGTCTGAAATTCCGTGTTATGTTGGTGAGGAAGGTATAGCAGAAGATGAAAGTTGAGGGGTCTGGACATGGGATTGATCCCAAATAAATAGAGCTGTTTATGTAGGCTGAATGTTTTGATTCAGTGGAATGCTAAAGCAAGGAGGGAGAAATCAGAACAGTTGGGATGTGTTTATTAATGTATTGTTTTAATTTGCAAACTCTCCAAGCTGATTTCTTGGAAAAGAACTATTAGTGATTTTTTTTCCTCTCTCACTCTTTAATTTTCAGAAAGAATGTGTTACACTGTTAGTGCTTCTTTCAAGACTTCATTCGGAGTGTACATTCTTTTTTTTTTCTCAAATAAATATTCTTCCTGTGGTTTGGCAAATTCTCATTGTTATGTTTTCAAATAATGTGGCCTTGTACTGTATCATAGATATTGGTGGTGTGAGGATGGATGCTTTTAAGAAGTCTGCTTGTTCTTTCTCTTCTGCAAGTTCTTTTTCTTAGGTGTCCAATATCCTTTTCCTTCATAAAGTTTCAGTTGGTATTGTCTTCTCTCTGACCTCATTTAGGTGAGAAACTATAGGTATTCAGGAAGAGCCTAATAGGATACTTGCAGGGTTATCAACTGAAGCTGACCCCAAGAAGGTACTTTAAATTGGTCATTCTTCTAATCAGGAGAAGTCAGGAGCTGCACTGGCGGGCTAAAAAAAATCAAGATGGTGACCTTTTTAACCCCTATCCCATCCTGTGGATGCTCTTGGGAAAATGATATGCTCCCTGTGCTAGACAAGGATTTCATACCGCTGTTAAAGAAAGTATACAGCTTGGGATAGTCAAGTATGCTGAGCACCAATGATATCACTTATCTGTAAAATCCTATAAGTATTCATAAAGACATTTTACTTTTCCCCACCTACGATCAGTATAGGATTGACATTCAATTGATATGAATTGGCTTTCAATATCAACTTGATTTAACTCATTCTTGGTCATAACCAACATTGCAGTAAGTTTCTGTAATTTAGAATACAAATAATTATGCTTAACTCCTATCAAATTCTGTAACTGGATATACGTGTGCCTGAAAGAACCAATATTCATATTCATTACCAGTGTAATTTTAAATTTTATCAGATAACCAGATCAAAGTGCAGAATGCAATTTTACCAACAATTTTTGAATGTGGTTGTTATTTTCAGAACTAGATTTTCCTCGCTTTAAAAATAAAATATAGTTAATGATGATCTGGAAGTGATTAACTTTTGAAAAGAACAGTTTAAAGTATTTGATCTCCTTTTGATGAAGTGTGAACACTAGACCTTTTTCCCGGGGGTGTAATTGAGATTTGCACTTTTTTTTAAGGAGGAGGAAGACGGGAAAGGGGTTGACTGAAATGGTATTTTAGATTCAATTACTGCTTAGAAGAAAATATCTTTAATGGTCAAGCTGCTGTTTCACTCCAAATTTGCTGAAATTGCTACTGACTAAGGTTCAGACATAGTTAAACATTCGCTGCAATTTTAATCATTAGTCCTATGTTCTACTATCAAAAAAGAAAAAAGAAAAGAAAAAAAAATCAAGCAACTATTTTCATTTTCAAAATTTTAAGTAACACAATATTTCTTTAACTGTTTATAGTTCTTATTCAGAACTAAACAAAAATGTAGATCACTAAAAGTTTTACTGCTCCATCAACCTTTGTAATATAACATATTTATATTCCCTATGCTTCATCAAGTCTTGCTCCTGATAAAGTATATCCATCAGAGAATGCATGGCTATTTTAATGCTTAACCTGAATCTAAAATTGTGCTGAAATTAATCCAGATGTCTTCATGCTTCAAAGCATTTGGAGTTAAACTGTCACCTCTTGTCAAATATGTTGTACAAGTAGGGCATATTAATATAATATCAAGTTGGTTTCAACTGTGGTGATAATTTAGTTAGATTTTCTCTGCAGCACCACCCTTTGGAATGAGGTTGCCCTTGGGAACAATATGGTTCCCATTTGCTATTGTTTAGAACTATGAAGGCTTGACTCTTCAGCCATGTCCTCAGCAATTGTGAAGACCCTGTTCTTCTCCTGGGTCTTATGCAAAGGAGACCCTTCACTTCAATGCATTTGCTTTATTTTATTTTTACCTTTTATGTTTTATTTTAATTTGTTTTACTGTTGTGAGCCACCCAGAATCATTGTTAGTCAAACTGCATACTAGTTTTATAAATTGTTGTTGTTAGTTGCGAAGTTGTGTCTGACCCATCACGACCCCATGGACAACGTTCTTCCAGGCCCTCCTGTCCTCTGCCATCCTCTGGAATCCATAAATATTAAAGTCCATAATATTAATTTTATCAATTAATATTACTTATTATTTACTTCAAGATGATTTGTTCCCAATTTGGTCTTACAATGGTGCACTGTTGCATTGATGTTGATGTAATTAATCCACCTTGATGAAGGTTATTCACAATCCTTTTCTTCCATCTTTCCCAACATTATAGAGTTCTTCCTAAAGCTATATTTTCACACAATGTATCCAAAGTATGATCATTTGAGTCTCAAGTAAGAATTATATTTCTTCTATGAGTCATTTGGGTGGGTTCTTTGGGGGTTATTCAATGGCATTCTCAGTAGTTTTCTGCAGTATCAACATTCAAAGAATCTATGTCTGTCCATCTGCCTACCTATAAGTGATATATACAGACAGTTGAAAAGTGACTAATTTTACCATTTAAACCTAATTCTTCCTGAGATTTTCCTTTTACAGAGTATGAGAAGAGGGAATGCCACATGCAGCCTGGTTCCAAATCATTTAGCACTTCAAAGGTTAATATGAAACCTTAAAACTGAGCTTAGTGCAAGATGGCAAAATGCTGATGTTACATAATCATAACAGCCCGTCCCAATTAATACATTTGCTACCCTATTCGGGGTCAGTTAATGTCTTTGGATTAAAAGCTGAAGAAGAATAAAAGGATTGTTAATCATAGTAACGAAAACTAGATAAGTAACCATATTTAATATGTATGGTATCCATACATACGATCCATAAATTAAAATAACTATCCATTTATATAATTACAAATCATGGCCATGTAATACTTTGGATGTGATTTGGGAGAGATTCTTGGGACCAGGCAATTTGCTTTATTAAAGGAATCATGCTGTTTTCCAGGTTCATGCAACTGCTGCAGAAAACTTTCCTCTGCAAAGCATTAAACAGATCTATTACAAATACCTAATACAGTAACTGACTATTAACATAAAGAATTTCACAGGTATTCCATCTGATAATAGGATATCTCATTTCTGTGACTAGGAGCCTCATTGGGCCACTGCCCACATGTTCTGGAACAAGTGAAGTTTTTCAGCTTTTATCTAGGAGAGATAGTTAGGTATAGTAGTTAAGGCAGCTGGTTAGAAACCAGGAAACTGGGAGCTCTAATCAGGGGTGAACTCTACTTACCTTCCCAACCAGTTCGGAAGTTTGTGTGCGCGTCATGTGCACATGCAGACCCTCTGCAAACCCTTCTGAGGGGTTACACTCAGAAGATTAAAAACAGGTTACTTCGTGGTTAAAACCAGGAAGTCACGATGACTGTATGGGTGGGTAGAGCCTCGCGCCGCCATCACTACCGGTTGTCTGAACTACCAGCCGCCATCGCTACAGATTCGGCCGAACCAGTCCGAACTGTGAGCATTTCACCCCTGGCTCTAATCGCACCTTCAAGTGGGTGACTTTGGACCAGTCATTTTCTCAGGAGCAGCAATGGGAAGCCCCTTCCAAAATCTTGCCAAGAAACTGCAGGGACTTGCCAAAGCAATCGTCAGGAGTCAAGACTGACTCAAAGGCACAGAGAACAAAAAAGGAATTAGTTCCCACTCGGTCAATCAGTGTAGTTTCACTAAAGACAAGAGAATTGTTTCTACTGGGCCTGAATTTAGTTCACAGTAGGATTTGCTGTAAAGCATATTATGCTACATGAAAAGTGCATAAAACTTAATTGCAATCTCTGCTCACACAAATTAATGTTTCAATTCTCAGTGAATTTATCACAAAACTTTTAAGTACTAAAAGCACAGAAAAAGCAGTGCTGAAACCTGCTTAAAGGATCTCCCCACCCCCACCCCACTGCCCCATGTTGGTGAAAGACACATGCAGTTCTTTTTTTTTTCTTCCACATATTATTATTTTTTTATTTCATGTATTATTTGCTTTTTGTGTTGTCCCCAAAACATTTTCTACTCTAAACCTGCAACAAGCCACATGCATCATCTTTAATCCTGTCATTGGAGATTTTCTTTGTAGATATATTTATATTTTAAAATATGAGATGTTTTGAAGATAAGAAACGCCGATCTGTTTATATATTAAGGAGTTGTTTTGCTGGTGTATACTGTCTGGTAGTTCAAGATAAAACACATGCTTGCATTGAGCAGGCTTATGCTCAGTTTCAGGCACCTTCAAGTTAGGCTGAGAAAAACCTCAGTCTAAAATCCAGGAGAATCTCAGCCAATCGGTGTAGATTAATGAAGGGTAAGGTGTCACCTTTCAGATGCTGAATTACAACTTTCATCACTCTTAATCAGCCTGAGTAATGGTGAGGGATGGGTGGAAGTTGTAGTCTAGCAATGTCTGGAAGGTCATATTGCCAAACATAGATGGAACAATAGTTTCTATGTTCCTATTGTGAGTTGTTTTACAAGCTTTGCATTTGCAATCACATAGAGATGAGAGGAAAACCCCAATGAATGTTGTGTTGACATCTGCTTCATAATTTCTTCAGGCTACTTTTTATTTCCTGCAATATGTTTTCTGTGTCCTGTTTCAATAACAACCACTGATTATTGTGCACCATTTAAACCTACTGAAAGCATCACCCCATTAACTAGGATAGGCTTTATCCTAGTCCACTGAGTCACCAAAGCAGGTGAAAAGTCATATCTTCCTACTGATGCAGGAGCTGCAGAACTTTCCAAAATTGCATTTATAATATGTAAAAATAGGAATTCCCATCAGTCAGAATAAGTGTAATATATAGGTTGGCAACATATGGCCCTAGGCCAGCATGTGGAGAAAGAAAGACAATGAAACAAAAGACACTTTATTCAGGCATATCAAAGATTTCAGATTCCTTACATTTCAATATATTAAGATATATCCCATCAGTGATCATGAAAACTGAAAAGACAATTCCAGAAGCTTGGTGGTTTTCTTGCAGATATTTCAATACCAAATTAATATATTTTCTTCAAGAAAACCACCAAGTTCAAAAAGCACCAAAGAGCACCCCCACAGTTCAACCCTGAGCTACAAATATTCTTCTCTATCAATAATTCCAGAAGCATTTGTGGAATTCCTGCCTCAATTCCAAGTTTATCATTTCTTCTTTTCTTTCAATTATCATGCTCACTGTGGAGCCAAAACAATCAAACCGTCTTTTGAAATATACATACTTCTTGAAGACTACATGTTGCCTTTGATTCTCTTTCTAGAATCTCATATTTCTGTGGTGAATTATAGGATGGAATCATAGGATGGAAAGAAAAAGATTTATGTAGATTGAATTTCTTTATGAAAAAGGCAAACCAGTGTTAAAGGATAGACAGATAAATATTAAAGAAAATAAACTTCAAATAGTTTACATTATGTTACATAATGCAATATAAGTTATATATCTAATACATTGTAATAATATATATTACATATTACATGAGCCGTGGTGGCACAGTGGTTGGAATGCAGTATTGCAGGCTAACTCACTGCTCATTGTTAGGAGTTCAATTCTGACCAGATCAAGATTGACTCAGCCTTTCATCCTTCCGAGGTTGGTAAAATGAGGGCCCAGATTGTTGGGGGCAATAAGCTGACTCTGTAAACTGTTTAGAGGGAGTCATAAAGCACTTTGAAGCAGTATATAAGTCTAAGTGCTATGGCTACATAACTTGTGAATTATACAGGGTTCAAACAAGAACTGCTTTAAACACTGAAACTATCTATATCAGGGGTTTCCAACCTTGGCAACTTTAAACCTGGCAGACTTCAACTTCCAGAATCCTGGGAGTTGAAGTCCACCAGGCTTAAAGTTGCCAAGGTTGGAGACCCCTGATCTATATAGTCGAGTATTCCTAATAAGGGATTTTTCTTGGTTCTGCAATCCACTGAATATACTCCAAAAAGATATTCAAATCTGTCTGTAAAAGCATTTACACAGAGCACCTTGTACGAGTGAAGATCAATCTCATATAAGGTGGCCTTTTGTCATTACTGGAAGCACTATTAACAAAAGCATGTTTAATTCATATGTGGTAGAAAGACCCTCTGCAGGGAAAAAAAATCTGGCCATATGTTTTTAGTTTGACATCAGATACAACAACTAATCAATTTATATCTACAATTAGCTTTGTTTTCACTATGTCCAGACAGTCAAAAAGCAACCATTATGATTTTTAAAAAGACTCTTGTGCTGATGGAAGCAAAAACAGAATTACCACAGAACTGGAAAACATCCTCAGGTTATATAGTTGAGCATTGGATTGAAAGGATCTGACAAATAGCATTAGCTGAAAAATTAACATTTGATAGTAGATTGATAGCAGAAGAATAACTGAGAATAAAAAGACATAGAAACATTAGCATTCTTTGTCTATATAATACAGAAATTATCATTGTATTTAAATGTATGAAATGCTGCACCATAGGGCAACAGTTTTTGAAAAAAGATTGCCGAAGCTACAGAATGTGTCCAAAATCTGGGATCCGTGATTCCTGAGGGAAATTGTGGTTGCTTCAATGCTATTGGCTGCTGCTTTGCTGTTGGGTCACTGCTGTAGTGACTGAAAATTAATATGATCTCCATTTTCAACATTCTGTGAAAGTTTTCAATCTCTTGCTCCACCCCCCATCCAGTAGCAAGGAATTGACTCATTGTGTGGCTCTTAGAGAAGCAGTGGCTTTAAGACATGAAGAAAGACTTTTTATTGTTTTGTGTTCTCTTTCTCTGGCATGCAGAGAATCTGGCAGGTTCTGACAGGTTCTGGAGAACCGGTAGCAGAAATTTTGAGCAGTTCAGAGAACCAGTAGTGGAAATTTTGAGTAGTTCTGGGAACCAGCAAATACCATCTCTGGCTGGCCACAGACTGGGATGGGAATGGAGATTTTGCAATATCCTTTCCCCTAGAGTGGGGAGGGAATGGAGATTTTGCAATATCCTTTCCCCTAGAGTGGGGAGGGAATAGAGATTTTGCAGTATCCTTCCCCTGCCACGCCCACCAAGCCATGTCCACCAAGCTACGCACACAGAACCGGTAGTAAAAAAAAATTGGATTTCACCACTGATGCAAACATACCTCCAATCATTGTATTTCTTCAGAATAACTTATGAGGTAGTTTAAGCTAAAAGTCAGCTGCTCTGGCTGCATATGGAATAGAATCTAGAACTCTCTGGTGTCAGTCAAATACATTAGCCATTATACCTTAGTTCTTTCCTATCCTATCTTATTTTTCAACTGCTTCTTACCCTTCATAGCCTTAAGTGTACACCAGCCTCTCCTTCAGCCACCAGAGAACAAGTAGATTGTCCTGCTTTAGCCCTCAGGAGGTCACACATTCCTTTTTTAAGCTGTCTCTGATAGCTTCCTACAACTCAATGGAGAAGCCAGCAGGGATCCTAAACTGTTCTGAGGTGAATACAGCAAGATACATTAGTGTGGTTAAAAAATTAAATTGTTATTGTCAGCATAATTACGTGGAAAGAGAGGGGGATGACATGTTGAAACATCATCAGGATGTGGCAAAGAGAAGGGGAGATGAAGAAATGGAGGTTGAAAAGCTACCCATCTCCAGAATCACAAGGAAAGGTACAGAATGAGGAGGAAATCAGAAAAAATAAAAAGTAAAGATCAACTCAAGAATATGTGACCAACACTAATTACTGCAAGAATTCCTCAATATGACAATACACGCCTTCAACAACATGACCTCAACAGAGAAAGAGTGAGGCAAGATGCACAACTTGCACAATGTAATATTTATGCTAATGTTGCTGCCATGGCCAAAGTGTGGCTTCACCGTCATGCATTCCTATTCCCCGGAGAAACTGCTAATTTCTACTATATGCTAATTTCTACTATATGAAACTGCTAATTTCTACTATATAAAATGTCAGGATAGGGAATTTGCAACCTTTACCTAATGAACTCCTAAATTTATGCAGTAATGATGACTCTACTTGCAAACAGATTCAAGAAGGACATCAGAAAATATATTGTAACTCTTCCAAATGATAATCCTTGATGTCAAAGAAGTCCCTCCAATGAAGAACAGATGGAATCCTTCGGTGATTAATCAAGGGAAAATCCATAATTACATCGAACATTTAATGCCAGATCCCAACTAATCAAGACAACATAGAATTGAGAATGATGGAATTTGAGTGATATGAGATTGTGGAGTTATTGGAGAAACTACTGCAATAACAAAACCTGTACATTGCATACCTTCAACTTGCAAAAGAACACATGCTAGAAGCTTTCATTGTCATTTATGCTGACCAGCTTCTGAACATGAAAGGAGATGCACACATTGCCAGTGAAGTCACTGTCATTACACCAAACACTGAAGCTGAACCAGCATCATGTCACTTTATGTTGAAATAACAAGCAGGTGGTTTGCAAATAACTTCAAAGTCCCATCATTTTTCCATTTAGGTGAAGAAATATCTCTGAAAGGATGACCAACAAATCACAAGTTGTCTAGTTACATACATTAATTAGAACTTAGTTGGATGATATTTCAGCTTCCTAAGAATCTTTCTGAATAGGCATACTCTACTGAAGGAAAAATAAATAAAATCATAGATCATAAATTAGGAGTGTCAAAATGTGGAACAATTTAATTTAATTTAATTTAATTTAACTAATTCAATTCATATGCCCCCCCTCTCCGAAGACTCAGGGCGGCTCACAATACATTTTAAAAATTCATTATAAAAAAACATTTAAAAATTAAAAACATTTAAACATTAAAAACTCATTCACGCCATTCATGGCTGGATCTCACCAGATCACAAGAGAGAGATCAACGGCCCCAGGCCTGCCGGAAAAGCCAGGTCTTCACCGCTTTTCGGAAGGCCAATAGGGTAGGGATGGTCCAGACCTCAGGAGGTAACTGGTTCCAGAGAACTGGGGCAGCCACAGAGAAGGCCCTCCCCTGTGTGCCCGCCAGCCGGCATTGTTTAGCTGACGGGACCTGGAAGAGACCAACTCTGTGGGATCTTACCGGTCACTGGGAGCTATGCGACAGAAGGCAGTCTCAAAGATAACCTGGCCCTGAGCCATGTAGGGCTTTAAAGGTGATAACCAACACCTTGAATTGTGACTGGAGACCAATAGGGAGCCAGTGCAGCTCACGGAGAATTGGTGTAATGTGGGTGTATCTAGGTGCACCCACGACAGCTCGCACGGCTACGATCTGGACCAACTGTAGTCTCTGAACACTTTTCAAGGGTATTGATAGAGATATTACACATTCTCTGGATTCACATTAAACCAATTTATTAATCATGCTTTATGGCTGGATTCTCACAAAATGAGAAGTAATCCAAAACTAAGCCAATTATATTTCAGCTAAGCACAATGTTTCAAGAAACCTTAGAAGTTTTTCTTGTTCAGTGTTGTGATTTCACCTTTTTCTTTGCTACTGATATTCAAAGAATTTTGAACCATGGTTAATTTTAGAACTCAACTAAAAACTCCCAGAAGAGTTGGGATCTAGCTAAGCAGTCAAGAAAAGCAAATGGTATCCTGCTTCAGATTATGGAATAAAAGAGTATAAATGCATGATATACTTTAAAACTGTGATCTGGATGGAATATAGTAAAACAATTATTAACATGACTTGTTAAAATGCAGAAGCAATGATACGGAAGACATGAGGCACCTATAGAAAAACAAAAGTATCACGAAGAGATCCTACATATCTGATCAGTTGCTCTGTCTTGAAATTTATTTATTTATTTATTTGCTAAATTATTTTTCACTATTTGTAATTAATTTAATGGATTTGAGGTACTGGTTATTGGCAAGCAATTCTTTTCATGTATACATTGTCAAGGACAATATCCCTGAAATATGGGTAAATATGTTTATATCTATTCTTTTTTATTTGATGCATTTATGATTATGGTCATACTTTTTATTACAGTCTTGTGAGCTGCATGGAATTTGATGCACTGGCAAATAGACAAACAAATATTTCATAAATCTAGAAAAGCATTAGATGTAACAATATGCAATCAGAGAGTCAATATGTCTGAGCTTTTTTTGTAATAATATACCAATCAAATTGTGTGCTCTATGGATCTACAAATTTTAGCTTCCAAATTTTTCAAAATAGTTATTCTGGCTGTGGAGTTATGAAAGTGATGGATTACTTGCAGTTCTGTCTCTCCTCAGTTGTATTTATTTGTCCTGTGAAAGGCATGCAGAAAAAACTCTGTTAGGGAATGCTATCTCTACTCTGGCAGTTTGAGATCAGCTCTGTGAGATGGAGTGAGGTCCCATCACTTGTTCCCTGGCTCCTGCCCACCTAGCAGTTTAAAAGCATACAGTATTGTGAGTAGATAAATAGGTACCACTTCAGTGGGAAAAACCTAGCTGTGTTCTACAAGAGAGCAGAAGGTGGCGCTGGCCCAGAATTTATGGATCAGTTTGTTTAATGATTATGTTGGTGGTGTTGGTTGGTTGTTATCTCTCCTATATTTGTTATTTATTATTATTTTTGATGCTTTTATCTTGTTTTATTTTCTGTTAGCTGCCCCTAGGTTTCATAGGCAACCATTCAAAATGAATGAATGAATGAATGAATGAATGAATGAATGAATGAATGAATTAGAAGTTTACACTCCAATGCACAAGTTAGAGAAGGATGCAGTTATACTATCACAAATATTAGAGGTACTGTATTCTAAATACTATTTGATGGAAAAATTGTGGCACCAAAGCTATCATCTTTTCAATAGACACATTTCTGGTCAATATGGAAAACAAAATTATGGACCTAATAATGCTGGATCATAATGAAGTAATATCTAATCTAGATAGACTATTGATTTCTGCTTGTAAAACCTTTCTAGGGCTTCAATTATTTTTTGAAGAAAACTTGGCAACCAGAGTGAAACTAGATGCAACAATACATATGCAACTGATTTTGGAGGACAAAAGTTGCTATTACAAGCTAATGTTTATACAATCAATTATCTGTAGTCCTGTGAAATATATTTATTATCTGTATAAAGAAGCTTTATGCAACTCATCTATGATGTTTTGAGTAACTTAAACCTTTAAATATAGGGACATTTTTTTATATCAATATTAACTATGATTTCTAAAATGTTAATTTGAATAAAGCATAAGGTTGCTTGAATGATACATCTAAAGCTGAGTGTAGCATTGATAAACAAAAGTTATCAGTCAAATTGCTATTCTTGTTAGACATACCAAGTTTCCTTACTATTTCAGTTAAATTACATCCTAATTTCTTTATTATTTCTTTGACACAGCACATAAAAAATCAATTGGGTACAATTGATATAAACTGATAATTTGAAATAATAATTGCAATAGGCAGATTCAATAAAAGCTGCATCCATAAAAGAATGAAATCGAGAGTGGGGGCTTATCAATTTAGCAGGTATCTGATACAATGAAAATAATTTGTCAATAACTAATTATTTTTTTGTGGTGTAATCTTTGCGTGTGTGTGTGTATGTGTGTACACAGATGAATGGGGAAATGTTTCACAACAGAGACCAGACAGGCTTAAAAATGCTGATACTGAACTCAAAACAATAATATTGATTGCCACAACATATACACACAGAAGCTCCAGTGAAAACTTTGCACAGTTGGTTTAGTTAGCTTGTGTAGTATTGGCAGCACTATGAAAAACCATAGATCTTTCACACTGTGTTATTTGTTTAGGTTTATTGTGTTTTCTTTATGTAATTCCCCTCTTTCTACTTTTCTTTTCTACCGCCAGTCAAAAGAAACTATTAGGAGAGAGAGAGGGTTCTCAAATGAGCCTAGAGGTAATGTAAAATTCATGTGGTTTCACCTACAGGTTTCTATGGCATAGTGCACACGCAACAATACCCAAAACAAAAACAAAAATGTGGAGAAAGTTTTTAATAGCATTCTTACAGATGCTGATAGCCAGTTGCCATTGGGCATCATGACCCATTTTTTAGGAAGAAGTTGGATACTTTCCATGGGAGAAGCTCAAGCATCAGATTTGCTCCTTGGAGCATTAATAAAAGGGCTCAGTTAGCTTCATCTCATTATTTTACTATGAGTATTGACTTTGGCCTAGAGTCATGTATAGATAAAATGGTGCAAGGGCTTGTCCTAAGTGATTACTCAGAATTACAAATCATTTCATGTGTAACTGAATACTGCAGTCTTGCTGGCACTGTGCCCCTTGCTTGCATCTTTCTCCTTTCCCCCACATCTTTGCTCTGATGATAAGATTAATAATCCAGTTTGGGTTGAAAAAGCAATTAGAGATGAATTTTAATTTTACTATGACGAGGAAGCACACTGGCCCATCATGCAGCATTATGTCAAAAAAGATTTCAAGGACAAAATATACCCAATAAATGGGTCACCGCTGGGCATCGAAACAGGAAAATACATAACTATACATGTCAGAAGAAACTCTATTAGAAATGGGTAGCCCTTTGATTTTAAAGGGGTATACATAATTGGGTAATATCATGTGTGCATGTATAAAGATGACTGGTTAAAATATACATGTTTTAAAAAGAAAGTAATATAAAAAATATGTTTTTTTTAGAAGTGGGATTTTAGAAGCCCATTATTTTTTAGAGCAGAGGGGAAAAAATCAATAAAATAAAGGGACACATAAAAGCACTAGATACATACTGCACATGCAGGTAAAATAAAAATAAAAGAGAATGCATAAAGTTCACTTATAAACTGGCATATAAGACATGATGAGCGCATTGTCTTCTAAAGAAAATACCAGCCCTCCAGAGTGCATCTCTTGTTCTATGTTTTAGTCATTTCCCCCTGAGCAAAAACCTTTGCACTTCTTCCTCAATTTGTTTTACATTTGGAAGGCATGAAAAAAAGAAATCTTGAAACTGTTTCAGCGTAAGGATCTCAAACAAGTACATAATTTAATATATGTCCATGATAGGTTGCTTATAAAAGATTGACCTTATAAGAATTTAATGGCTATCAATTTCTTCTAAGTTGGATTCCAGTAAATTGTAAACTGTAAAAGTGCTTTCCAAAGGAGCCCAGCTCACAAAAACCAGGTCAGCAACTTGGCAGGCAGTCCAAACCAGCCACAGTGCTTACTTGTAATCTTATATCATTTATATTGCCTATAACCCTATCTAACACATTTATATGGTCTGAGGAGGGTTGAAATAAAAATAATATATTATTATAAAGTTTAAGTTCAGGTTCTAATGTTGAGTATTCAATTTAAACAAATAGGAAAAAAATGACAAAATGATTATTTCATATTATAAGAATTCCAAGTATAAGCCCATCTATGCTGCTATTGTTAAAACATTTGAAGTGTTCACGTAGAACAGAACAATATTATTGCACTTGTAAAAATATTTCTTTTTTAAAATCATTTTTGTAATTAAAGATAATTTTCTAATTTGAAAGATTTAAAAAAAATAAAAATGCAAAATAAAAGTACAAACTCAGAAGGAAAATAAAAAATATCATATTTATACTTATCAATAATCATTAATTTACTGATAAATTCACCGTTATAATATGAACAGCCCAAAATATCATCACAAAATCTCTACCATAGCAACATCTACTACTGCATCCTTTGATTAGTAGAAAATATTGCCTTATCCAAAACAGACAAATGTTAAAGAATGGTTTCAGATAACCATTCTTTAACATCTGGAACAATATCACTTTTCCAATTTCTTAACACAATATAATTATTTTAGTGCTCACCCACCCTCAATACAAAGAGGTACTTTGGAGTAGTGTTTAAGGCATCCGACTAGAAACTAGGAGACTGTTGTTCTAGTCCCAAAGACAGCTAATAGATAATGTACAGATAATGTACTAGAGCCATAATTCTTTATTGCCGATGGTTATTGCTCTCGATCATGACCCTGTGTGACTTTCTGCCAAACGCTCTCTTTGGACCCTAGGAAGGAGGCAATGGCAAACCACTTCAAAATATTTCATGGGAAACTGCAAGCCCTTATTCAGGCAATCACCAGGAGTCAGGCTGATTCAAAGGCACTAAATAAATAAATGCAATCAGTCTCGATAAATAGTCAAATGCTGTAAACAACTCAATTATTATTATTATTATATCCCTTTGAAAGAAAGGAGAAAGGAGCAAATTTGAGGAATACATACTTCTTCTTAGATTGTACTGAACTAAAATAAAAGCTCAAGGGTTCTGCCGCTTTTCTTTGTTGCTTGTTAGTCTGGGCTGCTAATCTACATTTTTTATTTTTTCCTTTTGTTTTGAACCAATATAAATTAGGTGTTTTTGGTGTTCTTGGCATCTTTTGCCAAGTGCAACACTTACTGGGCTGTTAAGTTTTCTGACACCATCTCTGCAATTATATCTATTTTGGGGCAGAAATGGCAAATATTTCAAATATTATTGACTGATTATGTTTCCTCAAGTCCTGTGTTGACTCTTAGTGATCATAATGAGAGATCCTTTCCAAAACCATCTATCACAAACCTGATCTTTCAACAGTGCACCCATAGCTATTGTAAATAATCCCATTCACCCTGCTGTTGGTCACCCTCTTTTCTTTACTGCCACTTTCTCAGCATTATGAACAGGGTTTTTGCATACGGGGTCCAAAATATGATAATTTAAGCATTGTCATTTATGCTCCTTCGTGGAAGGCATATGCTAAATTTTGAGGCTATGGCTTTGTGATTTCTAGTAGAAATTGAAATGTCTCTGAGCAGTATAAATGGTAGCTAGTACTCAAACATCTCCTTTCAGTGGTCATATTAGTCTTGTCTACTTGCCCCAATCCTTCAGATGGAACAGTTGCCATTTCATTTTTCTACTATTTTGCTAAATGTAAAGTAAGTAGCTCTGCATTCTCTTTCAAAACTTAATAAGACTTTACTGCTTCTATCATAACTCCATAATTGAATGTGTGTAATGATTCTTAGAGATGGGTGGTCTACAGCTGGCACAGATGGCCAGTGTGCTGGTGTATAAATGACCATTTTATAGATGGATAATGTACTAGAGCCATAATTCTTTATTGCCGATGGTTATTGCTCTCGATCATGACCCTGGGATATTGAGAGTCAGTTTTTAATATCACAACCATTTAGAGAGGTTAATGGACTAGGTTTTGCAGCTTTTGACCTTTGGATACTGAGAAGAGGGAGGTTGTATTGTGCTAGAAAACTATCTTTTTATTTATCTCAGATGTCAGAGAGAGAGAGCAAGTTATTCTTACTCAAGGCTGGCCTTTTGGATAAAAGGGCAGATTAGTGAATGTGTGTGTGTGTGTGTGTGTGTTTGTATGTTTATCATGTATGGAAACAAGGAGAGAGAAAAATAGTCAGATGCTTTATCCTTTTAAAATGAAATCCTTACCATATACACACACAGTGCCACTTGTCAATGATTCTAGGAAAGATTTATCACATAGGAGGAGGTAGCCATTTTGCTTAAGTGCTGGAGAGGCTCCCTCATTTCTTTTGCATTGGGACCAATGGTGGCAAATTTTGGGCAACAATTTTATTGCTAGTAAGAATGTTGACATCAACCTGGGAACAGCAACATTGAGTAAAATACAATGGTCTTATAACATCTCTTACAGAATGGGACAGAAACAGATTTTAAAAATAAATTGGATGCAAACTGTGCTTTCTGTTCATCCTGAAGAAGGAAGACATACATGTTGTCTCCTGAATATGTTGCTATACACAACCCCCAGCATTCCCAATTAGCAGCCAAAGTAGCCAGTGCTGTGGTAAATTGCAGCTCAAAACTACTTGGACATCCACAAGTTTAGTTATTCTATTCTTCACCAATCATTTCTTTCTTAGACCAGTGTGTGATTCCTTCCTCTCTTCTGCAAAGTTCACAATCCCACAGAAGTAAAAGTAGCAGAAGTGTCCTATGGATATAACATGGATTATCTTCCAGAGGAGCCTTCATTAAACCATATAAACTCTTTGTTTACACTTCCTTAACCAATCTCCTTACTTGGAGAAACAACTAGCTACATGTTGTGAAGTATAATGGATGCAGCAACCAGAATGATTCTTTCCATGGTTCTTCAGTTCTCAGTGATGAAATTTCTATAGCTTGCCATTGTTTTACCTTTAAATACTTTCAAATGAGCAGCTTCTTAGTACAAGGGGCTCAGTGGTGGGTTTCAATTTTTTTTACTATTGGTTCTGTGGATGTAGCTTGGCGGGCGTGGCATGGCTTGGGGGGGGAGTAGCCATGTGGAACCAAATCATAGGTAGATTTTGGGGGTGTGATCCATCATAACTTTGACCAGTCATAAGCTTCTGACTATCTGTATCTTCCAAATGTTTAATGATAGTAGCTAAGAAGATCATCCCCTTCTTTAATATCAGAATAGTTCAAACTATAGCAATTTATTTTTCCCCCAATACATTTTATTGTTAAATATTAAGATGAGGGGATTGTAAAATTCAGTTTAGCTCTTTTGTGGATGACTTTAGATCTAGCTCAGTGCAAGATGTGCATATTAGTTAAATATACATACTATTTTTTTTATTAAAAAGTTTTATCAAATATTACAATTTTTCCCCATCCCTCCTCCCCCCCTTCCCTCCTCCACCCAGCTCCCCTCCCCCATCCCCCCTCTCCCTCCAACCCCCCTCCCCCCACCCCGGACTTTCCAGAGCAAATACAGGGTATAACATTTAACAAACATAAACTAAAATATGCTAACTTTCTGTAGGCTCCTAATTCCCTCTTGCTCTTTAACTCGCCTTTCAACTAACAAAACATAATTCAAAAAAGTTGGTCTCATTCATAAGCTATTTGAAGCTTTTTAGTCCGATATTTGTTTTGAATATAGTCAATCAATCTTCTCCATTCAGATATATATCTTTCATTTGAATGGTCCTTCAAATATGCCGAAATCTTTGCTATCTCTGCTAAATTCACTACTTTTAATGTCCATTCTTCAATAGTAGGTAAGTCTTCCTTCTTCCAATACTGCACCACCCAAAATCTGGCTGCTGTTATTAAATTTAAAATCAACTTAGTCTCTATAACAGTACAATCTGTAATTATACCTAACAAAAAGAACTGTGGAGTAAATTTTATCTTCTTTTTGAGAATATTTTGAATAATCCACCATATTTTTATCCAAAATGCCTTAATTTTTTTACATGTCCACCCTATATGATAATATATGGTCATCACATTCACATCACATTCACATCTCCAACACTTAGGTTGCACACTTGGATACATACAGGCTAGCTTTTTAGGATCCAGATGCCATCTATAAAACATTTTATAAAAATTCTCTCTTAAATTTTGGGCTTGCGTAAACTTTACATTTCTAACCCATATTTTTTCCCACGTTTCCATCATTATTGGTTCTTCAATATTTTGTGCCCACTTTATCATACAGTCCTTAACTAACTCCATTTCTGAATCTATTTCTACCAACGGAATATACATACTATTAATGTGTGGCTTCAGTCACAGGATAAAATATATGGTATGCCAGTACTGCAGCCACTCAGACTGGGTCTACTACTAAAATGGAATGAAGCATGAGAAACTATTCACTCTGAAAAGCTACAGAATCAAAAATAGAAAATATGGTGATGGGGGTATTTGCAATGGGCTGAGACTGGGAAGAGGACAATGGATGTGACAATAGATACGCTTCTCCTCCCATCCCATATGTCCTGTCAGTTTTACACAAGGGAATAATTTAATGTGTTACAAATTATATTTGCAAGCACATCCACACATATCTTCAACAATCCTTTCCTTTCTTTCTTTTGCTTAATGCATGTGACAAAGTAACAATCATATGAAGAAAATAGTAGCATGTGGAAAGAAAAATGACTCAGTCATCACTACTATATAGTTCTACATTTTTCTAGCTCCTTCCTTCCTTCCTTCCTTCCTTCCTTCCTTCCTTCCTTCCTTCCTTCCTTCCTTCTTTTAGCATGTTTTTGCTTAACTGTACTCAGGCTCCTGTAGCTTGATCATGCTTTCAAACATGTTTTTACATATTTATATTGCCTGTCACAAAACACAGTTCTTGTTAGTACTTTGCATGGCGTTGCTTCCAGTTATGTATCCTCTCTCTGCATGCCTCTTCCACCCCCCTTTTTTCTTTTCCCTCTTCTCCTTTGTTTGCCCAGCATTCTTTCATTCCATACAATACAGCATTTCAGTTCTTGCAATAAATGCCTTCATGTGGAGCAGTTCAACTACGAGAGAATGTTATTAGACGGTGCTCTCAGGCAGCACACCTTCACACAATCAATACACATTCGGAGCTCTGTTCATTCCCTCTTTGCTTAAATTCCCTGCAAAAGTGCAAGGGAAGCAGCAGAGGGTATCATCAATCATGGGCCACAGTGACATACGCTGAAGCCTGACCAATGCTGAGATGTTTTAATAAGGCATCCATTAAAACCCTCAAATAAATTGCAATTTTAAAACAGAACATGATACAGACCAAGTTTTCCTCATCCATCTTCTGGCGTGTCATGTAATGTAATTGTGCTGTTAATTTATCCAAGAACTTTCTCCATACACAGTTTCATCAGTATTGCTTAATTTCCCTGAAGAGTTATGTGTGCGTGTATGTGTGTGTGTGTGTGTGTGTGTGTGCTGGTGGTGGGGAGCATGCACACAAGTATCGCTGCTTCAGGGGTGTAGAGTAATGTTTCTGCTTAGCATGGCATTAGCCAGAGAGCTAATCAAAGATTTGAAATGTCTGACACTTTGTCAATGGACAATTCAGCTTTGTTTTGTTGCCTTACCAACTCTAGCCTAGAGCAGCCCCCTCCGCTTGCCTTTTTCTTCCTGCCAAACTTTCTGTGGTTTATGCCCCTCCAGAGTGGGGTCATTCAATGTGCCTGTGGATCTCGTCAATACCTATTGACCAATGAGTTTAGGGACCATTTAAGATCACAAAGCATTGGCACGCAGTCCTGATTTTGGTTCTCAAGCTTAGGACATGTCTGTAGAGCTTTGACAAGGATAAGGAAAGTGAGAAGCTTGAAATCAATACCAAAGAATGAAAAAATATTGCTATAGAAGAATGTCAAAGTGATTATGCTTGCTCTCCCCTCCCTGTTTTATTTTTTAAGATCTGGAAGAGAGACAGAGACAGGGGGTGTCGTATAGATTTCTTTATCTTCCATGCATAAATCTAAAAATAAGTAATGTAATTCCTCATGTAATGTTGCGTCAGCAGATTTTCCACTTTTATTTATTCTTTTTTTCCCCCTTAATCAATTCTTTATCTCTTTCTGCTATGGAAGAAATAGTCAGGAGACATAAAATAAGATTTGCCATGTACATGCCGTTAAATCTGCACTGCTGCTTGAGCAATAATGTCATCTAGGTATTGGTTTAAATCTAATAAATGTCCTCTCAAGAACGTCTTGAAGTCAAAAGTATGCAGACAAAGAAAACTTAAATCAGACAATAATTCTGGGTATCAAAAGGCAATAAACAAAGGCAATTAAAACCAACAGTCTCTCCATGTTATCTTCCAGAATATTCAACTGTTTTTCAGTGTAGGTGTTCCAAAAGTCAAATGATAGTTCCTTGCCTTCAGTTCAGTGGTAGGTTGCTCCGGGTTTGGTCCGGTTCTATAGAACTGGTAGTAAAACCGGCAGGAGGCTCTGCCCACCCGCCACGATGTCATCACGGGTTAGGGTTAGGGTTAGCGCGCGGTCCCATTGCAAACCGGTAGTAAAGGTAAGTAACCCACCCCTGCTTCAGTTATACAGCAGAGTCCACCTTGTGTCAAAATATTGCCAGTAAACATTGGGTTTACAAAATGCCTGTCTTCAGGAAAATCTGCCTGAATTTGCACAAAGTTTCAGACCGGTTCATGCAGTCCTGCTTACTTTTTCTGAAGTTCTCCAAGCTTTATATTTTGCTAATCTTAAAATTTGTTTCAATAGTCACTAACATTTTCATCTAAGCGACCACACAAAAAAAGCCTTCTTCCCCTAACCATAGATGCAATTCAGAAAAAAAAAGGAACAACATAATGATCAGGATATGGAATAGAAGCATTTTTATCTTACATTTTGGAAATATCTGGAAAGTCTAAAAAAAACGAGGCATCCACAGTTCTGGCACTGGCCTATTAATGGGGTTCTTTGTTTTCAAGTACTTATTCCATGTGGTGTTTTGATTTCTTCTCTTTGAGCACTTTCTTGAACTGATTTATAATTCCAACATCTCATGATGACCTGTGCAGTGTTTTCATTAATTCAACCCCCGTTATGTAATTAAAGGCTGCTTGAATTTCTTATTGGCTTAAACTTTCTTCTTAACTCCAGTCTGTGACCCCATGTTTCTGAGATACTAAAATTGTCCAGGACGTACCATGAATAACCTTGTTTTAACCACTAAATTACCTGTGTCTGAATTCAATTTGAGGCTTAACTATAAAGACGAAAACCTCCCTATATGTTTACATTTGGAACACAATGCATGACCTTTAAAAATCTCTAATGTTACTACTCACCCAGTGAGGTAAAACCATATGTCATTGGTAAGTGAATATAAGTACAGATTTAGGTTTATCTAGATATGCAGAGCTCTTCCGTTGTATTTCTTGCTTATTGATATCTTATTAAACATTTATTTTCCAAATCAACATGTTCAAATTTTTAAGGCATCCATATTTTCTTCTTATAAACGCCATCTCCTTTTCATGGAGCCAAAGCTTAACAAAGCCAAAGATTCTTCAGGGTACAAACTTCCTATAGTGACTGGACTTTTGAAAGAATCCTTAGAATATCTGTAAATGAGCCAGCATGTGTCCCTCTCCCCAACATGATATTTCTAAACTAATTTCAGGAGAAAATTATTTACTTTTCATAGAATAAATCTGAACTCTTGGCCAATCTTAGCCTGCACCAATTCTCATGCTAATTCTCTATCATACGTGCAGTTTTATGAAAGTCTTATTTTATCTGTTTGGTTCTTTGTAGTCATTTAAGAGTTGAAAAAGGAATATTACCACCATTCACTTTTTATAGGGGGAGTCACAGTATTTGCCTGACCCCCCCTTTTTTATCTTTGAAATTCCTATACAAAGGAATATTTAATAGTGGGAGCATATAAACCAGAGTTGTATTATTGCATGTAGTACTGGATGAGGACTTTTCAGTACTATACAGATTATACTATACAGATTACTTTATATAAATTTAGGGGACAAGGAAAAATGGAGACATATGGATTTAACAAATTAAGCAGGAAACATTAGAAAGAACACAGTCAAATATTGTTGCTCATTTTCTTAACATTAAAACCCACCCAGGGTTGCCAATCTCTTTTTTCTTCATTTTTTAAAAAACAGGCTTTTGAAACCTTGCTGTCTATCAGTCTAGAAAGAAAAGCAAGGTAAGTTTTTCTTGGCATCTTGTTAAAGAGATGAAAAGCTTAAATCATTAAATGTAATGCTGTGCTGAAATCCATCTGCAAGTTCCTACCAAGTTCTTCCACTGTTTGAAGAACTTGTACTTGTTGTTGTTGTTTAAAAAGCTCATTTTCAGATACTGTCATGGTTCCTACAGATTTCTTTGGGTGTTGTTTTTCAGGTGGCAGTAATGCTAATAGTGTTCCTTTTTCTGTTTTACTCATTCTAATAGCCTCTTAAGACTACCTGTACCTTTTGATCTGTCGATAGTGATCAAAGTTTCTCCTGTGTTTTTTGGCGACACATATAGAAAAACAGGCAGAGTTTTAATTACACTGTTGCAGCTGTCATCTTGACTTTTTTGGAGCTTACCCTAAAATAAGAAAAATTAAAAGACAGGTGTTTTGAGAAAACTGTTAAAAAACTTTATTTGAATCCTGAATTTAAAATTGTACATTTTAAATGTTTGAGCATCATTTTTAATCTCCTGCAGCCTATAATGAGAGGAAAAAATAAGTAAAGGTAAGATGTATGAACATAACTCTGTTCATGCAATGCTTTTTCATAATTTGGGTTAATTTCCCCGTCTGAGCCAGAATTCTGAACTTGCACTGTAAATCAGTTCAGACCTATCAGAATGCCCAATGGGATCAGATCAGTCCAAACTGCATCAATCTTAATTTGAAGATTCATTAAAAATATTTATTTTATTACTGTATGTGTTTAACAAAGTCTAAAAATAAATCCCACACCTCACTAAGTTTGGCATAGACTGGTTTGTACCAACCTACTCTGTCTTCACACTAATCAGAAGATTTGCCTGATCATTTGGGATTGCATAAAGCTGGATAAGAAGTAAAGGATAGGATCCTGTACCTTTTTTTTAAAATTCTCAATAAAGGTCACAGGAGCAACATATTAAGCAAACAAATGGGCAAAATAACCCCTCCTCATTTTTTATTTTATTTTTTTTGCTAGCCTTATTTCCAATTTTAAATTAGAACTTCAGGGCTTAGATGGCTACACATGGCCATTGAGAGCTTGGAGTAATGACATCTTAACATTAAACAGCTAAATCTAGTAAAAATCTACAGGAATTAATCTTAGATAGAAGTTAATTGCAAGACTAGCACACAGACTTGAAAACATGAATTACAAAATACTTTGCCACAGGACAAAACCTCATGGAAGGCCAGATTAGAAATGAAGTTGAACTGGACTTGGTATATAGCTTTCCTCTAGGGCTGAGAAAAATATCTCACCATTGCCCCATTTTATTTATGGATTTCAAGTATATTTGAATCTAATGCACAAACCCTACAGATATTTTGACCTCGTTTGGTCACTGAATCATTTTGAATAATTCGATATCACCCAGAAATTGGAAAAGAGTAGTCAATGTTCCAAATGCAACATCCAATATTATCATTTTAATATATTATCGCTGGAGCACATGTTAATTGAAGAATATCTTAGCTCTGATAAAATCTAAAACAAAAATAAGGGTTCCATCCATTCAATTAATTGGTATTATTACTATTCTTTTTTCTTTATCAGAAATAATCTGTTGCATAGAATCCAGTTTTTAGCTTTATTTTGGACCATTTAAAACAACAAGGCACACCTTTATGTACTATTATAATGGAAGTTATAAAAAGAGAAATTCACTTTTTTCCTGCCAGGCTCTATTATTTATTTATTTATTTCTGTTTCTCCAGCAGATTCATACTATGTTCCACTTGATTGATCTAAGCATCTAAACATCTGTTCTATTCCGAGGTTCTGGGATTACATATAATAAAGAGCATACCAGGAAAAGCCACCCAAAACAAAGTGAAAATCTTCCAAATGTTTTCATTTAAATGTCCACGGATATCAATCAAGCGCTGTTTCTTTTACCAGAGACTCCAAGAATGCTTACTTTGTAGTATAATTGCTCAATATAATTTTATGGCACACAATACAAGTACTGGTTTTCTTGGGCATTTTGTAATCCCGATCAGAAATCAATACCTTTATTACTAGTATGCATCCCTATTTGTAGGCAATACTTTGGAAGGGCACAGAGGCATTCTACAAACCACATGTTTGTATACTGTTGGTTGGGAAAGGAGGCAAGGAGATATGGTGTCTTTAATAATGAAAGGCAATTGTGAGCTAAGCTGGCATGACCATCCATAGTCCTATATCAACTTTCTGGCTCATTGGGATTTTTCTGCCCCTAGCTAGAAGAAGAAATGAGAGAGGCAGGAGGCTAGAATACCAAGGATTCTATTTTTACCCAAGCTCCAGCTGATACGGAATGCTCTAAGGACCTGCATTGGTATATAATGAAAAATCAACACTAGAGTTGCCTATTCCTAAAACCATAGCCAATCTAACAAGTCCACTTGTTATTCTCTATATACAGATGTAGTTAGGCATGAAGGACTACTGCAGGAAAAGCAGAGCCCATCAACCCCAGCAGAACCCTAGCAAACCTATCTGCATGATGCTTTCAAAACCTCAATTGCTACACAGAGCTTTCCTGAGGCACTATGGAAATGAGACAGAGAGTAAGAGGAAGGAAGAGAACAAAGGATATTTCTGTTCATAACTACTGAGCAGAAAAATCCACCAAATCCATAAAATTGCAACCAAAAAATATGGAAGAAAGAAGATGGAAGGTAAAGTCTGCTTTGTTGGCTGTACCAGGGGAGAGATTAAGTGGCTCCTGGATTGGAGCTGAAAGGCGAAAGGAAAGCAGTATGCTCCACCCCATATTTGGGTAGATCAAATGGTCCTGATAGACCACTCTTATATAACCCCCCCTCCAAAAAAAAAAACCCCACTTAATCTCTGCCCTGGTAACACCAACAAAGCAAGGAGAACCGTGATTTAGAGGTTAATACATCTACCTAATATGCAGGTAGCCTGGGTTTGAATCCCAAAAAGGTATGGCTAGCTGATGAGAGCTAAATAGCTTGAAATAGATCTAGCCTACTAATCTTCCTTTATTTCTTTGGCGGTAAATATAAATTCAAAATAATCTTAGTATGTTAATTCTTAGTGTAATTCAGGAAATCTACCATTATACACAGGATAAAGTAATCTTTTTTCTACATAGCCTTGAGAGAAAGCAGAATGTAAATATTTTGTTTGACGTGAGAGACAGTTTGGAAAAGAAATTAAGGAAAATAAAGGTTTCTCTCCTGGAAATTCTCTGATGTTGTTCTAGACCTTCTATGCAGTTAATGGAAGAAGATATGGGTGCATTTAATAGAGATTTGTGCACAAGCCATATTTTAACCACGAGGGAACATTTTCTAAACTGACACAAGATATAATGCCCATGTGAAAATGAGAGAAGTAACCACGGCGATGAAGTCAGAATTTGAAAATAAGTTCAACTAATGGACAGGTGCCTTTAAAAGGAAAATGAGGTTAAAGGGAAAACCCTACAAATAAAAGCTACTTAGGTTCAATAAGGCATTTTTCATTAGCCTCAATGAGTTTGGAATCAGTCTTCTGTATGTGTGCATATGATATTCACATGTAGCTCAGTGATACATCTGGCAGAATAATGAATTTAATGAATGCTGCCAAATGACTGAGACGCTAGCAGCCTGCTTTGCCACAGGGAATTGATAGTCCCAATCAATAATCTGTCTGATCTCTAGTAAATGTCACAATAATGTGGGGGATACAGCTTTTCTTTCACCTACCGGTAGAACATATCAAGCCAACACAGATTTACCAATTAGTGGATTTATTTATTTATTTATTTATTAAAACAGAGTATTCTTTACACTTTCATTCTGTTTCAGGTAGGGTTCTCCTTTGCCTTTGCTTTGCAGTTAAGGAAAGTAATGCAGCTGACCTTTCAAGAAATCACAAAATACCTGTATGGTTATAGTAATCGGTGTGTGGAAGATAAAGACCAACAGTACTCCATCCTCTTCAAATGCTTTATTATAAGGTAATCTCTGAGAGTCACAAATGGAAAGTAATCTATCTGCTTTTGTGACTAATGGATAAACACACACACACACACACACACACACACACACACAGAGTGGTGGGTTGCCCTAGTTCGGACCGGTTCTATAGAACCGGTAGTAAAACCGGCAGGAGGCCCGCCCACTAACCCCGACGTCATCAATGGCATGGCCCTGTTCCGAACCGGTAGTAAAGGTAAGTAGAACCCACCCCTGAAATGGACTATCATTTAAAGCAGAGGTCTTCAAACTTGGCAGTCAGCTGTCTGGAGAATTCTGGGAGTTGAAGTCCACAAGTCTTAAAGCTGCCAAGTTTGGAGACCCCTGTCTTAAAGGATCCTGTTTTAAACACTGCCTTTTAGCTTACTATGACCTGCTGAATTTCATACTTCTAGATGTCTCAATGACCAAAGTTTGATTTATGTACCCCATCCCTGTCACTTTAATAACTCTTCTGCTATGGGGTGAATTTAAAATTCAATAACTACACTAGAAGCTCTTTCAAATCATTGTGATTTTTTCCAAAAGGTGTGCTGAAAGGTCAAGTGATATCATTCTTCTTAGAGGCATTGGTCAAATAGCACAACATATTTGATGGGAAGTTGACATGAATAGCATTTTTCTGAATAGTTAGTATGTTAACTAAGCCAGATGTTTAGACTGGATTTGGCATTTTTGTCTGCCTATTAAGTCCTTCTCAAGGATCCGAGATAGGCAGATGCTTAATAAAATTAAAAGTATCATCATAAGATTTTTTTTTTATTTTTATTTGTCAAGAACGCATTTGGTAATAAGTATAAGCATGGATTAGATACATAAAATAGGTACAAATAGAAGAAACATTAGGAGAGGGACGGTAGGCACCCTGGTGCTCTTATGCATGCCCCTTACAGACGTCTTAGGAATGGGGTGAGGTCAACGGTAGACTGTCTTGGGTTAAAATTTTGGGGGTTTTGGGATGAAACCACAGAGTCAGGGAGTGTATTCCAGGCATTGACCACGCTGTTGCTGAAGTTATATTTTCTACAATTGAGTTTGGTGCGGTTTGCTTTTCCAAGTCTTTCTTTCTTTCTTTCTTTCTTTCTTTCTTTCTTTCTTTCTTTCTTTCTTTCTTTCTTTCTTTCTTTCTTTCTTTCTTTTATTAAAGCTGTCTTCAACAATATTGTCTGTCTATGCTATAGAATTTTTGTTGATAGTTATAGCCAGAATAGCCAGTTTTTAGTATTAGAAATGCAGACATGACATTTAAACTTTTTAGCTGAAGGCACAGAAATAACCAACAAAAAGGAAATAACACTTCTGCTTTGGGGTTGCCATATGGACATATAAAATATGTCCTAAGTCTCTAGGCATTTTTACCTAAGGTTATAACATACTGATTTGCATAAGGAAATGCTACAGTTACCTTGCAAGACTCTTTAATTGCAATGAGTTGACAATATCCTGGATAATGACTTCTACATATGTATATAATGAGTTGACAATGTGTTAGATAAATGTTCTCCTAAACTGTAGATGTATTTACAATGAGCCATTGGGGGTGTTTGTAGGCTGGTGAAGGACAGTTGTTTGTATCTTTTAATGATTTACTGTTGGAATTTACTTTAAAAAAATAACTCCTTCATATGTCAGTATCTACTGCAAAACATACAATGTTAGTAACAGTAGTTTTATTAATACATCAGGGGCCATTCAGAATATTACATAATCCAAAGCCCTAATATTTTCCTGTTCAATGAGTTATACTTTGGCCAATCCCAGCAAACATAATTCTTTCGGTTCTGTGTAAACAAATATTTTTTAAAGTTATAACTTGAGCACATAAGAGCTATGCCCTAGGAATCACAGCACGGCATGGACTATATCTGGCAATTATTATTTCCTTGTGTCTCAAACCAATTTTTTTTAAAAAAAAGTTATCCATGTTAGCTACTGCTATTCCTTTAATCAGACTTTTTTTAAAAAAAAATGCTGTCAATGTGAGCTTAGTTACATAACGCAATGAAATCCAATATACACTAGAGAGCAATGAAAAGTTCCCTCCACAATACTTCTTTCAGTAATTCCTAGTCGTCCGATGTAATTTGTATGGCATTAAGCATTATTCTCCAACCTAAGCCTAAGCCAAAATAAATATTTTTCATTGCTTGTTTGGTGACATCACAATTTACATGTTATGATCACATTTGCAATTTTCCTAGTATAGTACAATTTCCAAGCTGTCTAGCCTTCTAATTAATTTTATAGCATCGCATTACAGTTGTGGGTTTGCTTTTCAGAATTTCTCTCCTCTTTTCCTCATTATTCCTTAGCCAATACTAACTTCTGCACAGTTGCCTTACCATTCTACATTGACATTATTTATGGAAACACCTTCCCTTCAAAGCAGCTTTGAAAAATGTTCCACCCCTGATGTTATTTAATAGGGGCACTTTATGCATTTAACTATGAATCATCAAGTGTCAAGTATATGATTCATGCTGTGGTTCTATGTTCGCTAGAGACTAACTTCCATTGAACTTCATGAGATTTAATTTTGAGGAAACATGTGTAGGGTCAGGTTATATGAGATTAAGTAATGTACGTAGAGGAGTTACTTGGCCAAAAGGGATTGACGTAAAACATGTCCTAAGACAGAATGCCAATAATTGTAAAAATGGCAACTTCTTAAAACATGCTGTTCTCTTACACAGAGCAAAATAAAAATTCCCTACAAGGTTACTCTTGGTGCGATTCAGATATGAACCCTACCTTTACCCTTCAATATATTTTTTCAGAGTTTTCCCATTTAAATGGGAAAATAATTTAAATAAATAATTTAAAATCATATGTTTGATCAAGCTTTTCCCAATCTACTAAATCTTCCCAACCCCAAAGTGTACTAGCCTGCAATTCCAATCATTCCTATATGGTGTGGCTTTGAATTGTGGGAATTTGAATTTGAATTTGCATTTCAGGTCTATTAAACTTCTAGCCATTCTGTAAATCATGAGGGAAGTTTACATAATGAAAGAAAAATAATGTAAATTCATTAGATGTTCAAGAAGGGGTGGGGAGTGCCTTCAAATCACATTTATTAAAGGATATCTTAAGGGAATTATTTTATCTGTAGTCTTAAAATCTTCACACCAAATTAAAAAAAATGTTTTCCTCAATTAAATAATAGACTTCATGACACTTTGATTTCCATAATTGTGAAAATACACAGCAGCAGCAAGCATATGTTAATTTAAAATTAACCAAACACCATAGACAATCGATATGGTTAAGATCAGTCTTGATTTATAAACTAATATATAGAAAATTACTACAGAAATGCAGGGACAAATGCAAGGAATTAAGAAGTAAATCCATGACATGTGTTATAGCATATCTATAAATATAGTCTCTCTATTTTCTCTATTTTCACAATCTCTCATGGTAGAGCACCTTAGAATACAATATAGCATTGTTGATTATTCTAGATGAAACATGAGCTTACGTAACCAGCTGTTAGACTACTTCAGATTTATTCCCCTCTCTTCTTCCAGATGCAACTGTTACATTCATGTTTAGTAAGCCAATAAAACATAGTTTTGTGGTAGGACAGTAGGGGGTTAAATTTCCAAGGGGTAAATGGCAGGAATTCATACAAAACTCATTAACAAATAATTGGAACAACCAGCACATATCCCTCCCCCACTGTTTTGGAAACCTTCTCCACAGGGTTGAATTGCCATACTGACTGTAGCTTCACAGCTGAGGCCAAACTGTCCACCACTTCATTGGTCTCAGTTGGGGAACCTGCTATGCAGATGTTTCCCACCGGATGTCAAAGATACTCCTACTTTTCATTCACAACCAGTCTGATACCATTCATATAAAAATCTCTTTTGCAAGGTTTTCACTAGATACATAGTGAAGTCACAATCGGAGGCGCAGGAAATAACAACATCTACATACAGTCATCCAATTGCAGCTTCAAGTCAGAGAGTTTTAATATAAAGTGCCTGGGTTTTATGCTGATTTTATTGCTTCTTATTTTTGTCACTTGAATTTCTATTTCTAGAGCTGATGTTCAACTAAATAGATATTTTCCAACACATGAAAGTTAAACAAAATTAAACTAAACTGCGAAGTTATAACCAGAAGCCAACATGGATTTGTCAAAAATAGATCATGCCAAATAAATCTTATTTCATTCTTTAACAAAGTGATTAAATTAGTGGATCAGCAAAATGCCATGGATATAGTATACTTGGATTTTAGTGAGGCATTTGACAAAGTAGACCACAACCTAATGTACAGGTATAGACTAGGTTAAACTTGGCTCAATAGCAGTAACTGTGCAAGAGATTGAGTCCTAGTGGACAATCGCTTAAATATGAGCCAGCAGTATGCTGCAGCCATTAAAAAAGCCAATGCAATCTTAGGTTGCATTAACTGAAGGACAGAATCAAGATCACGTGAAGTGTTAGTACTGCTTTATAAGGCCTTGGTAAGACCACACTTTGAAATACTGAACATCAAAGCACACAAAATAATTTAAAACTCTAGACAAGCTATACAAACTAAATAAGTAAAGCAGCAATTTACATTTCATTGTGAATAAAAAACCTGTGTGAGCTTAAAATTCAAGAAATCGGCTGTCAGTGGCCTTTTGGGCAAGATAATTTTATCCCTTAGCTTTGGAATGGCTTCTGGAGGTATCTGAGAAAAGTTCATACAAGAGCAGGGAATCCTATAGAATGCACTAAAGTAATTGAATAAAAGGATACTATTTTGCAGTAAACTGTTATGCATTTTTAAAAGCACATGAAAACTGATAATTCACACAGGGGATGTTCATGTCATCTTTAAATGTTCAAATTCATTGGATGCCAATAGGATATGTCGTTTTCTTATTTAATGGAGCTACATCATTAATTACTATTTTCAGTAGCACTGACAATCTGAATGTAAATGTAAACCATAATTGAGGTTGATGTTATATAAACATTTTGAATAAGAATGCAATGAAACTCAATCAAAGGAGTTTTCATGGGCAATAAAAATTATCTGCTTTTCAGAGATCTATGGGCTATGTTAATAGCTTGCTTTAAAAATGGTGCATTCGCCAAATACCCAATTACTTTTGTTTTTTAAATGTTTCTGGTTCAGTTTTCATCTCAAAATATAAGAAATACAATAAATCAGTCATAAAACATTAATACCACATGTCCCAAATAAGTCAGCTTTGGATGAACTTTAAAGAGGTTTTTTTTTTTTTTTAATTAAGGCTATAGAAATAAAGGAAACAAAAATCTTCTCTTAATACAAAACAAAAAAGCCAAGAAAGACTTGTGGTTTTGTTAGCGTTAGGCTCGTGGTTTTGACTTATTTGAGCCACAATCAAGAGATGTTTTTCTTTAAAAAAAACACACAAAAAAATTGAGAGATTGATGGAACTGATCTGAATTAAGTCACGGAGTCTTTCAAGATGCCAGATTTCCAAAACTTGCTTCCTGAACCAACTTTGCTGATTTTCTCTCCCATTAACAAAATTAATGTCAGGGCATCAATTAATCCCATGTTTGGCTCTGGGAAAAATCACCCTGGTTTAGAGGAGATGGATCGTGGCTTATTCCAAGTTGCAATATTCTGATAAAGAAAACACGAAGAAAGGTTTCTAATAAAACTCATTAATTTGTTATAAAGAAAATAAAACACCTCACTAACTAAGAAAAAATTAATTGTTACATTTTGGCAATCGAGATCTCCTGCCGGTCCAGCCGGACCTCTGGCAAGAGAACAAAGGAAAAGATGTGTGAAGCAAGTGAAGGAATGCGGACATGCGTAGTAAAGTACTGATAAGGAACTTGGCAAACTACAGTAAGTCTATTAGTCCAAAAATAATGAAGCTCAGCTGGGAAATAAAAAAAACGCTGTGACATTCCCCTTCTTTTGCCAGTTGAGCGAATATCAGTACATCATCAAATAAGGCACATCTTCTTACGCAGATACTCATGTTGAGCTGCTGGGAGTGGTTTGTTGAGCATATCAGCAATTTGATCATGTGTAGATACATATTGCATTTTGACAAAACCTTTTTTCACTAAATGTTTTATGTTTTGGTAATGAATGTCAATGTGTCTGGACCTAGAACCTGTGAAATGAGATTCAGAAATATAAACCACCGATTCATTGTCTTCCATCACGGTGATTGGTCGGATCGGGTGTGTCCAGATATCTGTGACTAAAGCATCAAACCAAGTTAGAGAATTACATGCATCTGAAACACAAGCATATTCAGCTTCAGTAGATGAACAAGAAACAAAATTCTGTTTACGTACTTGCCAATAAACAGGACATCCATTTAAGAACATCATATAACCTGAAGTACTTTTACGTGATTTCTTATCACTTGCCCAATCAGAATCTGCATAACAACATAATTCTGCATAATCAGTATGTGTTGGTTCTAACAATAATTTCAAATGTTTGGTGTATTTTAGGTATCTCAATAATTTCTTAATACATGTCCAATGAAACTGTTTTGCCTTACCTACGTGTCGAGACAAAAGATTAACACTAAGTGCAATGTCGGGTCTGGTCCAACTACTAATGTATAACAGTGACCCAATGACTGAACGATAAAGTGTTTGATCCTCGAACTCAGGACTTTCTTCTTGTGTCAAGTTGTGAAAATCTGTTTGCATGGGTGTCTTTGTTGTGTTAGCATCTTTCATGTTGCAATGATGCAAAATTTGTTCAATTTTATCTTCTTGTGAAAGACTAAACCCCTTCTGTGTTTTTTCAATCTGAACACCTAAATAAGTGCTAATGTGACCTAATGATTTCAATGTGAAGTATCTCTGCAAAGCTTTGGCAAAAATTTCACTCATTTGCTTATTTGGACCAATATAAACAATATCATCAACATAAACAAGAACTATCTCATATGCATTGTTAGATCTTTTTGTGAACACGCACTCATCAATTTCGGACTTAATAAAGCCCATTGAATTTAGTTTGTCAGTAAGACATAAATGCCACATTAAACCACATTGTTTCAGACCATAAAGACTTTTGTTTAGGAACCAGGTATCCCCGTCTTGCTGTCGGAATCCTGGAGGACTTCTCACGTAGATCTCTTCATCTAGGTCTGCATGTAGATAAGCTGTGTCAACACCAAACTGGAAAACTTCTAAACCAAGGATAGTTGCAGTTGCTAAAGCAATTTTTACACTCTCAGTTCTGACTGTCGGTGAGTAAGTATTTGTGTAGTCCTCAGGATAACGTTGAGCGAAACCCTGAGCTACAAGTCTGGCCTTGTACAATGACTCACCATTTGGTTTCTTTTTGATTCTGTAGACCCATCGAGTGCCAATGACCTTTTTGTTTGCTGGAGGTTTTGCAGGTGTAAATACTTTAAGTTTCTTTAGACTGTCCATTTCAACCTGCATTGCTTCATACCATTTGTCTTGCTCTGAATCAGGGAGCTGCTTGATTTGTGTGAAATTATCAGGTGGAAGTGTAACATTGCAAATCAAAGGCAAGGGTGCTTTTGTCAGTTGCCAAGAATATCGTTGTGGAGGGATTCCTTTTGTGGCCCTCTTGGAACGTCTCGGAACAACTGTCCAATCTTCTTCTGCTTCGTCCTTGTCCTCACTTTCGTCGCTAGCGTCAGCATCCGCGGCTTGCGAAGACGGAACATCGGGTTGAGAAGAATCAGTGGAATCTTGATCATCAATCTGCGTAGCATCAGCGGTATCATCTCTGGGAAAATAAACTCCAGGATCATTGGAATGAATCCTGGACCAGTCAATGTCTTCCTCAAAATTAGCAGATTGGGAAATCACAATTGCATGTTTAAATTTGCTCCACTTTGAGTTATCATCAATACCCATAAATCTCAGTCTCTTTGCTGCTGGACTTCCTTTTCTTCTTTGAGCTAAGGGAATGTTCACCATAGCGTATGAACCAAAAACATGGATGTTTTTAAGATTGGGTTTGTAGCCATACAACATGAAGAAAGGAGTCTGATTTATTACACTGCTCCAAATACGGTTTACAATGTAATTTGCATACTTGATAGCTTCACCCCAGTATATCTTACCAAGGTTGGCGTCTTCTAGGAGACAACGCATCATGGTTTGCAGTACCCCTTGTCTTCGTTCTACGACTCCATTATGAGCCGGTGTGTAAGGGGCCGAAGTCTGATGAATAATTCCATTCTTACGCATCCAGTCCTGGAAATGCTGAGACATGAATTCGGCACCACGATCACTCTGGATTCTGGCGATGCGAACTTGGTGTTGGGTAGAAACAAGGGTTGCAAAGTCTTTAAAGATCTGAAAAGTCTCTGATTTTTCTTTCATAGGATATACATATCCATATCTAGAGTAATTATCAACAATTGTTAGAAAATATTTTCTACCACCAAATGATGGCGGGAATGGACCAACTATGTCAATGTGAACCAAATCAAAAATGCGTGTTGACAGGCGTGTAGCGTGTTTGGGAATGGCTGCTGCTTTGGATTTGGCCTTTTTGCAGACAGCACAATCCAAAAACACCTTACACCCCTTTAGATCCAAACCTTTTGCGAACTCCGGCATCTTCCTAAGAACACGGAAACTGGCATGCCCCAATCTTCTATGCCATTTATGGATACACCTAGAATGCAAAGGTTTACCTGTTAGTGAATTCTCAACATTAACATTTTTATGCGGAACCTCAGGCTTGCTCTGAGCAACCTGTTTACCAATTCTATTTTTGTTGGCTTTAGGAGCCTTAGGGGTAGCAACAGGATCTCTCTCTGGAGCATCTCTATCTGGGCCTGTGCTTTCCCTTTTTGGAGTTTGCATACTTGCCTGTGTTTGCAATTTAGGCTTTGGCTTTAAGTAATAAACACCACCAATTAATATGGTTTCAGCAACAATATCTCCATCTTTAACTATGTAACTTGCTTTTTCAAGGTGGTGAACTTGGAACTTTAACATTCTAGACAAGTGATACTGACTAAGCAAATTACTGGTTGCTGTTGGTATGTAATAAACATCAGGGATGAATGCATCGAGCTCTTCAACATAAACAGTTCCTTTTCCTTTGACCTGACAAGGATGATTGGAAAAAGAATAAAGTTCACGTAGTTCAGGTTCAGGTTCGTGCATCTCTGTGAAAAGTTCCTTTCTGTAGGTAACATGCAATGCTGCACCACTGTCCAAAGTCCACAGGAGTCGTCTGTCATACTCTGGTTGAGGTTGTGGATCATTGGTTAAAGCCAATGTGGTGAGTGGAGTTTGTGGATCATGCCGGGGACCACGACGACCTTGTCTTCCGCCTCTGCCTCTGCCTCTGGAATCTGTTCCTCTGGGCTGGTACGTGACGGGAGCTGGAACTCGTTGGGGACAATCCTGGGTGGCATATCCCATACGGTTGCAGGTGTTGCATCTTGGCATCCTTGGAGTGTAGGTCCTTCCTCGGAAGGGGCGCCTAGCTGGAGCTCTTGATGCGGGTGGTCCTCTCAAGTGTGGTGTGGCCAACATGAATGCCTCTTCTTCAATTAAAAGTCTACAGACATTGTCCACTGTGCGTTGAGCAATTGGGACTTGGTTAATTTTTGTAACAGCATCTTTCCATTCATAGTTCAAAGAGTTAATAATGATGCTGATCATTTGAATATCTTCAATGTTATGGCCTCTTTCTCTCAATTCTGTTCTCAGACCTTTCAGTTTGGTCAAATGTCCTCCAATTTGTTCACCAGGTTTCAATCTCGAACCGTGGAGTTCAGACATGAGTAAACATGAAGATTCAATTGAGATAGGCCTGTAGCAATTTTCCAATTCAGCCCAAATTTGACGGGCTGTTGTATTTGGTGGAAAAGTGACCTGCAGTTCAGTATCCATGGACATCAATAATGTTGTGCGAGCCCTTATCTCTAAATCTCGTATTGCAAAATCCCATGGTTGTGCAGGAGGGTTAAATACCATACAGTGCGTGCCTTCTCTAAGAAGCAATAGTGTAATCTCACTGACCCAGGCTTTGTAATTGTGTCCTGACATTTTTAGTTTTGACTCACCAGTTAGTGGAGAGACAGAAAATGCCTGGTAAGGAGCCTGCACTTGGTATGCTGGCTGTGCTGGCAGAAATGCTTGTGGTATTTGCTGTGCCTGTTGTGGACCTAAAAATGGTCTTGGTTGTGCCATTGGAGGTGGGCCAGGAGGTGGCCCTATTTGTACTTGTGGCTGGGGCACATTTGCAGGCATTTGTGGCTGCTGTGGCTGATGCACTGGACTCTGCTGTATTCCAGTTGCCATTTGTGCTTGATCTGCAATATTGGCATGACCTGCTGGAGATGCAGTCATTTGCCTTTGCTTCATAAAGCGTGCCTGTGTTCCATCTAAAAAGGCACCATCACCGCCAGGGGGTGTTTGAGTTTGGGCCTGTGGAAACACTTGTGGCATTTCAGCTTCCTGTAGTAAATTACTTTTGCCAGCAGATGGTGCTGCACCTTTAGCTTCGGGCAGCTTTTCACTTACAAGGAATGATTGCGTGGCAGGTTTATATGTAACTTGATCAGGGAGACTTTCATGTGACGTATGCAGGGCCCTCTGTCTTAATTGGCCTGACACAAAATCCACCAGGGGGAGTGTCTTTGGCTCCGAGGAAGAAGACAATATGGCGCTGTTTGAAAATCTTAAATTATCTTCCTTATCTTGTTCAAGCATAGATATAGCCATTTTTGCCCGGGATAGCTGCTGTTCATAGAGTTTTATACGGTCACGATAGGCTTTCATAGCCAGCTCATCCAGGGTGAGCTTAGAGCTTCGAGGAGAATACTGAATTGTTTCTCTCTTTGCGTGGGAGGAATTTTGCTCAGCAGTTTGCTTTAGCCTTGCACCGAGCGTTACAAATTCAGAAGGTTCTGGGGAGACAGGTTGAGAGCTGGCATAATTAGAAGGGGGAGTTACTGACCTCAGTCGTAGTGCTTCTCCTTCAAAAACAGCTTCTGTATTATCTCCCTCCATTTCTGTTCCCACGGCTTTTTTTTGTTCCAGGCGTGTGGCTGAAGTAAGGGGCTGGAAATCTGGAAATCTCCTGTCTGCCACCTCTTCATTGGAAAGATCAATCAAATCATTTACGAAGAGTGGTCTTGGTTTCACTTTGCCTTTTTTCTTCTGTTTCGGCATCTTAGCAATATAATTAGCGTACCTCAGTAGCTAAAAACTAATTGCCTATGCGGTCTTATCAGAAATAACAAAACAAGGAAAAAAGCCATAAATCAACCGTCCGAGTGCTACCAGATGTCAGGGCATCAATTAATCCCATGTTTGGCTCTGGGAAAAATCACCCTGGTTTAGAGGAGATGGATCGTGGCTTATTCCAAGTTGCAATATTCTGATAAAGAAAACACGAAGAAAGGTTTCTAATAAAACTCATTTATTTGTTATAAAGAAAATAAAACACCTCACTAACTAAGAAAAAATTAATTGTTACATTTTGGCAATCGAGATCTCCTGCCGGTCCAGCCGGACCTCTGGCAAGAGAACAAAGGAAAAGATGTGTGAAGCAAGTGAAGGAATGCGGACATGCGTAGTAAAGTACTGATAAGGAACTTGGCAAACTACAGTAAGTCTATTAGTCCAAAAATAATGAAGCTCAGCTGGGAAATAAAAAAAACGCTGTGACAATTAAGATATTGCAAAAATCTTGCAATAAAAATAAAAAATAAAAAGGGATATTTCTCAGTGCTATACAAAAGCAAGTATCCTAATTTGCTGTTATTTTCCTATTAAGACTTTATCTTTATGAAACAATTCAAGGTATTTGCATTCTGGAACTTATCACTATGGCTATACAAACAATACCTAAACAATGCTCACAGAGTGTACTTGCAAGCACGGATCTCTCCTGACACCCAGTCTGTCCATGGTGCGCAGAAACCTCCAGATTTTTCTCTTCGTTTCAGGTGTAACTCTGTATACACCAGTGGTGAAATCCAATTTTTTTTACTACCGGTTCTGTGGGTGTGGCTTGGTGGGCATGGTATGGCTTGGTGGGCGTGGCTACTTCAAAATCTCCATTCCCACCCTCTCCAGGGGAAGGATATTGCAAAATCTCCATTCCCACTCCACTCTGGGGCCAGCCAGAGGTGGTATTTGTGGTTCTCTAAACTACTCAAAATTTCCACTACCGGTTTCCGAACTGCTCAAAATTTCCACTACCGGTTCTCCAGAACCTGTCAGAACCTGCTGGATTTCACCCCTGGTATACACCCACAAAATAAAAAGGAAGCATAAATTTTGTTCCATGCACAGAATGTTTAAAATACTGCAGTTTTCTAAATAAAGATTTGTCTGCTTGCAGAAGATTCTGTTATATTTGAGGTAGTTTTGTTTTAGTAAGAACTGAATTGTGTGATTGGAGATTATTAAATAAACTAATTATTTCCTAATTCAGATGGCAATTATTTTCCAGTTTGAATTATTCTGATCTACTTATGAAGCTAGAAAGTTCTTAAAAGAGACTTGGGGAATACTTTCTTACAGCACAATCATTGATGACTTCAATATTAATTTGGACAACCATGAATTGTCAATGAACAAAATGTCTCTAGTTAAAATTGATCTATGCTTCTAATTCACAGATGAGATGCTGAAGACTTCAAGACAGTTAATTCGTAACTTCATAAAGTGAACCATTTTAAACAAACAGAATAGTCTGAGTGACCCATAATTGTATTGAGCAACATACATGATAGAATACCCACAGAAATATGTCAAGCAACAGAAAAAGTCAGTAATGGTTCAACCCAAACTATGCCAGGAAATCTGTAGAATGACACAGTGGCCAAAATATTAGAAGTGGTCAATCCATGTCCCAGTACAAAAAATGGAGGCTTAGCAGAATTCACAAGCTATTGTGAAATATCCTTAATTCTCAAGATCACAAAATAATCCAATTCAGATGAAAGCACCCTTTGTGGAAAAAAGAAATGCCAGATGTTCTAGCTGGCTCTAAAAGAGGTGGAGGAACATGAAACATAATTGCTAATGCATCTTGGATAATTGAGAAAGTCAAAGAATAGTAAAAAAATAAGTAAGTATATACTTCACTGAACAAGCAATCAAGAAATATGCCACAGACTAGCACTTGGTAGAGCAGCCTTAGGAGCCTCAGAAAAGATATTCATATGCTGTGATGTGTCTACCTACAAAAATCAGTTTAATGCAAGCAATGGTATACAATGGTAACACTTTAAAAATAGCAAAAGTTGAACTTTGAAAAAGTAGGATCAAAAGATTATTAAAGCTTTTGAACTTTGCTGTTGGATAAGATTCCTGAGAATACAATGGAATAAAAAAAAACCCAAAATGATTAAATTAACCCAAAGTTCTCATGTCCAGGCTCAGATCCTCCTACTTCAGCTATATTGTGAGAAGTCTCTAATACTGGGAAAGATGGAAGAAAAGAGAAGCGGACAATTAGCATCAAGATGGATGGACTCAATAGTGATGGGTACACTGTTAGAAAAACTGAAGGATCAATTTAGAGACAGATCATCATAGAGAAAACCTTTCTCTATAGTTGTTAAAAGTTGATCCCAACTTGGTGAAACATAATTAATCAGTCAATATAGATAGTCGTGCTGTATCTGGATAATTGTACATTTGTTCTCAGATATCTATTTCCATATATCTTTCTTTTGTATTTTGACTGGTAAAATATGGAAGGGATAATTTCCCTTTTTGTCTAAATTAAGATCTTGACCTGTTCTGAATCTGATATCCTTAGGCCAAAAAAGGAAGAAGACTTCTACATTTTATTCAAGTGGTGCTCTGAAGGGAGAATAGAAGAAACTAAGATAAGAAGTATAAATAATTTATACTTCAATAATAATTTATAATAGGTTTTTTCAACATAAAGTTAAAATGTTACACCAGTGCAAGATCTTGCTCCTGTTGAGTGCCCTATTTGCTTTCTTTGTTTTTAAACAAACTAAACTTTTGAACTTTTTTTTCTTTTTAAACAAATTAAAGAATAGCTAAAAGAATATACAGTATGAACAGAACATTCAACATGAAGGCTCCCTGCAAAAAAAGAAGAATATTAGACACACTTATAGTTGATTATCTGAAAAACTCTGAAATAAGGAACATGTTTTAGGTACCCTATTTTCCGGTGTATAAGATGCACTTCCCTCAAAAAAGTGGGTGGAAATGTCTGTGCGTCTTATACAGAGAATGTTGCCAAAGCCCTGCCCACCCGTTGGCCCCACCCTTCAGCCTCTGCTCCCAGCAATTTACTTCCTTGTAGCAAACAGCCTAGTCAGCTTCAGCACAGCCTGATTTAGCACAAGCAGCTGATTAGCGGTTGATAGGCATCCTGAAATACCGCCTATCAGCTGTTCCAGGCTGCAGGGATCGCCACCGCCCATCGCCGCCTCTGTGTGCCCCATTTTTGGCCTCCATGCATCCCATTTTTGGTCCATTCCAGGTGACAGGGATTCCTGCCGCCTAAAACAGGTCAAAAACAGGATGCATAGAGGCCAAAAATGGGATGCATGGAGGCTTAAAACGGAGTGTGCAGAGGCAACAGTGATGGACAGCAACAGGTAGTGACAATCTCCGCAGCCTGGAACAGCTGATAGGTAGTATTCTTGGAGGCCAATCCAACTGTCAATCAGCTGCTTGTGCTAAATCAGGCTGTGCTGAAGCTGACCAGCTGTTTGCTGTTTGCTGCAAGGAGGTAAATTGCTGGGAGGTAGAGGCAGAGGCAGATTTGTTTTCCTCCCCAAAAACTAGGTTATCTTATACTTCAGAGGATCTTATGGTCCTAAAAATACGGTATGTTAGAACAATAACAATACTTTATTATAGTATATCAACACTATCTCATAGTGAAGGTTGCTTTCTGAAATTTTGTCACATCACATAAATCAAAAAGTTTATTAAATAAGAAACCATTCTTGGAAATAAGGAATCTAAACCAATCCAATACTAATCCATCCATTTAAGTTTACTACCAGTTCATCGATTATTCCTGATACCATTGTCTCAGACAATCTTTTAACTTCTTAGTTTTGACCTATGCTTTTGGGGTTTTATTTTAATCCAACTTTTCTTTTATTTCATGGTGACTCAGTCTACATCTATTTACCTGGAAGTAAAATCTGTTGAAATTAGATGTCACACTTTTGAAAACACATACATTACATGTTGTTGCATAATAATTAATTGTGCTTATTCTTTCTCTGTTATAATTATACTAAGGAAACATTTTTATCAATTATTTTTAAAACAATGCCCTGATTTGTTACACAAAGTTTTTTCTAGTGTATACAGTTGCACATATAGTTTTCTTATTTATAGTCTTTGTACTCTTTTCCTAATATTCATTTTTGTTTGCCATTCCTAATATGTTCCCTTTTTTAAATATGCTTTCAAAAATGTACGTATTTTGCTATTCAGCTACTGAGCTTAGCAATATTTCAAGATGGTACTAGCAAATGCGGTGAATAATTTAAGTCAGAAGCAAATGCGGTGTCCATTTAAGTCAGAAGTTTCTCTCACCTCTCCTCCTATTTTTCCTTAGTTGGATAGATTTAAAGACAAAAAATTACATCCTAAACTGAAGCTGGAATACATCACTAATTATGTGTAGATTGCTATCACAAAACCGTGTTATTTTAATAATATCCTTACAATGATTCCCTTTAACCTCCTGCTTCTATGAAATTATTAACTCTTCTTTCCTGCCATTGCCAAATCAGGATACCATGCTGTGTACCATTAAGCACATACAAATCCAATTTAATTTCAACATGTAGCATTTAAGAAGTCTATTAGCTGCTGCTCTAGCTAATGCAGATTTTGTCCCTTCTATTTCTTAGAACCTCATGGGATTTTTTTTTTTAAAAAAAAAATTGTTTCACTGTTTAATTACAAATGGAAATGTGGAAAAAAGTTCGTTAGAAGATATGAGAGAATCAAGAGATGGGCAAATTGAAATGTTCCTGCTTGACTGTGTTAGCTGTGTAGATGAATTGTGATACCCCCACCCCCGCCCCCAGCGAGTCATTCTTTCCAATGTTTCAGGAACATAACAGGGCTAAATAGAAGAACTCATAACAGAACTCATATGTACTGTACAATCTGATCAGTGTCTATAAAGAGGAATTTAAACCCATAAAACCTATATAGTAACTTTGTTCAACTTGTTGTTCTCCTTTTTCATTGAATGTCAGTGCCCATCATTTTCAGTCAGACATTATAGTTGCCAGCTGTCAGGTAGAGAATCTTGGGATTCTTAGTCCTTTGCACGTGAATACACTCAGGTTTCAGCATTTTCAAATAGCCAACGTATTATAGAAGAAGGAAATTTTATCAATTCATCTTGTTAATTCCTTGGAATCAAAGTGGCTTCCAATCAAGCAGAACATGTAAGATTGAAAGCAAACAAAATAGATCTTTTGAGAGAACATAAATTATACATATACGTGTGCTACATATTACTTAATTTTGCCTCTTCTTCCTCCAAAATCTCACCCTAGTTAAAAATAATTCTGCCATTGTCAATGCTCTAGTGTCATGTGGAATAACCAAATCTTGATAAACTGATAAATTTAGAAATGTTCCAAACTTCAAAAGATATGGTATTCTAGAATTCTTTTGGGGTAGTTATTGAAATGTGTCATTGCACTTCCCCCTCTTTACATGTTTAACTCTTAGTATTCATTGTCAAATAGAATCCATGATATGGAGCAAATCTTACTTAAAAAGAAAAACCTGGAAGCTGAACAATGTAAGGTATAGCCTGCACTTGAATTAGACCCAGAAACAGATTATTAATTAATATAGAGAACATAGCATTGGTGTTACATGGCTAAATCTTCCATTTCTGGCCCATCATATTTTGGATCAACTGAAGCTTCTGAATCATCTTCAAAAGCAGCCTCACAAAGACTGCTTTTCAACAACCTAAATGCAAACTGCATATTTGCATTTAAGTATTTTACAATGTAAATGTGAACAAATTATCAGGGAACTTGCTAACAGTCAAAACAACAACAACAACAACAACAAACATTAAAGCTGCATTGCTTTATTTTAGAATGTTTCATTGAAGTGGAACCACTTACATGGAAACAGGGATATAATTGCCCAGAAAGCCACAATATTAATGAATAATATTGTAACAACAAGCAAGAGAAAAAAGTCTCTGTGAAGAAGATATTCTGACAATGTAAGACGACTGTCATTTAATACCATGAAGGAAAGTACAGAAGAAGCAGTGGTGGCATTCTGGGGGTTCTAGGGGGTTCGGCCGAACCCTTTGTTAAATTGCTGGCTCGCCCACCCCTTGCCCCGCCCCGCCTCCCACCCGCGCGGCGCCAGCTATCGTAGCCAGGGGTAGGCAATTGTGGCTCTTTTACAACCTGTGGACTTCAACTTCCAGAATTCCTGAGACAGCTTGGCTGTCTCAGGAATTCTGGGAGTTGAAGGCCACAGGTTGTAAAAGAGCCACAGTTGCCCACCCCTTCCCTAGCCTGAGTTCTGTTGCCTGGGATCCACGTGGGCTGCCACGTGGTTCCCCACCGGCTCCGGACGCAAGAGAGCAGGATGGAGAAAGCAGTTTCCACGCCTTCACTCACCCTCACTCTCTGCTCTGTTGGATCGCCGGCCATTCGCTTACCCCGCCCACTCCCAATCTATTGCTGCCTCCGGAGTCCCAGCTGATGGCTAGAGGAAAAAAACGGTTTAAATTCTTGCCGCGGCGCTTCAAAGGGCCGCCCTATAGCCAGTGGTGCAGCCGAACCGTTTGTTAAATTGCTGGCTTGCCCTGCCCCTCCACACCACTATTTATTGCCAATAAATAGTGGTGGGCAAGGGGCGGGCGAGCCAGCAATTTAACAAAGGGTTCAGTGTGTTTTTGTAATTTTATTGGCCCGCGGAGCTTCAGCATAGGCTAATTAGCCCCTTGATTCTATCGGCCTCCCGGCTTTCAGCTGATTTGTCTCAGCTGTTTTGCTCAGGGCTCTGCTGCTTCCTTGCAAAGAGTCCTGGAGCAGATTTTTTTCCCCTTAGCTCTGCTGAAACACGAAACTGAAACTGCTTTGCTGTTGCTGCAATGTTGGAAAATTAGGCAGGCAGAATTCTTTTCTTTTTCCTCACCAAAAAAGGTAGATGCAAACAATGGGAAATTTAGGGAAAGATTTTAAAACACAAAAGAAAAAAAGCTCTATTTAACTAGGGAATTGTAATAATTGAGATACTATTAATTGTATATTTCTGAAAGCAGAAATGGTTAAGTTGTGGTTTGGAGGAATATATGGGGGAAATCATTTGGTTTATTATTATTGGTAAATATAATTAATTGATTTGTAAGAAATTGGATTGCATGGAAATAATTGGAATATTCATGTTCATATTGATTAATATACAAAAAAGGTAGTTATATAACTAATTGATTTATATTAAAATGTTGAATTTATATTAAACAACTAATATTACATAATTAACCAATGTGAGGATGGATATAAAAATAGATGACAATGGGAAGGGGTATAATATAGAATATTTATTTATTTATTTATTTAATTTGATTTGATTTCTATACCGCCCTACTCCCAAAAGACTCAGGGCAGTGCACAGCCAAACAATAAAACACATACATACAAAATTTAAAAGTAGGATAAAATCAAATTAAATAATTTTGGCCCCGACAAATTTAAAACCCCAAACTTTTAAAACCAATTTAAAATTGAATGTATAAAATACTAAAAGATATTTAAAAATTAAAAATATTTTATAAAAGAGTGAGAAAATTAGGCCAGGCCCGCCTGGTGAAATAGTAAGGTCTTTAAAGCGCGGTGGAAGGTGCACAGATCCAGGATCCTCCGTATCTCTGGGGGGAGCTCGTTCCAGATAGTAGGTGCCCCCACAGAGAAGGCTCTCCCCCTGGGGACCGCCAGTCGGCATTGTTTGGCTGACGGCACCCGGAGGAGCCCCTCTCTATGGAAGCGTACCGGCCGGTGGGAGGCTATTGGTGGTAGTAGGCGGTCCCGCAAGTACCCAGGTCCTAAGCCATGGAGCGCTTTAAAGGTGGTAACCAAAACCTTGAAGCGCACCCAGAAGACCACCGGGAGCCAGTGCAGCTCGTGCAGGAGGGGTGTTACATAGGAACGCTATGTCGCTCCCATTACCACCTGCGCGGCCGCACTCTGCGCCAGTTGGAGCCTCCGGGTGCTCCTCAAGGGGAGCCCCATGTAGAGAGCGTTGCAATAGTCCAGGCGGGAGGTGACAAGGGCATGAGTGACTGTGCGTAACAAGTCCCGATCAAGAAAGGGACGCAACTGGCGAATCAGGCGGACCTGATGAAAAATCCTCCCAGTCACGGCTGTCAAGTGCTCTTCTAAAGACAGCCGTGAATCCAGAGGGACGCCCAAGTTGCGAGCCCTCTCCGTGGGGGCCAATGATTTGCCCCAATAGTCAGTGATGGCGTCAACTGACTATATCGGGACGTCGGAAACCACAGCCACTCGGTTTTGGATGGGTTGAGCCTGAGCCTGTTCCTCCCCAATAGAAGGGAAAAATTGAATTTGATTAAGATTAGAGATGAGGATGAAGGGTAATATTGGTTTTTTACAAAAATAGATGAGGAATAAATATGGCAAAAAGGAAATATAGAAATTGTAAATTTAATTGAAATGACTAAACACTGTTTAAATTTGTGAACCGGCCAAATACTCTGTTCAAAGAAAATACATTGTATGTTTGTATGTATGTTTCTAATTATTGCTATTTATTCATATTTGTTCTCTTTTATTCTTTAAAGTTTAACAATTCATTCTTTATCTTAATATCTTAATATTTGTTTGGGGTTGGCTTTCTTCCCTTTCATCTTTTTTATTGTACAGCAATCTTTCTCCTCAAACCTACCACCTCTCTCTTTTCTTTCCTTCTTACTTTCTCTTCCTCCCCCTATTCTTCTCCTCCCTACTTCCTCTTCCTTTCTCCTTCTCCTCCTCTCTTCCTCCCTCTCTTACCCTCCCTCCTACTCTAATTTCCCTTCCCTTCCTTCATCCCTCTCTATTGCTGTATCCTTTTATGCATATAGACTACTCAGAGGGCAGAAAAAGTTATTTCTGACTGGTCCTCACACTTTTGACCAGTCCTTGATCTTACGACTGTCCTCACATTTTACGTTTTCGCCTTATCTTGTCAGCATGGTGAAGAGAAGCAGTTGTGAAATGAGTGACATGATTGTTAAGAATGCTACAATGGGCATAAATGATGACCAGTCATAAGTGTGAAGACCGGTCAAAAGTGCAAGGACTTGTCAGAAATCACTTTTTTCAGCTCTCTGAGTAGTCCCTATGCACATAGCCACGCCCACCCGGTCACATGATGAGCTAGCCATGCCTACACAGTCACGTGACCAGCTAGCCACACCTACCCAGTCACGTGATTGCCAAGCCACACCCCCAATCAAGCCACGCCCACAGAACCTGTTGTTAAAAAAATTGAATCCCACCACTGTGAAGAAGCTTCCTGTGGAAAAACACTTCCCAAGTGAGGATTTTTCCCGTAGCTATCAGCTTATAAGGTTTATTTTGGTTATCTGTGTTCAGAATGATGGTCACTTTTATGCAAATAAGCTTAAAATGTTAAAGAAATAATAAAATAAGCTTAAGATGTTAAAATACAATGCTGTGGAAATAACTAAAACCAGGACCATTACATACTCATTTACTAGTATTCTAAAATTTATTAAGAACTGTGGTGACGCAGTGGTTAGAATGTAGTATTGCAGGTTAATTCTGCTGACTGCTGACTGCTGTCTCATGAGCTCAAGGTTGACCCATCCTTCCAAAGTCGGTAAAATGAGGATCCAGGTTGTTGGGGGCAATATGCTGACTCTGTAAACCAGAGAGGCTGTAAAGCACTGTGAAGTGGTATATAAGTCTAAGTGCATTGCTACTAAATGTTTTTGATGACAATGTTATGCAAACATAGCCAACATAGCTTCATTCATGTGTAAGAAAGAAATATCAACAGATTTAGGGGAACCCCAATATTTCATGAAATTAAAACAACACTGACAATTGCTTAATGCATTGTAAGCCGCCCTGAGTCTCCGGAGAAGGGTGGCATATAAATCAAATTTTTAAAAAAAGGAATAAAATAATCCAAACTGTTCCATAAAAATGGATGTGTTAATTGACTACTATAGGTTAAATACAGTACATAAATAAATAAAACCCTCAGAGGAACATCTGAAGAGAAAAAGTTGGCCAAATTATCTTTAAATCTGACAGAAACATCCAGCTACACAAGATTTTGTCATGGGTCAAACTTGCTTCCTTAAACTCTTTGATCTTTTGGAAAGTGAATTTTTAGACTGCTTCCATGACAACATTTTTTTTTTGGTCTCACCTTTGTTTGAAGTCATGTCATGTATAGCAAATATATTTTTGATTTGACAAAAGACATATTTTTATGTAAATTGTTCAACCATTGTTCAGCCAAAGTGACTTTTGAGCAGATCTAACATGCACTTCACATATGCTGAAGCTATAATATTCTAACATATTAGTTCAGTTGGGTTGTGAATGGTTCACCAGATTTCATTTTCTAGTGATTCAATGTTTATAGTGTGTGCTCAATTGTTTTAAATCATAACTTTAAAAAAATATAAAACTGGTCTCTGACTGAATTCATGAGTCCAGAAGAATTCTCTGCTCCACTGAATTCAATAAGTGGCATGTATATTTATTTTTAGGTCTATTATATTTTTAACCTTTTGAGTGTTTCTGAATTGTAGGGTTGGAAGAAGGAGCTGGTCTGAAATGTCAGTTCTGAGTTTGAGAACTTTATTGCGAAAGAAACTTCCTTTTCATGAAAATATGAAATTCCACCAATAATTATAGCTTTGTAATTCAGATGACTATAAAATTGCACCTGCTCTTTCAAGGCTATTATGGAGGGATGAGAAAAACTCGGAGGGGGAGAATACCATTTGTGAGTGTTTCGCTGTTCGTTCAGACTGTGAGAGACCAGAAAGAAGAATTTCACTCTTTTCAGATGCTGTTTTATTGTAGCCAGAAATCTCACAATGTGGCCATTGCCCTGTCTAGATGTAAAGTACTGAATGACCTTTAGAGTTCTTAGCCATGGGAACACGATCCTTCTCCCCTGAAGTAAAATTTGCCATTTTGCAATATGAGAAGCTATGGCCATCTGAAGGGAGGGCTGACATTTTAGGCTATTTTGGATGAGTTATATTTACTATTTCTTTCAATATCTGTGGTCCAAATGCATTACCCCGCCAAGGTCTTTCTCTTGTGACAGTGAGTTCTGCAGAATGCACTTGGGTAACATTCCGAGCGAGACCAAGGAGGATGTGGCAAATTTGCTTTACTCTTTGATCTTAGACTCTCCCCTGCTGTGAGCCACGAATTACAATTTCAAAAAATGAAAAGCAATAGTTCCTTCTACTTGGAGAAACTGCCTTTCACTTCTATTAAAACTGTCAAAAATGCCCAAAGGGAACAAAGCCAGTGCCCCTCCACACCATTACAGCACAATGTGAAGTTGCTGTCAGATTCAGTATAGATGTAGCATGAGGAACACAGTTTTTTTGCTTTCTGCTAAACGAGCTTGCCATGCTGCCTTTTGTCTACCTTATCCATCTAATGGAAGACAATTGCTTTTCAAGGATGGAATAGCCAGGGAGTTAATTAAAAAAAAAAACCTGGGAGTTAGCCAACAATAACAACCACAACAAACCAAATCAAAATCCTTCCTTCCCCTAAATCCTAACCAACCTAAGAATCAAATGATAAAATCCATACATTATTGCTAGGGAACTTTTGGAGGCAAAAGTGAGCGTTTAAATTCTTTGTTTTAAAACAGGTTTATTGCAAAACGAAAGACTGGCTTCTGACATAAAAATTGTACTTCAGCTAACAGAACCTACGGCACAAGAAAGCAAAATATACTTGACTGCAAACTATTGATTTTACATGAAAGCCCATCAGTTAGTGAAATGTAAAAACCAATAAAGCATCAGCCATGGCTGGGCTGGATTTCTCTAGACACAATTTATTTTTACATTTAAACCAATTATTGGGCTTGTTGCATTTAAAAATGTGTACCCATATATCCTTACAAGGACTATTTTATTCAATGAAATCAATTGGATTGATCTCCATATTCCATATTAAACACCAATCTTAAATTACAACTGACACGTTTTGAAGGCCAGCATTCAAGTATCTATACACAAACAAATTCCATGAAGCTTTCTTCACAGTTTTTTTGCTGCCCAAACACAAATAAAAATATTGATTACATTTTAACACACAATTTACTGTCTATTTCAATGTTAATTTCTAGCTAAAATTTGTTCAATATCAATGAGAATGTGTGAAGAAAACAGTAGGAGTGCTTTCCTTTTGCTTATCAGTATTATGTGCTGTTTTATTTTCAACTACTGTATAGTCCATCACAACCAGGGGTGGGTTCCATTTACCTTTACTATGGATTTGCAGCGGAATTGCGCACACGCTTTTCTTCTTCTGCGCATGCGCAGATCACCAATGATGGCGTTGTGCCGGGTGGGCAGAGCCTCCCGCTGGTTTTACTACCGGTTCTATAGAACCGGACAGAACCAGGAGCAACCCACCAATAAGTCACACTGCCTTACAAATCAAAGCAGGCTGCCCTAAAAACTTCTGAATACAGAAACCACTACCCTCTCCCCCACCTTTATAGGAGAACATGATCATTTGGGAAGTGATTTGGTCACCTGAAAATTCAGCACCATCAATACACATTACAGGACTATTATGAAGGAAGAAAATGCTTCTGTTGTATATAAAAATAAGTTGATTTTTATTCAAAGTCAGTCAAAAACAATGGTGAAAACCAAAGCAATTTTCTGAATAATGAGTTGCTGGATTAAAACATTTGAGAACAGAGATATTTGTAAATTAAATGAAAGTTTTGGAGAAAGTTCTTGTGTTGCCAAATGTCACCTGTTCTCTTAAGAACTATTAATTCTAGAGTTCTTGTTCATCAATAGGAGAGAAGGATTGTTGGCAGCAGGGATATTGATTGTACAGGCAAAGCTAATTTTGCTGGGGGAACTTCTCAGCCCCCAAATTTACATGCATCTATTTTAAAAGTATATTCAGTAAAATTTACCTACAACCTGTTATTTTCAGTGAAGCATGCTTCCTTATTGTGGGGGGTGGGGAGGGTGAGAAACACTGGAGTGCTTTATCTTGACTATAGACATTTTACTATGAACAAGAATAACTAATCTTCCTTGTTCTTTGTTATCTTGTTTTAATGGCATGGGCCCGGGGTATTTGCAGGACCACCTTCTGCCTGCCTCCCACTGCCCTGTGCGCTCACATTGGACAGGCCTCCTCCGGGTGCCATCGGCCAGACAATGTCGGCTGGTGGCGCCCAGGATAAGGGTGTTCTCTGTGGGTGCACTGACCCTCTGGAATGGGTTACCCATGGACCTCCGGATGGCCCCCAACCTCCGCTCTTTCCGCCTTGACCTGAAGACATGGCTTTTCCAACAAATTTGCTGATCTGTTAGGTGATTTTTAATTGGGAGATTTTAAATTGATTGTTTTTAGTAGTTTATTTTTTATTGTTTTTATCGTTTAATTTTGTGAGCCGCCCCAAGTCTTTTGGGAGAAGGGCAGCATATAAGTATAATAAAATAAATAAATAAATAAATAATGGAATTTCTCCTTCATTAAGTAAAAAGCAAAAAATGGAAGTGATAGAAGAGAATTTTTATAGCTCTGGGTTGAACTGTGGAGTCCTTGGTGCTCTCCGAGATTGGTGGCTTTCTTGCATATTGTTTCATTACTAGGTAATACAATTGGCACACAAGTGATAATATTTTTACCTAATGTGGTAATGACACAGCCACAGAAAAACTACCGAGCTCAGAGAGCACCAAAGACCCCCAAAATGATAGGAAAATGTATCAAGAGGTATAATTAGTCCAGTTTAGGAAGTTTTGATTGTTATCAAAAAGAGAGTAAAATAGTCCATAATGTGGCCCAATATAGCTACAGCTCCTTATCAATGTGTATAATGCACCAGAAGACAGAAATGACTGAAGAAAATATTATTTTACCTTTTTTTGTTGAAATCCAATCCAACTTGAATTACTTCTCTGAGAAATTAAAGACAAAGATAAGTCTCGATTCAGATAAAGATAGTTATTATTCATACTTGTCCCACATCAAACATTTTATCCTGCCATGGGTTGATTATCGGTATGACAAGGTATTTCTGAGTATTTCTGAGCTGAACTCATTTGTTTATTTGAAAAAAAAATTGAAAATATACGGTAGATTCACACACACACAAAAAACAAACCACTGGCTTGGAGAGGCCTATTTGAGCCATCCGGTCTTATTCCTTGATCAGAGTAGGGATTTAATTTAAACTATAGCCAACAACAGGAGTCTAAGCTCTATTTAAAAGCATCTAATAAAGTGTAAGTCCCACTTGTCTACATAACTGGTTTCATTATTGAAGGGTTAGAAGGGTATTTTCCACAAATGTCTGTCTATGTATGTTTGTGTATGTGTATGCATATGTGCATTTCAGCAATCAACTGAGCAACAAAGTAAACAAGCTGGGAATTTTCAAATACCCTGAAAAGCTACATCTCACTATCACAGATTACAACTGCTTGGATTTAAGGAACCAGTTTTTTGGCTAAGGAAACATTCCAGGGGGGATAGATTAATCCATGTAAACTACACACACAGCTCAGCTGAAACTGCTGCACACATTCTAAATTGCCAGCTCCATCTTCTTTCAGCACAAAAATGCACATTTCTTCCTATAATAAAGATATTTTATAATAGCAATAAGACAACTCCAGTGTGTGTGGTTATCATGAGATAATCATACCCTAGGGGGATTACAGATACTTGGCGGTGCCTCTGAATGCCCCATGTGTGTGTTTATCTCATGATAACCCCACTCTCTTTTGTATCTTATTGCCTAATTATCCTCTGCTAATGCAAAATACTAATTTTTTGCCTGGAACAATATGTGCAAAAATCCACTGCTAACAGTTACTGGAGGACATTGACAAACAATGCTGCCATTACTTTATACCCACTTTGAATAAGAGAATTTACACACAGAAGAAATCCACAGTTTAGAGATTATTCTAAATTAATTCAAATCCCTCTGAGCTTTTTAAAAAGCTTCTGTGAAAGTATGCAAAAGAGATCTAAGTAAATATTTTCCCCAAATCTGCTGATAGTTCTTTCTATAATATCATACTCTTGATATTATCTTACTGGTTTTTACTTCTCTCTCCTTCTGTTAATTAATCTATGCAGCAATTGTTTTTCAGTTTGCAATTGGAAAATATATATAACTAGGTAATTCATTGAGATAAAGCCTTTTCCACATTTCACTAAATAGGGCAGTTAATAGTATAACAGATATGAACTTTCTCCCAGCATGTGTTTCTATTTATTTATCAAATTTATATGCCAGTCATTTCTTGCTTAAACATAATACGAATGTCAAGGAAGTAATTTCAATACAAAGGGCTTCAGTGGATAAATATTTTGGTGCAAAATATTTTGGTGCCTCCTCCTTAATCTATTCTCATTATCTTTCATACATCACAAAGTGAAGCTATTTAGATTCTATTATGAATGATGCGCCCATACAATTTAAAATAGATCTGATTTCTCCATTTTTTTCTGTATGTTTTAAAGCATTAAGGAGTGCATAAACAAGCCTATGTGTAGTCCAGAATTCTTAATATACTCATCACTAGATGACAGAAAAATCTACAAATGCTCCTACTGTTACTGAGGTGTCTCCAAACACTTTCAGTACATTGAGAAGGCTGATCTGCACTTTCTGTCTTCTCTGGCATAATAAGGGGCCATATATTTTTTCGAGGGGACAGAAATCATATTCAGTTATTCTTAGGTTACTGGGAGGTGACCCCCATTCAGTTTTCCTTGCTCTACATCAAAAATAATGTTTTTCTTCCTGTACAAATGCATACATAGCAGTCTGAACAGCCTCTATGCCTCCATTCCAATTGGCTCTCAAGCATGGTTGACCAATCTTGGCAACTTTAAGACACATGGTCCTTAAGTCCCAGAAATCCTCATCCATGCTCTAAGACACATTTTCCGCCCTCTCTGCCTTTAGTAGCCATTTCATGCAAAGCTACTAGACTATTGACAATGAAAGGCTGGTTCTTTGCTTTTTTTCTGAGTTTGGTGTTGGTACTGGAATTCTGGTCATATGCACTTCTGTTTTAAAGGTTCAATAGAATAACAAATTATTTTTTTTAAAAAAAAATGGATGGGAAGAACAACAGGACTGCCTTTTCTTCTAGATCAAGTGATGGGAAGAACATTTTCCCCAACTATTCAAAGGACATGCCCACAAAAAGGAAAGCAGTTGGCACTAGCTTTCCTGGCACTAATAGGAGCAGGGAAATGAAGCAGGGAACTCCACCAGTTAGGTGCCATTGTTAATCATAATTTAATACCTGACCACTGCTATAGCTACAATAGCTGATTTCTTAAGAAACCTCAATTTCAGCATGTTACATTTGAGATAGAAACAGTTGAATGTTGCAGTGTGGAATCCTCTGTTCTATATTGATTCATTCTGCACACAGAACATGCAAATCCAAAGCCTTTACATAATACTATAAACTTTTGCTGACCTCCCAATTTTTGTTTAACACAACAAAGGCAAAAAATGAGATTCTTCTCAACAGAACTATTTACTAGATGCAGTTTTAACAAAAGCTTTGAGGGGATTGGGTTTATTTAATTCTATACATAATAAATCATGGCCCACTTCCTTAACTCTGTTTCACATAACCCTTTGCATATATGAAACATTAATGTTTCCCAGTCTGCAACCAGCCAGCTCTTTTGAAGACTGGGCATGTTTATCTCTCTTAACCACTGCCTACATAAGTCATTTAACAGTGCTTTGATTATTTAAGATGTTCTTTTCTAAATTCGGGCTGCATAGTTCTAGTGGAAGAGAATTGCCTCAACTTAATCTGCTTTCAAATTCCTAGTTTTGTTGTCAGAACATCTGCTGTCTAGCCTCTGGCCTTTTGGCTGAGCTTCCACATAGAGTGTATGTTTGAGGGAAGCAAATTCTTGTCTATAAAGTTATTTATTTACTAAATTCACATCATTGGTATGACTTTTTAGACTCCAAATTATCACCTTAAACACTCTAGACTGACAGGTAACAACAAACCATTCACCAAACATCAGGGCTGGGTTCTAATTTTTTTTTACTATTGGTTCTGTGGGCGTGGCTTATTTTGTGGGTGTGCTTGGAGGTCATGTGACTAGGTGGGCATGGCTAGCTGGTCAGAGTAATTTCTGGAAGGTCCTCGCACTTACGACCAGTCCTCACACTTACGACCCGACTCATTTGTTTGCTTTTAACACTGATCAGCTGTAGGACGGCCCTTTGAAGCCCCGCGGCAAGAGTTTAAACAGTTTTTTTCCCTCTAGTCATCAGCTGGGACTTAGGAGGCAGCAATAGATTGGGGGTGGGACCAAATAAAAGGTAAGAATAACGTGGGTGGGAGGGCGGGGTGGGAGAACCGGTTCAGTGATGTCATATCATCACCGCTACTGGCTCGGCCAAACCGGACTGAACCGGGAGGAACCCACCACACACACACACACACACACACACACACACACACATATATATGTTTTCTCAGGTTTTCGCGGGTGTTTGTATGTAGGTCTTTGGTTATTCGGGTCTTCTCCCACGTAAAATTGGAAGTGTCTTGGCGACGTTTCGACGAAGTCTCATTCGTCATCTTCAGGCTGGTGTTCTCGGCTTTGTGCTTCCAGGAGCAATGTGAGATCGCAGCTGTCTCTTCCTTTTAACTGCTAGTGGGGGTGTGAGCTGATTAGGTGGGAACTTGGCTGTGTTCTGATTGGGTGGAGGTGTGTTCTGATTGGTTAGGGGCTTGGCTGTGCTCTGATTGGATGGGGGGTTGGTTGTGCTCTGATTGGCTGGGGGTGTGTTCTGTTTCAACCCCAACGATGCAAACAGAATCAGACTCGAAATCACCAACATCCTCTGCACCAGCAAGCCACCCAAAAGTAATTTATCCAAAGAGGAACAGACAGCACTACTTAACCTGAAAGAAGACACCAGCATAATAATCCTACCAGCAGACAAGGGCAATGCCACGGTGGTTATGAACACATCTGACTACCAAACCAAATTAAACAACCTACTCCAAGACTCCATATACAAACCCCTAAACACAGACCCCACCACCTACCTGGAAAAAACCACCAGATCCAAAATAAAAGCCTCCCCCATCAGCGAAGAGATTCAGCAAAGAATCATACTCAGAGAGAAATCATCCAGATGCCCTAAGCTTTATGGTCTCCCCAAGATACACAAAGAAGGAACCCCACTTAGACCCATAGTCAGCTCCATAGGCTCACCTCTACAAAACCTAGCCAAATTTCTCGCCAAACAACTACAGCCCTATGCAGAATCCATCACCTCATATGTAAAAAACTCATTCCAGTTCATAGACATCATAAAGCAACAAAACTTACAGCCCAGTGACCTACTCGTGAGCTTTGATGTTATATCCCTCTTCACCCAAGTACCAATCAAAGAAGCCTTGACAGTTATCCAAAACAAATATAACCCCCCCAAACACATCTTAGATCTGACCAACCACTGCCTATCCAACACATACTTTATCTATAATGGACAGAAATACAAACAAACAGAAGGAGCACCCATGGGATCACCCCTCTCACCTGTCATTGCCAACCTCTATATGGAATACTTTGAAACCCAAGCTCTAGAAAAATCTGATCACAAACCCAAACTCTGGCTCAGATATGTGGACGACACCTTCATAATCTGGCCACATGGGAAAGAAAAACTGGACAACTTCCTCACACACCTCAACAGCCTACACCTCAAAATACAGTTCACCATGGAAACAGAAGCGAACAACCAACTTCCCTTCCTGGATGTCTTAGGCTACAGAAACTCCAATGGCTCCCTAGGACACACTATCTACCAGAAGAAAACACACACAAACCGCTATCTGCACGCACTCTCACACCACCATCCTCTGCCCAGATCAACTCTGTAGCCAAGACACTCATTTCCAGAACAAAACGCTTAGCTGACGAACAACACCTAAAAACCGAACTACACACCCTCACTAACGTACTAACATCCAATGGATTCCAAAGAAATAAGATCACCAACCTAATCCAAAAAGAAACCCCCACTAAAATCCAAGACACAGAACAAGAAAACGGCAAAGCCCTCCTCCCATACATAAAAGGCACCACAGACAGAATAAGCAAAATCCTCCACAAACATAACATCAAGACAGCATTCTGCACAAACCGAAAAATATCCACCATCCTAAGGAACCCCAAAGACAAAATTGAGTTAGAAAATCAAGGAGTATATGAAATCCCATGCACCGCCTGCCCCACCACATACATCGGACAAACCAACAGACGAATAAGTGCACGCATAGAAGAACACAAGAACTCAGTCAGAAAAGAGGAACCAACTTCTTCCCTGGTCCAACACCTTAAAGCCACAGGACATGATATTGACTTTAAAAAGACCAGAACTATCGCCAAAACTGAACACTTTAACAACAGAATAATCAGAGAAGCCATCAAGATAGAAAAACGGCCACACAGCATGAACAAACGAGACGATACCTCCCGCCTACCAGCCATTTGGAAATCCGCCCTTATTGACAAACGAGTCCCTAACACGACGAATGACACCAGACCCACACTCACGAGAGCCACACAGGATGTCACCACCACACATCCACGCAGAAAGCAGACTCAAACCCACACTGATAATGAGCCACGACCAAGGACCAGAAGCCAGACTGCAGCTGCATCATTAGCCACCTTAAACCTCTCCAATCCATACATGAAGCAGACTGACACCCACCATGAACAGCTCGCACGGCCACAAACACGAAGCCAAACAACAACAACGCAGCTCACCAGCTCAAATCCCCCTGCAACTCAGACTAAGCTGAGCACAACCAAGCCCCCATCCAAACAGAACACACCCCCAGCCAATCAGAGCACAACCAACCCCCCATCCAATCAGAGCACAGCCAAGCCCCTAACCAATCAGAACACACCTCCACCCAATCAGAACACAGCCAAGTTCCCACCTAATCAGCTCACACCCCCACTAGCAGTTAAAAGGAAGAGACAGCTGCGATCTCACATTGCTCCTGGAAGCATGAAGCCGAGAACACCAGCCTGAAGATGATGAATGAGACTTCGTCGAAACATCGCCAAGACACTTCCAATTTTACGTGGGAGAAGACCCGAATAACCAAAGACCTACATACAAACACCCGCGAAAACCTGAGAATATATATATATATGTGTGTGTGTGTGTGTGTGTGTGTGTGTGTGTGTGTGTGTGTCTTTGGTTATTCGGGTCTTCTCCCACGTAAAATTGGAAGTGTCTTGGCGACGTTTCGACGAAGTCTCATTCATCATCTTCAGGCTGGTGTTCTCGGCTTCGTGCTTCCAGGAGCAATTGCTCCTGGAAGATATATATATATATCTTTTTCGTAGGTTTTATGTGTATTTCTCTTTAGCCAGGTTCTACCTACGTAAACCAAGATATTATGCAGCCCTAGTTCAGTGAAATCACAATTCACTAGTTTCTGGGCTTTTTTTCCTTCTGGCAGCCAGCAGACCCTTTGCTGCCCAGATCTATCTTAGTCTCCCAATGGGCAGCAAAGAGTCTGCTGGCTGCCAGAAGGAAAAAAAGCCCAGAAACTAGTGAATTGTGATTTCACTGAACTAGGGCTGCATAATATCTTGGTTTACGTAGGTAGAACCTGGCTAAAGAGAAATACATACATACATACATACATACATACATACATACATACATACATACATACATATCCTTCTGTTCTTTGTGTTTGGGAATAATGGGCACACAATGTAACTCCAGTTACTTTTTCTTTTCACCCACTCCCAAACTTTATAAAACTTGCAATTGAAATTATATTATGCATAAAATATATTTTGCATAAATAAACAATATTAAGTTCATACCTCAAGGAAAATAGAAAGTTTGTTTGCATCTGTTCATTAATACTAAGGCTTGGGGGAATGAAATTTGTGAGGAGGACTATTTTTTACATGTATTCATATTTATTAAGATTTTTACAGGGAATAAAAAACAAGAAAAGAAAAAAGAAAAGAAAAGAAAAGAAAGAAAAATTTGAAATATATAAGTAACTTTTGACCTTTTCAACAGATAATTACAATTTTATTGTCCCTCCTCCCTGGATAATAAATTTACTGTCCCTCCTCCCTTTATTCCAATAGCTTTTCTTGTGTGAGTTTTCAAATGAAAAATGGATAAAAATGGGAAAATATTTTGGGGAAAAGTTTTTCAATCAAGCACTTTCTTTTAGGACAGTGAATATAATAAGACAAAGTGTTCAAAGATTGCTATCCAGTATTTCCTTCAAGTGTTTTGCAGTAACTTATAATAGGAAGATTTTTATCTACAGTATCAGCACACTACACTTTTTTGTACCCAGAGGACTAACATGTGAAAGAGTAGAGAAGCTTGTCTCAATCTGTACAAACTTTCTGTTTTTGAAATCAAAAAACTATCAGGAGGATAAAAAAGAAATCTCAGAAAAAAAATGAAACTACCACTAATAGTGACAGGTCAGAAAATGAGATTGAATAAACAACCTCTTAAGACAACCTTCTGTGCAATGAGTCTTCTTGTTTTTCTCTGTATTCTTCAAATCTTTTTCCAAACACGTGGAGCAGTCTAAGAGCAGAATACATCCCCCTTTTCCCCATTAACATATGGATGATGTCCCCTAATTTCAATTAGTCTTTTTCAACTTGTCAAACTGACAATATTAAAAGATCGTGGGCTAACAAGAATTGTCATCTAGCAACAGTCAAGAGAGCTGTGAAGATCTGGCCTTTCCCTAGAAATTTGGATGGATCCACTTGGGTGAAATCCCCTTTATTGTTTTTATGATTGTATTTGGTCACCATCTTATATTTATTTTCAGATTTATATATTGTGTATGTTTTAATGTTATTCATATAGCTGTGATTATTCCTTCCAAGGTCAATAAAATGAGGACCCAGATTGTTGGAGGCAACATGCTGATTCTGTAAGTTGCTTAGAGGGGACTGTAAAGCACTGTGAAGTGGCATATAAGTCTAAGTGCTATTGCTATTGCTATATATTTATCAGAAGTGGTATTCATCAGGTTATGACCAGTTCTGGAGAACCAGTAGCAGAAATTTTGAATAGTTCAGAGAACCGGTAAATACCACCTCTGGCTGGCCCCGCCCCCATCTATTCTCTGCCTCCCGAGTCCCAACTGATTGGAGGAAATGGGGATTTTGCAGTATCCTTTCCCAGGAGTGGGGTGGGAATGGAGATTTTACAGTATCCTTCCCCTGCCATGCCCACCAAGCCACGCCCACAGAACCAATAGCAAAAAAATTTGAATCCCACCACTGATATGCATACATAAATTGTTACACATACATACATATTTGTTTTAATCCAGTAAATGAATAAATACGAAATGCCACACTTCTCCACATCGAGTCTACAAATGAGTAACTTTTCCAGTTCTCCAACCAGGTTCTATTGTGAGTTGCACAAGTTTGGGATACAAAGCAAATGGAGAGAGAGAGAGAGAGAGAGAGAGAGAGAGAGAGAGAGAGAGAGAGAGAGAGAGAGAGAGAGAGAGAGAGAGAGGGAGAGAGGGAGAGAGAGAGATTGAGAGAGAGAGAGAGAGAGAGAGAGAGAGAGAGAGAGAATGTGGTTAGGCAAAAAGAAATCAATACTGCTGTATTGACTATACTGGTACATTTACCAGAATGACATGATAATGATAGAACTTTATTATTCATGAAAGTTGTGAATAGTGACAGCCTACCTCAAGTATTTTTACTCCTCAAATTTCTCTGCACTACAGATAATAACATATGATGTTTGTGCAAGTTATACTTTACTTCTTGAAGCATTATGTCTTTTAAAACACCAAAATATATGGGGTAATTTTAGATAATTTCATAAATATGCATCATGATTCTAATGTTGATTTTTGAGAAAGAGTTGGTGATTTCAAAATTCAAAATAATATTTTTGGCTGCTGGAACATATTTTTTTTAAAAAAAAAAATAAATAAAATTGTTCCAGGAAAAACTGAGACATATGGTAACTTCATTACACCTGTCATTGCTAAACTCATCATGCTTAATGCTTTCCAGGTATAGGGATATTTTGGGAGTCAAATGAACATTGACCCCAGGGGTAGAATCAGAAACAGAAAAGGCCATTTGGCCACTGAGTCTAATCCTCTGCTCACATTAAAGCATCCCAGACAGAAAGCTATCAAACCTCTACTTGAACACACCCTAGGAAACATCAGATCTCAGGATAATTGATTCTACTGTGAAACTATTCCTAGGTTAGGAATTTGTACAAGCTCTGATTGAGCAAGGATTCAGAAGAATCAAGAATCAAGAAACAGGAACAGACAAATGAAAAACACTAAGAGAAAATAAAAATTTAGAAGAGAAATAGAAAACAGAAATTAAAAAGAAAAATAAAACACATGAAACTAAAAAAAGGAGTATGATTCTTTAGAGAATGACAATAGAGAGATATATAGGGCAACAACATTAAGAGATGTCAGTAATAAACATTTGGAGATATATAGTAGAAAGATATGAAAATGCAGGAATTTTGGACCTTAAAGAATATAGTGTAGAAACAGAGTTAATAGAAAACTGTTAAAAGAGGAAAAAACTTTATTATTAAGATTCATTTCTACAATGGAATAGCCCTTTTCCACCCTTAGGAGAAGAAATTTATCACAAAACAAGTTAAGAATTTCCTGAAAACCACAATTTGTAAAACTTTTGTTCCAAGAAAAGTCAGGGTAATTAAAACCTCCCATCATTGTACTTTCATTTCTTTTTTATAGTATTAGTTCGCTTTGGAAAATCTCAACCACATCTTTTCCTTACTTGGGTTTGGGATAGTAAATACAAACAGTGCTATTGCTTTTATCTGTCCCTTCATTTATTTTAACCCAGATGGTTTCTACAGCATTATTAAAATCATTATGTGGAATTTTGAACAAGAATGACTATTTTGAATATACCATGCATCTTTCTATTGCATCTTTTCCTTCATTAACTAGATTGCAATCATGCCAATTATCCCATCACATCTTTGACTTTCTGTACAGTGAGTTCAAACTCATCTGCTTTATTTTCTATACTCTGAACATTTATTTTATGAGATTAATTTTATGAGACAGTGGGGGATCTTTTATTTTTTGTTTTGTTTTAAGAGGTTTCATTTCAGCAACAGTCCTACTTTCTACACAGCATATATTTATCTGCAGTTTTGAATCAACATTAACATTTCAATATACTTTCAATCCCAAGAGTCACTTTAAAATGGTATATATTTTCTCCTTGAAAGTCTTTGTATATTGGAAGAAGTATTAAAAACATATGCAAATAATCACTTTTGACAATCACATGGCACAACATTAACGCTTAAGGGATGTGTGCTTTTCTAGCTAGGCCATTTATGATGCCAGTATATATCCCCTCATTATAGTTATTTAGTTCTATTATCAAGTGGGTACAAGGAATAAAAAAAGTGATTTTTCTCCCCGACTACTTTCAATTCTGAGTGGAAGAGGACTAGTAAAGAATATGGCTTTTTCTATATATATAAAGTATTTGAATAGTGTTGAATTTTAACAGGCAGTATGGCCTCAAGAACAAGGCTTGATGCCTTGGAATAGGGCCACAATATGGCAACCATAAAATCTAATTTAGCTCTCACAACTTGCTAAAATGTGTTGACCATTTAATGTTGCCAATCTGTAGATATTTTTATAATGATGCAGTGATATGTATATTTGTTTGAAATGATTTTTTTTCAATCTTTCAAGTTAGCGGTTGCAGAAATAATTCATCATGACTTCAGCAAAGCTCCAGAATTTTGGTTAGGAAACTTCATACATTCATAGTATTTATAGATAGATTTCCAGCTGGTTGGAAAATCTTAATTAGTACTTCTAATCTCTGAAACTGGAGAGATTAAAAAAAAAACTGAGTGCCAGTGAAGGAAGTGATAGAATTCTTCAGATTCTTAGATGACAAAAAAACTAGGAAGGACAATAGAAGATAACTACAAAATTCAAATTAGTTCTAATATATTGGAAAACTGACTGAAGGTAGAAAAATGAACTTCAACAAAAGGAAATGTAAAATTCTTTGTTTACAAATAAAATGCACAAGAATACATTTTCAAACTAAGCACGAATTGCCAGTGACAGCAGCAATTAACACTGTGATCAGTTCAGAACTGAAGAAGCTTAAATAAGGTCCTGGAAGTTAAAAAGTGTACAAGATTTGACAGTTACATATTATTCCCAATCTTATCTGCAATAAACCTCTCGGTATCAGTGGATGCTGCAGCAGTTTTTCTTGTTTGGGAACAAAATGCTGGAATTTTGGCTTGAATTGCCATAGCTCTTAAAAATAATATATAAAAATATTTAGAACAGACTTAAGATTTTAAAGATTTTAAAGAAAATAATAATCATGGGAAAAAGTTGAAGAAACTGAATTTAGCCTAGAGGGGAAAGGGGAAAGATGAAGGACGGACATTATCGCATTCTTCAAATAAGCGAATGGCAGTCAGATAAAAGATTAGTGTTCTGTTGCCCCAAAACAGCTTTAAATCGAATGGGTTTAATTTACAGTAAGGTAGATTGTAGGGAAACATGATAAAAAAACTTCAAGATGGTCAAAATCATTTAACAATGGAATCAATTACCTGATGTCCAAGAGTAGTGTTGATATTTGCTGAATCAATTACCTGATGTCCAAGAGTAGTGTTGATATTTGCTGAAGGTTTTCAATCATTGCAATGACAATTATCTATTGGGAATGCACTAGCTTTGATTTCCTGTACAGAGCAGCAAATTAGACTGAATGGTCTACAGGATCCCTTTCCAACTCAATGAATCTATGTAGTTTTAGAAAAATGTGCAACTTTAACAGATTCTTTTCCATCCCCAGAGCCCTGCCACACCACTTGCACCCATATTTTTCCCCACTCGTTTCCAAAAGTTTGTTTTCCCTTCCCCTTAAATCAAACATCCTAAACTGCTGTCTTTGAGATCACAAGGCAGCAGAGAAGAGTGGAAAAAGTATTCAAATCCCAGAGGAAAACCTTTGTTAAGTGGCACAGTGCTTTGCGGTTGGAATCTAAAAATCTTGGCGAGCTGAGTTTCTTATTGTCAGAATTTTCACTAAAAAAAAAAAAAAAAAAAAAAAAGAACAGCCACAGATACTGAAAGCATTAAATAAAAATTACCAACAAGCTGTCTTACCTGTGTGCACTCAAGTGAAAGGAAGGGCAAACAAGAGCAGGTAGTGCTTCTACATCAGTCAAAATGCTGACAGCTACAGTGTAAAGCCTGACAAGGCTGACGTGCTATACTCCCAAAGATATTTCTAAGTGAATTGAGAAAGAGACAAATAAATTAGTAATTGTCGCTCTCCTGTCAATGTCCTTTTTTGTGATCTTCTCATGCTGTTAATTAGCATTGTCTGGTGCAATTCACTGATACACTCTCTTACTGTAAATAAAGATAAAGTCAATTATTTTGTGCTTAAAAATATTTGGCATCAAAAGAACAGTATCAATAAAATGATCTGAAATCATTTTTATATTTCCATGAATTTATTTAGAAACAAACAGATACTTACAGTAGTATTTTCTCATTAGATAGTACTCCTTCCAACAAACCAAGAGGGTTTCTTTTCTGTTCTAAAACAATACCAAACTATAACAAAGAAAACAAGAAAATGAAAGTGAGAGTACATTAACCATCAGTTTAAAACAGGGAGAGGCAGATTTCTTAGGCCAGTGGTCTTTTTTATGGAGAAGAGATATTATTAAGCAGCGTATTCAAAAGTGCCCTTTTCATAAGGTAGGAATATTATTTCAAATTAGCAGAACAATGTGGTATGTGAAAAGAGACCTATCTTTTCCCCCAAAAAATTCCAGAGGAGTTCCTATATTTGCATTCTATTTTATGTAAAATGCAAAATTGTTTGCATATATTTGTTCTCAGGAGCCCTTGGCCCAGAATAATTATTTGTTATAAGCTGATTTTTCTTAGTAATCAATTCTAAAGCCCTGTTACAATGAAACATGTCACTGTGTGAATTCTTCCACTAGGTCATATACGAAACTGCACAAGACAGGACCAATATGCATATACAATATGTACAATAATATCTTCCATTACATCTTTTCAATATTAAAAACAATCCCGAAGTGTTAGTAATAGAATAATAGTATTCTATTATCAGTTCCCATTCTCTAGATTCACACTTCTGGAATTGATGCAAAAATCAATCCAACCCTTGACTGAAAATACTACAGAAAGGGTTCTATGCATACTCAGTTGATTCAAGTACTGTAGAGATAATTTATGGGAAGACATATAAACTTTGAATCTTCTGAGGTGAAGTTCAAATGCAGCAGAATTTGAACTTGGGCTTTTTCCAAAATGGTATTTAAAAAAACTTGCTTTAGTACACCTCTATAGTTAAAATCTATAACTGGTGAAAATTAAAACCTTTTCCTTTTTTCGCAATGTGGTGAGAGATTAAAACAAACCACAGGCAATATTAATCTTCAATGATTCAAAAGTTCAAGTGAAATAAATAATTCACATGAATTCGTGAAGTTGTTTGCAGGAAAAAATGGTTTATAATTACAAACTACTGTATCCTTGGGGATTAAGAATCATATTGCAATAGGCTAATCTTTCAGTACAGTGGCATTGTTGTATTTATGAATCAATAAAATATGTGAATTTATTTATAACCATCTTGAGTGCCTAGCATTTGCCTGGGTTTATTGCCTTCAGTGTACAGTAGTTTTTAGCCAATCCCAAGACAGCGCTAATTGTAGTATGCTAAAGTTTTATGATAAGTAGTAAGGCTCTTGTTTCTTCTACACTGCATCCAGCATATGAATGAAATTCTAATGCAGTTCAATGGTAAAATAATTGTAATTCAGTATTAATGATCCATTTAGGTTCTTATTTGATTGGCAGATGTCAAAATGGGTTTAATCAGATCTAAAGAGACTTTATGCAGTTTATAGTTGGTATTCTTGGAATAGTTTTAAAAAACTTCCTGTTGCTTAGTGAGATGAACATGAATAACAGCCAAATTGTTTCCATCACACAATTTGGTATATAGTAATCAAGTCATTCATTTCATGTATATCCCATTTCCTTGATAAGAAGTTAAGAGTGGGAATTTTACCTAGATGTGCTGCTACAATAGGTAGGTATCGATCTCATAGAACGTGTCATTCTTATGAACTTCAGAAAAGTCCTGGGTTTTTGGAATTTCACTGAAAACCACTGATGCCATGAAATTTCACTAACGATGCTGATTGTGACTAACAATTCAGTATTGGAAACTGAAACAATATTGTGTTGGGAAAAGAGTGTCAGGTTAAGCATTGGATTATTAAGAGTAACAATTCCAATACCTGCTAATTTCCACTGACATAATCAGTCTAACATAAAATGCAATTTTCTCATCTGGACAATCCAAATTATTTTTCACTATTTTATTTTTTTACGGAGTATTTTTAATTATTTTCCCAAGGGAACTTTGTCTTAATTAAGTTATTTTCTTAATTTCTTAAGAAGAAAGCTATTATGCTGTGGTGCCATTTTAAAAGGGATGGAACATTAAAGTCCCATTGGCCAGTTGAGAGTTACATGTTTTCTCACATGCTTTAATTTTTATTTTTATTTTTATTTTTAAATTTGATTTATATGCCGCCCTTCTCCGGAGACTCAGGGCGGCTTACAATGCGTTAAGCAATAGCCTTCATTCTTTTGTATATTTTATACAAAGTCAGCTTATTGCCCCCACAACTGGGTCCTCATTTCACCTACCTTAGAAAGGATGGAAGGCTGAGTCAACCTTGAGCCTTGGAGAGATTCGAACCAGCAGAAATTGCAGGCAGCTGTGTTAATAACAGGGTGCATTAAACCACTGTACTATCAAGGCTCTTATGTTTATATTTACTTTACTCTTTTCCAAAAGAAAACAAAACACTTGTACTTACTTCATGCACCTTAACAAAATGATAGCATTCTTATTTTTTTAAAGAATGACGAATACTTTCAATGGATGACTTGAATGAAAATGAATCTATAATGAAATTCAGCCAATATGGTTTTGTGTCAGATAAATATAATAATTAACTGGTTTGTTATGTTAATATGATACTTCTAGTAATATTTTACCCCAGTCATCATTAGATTAAGCCTCCTTTATTTTTTAGTCAACTTGCAATTATACTCTCTAATATATGGCATTCACTTGGAATTTGATCAATCCATACAATGCCAATGTTTAGCAATAAGGTCCTTGGGTTAATCAGCTGGAAAAATTCCCCAAAGTTTCAACTAATCAAATTTACTGATGCAATTTGTGGGTGTATTTCCATGTTAAGTTTCAGAACAGATGTCTGAGGCAAGGGAAGTCTCATATTAACAAAATCATCTCATCTCATTCATTCTTTATTGATATTGGTTATTTAAATGTATAGCAAGAGTTGGTGGATTTTATTTCTTTGTGGAGAAAATAACTTAATTAAGGTACTTGCTGAAATGAATTGAAAGACTATGCTGCTGCTTTCAATGTGTGATTTTAAATCAAAATATAACCCTGAAGTAAGCACAGCATGAAGAATGGATAAAAGTATGATCTCAACTGAGAAATTAGCCCTAAGCAGTTGTTAATTAAGGTAAATAGGATTTTACACACCAACATATAAACTAGTTGGGTAGATTCGATTTCATTGCCTTTTTGTAGTAAGGTCAAGCAGCTGATACAATTATCTGCTTTATATTACTGTTTAATGTTTTGCTAATCCTATAGGGTGATGGGAGGGAGGAAGGCTGAACATTAGGGCCCGGGCTGTTCTGATTAGCCCCCTTTGTAATGGTCTGTTGTTATATGGTCTATTCAGTTTATATAAAATCAATTTTATTCATTTCTTATTTTGACATTCTACATATTTCATTTTGACATTCCACATACTTCATCTCTGTCAAAAATGTAAAACTAAAATAAGGGAAAAAATAGCAGCAATCTTTCCAATATCAATATAACAATAGCAAGAACAAAATAATAATAACAGTAAAAATGAATGATCGGAACGTCTGTTCAGTGATAAAATTTAGACTTTCAATTTCATGGTTTTGTACCTACTCAGATTGGAGGATTAGAAAGAAATAGCCAATGGTTACATGATCTCCATATAATCAATGCAGATGAAAATCATACATTTGTCTTGGCTCTCTCTCGCTCTCGCTCTCGCTCTCTGTGTATCTGCCAATATTTTCTTTAAGAAATTAATATTTTATTTAAAGTTTGAGGAAAAATTGGTGACTGATTATTCAAACAATATTTAAAAAAGAAATTTTTGGTTATAATTCTCTGAGGAATCAAAAGAAAAAAGAAAGAAACTCTTGTTTTCTTTTCCTGATATGTCAAAGTTGTTGTTGTAGTTTCAAAAGAATCAGTCCTACTGAATTTAACAGAAATAATACTGCATTGTAAATCCTACTTACATGCAACTATAAATCTTTGAAGAAACACAATCAAACCAGAGCCAATAGTTTGTTATGGTCCAGGTTTTTAATTTCACTGGGCAGCATGTTAGAACTTTCTTTATCAAAATAATAATAATATGAACATCAGTCTTCTGCTGAATTGGTCATACCCTTGTTCTTGGAAATGTTTTACAGCTTTTTCTACCTATGAAAGTCATTTATGTTTATTTGTCTCATTGTAATTTGTTCTTATTTGAAGTTTCATATCAAGTATTCCAGGTCTTATTTCATAGGCCTGACCAGGAGTGGGTTCTACTCACCTTTACTATTGGTTCACAATGGGGCCGTGTGCTTGTGCGTGTGCTCTTCTGCGCATGCGCAGAAGCGTTCTGATGACATCGGGGTCGGTGGGCGGAGCCTCCCTCTGGTTTTACTGTCAGTTCTATAGAACTGGTCTGAATTGGCGGCAATCCACCACCCAGCCCGACTAGGGAACAAGTTTGGTGTAGTGGTTAAGACACTAGGTAGAAACTTGGAGACCATGAGTTTTACCTTAGTTATGAAGCCAGCTGGGGGTCTTTGGGCAACTCACTCTCTGTCCTGAGAAGGAGGAGGCAATGACAAACCATTTCCAAAAAAGCTTGCAAAGATAATTAGAGACTTGACCTGGCAGTTGCCAGAAGACAACCTTGACATAAATTCCTCAAAGGTGTTGTGGCCGCCAGCAGCCTGCGCTGATCATGGCTGATCCTGATGAGGAGGAGGCTGGTGTAATGTCGCGCCACCAGCCTGCGCAGCCGGCGCTCAGGTCGGACAGCGAGGAGGCTGAAGAGGGTGTGGTGCCAGAGGCAGAAACTCAGCCAGGGCCTTCAGAACCTGCAGGGGCTCCTTCAAGTGGAAAAAGCAAAGTGGAGGAGCCTCTTCCCAATGCTTGAGCACGCAGGGTTGCCAAAAGGCAGGAGTGGCTACTCAGGAGGAGGAGGTCTCCTCGAGAGTAAGGCTTGAGGATAATTGGCCACTCCCTTAGCCTATTTAAGTCATACACCATTGTAAGTTTCTTGCTAGAAACAACTTGTAATTATCATCAGAGCATTTTTGGAAAAGTCTTATCGTATCTTGTTTTCTGGACTGGTTGCCAACCTTTGCCGGACTTTGGTTTGTTCTTGCTACTCAATAAATTTGATAAGGACCATTGGTGTGTGTCAATATCCCCGGGAATCTGGAGCTGGGGAAGAACAATAGGTCTTATCTATGTGTTAATTCCCTCTGCTTAATTGCATGGACTAGGAGTAAAACATATATTGTGACACAAACCACATGACTGACATACCCAACATTTGGATGCAAGTATAAAAGATGCAGGATGCATGTTTTGTCTTTTGTTTGTGTGTGTGTGTGTGTGTGTGTGTGTGTGTGTGTTTGTGATGAAATTTAGAATCATTTCCCCCTTTCTGTGAAAGCTTCTAATATATAATTAGCTTGAAGGTATATGGAAAGCAGGATTTCAATATAGTAAGAATCTAAATATATAGGTTACCTCTGTCCCTCTGCAATTTGCTTACTTATATGCAGGAATAGCACTTAAATATCACCATGAAACCTTTTTTTATTATAAAGTTGTAATGCTGACATGGACTGATATCTGAGATTATTGTCAACAAAGGGGAGAAATTGCTCAATGTAATAACATGCACATTGAAAGAATAATTGCCATTCTTATAGTCCCTTCTTTACAATAGCAATAATCGAAAATATGATAACCTACATTTTTATTTTCAATTTCTATATTGCAGGCAGTTGCAGTTAATCTACCGGCTATACATCTAATTTAATACAATATTTTAAAATTTTGAGAGCTTTTTAAAAAGTTCTAAGGTATTTTCTTCCTCTTATTTTTTTGTAAAAGATACAAGATTAATTCTATCTTGAAGATAGCATGGATGCAAGGCAAAGATCTGTCAATACCATGTATTAGGTAGAAAGGAACGTAATTAAGAAATTCCAGCTATATTTGGTAATACACAAAATAGTTGTCTATGCTTCTTGTAAAAAAAAAATGAAAGAAAGAAACACATGCAAAAAAAGACAAAGCAGGAATTCTTTTTATTAGATTGATTCTTTACCCAGTTTTTCAAGATTGCTTTGTACTTGATACTTTTTTGATCTTTGGCTGAAAATAAAATGCTGCTACTGTTGTTACGGGTAGAATCAAAACCAAACCTTTTTTTCTTTACAAGTTTTTCTCTTTTTTTTTCTTTTTTCCCCCTTCTTTTTCTCTTTTTGGCAGGATCTCCTCTTCTGATTTACAGCATATTCATGAGTCATTCATCCAACCAACATTGTAGCAATATAAGAGTAAAAAAGCTTTAGATTGCCTAAATGATGGGTGAATGACTCTAGAAGACTATAAATAAATATAACTGTAAATAGAGACTATATAGACATGCCCATTGACGCCCTTTTAAAATCCTTTTTGAACACACAAGTTTTCTTTTTCTCTGACACTGTTTTTTCCCCAGATTCACCCATTTTCTTTTCCTGATGCTTTTTTCTTCCTCTTTTCCAATCAGTCAAACAAGAGTGCCAGGGGAGAGAGAGATAATTTTAGCCATAGTTTGGACTGGTTGCTTAAAGTTTGCTTTTCACTTCAAGTTCAAATCCGAGTAAGGGTATGGCTAGCTGATGAGAGTTAAATAACTTAAAATAGATCTATACTAGTCTCCCTTTATTTCTTTATCAGTAAATATAAATTTGGTATAAAATGGTTTGTCTTGAATGCGACTGCTTGAGGGCTTCTGGATTGGAGTTGAAAGGTGAAAGGGAAACAGTTTGCTCCCTCCCATATTGGGGTAAACCAGGTGCTCTCACACCATTTCATCGTCTGCCATCCCCTTCTCCTTTTGCCATATATTATTTACTTATATGTTTGTATTTATCAAATATTTTTCTGTTTGATCAATATGGCAAATTGAGCTACTTGTTAACATCATTTACTTCCCTTTGCTCTTTCTGTAACACTAATAATGTACATCAGGACACTATGACACTTCAGTGAATCCCTTTACTGAATGTGAGATATTCTATCCACTCTCAAACATGCATGAAAGATATGTTTACTTTGATCACTGCCAACTCAGATTAAAGATCAAGTGGATGGTTATGGGAGATTTCTCAGCATTAGACACTAAAGTATAATTGGAAACATTGTGGAGGATGGTCTATTCAGTTTATTGATGCAGACACAGTTCCTTAAGCCTTTACAAGTGCTCAACAACTACTTTGTTTTATGTAATGTATAGGGCACCAGCTGATTGCTATGTCAATACAATTGATGAATCAATGAATTTCCATTCGCAGAAGAAAAAGAAAAGAAAGAGGATAAGAAGGTGAGGCAAAATAAAAAGAAAGAAGAGTAGCTTGCTATCAAAGTGTTACTGGTACTTGCCAAAATAGTTATTGACAAGCATAAAATTAGTCTCAATAGCACTGAATTTTATAAAGCATTGGCAGTGGTGGGCTGCTGCCACCTGGTCGCAATGCAGTCAAAGAAAAGGCATCCACAGTCAAAGAAAAGGCTTCCACTAGTAAATAATATTTCAGGAAAGGGATCTGGCCCATGTCCACACTATCTGAGCTAGTGGGATGGGCACAGTCCCTCAAGGACAGGCAATCTCCTCTAGATTGGTCCTGTTCCTTAAACTTTAATCCTTAAATTTAGGATTAAGATATGAAGCTAGTATGATTTGTTTCCTTCAGAGACGGATTATATTTAATGATTGGAATGAAATTATTGACAAAGATTTTTCAAATCTAAACAAAAGTTGAAAGTGTTGCTTTTTTAGCAATGGTTACATGTCACTGCTTTTTTCCCCACCTTCCTCTCATTTTAACCACTGAGTAACTGTAGAAAAAATAACAAGTGATTTTGGTAAAATAGATTGGGTAGCATGAATATGACTGGGACGTATGACTTTCCACAACCCCTCTGCCTAATGCAGAACAGTTTTCCCTTAGACCAGTCTTGAGGATCCTGAGGTACAAATTATGCAATTGAAATAGTTTATATGAGTTTGATTCACTTTGACACTTCTTCCCAGAAGAAGCTTCATATTTATTGTATGGGCTGGATAATAATACTTGACTTCAATGAATGATCTATACTACATTTTTGAGTTCCTGCCAAAGAGACTATGTCTACTTTGGAGGGGCAGGGGGTGAAGAGAAAGACTTTTATGGGAAGAGGATCTTTGTTTCCCATAAATGATGAATCAATCCATTATATTTGTGATAATCAATGCCATGGATCCTCTTCATGTCAAAGTGGGGGGGGAATCTTGGTGAAGAAGCAAATCATTATTAATTCATTCATTACAATAACATTAATCATGGTGAGCTAATGTGATATTAATGTAGCTAAAATACTATTGGAATTTCTCTGTAATATCAGAATTAACTAATGCACCATTGTTTTAAAGAGTGACTAAATTGATAAATAACACTGAAAGCTTTTTAAATGGGGCTAGACATGAATCTATCTACTTGTAGCTGAACAGGGAGAGGAAAGGGGCACATTTACCAACCCACCCCCACACTTGTAGGGATGCTAAACTACATCCTTGCAAGGTCTGTGAGTTATTGCCCCACTGAAACAGCCAATCAGTTCCCCCCCTAGCACAGTACTATTCCAGGAAATATTGATATGGTATATTAGCACTTCTGGGAATGGCATAATAAGCTGTGATGTTTGCCTTCTGTTGTCTGCAGCAGTCTGAAGAGTCCAGCCCACACTCAGACCACTCAAGATCCTCAGATTTGTTGCCCATGGGAATATACAGAAATGACCCCTGAAAATAGAAGCTGGAGTAAAAAGCTCCCTCAACTAGGTGGAACCAATTTTTGGTTTGTAAACCATCACATTTTATTCTAATGTCCTGTTCCACAATGTTTTTTCCTTCTGCTTATGTTTGCAAAGAAATCAGAAAACCTCCTTCTCTAAAATGGAAACACTATGGAAATATTCTGGGAGAAGAATTTTTTTTTTTTTTTGAATCTGTGAATATTTAATTTTAGGGCAAGATTAGAGCATAATAATTATAGTATTTTATATTTGCTTCAAAATGCTGCATCAGACTTTTATCCATGTTCTTTGTATACATCTATATTGGGTAAAGAAGTCACATAGAATCGAAAAAGGGAAATGGTAAACTGAAATAAGAACATGTGTAATTTAATATGCTAAATTAGATGTAGAAATTATCTGAATATACCTGAGAGAAAATATATTTCACCCAGACTACCTATTCAGCCTGTGGTTGGATTTCAATAGACAAATAGAACAATAGACAAATAGAGTAATGTCTGTTTATTTTTATGATATTTATAACTAACCTTACCAAACAATGGGCAGGAAGTGCCTTTCTAAAATAGGATATATATCTGGGTTAAGGAGAAAGAAAATTGGAAATTTAATTGAGTGATATTTTTTAAAAAATGATTACTTGATATTACAAGTTATATTACAAGTGCTCAGCTGGATGCCAGATTTGTTTCAAAACTTGCCATCTAGCTAAAATTTTTAATGTTGTAAAAGGAGGGAAATATTAAATGTAGGCAAAAAAAACTCATCTTGGTTATGTTTAATTAGTTAAACTTTTAACTCTGTTTACATTGAAATCAGACCCAATCAAATCTAAGATATTTTTCTGATCATGTTTATTTTCTCCAGGGTTCACCCAACTCAAAACCTCATGCAACTCTTTGTCTGAAAAAGTTGTGCAATTTTAAACTGCATCAAAGACAAATGTCAACATCATGAGGGCTTCACAAATTCCCATGCACTGATTCCAGAAAGCACATAGGGCCTTCATGTTAGCTTATTTTTTTTGGCATGTAAAGCAATTCAGATAGCATTTTATGATTACAGCCAAATAAACTTTTTTCTTTTCCTTCACTCTCCTCCCTTTCTCCACTCTTTCTGGTAAGCATTAGTGAAGTGTAACAGTAGTAGTAAATAGTAGTAGTGTAGTAGTGGTAGTATATAGCAGTGAAATAATGAACCTAAGGTTTGATTTATGTAAACCAGAGGTGGTATTATTCAGCAGGTTCTGATCAGTTTTGGAGAACCGGTAGGAGAAATTTTGAATAGTTCAGAGAACAAGTAAATACCACCTCTGACTGGCCCCACCCCCATCTATTATCTGCCTCCTGAGTCCCAACTGATCAGGAGGGAATGGAGATTATGCAGTAATCTTGCCCTGGAGTGGGGAGGCAACAGAGATTTTACAGTATCCTTCCCCTGCCGCTCTCACCAAGCCATGCCCCGCCCACCAAGCCACGCCCACAGAACTGGTAGTAAAAAAGTTTGAATCCCACCACTGATGTAGGCCTATCCAAGTCTTTGGACATGAACCAGCTCTCTACTCAATATCTGTGCTATCTACAGTGCTGATTAAATGTGAACATTGCTATTTCTAGACTGCCTTTCTACTTAAAATTAAATAAGGGGGTTAATTGTGCAGGCTGCCAGTCTTCCTTGGGCTGGCAGGTCACAGCCTTCCTCTCTTCAATTTCTCAAAGATACCATCTGTATTAGAAAGAAAAAATCCTCAATGCTTCAGCAATGATGTTTGGGCTTGAATGTGCAAGCTTGAATACGTCTTCTCTGGACTCATCTCTGGACCTAACATGTCTCCAACTCCTTAGCCTATCTCATGGTTGCCAGCCAATGTTTCTCTTTTTCCTCAAAATTACATCTAAGTCCTTCAACACCATTAGTAACATCATCACCCAATTGGAGTTCCAGTATGTGATAACCCAAAGATTGAGAGAAATAGGTCCCAGATTATTGTGTGAAAATAGGTCTTCTTGATCACCAGGTCTAGATAGGATTGAGACCAACCAAATACCAGAAAGAAAGTCATTCCATAAAACAAGGATTACTGCTGAGCAGGGATTGTTTCATTGAAGGGACAAGGAGTGCATCCTTGGTATCAGAGTATATTTACTTAATTTCATGTACTCATCTTTTATATCATGTACTAGAATAAATTCAGTATACCAACTGACAAGCAATTGGACTAGAATGAACAATTTTATTGTTCGCCTTGAGTCTTCAGAGAAAGGTGGCATACAAGTTGAACAAATAAATGTTATACAATTTTCACACAATAAACTGGGACCTATTTTTTCCAAGACCAAAACATTTCAGACAATGAAGCAGAATAGGAAAATACTGTGATTTACCATGTGCAATTTCATTCAAACAATTTTTTTTCACTTGTAACAGCTGAATTGTTATTTTATTCTCTAGCCATATCTGTTATAATCATAACTAATATGTAATGATATTAACAATATGTTCACCTGTACCAACAGATTGTTTAGTTAAAAAGAAATATTTTAGCCTGAAAACTACTCCCCAAATTTGCAGCTGTTTTTCTTGTAAATACATTTTGTGTCTTCACCATAATTTGAATTTTCTCATCAAATTGATTGGGGAACTTGCTTTGTATTATATTTTGTATTCTCTTTAAGAAACCATCGAAGAATTTAGTATTCCTGAAAGCACTCAGTAAACTTCCAGATCTCTTGGCGATACACAGAAGTGTAGGCTTTGTTTGGCATTGTTTTGTTTTAAGAAATGGAAAAATAATTATAAAACATATTATGCTAATAAATCAAAAAAGGCACTTGAAATAATCTCATAAAATGTTATGGTTTAAATAATGCCCTTCATCAGTATTCTTTGTTTAACATTTTATGTTTATTGATAAATGAAGATGCATTTAAATAATTCAAACAAAACATTAGCTGCAAGCAACGAATTAATAATTGATAGGACTGGAAGGGGTTGTTTCACTTGGGAAATAGATAATATTAGCTTAATGTGGGGCTGCAGGAACAGAGGAAATGTAATGGATCTGCCTTTTTAAAAGTGATGATGGTTATTGTGGTCTAAAAGTTGCTACAAAGGCAGAAGCGGGATAGCTATGTAGTTGCAATAGATTTCACTCAGGAGCTGACAATGCAAATTGTGGTTTGATGGACCAGATTTATACATGGAAGGCGACCTAATGAACTTGACATATTTTAAAAGGGGGAAGAAATAAACACATTAACGAGATTATTTTAAAGAGAAAACAAAATCATAGAATTATGAAGTCTTCAAAATAATACAGATGAAACAAAAGTTTAACTATCTTCTATCTTCCATTCAGGAGCATTTTTAATATTAAAATATTAATGTTTCATTTAATTTTCATTTATTGTCTTGCATTTGTATTCTATCCCTCTCCAAAGGTTCCAAGCAGCTGACATTCAATATTAAAAACACAGTAATGGCAAAAATAGAATAACTATTGGTGTAACTATAGTAATAAAAAGAACATAAATAAAAGTCAAAAACATCCCCAGCCCTCATTCTGAGTTTATGATGGGTCTGTGAACGAACCAGATCTTTGTAGTGTTATTATTATTCTGGGTTGTCACACAGTCAACCAGATGTTCAGACTGGATTAGGTATTTTTGTCTGCTTATTGAGTCCTTCCTAAAGATCCTGGGATAGCAGATGTGGCTGTTTGATGGTGTAACAGATATCATCGCAATAAGTAAGCTGTTCCAAGTAAAGCTGCCTTTTGCAATTGACTGATAGTAAATTTGTCAGTACCAATGGTGTATTATTAGTAGTATTAGTGGTGGCAGTGATGATGGTGATAGTATCAATATTAAATAAAGCAATAAGAGAAAAACCAGAAGAATATTTGTAGAGAGAGGGAGGGAGGGAGGGAGGGAGTGGGAGAGAGAGGGGGGGAGGGAGGGAGGGAGACAGAGAGAGAGAAGACATACACATACCAGATACACTCTCCCCTTGGATTTACTCCTCAGTGGACAATGTATATCAAGTATCAAATCTGGGGCAGATGATAAGACGGGGTGAGTTATATGAGATGAAGCCAGCACAGACCTCAATATGACATTTGAAGATTTGCCCACCTCGAGGATAGGCACATATGCTTGCTCTTTTGTTTTAAAATACTTGTAGTGCTTTTAATAACACCATTACAGCTGTTCACTAAATGATGCCTCAAGAACCAAGCACTACAGTAAAAAAGAGGCGTGGAAAAGGACCATCTCTTCATGGAGCTGTTGATGTTGCCAAGACCAAAAACTGAACATATGGTCACATTGTAAAGGTGAGTCAAAAACAACAACAAGCAAACATGGCCAATGTTTGTCACTGTGGATTCCTGAGTTAATCTTTGTTCCCCTTTAATATTATCTTTCTTGATCTGAATTACAGTTTTATTAAAACACAATCCCATTGGGGAAAACAATTTTAGAAATAAATGTATTGAACCTTGTGCTGCCAATTAGCCCACACCTATTTTGTATGAAGCTATTAGATAAAATGGATGCTTCATTTTGCACAGCAGAAACACACTATTAGCAACTAATCAGGCTGGACAGAAGACATGAAAATGCCCCTGCCTATGTGTCAGATTTTTCCTGATTTTTCTGTTTATTGATCTTCCTTAGGAAAGCCTCCCCCCCCCCCCCAATTTTGGGGAGCATTGGCAGAAAAATAAATGTCTTCTCATGATTTTGAGATGAATTGACTGATTCCTATGTTTCTATAATTGTGGAACATCAAACCTGTGTCCCAAACCATCTGAAGGATAGTACTTCATTGAATAAGGAAACTGGAATGGGATTCACATTATCTCTCAAGTGTATGTTTTTGGGTGATATGCACATACTTGCTTCCAACATTTACTTACTTTTATAAGTATATTATAAGTATGTTATAAAAGAAGTGTTATCCATTATGGAAAAAATGAAGCACTAAAGATTAAGGCAACATTTTCTTCAACTGCTGCATAATACCACATCTTCCTTTTGTTGAATCTCATATTTTCTTCAGAAGCTCAAGAAACATACGAATTATGCAACCTTTCCTTCTCTATGTTTCGAGACCAGACAACCCTATGTACTACGTTGCACTGAGCAAGAGAGAGTAAAACTGATCCAAAGTTACAAAGTGAGCTTCTGTGGCTGAGGGTTCACTGCAGGGGTGAAATCCAGCAGGTTCTGACAGGTTCTGGAGAACCGGTAGTGGACATTTTGAGCAGTTCAGAGAACCAGCAGCAGAAATTTTGAGTAATTCGGAGAACCAGCAAATACCACCTCTGGCTGGCCCCAGAGTGGGGTGGGAAAGGAGATTTTGCAATATCCAGGAGCGGGAGGGAATGGGGATTTTGCAGTATCCTTCCCCTGGAGTGGGGTGGGAATGGAGATTTTGCAGTATCCTTCCCCTGCCATGCCCACCAAGCCAAACCACGCCCACCAAGTCATGCCCACAGAACTGGTAATAAAAAAAAATTGGATTTCACCACTGGTTCACTGCCCTGGCTCTCAAGTTAATGGAAGTAGTAATTACTGTCAGCCCATATTTTAAAGAATTCTTACCCTGGTGTACCTCAATGGCTTTTTATCTCAAGGCTGAAGTTGATGCAAACAGAAATCATCTTACAAACCTAAATAAATAAGAATGTTCAACGTCTTTTTCACTATTACCAAACAATTTTATGGAGTGAAGGAAGCATGAGAAGTAAAGGAAGCACCTTTTATATTATTTTATATATGCTATCTCCCAGCAACAGACAGATAACTGAAAGGACCCATGCAGATTAGACTGAGCTATGAACAGATAAGCAAACCTGCATCTCTGGAATTTCTTTCTAATGTTAATCTATTAATCAATATTGAGGAAAAAGAAAGAATTTATTCACACAGTAAAATCAACTCTTTATAGTCTTCTGCTTCTTGACCATAGATCCAAGTTTGTTTGATCTTATTTACTAGATTACAAGACATGGAGCCAGATCTTTTCTGACTCTGCTGCTACATATTACCTTTCTTTATACAAAGATACAGATGGATCTTGACAGACTTGAACATTGGGCACTATCTAACAAAATGAAATTCAACAGTGAAAAAAGCAAGATTCTACATTTAGGGAAGAAAAACAAAATGCACAGGTACTGTATATGTGGTACCTTGCTCAATAGTAGTAACTGTGAGAGGGATCTTGGAGTCCTAGTGGACAACCATTTAGATATGAGCCAGCAATGTGCAGGAGCTGCCAAAAAAGCCAACACAGTTCTGGGCTGCATAAACAGAGGGATAGACTCAAGATCATGTGAAGTGTTAATACCACTTTATAATGCCTTGGTAAGGCCACACTTGAAATATTGCATTCAGTTTTGGTTGCCACAATGTAAAAAAGATCTTGAGAGTCTAGAAAGAGTGCAGAGAAGAGCAACAAAGATAATTAGGAGACTGTTGGAGGCTAAAACATAGGAAGAACGGTTGCAGGAACTGGGTATGTCCAGTTTAATGAAGAGAAGGACTAGGGGAGACATGATAGCAGTGTTCCAATATCTCAGGGGTTACCACAAAGAAGAGGGAGTCAAACTATTCTTCAAAGCACCTGAGGGTAGAACAAGAAGCAATGGGTGGAAACTAATCAAGGAGAGAAGCAATTTATAACTAAGGAGAAATTATCTGACAGAACAATTAATAAGTGGAACAACTTGCCTGCAGAAGTTGTGAATGCCTCAACACTGGAAATTTTTAATAAGATGTTGGATAACCATTTGTCTGAAGTGGTGTAGGGTTTTCTGCCTGGGCAGGGGGTTGGACTAAAAGACCTTCAAGGTACCTACCAACTGTTATTTTATTCTATTCTATTATGCATCTGAATTCTCTCAGTTGCCAATATTGCCAGTATAAATCTGTGAATGAATAATAATAACTTAGTCAATTGCAAAAGGCAACTTTGGAACAGCTTACATCCTGTGACAATACCTTTAACACTATCAGACAACAACACTACTTATCCCAGGTAAAGACTGGATAGCTGGATGAAAATGTCAAATCCAGCCTGAACATCTGGTTGATTGGGTGACAGACCATAATAATAATATTGCTGCTTTATAACAGAGTCCTTAAAGGAGACAAATATTAAGATTGCTTCTTAAAGGTGCTGTGGGTAAGAAAAAAAAATGGAATCATAGTCTCCACCAGTGGTGGGTTGCCCCTGGTTCGGTCCGGTTCTTACGAACCGGTAGTAAAACCAGGGGCAGGCTCTGCCTGCCCACACGGATGTTGTCATAGACCATCTGCACATGCGCAGAAGTTTCTGCACATGCGCAGAAGCTCGGTGTGTGTGAGAGCGAAGCAAGTGTGCGCTAACCCATTGCGAACCGATAGTAAAGATAAGTAGAACCCACACCTGGTCTCCACTCGCCCCTTTTTAATAACATCCTTCATGTAGGTGAAAATGATTTCCAGGATCCTTTTCCTATATCAAAACCACAGCCTATTTTTCCCCTCCCCACTCCAATTAGAAGATAGAAAAGTGGATAAGGTTAAGAATGTTTTTTCAATTATCCTTTTGGATTTGTATTTATAGATAGTGTATAACATTTTAAAAAATGAAAAACTTTCAAGGATAGTTATCAATGTCTACAGCCAATTGTTTTTTTTTCTTTTGAGCTCACAAAGTTCTAAGAATGAGTTGAAATCTATTGTTTGCTTTTATTTAATGTTATCACCAGTGTACACTTAACTATATCTCAAAAACAAATTGTTTCAATAGAAAAAGGCTTGGCCTGGTTAGCATACTTTGCTCTTAAGTGAAAGCTGCATTTGTCTTCTGTTTATCAATCATTCTCTTTCTCTAGAAAATTAGTTTTCCTTTAATGCAGAGAAACATGAATAATATGGGCAAAAGTTCCACAATTAATGAAAGAACAGGAAAATATTTGCCATAGAAGGCTTGTTGTTTTTGTCCTATGATGATAGATTTGCTTCAGGAAATCTCATTACAGTTTGATGCATGTGTCACTTTATGAGTGAAGCTCAGAGCTATGGGAGTACCATGTGTGTGTCATATAATGTAACCACTTTTATTGGATAGGTAAGTAGGTAATAGCTAAAAGCCTCATAAATCAGTTAAATGTTCCCTCAATTTATAGAGAATATTTGATCTAAGGACATTACTGTCTGGTGGGCAACTGAGAAAAAAAGAGGCCATGAAGAATGACAGAGATGGATAGGCTGAATAACTGTTTGTATTAAGACTGTCTGTGCCAGAATGTAAGGTTACAATATCTGGCCTAAAAATCTGGACGGCCATGAGACTGCAGCAAAGATATAACAATTTAACTCCCTGCTGCCATCTCATGATCATCCAGATTTTGGCTAACCAAATATAGCTCTTTATAATCATTACTGAGCAGAATCTTCTTTGTAGCCCAATCTACAAAACAGAGGAGATAAATTAAATTAGATGGATCAGAATAAGCCATCTGTTTAAGCTGGACTTATGTATTAGATAAAAGTCATTTATTTGTCTACAAAGTGTGTGTCCTTTTCCCCCCAATAATCCCTATATGGATTTGTAGGATGGAAAAGAAAATGCATACTGGCACAATAAACAATAATTCACAGAACGCAATAAATAAGACATAGACAACTGGCAAGGAAGATCCAGTAATGAAAGATTGCTGTAGAAGTATGAAACTTTTGGATGGAGTGGAAAACATATTGGGAATGTGGAGATCATGTTAAGCATGCTGTCAGAAGGGGGAACAGAGGTGTTTGGCGATTCACAAAATAGCGGCCATTATTGATGTGTCCAGGGGTTGAGTTCCCATTGACGATATTAATGTATTTATAAGGCTATCAAATCAGAGATTCATGGCAGCTTCCATGTAAAAACTCAACAAAAACAAATGCAATTCCCCTCAATAGACACGCAAGCAAGCGACGCTACAGGGAAATATTTTTCAAAAAAAATAATCAACCCTTTCTCATTATATATCAGAATCCCAAACCACTGGTACATGCCTTGTTTAAAAAGCCAGCTTTTCAATGCTTTTCTGGACCAAAGTAGAGGATTAAATCTCTTGATTTCAGCTATTTCCTAGTGACTGCATGGACATGTTAAACATTTTATTCTTGACAACACTGTGGAAGTGATATGTTCTTGCTCTCTTGTAAGATTTTTTTCCCCCAGCTACCCAGTATCTAATCTACAGGTCTCAGATTTCTTGATGATCTCTTTAATACTAACCAGGTCTGACCTTGTTAGGTTTTTTTTTTTTAAGATCCGCCAAGGTCAACCAGGTGCTTCTACTTGCTATGACTCTTCAATCATTTCCTACAAAGGCAAAGTAATTTTAGCTCCTTGGGATTTTCTCCAACTTTTTTTTTCTTGACTGAGCAGATGGGCACGCTTCCAAGATTATTCCCAGGGTTACAGCCACTCATCCATTAAAGATGAAGGTTGTACTTTCCTTTGCAGCATTCAAGCTTTCTATTTTTAAGAATTAATTGCACAATTTTAATTGCATTCTCTTATACTTCTGTAAGCCACTGTGAGCCAGTTGCATAAAAAGTTTAAATCATCTTCATCCTCCTCTTCATCTAATATATTGCAGGATCATGGCAAGGGCAAGGGAGGTGCCCACAGGATATTTGGAAACTGAGTTGTCAGTAGAAATTTACTGACTACCAAGAAAAACCAGCATGTAAAGACAAATGTGTTTTTTTTTTCAGGAGAATACATTTCAAATAACTCAGCAGCTATGAATTTGCATAAATTGAAGTCATTTGATTAACTGCCATGAAGTGACTTTCCCCCACCCTAGTCTTCAGGGTTATAATAAACCCAGCAGAAGTCTCTCTCCAACCCACATTTTTTTAAAAATTGATGTTTTTCTTTCTGTAAGCAATCCACTGTTTTGCTGGATAGTAAGCAATGGTATTTAGAGGTATTTAGATGGGACTCAGTGGCTAAAATGCTGAGCTTGTCGATTGAAAGGTCGGCAGTTCAGCAGTTCTAATCCCTAGTGCCGTGTAACGGGGTGAGTTCCCGTTAATTGTCCCAGCTTCTGCCAACCTAGTAGTTCGAAAGCACATAAAAAATGCAAATAGGAAAATAGGGACCACCTTTGGTGGGAAGATAACAGCATTCCATGCGCCTTTGGTGTTTAGTCATGTTGGCCACATGACCATGGAGATGTTTTTGGACAGTGCTGGCTTTTTGGCTTTGAAACAGAGATGGGCACTGCCCCCTAGAGTCAGGAACGACTAGCACATATGTGCAAGGGGAACCTTTACCTTTACCTTTAAGGAATGGTATTTAGAGGTAGTATTGTTCTCTATTGAGTCACTGACTGTTTTGTTTTTCTAGGACTGGTCCTAATATGATGAAGCAGCTCAGGGCAACCACCACATTGAAGTCAACCCATTCATTACCTTCTTGGTATACCTCCCAGAGGTTCCACTGCCCTCATGGCTGATTACAATCACCATACTTAGGAGATTAGCAGAGAAATGCCTTCTGATCTGCATGAAGTGAGAGGATTAATTGTTTCCATCTTCAGCTGCTCTACCATCTCCAGGAAGCAGCTGGCAAATAGGAACCACTCATTCTCTGACTAGCTGGTCCCATTGACCAAATACACTGCAGGCATCATTCTAAACAAGTTCTGTCAAAGGAACTAAAAGGATGGTAAAACAGCAAACAGTAGAAGGAAGACAGGTATGCAAAACAATGTATTTTTTGAGGGATGAGGCAGCAGAAATGGAATAAGCAGCAATTTCCCATTGTATTCAAGCAACAGACAGTATATTCTTGGGATGCTTTTTCCAGTTTGGATTTATAATAGGAAAAAGGCCCAGGGTGATTGTTAGAGTTTGTGTTTATAATGCTCAAGGTTCTTTGTTAGTTCAAGGCATTTTAAGTTAAAGAACACCTTCTGCTTAGAACCCTGGCTAATTACAGCTTTACAAGTTTATATAATGGTTTGAATCCAGAAGAAGCTTCCTAAGAAAGAGCCAGAGTTACCTACAATATATTGAAAAGAGTTTCCAGCTGTTACTAGGGTTCCGAAATAATAAGTAAATTAATATATTGGCTCTGTTCTCAGAACATGTTTCACAGGGAGAGTGGGTGCTGTACTTGGATAGAGTCATTGCCAAGAACTAACAACAGAGAACATACCTCTCAAACATCAAGCTAGGAAATGGCCATGCTTGCAACTACTTGCCCAGCTAATAGTGAAGATAATGGTGATATCATTCAGCCTTGCCAACACACTCCAAATTCTTCTGGAAGAGTAGATCTTTTCTAGAGAAAGTGATTGGGGAGGTTGGGTGAATGTTTGCCACCAGAAATAGTCATTATGGAAATTCGGCTGGGTTAGTGGGTGATAGCGTTAAACATACTGGGACTACCAAGTTTATCAACCAATTGCACTCCATCACTTCAAAGATTGCTGTTTGCTCCTCATATTGGTAGCTGTTAACATTTTTTTTAGCTTTTATTTGTAACTGAAATAAAACAATTGAACTTGTTTCTCATTTCTAACCATATAATTTTCTGTAACATTACATTTTTTTATTTGTGAATGTGGCCATACTCTGAGGCATGGCAAGCTGAACTTTTCATCCATTTATATTTTACGATAGTTTGTTGAATTTCTTCCATTTTAAGTCACGCTCCAGGCCTTTAAAAATCTTGTTACCCTTCCAATAATTTTGCAATGTAGAAAACATGGCAGGTTAAAATTTCTTTTACTCTTCTTGGCCACATAACTTGGGCCTGGTCTACTCTGCCTTAAATTGGTTCACGTTCTTTTAATTGGTGAGAAATTGCACAAGAATCTGAGAATAGAGAATATTATCTGTTCCTGTCGTGAACAGCTTCTGATGAAAAGATACCTCTTTAAAAATGAGATCATTTCACACACACACCCCCGCTCCCCATATCATTGGAGCACTCTTGAAGGTATTCCAAACCTCCTGAGATATTGGGGGAAAACAGGACAATATAGCACTGTACTTATCTACTGATTTTCTTGAGAGTTCTAGTGCCCAAGGCCATAATTTTAACAATAAAGATAACCCGAATGCATATAATCAGTTCATCTCAGCTAATGAACCCAATGGAAGATTGAATAAACTCCTTTAGTATCATCTCAGTTGGGATTATGAATACAATGGAAAATCCTCTTTCAATGTTATCTTGAAATTTAATTTCAGGGAAAGTGTTCTAGACTAACAAATTATCTTGAATAAAATCCATGATCATGTGATATCCATTGTAAAATAGGTATCTTTTCTAAACACTGAGAAGTTGAGGTTTTTGATGAATTTCATATCAAATTAAGTATGGAAACAAAGCAATCACATGACCAATGCAGGGTATTCAGCAGAAGTAGTATCCATTCCAACCCTGAGTTTATGATATTTATATTAATTTTAGAGTAATTGATGTGTTTTCATTAGTTTACAATGCTTTTTAGTGTCTATTTGAGAATTATCAGAAAATTTATGGTAATCCAAATTAGAATAAATGTATCAGCAAATAATCAATGTTTTTTCCATAACAAGTAAATGATTTCTTTTAATATTTTTGTGAAAATGTTGGCCATTAATGTGGTCTGACATTCCATCTTCTTTTACAGATAAAACTATCAAGTAATTCTATTCATATTTGACAACAGCAATAATGCTAGACATTTAGATTATAGATCTATTGGTTATTGTTGTTGTTGTTTTACTCTTGGGAAGAAACAAAATTAAGCAATGTAAAATGGCTAGATGTCAATATTCCACCTGGGACCAAACTTGCAATTTTATAAAATTGCCACACTTGCTGAATACTAATCTTCAGCTGATCACAAGGAACATGAACCAAGATCTGTCGGATTTCTTTAGATCTTAATGAGCAAATACAATTCTTAGGCCTATAGATAACTTCTCAAAAACATATAGTTAAAGATTGGAGGCGCCTTTAAGCTTTGGGTTTTAATTCCAGTATTTTGGAAACAGTTTCATCAAATGTTGAAAGGATAAGGGTTACACCAGCTAGGAAAAAGGATGATGTATGTGACAGACCCATGGATGGTTTCTCCCATCAATGTCTAAGGAGATTCTCAATCATCCAGGTCACGGTTGTCTCCAAAGTGCTTTTTCCAAAAGACAATTAGACATTCCTGGTTTTTTTTCCTTTGAAAACATTTTGCTTCTGATCCAAGAAGCTTCTTCAGTTCTCCCATAATTTTCTCCTAGCACTTTCCACTTAGGTCCCTCCTTCAATTATAGGTGGTTTACTGCAATGAATTTCTGTTGAACCTAATTAGAGCTGTGTTATCTATCTGGACTAAACTCTCCATTTTCCTAGAAAGCAATTGCATGCAGTTTAAATTCTACCACTTCCACAAATCGATGGAATGTAATTATGTCTGTACTGATTTCTTAAAAGAAAAAGAAAATCTGGCTGGAATTTACCACAGGAAAATGTAAAGCAGGTGCAGTTAAAGAAAGAATGTTCAGTCTGCATCTACTTCTGCCAAAAAAGCATGCTTTTATAAAACTGATTAACAGCAGAATCTTGGAGTCTTAAAATTTAATCTTAACATTTGAAATCTAAAAAGACTTGTTGCTCATAAATCTCCATTCAACATGTTAAGCTCCATGATGGGCGCCTTTTGCTTATTGTTGCTTGAAAAAAGGTTTTTCCTCTGGTTCTGCCCTTTTTCATGTGGGATTTTTGCCATTTATTTATTTATTTATTTATTGTATTTATTAGTTCAATTTATATGCCGCTCTTTTCCAGAGACTCAGGGCGGCTTACAATGTGTTAAGCAATAGCCTTCATACTTTTTGTATATACCTGCTTAGTAGGGCTTTTCGCCCCCCCAAAGTGGTGTTCTTTTTTATACAAAGTCAGCTTATTGCCCCCACAAACTGGGTCCTCATTTTACCTACCTCGAAAGGATGGAAGGCTGAGTCAACCTTGAGCCTGGTGAGATTTGAACTTGCAACTTCGAATTTATAATTGCTTACTCCAAAAGCATGTGCTTTCTTTTGTCAAAGACTAGCTTCCTTCTTGGATAAATCCATTGGGGACATTATATTTGTGTTATGGGGACATTATATTTGTGTTTGAATGAAAAGTGACCAGCATAATTCTTTTCTCTCTCTCTCTTCCTGCCATTACTTTCCCAGGTAGAGAAGAGCAAAAGGAAAAGATCAGTAGCCAGATATCTCAATTAATAAAATTCAAATAGCTTTTGTTATTAAGCCAAGGGTTGTCTGAAAATAGACTAAGGATCAAATGAGGACTCGAGGCTACAGATTGTTCACTTGCTTTTTTAACCAAACCAATAACCAAGTAATTAATAAAATGACACTGCATATTCGCAGGGTTATCAAAAGCGGTATCTTTCTGCTATTAGTTAACATGTAGATAACAATTTTGAATATGAAGATTAATCAAAAGCACATCTACCTCACATCTAGCCACCTCAGCATTGTAAATATATTACTAGGTTATTACTAGTCCATTAATTCATTCATGTAAGACATGCCTTTAACATAAAGCTTCCACCTTGATGCAATAGAATTACTTGCACACACACCAAAAATTAAAGCAACCATAGTCAGATTAAACCTATTGATAGATTATCTGTCAAAACCCACCACAAATAAAAGATAAAATAGCAAAAACAAAGTGTGACACACATGCAAACAACATACATGCAACACCAAAATGCCATGAAATAGGCTTAAGAAAAAAACCTGCTGAAATCATGTAATTTTTAATACTTTCCTAAAAACTAATGTGCAGGAGATAGTAGTCTATTTTAATCTAGAGTAACCCTTTTTTTTTCTTCTAAGAAAATAATGCAAGTACAGTTTGCAGCGTGCATTAAATATATGTCATTAGTCCTCTAGCTAAATAATGTTTTCATGTTCATTGCACTGGTTAACCAGGAATGACTATGTAACTGTGATATATGTCAGCTTAAACAATAACATATATTGTTCTCCTATGCAATATTTATTGATGTTATGCCATTTCTTATTTACCACTTATCCTGAAGCTGTCACCACCAATTTGGGAACCAGTTGTCTTAAGAGAAATGGCTATAGACTTTATATCTACTGTGAAGAATTCTGACTGGGGGGGGGGGTTTATGGGGGGGAGGCAAGAAGTGTAATTTAAAGAAAGTGCTTGCAAAATTTATACAAGTATAAATGCATGCTCTGAATTTGTCCGAATGTAAGAAAAAATATTCTTACTCTACTATAATCTGTTGCTTCTGTACTTTGGAAGAAAATTGAGAATTCTTCATGCTTTTCAGTAAGAAGGAATGGTATCAAACTTCAAGGATATAATTCAGGTCTACCATTTAAAAAGCTTATCTGACAAAAATACAGTGGACAGACTGAAAAATCTTGTACCTTGTGTAGCAAGCGATGGACTTAAAATTCATCAGAGTCAACAATACTGGGGATGACAAGATACATGGCCTGGACCTAAATCTTCCCCCTTTAAATGTGGAAATTTTAAATTTGTTTTAATTATAGGGTTATGGGTAAGGCGTTTTAAATTGGGGAGCCATTTTGGATTTAATTTTCTTTTAAATGTATTTTAATGTTTATATTGTATGTTTTTTAATCTTGGCTGTTCACCGCCCCGAGTCCTTCGGGAGAGGGGGCGGTATAAAAATTCAATAAATAAATAAATAAATAAACAAACAAACAAACAAATGGGTAGACCGGTACAGCTCTGCAAGCTGTTAAAAGCCTGGTAGACGAGTACCTCTGCTAAATCCTAAAGAATTGTCACATGATCATCAAACCATGCCCACAAAATAAGCCACGCCCACAGAACCGGTAGTAAAAAATTTTAGAACCCACCCCTGTAGAGTAGTACTAATGCAAATGGCAGCCAGATATATTTGACCCTAGAGTCAATTTACTGCATACTGCCAATCATCTGCCTTTATTGTCTTTATTTATATCATTCCCATTGAATCAGGAATATGACTATCTTATCACAGATTGTTATTTCTTGGAATCGTTATAAACAATTTTCTATGGCTGCTATTAAATGAAATGGCATCAAGAGTTTAGAGAAATACAATCTCCAAAGTCCATCTTCCTCACCTGTAATAAATGCCATGTGAGAAATGCCTGGTTTCTGGAGGTGCTCTTATCATGTATTTGTTAACATGACTGATCCAGCATGCAGAGAATTTTTACTAAAAGGTACAATCTGAAATAATATAATCTACATGTATTTATTTATTCAATTTATGTGGATACCCACCTCAAAAATATAACATAAAAGCAAATTTGTCCTTCTAGAGGTATGTACAGTATGTCAATTTTGTTATGATTTCATCTCTTCCTATGTTAAATCACAGTTATAACATCCCGCCCTCAAAATTTCTGGCAAATAGATGGGGAAGAAATGGAGGTAGTGACAGATTTTATTTTCCTGGGCTCAAAGATCACCGCAGATGAGGACTGCATCCAAGAAATTAAAAGATGCTTGCTCCTGGGGAGGAAAGCTATGGCAAGTCTAGACAGCATATTAAAAAGCAGAGACATCACCCTGCCAACTAAAGGGCATATAGTCAAGGCTATGGTTTTCCCAGTTGCAATGTATGGCTGTGAAAGTTGGACCATAAGAAAGGCTGAGCGCCAAAGAATTAAGGCCTTTGAACTATGGTGCTGGAGAAGACTCCTGTGAGTCCCTTGGACTGCAAGGCGATCAAACCAGCCAGTCCTAGAGGAGATCAACCCTGACTGCTCTTTAGAAGGCCAGATCCTGAGAATGAAACTCAAATACTTGAGTTTCATCCTTCTTTTCTTCCTTCTCATCACTTAATGAGAAGGAAGAACTCACTGGAGAAGAGCCTAATGCTGGGAAAGATTGAGGGCAAAAGAAGAAGGGGATGACAGAGAATTAGGTGGCTGAAGTCACTGAAGCAGTAGGCAGGAGCTTAAATGGACTCCAGAGGATGGTAGAGGACAAGAAGGCCTGGAGGAATATTGTCCATGGGGTTGTGATGGGTTGGACACGACTTTGCAAGTAACAACAACAACAAAGCATCATTTAAATTGGAAAATAGTGGAATGTTTTAAAAAAGCACACCATCAGGAGGAAATAGGGAAATTAACTGTTCTGTGACATAATATTCATTTAAGTTTGTCTTTCATAAAGAATTTCATTCAGAACCATGTTTACATTCATTATAAAAGTAATTGAACCAATGGGCTTACCAGTGTAGGAAAGGTAGAACATATGGTATAGCTGGCAGCTATGAAATCCTTGATGTTGTGGCTACATTCCTCACACTGAAAAAGTTGTTAATGTGCATTAGAAAAACTATAAAACATGCAACCATAATGCCAGCCAAGGCTTTATTTAAAAAATTATAATTGTTGATGGGACTCAAATAGTTGAACAACTAATAAAATTTAAGGTGTTACATAATTATCCTTTCAGCCAAGCATTAGTAGTTGAGTTCATTCTATAATTAAATCTAATGGGCTCTTTTATTTATTAAATGGCTGATTTTCACTTCAACTTGGAGCAAAATTGCCACAGTTGGAGAGTTCCATTCTACTGTAGTCCAAATATTAGCATTAAAAAAATAAAAAAGAGAAGCAAATGGAAAAGATGAGCAACATTCCTTAGCATCCTTTAGCAAATTTCTTATCATGAATTAATTAAAAAAAATAGGTATGTGCTTTCCTAATATTTGGCATATGGTAATAGTAATACTGTATATGGCCGTGATGGCAAACCTTGTCTGTGGGCACACAAGCCGTCGCCCAGCTCAGCTCCACCGTGCATGCGTGCTTCCTGATTTTTGAGATGGGGGTTGCACGTGCACCACCCGTATTGCATTATGTCAGTGTTGGCACATGTGCATGCTGTTGCACATGCACATACATGCTTTCGGCACATGACGACAAAAAGGTTAGCCATCACGGGTATATGGTCTTCCTTATTCATAAAAGTATACATGTGATGTTTTGTTTAGTGATTTGCATATGAGATTTATATTCACATATGTGCCCAATACACACATTTCAAGCAATGGAATAGAAGACAAACCCTCTAATTTGCATCAGTGAGAAAGCTTGTGAGTGTTTCACTTTCATTTTCTGCTTCATATTCTTCCATTTGCTCCTCAGCATCCATCTTTCCCTTTTCTTGCTCCATCTGCTGGTGCCTCGTGTAAACACTGTTGTTGTTGTTGTTGTTGTTGAATTCATCTCACAGCATTCCTTGGTCACTCTCTGCAGTCTAGTGCTCCACCCCAGACTTGGGATCCCATCACTGCCACCACTTGTAAGGGTTCTTTGCTCTCTAAGGACTGGACACACCATAGCACAGCAAAATTGTATGCAATGCTTTATAAGGATATAGTGAGTAACCCTTGTGGTGCAATGGTTAAAATGCTGTATTGCAAGCTAATTTTGCCCACAGCCTGGAGTTTGATTCTTATGGGTTTAAGGTTGATTTAGCCTTCCATTCTTCTGAGGCCAGTAAAATGAGGACGGAGATTGTTAGGGGTAATACGCTGAAATGTAAACTGCCCAGAGAGTGCTGTAAAGGCAGTCAACTTCACCCTTCTAGGACTTTTGCAAGGTAATGTTTCTACATACATATGTTTTTATTACTCAATACTTGATAATCCAGTCTGTTAATATGAAGTTCAAACAAAAGTCTTAAAGTCATAAAGTAGCTTATAACCCTTGCCTTTCTCCAAAATCTTTTGCATTAGTTGAGATGAAGTGCTGTTTCAAGGTGTTTGTTCCTCTTCTACTTGTTGCTGAGTTCCAAGTTCTGCTCTTAGGCAGTGTTGCTTCTAAACACTCCATCTCAGCTTCCTAGCCAAAGTCCAGGAAGGGATCCCACCATGATATGATGCTTATCATAGTTTCTGGTCCTAGAATTTGACTGATAATGCTCTGGCCTGTCTGTAATAGTTGTCAATTCCTAGATATTGCTTCCCATTTCTGTTATCTCCTTTTCTCCTACACACCCTTTTTTCCACTCTGACTTAGCATTTGTTTCTATAAATTAAAAAGACTGGGTGGGATGAGGTTCTCTCAGAACATTAGCACATTCTAGAAAACACCAGCATATGACTCAGTTGAATGCTTCTGAGTAGACTTCTGAGGGAATGGAGTTCTGAGTTCTTCAAAGTTCTGAGGGACCTGATGAATGCATGAGGGAAAGGAGGGAACTTGTCAGCATGCAAATGCTTTTGAAAAGAGCAAACATTGACCCTCAACTTCATTCTGTCACAGGGCCCCAAACCTGGGATTGTGGTGGGTTGAAGTCTGGTAGGAAAGCATTGGGACTATTCAGTAATTCATTGATTTTAGTGTTTGAGGCCCAATTTTTATTCAAGATCACATGTGACATGTCTGAAAAATAAGTTGGTTTGAAAAGTAGATAAAGAAATAACAACAGCTGACTATCCAGAAGCTGAAAACATAGTTTAGTTATGCTTGAATTCTAATGGGTCAGATTTACAGTTTTGAGCCAAGATCCAATTCTTGTTGGATTCTCAAGTAGCAGTTCTGGCCTGGGATGCCATTTGACTTGCAAGTTAGATCTGTCATTTACTAGACAAATCTCCCTACAAGCATCCATTAGGATCAAATTACAAAGACAATTGTTATTCAGACTGCAGCACACTATGATATTAAGGAACTTCCTTCTTTGGCAAAGCTTCTTGGGACTGGGATGAGAGGAAATTGAAGGCTCTCCTGCAAATGCAAGCACATGTGCAGAAGAATTTTTTTTTCTTAAAGTGAAATTCTTCACAGTGACTTCCCCCTCTGCCTGCAACCTCTGCTTCTGAATAAAATTAATGCACATATTCAACTAAGTTCCTTGCTCGATTTAGCATTATTTCATTACTTACTACTTGTAACAGAATGTGTAGATCCATTGTATGGAAAAGTGTGGTCCTTAAGGTAATGTGAAATAAAATGTTTCAGCTGGTCTTTGCTCTTTTCACCCATGTATGAATCCATCTTTATAATGAATGCCAAAGGAATTCTGTTTTCCTAAGAGATTTTTTTTTTAACTGAAGAACTATTCTTAGAGTTTCCTTAAAAATATCCCAACTTAAACCTAACATGTTTTTCTTTCATGTATCCCTATAGCACACACGTGCAGTTGGAGATCATGGTAATTTTTATCATTAGCCATTTTGCAACTCAAACTTTCCTCGATAGGCAAAGCAAAAAGAAGAAATATTTTATTTTCAAGTTTTAAAAACAAATAGTTCAAAGACAAATAGGAGAATTCAATTGTCAACATCTAGAGAAAACCATACATATTTTTCATAACATAAGATACCATTTATAATTTTAATTTTGATTGCATATAAATTTAAGTGGTGTATGGTTAACCTAGATCTTATTTTAAAAATTTGATGTAAGGCCACAGAAACTTCAGAAGTTTGCAGTGGGCTGGAGACCATTATGTGATGGGAAGTTTGTGATCAAAGCATTATAGAAACAGAATTTTTATTTGAATCATACAATTTACATTGTTGAATACCACACTGGGCCTACAGAATAGAACAACAGGACCTATGATTGTCTTGGTATTACTGAACCTCCACAAGACACTGTATTACACAACACATCCAGCAATGAAACATTGTGGACCAATCCTTTTAAGAGGACAATGGGTTTTCTATCCCTGCTAGAAGATTTGATAAAGCTATCTATCCTTGCAATTCTTAAGTATTATTGGGAATTATTGTTAGTTTGAGGTAGTATCTGAAGGATCATCTCTTGCTGGTCACATCTGCCCAACCCACTAGAGTGGGAAGGCAACAACTTTTGTGGGTCCCAACCCCTAGGGAGATACATCTGGCAGGACTCAGAAGAAGGGCCCTCTCTGTGGTGGCTTCCTCTCTCATTCCACCAGACATTAGACTGGCCCCCACTCTAATATTCTTTCAGAAGGCAAGAGTTGGGGTTCTGTCAGTGGGCCTGGGGAACCAAGAGGAGGGTGGAGCCCATTAAATGGTTTGTATGAATGTGTGTTGTCACTGGGGTGGGGCTATTATTTTACTAACTTATTTTATTTTATTCTTTTTATTTCTTTTATATGGTTTTTATATCCGTGAGGCCACCTTGAGTTGCCATGTGAGAGGAGGCGGTAATATAACTTTTCTAAAATAAATAAATAAATAGTCCCCACAAGAAGTACAATAAATGTTAACTATATATTTATGATAAGTTTGATGGAACGTTTACTCCATGGCATCCCCGGGGTCGCTCCGTATTTTGATGACGTCCTTATTTCGGCCAACTCGATTCCACAATTGATGTCACGATTACGCCGCGTCCTCACTACTTTTCGCAATGCCGGCCTCACGGTCAAGAAAGACAAATGCCTGGTGGCCGTTCCAGAGGTGGAATTCCTGGGTTTCCTGATCAACGACCAAGGCATACACCCGACCCCCGCGAAGACAAAGGCAATTCTGGATGCGCCGTCCCCGACCTCCAAGTCTGAACTACAAGCTTTTCTTGGGTTGCTGAATTTCTATGCCATTTTTTTGCCCCACAAGGCATCGGCCGCAGAGCCTCTCCATCGACTCCTTGACCGTGGGTCTACCTCCGCTTTCGCCGCTGTCAAACGTTTGCTCGTTTCCAACTCTGTACTTATGCAATATTCTGAGGCTCTACCGTTGGTACTGGCGTGTGACGCCTCGCCTTATGGGGTGGGTGCTGTCCTTAGTCACGTTTTTCCTAATGGCAGGGAGGCCCCTGTGGCTTTCTTTTCCCGTACGCTAGCCCCTGCTGAGAGAAATTACTCTCAGTTGGACAAGGAGGCTTTAGCTTTGGTTGTTGGTGTTAAAAGGTTTCATGACTATTTGTATGGCCGACATTTTACTCTAGTAACGGACCATAAGCCGCTGTTAGGTATCTTATCTGGGGACCGTCAATTGCCTCACATTCTGTCACCCCGGCTTACCCGTTGGTCTGTCTTCCTTTCTGCATATAATTATTCCCTGACCTACGTCCCTGGCAAGCATCTAGCCCATGCTGATGCTTTAAGCCGTTGTCCCTTGAAAAAGTTTCTCTGTGACCCTGCTCCTGTCTCCGAGGTCCTCCTTATTGATGAATCCCCTCTACCTGTTACTGCTGCTGATATTGCTCGGGTCTCCTGTCGCGACCACGAGATTGCTACGGTCCTTGGATGGGTCCTCCGTGGGTGGCCCCCTGGGGAAGTGGACCCCACTTGGAAGCCATATGCTCTCCGCAAGTCTGAATTAGCGGTACAAGGGGGTTGTCTCCTGTGGGGCCATTGGGTAGTAGTCCCCGCCCCGCTACGAAAATCCATCCTTACTACGTTGCATGCTGGCCATCCGGGTATTGTGCGGATAAAGGCCTTGGCGCGTGCATACCTCTGGTGGCCTAAATTGGACAACTCCATAAACTCCTGGGTATCTACCTGCCCCCAGTGTCAAGAATCCCAGCCAATGCCACCTAAAGGACCACCCAGAGTGTGGGAAGAGCCCCGAGGGCCGTGGTCCTGTGTGCATATTGATTTTGCGGGGCCACTCCAGGGACAGATGTTGTTGATCCTCGTAGACACTTTCTCTAAATGGGTCGAAGTAGTTCCTATGTCATCCACCTCCACTGAGGCGCTAATACGAGTTTTACGCTCTCTATTTGCCACTCATGGCCTTCCTGATCAGCTGGTTTCTGACAATGGCCCCCAGCTAACAGCATCCGCTTTTGAAATATTTTTAGCAGGTTTAGGAATCCGACACTGCCTTATTTCGCCTTACCACCCATCTAGTAATGGTTTGGCTGAACGGGCCGTGCGGTCCACTAAGGAGGCATTGGGCCGCATGGGCACTAAGAGTTGGGCCACCCGGATTTCGGAATATTTACTTATTCAGCATTCTACCCCCTGCCCCCTTACCAACCGGACTCCGGTGGAACTCCTTACGTGCCGCCGGCTACGAACTGTGCTCGACAGGCTACACCCCAGCTACACCCCTAGCCAACCACTAGACTCGTTCAGTGCCCACCGGGGGTTTCGTCCAGGGGAATTGGTTTATGCCCATAACTACGCTGGCCACACCCTCTGGTTACCGGGCTCCATATTAGCTGAGACGGGCCCGTGCTCGTACAAGCTTGTTATGGGAGACGGAAGGGTCTGGAGAAGACACCAAGACCAAATACGTAGCAGAAGGGCCCCGGGTGACACTAGAGTTAGGGGGGAAGGGGATGTCACAACTGCAAACCCAGAAGGCTTAACTACTGAGGCTATGGAACACCGGAGCCCAAACCGGCCACATGCGCACACTCAGGATAGGTCTGCAGTACCGAGGAACGACACAGACAACACAACATTCCCTGGGGCCGAATCAGCAGTTTCAGATGCGCAAACCACCCAAATGGAGGAACAAATAGGGCCCATACCTTCCACCACGGCCGACAGTCCAAACCTGCGAACCGTGAGACCCGGGACTGTAGGTGGTGCAGACGAACGGTCGAATCCGGAAGACTGCGCATGCGCTTTCCTGGGATGAAGGGGTGTTATGTACTGAGCAGGTTCCCCATGCGAGCCCCCTGTTGGAATGATTGGATAGGTTAAACCTTCCTGATTGGTTGGTTAAACTGACAGCTGGTATAAAAGAGCTGTCAGCGAACGTTCCCTGTTCTGTTCTGAAGGAAGAGTTGTTAAGCCTCTGTTATGAGTTAAATAAAGTGTTACCTCAGGAGTTACCTCACACGTCTCCGGAGTCATCTATGCATCCCGATGGATATTTATTAGTTACATTAACAGAATCTTGCAAGTCTGAAATAACACTCCCATCCCTCACTTTTACTCTCCTCAAAATTAGGGAAGGTCCATTCTAAGATATTTTCTCCATCCCTCCTCCTTTGGACTCAAATTTCATTTATCAGACCACTGTCTAGGTCAAACTGGCAGCCCATGGGCCAGATGTGTCATGTGCAGGCCATGCCCACTCCAGCTTTGCAAAGGGAAAAACATCACCAAATGTCATGTGACGGCAACATGATGCAGCAAGTTTGATACCCGTGGTCTAGGCTGTGGCTGTTCTGACCTAGGCTTCCTTAGAAAGTATAAAGCACAATCTTAGTCCCGCAAAACGTCTTTTATTTATACGACTATAAATTACTTTCATTTACAGTCCACAAGGCTTGATAAACAGTCTTTCAGAGGAAGGTTATCAACATCCACCTATCTCATGTGGAACAATGCCAGAGAGCTAATTTCCAGACTCAGGGCAAGGCCAAACTTGGCACCAAGTCACCAACAGAACTTTCAAATCTCGAATCAGCCAGATGAACTAATTGCTTCCTGCAAAAGCTCACGACCCGTTCGTTCTTCTTTTATGTCTTATGGGGGGGGGCAATCATCTCCAAGCCTTACTCCCAAATTGACCTTGTTTCCTTAATTGTTGTCGTCTGGCAGCTCTGTGCATGTGCACAGTGGGAACAGGCTCCCACTGTTCTTCTGCCTCGCTGCTATCAGAATCTGGAGGCTGCACATAACTATCAGATGGTCTTGGCTTGGTCCCCTCTCTGCCTCCGAGCTGTCCCCAGCCCCCAGGACTGGCCCAAGTTCCTCTCCAACCTCCTCACTGTCCGACTCCACTGCCAGCTCTGCTGGTCACCAGTGGACCACAAGAGTGGCCTTTTCTCTTGTCTGTCATGGTCATTCCCACTATTATAATAGTAACTCTTTTAATGAAATATTGTTTGATGAAGAAAATTCACAAATATGAAAGGGTTCTAATATCTTAAGTCTTAAGCTATGGAAAAGACATGTTTATTACCCAGCACATGCTTACATGTTTTCGTGTCAAAGAATCACACATATGCATCAAAAACTGTTTAGACATGGTGCAAGCTAAGTTATCATTATAGCCTCCACTAAGGTAAACATTTAGGCCAAGAATGTGATGTTTGAAAAGATTAATCCCTTGCTGAGTAATATCCATCTGAAACGGGTTTTTTATGCCTGGCTTATATGAAGATTGTGAGAGATACTGTTTGCCATAAACACAGCTGTTACGGGGAAAACCTATTTCACAGATCTATTTCAATGAGAACTTATGACACTCCAAAGATTTAAAAAAAAGAAGAAGTTTGAATGTTGATTTGAAAGCTTCATCTCTGTTTGACAGAATGGGAAAAAAAATCTGGTCCCTCTGTCTTTGATGGGGCATTTCTCAGAGTTGAGTGAAAAGGAATTTGGGCTAACAGTACTGAGAACAGAGCAGCTTTTTCCTCTTTTGATGTAAGTTCCCTTGCAGAGAGAAGAATGGTGGTGGGGGGGAGGAGGAGCTTTTTGTTTTTTGTTTTTACCTAGCCTTCTTTTCTATTCCCCGAAGCAGTTGGGGATTTTCTCTTTCTGTCACCACTCTTATCAGCACAAATGTACATGTATCAATGCTGAAATGGGGAAATTTGGTGGTGGGACTTCAGAGAGATATACACTATCAGCCAGTCCTGCAATCTCCTTGTCCGGCCGGATAATTACGAGATGTTCCGGAGGAATACCTGGATCAGAGAGCTAATGTATCATGCTACTTTATTATCTCTCGCCACAGGGTGTGAGTTTACAATATAGGATTGCTATACTGTTCTGATACTTGATTGCTTGCATCCATTCTGGCCTCTTTCAAATATGATGTGTGACAGGATGTTGCTTACCTTGCAGTTTTCATTCAAAGAACCATACACAACTATTGACAGGCCTATCTGGGTGTTGAAAGCTTTTGTGCTGAGTTTCTTTTCTTTCCCATTTTCTCTTAAAGAATTTCTTTCCTCCCCCTGGCTTGCTTTTGGTGAATTAAAGTTTCATTACAGGATAGATGGGGAGGAACTTCACATGACAACCAGGAGAAATATTTCCTCTGTGTCAGTACTTCTCTTGCACCAGGGGATGGGAGAACGTATCTTGCTACACTGATATGAAAACATCACTGGATATTATTCCATTTAGATCGCATCCTTCATAAAAGAACTTTGTTTCTCTGTTAGAAACATGGTTATGATGCCCTCCACTGAAGGAGATTTTAGACCAAGATTTAAATAAACTATGTATTATCTGTTTCCTAATGAAGCCATTCAGTAATGCCTGGGGACATGGGAAATCTCGTCTTTATCAGTAGAGGTAGATGAAGAATGCAGTAAAAGTCTGGGCCTTGCTGATCCAAGAGATTTTGTTGCCCAAAATAGAAACCAGGTGTACCCACTTAGAGCTAACAGTTTAAAAAAAATGCCTCTATCCAAATGCAGAGTTCAGCAGAATGGGTGCCACCTGTATTTAAGTCTTAACCTTTAAGTCTCAAAGAGGTTTTAAAAATGCCAAAATTGATGTTGTCTGGGAATAGTTGCTCAGGAATGTTTATTTCCATGTTCTCTTTCTGTAATGTAATCCATTCCTCCCCATAAACGCATACGTGCTCAGCAAGAAAAAGAGATAGTTTTGCATCCCATTTCCAAATTATGGCAACTTTGGGCTGATGCCAAAAAAAGATTTCCACTTTTATGACAAATTCATCCATGCATTCTAGCATTCATCTAAGGGCCTAGCTGATCTCATCCTTTGAGCTGTCCCTCTTCTGTACTTGTGCCAGCTGGCATTGTATTCCCTTACACTTATTTAAAACTGATTTTAAAAATTGTAAAATTATTTCTACAAAGCTTCTTAAAAAAATATGACAAGTTTTGAATTGGCAACTATTTCTGTGCTAAGTGAAGAATGCAACTAGCTACCGGTAGTTCAGCAATGTTAGTACAGGACTTAAAAACTAGTTGTGTGGCCCTTCCTATATAAAGTAGGCAATGAATTTAGGAGATTGACCTGAAATAAACCAAAAATACTCAGCCTCAATGGAAAGAAGCACTCTAGGTAAAATAAGAAGGAAAAGTGTTGTTCAAAAGTGGAGTAAATAAACAGTCTGAAATTCCTGCCAGTTTGGATAATGGGGCAGTGGATAACAACTAAGAGAGGGATGGAGTCTATGATGTTCCAGATTTTTCTCCATTTTGATTGGTCCTCCACTGCTGTTTATGGTGTATTGGATGAGGTGTCTGGTTGGACTGTAGCAGATATCAGCTCAAAACTCTTTTATTGGCCTATTTAGTTGAGTGCCAGACTTCTAGGAATTCTCTGGGTTTTTGCTATTTGTGCTACTTGTGTGATTTCAATCTCTTTTATTTTATTTTATTTTTATTTTATTTTGAATTTGTATACCGCCCTTCTCCCTGAGAACTCAGGGCGGTGAACAGCCAAGTAAAAACATCAAGTACAAATATTAAAATACAGTTATATATATATATATATATATATATATATATATATATATATATATATATATATATATATATATATATATATAAAATTAAATATTAATTAAAAACGATAAACAAAACACTTAAAAACACTTAAAAAATTAGGCCAGCCCAGCTTGCTGGAAAAGGAAGGTTTTAAGGGCACGGCAGAAGGCACGGAAGGCACTCTTCACAGTCAAACATGTAATTAGTTTGATCAGCATTGGGCAGCACACATGGCACTTGTTCAGATACTACAGTAGTGGCCAAAATTGTGGAAACCTTTTGAGAAAAGTGTATTTTCTAAAACTAGCTAATAATACCACTTTTTTGGGGAAGTAGTACCATAAAATTATATATCAATGGAAAGATAATTTAATCAAGAATGTAATGCAATAACTTTTATGAAGGATTTGCTATTAGAATAGCAGTTACAATATAAAGAAGAAAAGTGAAATACATAGAAAAAAAGAGATAAACAAAAATTATCACCATGTCAGTTAATACTTAGTTGGGTAACCTTTAGCATGAATTACGGCCTTACAACATCTTCCCATGGAGTGAACAAAGTCTTTTAATTCTGCAGCTGTTATAATGTGAAACCAAGATTGAATGATTGCTTCCCTGCCCGAGCTGCTTAACGTTATAGCCGAGGTGGCAGTGGACACCCCCAGACTTGTTATCATGGGGGATTTTAACCTGCCATCTATCGGTGAAACGTCTGAGGTGGCTCGAGAGTTCATGGCTTCCATGACGGCCATGGACCTTACTCAGTCAATTCATGACCCTACTCACACAGGGGGACACACTCTGGACTTAGTTTTTGTCTCTGGTCAGTGGTTGAGTGGCCTTGATATAGGGGATATAGCCATCGAACCCTTGTCATGGTCTGACCACTCGCTCCTTCGACTGGACTTTCTAACCGCTGCACCCCGCCGACCAGGTGGTTCTGCCCCAGGCGCCTGATGGACCCTGATAGGTTCCAGATGGAGCTTGGGCCATTTCCTGAGACTCTGGCTCATGACTTGGCTGATGACCTGGTGGCCGCCTGGAATAGTGTGGCCGCCAGGGCTTTGGACCGCGTCGTGCCTTTGCGGCCTCTGACCCGGCACCGAACTCACCTAGCTTCTTGGTTTTCCGAGGAGCTCAGGGAGATGAAGCGCTGGAAAAGATGCCTGGAGAGTAGTTGGAGGACCAGCCGCTCCGAATCCGACCGAACACTGGTGAGGTCTCACATTAAGACCTACCTAGTGGCGATAAAAGTGGCGAAATCTAGCTATTTTGCTGCTCTTATCACGTCATCAGATAATCGCCCGGCCGCCATGTTTAGGGTGACCTGCTCCCTCCTCCACCTGGAAGTGCGGGATGACCCCTTGCAGGGCCGAGCTGAGGACTTTGTGCAGTATCTGTATGACAAAATCGCTCAGATTCAGGAAGGGCTAGCCTCTGCCTGGGTATGTCCAGATGGGATGACTGAGGCAGGTCTTGAGAGTGTTATCTGGGGGGAGTTCGATCCTGTGGCTCCCGAGGACATGGACAGGGTCCTGGGACGGCTGAACACGACCACATGTTTATTGGACCTGTGTCCTTCCTGGTTGGTACTGGCTTGGTACTGGAGATGACACGAGGCTGGCTCCAGAAGATTGTTAATGCTTCTTTGAGTAAGGGGGTCCTGTCGGCCGCTTTGAAAGAAGTGGTTGTGAGGCCCCTCCTCAAGAAGCCCTCTCTGGATCCAGCTGTTTTGGCTAACTATCGTCCAGTCTCCAACCTTCGCTTCGTTGCGAAGGTTGTTGAGAGTGTGGTAGCGCAACAGCTTCCCCGGTACCTGGATGAAGCTGTCTATCTAGACCCGCTCCAGTCCGGCTTCCGGCCTGGGCACAGCACGGAAACGGCATTGGTCGCGTTGGTGGATGATCTCTGGAGGGCTCGGGATAGGGGTTGCTCCTCTATCCTGGTCCTGTTAGACCTCTCAGCGGCTTTTGATACCATCGACCATGGTATCATGTAGCACCGGTTGGCAGGGTTGGGGGTGGGGGCACTGTTCTGCGGTGATTCCCCTCCTACCTCTCTGACCGGTCGCAATCTGTGTTGACAGGGGGGCAGCGGTCGACCCCGAGGCACCTTGCTTGTGGGGTGCCACAAGGGTCGGTCCTCTCACCCCTTCTGTTCAACATTTATGTAAAGCCGCTGGGTGAGATCATCCGTGGCTTCAGGGTGGAGTTCCATCAGTATGCTGATGACACCCAGCTGTACATCTCCACCCCAGGCCACCCCAACGATGCCCTTGAAGTGATGTCCCAGTGCCTGGAGGCCGTGCGGGCCTGGATGGGGAGAAACAGGCTCCGACTCAACCCCTCCAAGACCGAGTGGCTGTGGCTTCTGGCGTCCCGATATAGCCACCTGACGCCATCGCTGGCTATTGGGGGCGAATCACTCGCCCCCATGGAGAGGGCTCGTAACTTAGGCGTCCTCCTGGACGCACGGCTGTCTTTAGAAGATCATTTGACGGCCGTGGCCAGGTTCGCCTGATACGCGAGTTGCGCCCCTTTCTAGATCGGGACTCCCTACGCACAGTCACTCAGGCACTCGTCACTTCCCGCCTGGACTACTGCAATGCTCTCTACATGGGGCTACCCCTGGGGTGTACCCGGAGGCTCCAGCTGGTCCAGAACACGGCCATCTGGGGGATTATGGGGGCGACAAGGCGCTTCCATGTGACACCTCTCCTGCGCGAGCTGCACTGGCTCCCGGTGGTCTTCCGGGTGCACTTCAAGGTGTTGGTGACCACCTTTAAAGCGCTCCATGGCTTAGGGCCGTGGTACCTACGAGACCGCCTTCTGCCACCAATTGCCTCCCACCGGCCAGTACGCTCACACAGAGTGGGCCTCCTCAGGGTGCCGTCCACCAGACAATGTTGGCTGGCGACCCCCAGGGGGAGAGCCTTCTCTGTGGCGGCGCCCACCCTCTGGAACAACCTCCCCCCAGAGATATGTACAATAACAGACCTCCGGATTTTTCGTCGGGCCCTAAAAACCTATTTATTTCAACTAGCTGGGCTGGCTTGAGTTAAATTTTAAATTGATTTTAAATTGGGTTGTTTTAATTTTACGGCCAAAATATTTAATTATTTTAAACTGTTTTTAAATTTTGTATGTCCTGTTTTTTACTTTGGCTGTTCACCGCCCTGAGTCCTAATTGGAGAAGGGCAGTATAGAAATTGAAACAAACAAACAAATAAATAAATAAATTAATTAATTAATTAATTAATTAACTGGGTTTTATTGCTGGGTCGCTTCTAACTAATAAGTTTCTTTAGTCCGCTCCATAGATTTTCAATTGGGTTAAGCCAATAGCATGGGCTATTCCCAGGCTATTTCAGCAGTGGAATATGATTATCTTGAAACTCCCCCAAAAAAGTTGTGTTATTAGCCATCAAACCTGAAAAATACACTTTTCCCAAAACGTTTCCACAATTTTGGCCACTACTATAGACTATTCTCATGAGTCTATTCTTATTTAGAATCACTGATTGCCCATTGGAAACCAGCCAATTGACTTCCAACTTAACTGAGGCAAAAGAGGAACTTCTCTGTAGACTCTACCAAACTTGGAGAGTGCTATCCATTGACAGGAACTCTGGTTTTTCTCCATTCCCCATCATGAGCAATCCCTCTCTACTGTAAAGGTAGCTGCCTCTCTTGTGGAGGCAGAGAACACCTTGGAAATTCTTACCTCTATCACCCATTTTTTAAAAAATAAAAGTACCAGTGCATGACTATTTAATGTGGAGGAGGAGGCAGCAAGGTATTAATTAAATGCTGGTTTCCCCCCACTCTCCTGTTAGACAGCTTGATCAGTTCTTTTGGTATTTTGACAGTTTGCAGAATGAGAACAGTGATGATTTATAAGTACCATCCACTGATCTACTCCACTTGTGATGGATGTAGAAGCCTGAGCTGAGTCAAGTATGAGCAGAGCCAAAAATAAGTTTGCAGAAAGATAGAATTATTGACTATTGTTTGATGCAATGGACTTCTGCAATAAAATCATTTCAAAATTGATTTTCTAAAAAAACTTCTTGTTATGCATTTAAGTATATAAAAATAAAATGAAGCAAATTGACATCTTCAAAGAGGCTTTTAGATAGTGGATATTACAGTTATTGGAAATCCATTGTATTCAAATAAGGAATAGTCACAATTTAACCTATTAGCAGCGCCCTAAAAAAGCTTCTGCCATTTTTGATAATTTGGGTCCCCTTATTAGATTTATGAATAAGGAATAATATTATGAATTTCAGACCAGTCTGGCCGGCAGGTGGTGAGCAGGCAGTCCTCAGGGAAGAGCACTGCACTGGATGATACATCTCCTGGTCGCAGGCTTCATGCGAAGCCCGAGGTGGAGGGGTGAGCTTCCCCATCTGGTGCATGGCGCTGCCAGGGTGGTGGGGCCGAGAGTGCTGCCGCCAGCTTGGGAACAGCTGTCTTGCCAGGGAACGGGCCGGTAACTGGTTGTCCCCCAGTAAGAGGCACGCCGGCCATCTTGGAAAAAGTGGGGGCGCATGCATGGAGACGCACACATGTGCAGTGCAGGTTGCATGTGCACATGTTCAGTGTGAGGCGCATGCACATTAGGAGCATGGGGGTTCATGCACGCATGCGCAAATGGGGATGCCCATTGCATTATGAGTGCTGGCACGCAAGAGCGCCCGAATGCTCGCACGCTCGGACTTTTGGTACGCAACGCCAAAAATGTTCACCATTGCTGACATATACACACATAGCAACGAAAATAATTTTATGGTTGGTGGTCACCACAACATGAGGAACTGTATTAAAGGGTCGTGGCATTAGGAAGGTTGAGAACTACTGCACTAGATGATACTTAGCTTTTAATAATGATCTATTCAATCAACTCATTGTCAATTGTAGGTGAGGGAAGTAATGGACTATGCAGTTTTCATTTTGCAGAAAACTCTGTGTGAGGTGGTATTCACCGGCCAACTTCTCCTTAGCTAATTCTCTCCCCAGGCTAGCCAATTCATTTTTATAATTCTCACCTTCTGGGTTACAGTTCATCTCTCCTCTCAATCTCTCAGTATGATTATAGTGAAGCTCAGCCACCATAGCATTTTGTCTACATATTATTTGTGTTCTATATTTATGGTTAGGCTAAAAAAGGCAACATAATGTAGTGGTTAAGGTGCTAGACAAAGAACAGAGAGACCCAAGTTCTAATATCTCCTTAGACATGAAGCCAGCTAGGTAAGCCTTGGCCAATCATTCTCAGCCCTAAAATAGTTTCAGGCTCTGCAATAATTCATCCAGAGAACAAACTTGTTACTGCATAATACATTGATGACTTCATTGTATGAACAGGCATCCTGTGATCTGAAATGACAGAAAAAGTTTTGACTTCCCACTGCCAATTGTTTCAGTCTCTTTTTCTCTAAGTTAAACATTCACAGTTAGTTCAATCTCTTTTCATACTAATTAGTTCCTAATTCTCTGACCATCCTTCTCTGAACCTGATCTGGGTTGTCTGAACCATTCTTAAACAGAAATAGTGTTAAAGGTGGGTTCTAACCAAAACAATATAAAATAGATTATTTTGTCTTATGATTTGGAAATTATTCTTTTGTCGATACAGTACAACATAAAATTGCATTTGCAAATGTGGAAGTCACATTGCACTGCTGATTTATATTTAATTTACAGTTAACTACTATTTCATACATATAGTAAATAAGAGCCAAGTGGCTTAGTTGGCAAAACCCTAAGAGGAACACATCTCTCTGGGCCCACCCAGGTCTCTATATTGCATATCAGTTTGGCTGCTTACTTTCTAATTAGATCATAGATGAAGGTAGTCTTATTACACACTAAACTGACAGTTAGAAACTGCAGTTGGAGACCATCAATGACTTATTGTCATAGCTCTAGACATACCAAGCATGGAACATGGGATTTATTTCAACCATTGATAGCATTTTCCTCTTGAGTGACTCACCCTCAGATTCCTGCCAGGTCTCTTATATTCATCACCAATCTGATATTATTGCCTGCCTTCATCTCTCCCTCCCATCCCAGATTGATCCCCTCCTCAACCAAAGGATTGACCAACCATATCTTAAGCAGACAATAGAAACCCTGGTTGCTCCTGCTTTCTGACACTCAGAGGCCTGAACTTGCCACTGTCAACTTTGAAACGACTACAGCCAAGGCCATATTTACATTTGCTTTGTTTCTTAGTTTCCACTCTTTGGGAGGAGGGCGGAGTTAGAAGGCCCTGGAATGAGGTGCCTGAGTCCTCTAGACAAAACATCCACCAGGTGCAGTCTGTGAACCAAGTTCATGGCAACGAACATCTGCTGAGACCGAAGGGGAAGATCCCCCTGGACTGATTGGTTAATGTGACCAAGACACCTGAAGGGGGGGGGGGAGTTTCTATTCTTTTTATTTCTCTGAAGCATGGGAATTACCCACAGTTAATTTCAACTTTCTAAGTGCCAATACGATGTCCTCAATAAAAGGTCTTTCAAGCCTGAATGGAGTTTCTGAGTCCTGATTCATTTGGGTTCATTATTCGGAATCATGACAGCCACACTATCATGGGTATCCAATCATATCAACAGCCTCTACTCAACCACAAGCTTGACTTAATCCATGGTGAAGCTGGTTACTACACTTTTTTGGAAGTGGTTCTCTAGAACCAGAGAGGCTTTTATATTATATATTACCTGTCAACTGAATATGGCAGGGCCTGAATCTTCCATCTTTAATATGGAAAGGCAATGTTTAAAAATTGTTTTATGTTGCAGAAATATGTTTTCTTAATGAAACCATATTGTAATTGTAATTGATTTTTTTTTGCAAATTCTTGCTCAGTCCTTATGTCTAATATAAAAAGCAAGCATAAATATACAACACATATTAGCTAAAAATAAAATATAGAAGAAAGAAGAAAGAATTACTGACTTCTCCTAGTACATCTTGACTATTCATAATTATCACTATGCCCTTTCTTCATGCTAAGGTTTCTTCTAAATAGAATTTAAATATACCGAGCAATAATAAAACTAATGAAAAGACCACACAGAATATCAGAATTAGTCACAAATATACTGTATAATCCCACAATGGAAAATTGCCGTTTCTTTTACCTAAATCATCAATATAAGGTCAATCTATAAAATACATAATTAGATGATCGAAGTATGAAGTTCAGCTATTACGTTTTAAAGTACTAAACCTACATGGCTCTAGCTGTAATATAAATGTGCTAATCAATACATACGATTGAGCAAGTAAAAATTAAATGTCTTGGTGTGATAAAAAGATGTAATTAAATATCTGCAGCAAATTTTTGCTTCATGGACTATCAAAATACACATTTTGATTTTAAAAATCTAATTATACACACACACATACACGCACACACATAAACACAATGCAATAAAAATGCAAATATAAAAGTACATTTAACTATAGCACATATGAAAACTCATGACATAAGATATCAGGGGACTAACTATATGATTAATGAATTCAATTATAATCTACTACCATGTTCAAGGCAAATAGAAAATGGGAAACATTCAGAATTGCATTATGTCAAATTTCCCTTTTTGGACAAACTGCTTCAGAATATTTGAATCTACAGATATTTTTAGAGGGCACTAAGAATCTTGATCTCTTCTAATTTGAGTTCCAGTCTGATTCTGGGGTGAAATCACCCACGATTGTCCTAACAGAGGAGAAGAAAATGATCTTGCTTTATCTCCCAGCAGCTTTTGATGGCCTGATAGTCTTTTGGTCTGTCTCCATAAATTAGAAGCACTATTATGGTGTTCTGTTTCTAGTTATAGGAACAGGCTCAGAATGTAGTACTAGGTAACATAACCTCTGAAACCTACACAATGAAATGCCACAAAGCACTATTTTGTCCCCAGTGATATGTTAATATCTATATAAATCTGCTAACACAATAATCAGAATTTGAGGGATGCTGATGACATCCAACTTGTCTAAATCAAAAGAGACTTTACAAATATTACCACTGCAAGGTCTCAGTTCTCCCAGCTAGTTTGTCATGACTAAGATTGTGTTGTATAACAATTTTTTATTTACACATTTTTAAAATACAAACATACACTTTAGTATATTTGAGGGGAAGGGGGTCAGCACAACAGTCTAAATAAATAGGCCATCGAACTATTAAACAAGTTAAAATGCACACCAAAAACATTTGAGCATTTCCAAGATACTAAGATTTTTACACACTTAATTGCCTTTCAGACCTAACATTAAATCCTTCTTTCAATTTATTACTTGCCTCTAAACTACAGCAAAATTATTGAGCATAACCATCAGTCCCAGGGTACTGATAAAAAGTAAGGTAGACTAATGTTAGAAAAGACATTGATCACAGTAATCCATATATTTCAAAATCAGTTCAGATAGTGAACTTGATATATTAGGAGCCTGCTGTAGTAAAATGTTATAATTAAGAGGAATGTGTGGGAGGTGCTTCAATGATGCTTGGGCCTAATCTGTGTAAATCATTACTGTGATTATTTTGAATTGGGCTAGGAACGCAACATACTGTGAAGCTGTTTCAACACAAGTTTCAAAAGAGATCTCCAAATAGGATTACCACTCATGGCCACTCACCACTCTTGGCCATTAAAATCTGCAAAAGATATGATACTGAGAGTTTCTTAGGTATATAAGTGAAAGGGTTTTGTTTTTAACTAAACACTAAATTAGTGCTGTGGTTTTGTTTGTTTGGATTGCATGTGCTTGAAGATATACAAGTAGTTTTAAAAGACATGGTGAAGATATACTGTTTTAGGGCATTGTTTGACCTGAAGTGGAAAATAAATTATATTGTCTTATATCAAATGAAAAATATACCAAAGAAATCATGTTAGCATTCATCATGAATTACATCTGGTTAAGTAACAAGGTTGAGAAAGTCTTCTGCCTGAAATTGATTATTTTCTGTGTTGCCTGATGTCATAGATATATCCCAAGCAATCCTATCACTGGACATGATCACAAAATGTCCCAATTACTCTTTGGGCTGAAGTAAGATCATTTATTTGTAATTTATTTCTATCCCATGCAAGAAGCTCAAGGCTGATCTCCCTTTATTTTTGTCTCACAATAGTAGTGCTGGCTGAAGTTTCCATTCCACCTTCCCAGTCCTACCCTGACACCATAACTATTACACCATTAATTGTGAAATACTATATTGTGATCTGAATTAGTTCTGATAGACAGAGTGCCTGAAGAACTATGGACGGAGGTTCGCAACATTGTACAAGAGGTAGTAACTAAAACCATCCCAAAGAAAAAGAAATGCAAGAAAGCAAAATGGCTGTCTGACAAAACTTTACAAATAGCTGAGGAAAGAAGGGAAGCAAAAGGCAAGGGAGAGACAGAGAGATACACCCAATTGAATCAGAATTCCAGAGAATAGCTAGAAGAGATAAGAATGCCTTCTTAAATGAATAGTGCAAAGAAATAGAAGAAAACAATAGAATAGGGAGGACCAGAGACCTCTTCAAGAAAATTGGAGATATGAAGGGAATATTTCATGCAAAGATGGTACTTCAGCACTTCAAGCTGACCTTGAAACCTGACAATGGGCATAATAAAGGACGCTAACAGAGGCAGAACAGATTAAGAAGAGGTGGCAGAATTACACAGAAGAACTATACAAGAGCAAGCTTAACATCCCTGACAACCACAATGGGGTGGTCACTGACCTCGAGCCAGACATCCTGGAATGTGAAGACAAATGGGCCTTAAGAAGTCTGAGCAAAAACAAAACTAGTGGAGGTGATAGTATTCCAGCTGAGCTATTCAAAATCTTAAAAAATGATGCAGTAAAAGTGCTACGCCCAATTTGCCAGCAAATTTGGAAAACTCAAGTGTGGCCACAGTATTGGAAAAGGTCAGTTTACATTCCAATTACAAAGAAGGGCAATGCCAAAGAATGTTCAAACTACCACACCATTGCACTCATTTCACATGCTAGCAAAGTTATGCTCAAAAGCCTACAAGCTAGGCTCCAGCAGCATGTGGACTGAGAACTACCAAAAGTACAGGCAGGATTTTGAAGATGCAGAGGAACTAGAGATTAAATTGTCAACATACACTGGATCATGGAGAAAGCTAGGGAGTTCCAGAAAAACATCTTCTGCTTCATTGACTATGCTAAAGCCTTTGATTGTGTGGATCACAACAAATTGTATCAAGTTCTTAAAGAGATGGGAATACCAGACCATCTTATTTGTCTCTTGAGAAACCTATATGTGAGTAAAGAAGCAATAATGAGAACTGGACATGGAACCACTGATTGGTTCAAAATTGAGAAAGGAATTTGGCAAGGTTGTATACTGTCGCCCTGCCTATTTAACTTATATGCAGAACACATCATGAGAAAGACAGGGCTAGATGAATCACAAATTGGAATTAAGATTGCTGGGAGAAATATCAACAACCTCAGATATGCAGATGATACCACTCTAATGGCAGAAAGTGAAGAGAAACTAAAGAGCCTCTTGATGTGGGTGAAGGAGGAGAGTGCAAAAGTTGGCTTGAAACTCAACATTAAGAAAACTAAGATCATGGCATCCGACCCTCTCAATTCCTGGCAAATAGATGGGGAAGAAATGAAGGTAGTGACAGATTTTATTTTCCTGGACTCCAAGATCACTACAGATGGGAACTACAGCCTAGAAATTAAAAGACGCTTGCTCCTGGGGAGGAAAGCTATGCCAAATTTAGACAACATACTAAAAAGCAGAGAGGCTATGGTTTTCCCAGTTGCAATGTATGGCCGTGAAAGTTGGACCATAAGAAAGACTGAGCACCAAAGAATTGAGGCCTTTGAACTATGGTGCTGGAGAAGACTCCTACAAGTCCCTTGGACTGCAAGGCAATCAAACCAGTCAGTCCTAGAGGAGATCAACCCAGACTGCTCTTTAGAAGGCCAGATCCTGAAGATGAAACTCAAATACTTTGATCACCTAATGAGAAGGAAGGACTCACTGGAGAAGAACCTAATGCTGGGAACAATTGAGGGCAAAAGAAGAAGGGGATGGCAGAGAATGAGGTGACTGGAGGAGTCACTGAAGTAGTCAACATGAGATTAGATCGACTCCAGGGGATGGTAGACAACAGGAAGGCCTGGAGGAATGTGGTCCATGGGGCCACAATGGGTCGGAAATGACTTTGCAACTAACAACAACAACAACAACAACAACAACAACAACAACAACAAATATTCTGAACCTGACACAATATTAGCCCTGCTGTAATGTGGACCACAAAAGTTCTTCCAAGCTGGCTAGTTTTTTTTCCCCCATTTAAATTGAGTTCAAAATCCCAATTCCAAAAGAAACTTCTTTAGAAATGATAGGATGCCAGATTCTTGAATCAATATCAGCAGAGTTTGGCCATTGACATATTAATAGTGACAGAACTGATTTTAGCAGTAGAAATCTGAATTTAAAGGTTTCCATTCTAAGCACCCTGAATATATTCAGAAGCTATTCTAAAATACATTAATAACTTGGAATGACTTTAAGAAATAAGATCTTTCCTAAACCACATGACGTTAAGTGTTGCTTTGGACAGTGAGATAATCAATTTATAAATTTAACAAATAAATAAAATAAGTTGATTACTTTGTCCAACACTTTAGACTTCAAAGTAAATGAAGGCTCTATGAGCCTGAGAATCAGGCTCATAGAGTTGACAATATTTCTGTTTTTAGCAAGAGCTAAGTGAATTTTGTTGTAAGGGTATACGTACAATGACAACAAAGTTATTTATTTATTTATTTATTTTCCTGTAAACTGTATAGATATATCCTCTATCAAGGGGAAATGAATTATCCCCCTAATCTTTAATTACCCTTTCCCACAAATGCTTTTAGAAACTTTATTTCAGAATGGAGATGGACATTTCTTTTGCTCTTAGGGACTATTCCATTTTATATTTTGAATCTCTAAGAACAATAATAAATGTGGTGGTCATGCACTGGAAGGAAGTGCAGAGAACATATTTATGACTTTTTCTTTTAAGATGACTAATTGGTCCTTCCTTCCTTCCTTCCTTCCTTCCTTCCTTCCTTCCTTCCTTCCTTCCTTCCTTCCTTCCCTCCTCCCTCCCTCCCTTCCTCCTCCCTCCCTTCCTTCCTTCCTTTCCACTAAATTTCAGAATTGGGATCTGAAGAACTTTGGAAGGACGCAATGGCACTTGATTGCGTCCTTTAGGTCTTGAGTTGCTCAGCTTGAGCACAAAGAACAACTTTGGGGCACTATACATACAAATGGCTTCTTTGATTAAATATATTAATAATAAAATAATATGATGTGAAACTATTTTTGTTTTTACATATGCTGGTATAAAAAAAAGATGGTGGCATCCCTTATTTCAAGAACATGGAAATTTTGTAGCCATTGCTTTGAACTGGGCAGTATAATTTAAATTGCCTATTGTTTTAGAAGGGAATCCTGAATTACAGGCATGAACATTGATTTAGAGTTCCACTCATTCATCTTTCCCTTTCATAACATAATAAATGTCTAGACGCAAGATATATAGTTCTTAATGGGATGCATATTTAATCATCTCTGCTCACACTGCAGTTTCCCAAAGATGGTTAAGAAAAATGACTATGTAAACAAGTTAGCTAGGACATATTTTTTAGAAAGAAAAATATTCTCTCTCTCTCTCTTTCTCTCTTTCTCTTTCACTATGTGTTTACATTTTGAGTAACTCAGATTTTTTAAAATTTCATCACACTATTTCAATAATGTTTGCCTTTGCTCTAATAATTGATTTATAAATTACAAGCAATGTAATTTTAGTATTTGCTACATACTATATGGAAGGGAGGATATATGTATATGTCTATTTATAAACCTATTATGAAAAAAAATAAAATAATGTTACTTAAAAAAACCAAATAAGTATAAATAAAACTCTAGCCAAATGCAAGTTTGATGTGTAGCATGCTTCATATAGTAAATGAAATTTTGGTATAAATTATTTCTTTGACAACTTCATTTTCTAAAGAGATTGCGGAGGATGATCAGAGAATGCATTTTACCATAAATAAAGCCATCTATTCATCCCATAAAATGACACAAATAATAATCCTCTGCTTTCCTATAACACAACAGTAAAAAAAATAATACAGGGTAACAACGTACTACATTTTGCAACAGTCAATACTAGTGAAGCTTGATGCATGATTATTTTAGACAGAAATGAGGTATATTGAAATGAAAATCTATTAAAAGACTCAGACCCCAAAGCTATAGGACATATCCTTAACTGGCTTAAATCCAAATGCTCCATCTTAATAATTGGTTTGTGAATCATACCCCTGAGAGCTGCCAAGTTGAAATGCAGGTTAAAAAAAATATGGTTTGAAATAAGTCAAAATGAGCTATATTTGGGGCTGGCATAGACTTTGTTCCAGAACATATCATGGCATGAATGTTCTTCTCATGATCAGTTACTGTTCAAAAATAAGGGCAGGGAATTAAATATAACCTCCTTACCTCCCTCTCTTCCAAGCACACTTAGAAACACTGAAGCTAAGACTGACTTTTTATGAAATCACCATTAAGAAGAGGGCTAAACAGGAATGTGATGCAATAGTAATGGAGTTAGCTGACTCATAAAGGTTTCATTTGCCAAAAGGTACTAAAAAGGTACTAATTAAGGTGTTATCTTGGTACAAGTGTACAAAATAATGCTTAGGATGAATGACAACAAGATATAAAATGCAAATACTATTTCCAGCTCTCATTTACTCCCAGAGGTTATAGATCAGCACACACTATCTAACTGCTTTGGAACTACTCCCTCTAAATAAAAGGTCGCTTTTCAGAGTGAAATGGGTGGCATATAAATTTAATGAATAAACAACAGTTATTCCCAGGTAGATGTTTCCCTCAAGTTCTTTTCTTTGAGGGTAGTGCTTCTGTGCTTCTCAGATTACTAATTCAATATTTAGTACTTGGAATCTATCAGGTCAAAGTCTTAGGGATACAGACACTGTGTACCTAAGACACTGTCCAATTGCTATATTGAACTCAAATTTCAGCTGTTTGTTTACCCGTACAGCTACTTCTTGAACTAGTGAGAAGTAAACATAAATCTCAGTTCTATACTTTCCTGATGGTCAAAGTTTTTAAAACAAAACAACAACAAAACAAGATTACTTGACTAGGCAACTATTGGAGATGCAGAGAATTCCAACTCTTTGCTATCCTCTACTATTCATATGGATTTTTGTTATATAGTCCTTGGTGCTCTCTGACCTTGGTTGTTTGCTTATAGTTATTGAATGATGTTAGCACCCACCCCTCTCCTAGAAGAATGAAATATTTTAGGAAATATTAAAAAGGCAGAATATTATGTTTCCCTGGATGAGAAAAGCAGAAACATGTTTTTAAAGACAAGGCAGCTCCCTCCCCCGCACCCCACTTTCCGGGTGATGGGATTAAGACATGGCCCTCATGATATGATAGGATTAGCCTTCTACTCATCTAGCAACAGAACTCACCACATGGCACCTGGGGAGATTGCATCACTCAGCAAGGCTCAACCAAGCCTGGGACTCAGGACAGCCTACAGAGTTGCCCCTGCATGGCCCCATTGAAGTCTGACAACCAATCAGAATACAAGCTCAAATTCAAAAGCCCAGAGAGGGCATAAAATCCAGGGACTCTTGGCATCTCTTCTCTTTTTTTCCTTCACCCAACATTATCAAGGCATCTTTCCAAACAGCCACCATGTTTCCAGTGTCTTTCTCCCCACTTGGAACTGAACCCAGAAGGATATTTCTTCCAACACTATCTAGCAGAGTGCATCCATAGACACCAATTAGCAGTTAGAAGAAACAATGAAAATCCCTTAATCTTGTGGACATACTTAACCATAGGAAACCATTGGAAAACTGTCAGTATTTAAGACCAAGCTAAGTCTAAAAATACTTGGGAATTTCTGGAAGCTTGGCACTCAGGCACATCAACCATCGACAGACGCATAGAGGTAAGTCATATTTACACATTATTCTAAAGAGACAATGAAAAACCTAAGAAGGAAAGAAAAATACCAGAAAACATCCTCTTCAGCAGCCAACACCCAGTTAAACACAGGGAGAAATAACGTTGCTTCATCGGGAAGCAGGGAAAATTCAGCAATGTTAAATATTGCAGTGCTTTTCACCAAATGTTGGGAAGTATAAATTTTAGAAAAAAACATCAGTCTTTTTACACAGTTTTACATTCTCTATCAGATGCTAATAAGAAGATAGTTGAAGCATTTAGTAAATAGACCATAATAAGATCAAGTACTAGAGTCGGTGAGTATTGATGGAGCTTGTGGTTCATGATTTACAGGTTCTGGTGTGGGATTATTAATTCTAAACATTTCATGATTAGTTTCCTTTCTAAGGAAAAAGAGGCAAAATTTCCCAAACCACAGAAATTCCACCAAATCGTTAAAACTGGCCAGATGACAGGTGCTGGATTTTTCAGTTTAAGTTAACTATGATCAAAGTTAAAAGCTAAAAAATCTTCAAGATAATTATGCTTCCATTTACATTACGGTCTCCCTCAACCCAGACTAGGAAATTGTCTTCGAGAACCTGAAGAAAAGCTGAATAGGTTTTGCTCCATCAACCTTTTTTTTTTTTTTTTTTTTTGCACTAGAGAATTAAATTAGAAACGTAATTTCTAAAACAGAAGAAGTTTCACATCACTGTTAAGGGAAACTGTTGGGCCAAAACTCACTTTCCCATGTGTGATTTGGATCCCCATTGACTTATTAGAAGAACATGCAATTCAATTCAAGTTCATGATACAGGCAACCTAAATTTTCTTATCCACGCTATTTTTTTTACACAAAATATATATGTTATTGTTTCTGCAACTAATTCATGACATGAATGAGGATGTTTGAGAGTATATTATTTTAGAATATGCTTATTATTGTCCCACTTCACAGACCGAAACTTGCAGTGTGGTGTCAAGAAATGCTTCAATTGCATTTCTGAACACAGGTTCTGTGTATTTATTAATCCTCTGATGCTGGTCTTATAATGTAAATCCATCATCTGTAAAATAGGACAGTTGCGTGTATATTGACTAAACCTTGGTGCAGTTTTACATGTGGTATTAGACTGCCTGATCTATGCAACTTGAATGCCAAATTCTACTTGCCAATGTGGTCTATCCTAAATCCTACCTTCAGGATGCTGATGGTAATTGAATGTGCCTTCTGGGCTACCTTTTTGCATTTGTGGTTGCATTCCCCACTGTAGGCCCCATATGAGTTGGTAAAGCCAGATATATCCTTTTTCTTTATAGATATAGAATTTCAGGATATGTTTCCCATGTGCAAGTTGTTTTGAAGTTGCACTTTCTTTGTTATCTTATGCCAATGTAACAAACTTTGCAATTATCTAAGATTAAACGGGATGGAAGTCTTCCTTCTGAACAAAATAAAACCGAGCAGTGAATTTGTTCTGTAATTTTTCTCTTTACCAAATTTAGAAATTCTCACATCCATCTGTATTTTCACATAGCATGGCATTATTTACTGCCTCACACATCCAGTATTTTTATGTGTTCAAGAGTTCTCTTTAAATGAGGAAGATCAAAACATGATCAATTACTTTAAATAAAAGAAAACGCTGCTATGCCAATTTTTTCAATGAACCGATTCGTAATGATTGTAATGAGCTGAACAATTTGTTTTGGCTGGAGTTACTTTTTCTCCATATGGAGGGGTTTGTATTACCGGTAGTTCTCTTGTTCTTGTTGATCAAGTGGAAGGAAGAACATAGAAAAGTGTGTGTGTGTGTGTGTGTGTGTGTGTGTGTGTAAGAGCTGTACCCTAAAGGTACATCTATGTTCTTGTGACATAGATTTATTAATAATGGTATTACAGCATACAATATTACAACAACAGATATTAAGATATTCCATAGTATTAGGAACCCCTTGCTTTTTTCATTCACTTTTTTAAATCATATCTTAGACAAGCACCACATATTCCAATCTAGTTTCTCTTGCTTTATTGTACTTTATAATTTTCAGCTTTCACTACAATATATTGTATTGACATTAATATATTGACATCAGGTATCAACACCCAAACCATTTGGTTCTATTTCTGGTCCATCATCCCTGTTTCTCTAACTGTAGCATAATTCTTTGAGCAATCTATTTCTATATAGGGCTCAATCCCAAAACACAATTTACTCCCACCCTCTCCTTCCCATGACTGCTTATTTGTATACTGCAAAGAAACTTTGGTTGACTTGTGTGTGAACAATATCTAAGCCTGCAGTGCTTTCAGTTCAAGGAAAGAGCTTTCAGAGCAGATGGGAACATGACTTCTGTGAGAACACACGATATCTATGGAAATCTGTGGGACCAAAAGGCCCGTTATTCAGTGACCCTGATTTCTTTCAGTGCCAGAAACCCTGGAGCATGCAAAACATGGTTGGGTGACACCATCCCCAGTGTGTTATTTTTTGGAATGTTTAACATTTTTGCCTTTGCAATTTCACAGCTCTTCCCAGTACCCAATTAAGAATGGAGATGACATAATGCAATAACAGATTCTTGCTTGTGAATAAAATGAGAAAACACCTAGGGGGACATTATGGTCAATAGCTGGAACTCACCAAAATTCCCTGCCTGCTCTCATTGCCCATAAAACCCTGTTTTACATGCATTTCTTCTTCCCTGCCAGGAAATTAGCCAAAATGTTCCCATTTAATGAAATGCAAGAGGGTATTTAATTCAGCCCTACTATCCAGGTGTTATGAATGGACTGCTTTGTGTATTGATTCTGACTTTGAAAAAGTATATGAAAGAAACTCATGCACTGTGTGAGGTATAGGATTGTGCAAGATTTTTTAAAAATGGATTGAATACCAAAAGCTCAATCACTACCATGGTATTCACTGATGACCTAACACAGTCCATGAATTACATTGTTGTGAGGCTAGAATAGGGATAAGCCATACATATATTTCTGGGGTGCCTGGAGGCTACGGTAAGCTTGGCAATGAAATTGTTGAGGCAAGGTTTTCCTAGAATGAATTCTTTGATTTTTAATTACACCAATGCCTGTTTTAGAACATTCAATTCAATTTCGGAGAGGAGGGAATTTGGCAACAAATTTCAACAGCTGCAGTTAGAGGCAGTGCCAGAGGCCACAGAGAATCAATCTGTGAATTACATTCATCCTGGAATCTTAGCCTGTCTATCCTTGACTAAAATCAGATTGGGATATGTTGTGTCTTCCCAACCTGAGGTTCCTGGGTACATCAGACTAAAGTTGTCCATTTTCAGCCTGTTGTCTCTAATTCAGACTCTCACAACCTGCAGGCACTGAGAAAAAAATTTCAGGAGCATCTCCAGCACAGTCTGTGATCATGATGTAAAGCTGGATATTATTAGCATACCAGTGGTGAAATCCAATTTTTTTTTTACTACCGGTTATGTGGGTGTGGCTTAGTAGGCATGGCAGGGGAAGGATATTGCAACATCCCCATTCCCTCCCCACTCCTGGGGGAAGGATATTGCAAAATCTCCATTGCCATCCCACTCTGAGGCCAGTCAGAGGTGATATTTGCTGGTTCTTTGAACTGCTCAAAATTTCTGCTACCGGTTCTCCAGAACCTGTCAGAACCTGCTGAATTTCACCCTGCAGCATACTGATATTACAGGATCCAAATCTACTGAATTCATTTCTTCAGTGGTATCATGCAAGTGTTAAATATATAGAGAGGAGGACTAACCTTTTATGAGCAAATCTATCCTCTCCATCTCCCCTCCTCCACTATTGGCAGGGTGTGTCGATCCCAAACTCCAATGAATAGTCCAAAAGGATTCCATACGCCACTAAAAGGTCCAACAATATCAGGACAAATGCATCCAAATCTCAACTCATAAAAAACAAAAATGTTCCAACCTTGTAAGGAACCCACAGTCCAACAACAAATTAATCTTTTAGCAATATTGATATACTGCTGTAGGAAGTTAGCACCCAACCTTCTCCTAGAAGAATGAAATATTCTATGAGATATCAAAAAGGCAGAATATTACACCTCCCTGGATGAGAAAAGGAGAAACATGCTCTTGGAAAGCAGCCCTCACCTTTGTTAATAGCTCCAGAAAGACTGGTGCCAATCTATCTACAAGACAAAAGACTGGGCCATCTTATTTACAAAAGACCTTCAGCTCCAGGATGGTAGGAATAACACCCACTCAAGATCCAAATCAGGACAAAGCCATTAGGCTATAATAAGAATTGCCCAAAGCCCCTTCATTACATCACTCAGCAAGATTCAACCAAGCCTGGGACACAAGACAACCTACAAAGTTAGCCCTGCATGGCCCCATGGGAGTCTGACAACCAATCAGAGTACATTTCTTACACAGGAACAGGAAGCTCCAAGGCGGGACCCAAGACAGAGTATACATCTCTCTCTCCCTCCCTCCCTCCCTCCCTCCCTCTCTCTCTCTCTCTCTCTCTCTCTCTCTCTCTCCTCCATGTGGTCCTGCCAACCATTAAACCATCTTTCCAAACAGCCTCTGTTTGGTAATTAGAGTGAAGATCTGACTGAATACTTAATCTGTTAAGTGCCTGCTTGGGGAAGATTTGAGATGTTTCTTTTTATCCAATTTAATACATTATCTACAAAACCAGGAAAATATTTTGGCCATTTTGTTCAAAACAGGTCAAATGTTTATTTTTCCTTAAAAATTCAAATGTGTAAATTGCAGGAGCTGACAATATCATTTTTGTCATTATGTTTGATACAATTAAACAATCAATTTAGAAGTTTAGATATCCCAAGGATATAAAGTGATTTATTTGGAAGAAGTGGAAAGCAGTCCTTTTTTGTTTGTTTGTTTCTTTGTTTTACCTGATGGCACATGTGCAAGTTCAAAGCACTGATTACAATATCCTGCAACCAGGATTTTGATGTGTGCTCTTCTCCAAGCTATTTCTAATTCAAGCCTTCGGTAGTCTTCATTGTAATTCCTTATCCCCAGCCTTTCAAATATTCAGCTTAGTATTATATGATAAATCCCTGCCGCTAAAATATCATCTCCAACAGAGGTATCTGTGATAGTTCATCAAAGGCAACAGAGAAGACAACTGGAGGTAGATGTGTGTTATGGCTTGTCTACATGATTCCAGCTGAAATAAAATGTCACTTTAAGTTGTACAAATCACTGTGAACAAATATCGGCATTCATGCCTGGTATAAAGCATCCCAGAGTCAAGATCCTTAAAAGCATCAAACACAGCTCTGGGACATGCTTTTGTCCCCCTTCATCTTTAAGCTCACAGTTCAATCCGATTACACAAAATTTAGCTTCTGTCAATGATTTGTGTTTCAGAGCAGAATTTGTTAGCACAAACTTTGGCTTAAAAACTGGAATATCTTTAGTTTCCTGAAAAAAACAGAAGGCAAAACATCACAGCATACAGCCTAAATACCGAAGTGGGGAAAGAATTCCTTCCCCTTTTTGAATCTCAAGGGAGGTTACTGTTTTTTTAATATTCCTATTATCATTCCCCTTAAGATCCATTAGACACTTGTAAAAATGCCTTATAGGTGCCAACCTGAAGATGTTGTAAGGTGATTCTCCCAGGTGTAAAACTCATCAGTCTGTTGCAGATGAATACCAGGATCAGCCTAGCTTTTCACTGAAGACTGATGTCATGATGAAAATAATAATATATTTATCAAGATCAAGTCAATATTAGTTATATTTTAAGTCAGGCTACATTATGGCAAAACTAAATATTGTATTTCAGTGTTATAAAGGATCCTTAGGTAAATTAAAAGGTCTATTTAGAGTTTCCCAGATGTGTGTGTGTGTGTGTGCACGCACACACACACGTGCACACACACACATGTGCACATCCATGCCCCCCCAAATACACACACATATACCTGTTTATGCTATATTTATAGTCACAATAAACTTTTTATTTGATTTGCTTTAATTTAAATTCATTAAATTCATTAAAAGAAAAGAAGATTTGTATGCTTTTGAACAGCTTGGCAGGAGCTGGAGCAAAGATGGGAGATCATGGTATTGTATGACTCTTGGATCTTGAACTTGGGCTGCTGGTTTTGCAGCTGACAAGCCCAGTGTTTTAACCACTGAGCAATGCTATAAACTAAGAAGAAAATCTGTGACGGAACAAGTCTACATTACTAGACTCTAAAAATGTTTGTTGATTTCTGAACGTCTCTGAGAAATCATCAAAAGACTTTTCAATCCATGTCCTCACCTACAGTCTAAGCATTGTTTTGACCCACTTTTAACTGCTTGATACTATTTTAATTCTAGTCCTTTTTTTAAAAAAATCTCCTTCTGTGGAGTATGATTATTTTTAGCAGTTCCTATCCTGCAAGCTGATCAGTGAGTGATAATTATGTTTGACTGGAATATTTCATAATATTACAGTGGCAGTTGTAAATAGAAACCAAAAAGTCTGAAACAGTGATTAGTTCAGAGTATAATCCTTACTTTAAATACTGAACAGTGCATCTACCTAGATAGAAGAGGGAATGACCTTGAGGGACAGAAGGACAAATTGCTGCCAAGAAAATGATAAGGTAAAAAGGTGCTGAGTCCTAGTTTGATCTACCTTGAAGGACTGACAATCTATTACTGAGTTCAGATTTCTCCCTCCACTGAACAGATCATTACCAGGTTGAATTCCAAATATAGTGATGATCTCATTTGAGAGAAGGGGTGAAGAAAATGATAGTAATGAGAATCCTCTGCAGAACATCTGAAAATTAATAGTGACCCCTCTCACTAAAAAACCTCATGCATCAATAGTGGGTTTCAAATCCTAGTGCTACCGGTTCGCTATCGGTAGTGTGCGGGCACGCTCACTTGCTTCGCAAGCACACGGCACTTCTGCGCATGCACAGAGTGTTTTTGATGACATCTGGGTGGTGGGGGGTCGGAGCCTCCCACCACCGCCACTACCGGTTTGCCTGGGGCGAACTGGGAGCAACAACCCACCACTGCCATGCATATGCTTCTTTAAGTACCCTCATTCATACAGAAATAGAGGAATGATCCATCTTTAAAAAGGTAGAGTTTTTCTTAGTAGTTGCACATTTATGATTTTATTTTTCAATTTTACAGCCAAAATGTACATAAGTTTTTTTTATTTAAATTAGAAATACTTCTCAGTTCTTATTGGAAGCGTAAATGCTATGGAATAGATCTTGATCTCTAAAGCTATCAAAACTTTGCAATATAAAATGGTAAACTGTTTCCATAATTCATATTGATTTAAGTATAAAATGAATCTATAATCTATAAACCATTGCTATTTGACTCTAAGCAAAATTATTCCTTTAGGGGAGATTTATTCACACTTTTTCAGAAGATAAAAGGAAATGACCATTTAAACTGGTGATACATTATGGCTTGAAAAATAAATGAGCCACATATCATTTTCTCAAGAAGGTTTCTATGACATCATTGCTGCATAAGGACTCAACAACACAAACATTGAAAGGCACAAAGAATCAAAGCATCAAAAATAATCAAGAATTCTATCAAATTTGAAGAAATATAATTTGGAGAGACTGCTGTATTTGATCCTAGATTAGCAGAGCGGTTCCTACCATCTTTTTTTAAGCCCATGTTCTCCAGGTACGCGGTATTATAACTTCTGAAATTTCCGGCAAAAACATATTTGGAGAAGGCCATATTGGAGACAGCAATTTATAATGATGAAATTGTTTCTTTTCAATGGCAGAAGACAAACCAAAATCCCAAAAGAAATAATTGAAGAAAAAAAGTATGATTTGGAAATATGAATCAATATAGTTGTAGCTCAGGGTTGATGGAAATCTGTGGGACCAAAAGGCCCTTGTGAAGCTTTCTTCCATATATTCATCCAGAATAGGATACAATTTGGTGGAATATTACAACAATAATTTATTGGTTGGTGTAATAGTTGTGAGACAACTACCATAGGTGTAATTTTGTTAGCAGCTCAAAAAATGCAAATACAATCCTTGGTTGAATAAACAGAGGCATAGGATCAAAATTATGTGAAATATTATTACCACTTTATAAAACTTTAGTAAGACCACACTTGGAATACTGCATCCAGTTTTGGTCACCACCTTACAAAAAAGATATTGAGACTTTGGAAAAAGTGCAGAGAAGACCAACAAAACTGATTAAAGGCCTGGAAGCTAAAACATGTGAAGAACAGTTGCAGGAACTGGGTATTGTCAGTCTAGAGCAGTGGTTCTCAACCTGTGGGTCGCAACCCCTTTGGGGGTCGAACAACCCTTTCCCAGGGATCGCCTAAGACCATTGGAAAACCAGTTCTGGGGCCCCACCCATCCCCCGCGTTATTCTTACCTTTTATTTGGCCCCACCCCCAATCTATTGCTGCCTCCTGAGTCCCAGCTGATGGCTAGAGGGAAAAAAATGTTTAAACTCTTGCCATAGGGCTTCAAAGGACCACCCTACAGCTGATCAGGGTTAAAAGAAAACAAATGAGTAGACCGGTGTCTGCAAAAATAAATGAGTAGACCCAGTGGTGGGATTCTACTTCGTAGAACCGGTTGTTAACTACTTAAATAGTTAAGCCAGTGGTTCCCAAAGTGGGTGGTACCATGCCTTAGGGGGCGGTAAGAGGCAAGGGGGGCAGCAGGGGGGCACTAAGTGGCAAGGAGAGTGGCCCCCACCCTTTGGCCTGTGCCTTGCAGCAGTTACCTCCTTGCAAGCAAACAGCAAGAAAAAACAACTCCTTTCAGCTTCAGCATAGGCTAATTAGCCCATTGATTAGATCTGCCTGCCGACTCTCAGCTAATTTGCTCTCAGCTGTTTTGCGCAGGGCTCTGCAGCTTGCTGCAAAGAGCTAAATTGCTGGAGCAGATTTTTTTTTCTCCTTATGCAAATCAAGCTGAAAACGAAACTGGAAGTAAAGCAGGCTTTGGCTGTTATGTTGGAAAATTAGGCAGAAGCAGATTTATTTTCTTTTTCCTCACCAAAAAAGGTAGGTGCAAACAATGGGAAATTTAGGGCAAAAGAGGAGAGTTCAAGATTTTAAAACACAAAAGAAAAAATGGTCTATTTAACTAGGGAATTGTGATAAAAATAGATGACAACGGGAAGGGGTATAATATAGAATAGAAGGGAAAAATTGAATTTGATTAAGATTAGAGATGAGGATAAAGGGTAATATTGTTTTTTTAAAAAAATAGATGAGGAATAAATAAGGCAAAAAGGAAATATAGAAATTGTAAATTTAATTGAAATGACTAAACACTGTTTAAATTTGTGAACCAGCCAAATACTCTGTTCAAAGAAAATACATTGTATGTTTGTACGTGTGTTTCTAATTATTGCTATTTATTCATATTTGTTCTCTTTTATTCTTTAAAATTTAACAATTCATTCTTTATCTTAATATCTTTATATTTTTTGGGGTTGGTTTTCTTCCCTTTCATCTTTTTTATTGTACAGCAATCTTTCTCCTCAAACCTACCACCTCTCTCTTTTCTTTTCTTCTTACTTTCTCTTTCCCCCCTTCTTCTTCTCCTCCCTACTTCCTCTTCCTTTCTCCTTCTCCTCCTCTCCTCCTCCCTCTTACCCTCACTCTTAATCTAATTTCCCTTCCCTTCATCCCTCCCTTCTCTTCCTTCCCTCTTCCATCTCTCTTCTCTTTCCTTCATCCCTCTCTATTGCTGTATTCATTTTCAATTTTATATTTTCCGCTATGGAGTCCAGGCAGCCCCGGTCTTCCTTTCATTTATCAAGTATATTTCTCAAAATTTCCCCTCATCTTTTTAATTATTAGCAGTATATTTCATCTTATTCCATTTTTTTCTATTGAACCCAGTGTAATCATCTTTATCTTTTTTTTCAATTATTTCCTTTTCAGTATTATCTCCTTTTTTGTCTTGCTTCTCATTCATCTTTTCTCTTTCTTTTTTTGCAAGCTAACCAATTCTCTGCTTCTTTATTTCCCTTAAATGCCTCCCTTACTTTTTGAAACATCTCCCTTAGTGTCTCAAATTCATCCTCCCAATTCTCCATATTTTCAATTTTAAAAGGCTAGGATTTTTAAGCTTAGTCTTTTCATTTACATATGTGGGGGGGGGGGGAAGCTTTTCAAGGAGCCACAAGGGGGGCTGAGAGCAGAGTCATTCTGATAGTGTCTTTTAAAATTGCTTGGAAGACCCATTTTTTCCCTAACAATAATGGTTTGTATACTTTGGAATAAAACATATATCTGGAAAAAGTATTTGCAAAACTTGGACAGAAGGAAAAGAAAGGCAGGACTTGACTCATTATCAGTAGCTAGTTAGTTCATTGTTATCAGTGACTCCCACTGATTCTAAACTCATTTTAAGACTGGGATTGGTGACTACTGAAATTTAAGTATTCACCATTGGTCTCAGAAATCTTTGATTTGCGATGACCTGTCAGAAATTACTTTTTTCAGCCCTCTGGGTAATCCTTTTGTGCATATGGACTACTCAGAGGGCTGAAAAAGTTATTTTTGACTGGTCCTCGTACTTTTGACCAGTCCTCAAACTTATGACTGTCCTCACATTTTACGTTTTTCTCCCTATCTTGTCACCATGGTGAAGAGAAGCAGTTGTGAAATGAGTGTCATGGTTGTTAAGAATGCTACAATGGGCATAAATGATGACCAGTCATAACTGCGAAGATCGGTCAAAAGTGTGAGGACCTGTCAGAAATCACATTTTTCAGCCCTCTGGGTAGTCCTTTTGTGCATATGGACTACTCAGAGGGCTGAAAAAGTTATTTTTGACTGGTCCTCACACTTTTGACCAGTCCTCGAACTTACGACTGTCCTCACATTTTACATTTTTCTCCCTATCTTGTCACCATGGTAAAGAGAAGCAATTGTGAAATGAGTGACATGGTTGTTAAGAATGCTGCCCGGGCATATATGTGAGGATGGTCATAAGTTTGAGGACCAGTCAAAAGTGCGAGGACCTGTCAGAAATGACTTTTTTCAGCCCTCTGAGTAGTCCCTATACAGATAATCATGGCCACCCGGTCAAATGACCAGCTAGCCACGCTCACCCAGTCACATGACATCTAAGCCACGCCCACAGAACCGGTAGTAAAAAATTTTAGAACCCACCCCTGGTTGGGGGGCACCACAACATGAGGACCTGTATTAAAGGGTCATGGCATTAGGAAGGTTGAGAACCACTGGTCTAGAGAAAAGAAAGACTAGGTGTCATGATAGCAGTATTCCAGTATTTGATGGGCTGCCACAAAGAAGAGGGGGTCAACTTATTCTCCAAAGTACCAGAAGGCAAGACAAGAAACAATGAAGAGAAACTAATCGACGACAGAAGCAATCTGGAATTAAGGAGAACTTCCTAACAGTGAGAACAATTAACCAGTGGAACAGCTTGCCTTCAGAAGTAATACATGCTTCAACACTAGAGGTTTTCAAGAAGAGACTGGACAGCCACTTTTCTGAAATGGTATAGGGTCTTCTGCTTGAGCAAGGGGTTGGATTAGAAGACCTCCAAGGTCCCTTCCATCTCTATTCTAATAGATTAATCTCATGATTCATCATGATAGTTATCTGACCCATACCTGGGCTGTATTACACAGATTAGTCCAACTTTTACTAGACACACAATATCTTTCTTATTTGGCAAATTTAAAATACATCCCCAGATCATAGGAATACAGAAGAGAAGGGGGGTGTAGATGAGATTTGGCTGACCCCTATTCTTCTCCTGCCTAAGTGAAAAGTAATTTGGAATTGCAGTTTTTGTACCCAAATCAACATGCTTGTTATTGCATTACCTGAACAAAAAACTATTCCATCTAATAATGCTGGCAGTAATCCTGATTTTGCTACATTGTGATGACTTTTAACAATGCATGACATTTTTTAATTTATGCCAAATTCAGTAAGATTGGAATTAAGAGTCTAGCATTTGTATGTGGGACTTGTATGTGAGTCTAGAAAAACATAAGGATAAAAATAAATTTTGAGTCTTTTATTTTGATATTTTAAGATTTGAAATAGCAAATAATTCTTTTGTCATATATTGTGATGCTTAATTGCATACCTAATTCTAACTTTAAAGGAAACTTTACAAAGGAGTGATTAAGGGACCTACATTCATATCTCACAACTTGATCTAGATGAATGATCATGTTTCTCATTTTATAGATTATAGCAGACTACTTATGAGGTCATCAGAAGACAATCTTCTGAAGATAATCTTCCATATGATATAGTTCTAGATTAGGATTTGTGAAACCCTTATTAATGTTTATCCTCAACCATGGAAATTCACTGGGTGACTATGGACCTGACTGTGTCTTTCTGAGCCCAGATTAATTCACAAGGTTTCTGTGGGGATAATATGAAGAAAAAGACAGGATAGGACTTCCGGTTGGTATCAGGGCAAGAACGGCTTGAAAATAGCGGCGCTCCACCAGGCTACATGAAATGCAGCCAGCAACTGCTTGCTGAGAGACCCTATAGGGTTAAGCCGCACTGGAGGGGTGGTGAAGAAAGGAGAGATGCTTCATTGATTACGAGGAAACTGCAATTTCCTCATTGATCCAAAGAAAGCTCTCCTGAACGGCAGCAAGGACAATGGCCATTTTTGGTCAGTCACAAGCTGGGACAACCAGGACACCAGTTTTTAAAATCAAGACAATTGGGAAGGTGTAAATTAGAAATTATAAAGACTGAAAGGCACAAATTTATAGACATTTAGAGAACTTGGAGGAATAACTTTAGGATTGACCAAACCTTGTTAACAATTGATTTTTTCTGGAGTTTTTAGATATTGGGATACCGGATATTAGAGGTATATTAACTTGTTACAAAATGACTCAGCAGGAGACAATAAAGTTTTATGAAGAAATGTTAGAAATAGTGACAAAGAATTATAAGAAGTTGATGGGAATATTTAAAGATAAAGATGTGAAAATTGAAGGCTCTCAACAAATGGTGGGAAAAGATTAATATAACACAGAGAAGACAGCTGAGAAATTAGAAGGAGCGGTGGAGGGGACAATGCAAAATAAATTACAAAAACATAAAAATAAGTTAAAAGCAGCTAAAAATACTGAAAAGACAGCAATGAAAAATATTAAAAATCAAATAGACAATCCCTTAAGAGCTTATAATAGGCTAGAGGGAGGAAAAGGAAGATCTTTTAAAATAATGAAAGGGCTATGGATGGATATTCCAAAGACGCAGCAGAAGGAGATAAAGGATAAGTCAGAGGGAACAATCAGTTTGTGTAAAAATGCTAGAAAGACATATAGGATTCCAAAAGAGAAACATAAGAGAATCACCAAAAAATCAATAAATGATGAAAGTCTAAAAAGGCTGAGAGATGATGGATAATATTTTGCAACATAGTAACAATATTGAAAACAATAGAAATAAGTGGAAATTTAAATTGGGAAAATAGTAGCACGTATATAGATATATAATTTATTATAAATACAGATATATTAAGATTAAGAAGTGGAAGACTAGGACTTAGTATATCTAAAGGTATTGTTATGATTAACAGGATGGAAAAAATATTGGAAAATATAGTTTTCAAAGACTATAAATTCAGGGGACAGAGATATAATCTTGGGACTGATTAAATCTTATTGACAACTGGTTTTATTGGTTTTTATAAAAAGTTGAGATATTGAAAATGTGGTAGAACACTGAGTGATATCTATAATATTAAAATGTTAGGAGTTAATGTATATAAAAGACTATATTATAATTTTAATGAGCACATTAAGATTAGAAGTTGGAAGATAAAAATCCTGTATATGTAATTGTATTATTACTGTGAGCACTGTGTGAAAAATATGTTAACCCAGTCATTACATTATCCACAAAAAATGTTGGTTGTTAAAGAAAAACTGCAAATAAAACATATACAAAAAGAAAAAGAAAAAGACAGGATAGAAATCTAACCAACTAATTAAATAATCAGTTTAAGCAAGCACACAGATAAGAGTATTATAGAATCTTCTACAATATTATTATAATGATTTAGATTTTTGAGAGCCAGTTTTATCTAATGGTTAAAGTACCAGGTTAGAGATCAGGAGACTATGAGTTCTAGTCCCACTTTAGGCATGAAAGCAACCAAACTAGCCAGTTTCTCTCAGCCTACAGTGTCAGCCTCAAGTGACAAGCTGGTCAGTCAATTCCCATTGCAACCAATGGATCAATTTGATTGATCAAAAAAAAAAAAAAAGGAGGAAAAGAAAAGTAGACTCTGCACTTTTAGGGAGAAATACTCAGAAGGGGAAAAAACAATAGATATTTGCAAATTTGCATATAAATTACAAGGTGCCATTTTAGAAAATGCTTTTAATCTACCATATTTTTCGGAGTATAAGACACACCTACCTTTTTTGGTGAGGAAAAGAAGAAAAAGAAATCTCCCTCTGTCTCTGCCTCTGAGCAATTTTGCCTCGTTGCAGCAAACAGCAAACAGCCTGCTTTACTTTCATTTTCGTTTTCAGCATAGCTTGATTAGCACAAGAGGGAAAAAAATCTGCTCCAACAATTTATCTCTTTGCAGCAAGCAGCAGAGCCCTGCGCAAAACAGCTGACAGCAAATCAGCTGAGTTTCGGGAGGCCGATCCAGTCAACTAATTAGCCTGTGCTGAAGCTGAAAGAAGCTGTTTTTTCTTGCTGTTTGCTTGCAAGGAGGTAACTGCTGCAAGACAGAGGCCAAAGGATGGGGGCCAGTGGGTGGGCGGGGCTACATTTGGTGTATAAGATGCACCTAAATTTTCACTCCCTTTTAGGTGGAAAAAAGGTGTGTTTTATACTCTGAAAAATACGGTAATCTAATCTAATCTAATCTAATTTTTATTTCTTATTTATTTATTTTTGTTTATCAGATTTATGAAGAATCTCATTTCAATAGCTCTAAGTATTACAGAAAATCAAATGCCATTCCTCTTTTTAGTAGCCCTATGTAGTTTTGCAAAGTATACTAAATACTGGAGCATTTTTCTTTAATGTGTAATGGGCTAGGCCATGGACAGTGCTAACCGCCATAAAATTAAGCATGGAGGATATACTCTGGAACTTACAAACATTTAAGTAAAGCTTAATGTGCAACTTTTAGCAGGTACTTTTATTGTCTTATACTAATATGGACTGATTTAATCTGTTCTGACACGCTATCTGACCTTGTCAGTGACTGAACAAATTCTGAGAACTAACCCTATGAAATCCATAGTTAGCTGATTAAGCCACTTCAAGACTCCATCTTTCCAATTCTACTTGGCGCCCTCATTTCAAATGAGCTCACTCACTCTTGTCCCTTGTATACTTTTCTAGTATAATATCAACTCTCATATGAAATTAGACTTTTTTTTTTGTGGTGGTTGTTGATTGTATTCATTAGTAGGTATGTTTGCCAACTTTCGGCTCCCGAATAAAGATTGTAATTTTGACAGTTGAAAATGAGGGCTTCTGATTTAGTGAGTTAACCTTCGAATGCAAGGCAGGTTTAAGGATTAGCAATTTGCCTGGATAAAGGAAAACGGAAAAATATAATTAATCACTTGTCTGTCCCTACAACATGAGTTTACAAAACCATGGTGAAACTTTATTGAGATCAAAATTGAAGGGTGACAGGGTTAATATGTAGCTTTAGACCTCATGGTTTCATTAGCAAACATATTACAGGGCTGTAAAGCTGAGCTGACAGTAATGCTAGCCCCAAACAAAGTAAATAATTACTAGCTTGGCAAATGAGGAAGCACTTGCAGAGTTTGTTTACATTTGGTTTTGGGGAAAATTCATGTTGGCAACCAGTCAAATACAGTTTGATAGCAATTGTGACAATTGCTCGCAGATGCTGCTGGAAGACCAACAAAAGAATGGATTTATGGTTATTCTCCCCTTTATTGCCTCTCTCTTTTTACCATTTTGGATCAATAATAAACTCCCAGCCACAATGATAAATGGGTTACATGGCAGATGGGCTTTGGAATGCTTAAAAATCTCACATTACATTTTGTCTTCTAGCTAAAGACAATAATGATGATGATGATGATGATGATGATGATGATGATGACATGGACAGCTGTGTTCAAGCTGTACTCATAAAATGACTGCTCCTTACAAATGCCCACGAGTCCCTGAAAGGGGATCATAGTTTGTGTAAGGGTTTGAATGAGAACAGTAGCGATTCCATGCAGTTGTGCAGTTAATAAATATTCTCAGATGCCGGAGATGCAACTCTATGGCAAGGATCCATTCTTTCACATCAAGGGAACATTCTGCTCAAAATTGCACCATTGTACATCATTATTTTACAAATCAGATGAGTAATCACGATCTGAATGGAAAACTTTAGCTCCTTTCCTATAGCCTTTAAGTTTGCCCACTTCCTGAGGAAAAATAAAGTTGTATCCAGAATCCATTGCTTGTTGTTTAAGACTTGATTTTGAATTCCTATTTCCTCCTGAGATACAATAGAATATGCTGAAAGCCAATTTTTTATTGCTAACATATTCATTTCTTCAGATTCTAAATAACTGAATTACAATCACTCCAGTAACTTGAGTCCAACAGTATCATTACATTTAACCTCCACTCTGAGGTCTCTGTGTATATTTGCTACAAATTATAATTCCATCAAAATGAATGCCAACTCTAAAATTAGGTGGGGGAAAGTGCTCTTACAGAAAAAAGAACATGGATGTTATATATATCTGCATATGGAAGGGAGAATTTACATAAAACAGTTCTCTGATTTTTCAAATAAGTTTTCCAATCTTTTAAAGACCTATATGTGATTCAGATTCTATGGTTTCATTCAGTTGATAATCCAACAGTGTTGCTCCATTCTTTTGTTTAGATCATAACTCCAAGACTGCAATGTGGCTTCTGGAACATTTTTGGTATTATTATTATAATTTTTATTATTATAATTTTATTTCTATACCACCCTTCTCCTGCGGGACTCAGGGCGGTGTACAGCCAGGATAAAACATTGCGTACAAAATTTAAAAAACAATTTAAAAAACAATTAAATAATTTCGGCCCAAGATATTAAAAATAACCCAATTAAAACCAAATTCAATTAAAACTGAGAGGATGGGATCAAGCCAGCCCAGCTAGATGGAATAGGTGTGTTTTCAGGGCCCGACGAAAAGTCCGGAGGTCTGATATCGTGCGTATCTCAGGGGGTAGGTCATTCCAGAGGGCGGGTGCTGCCACAGAGAAGGCTCTCCCCCTGGGAGTCGCCAGCCGACACTGTTTGGCTGACGGCACCCTGAGGAGGCCCTCTCTGTGCGAGCGAACCGGTCAGTGGGAGGCTATTGGCGGCAGAAGGCGGTCTCGCAAATAACCCGGCCCTAAGCCATGGAGCGCTTTAAAGGTGGTCACCAACACCTTGAAGCGCACCCGGAAGACCACAGGAAGCCAGTGCAGCTCGCGCAGGAGAGGTGTCACATGGGAGCGCCTCATCGCCCCCATAAATCCCCCACGCGGCTGCGTTCTGGACCAGCTGGAGCCTCCGGGTGCACCCCAGGGGGAGCCCCATGTAGAGAGCATTGCAGTAGTCCAGGCGGGAAGTGACGAGTGCCTGAGTGACTGTGCGTAGGGAGTCCCGATCTAGAAAGGGCCGCAACTGGCGTATCAGGCGAACCTGATAAAAAGCCCCCCTGGCCACGGCCATCAAATGATCTTCTAAAGACAGCCGTGCGTCCAGGAGGATGCCCAAGTTATGAGCCCTCTCCGTGGGGGTGAGTGATTCGCCCCCAATAGCCAGTGATGGCGTCAGCTGGCTATATCGGGACGCCGGAAGCCACAGCCACTCGGTCTTGGAGGGGTTGAGTCGGAGCCTGTTTCTCCCCATCCAGGCCCGCACGGCCTCCAGGCACTTCAAGGGCATCGTTGGGGTGGCCTGGGGTGGAGATGTACAGCTGGGTGTCATCAGCGTACTGATGGAACTCCACCCCAAAGCCACAGATGATCTCACCCAGCGGCTTTACATAAATGTTGAACAGAAGGGGCGAGAGGACCAACCCTTGTGGCACCCCACACGCAAGGTGCCTCGGGGTTGACCGCTGCCCCCCTGTCAACACAGATTGCGACCAGTCAGAGAGGTAGGAAGAGAACCACCACAGAACGGTGCCCCCCACCCCCAACCCCTTCAACCGGTGCAACATGATACCATGGTCGATGGTATCAAAAGCCTCTGAGAGATCTAACAGGACCAGGATAGAGGAGCAACCCCTATCCCGAGCCGTCCAGAGATCATCCACCAATGCGACCAATGCCGTTTCCATGCTGTACCCAGGTCGGAAGCTGGACTGGAGCGGGTCTAGATAGACAGCTTCATCCAGGTACCGGGGAAGCTGCCGCACCACCACACTCTCAACAACCTTCGCAACAAAGCGAAGGTTGGAGACTGGACGATAGTTAGCCAATACAGCTGGATCCAGAGAAGGCTTCTTGAGGAGGGGCCTCAACACCGCTTCTTTCAAAGTGACCGGCAGGACCCCCTCACTCAAAGAAGCGTTAACAATCCTCTGGAGCCAGCCTCGTGTAACCTCCCGGGAAGCCAGTACCCACCAGGAGGGACACGGGTCCAATAAACATGTGGTCACATTCCGCCATCCCAGGGTCCTGTCCACGTCCTCGGGAGCCACAGGATCGAACTCCTCCCAGATTACACTCTCAAGACCTGCCTCAGTCATCCCATCCGGACTTACCCAGTCAGAGGCCAGGCCTTCCCGAATCTGAGCGATCTTGTCATACAGATACTGCACAAAATCCTCAGCTCGACCCTGCAAAGGATCATCCTGCGCTTCCAGATGGAGGACGGAGTGGGTCACCCTGAACAGGGCGGCTGGGCGATTATCTGATGACGCGATAAGAGCGGCAAAATAACTAGATTTCACCGCTTTTATCACCACTAGGTAGGTCTTAATATGAGACCTCACCAGTGTTCGGTCGGATTCGGAGCAGCTGGTCCTCCAACTACTCTCCAGGCGTCTTTTCCGGCGCTTCAACTCCCTCAGCTCCTCGGAGAACCAAGAAGCTAGGTGAGTTCGGTGCCGGGTCAGAGGCCGCAAAGGCACGACGCAGTCCAAAGCCCCGGCGGCCACACTATTCCAGGCGGCCACCAGGTCATCAGCCAAGTCGTGAGCCAGAGTCTCAGGAAATGGCCTAAGCTCCGTCTGGAACCTATCAGGATCCATCAGGCGCCTGGGGCGGAACCACCTGGTTGGTTCCGCCTCCCTGCAGCGGGGTGTAGCGGTTAGAAAGTCCAGTCGAAGGAGCGAGTGGTCAGACCATGACAAGGGTTCGATGACTATATCCCCTGTATCAAGGCCACTCGACCACTGACCAGAGACAAAAAACTAAGTCCAGAGTGTGTCCACCCGTGTGAGTAGGGTCATGAATTAACTGAGTAAGGTCCATGGCCATCATGGAAGCCATGAACTCTTGAGCCACCTCAGACGTTTCGCCGACAGATGGCAGGTTGAAATACCCCATAACTAGAAGTCTGGGGGTACCAACCGCCACCTCAGCTATGACATTGAGCAGCTCAAGCAGGGCCATTGCCACACGGCAGGGAGCCAGGTACGTGATCAACAAGCCCATCTGTACTCCACGACCCCACTTCACAAAAAGGCTATCTGTGGAACAGGACATCCAGCTATCTGTGGAACAGTGGTCTCCCTTGGATCAAGACTTTCCTTTATAATAACCGCCACCCCCCCGCCCCTGCCCTGAGCTCTCGGCTGATGGAATGCTCGGAAACCTGATGGGCACATATTCACGAGGGGAAACCCCCCCCTCATGGCCCAACCAGGTCTCCGTAATACCTGCCAGGTCCGCTCCCCCCTCCTGAATAAGATCGCAAATGAGGGGGGCTTTATTTACCACGGACCTGGCATTGCACAACAGCAGCCGAAGTATGTTTGTGATAATCACCAACCACTGCATCCTGAAAATATCTCTTCTTTTAACCCCTTAAAAAATATTTAAAAGCATGCTGCTGGGAGATTCTGGGAGTTGAAGTCTACCCATCATAACGTGTCTGAGAAACACTGACATAAATTTTCTCCATCATGATCTGCTCCTAACATCGTCCTTCACTCTTTTGATGGTGTTCCTTTTACTTAGACCCTCCTTTTATAACAAACATGTCATTAAACCTCTCCAGTGCAAATCTGCCACCATTTCTCAGATAGAGAAATGCTGGTACAACACATGGCTTATCTGATCAGGACCATAATCCAGGTGCACAGTGTACTTTTCCTTTTTGGAGCTGCAATGAAGCTATGCCATTCTATTAGAAGGTAAAGGCAAAGGTTCCCCTCGCATATATGTGCTAGTCATTCCTGACTCTAGGGAGCGGTGCTCATCTCCGTTTCAAAGCCGAAGAGCCAGTGCTGTCCGAAGACATCTCCATGGTCATGTGGCCGGCATGACTAAACACCAAAGGTGAACAGAATGCTGTTACCTTCCCACCAAAGGTGGTCCCTATTTTTTCTACTTGCATTTTTTACTTGCATTCAAAGTGCTAGGTTGGCAGAAGCTGGGACAAGTAATGGGAGCTCACCCTGTTATGTGGCACTAGGGATTCGAACCACTGAACTATTGACCTTTCAATCGACAAGCTCAGCGTCTTAGCCACTGAACCACCGCATCCCTTCATGCCATTCTATTAACATTCATCAAAGAGGGAGCTGAAATGACAGAAGCCCTTTCCCACAAACTTACAAATAGAAGGATATGTTAAAATCTGGGATTGGGATTTCCAGCAAGTAGAAATGTGAATTACTGAAGTTTTTATGGCTGACATTTCAAAAACCATCATTGTGCTTTATATTGACTCAAGGAGATGCCAGGCATGTATATTATGGGAAAGAATGGTAGACTTCTCTGCAACCGACTGACATTTGATTGACATAAGACTATAAGGGCGTCCTCTTGCCTTTTAAACTGCACAGTTGGAGCTGTCAGCTAAAGCTCTAGACAGACATTACCTTTTTCTCCCCTTGTGTAGCTATTTACTTCCGTCCTACTTTTTATATCCACAAAGCAATACTATGGTAAGTGAGACTTCAGGAAGGGAACAAAATGGGACAAAGCTTTATGAGAGAGTGTGGTATCAACAAACTAGAAAAAAAGTACAAGAGGTAATTCTACGAGTGGCACCTATCAGGTTAATTATTTATGAGGAATCCATCCACTTTTGCTTTACCACCAAAAATGTGTTCAGATAAGGGACCAAGGTCTTTACAATTACATCTGCAGGTCCATGTGTTGGGAACCAAGGAAAGTTATGGATGGCAAATGTATGTTCACTGGTATTCTGAAGAAATAACCTGGCAGTACCTGAATAAAGTTATCCAGAGTAAAGATACCCAGTTCAGCTCTATACAGTACAAGCAATATACCTAGCACACAAAACACAGAGGAAACAGCAGCAGAAATTATATGCTGAGTACGGGAACAGATTTCTAGGAAGATATGCAATTCTTCACCATCATTAATTCAGAATGTCCTACATTTGCAGCACAAGCAAGCCAAGGGCATGCTGAATGTTATAGTCTGAAAAATTGTGTATACTGTCCATGCAGTTTATGAAATGATAAGTGGGAATGATTTTGGGAGACAAGACAAAGGACCATAGAGTAGAAAATGGTCAGATAAGAGAGAACTGAGGCCACAGAAGAAATGAGGGCATGGCAAACATCTCAGAAGAGACCCCACCTAGTTTCTTGAACTACAAAGATGAGGGGTGAGAGATATACTTTCAGACTAACAAGACTAACAAGATTCCATTAATGTCACCTGGCAATAAAATTAGGGCTACTACTACTGGATGTGCTTCTTCACTGGACTACCTTGTAAGACTAACAGTCTGCTTGGCAGTGTCTTCAGAAGTGGTTTGCTATTGCCTTCTTCCTTGGATAGACCAACCCAACTTCCTCCATCTGGCTTTATGCTTAGGACAGGACTAACATGGTCTCTGTCTCAGAGTCTTTAACCACTGTATCAATTAGGTTCTTGGATCTAAAAGTAGCTTGCCAGGAAATTCTACATATTAACATATTCTTCTAGCAATGACTGGAGTACTGTCCTTTACAGATCACCATTTATTATGCTACTATGCAATTTGGCAATGCCATCCACACTAGATGGGAATTACAGATTGCCACTGCCACTGCAGATGAAAACTGCAAAGGGCAAAATGTGGCCAGATTGTTCTGCAATATCAAATTACAATGTGGACTTTTATTTTTCTTATTCATTTTTACAATAAGAGATAATGTTCAAAGTATTCTTTTGGAGATTCACATGCTGCTTAAAAACGATCAGAGGCCTTCAGATAGGAATGCTCACTTTTAGGAAAGGCATGCTCCATTTTGACTCAATCTGAATTCATTCAACTCTAGGATGAAATCAAATGAACGTTACCTAGTGCCTCCATTGCTAATAGCCTCTTTCCAAATAGTTTGTTTCATTTCACCAGAAAAGTTATTTTTATTTTGCAAAAGGAAGGAGATAACTGGTAATGAGAAAAGCTTTTAAACCACACAATTACATATTTGACTTTCATATGTGTCATTTATTTTAGTTTCTGATTGAATCGGTATATAATGTTACACAAAGAAACAAGTAAGAAAGGAAAACTATATTATATTTAGGCAGCTAGAGTTTTCTTTTAAATGCTTTTAAACGCTTGTGTTCCAAATTAATATTGGAGGAATATATCCATGTTGAGGCAACCTGTCAAGGTGTATATTTTTGAAGGCAGGATTCATATATTCCTCTTGCCTTAGTCATCTTAGATAACTACATGTCATGCAATTTCTCTTTGTTATAAAGTATCTTGTAGCTCCTCCTTTAATGCAGCAGCAAATAGTAGCACTGAAATGCTATAGTGTATAAAACAAGAGTACTTCTTTTTTATGTATGTCATTTTTCTTTCTTTCTTTAGGACAGTATGAGCCAGGTCACATCAATAATTAATATAGACACTCAATATCAAAATAACAAAATGGTAGTCAGGCTTATCAAGAGATTAAACCAAAGATCTTCAAACTATGCTGGCTGGAGAATTCTGGGAGTTGAAGTCCACAAGTCTTAAAGCTGCCAGTTTGAGGACCTCTGGCTTAAACTATTAAAATAATGCAGTCCACTAATTTCAATTCAAAGCAGTAAAGGAGTCATACATATAACCTTGAATTCCATAAACATAGGGCTGCTATTTCAAATGTTCTTGAGTGCCCCATGTGTATTTTTAAGGAGGACCAGCTTGGCCAGCAGGAAATCTTTCACATGACATTGTTCCAAGATTATTTGGATATTTTTTTAAAAAAAAAATCAATTCCAAGAATTGAAACTAGACCTTAAAGTGCATAGGCAATCTATTTGGTAAAAGGTAAGCATGTTCCAAAGATCATTTAAGCAATGGCCACCTGGATTAAAGAATAGTTTTTCAATAGTCTTTCCAAAGGGTATTTCAAGATAACAAATGCAAAACAAAGCATGCTTTTCTGCAGGCTACGGACCATATTCATCTCTCCCAGAAAAAAAATGTAATATATTGCACCAAAAGGCAAGCGGTGTCGAGGACCTTGAGAGACCTTCAGCATTTAGCAGGGAAAAAAAATCCCTTCTGAGTTGGAGCTGTTGTAGGAAGCACTTCATATTATGTATGAACACTGTGCAGTATCGATTAAGGTATATTTTAATCAATGTGTGAATACTTTAAACAGAGTGGCTTTGATAGGCCTTAAGGGAATCTTATTTCATTCAGTTCAAAGGTTAGGAACCTATGCTCCCAAAACAGCTGGTGAGGTGATAATGCATAATTACAAAGCTGAATCAGATTCTGCAGCAGAATGTCAAAAAATTAAGCTTTGCAAGATAGCATTCGTATATTAGTTCAGACAACAGTGAATTGCACTGATTTATTTTTAGCAACGGTAGATGTGGATTGCTAAAATTTGGAGTGTAAGGAATTATAAATCACAACTGGAAAGTGTTACACAACTTTTATTAATTCACTGCCTACAAAATAAATGTACGTCTTAATAGAGAAGTGAAAAATAAGACAAAATATATCACTTGAACAAAACTAGTACTAATATATTTATTTTCTTTAAATAGATCTGCCAACTCAATGAGTCAAAGCTTTGCATTTGCATACAACTGGAAAAAAACCCTGTAAAATTAAAATATTAAACATATATAACTTGCAACATTATAGCATCATACAAGTTTTAAAACTTTCCCTTACTAAGCCAAGAACCAAATAGCTTTTCTAAAAGTCTTGTTTTTCAACTCAGTTAAAAATCTGGGGGAAACAACCACTTTCAGCAACCTTATGTATTTAAGTGGTATATAAAAACTGATGTGAAGTAACCTTATATAAAAGTTCTTCAATAGTACCTTATTCAAAACTGTCATGAATGCAAGTTCTTTCCATACAAAAGAAATGTGTTATACAATAGCAAAAGAAACTCTGGAGAGATTCCCTAATCTGATTCGACACTCTGTTCAGGACTCTAGAAGTGGCCTGATACAGAAGTTGGTAAATGTTTTCTGTAAAGGGCAGATCCTGTCTGTTTTCCTACTCCATGGCATGATTGGCAGACCTGAAGATCAAGGAGCACAGGAGTTGATGGGCAGTACCAGCCTGCCAGCAAAGAGACTGTTGATAAACCACCATTGCCACTACGCAGCATGGTTACCACTGGCTCTGCCTTTTGCTCCAGGACTTGAAACTCCAATGTGGCAATGTGCTATAGACTCACGCATCCATTCTTAGCTTGTGACCATACAAAAACAGGTGGTAGACCAGATTTAACCCACAGGCCACAGTTTACCAATCCTGTTCTACAGAGAGTTTAATCCAAATCAGTAGAAAAGTGGAACATCATTACTTTCAATTCTTTAGGAGGAAAAAATAGCTCAGTTTTTCTAAAGCGACACAGTGGGAATGCAGGTCAAAATAGGTAAGGTATTGATAAGCGAACAGCTATCTGCTTTGGATGAGTTCAGATCTCTGGGTCCAGATGCTTTATATCCTAGTACTAAAGGAGCTGGTAGATGTTATCTTGAAACCACTGAATGAAATCTTTCAGAGCTCCTGGAGCACAGCAGAACAGTAAGAAAAGAGCTGATGTGGTTCAAATCTTCAAAAAGGGCAAAAAAAAGTGGATCCAGGAAATTGCTTGACATCAATACCTGGGAAAATCCTGAAAAAGATAATCAAACATCGGATTTGTGAGCATCTAGAAATAAACAAGGTGATAATGAGAAGCTAGCATGGAATTATTAAAAATAGATTGTGCGAGACAAATCTTATTGCCTTCTTTGATAAAATGACTAAATTTGTGGATCAGGGAAATGTTGGCCTGATGCTCTTCAACATCTTTATAAATAATCTAGATGAAGGGACAAAAGGGGGTATGCATAAAATTTGCAGAGTGGACCAGGCTGGGGGAAATTGCCAACACTTTGGAAGGTAAACTCAAGATTCAGAAGGATATTGACAGACTTGAGCATTGGGCCCTATCCAACAAAATGCACTTCAGTGGTGAGAAAAGAAAGGCCATACACTTAGGCAAGAATCAATCATAAGTCACTTTTCTCAGTGCCATTGTAACTTTGAACTGTCACTAAATGAACTGTTCTAAGTTGAGGACTATCTGTTCTTGGCAGGTATTCCAACATCCCTAGATTACCACCCACATGTTGATAGATACTGATTTAAATATATAAAAGTACAATGCTGTCACAAGTCAGCAGTTATGTCATCATACAGAATCTCATTAATATCTTCCAATGTATTCCTTCCACCAAGTTTCTCCTCTCCTGGAAAAACTACAATTCCATTATAACTGGAAGTTAGAATTTCCTTTTTAGATTAAAATTGTGACTGCAATTGCTCTATTTGTCTCCATCTAGTCTCTCTCTCTTTGTGTGTGTAAAGTATTGTGTCTTTAGATCACATACCTGTACTCAAGATTTGGGCTGTTTTATTGATTGCACAGCCCCTGATCTGCAAGCTATATAACATAAGAGAAGGGTGCACTGTTTTAAAATATTAAGGCAAAGGTGAAAAATGGGAAAAGATTTGCCAGCAGCGTGAACATGGCTTCTTGATATCAATTTTTGACCTTCACAATGATCTATAAATCAAGCTTTGAGGGGCCACAGTAACTATACTAAGTCCCTTGGGATGAATATCCCTCAAGGTAGACAAGGTAGCTAGGCTGTAAGCTTTCTGTTTTCCAGGAAGTTAAGAGTGTCATTGAATAGTAAGCTTACACATTTTCAAAACAAATGATAACTCATACTGATCCCATTTGTGTCCTGGCCCATTCTCACAGTTACAATCATATGAAGAAGAAGAGATTATGGATGAGCCTTATAGCAGAGTTTTAATTCCTATATGAGTGGTTCTGACTTCTGTGAAATATACAGTATTCAATTCCTAACATCCAAGAGACTACAGTACAGAACTATGCAAAAGCTCTCACTGCTTACATGAGAATGATGCAATTGCAACCAGCTTTCCTTCCATTGAGGACTGTATACTGCACAAGCTAGAAAGAGGGCTGTCGAAATATCTACAGACCCCTCACATCCTGGACATAAACTGTTTTAACTTCTTCCCTCAAGATGACACGATAGAACATTGCATGCCAAAACAACTAAACACAAAGACAGGTTTTTTCCCCCATGACATCATTCTTCTAAACAACTAATTCCCACAACACTGTCTTATGTCCTAGGACATCAAACCACCTAGTACGGCTGTATTATGTATTATCCTTTTCATCTTTCCCATTACCTATTCCTTTCGCATCATATGACTATCACTTTGTTGTTTGTACCTTATGATTTATGCTGATTGCTTTTATTTAGAGTCTGGATAGCTCAGCAGACTAATGCATTGTAATTTAACTCCAGCTGTCTGCAGTTAGTAAGTTCGAATCTTGCCAGGCTCAAGGTTGACTCAGCCTTCCATCCTTTCTAAGGTAGGTAAATTGAGGACCCAGTTTGTGGGGGCAATAAACTGACTTTGTAAAAATATACAAAAGTATGAAGGCTATTGCTTAACGCATTGTAAGCCGCTCTGAGTCTCCGGAGAAGGGCGGCATATAAATCAAATTTTAAAAAAAAATTAGTGTCTTATGGCTATCACTGAGTGTTGTACTGTATCTTATGATTCATGGTGATGATATTATGATTATGATCATGATTTATCACTTGTTGCTTGTATGTGCACTAAGAGCTTGTGCACTGGAAAAAAATCCCTTGTGTGTTCAATCACACTTGGCCAATAAAGAATATTCTATTCTATGCTTCATCATTCTGATCTCCTCCCACCCAGGCAGATGCTGTTCAGTTGCAGACATAGGTGAGGAAGGTACAGCCAAGAAGGCAAACTAACAGGCCCATCCCTCTCCTCTCTTATGTGATTCTGATCAAAAGTTTCACAAAAGAGGTCTTGGATGATAATAACCTGTTTTTCATATCCCACCACTGATTTACATACTGTAAGAATACAAAGCTTGCTTCGTCTGTAAGAATATGGTCAATGAAGGGAAAATATTGCTTTCTTTTCAGAGATCATTTTGCTGTGGAAAAAAAAAGAATGAACATTCAAAGATTTCTCTATACTTTCAGCAATATGTTTAAATAAATATATTTATGATGCACTAAATTGGCATTTGATGGAAGCTACTATTTAAAAAAAAAACCTTGTCAGATTACTCTTGTTGAATTGCTCATAAATTCAGGGTTGAACAAAGTGATCAGATTACATTAAATGCATGTTGGTATCTCTAACTTTCTGCAATGAATTAAAACTGGCTGATCATGTCTCAAGTGCATTTCATTTGCTGTTGATTCATGTGCAGCAATATAACTTTCAAAATTCCCTTATGCCACCAAACTGACTCTGATATACTGAAGGCTGGAGAAGATTATGGTAGCTCTAAGATTGAAAACTCTATCATGGCAACAGATAAATGCAGTAAAAATATCATGAATGCATAAACAAAACCATCAGCTATAGAAATAACTATTCATTTAATCCACTGCTGAATTCAAGGGAGAGGTTTGTTGTTTAATGACTATGAAAAAAAATATGTAAATGCCAATATATTGTTTCTGTTCCCTTCTTATTAATCTTTGTTTTGTGCACTGTAAAAAAGACATTGAGTTTCCTTTATGCATTCAGAATAAATGTGTTCTTCACAAAACAAGATAAGTCAGGTGAATTGAGAGCAATCGAAATGCAGGAAGGTGGAAAATATGCAAAAACTAGTTTTTATTAAAAAATAAAAAGTCGGTCACAGAAATAACTTTTTTTCCCTTTGTACAGGGCTTTTTTGTTCCTTTGTTTTGAAACCCAATCCATCTTTAAAGGCTTTTTAAGCTGGCAAAAAATGCATTATTATTAAGCTGGTAGCTTCTATTGTTTCAGAGGTAGCTATGGCTATGGATGAATGCTTTCAACAGAAGTTAAAAGAGATAATGAGCCTTTAATGATACAAAATCAGAGCCTTGTGTGCTTAGTGAAGCTTGACACAAGCTCTAGTTTTCAGCCAGCAAGACGGGCTTATACTATCTCCCACTTTTCTAAGCTCCAAATACCCACAAAAATGCTTTCTTATCCAACTCTCTCCCAAGATATTATCAGCAGTAGATGTCTATGATGCTCAGCTGTTAAGTGACATGAAGCATCAAATAGCCATGGTGAAAGTAAATTCAATTTTGTCATCTCCTCCCCTGCAATCTTTTAATGGATACCAGGTAGAAATAATTTTCCAGGTAGAATCCTTAGGCATATATTTATAGCAATTCTTTAGGATTTTTTTTCTTCCTGAAGTTTCTTTATCTGCTTCACTTACCCTAGGCAAAAAAAATTTTCACAGTTGAACTTTTTAAACTACCTTCAGTGAAGCCAACATCAAGTATTTATATTAATTAATCACTCCCTCACAGACACACATCTTCTAGGATCAAACGTCTTGGGATTCATGTTTAATTCTTTAACTCATATTAAGAATTTGCTGTTTGAAGGGAAAGATGGAGGTCATATTGAATTCCAAAATCAAAAACAGACATCTTAGGAATTAATATGATGTGGTGCAGTGGTTAGAATGCAGTATTGCAGGCTAATTCTGGTTAGGCTAAATTCAGGCTAAATGTGGTTTCATTACAGGTAGTCCTCAACTTGCAACCATCCTTGAGTAACCATTCAAAGTTAAGACAGTGGTGAAAAAAAGAGACTTATGATCAGTCCTCAATTCCTGGGGTTGAGTGATTGTAATCCAGGTATTTGGCAACCAGCTCACATTTACAAAGGTTGTAAAATTGGGCACACTAATATGATGACTCATTTAATGACTGTATCACTTAACAATGTAATTTCTTGTCCCAATTGTCATCATATATTGAAGACTACCTGTATTCATTTTCTGCAGAAATAGTCAAGAACCTTCTTACATGGGTTTAACAATAGCTTAGGTAAGAACTGATAGACAAAATGCTACAGTAGCCAATGCTTACAACAAAAATTTAAATGTTCGCTTGCAAAATGCTAATAGTGTTATTTTATTTGGGAATTTTAAGATCTCAGAGTCTTAAAGTGAATAATTAATAATATTGTTCAATAATCCTTTGTCAATAGTATAATTTCATCAAGTGTCAGCCCTGGAGGCCATCTTTTTGATTGGATCTTCAAGGCTGCTACATTTAGTGCTGTGGGAAACTGGGAGGGGGGATTGCATGGAGTAGTGGAGATATCTAGCCATAATAACATTCCTTTCTCAGAGAGTCAAGGACATCTTGCCCTGCACCTGGAGTGGTGTGACTGGGGGGAGGGGCATCTCCAGTTGAGTGAGGGTGCATGAGAATACAATGCAAGTCAGGAAGGATGTATGGGGATCCCAGGTGGGTCAGAGAGGTGTGCGAGGGTGTTGTGTGAGTCGGAAAGAGTGTTCAATGGTACTTGTGTGACCAGTGTGGCATGAGTGCATAGAGACTGAGAGAGGTTGCACAAATGGGGAAGACTTACCTGATAACTTCAGACCTTCCCTGCCAACTTTCCCATTTACATTCACCCAGCAAGTTTTTCATGAGCAAAGTTAGTGGGAAAGTTGGCAAGTAGTTGGAGATTGCTCCTGAACCTTCTGATCTTTTGTGCATATGTCCATGATTGTTCAATTGATTTTTTTAGATAAGTAAATATCTCAATGACATAAGTGAAACAATGACCCAATGGGTCATGGGCCATCTCCTTATATAAGAGATAATAGTAAGGAGTTTGCCAGCTGTACTTCACAGTTGCTCTCAAAAAGACTTGTTAATACTCTTTTGCTTTACTATCAACCAATGCAAGAGTCCTGCCCAAACAGCATTCAAAATAACCTTACAGGTAGTGGATGCATGTTAGGGAAGCACTCAGACACATTTCCTTAACAGAAATTTTTCAGAGCAATTGCTTTTATTGAATGCAACAAATATTGAGTGCCGCATTTAGTAGAGCAGCCCTCCTTATATTGGCTATGTGATAATCTTCTCCTACTTCCAGGGCAATAAATGATTGATGTAGATTGCAATGAAGAATTGGTTACTTATCTGAAGTCTTCAAATGATTATCTGTGAATTCACACAACTCACCCACTTTCTCGTTCAGGTGACAATTCTTAAATTTGGATTTATTTTTAAACCTTTTGAGGAATATTGAGAAGCAATGCCCAGATGGAGGAATAGGTTCTTTAAAATCTTTATTCATAAATTCTAGAGATTACCAAGAAGGAATGATTCCTGTTACAGATAACAAATTAACTTTTCTACCTAGTGTGGACAAAAAAAGAAATCAGATCAATATGAACTTGGGATGTTTATATTTAAAATAAACTTTGTATTCCAATAAAAAAGTTACAAAAGAAATATATCTTTTCTGATAACTGGACAAATTAATACATAAATTGGGAAAATATATTAAGCCACATACAAGTTTGAATATTATGAAATCTCCCTACATCAGCTCAAGGCCTAATGGATTGGACCCTTGGCCAATACAGCCTAGCAGTAGGTTCTCAGTCATCAGTTTCACAATGAAGTCCCTAGTCTCCTAACAGATGATCTTCAGAGACAGTCACACTGCCATCAGGACTAATAACTGGTGATTCCCATAACTTCCATGAATTGATCCAACTTTTTTGAAAATCTAAGTAGATAATGTTTTCTGGCACACCCTTATCAACATGTTGTCTATACCCGCAAAAAGTCAAATATATTAGTTAGACAGAATCTTCCTTTAGTGAAACCATGCTGGGCATCCTTGGAGAAGGCCTATGTCTCTAAATGCTGAGTTATTTTATCTTTAAAAGCAATTCCCATTATTTTCCCCAAAACAAATGTTGAGCTGAAACACATAATTTCCTGGTTCTTCCAGTGAGCTATTCTTCCACTACCAGTTTTAGCTTCACCATAATTGTGACAGATAAATTGGATTGAGAGATAGCAGCTAGTGCAAATTCATTCAGTGAGGTTCTTTGACTGAAGATGGATTTGAACCTGGGTGTCAGGCTCAAAACCAAGAATTACACATAATGATTTTTTCCAAACGGAGGGCTCCCCCCCCCATTGTTTTACGCCTATAGAGAAAATCTTGCCTGACTGAGCACTCTACTATCTCCATTATAAAGTACTCTGTGAACTATTAAGGAAAGTCTGTCTTTGCCCTCTGTCATATAATATCTGGACTGAGTCACCTCTTCCTCGTCTGAAGCACCCCTCCTTCCTGGGAATCCACTACATTCCATCACACTAAGTCTTCCCAGTTCTAGACTTATACCGCCACACTGGAGCTGTATGTAACTTTCCCCAACATGGCACCATACACAATTATTGCCAATCAATACAGCCAGCATTTATGATACTGGATTTCCAAAGCAGCTTAACATTACCAGAGTGGAAACAGCTGCTCAAACTCAACAGGCATAGGAGAGGGAAAAAAACAACAATTTCTATATCAAAAGCAGCAACAGAATTGTTGCAGTTCCTATTTAATGGCCTATATTTTTCCCTAGCTGGTCCCTAATGGCATGTCTGACTGATATACACTAGAGACTTCAGTTATTTAACCATTAAAGTATTGTAGTATTAACCATTAGTGTAGTAAAAGGATCACATTTGGAACATAGGTATCAAGGTTATCCATGGGAAAATGTTTCAATGCTCTACTGGTTTGGTGTTTGTGTCTGGTTTGTTTGTTTGTTTTTAATTCTGAGGCTGACAATCTTCTCCTAATGCTTTAGGAGGGCAAGGTGCTACTCTCTGTGAGATTCTCAGATGCTACTATCCCCAAAATCTTAAATGTTCTGAAACATTATGCTGAAAAAGAATTTCAAATATAATATGTATATAATACAATAAATCTGGATAGTGTGGCTTAGAAGAAAAATGGATGGATACGAAACGTTATGCAATGAGACAAGAGTAGCAGTTAATTCAATTGTTTTCCTTCCATGCTTTACCCAATCACCCAAATCATCATCATCAGTTGGAAAAGGGCACTTTGCTTTCCAAAAGGTCTACACTTTCATACAAATAGAGCAACATCATTCCCATTAATCCAATTACAAACTATGTAACCTGTTAGAAAACAGATTCCCCCCATTTTGCTAAATAAAGATCTCACCCACCACTCCAAATACTAAGAAATAAATCTAGATAAGCAGTGGCACTTAAGAAGAGTCCACCTTCCAAAGGCAACCCTAAAAGCTGTGCTATATAATAAGTGTCTTTCAGGATAGATTTGGATGCCTACTTAATACATTTCTATGGCCTATAGGAAAGGATCTCTATCAATGACACACATCTTAAAGAACCTCATGTTGTAAACTAACAGATTCTACATAGGATGGAACAAAAGCAATCCATGGCCCACCAGGAATCAGAGCATGCAAGCAAGCAAAACCCCATTCACGCATGTGCAAGATCCAGGCAGCATGCAAAATTACACACACATACACACACAGTCCATGGAAAACCACCTTCCACGGAACTGGTTCCTCGTGCCCAAAAGGTTGGGGGCCATCGACCTAGAGTGTTTTGACAAGAAAACAAATTAAAATGTTAATGTTTTAATTGAAAAGGTCAAATTATATAAGAATGACAGCAAATTGAAGTTATATTAGTGAAAGTTGACAGAAACCTGTCAACAACTTCTTCAGCTTCAATCTCAATAATACACGGGCAAACAACCGCTGCTGTACGGCGATTTCCCAGGCTGAGGGGTTGCCCGGAGTGCTGTGGGAGTTGCCGGATTTCCCAGGAGATCTTTGGGACGTTGCCAGACCTTTCTGGGCATTGTGGCAGCGACGGCGGCAATGGCATAACGACGGCAGCTGTGATGGCAGTCCAGAGGGCCTGGCAGGGAGGAGACACCCCCCCCGGAGGCTGGGGATGGGGGGGGCAACGAGGCCGGGAGATCATCTGCCTTTTGGGTTGGGCAAGGACCTGGTATGAGACGCTTTTAGATCTTGGGAGGCCTCGTTTACGTGTGGGGCTGGGGGGGGCTAGAGATAACTGCCCCTGTTTCCCCCCAATGCTTCTCTACCAGGACTATGCACACCTTGGATTGTCGGCTAGCTCACTGACTCACCCGACGCCAAGTTTAATTTTCATCTGAACTTTCCCTAACTGCGGGGAGGACTATTTAAATCTGAATGGGGGCTGGTACATGGCTCCATCCCATCAGCTGAGAGGGCTGGGCTCAGTTAAACCACTGTGAGAGGGTGGCTCTGATGTCGGGGCCCCTGGGGGCTGAACTGGGATGATATTGAATTTCTTGCATCTGCCAGCAGAGGGGACCTGACCATCGGACCTGAGCCCCGGATGCTGTGCTGTCTGCATTGGCTCATCGCTGCCATCTCACCACAAGAGGGGGTTGACTGGTTGATCGGACCTCCGTGAGAGGGTGGTTGGGTCTTTCCCCCCCCCCGGACTGTGGTCGACCTGGAACTTGACCTCGTCCTCTGTTGTGAGGGGACAGTGGACCGGTCTTGTTGAAAATGCTCCTAAAACTCCCATTCCATGTCTCTCCCCTGGACCTTCTATATGGACCCCTAGGATATGGTTGCTCCCATCCTCTGTGGTCAAGATGTATTCTGCAGCGGAGCTTCTTGTCTGCGAGACTCCCCCCTCTCGCAGGCTTGGCCCTCCACTCTATCGAGGGCCTACCTCGATGACGGGCTTTGGAACCCCGAGAGGTGGCATGCCGCAAAGAGGGGGTTGTGGGGTTTTTTAAAATTGTCTTTTTGTAATCTTTTAAGGGGTTTAGGGCGGGGGGTGGGGAGGGAGGGGCATAGGTCAGGCCGACGCCGACGCCGAACCTGCCCGGCCCCTTGGTTTTCCGAGGAGCTGAGGGGGATGAAGCGCCGGAAAAGACGCCTAGAGAGTGGTTGGAGGGCCAGTTGCTCCAAATCCGACCGAACACTAGTTAGGTCTCATATTAAGACCTATCTAGTGGCGATAAAAGTGGCAAAGCGTAACCACTTTTCCGCTCTTATTGCATCGGCAGATAACCGCCCAGCCGCCTTGTTTAGGGTGACTCGCTCCCTCCTACATCAGGGAGCGCGGGAAGACCCCTTGCAAGGGCAGGCTGAGGATTTTGCACAGTATCTGCACGATAAAATTGCTCAGATTCGGGAAGGCTTGGACTCTGACTGGGTAGATCCCGGCGGGGTGACTGAGGCTGGTCTTGAGAATGTTATCTGGGATGAGTTCGACCCTGTGACTCCTGAGGACGTGGACAGGATCCTGGGGAGGCTAAACGCAACCACATGTTTATTGGACCCGTGCCCCTCCTGGCTGGTACTGGCCACCCGGGAGGTAACACGAGGCTGGCTCCAGAGGATCATAAATGCTTCTTTGAGAGAGGGTTTCTTGCCTCCCGCCTTGAAAGAGGCGGTGGTGAGGCCCCTCCTCAAGAAGCCTTCTCTGGACCCGGCCGTTTTGGCAAACTATCGTCCGGTCTCCAACCTTCGCTTTGTTGCGAAGGTTGTGGAGAGTGTGGTTGCACGACAGCTCCCACAGTTCCTGGATGAAACCGTCTATCTAGATCCATGCCAGTCCGGCTTCAGGCCTGGGTACAGCACGGAGACGGCATTGGTCGCATTGGTGGATGATCTCTGGAGGGCTCGGGACAGGGGTTGCTCCTCTGTTCTGGTCCTGTTAGACCTCTCAGCGGCTTTTGATACCATCGACCATGGTATCATGCTGCGCCGGCTGGAGGGACTGGGGGTGGGAGGCACCGTGCTGCAGTGGTTCTCCTCCTATCTCTCTGACCGGTCGCAGTCTGTGTTGGCAGGGGGGCAGAGGTCGACCTCGAGGCACCTTGCTTGCGGGGTGCCGCAAGGGTCGGTCCTCTCGCCACTCCTGTTCAACATTTATGTGAAGCCGCTGGGTGAGATCATCCGTGGTTTTGGGGTGCGATGCCATCTGTACGCTGATGACACTCAGCTGTACATTTCCACCCCAGACCACCCCAATGATGCCCTCGAAGTGATGTCCCAGTGTCTGGAGGCCGTGCGGGTCTGGATGGGGAGGAACAGGCTTCGGCTCAACCCTTCCAAGACCGAGTGGCTGTGGATGCCGGCGTCCCGGTATAGCCAGCTGGTGCCATCGCTGGCTATTGGGGTTGAGTCACTGACCCCCACAGAGGGGGCTCGCAACTTGGGCGTCCTCCTGGACACACGGCTGTCTTTAGAAGAGCATATGACGGCCGTGGCCAGGGGGGCTTTTTATCAGGTTCGCCTGATACGCCAGTTGTGCCCCTTTCTGGATCGGGACTCCTTGTGCACAGTCACTCATGCTTTGGTTACGTCACGCCTGGACTACTGTAATGCTCTCTACATGGGGCTCCCCTTGAGGAGCACCCGGAGGCTCCAGCTGGTGCAGAATGCGGCCGCGCGGGTGATTATGGGAGCGACGTGGCGCTCCCACGTAACACCTCTCCTGCGCGAGCTGCATTGGCTCCCAGTGGTCTTCCGGGTGCGCTTTAAGGTGTTGGTTCTCATCTTTAAAGCGCTCCATGGCTTAGGGCCAGGGTATTTGCGAGACCGCCTGCTGCTACCGATAACCTCCCACCGGCCAATACGCTCTCACAGAGAGGGCCTCCTCGGGGTGCCGTCGGTCAGGCAATGTCGGCTGGCGGCCCCCAGGGGGCGAGCCTTCTCTGTGGGGTCACCCGCCCTGTGGAATGAGCTGCCTCCCGGAATACGATTGATCCCGGACCTCCGGACCTTCCGTAAAGCCCTGAAGACGTTTTTATTTCATCAAGCCGGCCTAGCCTAAATGGTTTTTAACTGGGATTTTAAATTTTATGGATTTGGGGTTTTAAATTGGGTAGCCAATTATTTAATTTTTTTAATTATCTTAACTTTTGTATTTGTATGTTTTTTTAATTTTGGCTGTTCACCGCCCTGAGTCCCTTCTGGGAGAAGGGCGGTATACAAATTAAATAAACAAATAAACAACAAATGCAAGGTAAACCGCTCCAAACTTGATTGCAGGAAATACGACTTCAGCAACAGAGTGGTCAACGCCTGGAATGCTCTACCCAACTCCGTTGTTACATCCTCAAACTCTCACAGTTTCAACCTTAAACTGTCTACAATGGATCTCACCCATTCCTAAGAGGCCCGTAAAGGGGGCATGCATAAGTGCACCAGCGTACCTACCATCCCTGTCCTACTGTACCCATTTATTTGTTTTCATTTCTTTCGTTCATATCCATGTTTATATTTATATCACTATCTTGTACATGCTTGACAAACTAATAAATAAAAATACGAAGTACATGGCAAGAAAACAATATGGAAAATGCAGCATGGATGATGGTTCTTCCCTAATATATTTGGTCACTCAATTCATTTTTTAAAAATAAATCTCCTTTATTTCGATTGCCATTGCACTGTGTACATATCTACCTTTCTATGACCTGTGGATAGAAAAGCATGGTTGCATAGTTAACTATGATTGGTTGCATAGTTAACTATGTTTAGAGTGAATTTTGCACTTTTGTCCACCTTTCAAGTCCTTCCTTACAACCTTTTTGAAAATGTGTTTGAATCATTATCTTGGTGTTAGTATAGTTATTCATAAATAAATTTGATAAATAAATAAGAAATATATAAATTCTTTCTTTTTCAGCTTTCAGAAACATCAAATCCTTGCTCCCTGGATTGCACCATTCAAGGGGGGGGAGAACAAAGAAGGACTTTTCCCTCCTCACTCAGGGCCAATTGCATAGGTTTATCAAATCAAAACTTAGATACAGTATTGTCCCTTTTATGTGTCCATTTATTTAAATAAATAATATAGTGAGTGATTTTTCATAAATTTATATCTATTGAAATAAGGTTTATTAAACTTTTAGATACAGTATTTCAAGTTAAGCATGCATCCTGGTAACATGGACACATCCATGTAGTTTCTTTGGGAACAACACAGAAGATAGGTAGGTAGGTAGATAGGTAGGTAGGTAGTAGGTAGATAGATACAGGGGTGCTATTCAGTAGGTTCTGACAGGTTCTGGAGAAACAGTAGCGGAAATTTGAGTAGTTCAGAGAACCAGCAAATGCCACCTCTGGCTGGCCCCAGAGTGGGGTGGGAATGGAGATTTTACAATATCCTTCCCCTGCCATGCCCACCAAGCCACACCCACAGAACCAGTAGTAAAAAAAATTGAATTCCACCGATAGATAGATAGATAGATAGATAGATAGATAGATAGATAGATAGATAGATATCACATTTATATAATTTATGTAACTCCTTATCTCACAGCCAGTAACTCTGGACAGCACTCAATGTTTGCCATTTCTTTCTTCTGAAATCTCTTTCATACTTCCCAATGTGGGCTGCAATCCTGAGATTTCAGGGTGGTCTCTAGTTCACTTATTAACCAGACCAGCCCTGATTAGCCTTTTTAAGTTCAATCAAGATCAATAGGTTTGGCAAGGATAATTAACTTATTAACCACTTAGAGTAACTGACCTCTCAAATGATTTTTCCACTAAACCCTGAAAAATAAGTCTTGCTCACGTGTATACTGTCACAATGTCTTTACCATATTCCCACATTGGCCTCTAACTGCTGAAAAGTGTATGCTGGCTTAGCCACATAATGTATGCACCAGCTTGTAAACAAAGAAGAAATGATCTCAGTGTCAACTATGGGATTGATCTATAAGAATAACTAAATGAGGCTAACTGATATCATCTTGGAATAACATTAAAAATGCAGTATGGGTGGTGGTGGTAAGAGTTAGAGAAGCGGGGAGCAATCGCCAAGGGGAATAAAATTAGCCAACTGATTTATCAACAAAACAATTTTGTTTTACAGAGGCTGGATATAAGAAGGTGTTACTGAAATGTGAAGGCCTTTAAATCATAGCAAAAACTAAGCAATAGAAAATTGCCCAGAGCTGAAATTTTTAAGCATACTTATCTAAGAGTAAAATCCCTGAGAAATAAACGGAGCTAAGAAAAATGGCTTTTTAAGAAACACTTCGTACTGGAGCTGGGTTCCAATGTACATGATTATAGTTGATCCAGTAGGAGAAGGAATGCAGCTTGATCACTCTAATTTGAATGACATTATTTCTTTGGGCCTCTTTTACTTTAAAATTGAAAGACAAATAGCTGTCGTTCAAGGCAGTGAATATTTCGGTGTTGCATTCTTTACTGAAATGTAGGCTGCCTTTAACGATTTCTCTTCTCCCCTCAAAAAAACCCCAGCTCTTTGTTTTTTCCCAAACAGGAGGCTATTGTAGCCTCCTAAAATAGGAGTGAACCAAGTTGTTCTGAAGATTTTTACCATAAGGCACCAGTAGGGGTAATATCTTTGCATGATCAAGTAACAGACGTGCTTCATTAATTTAATTTGATAGATTTTTATATCAAGCTTATGTTCATTTCTGTAGTTTGGTTCTGTAAAAGAAAATCACATTCTGTCTTGGAGATGGGGATGCAGAAATGTTGACATCTATCTTGGGTGGATTTTAACTGAAGCACTGCAGATGTAAACAGTTCATTCCAAATCAACATGTATCACTGAATCTTTTCTTCTCTACATTCTTCTGTGCCCCCAAAGCCAATGACTTTCCATTGTCTTCTTTCCTAGCACAATGTTTAGCCTTTATTCCTATCATTCCATCACTTAGTCATTTTCTGTTTCCTTTCTTTCATCCTTTACCACTTACTTTCAAGAACCAAGAAGTCCATTGCTTCCCATCATCCCTCAACCAGTTCTGCCATCTCCAGTGTTGGCCTTGCCTCTTATATCTGCTTCTCAAAGGTCCCCTATTCACAGTTTTCTCTTTTCTCTGCAAGCATAATATGTTTTATTTTGGAAGAGCTAGAGAAATACTTCTTAGCATATCAACTTTTTTTGGTGGTGGATCATATTCACAAATCCCTATAGTATCATGGAGAGACCGCTAGGTTTCATTTAGGACTCTAGATCTATTTCAGCCATGGTTTTAGTCAGGCTAATCACTCATGCTTTAAACTATCCCTTCAGAGGGACATCTACCAATTTTCATTCTCTTAGGATTAGCAAGATAAATTTACAAAGCATATGTCCAGTTATCAAAAACATAAAGAGGAGATGAAACAAAAGGCAGATTGTAATTTATTCATAAAAGTGTTTAGCTCACTTTTAATCCCAAAGTGGAGTACAATAAAACGAACTAATAAGACTAAACAATTAGAAAAATTAAAATGGTAAATAGGACACGACCAACAATATCCACCAACAATATCAGTAGCACCTCAACAATATTACTGATATGAAGATCAGGAAGCTGAAATTTCATACCATTAACTTTTTTTAAAAAGACATGTGCTCATTATCAAAAAAAAAAAAAAAATTAAGGGTAGATTTCTATTTTAAGGCCTGTCAAAGACACGATCTCCACCCGAAGCTGCCTTATCTGATGATCTCCTAAAGATCTCTTGACAAAGTCAAGATTAAAGATTAAAAAATGTAACCTTTAAAGAATAAAGGTTCAATAGAGAAACAATAAAAAGGAAAAAAGCAGGGGCCTACCACACATACTAGCACTATACCGAGATATATCACATTTCTCTCTGTGCTTTTTCGGTTATCTGCCTTCTCCTTCCTGCATTGGTGACCCTCTTTATCCAATAGTTTTACCATTTTTGCTATTACTTGGGCTAGAATGTGGGACAAATCTTGTCAATTTTACCTGAAAACAGGTAAAACAGGATAGGGAACAGCTCCCTTATTTTACTATTCCACCCTTCTATCGATGAACTTTTAAAAAAGAAAATGAAGTTTACCATTTCAGTGTTTCCTCAGTGAGCTTGGAAAGTGGAGAAGAAAAGCCCAGATTCCTACTGCTCCAGTAACAAATATTAAAAAAAACTTGTGAAGATCAGCAAACAATGAACCTAGAGATAACAGTCCTGCCACAACACACAGCAACTAATTATAATGGAGGAGTTTGCCAATAATAAAAATAAAATTCTGGTGAATCAGACAGTACTGCTTGAAAACAAGGCCAAAAACACTCCTTACACTCCCACGGGGGTGGGGGAAATAAAAAGAGATGGGTATAGGACAACATCATATGTTCCTGCTCTCGGTCATTCGTCCATGCTCTCATTGAGGCAAGCAAGTTGGGTAGATCAGCCTTAAATTATCAGTAAGGATGTAATTTCTGATTATCTTGGTATAGGAAAATATTATGCAACTATCTGCTTTTTTGGTGGGGGAGGATGACATTCAGCTGGCTACCTTAAACTGGGAGTGGCTTGCTGGCTTCTCTGAGAGTCACACACATAGGGAAGGCTGCCGATAAGGGCAGTTCCTCTGTTTGCTTCCAGAAAATTTACTGTGCCTGTTGGATTATTTTGGCAGAAAACGAAAACAATTACATTCAAGCTGTGGCAAATTAAGCTCATTTGAAATGAGCAGTCACTAATTTTGTGCAGAACCATAGTAGAAACAGGTAGAATAACCTGAGTCAGTCTGAACACAATCATCATTAAAAACAAATTGCAACCAATTATGTTATTTGTAATGCTTCTGTGATTACTGACATATGATGCAGAGCAGCTGGATTAAAATAGTAAAGGTCAGTATGGAAAACTGCATTGCAAACATCTTATTTCTGGCATCATAGTACCATTTCCCTTTAACAGGAAACTGCAAATTGAGCATACATTGCTTGATTTGATAAAGTGACTTATGTGAATAAAATGTTTTTTCTCCTTCTCTAGCCAGGAGGCAAATGGTCTTCTATATACTTTTACATTTCTTATAAAATAGAGGGAAATAGTTGGAAATTACCTTTTTTTAAAAAAAATAAAAAACTGGGTCAGAATACCTGTGTTTAAAATTATTCTTAGGTTTTTCTAGGACAATTCAAAGGATCAAAATATACACAGGACAGAACCAGTGAGATCTTTTCAGGCAAAACTTTACATTGGTTCCTCCTCCGGAAAGCAATTTTGTCTGCAAATGACTTATCTTTGCATCAGTGAGAACTCCAATAGCACAAGTTACAGAAAGCAAACTATTCACAAAGCCAGAGTTCCAAATAACATTTAAGTTTCTTGAATTACATTTCAAAAGTAATTAATATTGGGGGGAAAAGCTTTATTTTGTTAACAGCAATAGCACTTAGACTTATATACCACTTCACAGTGCTTTACAGCCCTCTTTAAGTGGTTTACAGAGTCAGCATATTGCACCCAACAACCTGGGTCCTCATTTTACCAACCTTGGAAGGATGGAAGGCTGAGTCAACCTTGAGCCTGGTGAGATTCAAACTGCCCATTTGCAGGCAGCTGGCAGTCAGCGGAAGTAGCCTGCAGTATAGCATTCTAAGAAGATGGATGGATGGATGGATGGATGGATGGATGGATGGATATAGGGACAGATAGATGATGATGATAGATAAATGGATGGATGAATGGATGAGAGAGAGAGAGAGAGAGAGAGAGGGAGGGAGGGGGAGGGGGGGATGGAATGAATTTCAGCACTGAAATAAAATAAATATATATATATATATATATATATATATATATATATATATATATATATATATATATATATATATATATATATATTGTTTTTAGTAGTATTGACAATGTTAGGAGGACCAATAGGAGACCTACTAACTAGTACTGGATTTCACCAGCTAGTGGGTCTCTATGTTGGATGTAGTTATATTCATCTACAGTATTGCACTTGAAGTAAAATTGCCTCTGCCCCAAAAGCATGCATAGTAATATTATCATCTCATCTCATGTCAGAAATGCAAGAACTAGAAAGGGGGAAAGTAACTTGATAAGATTAAAAACTTTAATAAAAACATAAATTTATATAGTTCTAGCTCAATGTCAGGCAACATTGATGGCAGGGATGTTTCCCAGCAGTAAATCATTCTGTGTACATGTCAGTACCAGGGGGCATAATAATATGCAGTATGCAATAATATTTTATATAGTGCATAAATAATCAGACTAGCACACAAAGCATCTAGAATATACATGTTTAGTCATAATGAATGCATTCTCTACATGAACATACTCCATCTACTTAGTAGAAGCAGAATCAGACTGACTGGGGCCCTTATTGTCAAAGTCTCATAATGGTAGCTGATATGTAAAACTACTGAGAGTAGAACCTCTTTCTGCCCTTGACATGTAACATAGTAAAGTCATGGCCTGGACCCTATAAGTAAATCAAGAATGTCTACATAGCTGATTTTAATGGCATAAAGTCCCATGACTGGGAGCAAGACAATTGGATTTAATAAAAGCATGATCCAGCTAAATTTGTATTTTATAATCCACATTTTTATGGGAGACATTAAGGATGCATATAACTTTTGGTGACATCTAGGAACTTTTTTCTAAACTAAGAATAACTAGAATAAGTAGCTTAAAACATACTTGTTTACCAAGACTGAAGAATTGACCCAAGATCACATTGTCTTTCAGAGTAATTTGGTTTAACTTTTATTTGTCTATACTATTATATAACTACTAGTTTCATGACAATGTTGTTTTTATTGTCATGTTATCAAATTACTTTATAGAAGACTGCTTTGTTGTTCTTTTATTTATAAAAATAAATAGCTAGCTAACAACACTGGAGCTTGGCAATATTTCAGTTTGGTTTTAACTATCAGGTCACAGATATGATGGCTGTTCTGGTCATAATCTCTGAAAGTCTGCCCAAGCAAGGACAAGCAAATCTAAATGCTGCTTACAGAAGCACCATGTGTTGCCTCCACCTTACATTTTCTCCTGTCTGAAAAATACGGGGAAGGTGTTATTTTAAGGAGAAAGGATCATGCAGCAAAATGTAATGAAAACAAGTGTAGAATCATAAAGTTAGAAGGGTCCCATTAGGCCACTGAGATCAACTTACAATCAATGTAGGCTGGTGGCCCCCAGGGGGAGGGCCTTCTCTGTGGGGGCTCCCACTCTCTGGAATCAGTTGCCCCCGGAGATAAGGAGAATCCATGACCTCAATGCCTTCCGTCGTTCCCTGAAAACCCATCTTTTCCAGCAAGCCGGATTGGCTTAGAAGAAATTTTTAAATTTTAAATTTTTTAATTAGTTTGTTATTCTTAACTTTCGGCCCAAATCTATATATATTTTTAAATGTTTTAATATTTGTATTCTATGTTTTTTATCTTGGCTGTACACCGCCCTGAGTCCTCAGGGAGAAGGGCGGTATATAAATTGGAAATTAAATTAAATTAAAATTAAATTAAACTTCTTACTCAATGCAGGAATCCAAATTAAAGCATCCCAGACAGATGTCTAGCCCCCATTTGAACATATAAGATGATGGGAAGCCTACCATCTTACTAGGTAATTGGTTCCACTGTCAAACTTCTCTTACTGTTCTATCATTCACTTAGACTTTGTCTTCCTGTAACCTAAATCCATTATTCCCTGCATCTTTTGTCCATGCGAACTGAGAAAAAAAAATGTTTGTGGGTTGCACCTATATATGGAAACTGAGCGGTAAGTGGAAAGCACTTAAGTTAAAGATGAACTGAGTAAAGGCAGGTCATAATTCCTATGGGTAGATGGGAAACAAAAGTACAAAAGAAAGGATGCAGACCCAAAAAAAAAAAAAGAAAAGAAAAGAAGCATGGTATGAATGCATGGAGCTGAGAAAGGATTATAGCAATGAATATGGTAGGAAAAGTTTTAAATAATGCCACAAAGCTGTTGCAACAAATGCTTTGATAATATGCACCACAGGCACTCAAAAGAGTGCAGTGTTACATTCCATTAGGTCAGTACTGTCTACATTCATTAGCAATTACTTTCTGGAATCTTTGCATAGAAAGTCTGTGATTTGCCACTGACCCACAGCCCTTCCCAAAGTTAATAGACTAATTCCCATTCTGCACACAGAATTACTGTTCAGCTTAGTCTTTTGCTGACTTATTGGATTTAATTGTGATTTTTTTTTAAAAAAAGAAATCTTACTGGATGCCTTGGACTTTTTTTCCTTCAGCAACGCAGGTAACTGTGATTTATCTTTAACTCAGGGGATAACTGAATATATCTTCTTGAAGACCAATCAGGATGTTGGTGAGCAAATCAGGTCTACCAGGGTGTTCAAAAAACTTTCCAAGAAAGAAGACCCTTATTTTGACTGTTGTAAATGTGGCCTCTAGTTCATTAAACATGTACTGTTGCCCCCTGTTGCAAAACTTTTCTCCCTCCCTATTTATTTATTCATTTCCAGTATACCTCCCATCTTCAAATTAGCTGTTGGAACCTGGCGATATTATAAACTCACAAATAATAAATAAACAGATAAATAAATAAAAATGAAGCAGTCATAAAAATGAAGAAAAAGATTGCAGTCAGATGAGAAAAAAGTAATGTTTAATAATTGAGAAAAATAGCATTAATGTCAACCTCTTCTTGACATTTTCAGGGAATTGGGTATGTATCCACATGGAGAAAGGGAAAAGGATTACAGTCCATATGACCCTGCTGTTTACCAGCAGATAACTTATTAAAAAAGAATAGCCTTGTAGACCAGCCCCTAAGGGAAATTCACCACCACTCCAAAAAGTGAACAAAATCTGATGCAGCTTTGTACAACAAAATACATATTCTAATTTAAATTGATAAATGCAAATGTGTATTAATAATATAGAAAATGTAAATAAAATATATCACTGTAAGGAAGACTATCAGCAAAGTCTATTTATTCTTGCTAGTCAGGTGACCCCAAGTGAATTGTTGATGAGAAACATTAAGATCATTGTTATGGCTTTGTATGATTATTTATTTTGAAACCAGACTTACACTGGGCAACTATCCATATATACTGTAGGATGCCTTCAAAAAATATAAAGTAGAAGACATAAACACCTTAATCTTGAAAGTATGTTATGTTCTGAGTAGAATCTGTTAATATTATGCAAGTCCATGAGAGATTCTTTTCCAGAGGGTTTGACCAATGTGTTTATACATCATAGGAATAAACAATTCAGTAAGCAGTTCAGAATTGTTTGCAGTAATTGGCAAAGCATTCAGGTGGAGATCTTCACAATCCCTTTGACCAGGAGTGAAACAACTGAGGAAAAAAAAAACAGCACTAATGATATCAATAAAGGTAGAGAAAAAGTTGTGGACTAGAGTCAAATTTAAAATGTAACAAATTAAGACATTTTCATTTTCATGAAATGAATTCAAGAAATCATACTTCATTATCCCAACTGCTAATCACAGAAGATAAATAGATTATTTCTGCCCTTTTGCTTAGAACTCTCAAATCTTTTTGAATGCATTCCAGTTTGGGGTAGCGATTCAGAATAACATTGTTTTCACAGCATTATAATTATTTGCAGCGTACAGTTCTACACTTCACCACATGCCTCTCTGAAGTTTGGGTCTAGTATATAACATATTTTACTACCTGTCATCCAGTGCCATATGGTTTAAGAGCTCAGTGCATCCAGTTAAGAAGCTGAAATGTGAATTGAAAATGTTTTATAGTACCAGTTATATATTTATGTGACCTGTCTATTCTGAATTCACAATACAATTATTAAAGCTGCCTAAGATCCTTTGTTGTGGATTCATGTTTCTCCATGTGCAGCAGCTGTAAACCACAAGTGAAGTTTCTAATGTTAGACAAGGTGTAGCCATTAGTTCCGCTAAAAAGCTCTAACCACCAGTGCACATTGATTTCTAGTTTCATATATCTTTAATGAGGAGATTAAATACTTGTTTAGAAAGCCAAGTCTGGCTTAAGTGGTGTTTGTTCATATAGCATGTGTCGTCAAAGATCTCCACAGTATTTCCCAGCAGTGATACAAAGTGGGGGAGAACCTTATTCCAGCACTTTTCAAAAATTGTTTCAGTTGAGACTGGAAATTCATGAAGTGATTTACAATATAAGGAATCATTAGAAAAGTAAATTTGATTTTTGATTTTGATTTGATTTGATTTGATTTATATACCGCCCTACTCCTGAAGGATTCAGGGCGGTGAACAGCTATAAAATAAAACACATAGATACAAAATTTAAAAAACAGTATAAAACCACATTAAATAATTTGGCCCGGGACAAATTAAAACACCCCCAATGGTTAAGAAAATGCTACTAAAATAAAGCTATTTGTGCTACATGATTTATTTCCAACTCATACATACATTCAGACAGATATTTGAAAATTTGCTAATAAAATAAGTCGTGTATTGGTATAGGAAATTGATAGGAAAATAGCAGGAAGTACCTGAATTAAGGCATAAAAATACATTCCTCCATAATCCTAAATAGAGAATATTTTTATGTCAGTTAATTAAAATCAGGTTTTGAACTGAAAATGTGGAGATCATTGATATGAATAACATGCTTATAGATTCAGTGCCAATTTTCCACCACTGTGTACTTCATTACTATTTAAAATTGTATTGCATCAACTCTTAACAGAAGAATAAATTATTTGTCATTTAATATTCTAAAAAAAAAAGAAAAAAAAAGTTGAGATCCAAATTGAGATATCTATTACAATTCAAATACAACAAAACAATATAAGATAACTGTATCTCTCCTATGAGAGCATTTGCCTTGTTAGAAAGTTGACAATAATGTATAAATCTGGGCTGGGACAATTTTATATTTCTTTTAGTATGGATAATAAAATAAATATGGAGTAGGATTCAAAGGTGTAGTGCTTCAAAAGTATTATAATCATAATATTTAAAATACATTTAACATAAAATATACAAATAAAAGCCATTTCAAGTAGAGATATATAAAGTCCAAGAGTCTGAATAATCATAATGATAGTACTATGGCAGTAATCTTAGTGGTGGTGTGATAGCAGTCTTCCAATATCTGAAGGGATATCACAGACAAGAGCACTTGAAGGGAGGACAAGAAGTAATAGATGAAAACTTATCAAGGACAGATACAACCTAGAACCAAAAAGAAATTTCCCTACAATGAGAACAACTTACTTCCAGAAATTGTGGGTGCTCCATCACTGCAGGTCAGCCATTTGTGTGGAATGATATAGGATTTCCTGCTTGATCATGGGGGTTGGATTCCCACCTGTTATTCCAACTCTGTTACTCTGTATAATTCTGTATAGCCCTGTAATCTTTCCTAATCAAAAGGAAAGTTGGCTTGGATTCTGAGATAAATTAATGAAAATGAATTATCTGTGAGGGAAGAGAACTGCTCAGTCAGATAAAGGTACTTGTTTTATTTGTCATCCTTCTGTTTCCATCCCACTTGAGTAAGCAATTTCCCAATCTTCAGAAAAGAAAGTAGGAGACATTGGTAACTGCAGAGTAAATTTATTTTCCTTCTTATAATTCCAATTATGAATCAATCAACAACACTGAAATTCTAGGTACGCTAATTAAGAGTAACATCTGTTGACATACTTTTCTATAGACAAGTACATTTTATATGTAAAGTTGTCCTAGGAATGGGCTCGGGGGCGTGACTTTTCTGCCATAGCACCACCCCCTGGAACATTCTCCTTCCAGAGATTAGGATGGCCCCAGCCCCATTGGTCTTTTATTCTAGGTTGGGCCTGGAATCTTCTATGTATGAAGAATCCCATATCATGGTTGTGCTAACCATTATAATTTTTGTATTTATGAGGGAAATTTGTTTATAATTTATTTTAAGATTTCTCACCATCTAGAATCAATCGCTGAGATGGGTGACCATATAAACTGAATGAAAGAATGCATGTGTGTGGTATGATATCTGTATAATGTTATAGTGTATTATATCATTTACTAATATTTAGCAAAAACGTTGCACATAAAATCATGTTCTACTTTATTGTAAAACTATGACAAAATGTACATTATTTGAGCTCTGACCATAAGAATTTGAAACCAAGAAGTAAAAGTAAATAAATTTGTATGTGTATAAACACAGTATATCTTTGTTTGTGTATTTATTTATTCAAGATGATTATTTAAAAAAAAAACTATCTTAAAATATTGTTACTTCTCTTTTAACAAGAAGAAATATAGCACCTAGGTTTAATTCATCTATATATATGTTACATAACATAAAACTAAAAAAAATTGGAAATTTGATTGAATAGTGATGGATTCCTTATCTAAAAGTTATATATTTAACTGAAATAATTTTATTATTTCAAATTGTATTAAAACTCAAACAAATCTAGTGTCCAAGAAGCACTGTCTTCCAGTAATGGATTGGCAATCTTCAAATACTTTCTTGTTGCCAAAAGATTTCAACATTTCTTACAATTTCTTACCAGGTAGTATTCATGCAGGGAAATTATTTACTGATATCATGTTTGAATTTGGATTCTTTCCCCCAGAGATTTCTCCTATATAAAACCTAGGTTTAACTCCAGCAGATAACAGACATCAAATTAAATTGGCTCATTTGCTTAGGTAAATTTAAAATTTTACAAAGATATTATCACAATCCCAAATCTCTTAAATATACATTCGTACATTTTGCCCTGTAACAGCATCAGCAAAACAGAATCTATCTGAATCTTGACAGGGGAGCAGAAGAATCTAAGAAATCAGCATGCTTCTAAATTGATACCATGTAAACACCATATAGTATTGGAAAACCACTGCTGGGGGTAAATGAAATGAATTCACTGGGGCATCTAATCCTATTTCTAGAACGTTTAAACTGTTTCAATGCACTGGAAAGCAAACAAACTTCAAAGTAATCATTATACCCCTGACACCAGTGCTTGTGTGGCTGAAACCTTTATGAGATTAACCCCCCACAGTGGAAAGAGTTGAACACGATCAAAACCACTTTCCAAGTGTCAGGAGGATACTAGCTTCAATTCCCAATGGGAGCAAAAAATAAAAAAAGCTGCTAGCATTTCATATTAAAGGAGTGCAACCTGCAGGTGAGGTTGAGGGGTGGCTATTGTCAAAAGTATTAGGCAAGGACAGCGTTCGTCCTGAATATGACAGTGCCCACTAGAATTCTGCTCAGCCGAGAGAAGTTGCTGGTTTAATTATAAACTGGAATTGTTTCTGTCTTAGTGTGTCTCTTGCAAACTGTGAATGCAAAGCAACCAGCAAGATGGGGGGTGGGAGGAAGGGAGAGGGGGGGGGGGAGAGAGAGAGAGAGAGAGAGAGAGAGAGAGAGAGAGAGAGAGAGAGAGAGAGAGAGAGAGAGAGAGAGAGAGATGATAGATAGATAGATAGATAGATAGATAGATAGATAGATAGATAGATAGATAGATAGATAGATAGATGATGGATGGATGATAGACAGACAGACATGGATAGATGGATGGATGGATGGATGGATGGATGGATGGATGGATGGATGGATGATAGGTAGATGATAGAAAGATGCATGAGAGATGAAAGAGAAATGAGAGAGAGAGAGAGATGGATGATACATCGTTATCTCTCACTTGGACTACTGCAACACTCTCTACATGGGGCTCCCCTTGAAGAGCACCCGGAGGCTCCAACTGGTCCAGAAGGCGGCCGTGCGGGTAATTACAGGAGCTGAATGGTGCTCCCACATAACACCGCTCCTGCGCGAGCTGCACTGACTCCCAATGGTCTTCCGAGTGCACTTCAAGGTGTTGGTTATCACCTTTTAAGCGCTCCATGGCATAGGACCTAGTTATCTTCGAGACCACCTGCTGCTACCGACAACCTCCCATTGACCCGTGTGCTCCCACAGAGAAGGCCTCCTCAGGGTGCAATCAGCCAAACAATGTAGGCTGGTGACCCCCAGGGGGAGGGCCTTCTCTGTGGGGGCACCTACCCTATGGAACCAGCTGCCCCCAGAGATAAAGAGAATCCAAGACCTTGGTGCCTTCCGCCGTGCCCTTAAAACTTTCCTTTTTCAGCAAGCCGGGCTGGCTTAACATATTTTTAAATATTTTTAATTGGTTTGTCATTTTAAACTGGGGCCAAATTAATATATATTCTTTTAATTGTTTTTAATGTTTGTATTGTATGTTTTTATCTGGCTGTACACCGCCCTGAGTTCCTCGGGAGAAGGTGCGGTATATAAATTCAAAATAAAATAAAATAAAATAATAAAATAAAATAAAATAAAATAAAATAAAATAAAATAAAATAAAATAAAATAAAATAAAATAAAATAAAATAAAATAAAATAAAATAATAAAATAAAATAAAATAAAATAAAATAAAATAAAATAAAATAAAATAAAATAAAATAAAATAAAATAAAATAAAATAAAATAAAATAAAATAAAATAAAATAATAAAATAAAATAAAATAAAATAAAATAAAATAAAATAAAATAAAATAAAATAAAATAATAAAATAAAGTAAAATAAAATAATAAAATAATAAAATAAAATAAAATAAAATAAAATAAAATAAAATAAAATAAAATAAAATAATAAAATAAAGTAAAATAAAATAATAAAATAATAAAATAAAATAAAATAAAATAAAATAAAATAAAATAAAATAAAATAAAATAAAATAATAATAAAATAATAAAATAAAATAAAATAAAATAAATGATGATAGATACTGTATATGATAGACAAAAATGAGTGTGTGTGTGAGAGAGAGAGAAAGAGAGAGACTCACCCCCTACTATATTTTTTTAAAAAAATCTGAAAGCTCTGGATTGTTGAATAAAAAGAGGTGAGGTACAAAGCTACCTCTGGAATATCATAGGACAGAGCTTGTCTTGCTCTTCTTAAATAAATCTTCTGACCATAAGAGGAGATAGCAAGATTCCCTATCAATTCAATTCGTTTCTAGGACCTGGTGGAAGGAGATATATTCTAGTGGCATGGAGGAAGGAATGCCCTGTCTCTCAATGTGCTTCATGGTGCAGAGATATCATCTTCAACCATCACAAAATAATTCAGTTGAAAGTGTTAATCCTCCAATTAGTCTAACTTTGCTGTATCACTTCAAGGACACTGTGGATAAATGATTTTTTTAAAGTCTGCTTTCTATTGTGTATTGTCTCTTACATTTGGCAACATACACTTCAAACACTGAGATTACATTCAAGCACTGAGATTACACCATTTTCTGTCCTTTCATTAAATGCTTGATTCTTTGAAAGTAGCAGGAGATTGCTACTTTCTTTGGTAATTTGCTAATGCTCTTTTTTAATTATTATTTATCATATTTATATACCCACCCATTTCACATCAAAGTGACTCTGGACATACAGCACCCAATTAAAAAAAAAATAGTGCATAAAAACAGACTGATTTTTTTTTAAAAAAAACTATTTAAAAAGGTTAATATTAAGGGAGCCATTGCAAAATCTCCCCAGTCCTCTGGGAGGCCCCAGGCTTGATAACATATCTTGGTCTTAAGGGACTTGTCACTTGTGGAATGTTGAGAGAGATGGAACTAATCTCACTTCCGGTGGGGGAGAAGATTTCAAAAAGTGGGTGCTGTAGCAGAGAAAGCCCACCTCTTGGGACCCACAAGATGTAATTCCCTAGCAGACAGCACCCACATCATGCCTTCTATGCCAGACCTGATGGGGTGGCAGATGGAATCAAAGAAAAGTGATCCCTCAGATAGCCCAGGCCCATGCCATTAAAGGTCAAAACCAGTACCTTGAATTAATCCCAGAAGCAAGGTAATCCCAGAAGGTGTAACATATACTGCTCTAGGAGCAGGAGTGAAATCCAGCAGTTCTGACAGATTCTGGAGAACCGGCAGCAGAAATTTTGAGTAGTTTGGAGAACCAGCAAATACCACCTCTGGGTGGCCCCCGAGTGGGGTGAGAATGGATATTTTGCAATATCCTTCCTCCAGGAATGGAGAGGGAATGGGGATATTGCAGTATCCTTCCCCTGGAGTGGGGTGAGAATTGAGATTTTGCAGTATCCTTCTCCTGCCACACCCACCAAGCCATGCCCACCAAACAACACCATACCCACCAAGCCACACCCACAGAACCGGTAATAAAAAGATTTGGATTTCACCACTGTCTAGGAGCACACATAACTGCCTGAGCTGCTGAATTTTGACCAGCTGAAACCTCTGGATACTCTTCAAGGGCAGCCTCATGGACAGTGCATTACAGAAATCCAAATGGGAGATAATCAGGACCTGAGTGACACTGAGCAGAGCTCCTGGATTTAGGAAAGGGTGTAACTGGCACATAACACAAAGCTGTTCTCTCATGAAATGTATCATAAGAGATTTTATCATGAAATGTTCATTACTTTTAAAAATTATAATATAATATAATATAATATAATATAATATATTATATATAATATAATATATATATATATATATATATATATATATATATATATATATATATATATATATATATATATATATATATATATATATATATATATATATATAATTCTACTGGGTTGACTAAGTTTTGAATTTTGTGGGGCAAATATTTAAACAATATTGCTATTCTGTTCTTTCCCTGTCTCACACACGCACACAAACAGTCAGCCAGGAGTTAAATAAAACTTGCAGACAATAAATTCCTTCAATAACAGGATTGGCAGCAACCCAGTAGCTGCTTGCCAAGAACTTTACTCACAGAGGGAGGTGTTCCTCCTCCGTCAGATAAACCAAAACAAATACACAAAGCCACAGAATTGTCAAGTCCAGTCCATATTAAATCCAAGACAGGCAGACAACGTAGTTTCAGAGATACAATGAGACTCGCTAGTTGTTTAGTTTTGTCTGTCACAGAGCCTGACTGGCCACCACACCTCCTTTTATCCCTTGTGGGGTGTGGTCCAGTGACTCAGCTTAATCTATGGCACACCTCCTTTTCTGCGGCGTGCGCTTGTCTCTCCGACGCTGGCGTGGATCCAGCCAAGACTTATCTTTGTCACTGTCCAACTGTACAACTGCGACTGTTCGGAGATACCTGGCTCCTGGCCAATCTCTTCTCCTTCGGGAGACACCTGAGGCATTGCCAGAGAGGAGGGTCCTGGAGAGGGAGGTCTGGCCAACTCCTCTCCTTCACCTTCGGAGTCTTCTCCCTCCGATAAGATGGGCTCGGGGGTCGGAGTCACCACATGTTCTTGCAGTATACAAAAACAAAATGCTTAATAAGGACAGTTAATTAAAACAGATTTAGGCAAATATTATTTGAATTTCAAATAATAATCATTATTCATATGTCTTTTCTTTGCCTCTTCTTTGATACTTTTGTTTTTAATTCTGGGTTGTTGGATTCTTTATGCATTTGAACATATTGCTTGTACTATATGAAACTGGACAGTAATGTACTAAACATTGGTGTATTTTTAATTCTTTTGCCCCTTTTGTCCTGTTGGATATGATGATCCAGATTGTGAGAGTAATAATTGGTTGGAACATTGTTTATGTTCCAAGCATCTTCTTCTTGCTGTTTAAAGTGCCAGTTCTTTCCTTTTCCTCTCTGAAGGCTTTTCAAAAAGAAATGCTATTGATATTTGCTACTACAGCAAAAAAGTTTGAGATGAACGGGTATAATAGAATATTACCTTATAATAAGAGTTTGTCAGGCCACAGTCACATTGGCGGAGATCTGACATTGATTTTTCAATAAATATGGCAAATGGCAAAAAATATAGGGCACATTCCATAGCACTAAATTTTCTGGTGGCCATTTTTCTTTTGGCTGCTTTCTGTTCTATTGTCTTCTGGTGATAGATAATAAAATGTGTCTTCCTCTTTTATAGCCTTCATGCGGAGACAACCATTGTGGATTTTCTGTGAAGATAATAATTGGGTAGATTTTTTTTTAAAAAAATATATTTTCCAACCTGAGATATCAGTGCCATCCATTATGTACTTATTCACATTTAAATCTCACTGAAACATATGGTGTTTAAGTGTACTTAACTTTATGCTAGATTCTTCCTTTGTTAAATAAAGTCTTACAAAATATATATGACCTTCTGCATCAGACTTGCTGTGTATACTGCAAGGGAGATTTCGGTTTCTAGCATATTTGACATTTATCTAAATGAGACCCTTGTGATTTTAAAGCAACTGTTTCCATTATGTGTGTTTTTGAGAGGAGGAGGAGGGGTGACACAAGAGAGAGAGAAAATGAGAGAGATACCAGCTTGTAAATTTTTTAGCTATCAATGTTATAGAGTGGGTGTGGGGAACCATGGCTGGCTCAGGAATTCTGGGAGATGAAGTCCACAAGTCATAAAAGGATCACGGTTCCCCACCCCTGCTACAGAGGTGGTGCTCTAACTCTCACAAACAGGTTCTACAGTCAGGTTTCTCTGCCTCCGTTTTCTGTTTTCCCTATTTACTGCCTCAGTCTTTGCCAAAAACATTTTATGCTCACTCATAAATCGTGTTCAGGAAGTAAGCTGCATTTCATAAAGGAAATAATTTCAACAACCACAAAATTTGAAATTTGGCAATAGAGATTTGGGGAGAGTCTTTTTCCCCAGCATACATTATACACAGCTTTCATATAAGCTCTGTAATTAGATTGGTCTGTTTTTTGTTTTTTGTTTTTTCACAGTCTACTGGTTGCAAATAATTAGAGACCTAATTCAAAACTCATTGCTGTCTGTGGAAAAATTTTCCACTGGCTACTAGAGGCTGAAATACAATAGCTCCATAGCACATCAAATTTTGGCAAGAAGTAGCTGGACACTCAGCGTAGGTTTAGAGCCAATCCTGGAAGCTGACATAGATCATGGAATAGTTTCCAATGTTCTTCTCTAAGAAATAAATTACATGGTCAAACTGAGATCATTATCCGTAAAGAATGATAAGGACAACAATCATTAGAGTAATAATATTATATGTTCCAACCTACTATGCACTTTTCTAGAACATTGCTTTGTGATCTTTAGGTAAGGAGTGCAATAGAAAGGATGATGATGATAATGATGATGATGACGATGGTGATGATGATGATGATGATGATGATGATGATGATTTCATTCTTTTTCCCTGTTTTTCTAATGCCATTTACTGACATACAGAATACTCGCTTTTGACTTTGATCAATCCACAGTAAACTGATATCAGGAGATTTGCCACCTAGAACAAATGAGCGGAAGAGAAAAAATTAAGAACATTCCCGATCCTCAATCAACCTCATCCACAAAAATGAGGACAAGAGATGCTTCCTCTTCTTGGCCTTTGGAAAAATAAATCTATAATTTAAATTTCAGTCTCTCAAAATACTCTGTTTCAGTTATTAAAAAGAAGTGACAAGTGATAAAACGTGTTAGTCTACCCAACACCTTAAAAGATATTTCATGCTTCCAGAAATTAAAATTTCCCATGAAATATTTTCAGGATTTAATTAGATTTTAGCCACAGCTTCAAACTCACCTATTACATCATTTTCTGAGCAAGCAGTGCATTCTTTTCAGACTGCATTACATTGAAATGCTTAGAAACCTTCCTTACAGGTATTGGTTTCATAGAGACTGATCACCAGGAAGAAATTCATTGGTTTAACTGGCTATGTTCCTCTGAAAGCTACTTGTTTAAGAAGTGTCCCATGGCATTCATTGAGTAGTAATGTCTCACTATACCCACCCCCACCCGCCCAAAAAAGGAATTTCTGATTTGCAATGGGCCTCAGGAGAAAGAGAGTACAAACACAAGGGAACTGTCATTAGACAAGCATTTATTGTCACTGCCGTTTTTAAGTATGAGGTTAAATTCAGGCTTTCTTTGCCTCAGCATCCTGACAGGCTCAGAGGACGATGAGATGATTGGTCAAAAGCACACCATGGAAGTCCTCCATTTGTTCATTTTATATCCCCCAGGTCTTAGCATTCAACTGTGAATTCTTTGTATAACATGCTTAATTGGGCTGATTTGTGGGAATAAGTAGCAATTACAACAGCTTGACAAAAGATGGAGGATGGGCACTCAGCTGTGCAGGAGGGGGAAATTAATTGAATTTTTACTTTTTTTTTTTTTTTTTTGAAAGGCTCTCACCTTCTCTCAGCACATGCTGGCCTTGCTACAGCATTTCATTTTCTTTTTAGTGTAGTGGATCCCTCTAAGTGTATTACTGTTAACTGATAGGCTTTTCTCTTATTCTCGATTCTTAAGATGATACCTTCTCCTTATTAGCTCCTTCTTACCCACTGCATTATCAAAATTAAATAACAACAAACTGGCAAAAATACAATGGGCACATTAACAATGTTAATTTTGTTGAAATCACAAAATGAATTCATAAATTGATATTAATAATAGGATCCAAATACTGTTAGGACAGTAATGGTTTTAGAACTGACTACTATATTAGATTAGCATCAAAATAACCATCATGCATACTTATCTTCACAACCCATCATTCCATTTCTGGGTGGGCCACACTCTGCAGACTAAGAGTAAGAACTAATAAGCCAAAAAAAGTGGGGGCTGGAAGCAAGTTATAAGGGAGGGGGAAAAGCAAACACAGATAAAACTGATGTGTAATATGATCATTTAACTTACTACTTCATATTTTTCTGTTCTGACAACCCATGTGCTGTTTCAAGCACTGCCTTTTGTTCTTAAACTTATTTTTCTGTTATTGAGCGCTCATTAACTCTGTCAGACAATGACTTTCTAAGCCTCCTCTCTTTTTTGACCCATTCACTTTTCCTTCTTATATGTGCTTTGCATATTTTATCTTACTGTAGTTCTACTTTCACGTTGTTTCTTTTTTTCCTTTGTTCCTTTTTTCTTTTCTTTTTTTTTTAAGATCCATTCCTGACACCATCAAATAATAGGTTGTGCCACATTTAGAAGTTTACAACCTGCTTTTCACTTTAATTAATTCCTTCAATCTTTCATCAAAACTGAATCAGTTATACATTTTGTATTCCTTCCTTTTCCATATGCGTATATGATGAATAGCATTAAATGTTTGAAACAAAGGTATCAACAGATACTTTTCCAAGGAGATGTACACAAGTCATGATTCTTGTTCATTCTTGGGCCTTCAAATAATCCAGTCAATTATTCTAATCCATCCATTAAAGTCTCTTAACAGAATATTTTTGTCCACCAATTCATTTATTCAGAATGTTGTTGCATTGTTTGTTTCAAAAGTCATTTTCCATTATCAACCACCACTGGAGTGCATGCAACAATCACAGTCTGAGTATTGCTATTTCCATAATTATTCAGAAATCCAACATAAAGAAATTGAAGATTTGTTCTTTCTCATCCCAGAATGCAATAATGCATTATTGGATATAGGAAAGTAGAATCCAACTAAAGAAAAACCCTTAATAATAAGAGTTGGACCATCATGCAAATAGTGATGCCTCTCTTTTACTGGACGTATTCAAGCAGGAATTAGAAAACCATCTCTCTGGGATTCTGTTATTTGCATTGACCAGTAGGTTGTCCCAAACAGCCTCTTTCATCTTTGTGATTCTATGTAACCTGTAGCTACTAGAGCACAACTGCTCAAATTAACAGGAGCAGAAGACTTTCCTTTAAACCTTTAATGTTCCTTTGAAAATGTGTTTGAATATTGAGGTAGGTAAAATGAAGACCCGGATTGTGGGGGCAATAAATTGACTTTGTATAAAAAAGAACACCGCTTTGCGGGGGGGGAAGCCCTACTAAGCAGTACATTCAAAAGTATGAAGGCTATTGCTTAACACATTGTAAGCCGCCCTGAGTCTCCGGAGAAGGGCGGCATATAAATCGAACCAATAAATAAATAAATAAATATTAGTAGCTTAGATTGGTAGTTAGGCTGTTGGTTTGAGCTCCGAGCTTGGCCATTTGGTTGCAAACATTTCGTCACCATTCAAAGAGACATCATCAGTGTATTTTGAGTTGTGCTCATCTGTCAGAACACAGGTCTTTGGATCCCTTTCTATGAGATGCAAATTAGTCTGAATGTTGCTTGTTCGGATATTTCTGAGTCATGGTCTGATTTTGGACTCTTTGATTGGCTGGCTGTTGTCGCAGGGCTATAGTTAAGTATTGTCTTTATGATGCAGATTAGGATGTTCCTTTTTTTGGATCAGAGGCATCAGTGGTGGTTTGCCCCCGGTTTGGACTGGTTCGCAAGAACCAATAGTAAAACCGGCGGGAGGCTCCGCCCACTGCACTGGACGTCATCAGGAAGCTTCTGTGCATGCGTGCACGGCCCCATTGTGAACCGGTAGTAAAATTAAGTAGAACCCACCCCTGAGATGCATACAATTCTCACTTCAGAACCGTGGTCAATAGAGCACTAAACATTGTTCTTCACTGAGTGTGGGCAAAATGTACCTTTCAGGTTGTGAAGATGAACTAAGGATACATATGCACATGTGTATTTTTTTCTTTCCTACCTATATTTCTAAACATATATATTTTAAGAAGGTGAAAAATCCAAGTATAAAAATAATATGAGGCATGTTCTATTTCCTCAGAGCAGGGAAAGGCCAGCTGCTTCTTTTCCAATCTTGATTCTTTTTCTGTCTGATATGTATCAACTTTACCTGGCTAAAACATTCCGTATGGATTCCTTACGCTAAGGTGTTCTGAGCTCATACTTGGCAAAGTAAGAACAACACAATGACTCTACAATCTTTAATTTCAAGATGAATTTCAATACAGAACAGAACTTATTTTCACTGATTGTGGCATTTCAGGAAAATTTGGATAAAAATGTTATTGTTCATAATATTTTTGCAGAATACATAAATGTTCATTTACATACTTCAGGTTAGGCATTGTGGTTATTTAGATAGAAAGTGCTAGAGAGAGAGAGATGTTTGCCAGTGTGACTCAAATTATACATGAGACAATTTTGCATGCTGTCCTTAAGCACCCTATTATTTATTGCTAATGAAGGGCTGGTGTATTTTCCCAGCTTTCTCAGATCAGGTGCTATTGAGAACAAAGACCAAAGTGGGTTTATTGAAATATTTATTTAGAAAGATGTTCCTGGAATTAACTTTTTCTAGCTAACTATTCAAACAGGATTAAAGGGATTATCCAGAAGAATGGGGACACGCAGCATATTATAAATACATATGTTGAATTTAATTAATATGTTCAGATATGAATATAAGATATGTCCCATTTTTCCAGAACACTCTATAATTACTTTATATTTAAATAATAGAGAAAAAACCCCTCCATGAATTGTTAATAGAGGATGGCTTCGGTAAAGCCAAAAATCATCTGGCCTATATGATACTTTACATAGCATATTTTCTATTTATAAGCATATCGTATCAAATGTGGAGCCTTAAACTTGGTGAAAAGGCTGTGCTTGGTGAGATTTTTAAAACATTTAAAACAAAAGTTTAATTACAGGGTGCTAGAGAGGGCTTGGGGAAGGCAATTAAAAAGTAGAAGCCTTGTTTGTAATTTAATGAATATTTTGAAGGATAAAGTTGAATAGTCAATATGTTTAAGCAGGCAAGTACCGTAGGAAAATAAAGTAGAGTACAGTTGATTCTTTCTGACACATGACAGCATAAATAGGGTACATTTCTTCTATATTTACCTTGTTATAAGGGGCTATTTTTAATGCATAATTTTCAATTTTCAACTCCATTCTTCTTCTTCTCTGCTTATTTTTTTTCTTGCATAGTACATGACATAACAGAACACTGTATGTGGGAGGTAAATGTAATAATGTTTAATGGGAAAAAGAATACAGAACTTAAATGAGTTCAAGGAACTAAGGCTGGTATTAACTGAGCAAGAGCAATCATAGGGGTACAAATGAGCCTCCATTTATTTAATTACATGTCCCTGGAGTTTATGTCTAGTTCTAATTTCTTATGCCACTAAACTGAGCCTTTGCAGATTTAGGTGTGCCATGTAAATTCAAATCATGTCACTTGGGATGTCCAACTAATACACATCAGGTTTTTGAGTATACCCACTGTGAATAAGAATACCTATTCCATGAGCAAATTGTTATTTTTTTTATAGTTCTAGTAACATTTCTTTTTATGCCAGCAAAAATAATACAAGCGTTCTCTACCATGTTGCACTAAGTTGCTCATCGCTGAACAACTGTTCACTGATTAACTGATCTCAGTGGTATTCCAAGAGACTTAAAAATCAATGAACTTAGAAAACAACTCTAAACAATATTTTAGTTTGAAAGCAGGTCTTGACAGTTTTAATTCATTGGCCTGATTTAATTATCTCTTACCTATTTATTTAGGTGTGGCTATGTGAATTTATTCTTAAAGCTGAGGGTGAGAAAGCAAGCAAAAGATTGCTGTGGTTAAATGTTTACATTAAAGGTTGCATCTTTAATTGGTGGCAGAAATCATTATATGATTGGATGAATGATTTTCTTACAAAGTGATCCTAGATAATAATGCATTACCAATATGCATTATTGATAGAACATGCATTACCAATATGGCATGTTCTCCCAGTTGTAACTACTGCATCAATTTGGATTGGGATTGTATCACACAGAAAGAAAAACCTACGCATTTTTTTTTTTTTGGTAAGATTATGGCTTCAATTTTATTGTTTGAAATTCCCTGTGATGGACAGTTTGAATCACAGCTGAGATGCTTTGATAGGTCACAGGAAAAGGAACTAAATATACCTTACGAAAGTATTTTGCTGGTGATGAAGTGCCACCACTTCATCTTCATTTATCAACTTATTTATTTATCACATTTATATAGCATCCCTGCAGCCTCATGTAGATATAAAAATGGAGAGAAAAAAGAGGGCACCCCACATACCGTGTTTCTCCAAAAATAAGCCCTAGCCTGATTTTAATACATGCACCTAATATAAGCCCTACCCCAAAATAAGTCCTAGTGAAGATCGTCATCAGCCCAGGTGGGTGCGTGGACAGTACCAGAAGCAATGAGGGTGCAGGGGCTGACAGTGTATGGCAGCAGCCGCAGCCTGCACAGCACAGGTGAGTTGATTACCTGTCCAAGCAGCAGGCGGAGGCAGAGGCGGGGGAAAGTAGGCAAACTGGATGTGGCAAATGGGCCATGGGAAAGCCAAGACTCAGTGGGCCAGACCGGTGGCCGCAGGAGGCTCATCTTTATATGTCAGCAGAAGACAGAGGCAGAGAGGCAAGGAGAAATCAGGCAATCTCAATGTTTCACATGGGCTGCAGGCAAACCAAGAGACCCAAAGATGAGCATCCCGTGGCCGCCCACCTGCTCTGGCCTATCATCTCTCAGCTTGCCTGTGGCCTGCGCAGTGCTTCCGGATTGCGAGCCTCCCATAGCCAGCCACACACTCCAGCCCACCGACTCTTGACTTTCCCACAACCTGCACAGCACATCCGGATTGCATGCCTCCCCACTGCCTCTGCCTGCTTCGGAGTCTGAGGTGTCTGAGACGTAATGACTAAAACCATCCCAAATATGCTCAAGAACCTCTCTAATTACTGTTGCTGAGACGATGATGCTGATAGATTTCCACTTGCAGAGTTTTCTGGGCTTCTGGGATGACCAAATCACTACAGTTGCTTCCATTAGTAACATTCTAATCCTGATCCCCTCTCTCAAACAAACTCTTTGGTTTGGAAATATGCTTTTATACTACACTTACTAATAGAATATAGTAACCCTAAAACTTCCTGACTCATCAAATAATTGCCCAGTGTCAAGTAGATATGGAGCAAATTTGTTTAGTTCACATTTGAATGCAAATGTATCCAAATTTGCATTTTCAAATCATTACACAATTTGAATCTCTTTGAAATTCAGAACTCAGAAACTTAATGCATATTATTAAAACATTTGCATGAAGATCATATATATTCATGAAAATTATTGCTTGCAAAGACAATTATTTTCATTACTGAAAATAAAAATGGGAGCCAAAACAAACATGTAAAAAAGATGCACACAATTGTTTTATTTATTTTTTAGATACTATAGAAATAAAGAAGCCAATTTTATGAATGTAAACATTTTTTTTTAAATGAAAGGGAGCAAAATTTGCAGATTCATGCATTCATGATTGAAGGACAAATACTGACTACCATGTAAACAAAATCAATCATACTACTTCTGAGTTCTAATATAAAGCTATTGTAATTTCATATAAAAATTATAGGCTCTGCTGTCAAATCTTTAAAGTTAGAAGGAAGAGTTGAAAATAGAATTCATTAGAAAGTGAGTTATACAATATCCAAGATGATCTCACCAGATTACTTTCTAAGCAGAGATTCATCAACATCTTTTATGGGATACTTATATGGAATTCTTATCTGGCTGGCTGCTTCATCCTGAAGAACACAGGGAGTGTATGCCAAGAGTATACCAGGGTCAATGAAGGAATAAAATATCCCAGCTGTGCACCTGATATTGTGCTGTAGCAATATAGGAGGATGCTGGACCCAGATGATAATAATAGCAAACTCATCATTTCATATTGTGCCACAAAAGGCAACTTCATTATACAAAGTGAGCCAGGATTCTCACATTATTAAATAATAATACTTTGGATACTTTCTAAGAAGACCTAGCTCTCTGGAAAGGTCTATAATGCTGGGAAAAGAAGATGACCAGCAGCAAGGTGGATGGGTTCAGTTTCAAGGATAATGGATACACCATTTGAAGAGCTGAAGGACTAGGTGAAGGACAGATTATCCTGGAGAAAAAAATCTGTATGGATGCTAAGAGTCAACAGTGCCATGATGACACTTAATCATACTGGATTTATGTCCTTGTTGCCTATTTCTGTTCTACAGATTTCTTTCAACAAAACAAGATTCCATGTAAGTATATAAAGCTTCCTATTGTTTCAAAGCGAGTCATTGGCCCCCACGGAGAGGGCGCGCAACTTGGGCGTCCTCCTGGATTCATGGCTGTCTTTAGAAGAGTACTTGACGGTCGTAACCGGGAGGATTTTTCATCAGGTTCGCCTGATCCGCCAGTTGCGCCCCTTTCTGGATCAGGATGCCCTTGTCATCTCCCGTCTGGACTATTGCAACGCTCTCTACATGGGGATCCCCTTGAGGAGCACCCGGAGGCTCCAACTGGCGCAGAGTGTGGCCGCACGGGTGGTAATAGGAGCGACATGGCGTTCCCACGTAACACCCCTCCTGCGTGAGCTGCACTGGTTCCTGGTGGTCTTCCAGGTGCGCTTCAAGGTTTTGGTTACCAAAACTTTAAAGCGCTCCATGGCTCAGGACCTGGGTACTTGCGGGACCGCCTACTACCACCAATAGCCTCCCACTGGCCGGTACGCTCCCATAGAGAGGGGCTCCTCCAGGTGCCGTCGGCCAAACAATGCCAACTGGCAGCCCCCAGGGGGAAGGCCTTCTCTGTGGGGGCACCTACTATCTGGAACAAGCTCCCCCCGGAGATACGGAGGATCCTGGACCTGCGCACCTTCCACCGCGCTCTAAAGACCTTATTATTTCACCAGGCGGGCCTGGCCTAATTTTCTCCCTCTTTTATAAAAGATTTTTAATTTTTAAATATATTTTAGCATTTTATATATTCAAATTTTAAAATTGGTTTTAAATAGTTTGTCTGGGCTAAAACTATTTAATTTGATTTTAATTCTACTTTTAAATTTTGTATGTATGTGTTTTATTGTTTGGCTGTGCACCGCCCTGAGTCCTTTGGGAGTAGGGCGGTATAGAAATCAAATCAAATCAAATCAAATAAATAAAAATAAAAATAAAAGCAATCAAACCATATCAAGTTTATGGAATCTTAACAATCTATTGAATCCTCACTGCATCAGAATACTTGATCAAATCCTGGGAATAAAATACTACCAAGCTTCTTGTGACTCAATCTTCCAGTAACATCTAAATACCTTACATTTAGATTGCATCTAAATACTTCAATGTTGAAGCTTTTTGTATGGTGAACTCATTGCTCATGAAATTTCAATACATTTAAAGTTGTCTACAATTAATCAAATCTCAGGTAGATGGTTTGCAGCTGATGTCTACATCAAACAAGCTGACTAATTCTGAGCTAGTGGGAGTAAATTTCTTTCTCAAATAAAAAGACCTCATATTGCACTTGCCAAGTTTTAAGCCAAAGAGAAATCTAGCCTTGAGATATAAATTCAACAAAATAGGAGGCCTGTAATGGAATCACTGACAAGAACTTTCAGTATAACATTGCAAAAGGCACTGCTGCAATAAAACGGAATGACCTGTGAGATAAAATGTGTAATCTTTTGAGTGAGATGTGTCCTAATAATTCAGAAGTAGAGAACGTATATGATTCAAAACCTTTCTCCTAGCATCCTATTATGACCCGTTTATGAAATTCACTACCACTCTCTGCTGCTCTAAAACTCTCTTTTCGGTATTGTCAAGCTGATGAGGACTTTTTTAAAAAAAAAGAAGAAGAAGAAGAAGCTCTAATTTACCTCAAGCTGCATTTTAGCAAAAAGTGTTTTTCAAAATGTAAAGGCACTGAAGCAGAAGATACAGAGACGGTACAATTCCACCTTCCAAACTCATAATATCAATATGCACATTTCTAGATGAAACTGGATTGCAATCGTTACCTTAGAAATGGAAACAGACTGATGTGGTGCCCATTCTAGTGAAATGTTAACATAATGAGTCAATGATAAGCCAATATTTCATGAATATCTCCAGAACCTTCTAAAAACCACCTCATTAGTACCTAACACAATCTCTGTAATCAGCATGTTCTTTGATTAACTATGCATCATGTAATTCATTGACCTGGTCCTTTAATTTCATTGGAGGACCCTGACATTTAACAGGGAGAAAATCTTTTTGCTCCATGCATATTCAATCCATGCATGCTTTTATATAATTTATCCCCTTGTCTATCTTATTTGAAGTTAAGAGACCCGTTTAGTGTAGTGTTTCATTATATGGAAACTGCTTTAGCACTCCAATATTTTTGGTTGCCATGTTTTGTATTATCTCCTTTTTTTGACATGTGGTATCCAGAACCATGCATAGCATTCCAAGTGCAATCTTCTTATTGATTCATATACAGTAAGGGATTACTATGTTTACTGTTATACTTTCAGTTCCTTTTTTAATGAATCCAAAAGTATTTTGATTTTTTTTTGTTTTTACACTAGCCACACACATTGTGTCGACTTTTCCATTGTTCATGGTTTGCAGATCTCTTTTCAGATCAGCCACTGCCAGATCCACTGTCAGATACTATGAATGTCCGTCTGTAGTGGTGCATGTTACAATGCAGTACTGCAGACTAACTGTGCTCACTGCCATGAGTTCGATTCTGACTGGCTCAAGGTTGACTCAGCCTTCCATCTTTCTGAGGAAAAGAAATTGAGGACACAGATGGTTGGGAGCAATATGCTGACTCTGTAAACTGCTTAGACAGTGTTATTGTTCTGCCCCAGCTCTGGATTCCCAAGGATTGTGACACACACCAACGATCCTTATCAAAATTATAACGTATCAAGAATAAAAAAAGTCCGGCAAAGATTGGCAACCAGCCCAGAAAACAAGATACGATAAGACACTCACTCTCCAAAATGCTCTGTAATAATTACATGTTGTTTCCAGCAAGAAATTACTAACTGCATGTGACTTAAATAGGCTAAGGGAGTGGCCAATTATCCTCAAACCTTACTCTCGAGGAGACCTCCTCCTGCCTTTTGGCAGCCCTGCGTGCTCGAGCATTGAGGAGAGGCCCCTCTACTTCGCTCTCTCCACTTGAAGGAGCCTCTGGAGGTTCTGAAGTCCCTTCAGCTTCCTCACTGTCCAACGTGAGCGCCAGCTGTGCAGACTGCTGGTGCGACCCCACGCCAGCCTCCTCGTCATCAGGATCAGCCACAATCCGCGCAGGCCGCTGGTGGGCCACAACAGTTATAAAGTGTTATAAAGCGGTATATAAGTCTAAGTGATATTGCTATTGTATGATGTCTGATTTGCGTGTGTGTGTGTGTGTGCATGCGCACAGTAGTGTTACAATGCACATCATTTTCTACTTGTTTATGTTAAACATCATTTATTATTTTGTGATCTATTTTACCAAATTTCCATAGTTCCTTTAGGAATTTTTTCTACTCCCATTCTTATTTTTTATTTTTTTCAATTTGAACAATTTGTAATATTCAACTTAGTGACCTCATTGTTTAGCCATTAGTCCAGATCATGTGTAAATAGGTTTAAAAACTGCTGTCCAATGTCAATAACAGCCCCAGGTCACATTGCTGATTCCAGCGATGTAGAAATTTAATCAACAAATAAATAAATAAAATCCCCCAGAAATTATTTCAATTTTGCATATTTCTTCAGGTCACTTTGTTCTTATGGTTTCCTGAGTTTTCTCTTACAGAAGCAACATTAGTTGGATACTACCCATAGTTCCAAAACAAAAAAGAGATAACAGAAAATAAATGTAATTGTAATTCCTACATGCTAAAATTATCAAATTAAGAAAGAAATTAAGCATTAAATAAGATCAATAAATAATGAACAAGGCAGGTACGAGAGACAAAATACTAATAGATGAAAGCTGAAGCCTGCAAAAAGCCAAAAGCAGCAAATGGGATACAGATAGCAGCTCTAGGCAAAATTTTCTACCTAAAACAAATAGTGTGCAATATACATAAATAATGGGCAGAGATTCAATCAAAACATCATAGCCACATTTTGGTCATTTTACCCTAGCTGCATATATCCCAGGAGTTTTACAGATCAATTTTTTAGCCCTGATTGTCAGGTTGAATCATTTCACCCTTCAAATGAATCAAGTTTGGAAAACTGGATTGTCCTTCAAAAAAAATCTTTCTTTCTTTCTTTTTTTCTTTCTTTCTTTCTTTCTTTCCTGTCTGTCTCTCTCTCTCTCTCTCTCTCTCTCTCTCTCTCTCTCTCTCTCTCTCTCTCTCTCTCTCTCTCTCTCTCTCTCTCTCAGAATTTTTTTAAAAAATAAAATACCAAAGAATCATAACCTTGAAATGTTTTTTGTTAAAATCAAAAAAGATGAATTTATGTTCTCTCCTGGCCTTTCCTTCTTGCACCCTTCAAGGTGGAAGCACAAAGTGCAGTCAGTGTGATTTTTACAATTTACTCCTATGGAACTTTGACCACAGAAGTCACATCAGCTTTCATCAAGACCTGTGGGCAACTTCCCTGGGCTATGGCCTCAGGCAGCGCTCAGGGCTAAGAACATTTGCAACTCAGGGAGTGAGGGTTGGGAAAATAAATAAATAAATAATGTTGTGCTGGAAATGCTGATGGAATGAATGTACGCTTCTCCTGCTAAGAAGTGCAAAACAAAATGAAACAACTCAACTCGATTTTTCTTTCCACGTCTTCTACTTGTGACTGACGACTGAGACTGTACGGCCTACCAATATGCTAATTATTAGAACTCTGTTGTGACCGACTTAACAGCTGCCAGAGTTTCCCATAACATGTCAAGTCGAATCCAGGCTGAGAAGTGCAAACTCTGTCTACCTCAAAACACTTAGCACAGAGGTTGGATGGAGGAAGGAGGGGGGAGGAAACAAGCAAATGGAAGAAAGGCTGGGTCAAGTTCACTTGTTAATTCTGGGCTTTTGTGACACAGAAACATGTTTGCCACGATGTAGTGCCATAAGGGCCAACATGACTTCTCATGTAAAGAGATTCCCACAATACATGAAAGGAACTGTCTCCGGCTGTGCTTTTACAGACTCAAGGGATCTTCAAAAAGATTCATTAAGCTACTTTTTTTTTTCTTTGCCCAGTCCTATTGTGCAAATTAATGCAAACACAAACCACTTTCAAAATCGGTTCCATTGAAATGGATGGTAGTTGAGTAAAAACATTTAGGGGACTGTGACTTCAGATTTTAAACACTGAATTCGTGTTTTAATATACTTTACAGCCTTCCATTTAAGGACATATCAATATCCTCAGAACAATAGCAAAACCTCCTTTTTTATATGCGGTATAAATACTGACTGGTGTGATAATTTTATTTCAAGGATCAGGGATATTATCAAAATTTGGGAACACCTGGTTTGGATGTAGCTCCCACTGTTGCCACTGACTCCTCCACAAACAGATAAACCTTCCTGTCCTCTGATATTGCCAATTTTCCTGCTGGGCCATCCACCCTTAATTTATTCAACATTTTGTAATTTTCCCATCCTACATTTCAATTATCTTTCACAGCAATTGTACAAATGGCATGCTTTATGCAATTTAACACAGACTGAAAAATGATGTAATATAGAAAAAAATGAACAACTGCAAACTGGACTGAACTGACTAGATAAATACTCAGATATAGCCATTTACTACTACAACCAAAAGAGGGAAAATTTATAACTGAAAACAGGAAAGAAAACATTTGAAATATGGGTATAATCATTTATATGTGAAGATATATATTTAAAATAGTTAACTCACAGAAAAGTATTATATATATATATATATATATATATATATATATATATATATATATATATATATATATATATATATATTAGTATATATAGATATATAGATATATAGATATATAAATATATATATTAGTGTATATATATATATTAGTGTATATATATATATATATATATATATATATATATATATTAGTATATATATATATATATATATATATATATATATATACATATATATATATATATATATATATATACATATATATATATATATATATGCATATTCTTTCTAGCCAGGTTTTACCTACGTAAGCTAGGTTGTTCTGCAGCTCTGACTGTGTGAAATCTCATTCACACAGTCAGAGCTGCAGAACAACCTAGCTTACGTAGGTAAAACCTGGCTAGAAAGAATATGCACATAAAAGCCTACGAAAAACAGAAAAAGACATATATATATATATATATATATATATGTAGGTCTTTGGTTATTCGGGTCTTCTCCCACGTAAAATTGGAAGTGTCTTGGCGACGTTTCGACGAAGTCTCATTCGTCATCTTCAGGCTGGTGTTCTCGGCTTCGGGCTTCCAGGAGCAATGTGAGATCGCAGCTGTCTCTTCCTTTTAACTGCTAGTGGGGGTGTGAGCTGATTGGGTGGGAACTTGGCTGTGTTCTGATTGGGTGGAGGTGTGTTCTGATTGGTTAGGGGCTCGGCTGTGCTCTGATTGGATGGGGGGTTGGTTGTGCTCTGATTGGCTGGGGGTGTGTTCTGTTTGGGTGGGGGCTTGGTTGTGCTCAGCTTAGTCTGAGTTGCAGGGGGATTTGAGCTGGTGAGCTGCGTTGTTGTTGTTTGGCTTTGTGTTTGTGGCCGTGCGAGCTCTTCATGGTGGGTGTCAGTCTGCTTCATGTATGGATTGGAGAGGTTTAAAGTGCTAATGATGCAGCTGCAGTCTGGCTTCTGGTCCTTGGTCTTGGCTCATTATCAGTGTGGGTTTGAGTCTGCTTTCTGCGTGGATGTGTGGTGGTGACATCCTGTGTGGCTCTCGTGAGTGTGGGTCTGGTGTCATTCGTCGTGTTAGGGACCCGTTTGTCAATAAGGGCGGGTTTCCAAATGGCTGGTAGGCGGGAGGTATCGTCTCATTTGTTCATGCTGTGTGGGCGTTTTTCTATCTCGATGGCTTCTCTGATTATTCTGTTGTTAAAGTGTTCAGTTTTGGCGATAGTTCTGGTCTTTTTAAAGTCAATATCATGTCCTGTGGCTTTAAGGTGTTGGACCAGGGAAGAAGTTGGTTCTTCTTTTCTGACTGAGTTCTTGTGTTCTTCTATGCGTGCACTTATTTGTCTGTTGGTTTGTCCGATGTATGTGGTGGGGCAGGCGGTGCATGGGATTTCATATACTCCTTGATTTTCTAACTCAATTTTGTCTTTGGGGTTCCTTAGGATGGTGGATATTTTTTGGTTTGTGCAGAATGCTGTCTTGATGTTATGTTTGTGGAGGATTTTGCTTATTCTGTATGTGGTGCCTTTTATGTATGGGAGGAGGGCTTTGCCGTTTTCTTGTTCTGTGTCTTGGATTTTAGTGGGGGTTTCTTTTTGGATTAGGTTGGTGATCTTATTTCTTTGGAATCCATTGGATGTTAGTACGTTAGTGAGGGTGTGTAGTTCGGTTTTTAGGTGTTGTTCGTCAGCTAAGCGTTTTGTTCTGGAAATGAGTGTCTTGGCTACAGAGTTGATCTGGGCAGGGTGGTGGTGTGAGAGTGCATGCAGATAGCGGTTTGTGTGTGTTTTCTTCTGGTAGATAGTGTGTCCTAGGGAGCCATTGGATTTTCTGTAGACTAAGACATCCAGGAAGGGAAGTTGGTTGTTCGCTTCTGTTTCCATGGTGAACTGTATTTTGGGGTGTAGGCTGTTGAGGTGTGTGAGGAAGTTGTCCAGTTTTTCTTTCCCATGTGGCCAGATTATGAAGGTGTCGTCCACATATCTGAGCCAGAGTTTGGGTTTATGATCAGATTTTTCTAGAGCCAGGATTTCAAAGTATTCCATATAGAGGTTGGCAATGACAGGTGAGAGGGGTGATCCCATGGGTGCTCCTTCTGTTTGTTTGTATTTCTGTCCATTATAGATGCCAACACATACTTCATCTATAATGGACAGAAATACAAACAAACAGAAGGAGCACCCATGGGATCACCCCTCTCACCTGTCATTGCCAACCTCTATATGGAATACTTTGAAACCCAAGCTCTAGAAAAATCTGATCATAAACCCAAACTCTGGCTCAGATATGTGGACGACACCTTCATAATCTGGCCACATGGGAAAGAAAAACTGGACAACTTCCTCACACACCTCAACAGCCTACACCCCAAAATACAGTTCACCATGGAAACAGAAGCGAACAACCAACTTCCCTTCCTGGATGTCTTAGTCTACAGAAAATCCAATGGCTCCCTAGGACACACTATCTACCAGAAGAAAACACACACAAACCGCTATCTGCATGCACTCTCACACCACCACCCTGCCCAGATCAACTCTGTAGCCAAGACACTCATTTCCAGAACAAAACGCTTAGCTGACGAACAACACCTAAAAACCGAACTACACACCCTCACTAACGTACTAACATCCAATGGATTCCAAAGAAATAAGATCACCAACCTAATCCAAAAAGAAACCCCCACTAAAATCCAAGACACAGAACAAGAAAACGGCAAAGCCCTCCTCCCATACATAAAAGGCACCACATACAGAATAAGCAAAATCCTCCACAAACATAACATCAAGACAGCATTCTGCACAAACCAAAAAATATCCACCATCCTAAGGAACCCCAAAGACAAAATTGAGTTAGAAAATCAAGGAGTATATGAAATCCCATGCACCGCCTGCCCCACCACATACATCGGACAAACCAACAGACGAATAAGTGCATGCATAGAAGAACACAAGAACTCAGTCAGAAAAGAAGAACCAACTTCTTCCCTGGTCCAACACCTTAAAGCCACAGGACATGATATTGACTTTAAAAAGACCAGAACTATCGCCAAAACTGAACACTTTAACAACAGAATAATCAAAGAAGCCATCGAGATAGAAAAACGCCCACACAGCATGAACAAACGAGACGATACCTCCCGCCTACCAGCCATTTGGAAACCCGCCCTTATTGACAAACGGGTCCCTAACACGACGAATGACACCAGACCCACACTCACGAGAGCCACACAGGATGTCACCACCACACATCCACGCAGAAAGCAGACTCAAACCCACACTGATAATGAGCCAAGACCAAGGACCAGAAGCCAGACTGCAGCTGCATCATTAGCCACTTTAAACCTCTCCAATCCATACATGAAGCAGACTGACACCCACCATGAAGAGCTCGCACGGCCACAAACACAAAGCCAAACAACAACAACGCAGCTCACCAGCTCAAATCCCCCTGCAACTCAGACTAAGCTGAGCACAACCAAGCCCCCACCCAAACAGAACACACCCCCAGCCAATCAGAGCACAACCAACCCCCCATCCAATCAGAGCACAGCCGAGCCCCTAACCAATCAGAACACACCTCCACCCAATCAGAACACAGCCAAGTTCCCACCCAATCAGCTCACACCCCCACTAGCAGTTAAAAGGAAGAGACAGCTGCGATCTCACATTGCTCCTGGAAGCACGAAGCCGAGAACACCAGCCTGAAGATGACGAATGAGACTTCGTCGAAACGTCGCCAAGACACTTCCAATTTTACGTGGGAGAAGACCCGAATAACTAAAGACCTACATACAAACACCCGCGAAAACCTGAGAAAATATATATATATATATATATATATATATATATATATATATATATATATATATATATATATATATATATAACCATACTATAAAAAAAGATTATCTTTGTTCAATTTGTTGTCTATGTATTATCTGAAAAGACTCAACTGCAAGTGAATGTTCTCTTTACTTAGGGCCTTTTATTTTCAAACTGTATTTAGTTTGATCAGTTCCTCAAATATATGATGTCTACAAATAGAACAATGCCACATACCAACCCTCCAAATAGAAAAGTTTCCTCTGGAAGACACATGGCTATTTTGTCAGATGACAAAATAATGAGTCCCAGCTATTTCATATAGCAATAAATTGAAACATGGTATATAAAACACAGCTCTGTAGAAATTTATAGCACAAATACAGATAGCATTGCACTATTTCAACCTATTCTTTCTGAGAAGTACATGACAGACAAGAAGAGAGTTTCTGAATCATGGTACCTTCAACCCCCAGCTCACTTAAACAAGTATGGCTGATGGTGATGGAATCCATGCAAAGAAAACCAAGATTACTTTCCTACCTTTCTCCTAGAAGATAAATATCATTAAATAGGTACTTTCCCTTTCGCATATCTTGGATATGGATCCTACAGGGGAAAAAATATAGAACAATGAGCATCGTAGGGATGTAAAGAAGCATCATAGGGATATATGGGACACAACCAGGACTGGACTAGATCAGCCAATGGGGACTGAATGGCGACATGGTAAAAAAGTCAGCCAATGAATAGGCATAGCAACTGGGTCAGCCAATGAGGGCTGTTTTGGTAACAGAAACTTAAGTAAGAAGTCTGGGCGTGGCTTGGCCCTGCAGCTTCTGAGTCTGTGCAGAGAAACTGAAACTAGTCTGCTCTACTCAAATGAAGCTAACTGTTCTCTCCTGCCTTGTGTTTTGCTTGTAACTGCTGCTACGTTGAAGAAGAATCTATATTGGTATTGTACATTTATCTTCATGTATTATATGTATATAAAGATGTTAATGAATCCTGCTGTGTGTGCTTTCTGGATTTAATTTCTGCAACAAACTGATAAAGTAAGCTTTCTGGTGTACAGTACTTCCGTTTGCAGTTGTGATACAAGTATGAAAAGTTAGAGCTTGCCAGATAATTCATTAAATTTTTAACTGAGCAGATGTTTTATCCTATAACTATCCAAATCTCTTCACCGATGTTTGAAAAACACATTACAAACAAATAGTCTTTGCTTCCACTTCTTCTGAAGTCCTTTATAAACAAATATTTTCAAAACAATAGACAAGCTGTCATTTCTGAAAAGAATTTTAAAATGTTAGCATGCAGGTCACTGAGTGTACAATAATGTATTGCAAGAATCCTCTGCTGAATTCTGGTGTAAAGGCTTGTTCCACCATTGTGTGGAAAAAATATTTAAGTAGCAGACTAAAGATACATTGAGCTATATGTTTGGCAACTACCTATTATTTTTAGGAAAATGCTAAATTCTAATATGCTGAATGAAAATGTTTTCATCCAGCATATTAGATATAGATCTGAGTCTGAGGATGTGTCTGAACACATTCTGGTATGTTATCCAACATTCCTGTTAAAGGTATGCTCCAGGAAGGAAATGGAAAGCATGAAATATTTTCACTTCCACATTTATGTAAGGAAGCTACATATAAGAAATATCTAGAGATGTTGAGTGACAAGGTTTTGAACCTGCAAACTCTTTCGCATGCATTCTTTTTCCTTTTCTCCAAGGAATTGAAAATTCTCTTGAGCATGAGAAGAGAAATGTGATGGTGGGAAGTCTTCAGGATCTGAAGAACATATTTTTTCAATCACTTGTCAAACTGAAAGTGTTGTTGCATGAGCAATTTCTACTAGGAAGAATTTCTTCTGCAAGAAAATTAGGGGAATGGAAATTAAGCACATCTGGTGGCTATCAGGTTGGTGTAGGATTACAACAATGTTTAATGCCATGGTTCTGTGCCTTAGAAGTAAGTCCTACTGAAGTCAATTATACATACCCTGGTAAGTTGCTGGAAGGCTTCACACATAGTTTTCATCCTTTATTTCTTTTTCAGTTCAGTCTCTTCTATTTTTTTCTGTTTCCTTTTCACAAACACTGTTATATTTAATTATTGATTTTTATCAAAAATTGTTATATATATAAAGTGTTTTTCTATCGAGGCACCTGGTCTACCTCAGCATGTGGGAGGGAGCATATTGCATCCCTTTCGCCTTTCAGCTCCAATTCAGGAGCCCTCAAGCAGTCGAATTCACGACAAACCATTTTATACCAAATTTTATACCCTGGCTCAAGCTGATGAAGGGAGGAGAACTTGTGGCTCAGAGGTTAATACAACTGCCTAACATGCAGGCAGCCCAAGTTCAAATCCAAGTAAGGGTATGGCTAGCTGATGAGGGCTAAATAGCTTGAAATAGATCTATATTAGTCTCCCTTTATTTCTTTATCAGCGAAATATAAATTATATATTTCATATATATATGAAATCATATATACTGATATATATATATATATATATATATATATATATATATATATATATATATATATATATATATATATATATATCAGTAGATTAGTTCCAAAGGTGAACTATCAACCTTTGATATACATTTTAGACTATTGAGAATTTTAGAAAATTCACATTTGTGAGGCTGCAACATTTTTTAAAAAATTAAAAAATGAAAGACTGTCAAGTTTTTACACATTTAATCCATAGCTGGTAGGCTTCATTACCGGCTGATTATAATTGAATATCCATAGCAGAATAACAGAAAGTTTCCTGCAATTACACTTATCTCATCTTGATTCTACAAATGTATAGTACCATTTCTCTGCAGAAACCATCAGCCATTTGTGTTTATAATTAATTGATACCCTTTTCAAGAATTTAGGTCTAAAAATTGTTGTTGCAGTAAGTATTTTTTTTTTAATGATCCTAACCATATGTTTACTTTTCTGTACTTAAAGGCATGTATCTACTTGATAAAATGATAATTGCAAGTGAAAAAGTATATAACACTGTGATAAAAGAGCTGTGATTATCACACTAAAATACATGTGCGAGTGACTTTCAATAGTTATACTTTTCTAAGTATAAATATTTCATTGTGTAAATTGGTCTCTGTATTACTACAACATAGGCATAATTTTGTATTAGGATTTTGTAACAAATTATGATTCATACTTGAAATGTTTTTTCAGGGTCTATATGACATCTATTACCTTTTTCCCCAGATATTAGAGACATAAAACTATTTTTGTTTGAACATTCTCAAAAGATTTTTCTATTCCTTGTGTGTCCAATCGCACTTGGCCAATAAAGAATTATTCTATTCTATTCTATTCTAGTGTAGTCTAGTCTAGTCTAGTCTAGTCTAGTTCATTCCATTCATATAAATAAAGAACCTTTTATGAATCATCATTTTCATAATTGCACTAAATTTTACTTATAGTAACCTACAGTGTGATCATTTTAATTTTAAACCTCCTTTCACATTTTAAATATATATATTATTCAAAGGAAAAATGCATCAAATCTTTTCTGTTCCAAAAATTATGCTTTCTCATGTGATAAATCACAGACCCAATTAACAATTAAGGGGATCCTGCATATATCAGTAGCTACAGATGCAGTTTTTCACTTATATTGGTAAAATTATGGAAGAAGTGAACATTTATTATGCATTGCAATACTTTATTGTTGTTTTTTACTATATTACTTCCATTAAATCTAAAAATTTTCTTGATAATTCTGAGGATAATTCTTGGTCTTGGCTGAAAGTATAGATAGTGGTACAGTATCAAAGTAGAACGTAACCACTTTTGAATATAATAATATAATAAGACTGAATATTATCTACAGTTATGCTATAACCAGGGGAAAAAGGCTAAGAAGGAGATGGCAACTTGGAAACATATTTCTGACCTTACTTCTACAGTTTCAGTTTGCACACTACAGGGCAATAAGTGTGTTCCAGCAAGATTATAGGACTGATCTATAAGGTTTCCAACACTTCATTTTTAAACAATTGTTGCACAGTTCTAGAAACCAGATTTATAACAGATCCTTTATTTTACGTAGAATTGTTTTTTCATTAATTTTAGAAGAAAACTGCATTACTATATTTATTATTGATTGAAAGCAGTGAAAAAGAAATTAATTTTTCAGCAATACAGCTATTAAAAGAATAGTTCTTAAGAAACAAAAGAAAAAATAGAAACCGAAAGTATGAGTCCTATATAAAAAAATAGATTTAAGTATCCAAAAGAAAGAAAGGAAAGATGACCTAAGAAAAGAGGACATGGGTATTGCTTTGAATAACATCTAAATAATTAGAATACCATAGAACTCTGTAATACTATCTACTAATTAGAAAGCATTAAAAAGAACTTTTTTACTGTGCAAAAAAAAAGGCTAAGAAAAAATATTGCATAATATATGGAGAGAGAAAATAATAGTTGGAAATAAAAATTTAAACAGAGTGTCAAATAGTTAAACTAAAAATAGGGAAAACAGGGTGATTTTGATGAAACTAATGTTGCAGAGATGTAAACAAGGATCACCCAGGAAATTGATTAGAATTCAAAATAAAATTAATTAAATTTTTTTGGTATAAATAATGGTATGAAAGGAATACTAGGACCATTTTACACTGCTGGTATGGACAGCATAAATCCAAGAAGAAAAAAGTTTTGTGAAGCTCTATGAAAAGATATATAAATCTCTAAATAAAATGAAAAAGATGTAGATGCAAGAAAATAAGACATCGACTTTGCTTGGAAGAAAATTAAAAGAATTATGCTACAAAGTAAAATAGAAATTTGATGTTCTATTAATAAAAAATACAAAAAATGTTTAATGCTGTGAAAGTGTTGTAAAATGGAAAGATTGCAAGCTTGGATGATACACATATTTATTTACATATCAAACTTCTTAACCGCCTATCTCCCTCAAAAAGAGGCTCTGGGCAGCATACAATTTAATAAATATAAAAATATTAAAAACCAAATAATTTAGGATTAAAATTTATATAGATATAATGGGAGAAGTGTTAAAATATGGCTGCAGTTTGCTTACAGACCAGCTTAAAGACTTGTTTCATATATATGTGTGAAGACAACTGACAACTGAGAGAATAGCATTATTGTTTCCTATACAAAGGAGAAAAGCAGCCAGATTACTGTAAAGTGTGATTGGAAAGATGTTTAGCAGAGTTCTGGTTGAGTCTATACAAGAGTGACAATGAGAAAGAATCAGTAGTGAAATCCTACTGGTTCGCACCAGTTCGGGCAAACCGGTAGTGATAAAAGCTGCTGGTTCGGTGAACCGGTAGTAAAAAAAAAGCTACCGGTTGGTCCGAACTGGTATTTCCAACGATCAGCTGTGCTGTGCGATTTATATTCACTACAAAGCAGGAAATCCTGCGAATCTAAATAGCGCAGCACAGTTGTTCCCCCCTTCGCTGTTCTATTTACCTTGTTAAGCATTTGGTGTGCACCGTGCATGCGCACGCACATAACGTGCATTTGTTGCACACTGTGCATGTGTGCATATGCAGCATGCGTTTGGCACACACCACACATGCGCGGGCAGAGAACCGGTGGCAAACCACGGAGGATTTCACCACTGGAAAGAATGAAGAAGTACAGTACGGTTTTATGCCAAGCAAGATTGAGGCCAAGTATGTTTTTTGCTTTTCAGATCATTGAAAAATGAATGGAATATACATGATTTAGAAAGAAGTATGATTAACGGAATGGGTTCTCAATAATTGGATGATTTTTGAAGTCGAAGATATATGAGAGATGATAGAGATGGAGATGGAGATGGAGATGGTGATAGAGATGATAGGGATGGATGGATAGATGATAGATAGACAGACAGACAGACAGACAGACAGACAGACAGATAGATGATATGCCATCCAATTGTTTTTGACAGCCCACTGTAGCTGAGTCCATCCACTTTCCTGTTAGTCATCCCCTTCTTCTCTTCTTTCCACCTTTCCTAGCATTAGAGCATTTTCCAAAGAGCTGGGTCTTTGGATAATATGTGGTCATTCACATGTGGCTTCAGTGAAAACTCTGGGTTTATTTGTATAATTATCTATTTGTTTATGTTCTTGGCTGCCTAGAGTATTCCCAGGAGTCTTATCTACCATCAAAGTTCAAAGTCATCAGTACTCTTTCTACCTGGCTTCCTTAACTTCCAACATTTGCTTCCATGGGGCAAGAAATATCATGGTTTGCACAGTTCTGATATTTGTAGGCAAATGGTTCAACACAAGGATCCATAATGTATTTATGGATAAATATACAAAGAATCGCCTATTACTTGTTGAAATTATGTTCATTATATCTCTTTTTTTCATTCAAAGCTTATTATCCACTTTAATTTTCCATAACTGACAATCTTAATAGAGAATCTTCAACCTTATGTCTCATTAGTTACAGTATATAATATGAAAACTTGGCTTCATTAACTAAAATACACAATTGACTTGGGTCATATGTTTTTTTCTTGACTGCTCCTTTCTCTTTTTCTGTGTAGGTATCATATAGACTATCTCAAAGGAAGAGGGAAAAGAGAAAAAAATCAATATTTCCAATTTTGGAAAAACGATGACCACCACTCGATTGTGACATAAATCAATCATGAGAGGAATGATTTGTGAAAAACAAATAATAAAAACCAGTTAACAATTCATTTTTTCTGACAATGGCTGCAACAAGAATATTCATCCTTCATCCTTTGTTTTTTGTTTTCTTTTCTTTTTCCTCTCTTTGGGGATAGTTCATCCAGATCTGGGAAAACTTCAAACAATGTATTCAAGGCACTTAACATGTTTTAAATATAAAGTACCATCTGTATGAAGAAAGCTTTATGTTTTATTTATTCAGTTGACAAATAATACAACAGACAAATCAAATGGATGCTTCATATAAACTCTATGATTCCTTCAAAATAGAATTTGAGAGCAAGATTATTTATATTCCAACCACAGTAGTGCAGAATATTTAAACCTATTGAATTATAAAGACTGATTACTTTATAATTTGTAAGAAAACATGAGAGCTACCATATGGGGTCTAATAACACACCAAAAAAAAACACCTTTTAAAATCAATTTATATAGAATGAGACACCCCAAATAATATATAAAATTTGAACGGTTATGGAAAGCTTTCTCCCTTGATGTATACAGAATGAACTGTATAAAAGCAGTGTTGAAAGGGCTCACTAAGATGATAGTGGAGAAAAGAAGGAATTGCACATGAAATTTGCAACAAAACCTAGTTATCACACAGGATGCATGAGTTGTCAGAGAGAGGTAGCACCTTTGGCAGGAGAACAAGTCATTCTTTTCAGGCAGTTCACCTATCTTTGATCCCCACTTGGCACTTAGCTCTCACCTGTGGTTCCCTGAAGCTGTTTGTGTGTGACATCAGACACACACTGGGCAACAGCTTTCATGCCAAAGGCGGGATTAGAATTCACATCTCCTGGTTTCTAGCCTGATGCCTTCACCAGCAGACCAAACTACTTTGGGACATGCAGAAATAATGAAGGTTATTGGTATTATTATAGTATCTGAACTAAGTACTGTATTCCATTCACATATGCATAGAACCTCACATATCTATCCCAACCCAAAGTCTAGCTGGCTGGTCTATGTTTGAGTTCCAGAAGAATCTAGGCAGGACAATTACCATTCATGGTACCTCATTCTATTTGACATCTCCAAAGAATTACAATTCCCATATGGTTTTGTAACCTTTAATACAGGTTGATTATTCCATTAAATCTTGGCCAGTCTCATCTTGTTAGTTTTCCAGTGGAGTGTCACTGATATCCAATTTACAGGAATATTATTTTTGTACATTTGTTTATGGAACCATCTTTTTTGTGAGAACTATAGTAAGTGCTGTCTTTGAAGGTGTCTTTCTCCAGTAGGCTACAGTAGACTGTGTTTTTCCAGAACAATGTTTCTGCCCTCATACCCTGTTTTGAGTGCTCCATCTTTTATAAATATCTACCCACACAAATAGATTAGTAGATAAGCAGCACATTATCTCTATAGCAATAGCACTTACATTTATATACCACTTCACAGTGCTTTATAGTCTTCTCTAAATGATTTACAGAGTCATTATATTGTCCCCAATAATCATTTTACTGACCTGGAAGGATGGAAGGCTGAATCAATCTTGAGCCAGTGAGAATCGAACTGCCAAACTGCTGGCAGCTAATAGTCAACAAAAGTAGCCTGCAATAGTGCATTCTAACCACTGCACCACCACAGCTCTATATTATGGCATTATGTAACAATTGCTAATGAAAATATGCTGCCCTGAGTAGGGGTATATAGTGCATTGTTAGCATAATATAATGTTCTCCATATATATATATATATATATATATATATTGACTGCATGATCTATAAAATTGCAAATTCTAGATATGATCTCGATGAATTAATTTCATTTATTGATTTCATTATTAATAAGGCATGAAGAAACTTAATATTTTTTTTCCTTTGGATCTTAGTTATATTCCTAAACTGATATATGTATTGTTAGGCAGTGAAGCAGAATAAAAGAATAGTAATGAAAGAGAAGGAGGAGAAAAAGGGGGATTGGGAAGAATTGTGACTACATGTATACCTTCAAAACATGCTATATTCAGTTCAATGTTTTAATAAGTTTTGTCTCTGCCACAAGTAATGAAATGTTAAGCTTGCCTACCATTACGAAACATACTGCCTTCTGAATATATTTAAAAACATAAACTGAATTTCCTTCTAACTGCAGTTGCTTTCATAATAGTATTTCCTTACATATTCAATATTGATTTACTTTGATTTTTTTTCATATAAACAGAATGAAGTGAATGAAAACTGAAATCAGTCATACAATCTATGAACAACAACAGGCTCTGACTTGCAAACAGAGGCCTAAAATTGGCAGTGGGCTTAATATACTTGGCACATGTTTAAATATCCTTAGCATATTCTACTTCAGACTTGTTAAAAGGATATGCTGTAATTGAGAGGCTTTTACTGACAGTGTTGCAGAACACTGCCAAAAGTTGTTCTATATAGATGCAAAGAAAATAATCTTATGAAATGTCTTTTAGACAACTGGAATTAACTGCATGTAATCAAGGTGGGAACCAATACATGTATTTAGATACCATTGGGACTGCTGTTCCAAAGGTACTTTTTCCAGAGGCAACTGGACTTTCTGATTTTTCTTTGAAGACATTTTGCTTCTCATCCAAGAAGCTTCTTCAGAGCTAAACGTCCTCAAAGAAAAAAACCAGAAAATCCAGTTGCCTCTTGAAAAAGCACCTTTGGGACAACCATGACCTGGATGACTGAGAATCTCCATAGACACTGTTATAACTGTTTTTCTGTCCTTCCATCTATGCTGTAATTTAACTCTCATAATTCATAGTCTATATGGCAAGCAGCTGATTGGGAATTATGGAAATTGAAGTCTAGCACCTACATAGGGCACCACAGAGTGAGGAAGAAAGCTTGATACAATCCAGAAATGAAGCTTTAAGAGCTATAAGAATAAATCACAGCTAAGGTAAAATATTCTCCTTGATCTGTGAGAGTTAGAGATTCATTTTGGCATCTACTATAGGCAAATGTCCCAAAGGTGCTTTTTCAGGAGGCAACTGGATTTTTCTGAAAAAGCACCTTTGGGACAACTATGACCTGGATGACTGAGAGTCTTCACAGACTTACTATAGGCAAAGCACATTGTTTGCCACTAAGATATGCTCTTTCTTCTAGCAGCATTTCTTTTTATTATTGAATGTCTAGTTGCTATGTAATTGTAACAATACAATCAAGTAGAAATGTATTTGTTTATTATTTATAGGATGTATATAATCACTCATCCCAACATTGTGACTCTAGGCACCTGATCATATCCCCCTCCAAAAAACCCATAAAAGGACATGATAATATTTCAAAAAAACCTATTAGAATGTAATCAAGGCCCCTAAAAGAATCTCACAGTCAAAATCCATACATGTCAGGCTCAGCTAATAATCTGGTCCCAATGCTGAGATAAAAGATAGAGCTTTAAGATTTTTCAGACAGGGCATTCTGGGAAAATAAAAAGTGCTACAAAATCTTAAAGCTCTATCTGTATAGAACATCACAACAATTAGGTGGTATATAAAAGTGAAAAACTTTTATATAAAAAGGAATATATTGTTTTACTTTCCTATTTGTTCAAAGCACATCAAAATACAATAAAAGATTTTTCAAGGAAAATTTTGGAGTCAGCCCCAAACAAATCAACTATCAATAAAAAGGGGAATAAATATTTAATAGAAGAAAATAGTCAATGTGTAGTAGTCATGATGCAATGTACTTTAGTTGTGCCTTGCATTATCAGATAGGACAGTTTTAAAAACATTTAACTCAGAGTTGGATAATGGTCAATATATGACCAAGAACATAGCTTTCTATTGTCTGCATTTAATTATCTTTGTTAGATGACAAAAGAAATAAATCATCTGTCAGTGACATATACCACTTGCAAATCAATCAACAAAAGTCTATTTTGGCCATATACTGTACTGTAGTCTGCCTGCCACTGCCTGTAGCAGAACTTAGCAAAAGCTAAAAGCTTAATTTTCAATCAGGAATCTCAACAATTTTCCCTGCACTTATGAAACTTAAATAATTATGACTTCATAAAGTCCTTTTTAAAATGCATTTGTACAAACTTGTATTAGATCTTTAAATTAGACATGATATCTTAAAATATGTCTATCTACTGCTTTTATATTACTTTAAATATGAAATGAAAATTGGAAACATGTTAAGGCGTACATTTACTGTTCGAGTCAGTTAAAAATGTGAAAAATTCATAACATAAAGCAAAAGAACTTCACATGGAGTAATTCTCAAGTAATTCTTCATAAGTAACTGTGGGATGTGTGTATGTGTGTGTGTGTGTGTGTGTGTGTGTGTGTGTGTGTGATCCTGAAATATAACTCCCAACATCTTTCACTATTGGTCAACTGGCTAGGATTCTTAGGAACTATAGTTCAGCAATATCTAGGCATTCACATATTATCCAACCCTGAAAAGCATTGCCTGTTTTTATTGTCCAACAAAGAGATTAAATGGTTATCATCATCATCATCATCATCATCATCATCATCATCATCCTAGATAAAAATGGTAAATTGAGGCACAGCGTGGAACTTCAGGTAAAGGTTTCTTTTCTTTCTTCCCTTCCCAAACTTTTAATGTGAGATTCCTTTGACATCAGACTCAAAATGAGACAATTTACAACATGCACTGTGGCTTGGGAGAAATAAAATATTAGGGGTAACTAGAAAAGTCTTTGTAAATTAAATGAAGTCTTTGATTAATTATACATATCACTTACAATGATGTTGGCAACATTTGCACACTTACTATCCTCAACAGAAAGTGTGGATAAATTCATTTTGTACTATAACTGGAGTGGCAGTTATGTGAAATAGTGATTGGATGAATTTCATTCACAGATCAAAGAAGGGGGAAATTAACCAACACAGTAAATTGATTATTTCATGGGTGACATAACCAAGACATGCTTTATCTTAATAAAAAGCAACATCCCTCTAGTTCTTAACTGAATTCCAGCCAATGCAATAATACTCAGTTGTTAATGACTTTGATGTTGATGTGGAAAAGTGAATGACTGCATAATCAGTGAAATGGGACCTCCTCACAGTTGGAAATGTTTAAGCCAAATAATTTTGGACTGTGAAAGGAGTCCCTGAGTGATGGAGACTTTGGCTGAATCCCAATGTTTCTGACTTAACTAAACAAGACCTGAAAAACTTTATCATACTCCTTTGCTCCAGGCTGGCTTATAAGTCTGACAGCTGTAGAGAAGCTGCAATTCAATATATATCTCTATATGGGTTCACAGTGGAAAAAAATGTCTCAGCTTATATATATAGTTGTAACCGTGTTCTGATGTGACAGCAATTAGTTAAATCTGTCTTCAGGAGGGGAAGCAGAAGAAAAGAAACAGAAATCAAGACAAAAGGGGAAAAAATGGAATCTAAAAATATATATTGTGTGTTGCATGTTGCCAAGTTTTGATCAGGAGCATAATATAAAACATTAGTCATTCACAGCAGACTGTGCCTCTTTTGTTCCTCTAAATATTGAAATGCACTAAAATTAGAGAAGTTCCTTAAGGTACTTGAAGCTGGCTGTGGCTTATATGAAGGAAAATTAGTGTACAAACTCACTTTCAACAAATTTGCAGTCCTTTTTGCCTATTTGAAGCAAAGATCCCTATTTATCATACTGAAAAGAATCTCTTTCATTTAGCATATTAGAGGGTAATGTGTGTCAATTGGTAGGTAACACAGGAGGAAGAGAGACATGATTTTAATTCCACTGCTTTGTGTTGCATTTTTGTATTGTGCTGACTCTTGGCATTCTTTTCATGCAATCTTCTACTCAGGAATCTATCCAGAAAGGAGTTTCAACATATTCTGATAAGATATAATTGGAGGTAAATGTGTTTAGTTTGAAATCATGGATAATCATACGATGATTAATGCCTGGAAAATAACAGCCATCTTGCTAATAGTACTTATTGGCTGTGGACAATTAACACAAACTTTTATTAATCAGCATTTATTATTATTTATGTTAATTAAGTTTTTAATAATCTCCTGTAATGGCATCAGGAAGTGGCACTGGACTATCCAAATCTGGACTATCCAAAATCAATAGCTCACATTCTTTGCCACTTCTGCTGGGAATCTCTGCAAGGGAAGGATGAGCGGGAGAAATGCATGGACATGCAGCATAATCTCCTGTGTTTGATTAATTTTTGTCATATTTTATTCTATTGCTTTAATCACTGTTAAGGATTTAATAATTAGCATTCAGTTTCTGCAACAATTATGTGATGTCCAAGAAGAAAGGAAAGATATGTAAGTTAATAACAGTCAAATCAGCATAAAAAATGATTACTAGCAGGGTGACTGGTGCTCACTATTTCTGGGAGATAGAGGGTAAAACAAAAGAGTTACTATGCGTGTACTGTGAAAATTACATTCAGTTTACTAACCATTCCTATTTTTTCTGAATATTCAACCTGTTCTTCTTACCTAAATCAATGGGAAACAAACAAAGCCAAAGGATTTGGTTTATTATTTAAGGGCATTTATGATGGGAGTTTTTTAAAAAAATCAAGATGGCAGCCATTACCACAGGATGAAACCTTGTCTTTTTTTTTTGCATGTGTGCAGTACACTTAAAAGGGGCCTCAATTGCATTTGCCATCTTGATTTTTTTTTCAACCCCTCAATGCAGACAGCCTTGCTATTGATTATCTCTCATAACTGGTTGAGGAAGAGAGAGTGGGAGGGAGGAATTTTAAACTCAAATTTACAGTTGGAGAAAAAGAAGAAAAGAATTTCAAAGAAAAGAAAAGGATAATGTTATTCAAGCATTTGTTTAATTGCCCAACAATGGACAAGTACTCCCACCTAAACTGAGAATTTGGACCAGTGGTAGTTCCTGCATCCAAGAAGCACAGAAACATAAGTATGTGATGTGTGACAAATACATTCTAGCATTAATGAACTGATTAACATATGTAATACAAAAAACAATGAACAACATTTCCTCTGAATTATGCTAGTGTTACTTATAAGAAAAGGGGCCTCTGAATGAAATAAGCAAAGAATTTTACATTAAGAAGATGCTAATAATTATCAGTTAGCATATTTCAATTATTTAATTATTCTGTGATTTTTATGGAATAATATAATAGAAATATTGCAAAACTCTACAAGCTTGATGGAGAACCTCCATTTATTAATGAGATCATTATAGTGTTCCATAATTGGTTAATTTGGTTTGCACAATTATTTTTCTTGGCAGAAATCTTGTTTAAAAACCTTTTTGTCTTTCTCTTTGAAATTATCAATTTATTTATGCATATTACCAACTCTATGCCAATGTTTTATTAGTTCTTTAATTGATTTATATAGAGACACATCTCAAATATATGTGTGTATTTTAAAATTATTCTACATTTTTATTGCTGAAGTTTTGTTTGTCTCAGAATTAAAAGAAAAAAACTGGAGGGGGCAGAGTTGAAAAAGTTGAAATAGAAAGGAAGTTGGTGCAATACTGTAATCTTCCTCTCTGGAAGATGTAGCTCCTTTAGCAAAAAACTTTTAAAAATTCAAGAAGCAAAATAGTTGATTTGTTTAGATCTGAATGAGCAGTTTAATACAAAAGTACATATGAAATCCATTTTATTTTTTGCACTGCATTCACATGTGGCATCCCATTTTAGTTTACTCTTTCTTAAGGTAGATTTGCTTTTTTTCCCCCTTCCCCATTTAGAAGCTTATATCAAAGGGAGTTTGTCGATTGAAAGGTCGGCAGTTCAGCGGTTCAAATACCTAGTACCATGTAATGGGGTGAGCTCCCATTACATGTCCCAGCTTCTGCCAACCTAGCAGTTCGAAAGCACATAAAAAATGCAAGTAGAAAAATAGGGACCATCTTTGGTGGGAAGGTAACAGCATTCTTGTTAAGTTGGGTGAATGAGGACGCAGCAAGCCAGGCAGTGACTGACAACAGCTCTTTATTGTAGGGTGAGAACCCAGCGACTGACCAGGGGAAACAGCTCCCTTTATATACCTTGCAGCTGTGGCGATCAGCCAATCAGCTGGCAGTCAGTTAATTCAAACTGCCCGCCCAAAATCTACATACATAACAATTCTGTGCGCCTTTGGCATTTAGTCATGCCGGCCACATGACTACGGAGACATCTTTGGATAACGCTGGTTCTTTGGCGTTGAAATGGAGATGAGCACTGCCCCCTAGAGTCAGGAATGACTAGCACATATGTGCAAGGGGAACCTTTACCTTTACCTTATCAAAGGGAAAATAGATATCACATGAGATAGATTGTTGAAGGGAGCTTGAGAATTACATTCCAAATGCGTTCTAAGAACAAAAACAAGACTCATTCTAATATGAACAACCTCACAAAAACTAGACACTCTGTGTTGGTCCTTATGGCACAACAACATACTTGCAAGAAAGAAAAAACAAACAAACAAGCTCATTTGAATTCAGGAAAGCAAGCTTAAAGCCTTCTTTTCTTCTCACATCTTTCCCAGTCATGAGAAGCTCATGATCCACATGGAATTCATTTTCTTTTTCATATTCTAGGCTAACCTTTTTGCCATCACATGCCAAAAGTGGGGGGAGCACGGGGGGGTCACACATGCGCACGCCCACACCCATAATTCAATGCCCCCTGTGCCCCACCCTCCGCACATGCAAGCATGGCCCCCACCCGCACTCCCCCCGCTTTTGGCACGCGACAGCAAAAAAGTTACAAGTGAGCCCGCTAGGCCTGTTTTTCACCCTCCCCAGGCTCCAGAGGCTTTCTTGGAACCTGGGGAGGGTGAAAACAGCCTTCTCCCTCCACCCCGGAGACCCTCTGGAGGCCCCTCCAGTGGGCCCAGAAGGCCCAAAAAACAGATGGGTGGCACGCACATGCGCGCTGCAGCTGAACTAGGGCAACGCTTGCGTCCCCGCAGATATGGCTCCACGTGCCACCTGTGGCACGCGTGCCATAGGTTCATCATCACGGTTCTAGGCTATTGTGTAGAAAGCAAATTTGCAACTATTTCCTCATTTAACAATGCATTAAATTTTCCTATTGACGTGGTGTTGAACTTAGAATAAGAACAAGAAAATAAATTCCACATGAGATACAAGTAATTTATCTCTTGTATATTATAAAAATATACAATAAAAGTATATTGTGGCGAGGGGAGGCATGAGCAGTTTTGGGGACCTTGTGGTTAAAAAAAAATGAATGAATGAAAGCTTGGAGGGGATGATTATTGTAAGCCTTTGCTAGAAGGAAAAGACTAATACCTAACTACTAAGAAACAGTCAAAATAGATTATATTCTTATCAATTTGTAAAGGGCAGGAATGAATCTGGATTATTACATTGGACTGTTGATAGATGGCAGTAAAATATCAACCAGGAAATAAATAAATAACTCAATTGCTACTCGCAGGAGTTTACAACCCACACATTCAGTTCTGCCTTTCTTTCTCTCCTCTTCTGCCTCCCATCTGAATGGGAAGAAATAGCTGCAGGGGTTTAAAAGATATACATCCTCATCTGAAACTCCAGGCTCAAAAATATTCCAACCATCAGCTCTGGATTATGCCTAAAATTGCTTCAAACCATCTCTCCAATATTGCCTATATGGGGGAAGTTACTGTACAAAAGAGACTATTATGGTAGTTTAGAGAAAGTCCAACATATTCTACAAATTCATAATAAAGTTTGCAGATGACACAATGGTGCTGGGGCTTATAACTGGAGGGGATGAATCACCATACAGGGAAGAAGTCCAGAAGGTATCCACATGGTGTTCAAAAAACAACCTACTAACTTGCTAGTACCAAAATACTAGCAAGACAAACGAGATGGTGCTGGATTTCCGAAAGCACAGAGAGGAACCTGCCCACTGTATATCAAGGGAGACCGTGTGGAGAGGGTTCCCTCTTTTAAATTCTTGGGAGTGCTCATCAGTCAATCAGGATTTCACCTGGAAAAACAACACGTTCCTGGTAGTTAGTAAGGCTCAACAGAATTTCATTTCCTTAAAGTCCTGCAGAAAAATCTGATGGAACAACAGCTGATGTCTTCTTTCTATCGGTCCACGATAGAAAGTGTCCTCACATACTGTATAACAGTATCGTACGCTGGTTTAACAGTTGCAGACAGGACTGCACTACAGAGAGTGATCAATTCGGTACAAGAATCCATCGGTTGCCCTCTAACACCACTGGATGACATTGCCAGGTCTCGCTGTTTCAGCAGAGTAAGGAAGATACTTAGAGATGATTCACACCCTGGCCAGTGTCTCTTTTTACTCTTACCATTGGGCAGAAGACATCGAAGTATTGCCAGCTGGAGAAACAGGTTTAAAAACAGCTTCTACCCATGGGCTGTCAGATTCCTAAACACAATTACAATCACTCCCCGCACATATAAAAATATATGACTAGTTCCCCCCCCCCAACAATTACTTATATAAGGATTATTCTCTATACTATTCAGGTTGTCTTGTATTTTCTGTTATGGATTGTACCAGAGGAGGCTAAACCAATTTTATTGTATATATGATGTACAATGACAATAAAGGCTATTATTATTATTATTATTATTATTATTATTATTATTATTATTATTATTCAGTTGCTCTTCAGCCTGTTTTTGTTTTCCTTTTTTCTGCTCTACATCTTGAGTTCTAAGCTGATGTTAATGTGGTGAGCTGAAGAATGCTTCTTGGATGAGAAGCTACCTCTTTGAGATCTGCAACACTTGAACAGTTCTGTTACAGGATAGCAGCAAATAAGTTAGGGAAAGCATCACATAGATCATGTCTCCAAATTAAACAGGACGCATCTCTGTTTTGTGTTCACATATGGCTATGAACGTTTTTCCCTTCATATATGTGCATCTGGGGCATGTCTACATTAGGATGCTCTCTCTATCATATGATGCCCTATAGGAAATTATTTTCTTGTAATGTTTTGCTCTGAACTACCAATCTGGATTCAGTTATGATTGATTGATTGATTGATTTTCTGGCTTCTCCCACCACCTCAAATTTGGTCCAATTATGTCCAATTTAGGAGTTTATCTGACTGATAGAAAAATAGGCCAAATTCTGATACTCATTGTATAATTTCATTCCAACATTCTTTTTGGTTAGGAAAAAAAAAGAGTTTGTTTTTTTTTTAAAGCCCCAATGGTATTGCTTTAATTGCATAGAAAAAAGAAAAGCAGCATGGCTGTGAGGGAGATTTAAAGGACACTATGGCTAGATAGCTTGAGCTGCATTCAGCTATAGAATCATCCCTGATGACAGATTATCCCTAGAATAATGATATTTTCCCATATGTTTGTTATATCATTAGTTAAATATATCTGCGATGAAGAACATATTATGTTCACAAAAGCAGAGCAATTAAGGTTTATGTGTTCACACACTAGGTGCAAACATTATATTAAATGTAATATAAATATTAAATATATTACAGCATTTGAAGAGAATGTATTTGTTTTTTTAAATAAAAAGCTGCATGCAAAATTTTCCACCGATGGAAAGTTTCTTTCTTTCTGCATGTAGGAGACTTCCAATTCAGTATAGCTTTTCCAACAGGAGAATTGTAGAGGGTGTAAGATAGAGAGATAGAGAGATAGATAGAGATAGAGATAGAGATAGAGATAGATTTTTCTACAAACATATCGTTGTGTGAACATGTGGAACCAGAGTCACATTTTAGTACAAATAAAGCAATACTCTTCATATTTAACACAATTAACAATCTTATTGACTTTTAGTAGTAATACACATATTTTGTTGAATTATAATATTTCCTTAATTATTCAATATTTCAATATATTATTTTATGCCAATCTCCATATTCTTGATATCACTCCTTTTACTACAGATAGAATTTTTGTTGGTTTTCCTTCCCTTCCCCTCCAAAAAAGTAAGTTTGGTCTAATGGTTAAGGCACTGGATAAGAAACCAGGAGACTGAGCATTCTTGTCCCACCTTAAGCATGAGAACCAGTTGTGTGACTTTGTGCCAGCCACTTTCTCTCAGCCCATTTGTGGTGGTTGTTGTGGGCAAGCAAAATAGGTGGTAGAAAGAGTATTAGGAATGCTCATCGCCATGATGTTATTTATAAAAAATAATAAAGGCGGGATAAAAAAATCTAAAAATATTAAAGAAATCAAAATGCGCTTGAGAAAACAAGAGAACCAGATTAATCCATGGATGAAGTAGCGCTGGGTGCCTGAGTGAAGCTAGCAAAAATCATCCCCACTTCATTGGCTAGATTATGCTTAGTTTAAGGGATGTTATCACAAACAAGTAGAAATGACTAGGTGGCTCAGTGGCTAAGACACTGAGCTTGTCGATCAGAAAGGTCAGCAGTTCGGTGGTTCAAATCCATAGTACAGGTCTCCTGCGTGAGCAGGGGGTTGGACTAGATGATCTCCAAGGTCCCTTCCAACTCTGTTACTGTAAATGTTGCTTGGAGTGGTGCATAATCATGTTTCCTGATTTTATTTTTCAATTTTTATTTTTTTTTAACTTGGAAGAAATTTAAAAGTGTAATTTACCGAATTTTTCTCTGTAAGATGCACCTGACCATAAGACACATCTCAGTTTAGAGGAGAAAAACAAGAAAAAATATTCAGCTCCATTGCACCTACCACTGGTCAGCTGAGCAATGGCTGGATCCCGGACTCCTGTAGCCCTGCCAATCAGCAGGCTGGCTGACCCGGAAACACCGCTATTGCTGTCTCCTCCATGTCTGCTGCCTTTGCCGGGAAAAGCTGGAGCCTTTATCACCGATCCAACCACCACTGATCAATGGTTGGATTGGCCTCCCAGAATACCACCAATCATCTGTTCTAGGCAGCACTGATACAATATTTGCTCCATTAGACGCACACACATTTCCATCCATTTTTGGGGGGAAGTGTGTCTTATGGAGTGAAAAATATGGTAATTCTTTTACTCTGTGGAATATAAGCTACTCATTCAGACCTGCTACACACATTACACAAAATAGTATAAGATATATACTGTCTTCTGCTATAGTCATGGAAAGATTAATATATTTGTCTCTTTTTTCATATTTTGGACTCTCTCAAACAGCCTTTGATTGATGCCTTTGTTCAAATGCTTCCGTCTTTTTGGTTTATGTAAGATTTCTTGTTTAGGGATTGTTTAGAATTTGCTATTTCTGATAGAGATGTAACAGTAGAAGACTGGTGCATAAAATTTTTTCTTAGATTTTGCAAATTATATTTCCAGTTGTTTTAATATAGGCAAGATCTGTCATGTGCTGAGTGACTGCTGTGGTGCATTAATCTGCCAAAATTCACAAAGTTTGTCATAAGAAGAATGAAGTTGTATCCATGAACTGTTACAGACCATGATCTTCTAGGTATGGAGACAAAGCTTAATAATTGTTGTATTTTAGGACTGGGCAATACTTCTAAGAAAAGCTTTACTTCACCGCAGATTTGGGCAAGGTGTTACTCAAAACACACACCCTTCCAAAAATGAAAACAAAAACAAAAACAAACAGTCATATCCAACAGTCTCAATAGCCACAGATCTGGAAAAAATGAAACAAAAGGACTTAGTTAAGAAAATTGCCTTACCCTTATGGCACAAAAGATCTTGTCAATACAAACAATAGTTATGTCAGGCACACCTCTATTGCAAATCCTTTGGATCTTGCCAATGGCTCTCTGATTTAGATACTCTTTGGCTTAAGCCTCCAATATCTCTAATCACATCTACTCTTGATCAACTTTTTAGAGGTATCTATTCTTCCACTTTTAAGAATACAACACTATAGGTTGGCAAAGGTTTGTAGCAAAATCTGTAGCGACAGCCTTTGGATTTCAACGCAGAAATGCAGCCATAGGTATTGTTGGAAGAAAGCCAGCCACTCACCCTGTTTAAATCCCATATAGCCCCTGGCCTGAGAAACATGATATTCCTGTTTGTGATTTTTTTTTTTTTTTTTTTTGGCTTTTTAAAATGCTTCAGAATTGTTAAACTGCTCAGCCAGGCCTGCAGCCTCTAACTCAGAGTGCAGAGTTGGAAAAATGCCCATGTGGCAAGATTAGAAACTCATTGGTGTAGTTGATGTGGCCTTGCCAAGAGCCTCCCTTCTTCTTTATCTCCCCCCCCCTTTTTTTTCCTACTCTCTTTGGGTTTATTAACTTTAAAAGCACACCTTTCCTGTTGGGAATCTGGCTGGGTTGGTTAGAGGCAGATTGCTTGCTCTCTCACTTCAGCTCAGCATCCATAAAGACTGAGAGGCTTCCTTTAGCTTCCCTGTGCTGGTGTGAGATCATCCTTAAAAGTTTCAGATGGACTCCCTCTCGTTTCTTATCCTGGAGTGCAATCAAAAGCCAAGCCATTTAAACTTTTAAATACCTCCAATAAACTTATGCTATCAGGGATATATGTTATGAAAGCCGGAAAAGAAAAGGCCTTCTTGTCATCAAAACTATAATAATTATGTGTCAAAAGTAATTACTACTCTGTAAGTAATACTTCTAATCCTAAGTGACAGGGAAGGAGGCACAGAGAACTAACAGCAAAACTGCTGGCTATGTGAAATCTGATATAAAATTAATGACCCACCTTAAATTTTGCCCAGGAAAAACCTGAAAAGCAAAAACGGACTGTTCAATCTCCCCTCCTAAGGCTACATTAAAGTACAACCTGCTAAAAATGGATTCCATCAGTCAGGCATTGGCCAGAAAGACATTGGAATAAAGAAACATTTATTCATTCATTTGTACCTCTCCCTTGGATGAGACAATCAAAGCCACGTACATTGTTTTAAAAAATGACTAGCACATACATTTCGATGTGTAAAAGAAAACAGAAAAATGAACATGTTGTTCCTATATTTATCTGGAAGTAAATTCTATTAAATTCTGTGGGACATGAATAGGGTTGTGCTGTTTGTTACCTTGATCTAAAAGAATGAGAACGAAGTGTCCCCTGTTGCTAAGGTGGCCTTCCATCTGGTTCTTTGCTAGCTGGATCATCTGCCAAAGACTGGAGAAGGAGACATAGTCAAAGGGGGAAGATGAACATTTTTTCTTCTAACATCAGATTTTTCTCTTGTGATAAACCAGCATGAAGATTTTTCTTGTTGTAATTCACAATATAATGTAATTCACAAACACGCAGGAGATGCAACTAAGCAGTAACACAGATTAAATGTCCTATTTCAATTAAGTAATTAGAGACAATAAAATGTTCTTCTTTCCTTGGGTTGATTTTTTCCACTTTCCTTTCCTCAGATACATTCTAAATTCCTCAATATTTTATTGGTGTTGTAGAATGAATGCATTTACTGTCTTAATTTTTACAATGATGCCTGCATAGGTATTCTTACCTTACAGAGCTTTTTTTTCTCTTATTCTTCATTTTCTGTATAAAATAATGCAATTCACCTGCACAAGAAAGGAAAATGCTGTGAAAAAAATAGATCAATAGATTTTATTTGTGAGTTTTTCAAAGTTGCTTTTCATGAAGTACATTTTTTTAAAGAAAATGTTATCTAAAAAGAGACAGGAAGTTACTGATAATGAGATAAAATATGACTACTATATCAATATTTTCAACAGCAGCATTATTTTACATATACGTAAAATTACACTAAACAGGAAAGCATTTTTCTCAACTAATCAGGAAAACAAATACAGATGTATTCTTAGTAAGATTTTGGAGTCATTTAAACAATGGGTCTTCCTTGGAACTAGGAAAACATTTTTAGAATTGTTATACTGTAATTGATCACAATAAAAATTTACTTGGATGCAAAATATCCTGTTTTGATATTATACAATTAAATTATAAGTGTAGGATCTGTGCGAAAGGAAAAAGGGGCATGGTTTAATATAAAAATATACTTGAACATATGAGATGCATGTTACATTCATTATTGTGGAGATCAATAGAACACTTATTTAAGCAAATTGATTATTAGGGGTCATAATGCTATAAGCATAATCCCTTATTAAGATATTTGGGTTCCAGCACCCTGAACATACGAGGGCAATCCAGATATAAATTTTTACATAAGATTTATATTTAATCTGGGGCAAATATTCAAAAATGTGTATGTATATGTGCATATGTTTACATATACATGTATTATATTGTTTTGTCTCTGTCTCTCTGTCTCTGTCTCTGTCTCTGTCTCTCTCTTTCTCCCCCCCCCCCCCAATGTGTGTATGTACTGTTTTGGATTCCAAACAAAATCAGATTCGGATTTGAGTACAAATAATGTCATTGTCTATCTAATGGAATTTGGTTTGATTCCCCTCATTTTCTCCAATTACTGTAAAGTTCCTTTCCCCCCCTACATTTTATTCACAGGAGAATTCTAGCCAGTCAGAAATCATCCAAGGAATATTATACCAGGGTGCAAATCAGATCAGTTTATTTATATCACAATAGTACTGTGTAGCAACAGTATCCTTCACATAACCAGAATTATTACTGAATGATAAAAATGCCTTGATTCTTAGTTAAACTAGTCCAGACTGTTTATTCTTTTGCACCTTGAAAGATATAATTGTAATGCTTGCATTGTTAAGACTAATATCAACAAAATTGTCAAATAATGTTACCACCAACAGATTCAGTATATGGCAAAAAATCTTCTTCAAAGATGCTTTTTCCTCAAATGCCTCAAAGGTTCTTTTTCAACTATGACCTGGATGACTGAGAGTTTCCATAGACATTTAGCCATACTTTTTAGTGCCTGTATGCTTATTTGGTCAGAAAATGTGTTGCTATGATTGAAGAATTTTGGGGGCTCTGAAAGGCATTTGGAGCTCTGGAGCTAGGAGCTCTGAAAGCATGTAGAATCTGAAAGTATATGGTAGGCATACCCATAAAATGGTAAACTTGATGCCCAATCACTCAGATTTTCACATTCTTCCTACCCCTGCTTCCCCTTTGTACTGTCCTACAAAACAAAACTATCTGTTCCATTCTCTGTATTAAACCAGATCATATTCAAATCATAGATCTTTTTGTTTGATACTTGTTTGGTACTATCAACCAAGCAAAACCAGGTGTACTGTGCATAGATCAGTTTGTCCATGCAGTGCTTTCTATGTCCCATTTTGAACTACATCACCTGGAGAAAGAACCTATGGATATCACATGTCTCCATTAAGCCTTCAGAGTTTCTCATATTTATCACAGACAATATTCCCCCATTGATTGAAATTGATTGCTTTTGAGACCAATGCTTAAGAATTGAAGCATTATCATGCAAAGAGACTTTTGTCCTGCAACATGGAATTGCTGACAACCAGAGCTGTATTTGAAATACTAAGCTTAACACAGATATCAATATTATACTGCTTGTTCAACATTAGATCGGGAAGATGTATATTCTGTAATCAAACTGACATTTTTTCTTCTGTTGGTTTCTTATGCTATTTTTAATTCAAGTTCTAAAACAAATATAACTTTATCTAGCCGAATCGAATGCTTAACAGCAATTTTAGTCAAAATCAAAAATTAATTCAGAAAGTGATTTACAGGAATTCATAAACTTTTAAAGAAATCATGAATGAAACAAAAAGCTTTGTATGGAAAGAAAGTGTTTTCCCACTGACTTGCAACTATATTTCACAACAAAATGCAAGATTTGGAGATCCTCAGCGCACGTCTTTAGCTTCCTTTATTCAATGGATTAACAAAAGTTACCAAAAAAGATTAGTAACACAGTGAAGGCGTTGGTGGTACACGCCTTTCATTTTTCTATTGTCTTTCTATTCATTTTTCTATTGTCTATTAATGTTGTCTTAATATCCTAGAAATGACACATCCATTGAAATTTATAGGAAAACCTATAAATATGACTTCCTAAGCAAACTTTCCTGCCAAAAATGGTGGTTCTTGTACTCAAAGAGATACCACTAATACCCATTATTATGGAATAAATGAATTCTATATTATTTGTCATTGCCAATGCCAGGTCACTGCCATGATACATGGCAAAAGGAGAAAAATTGGTAGAAACAGGCTACCAATAATATAGTCCATTCTCTGGGATTGCTATCTACATCTCAGTGTGGATTTGAATTTGTAGCGATGTTAAATTCAATAACATAATTATAATGATGGACAGAGCCTTTTTATATATTACTGTCTTTGTGTCAAACATACAGTGATGTATTATGCAGCTGTTAACTATCAATGGCATTGTCCTTATCCCTTTTTAAATCAAAGAAACAAACACAATGTTTCTACAGGTATATATTTGATTCTACCACGCTTAACTGTACTCTACAGTAATAATAATTTTTAAAAAGGTTGGGTAGATGGATAGAAGCCTTTTCAATGACCTTGTGTCCCTCCTTAGAGGAAGAGGCTTGACAGGTAGATATATGGACAGTTTGTTATTGTAAATTCCAGATCTTGTGATTATCTCTGACTCAACTTCTGGGTGTTTATCTGGAATTCCGGTGAAAGGTCAACCAGTATATTACTGCTTCTTTTCACCTTGTACCGACCCCTGCTTTAAAAATACATTTTATACAAACACAAAGAGAAACTTCTCTGAACAAAATAGCAAAGGTGAATGAATGATGCTCACAAATTTGGAAGAAAAAAAGTCAACTGGAAACTATCCTAAAATATTTTGTTGCTAGCCATGTTAACATTTCCCCCTTAAAGTGACATATTGCAAATTTGATATTATGAGCAATTTTACATTTATCATTTAATAAGCTCTAACATTATTCAAAAGTTGTAACATCCCCTTGCACACATAGAAAAGGGAACGTTTAGCAGAATACATAAATAAGAAAGGCACAGATTTTGGACCCTTGTAATTACCTATTCATAGCTAAATCTGCATTGGAGGCAGAGAGGGAGCCAAGGCCATCTGATAGATGTGCAGCCTCCGGAGTCTGATAGCAGCGAGGCAGAAGAACAGCGGGAGCCTGTTCCCAGTGTGTGCATGCGCAGAGCTGCCAGAGGACAAGAACAATTAAGGAAGCAGGATCGAATAAGGAATAAGGCTTGGAGATGATTGGCCCCTTCCATAAGACATAAAAGAAGAGTGAACATGACATGAGCTTTTGCAGGAAGCAATTAGTTCATCTGGCCAATTCAAGATTTGAAAGTTCTGTTTGTGACTCTGTGCCAAGTTTGGCCTTGCCCTGCGTCTGGAAATTAGCTCTCTGGCAGCATTCCACATGAGATAGGTGGGTGTTGATAACCTCTGAAAGACTGTTTATCAAGCCTTGTGGATTGTAAATGAAAGTAATTTACAGTCATGTAAATATGACTGTAAAGGTTTTGCGCAGTGGTGAAATGTAAAATTTATTTCTACTGGTTCTGTGGGTAATATGAGTAGGCATGACCAACTTTTTTTTTTTTACTTTTAAAACCATTGTTTTAAAAATGCTTTTAAAGCCTCTGACGATCCCAGCTGACTTGCCTGATCGGCAGAGGCTTTTTTTCCTTTTAAAAACATTTTTTCCATAATCCCTTCAGCCGAAGAGGTTGTAGCAAAAATGCTTTTAAAAGCCTCTGATGATCCCAGCTGAGCCACGTGATCATCAGAGGCTCTTTTTTTACTTTTAAAAGCATTTTTTTTTCGGCCAAAGAGGTTGTAGAAAAATGCTTTTTTAAAAAAAGCCTCTGATGATTACATGGCTCAGCTGGGTAATGGGGGGGGGGGGCACAGGGATTTTTGCTACCGGTTCTCCAAACCACCCGCCTCCATCGCTATCAGATCGGGCGATCCAGTCCGAACCAGCAGCATTTCACCCCTGATTTTGCGGGACTAAGATTGTGCTTTATACTTTCCAAGAAAGCCTAGGTCAGAACAAATAGGGAAGCTTTTACTAGTCTTCTGAAGACTATGAGAAACAAGCTTAGCTCAGAGGTCAAGCTGGTTCAGAGGAATAGAGCTCCCACTGAGAATGCCAAACATCAACTCCCTTCCTATCAAAGAATAGGAAGGATGTTCAGATGTTTGTGATTAAGCTTGATTGGCAACCAGAGTGGTCTCTTAGAAGCTCAGAACCTAACTCATATAGCACCATATACTGTAGATAATCACCAATACCTCAAAACATGGCTTGACCTTTTAAGGTTTCCATAGAAAATGTTACTTGTGGTTGTTCTCACCCCTGTGGAAGAAAACAGTAACCAACTGGATTCTCCATTGTATAATTGTTTACAGAAGATAGACTGATTGATGACCTGGGAAGTTCAACTACAGTGGAAATAGACTTGAATACATAATTCTAAATTACTACCTCTGTTTCCTGCTGACACCAGTATTTCACTGAAGAAATTAAAGAGCTCTAATGTCATGAGTTGACATAAGTGTGAAAATGAAAAAGAAAAATTAGCCTATGAAACAAGTTCGTTGACATTTAATGCCAAACCTATCATAAGAGGGGTTAGAGATTGTTAAGATTGCAGGCTGCTAATGGGCAACTAGAAAACAAAAGGGCTAGCTTCTGAAAAATAGCTTTTTAAATGTAGGAAGGGAAGTAAATATCTAGTTTGAAATACTCCATCCCTGAAGTTCTTTTACACCTTTAAAAAAAACAACTCAAAAATGAGGTATTTATTATTGGACCTAATTTGCCACTGAAATTCAATAGTGTCTCCTCTCCAGGTTTTTGATGGATGTATTTTTCTGAAAATTATAAACCAGTTTTCACTATTCAATAATAGCTTGTTACAGTTTATAAAAATAATTCTGATGATTATACAATATATTTCCATTGAAGATTTGACCTTTTATTACTTCCAGGTGAAACCCAGACATGATACAAAAACATGGACATAGCCCTTTCTCAAAATAAGGGATCTGCATGAATATTTAAAGTGACATTTGGACTAGTGCTTCTGCAGATACTGTCTTGAATTTTTTGACGCCCTTCTCAAGGGCCAAAAGAATTTGAAATTCTACAATGGCACTGTTTTCTCTTTTAAAGAGAAACAGTTTACTGGTGTTTAGGGACCTGTGCAAGGGAGAATTATTAGGTTAAGAAATATTAAGGTAGATCCATTTATGCAAGAAGCTGATTTTGATTATCCGTTAATTGATGGCTTTAAATTAACTCTCTTCAAAAGAATTTTGTGAAAAACAGTAACCAAAATGTCCAGAGTAGATTAGTGTTTTTTTGTTGTTCTTTCAAACACTGAACAAACAAAATAACCTAAGCTTCTTTTCTTATTTTCCCTGATTATTGTTGTCCCAAAGATGCTTTTTTCAAAAGGCAACTTGAAAAAGTTTTTTTCTGGTTTTTCTTTGAAGACATTTCATGTCTCATCCAAGAAGCTTCTTCAGCTCTGACTGGATGGTAGGAAATGGAAGGAATTATGCTCCTTGAAGACAGCTGGTCATTTGCATTCTTTTAGTGAGTTGTTACGGCCACCTGGAGATTTATTTGTGTCCTCAGGGTCACCTGAGTGGTGTAAATTGGTGTGGAGCATTCTTGGAACTGTTGAAAAGACTGTGTTATAGATTGGAGATAGATGATATTTAAATCCTTCCATTTTCCACCATCCAGACAGAGCTGAAGAAGCTTCTTAGATGAGACGTGAAATGTCTTCAAAGAAAAACCAGAGAGTCCAGTTGCTTCTTGAAAAAAACACCTTTGGGACAACCATGACCTAGATGACTGAGAATCTCCATAGACCTGTTTATTGTTGTTACTCTGTAGTGAACTGTCTACAATTCTCTGAATCTTTCTCAAAACATAGTGTCCAGAACTAAAGGTACTTGAAATGGAGTATGAAGATTGCAGAGTATAGTGGGTTTTTCTATTGATGTTGTGTGACATTTGCCCTTATTAACAGACATATTGTGGAACTGACTCATAGCAATTTAATGCAAATAGTTTGCATTTAATATTGATAATGGGGACTGGTAACTCTGGCATTCAGCAAAATGGTCATAAAGGGCACTGTTACATGACCATGCAGACTTATGACAGCAGTTGTGGCAGTCCCAGTTGCCATTGTTAGGTGAATCCTCTGAGGCTGCAGCATCCTATGGTCATGTGATCACCATTAGTGGCCTCCTGCCAGCTTCCCCATTGACCTTGTTTGTCAGAAGTTGACACTGAAAGTCGCAAATGGCAATCGTGTGATAGCGGAATGCTGCAACCATCATAATTGTGTTCTGATTCCAATTTGCTCTAATTGCAATCATATAACCACAGGACACTGCAAAAGCCGTTACTATGAGGACCCATCCTAAGGCCCTGTTGTTCAATGGTGTCATAATTTTGAACAATTACCTGTATGCTTCCAAGATTCTTTTTATGCATAATATTACCAAGACAGATAATCCACGTCCTACACCTACAGTATACATTTGATTTCTCTTTGCAAGATGCAAGGATGCTAGAAATCTTTGCTTTTTTCCATGTTGAATTTGATCCTGTTATTTTCAGGCCACTTCTTAACTTATCAGAACCATTCTGAATTTAGCTTCTGTCTTCTTGAGCAAGGGTGTCAAATTCCCATTGTCATGGCAGCATCAAGTGACATATCATGACTTCTTTTTCCTTCACTAAACTGAATGTGGATGTGGCCAGTGCATGATGCATCCAGCCCATGGGCCGTGAGTTTGACAGCCCTGTTCAAAAGTATTTGCTAGTCTCACCTCAGTTTTGTATCACTGCAAATTCAGCATTTCCTCCATCTCTCCATTCTGGTAATCAAAAAGGTGCAAGTTGTTTCACAGACACCTGAGTTAGTTTGCTATGTTTAGGTAGGTCTCTGCTTTGATTCCCAAATCTGCATCAACCAGATGATTCCATCAAAGTTCACTGAATCAAGACGTCCCTTCAAACTTTTGCACAGCTCTTTGCCCATATTTAAATGCATGCATTTCAATAAAATCCTGCATGTAAATATATATCCAATATCACATAAACAGCCTTACTCTATTTTCACAATAGTATGATTGGGTTCACTAGTCCTGCCTCAAGTTCCTATAAGAAAATTACTATGTGAAGTTTGGAAATCCACTGTCGGTTGCTTGCTTCTTTGGTTTTCGGTGCCGGCTCCCTTTTTTCCTCTTGGTTTTTTGATATTAACTTTAAAAATTCATGGAACATTTCATCAAATTGTATACATTGCATATTGTATAAAATCTGGAGAAAAGAAAATGGAGACCATGAATGACTTTATCAACTGACTTTCTTCTCAGAGACACTGTAACACTGACAAACATTAGGTAGAAAATCATATTTGGAAAATCATATTCTCATTGCTGAGAATACAAGACCTCACCTACTGTAATTGGGGAGGAACTTGAACCATTCCCTCATTTGATAATATCCAAATTTTGACTATTCTATTACTTCTGCAACACTGTGTTATGTATCTTTTCATCTGTGTCATTATGTACTTAAAACTGGGCTATAGGCAGAAATCCAAACTTCCAACAAAAGGAGAAGAGCTATTAGATAGATAAGTCATTATCTTTATCAAATGCAAATGATCATTTATTAGTTCTTTTTTTTTAAAGAACACCCTTTTCTAGAATGCTCTCTCGGTGTATTCTTTATTTTTAAGATGAATTATCACCTAAGTCTTGATTTTAACCATGTCGTGTGTGTGTGTGTGTGTGTGTATGTGTGTGTGTGTGTATACACACATACAGTATATGAGAAAAGACTATCCCCTGCCAGCTCTTCATTGCATGAGAGAATAGTAATGGTAGATAAGCTGTCAAATTATCACTTGCTCATATTCTGGGTGACAAACATGCCTATTAAGACACTGCCACTACAGATGAATAAGATTTGGAGGAAAATTATCTGTTTCTGTCATTGTATGATCTTAAGCCTCGTCAACACAATAGGTTGATTTCAGTATCAGCAAAGAAGATCAGAAAGAGCTTGGCAGAAAAGAAAATGCCATTGTACAAAAGGAATCCCATATATTTTTTGCATTTGTCTTATATCTTGTATCTAAATAAGATCTCAGCCATTTTTCTTTCCGTGGAATGGAATGTTAACTATTTTCAAGGAAAATATCTAATCCATCATCAACCAACGTGGCTGAAGAAAGGCTAAAAGTAGGTAGTGGTATGTTTTAATTAAGCAAAATTTAGACTTAGCAATCTTAGACATTTAACAACAATTCGGTAGTCAAACACATAATATTTGGAAAACAAAATGACCTTATAAATGTATAATATTCTCTTTTTCTCTAAATTGAATAGATTAATTGAATAGATCTGTATAGAAGATCTGAGATGGGAGAAATGTCTGTGGAGATTCGCATTCATCCATGTCATAGTTATCTCAAAGGTGCTTTATTAAAAGGTAACCGGACTGTTTTTTCCTTGAGGAGGAGGAAGAAGACAACATTTTGATTCTCATCCAAGAAGTTTCATCAGTTGTGATAGTGGGGAGATCGGTGGGAATGTACCTGTCCTTCCATCCCCCCACCATCACAACTAATGAAGCTTCTTGGATGAGAAGCAAAACGTTTTCTTCTTTGTCAAGGAAAAAACAGTCCAGATGCCTTTTGAAAAAAGCACCTTTGAGACATGAGATGGGAGAAATTGAACAATTCTTGCCTAAATAACCTAAACACCCTATAAAAGAAGTGAATTAAAAACTTAACAGACACTATTATAGTCTTTCTTTTCAACATTTAACAAAAGTAGAGTGTATATAACTCAAATATTATCTATTAGGGTTCAGAAAAAACATACCAAAATCATATAATTTTAAGAGAGAAAATGGTATATTTTCTATCAAAATATATTAGACTGCAGCCACAACCTTGTGCTCAAATATTATAGATATGAAACTGGAATGCCAAAAAATTCTGGGCCATCCAAAGGAAGTCATACACCTACAATGATGATTTTAAATTATATCACTGCAGATATAGATGGTATAACTAGAGAAGTGTTAAAATATGAATATATTTTGCTTTTTGTGGACTGGCTGAGCAGTTTCTTTAGCATGTATATTTGTGCCTCATATAAGGTAAAATGGCAGTATTGCTTTGCTAAAGAGGAAAATGGGTAGAAAGAGTTAAAGCTAAAACTAGAGGGGAAGTTGCAATGGTTTACATATGAGAATTATTTTTACCTGCCCATTGACCACAACTTTTTGAAGAATTACTAATCACTGAGAACATCTTTCTAATCAATTTATAATATTATTATGATCATCATTATTATCACAATTTTTCTAATCAATATGTAAGATATTATTATTTATATTTAAAATATGTTATCCTAATTAACTATGGAAAAGACCGTTCTTGAAATAAAGCAGTCGGTTGTATACTAGCCAACCTTCTTATTACATTATATCCATGCTAGATACTGAAAAAAGTAGGCAAGATTACAAATTGGCGGGTCAGACATAAGGCCCTTTATGCAATGTGTTAAACAAATGTAATTTATTCTGCAAATTAAAGAAAGCCCAAATCTACATCAATTGGAATTTCATTCATGTAGTAGAGTTTTTATTGCTCAGTGAACGTTAGGCTTTCTGGATTTCCTTTATGGCATTTTTACTGTGCCATATTGTAACTCAAATCTCTGTGTGTATAGGCTGAATTATGTTTTGTCCTGCTTTTCAATAAAAACGTGCCCAGATTTTTATTCCTTGTAAGTAACTGATCCAGATCAATGCTTAAAGCAGACACCGTCTAATCCTAGTAATTAATTACTGTCTAAGGTTAAAGCACAATACAATTTTGCTAATTACTCACAGCTTGGGGGCCATTTTTTCCTATGTAGCCAACAACTGCATGTTTTTAATCCCCATAATAACAATAATGGCATACATCATTAACCCTATTTTATACTTTCTTAATTTTTTTATAATGCCAATAACAGAGATCATTAACCTCTGTTCTGTTTAACATCTAATCAGCCATTTTAGTTAAATAAATATCATAGAAAGCATTAAATATCATTTCGCTAAGCTAGCTTTGCTCTCTGGAGGGGAATTCTTTCTAATGCATTATATTAACATCCGTTTACTTCACAAGTGTCAAACCGTGAGTGGTAATGAGAAAATAGATACAGTGTAATATATGGCTTTAATCAAATTACTTCCTTTTTTGAATTCTTTTTAATCCTGAGATCTTTCACTCCACTTCAGCGTTGAGCCAAACCATTAAAGTTTTTGATTGAATTATAGTTCAGGTTTTTACAGGGTTCAAGGTTTCTTTAAAACAAAGGTTTTTCATTTTAATTTCTACTTTTAACACTGATGGTATGTCTGTGTAGGAGTGTAACTGAGGAAGCTTCTTGCCCTGTTTATTTCTATTAAAACCAGAATGTTAGATAAGATTACTTGTTTCCATTAACCTGCTGGGACTCAGTGAAAGGTCTCCATGTCCTATCCAAAAGGATTTTACTTGGAATTACAAACATTCATGCATTTATATTCATCACATAATTTACTCCAACATTGAGCAGAAAGCTGAAAAGGAATGAAAATCCATTAACCCAATAAATTAAAGGGATGAGTTTAAAGAAATGAAACTTAATTAAATTGAGGACCCAGTTTGTGGGGGCAACTTTGTATAAATATACAAAAGTATGAAGGCTATTGCTTAACGCATTGTAAGCCGCCCTGAGTCTCCAGAGAAGGGCGGCATATAAATCAAATTAAAAAAAAAATGTGATTTACATCAACCATATAACAGGGGTGAAATGCTCCCGGTTCGGACTGGATCGCCTAATCCGGTAGTGATGGAGGTGGGTGGTTTGGAGAACTGGTAGCAAAAATCCCTGTCCCCACATGCCCAGCTTAGCCACACAATCATCAGAGGCTTTTTTTTTTTTTACTTTTAAAAGCATTTTTTCTACAACCTCTTTGGCCGAAAAAATGCTTTTAAAAGTAAAAAAAAAAGCCTCTGATGATCGCACAGCTCAGCTTTTAAAAGAAAAAAACCCTGTTGCCTGATTGTCAGAGGCATTTAAAAGAAAAAAAGTCTCTGCCGATCAGGCTACTCAGCTGGGATCGTCAGAGCCTTTTGAAAGCATTTTTTACAACCTCTTCGCCAAAGAGGTTGTAGAAAAAATGGTTTTAAAAGTAAAAAAAAAAATTGGCCACGCCCACCCAGTCACATTACCCCCCACCAAGCCACGCCCACAGAACCAGTAGTAACAAATTTTAGATTTCACTACTGCCATATAACTATAATTCCCTATAGCTCTCTATATCTGCTTCCATCAGTTCATACATTGCCTTTTATTCTTAAACTTCCCCACACCTCCCTCCCTCCCCTCCTCCCTCCCTCTTTCTCTCTCTCTGACTTTATCAACTTTATCCAACTATTATTTTCTTGGACTTAACATTTCTTTCAGCCCAGTCATTCTGCCTTCATAAATTTATTCAGCTTCTTCATTCTATGTCTATAACCAAAACACTTGAACATATGTCTTTCATACAACTCACTCGGTTTTGTATTCAATTCATATTCATTCAGTACTTAATCGTGGTCAGTGTTGCCTCTTGTTTTACCATACATATGTCTTAAATAACCAAATCCTGGTCCATTCAACCTACTTTTATTATTCTGTTTAAATGTCTAACCATTGTTCCCACCTAACAAAATACATAAAGTTCACTCTTATATACAGCCATTTGTACTTCATTTGCAAGACATTCATTTCACAGAACAAACCACATAGTAACTACTTTTCTACCAGCATTTTCCAGATTTAAAATGTCTGCATCTTTTTACCATCTTTAGTAAGCATTCTAATAAATATATAGACTCATCTACTTCCTCAACGCCTTCCAAATTATATGTAAGTTATCATTTGTTCCATTTAGCTTGTCAAAATGTATTAATTTTTGTCCATTCCCAATATTTTAACTTAATGCTTTTGGTCCAATGGTAGTTGCTCAAGAAGTTTGTTTGGGCAAAAGTCCTTTTTTCTACTACTTGACAAAAATATGTAAGAAGCCTGTAGCCACCAATTGTCTCTTGGTGCTACAGTTCATATAAATTTTACTAAACAGGAACACACATTTCTTTTCCTCTTCATTCTTACGCTTGGGCTGAAAGTGAATTGTGGGAAGAATCAGACTGGGCCACTAGAGTTTCTGACTTTTTATTGTATGAAAAAACAGACATCTTTTGAATTTCCTGCTTTTTCTTTTTCTGTAACCATATGTTTGAAGTTTCTGGATCAACATACAAACTTGTGATTAGAGTTAATGAACCAAAAGCTCAGAGTTTCTTTGTGATGGTGGTAAGAGGATCTATACAAGAGAATGAATAGCAAATGCAATCAAGATAAGTAAGTTGCAATGAATAGAATAATAGTTCCATCTATCTTGACTCTTCCTTGATTCTGCCCTTTTGCCCTTTTGGCCCCCTCAGTGGCCCCTAATTGAATTTACATAAGCCTTCTAGAGCCATAATGGTTCTTTTGGTCTACAAGAGCTTGCCAATCCAGTGATTTTTTTTTATGAATGAAAGGGGAGATTATGTTAATGGTAGCTCCTCTTTCCATACATATTCTAGAATTCTCTGAAAATCTGTTCCACAGAATTAAAGGTATTTTAAAGGGAGGAGACAATTAGTCCTTTCTATAAGGCTCTCCCTATTAGAATTCAGCAGTTAAAGACAGACTTTTTGATATTACACAGCTAAATTTGTTTCTCAAACAATTCAACAGAAGTCTCACACATTTCAGCTAGAAAAGGAACTTTGTAGCAAAGGGAAATAAAGCTAACAGCTGATTGCCCATTGCCAATATAAGGGTGTGAATATCTTTTAAATCCAAGATAGTTCAAACTCATACTTTCTCTTTTTGCCCTTCCCATGAATTAATAGATTATTTGTACAATGTTGCCTGCACCCTTGCTAGCCTTACAAATGAGCAGTTGTTGAATGTCTACCTAATTGCTACTCTGACCCAAAAATACTGGCTTGCAACTTTCTTCTTACCCTTTTCTAAGACTAAGAGTTCTGCCTCAAATTTCATTTGCTATCAGTTGGATAAAAATGACTGGGGAAAAAAACTGAGTATAAAAATATTAATTGTCTATCATATTTTTTAATAAAATTATTGTGCTAAGCATTAATTTCAGGGATAGGTGAGAAACCATGGTTGACTGAGGGAAGAAGAATTAAAGGAGGCAGTAATGGATATATAATGGATATATAAGTGAATTGTTTCACTTTTTTACATAAAAGTATTTGAATAGATTCAATGAAAATATTCACTAGATTAAAAATAAAATTAGGTTCATATGAAATTGGATCCTGGTTTTAATGACAGAAAATTGAATGTTACACTAGGATATAAACAGCTTTTTAAAAGTCTTTGAAAAATAATATCATCAGATCTGCTGCACATTTATATGAGAGAAAATAAAATGCTTCTTGAATTTTATTGGCTTAATCTATATAAAAATATAGATATATAATAAATCATTTTGCAATGCACTTTGTTGTAAAGTGTTACTTTTCTTTTATTTGCTTGAACACTTATTAAACTGTGCTATTAAATAACTGGCTTTAAAAACCCAGAATCACTGAACTGAATATGTATAGTTTATGGGTAAGAGACATTAACTGTGTACACACTAAGGAAAGGTTTCCATAGTTGTGTTAAAAAAGATTTTTCTAATATTCAACGGAATTTTCTCTTTCAAAATGTTGTTTTCTTCCTTTTCATGTATATCTCTCACATGAAATAACATTTCTTTCTCCTTTTAAACCACAAAGATTTCTCTCCTTGCAATTTTTTTGCCTTCAGTGACACTCTGTCTTTTGTACTTCAATTTTTAAAGCCGAAGTGATCCATGGTCATCTTATTAATTGAAGTTCTCATGGTTTCAGATGAGTTGCAGTGGTGCAGTGCTAAGAGTGCAGTACTGCAGGCTACTTCAGCTGATCACCAGCTGCCAGCAGTTTGGCAGATTGATTCTCACCAGGCTCAAGGTTGACTCAGCCTTCCATTCTTCTGAGGTGGGTAAAATGAGGACCCAGATTGTTCGGGGCAATATGCTGACTCTGTAAACCACTTAGAGAGGGCGGTAAAGCACTATGAAGCAGTATATTGCTATTTCAAGAAAGATTTGGTCTATGATTTGGCACTGAAAACTGCATTGGAGACTGTTGTCTTTTGTTGGTGCCTGAAAATCAACAAAATTTTGTCATTTTTTCAGGAATTAAATTACAACAATATGACCAAAATTGTGCACCTTTCAAATGTGTCAGTACCAATAATGGAGAAAAGTCTAACTAGAATCAACCCTACAGAAAGTAGGGGTTTGAGAGGAAAGCTTCAAGTGGTAAGATAAGAACCACATACATATGGATGCTTGGCAACATGGGATTTAAATTGAGACCCTGGCCAACAGGGAAAGCATTGGCCACTTACTGCCCCAGTGTAATTTAGGATTGTCTATCAATGTCTTATATTTACAATGGGAAAAAAGATGCCTAAGTTACTATCACAGTCAAACCTATTACATGGAGTTTTGTTACAGTGGTCTCAATGGGCTATGTTATCTGGTCGACATCAACTAAAAGTTTATTTTAAAACATGAACAACAGCTTCCACCCCCTGAGCATTATTGCTAAAGATTTACAATGGCCTCTACATGACAGCCCTTCAAGGCAGTGCAAATTAGAAAACCAGTGCCATATAGGACATTGTTGCCTTTATGGTAAAGCTTCAAAGGAAAGAGAATTTTGAAAGTTTGAATTTGCTTCCCCTTTATCCGGTAATGAATTAGGGAGATGCCTATTTGAGCTCTTTATTCACATTATATTCTTGGCCTAGCTTAAGCACTTTTATCTGACTATTTCTTCAGTAGAGGCTCTTCCTCTTGTCATTCAAGGCCATTTCCTCTGCTGGTACACTAGAACCCAGCATCAAATGTTTCAGCTACTGGAGATAACTCAGGACAGTATCCCTAAACTGATTCTATCTTGATGTACAGTCATCAAGGTACAGTCATTAAAGTACCAACTCTTCCCTCTCTATGAAAGATGGGTGATTTCCAAATTTGATAGATAAAGAAAGAAAGAAAGAAATTGAGCTAAAAGAACTGGGAGAAAAGCAGCACAATTTTTGCCTCCTGACTCTGGAATTTGGGAATATTTATCTTCTGAGAAGAGGTGTACTTTACTTAAATAAAAAGTAAGTAAAAATACTGCCGATTACACTTTCCATAATGCTAAGGATTCAATTTTATTTAGGTGGCTATTAGGATAATTGTGGAGCAGTTGGGCAACCATTTTCTGTGGTTTTGGTTATATGTTTGTTTGTTTGTTTGTTTGTTTGTTACATTTTTATGCCGCCGATGTCACTGAGTTTGAGTTGAATGAAATTACTATTGTATGTGGTTTATGTCTAGATGTTGTTATTATTTTCTTTAAATGTTTAAAATTTCTCATGTAAATGTTTCTTATATAGCTTTATAAAAAGGAAGTGCAATAGAAAGACTTTTCCTTTGGAATTTCTCAACCAAAGGCCTTTTGGGCACCTTTGGGTGTGAAATAATAATAATAAAACATTATTGCAAAAAGAGAGGAAGCGAGTTGGGATTTTAATTGACTTTCAGGTTGTTTCCTCACCAAGTTCAACCTGAGGTGAAACATTGCATTTATGTCAGATTTTGCTGCAAGCAAAACAATAGAAGGGCTCTAAAATTAATGTAGGTGCCCAGTCAAAGGCCATACATAGCCATTAGTGGGAGTGCTGAGTTGAGATAATAGCACATTGTAAGCATGAAAAATTCAACAGTAATCGCTATCCCTTTCTTTTCCTTTCTCTCTTTCTCTTTCTTTCTTTCTTTCTTTCTTTCTTTCTTTCTTTCTTCTTTCTTTCTTTCTTTCTTTCTTTCTGAATTAGCTATATATTTCTAAAATGTGTACCATTCTACCCAACAGTAATGCAATGGGCCTCATTCATTATAAATAGTGAAATTATTGAAGAGCTTCTTTTAATTTTTGGCAAAATTTAATATCACAGTCAATCTTTCACCATACATTAGGGACTCATATAACAAGCTTTTCTGGTTGCCTGAATAGTAACTTTGATTCAGTATATGCCTACCTTCTGCCACCCAACTCAGTAAACTACAGTAAGGTAAGTGGAATGATATAACACAATGCTATTGTGAATCTGAAGCTGTCTTTTTTACCCTTTCACATAGGGTTTTGCAGTTTAAAATTATAGTGCTTGTTTTCTTAACATACAACAGCCAGCAATTCTTTTATGTTTTTTGCAAAAAAAAAAAAAGAATGGTATTATAGAAATCCTAAAATAAACGAACAAATAGCAAATATTCTGCAGTAAATTACACAAATCTCTGGGCGTTTGAGTTCTGGTTTACAACAAGCCATTGTTGATATTATTTCTCACATTCCAATGTAAATTTTACAGTCCACAATATTATACTTTTAGGACTCAAAACTCTGGACACAATTAGAGTTAATTAGCAAGTTTTTCATCTGGCAAATGTATTGGTTGATTTCAAAAACAGATCTTATAGCTCCAGAGGACAACAAATTTGCCATCCAAAGATCACAGAAGTTGGGTATTTCACACATATTTTTACTGTTGTTTCTTAGATTAAAATTAGCATCTTGATTGTAACAACTTTTTAAGGAAGAACACTAATAGTGCAACATTTTTGCTGTTGATTCAAAGGTACTTTTTGTTCCGAGTTTTAAGTCAATACATTTGTAAGATATCAGACACTCAGAGGTGAAATCCAGCAGGTTCTGAGAGGTTCTGGAGAACCGGTAGTGGAAATTTTGAGTAGTTTGGAGAACCAGCAAATACCACCTCTGGCTGGCCCCAGAGTAGGGTGGGAATGGGCATTTTGCAATATCCTTCCCCCAGGAGTGGGGAAGGAATGGGAATTGTGCAGTATCCTTCCCCTGGATTGAGTGGGAATGGAGATTTTGCAGTATCCTTCCCCCTGCCACACCCACCAAGCCACACCCACCACACCACACCACGCCCACCAAGCCACACCACAGAACCGATAGTAAAAAAAATTGAATTTCACCACTGGTTAAAGGCAGTGTGAGATTATATCTATTAATAGCATTATTATTACAAATGAATGCAGTCTTACATAAAATCTTCAATAAACTGAAGATTAACTGTTTTTATTGACATAAATAAAATATAATCATCCTGAAAATCAGTGAGGGGAAAACCCTCAGATCCATTACCTTGACTAAATATTCCCTTAGGCCATAATGAATCCTTCATTTTATTTACCTTAGAATGGGAAACAGCAGAGGAAGAAAGAGATCACACTTAAAGTCAAAAATTGAAGATTTTTTTTCTTTTAAAAAGTGGATGAGCTTTTCTGCATTCAGCTCAATGAATGCAAAAGGTTAATATTTTTTTTTTTTAAAAAAAAACCACAATGAAAGAAGACATCTTTTGATTAAAGGGTTATTTTTCTGGATCTGTTATATTTCTATACCTTCATAGTTAAGATTATGGGCATCTAATCCTGCACTGGATCAGATATTTCTATTTTCCAGAACTGTGTTCATTTGTATCCTTACAAATAGAAACCAGTAATAATGCCAAAGCTGCATTGCCTTGATAAAACTATGGGCTGTGGATGTATATCACAGATCCTTTCCCATCCAGCTTTACAACACCCAAGAGTAGGCATTATTCTTGATTTTCTGCAGTGAAACCCCTTCATAAAACATGAAATTTACAATATGTTAATTTTATCAAGGGATAACGTTTTGTAGGCAACGTATTATCTGCTAACAGAAGGAGTGATTAGTCAGCTGCTCTGTTTCAACCTGTTTCAAAGGCATTTCTAATCCCTGCCCTACAAATAGAGCCATTCGGAGGCCATAAAACAGGAAACCAGGCTAATCAATTTGGCTTCGTCTCCTCTGGACTGTCATTGCTGCTGTTATTGATGAAGACTGCCACCCTTCTTTCACCTCCCAGTATTTGATCCTTCACCAACACACATCTGTTGTCATCTTGAACTACTCACAGTCTGTTTTTCTGGCTGCTTCAGCATTCAGCAGGTGAATGCTTACCCTAAAAACCTGGTCTGCTTTAGTATTAGTATTTAGTAAAATACTAATTTAGTAAAATACTAATACTTATTTAGTATTTAGTAAAATATTCCACATCATGAAGAATGATTATGGAAAGGAAAGACTTGCACGATTCAAGGTCACAATGTACCCATGGATTGCCCAAGTAATTCCTGGGAATAGACAGCTAGAGATCTACCTTGAGTGCTGGAGGTAGATAGCTCCTCATTGCAACTATGTCTTCAAGAATATCAGTGATGTCTTCACCTAGCACCGTGATGGTGAACCTATGGCACGTGTGCCCGAAGTGGCATGCAGACCCATGTCGCCTCGCATGCGTAGTATTACCCATTCCTCTTCTGGGTTTCTGGCGCTCATGCCCACGCGACGATCAGCTGGCCTTTTTGCATGCAGCAGTGCCGGAAACTGGAAGAGTTGGTCTTATGTTTTCCTGCATGAGCATGCGCGCCAGCTAGCTGATCGTTGCGTGTGCATACGTGCCAGAAATCCAGAAGAGTAGCTGGCTGAACTTGAAAGTTCAGTAGCTGAAACTGGAAGTTCCTTTTCAGGCATGCGTATGCACCCTGGGCAGCTCCTCTTCCAGGTTGCAGCCCAGGTGCACACATGCTCCCTTTTCAGCATTTAGTTGAAAAGGTTCACCATCACTAACCTAGCATAAAGTATGCCATGGTGATGGAGAAAAATGGAGCTTTTTTCCCTAAGGATTTCACTTCCTCTGAAGTCAGACTGGCCGATAATCCTGCATTATCTTTCTGTATTCTGTTTCTTGTTCATAAATCCAAAACACACTCAAAAGTTCCCAAAACCTTTTAGTGTCAGAAGAGAAAATACTAATCACTAAATGGTGGATTGTATAAACTGGCTTTAATTAATTGAAATGCAAGCAGATGTTGTCCTGGCATCATCCACCTTTGAGAGTATGGTCTCAATATTCCAAACTACATTCGGTCCTTATCTTGGAAATGGTTGTGATGTAATATTTGCAGGATAGAGCATTGTATTCCTATATTTAAAACATTGAACAGAAATGTGGCTGCCAGATCCACTGTGACTTCTGCATGCACAAAGGATTCTTTTCCTTTGGTTATAGCTATATCTTCTTATCTTCTTATCCTTTAGTTATAAATACTAAATAGTAGGATAAGATTTATTTTAAAAATGACTGTGTCCTTTCAGGAAATAGATATAGAAATAATATTTGGCAGAAATGCTAGTTACCAGAGAATCATTGCAAGTTTTGATGGCTCTCTATGAGCAGGCAATTAATTTTTAGGTAGAAGAACATTCAAATATGTGATTATTCACTTCGATTGGTTTATAGTGATAATGTTATTAAAATGCCAAAACAGTAACATTATTTAAACTGGATAAAACAGTAAAAGCAGAATGATAAAACAGTACCATGATTACAAAATACTATCATTTTGTTCAGCTTTGTGATTTTTTTTTACTTTGTTATTCACATCCACATATTCTGAGTGCAAGCAATTAAAGAAATTTTATTTTATTTTGATTGCAATAAACATATATGTTTTACCACCTTCCTAGGTTTAGTTTATTTCTATTTATTCCATTTGGTTGCGCATGCATTTGTTATAAAACCCAGTTTATTCAAGTGACTTTCTGCCACCAAGCTGGTTTTACCAAGCTATAGAGCAAAAATGCTTTTCTTCATAACAAATAGGTTTATTGTCTTCATCAGCATACCAATAAAGTGTCCCTGGGATTCTGTCAAACATCCCTCTGAACCATGTGGGAGGGGTGGCTGGCATGCAGGCTGCGGGGCTGGTATGGGTTGTGGGGCTGGAGCTGGTATCCACTGATACTGCACTCACCCCAGGCTGGGATAAAAGGCCCAGCCAGGAGAGATTTAGTTAGCGGGAGGCAGTCTGATGGCCAGCTGCTGAAGGGCATGTTGGGTCTCAGCAACCACAGTGGTTCTTCACACAATCCCTGAATTTGCCTTGTGGCCCTTGCTGCTATGCGGCACCAATCCCCACAGGAGCTGTCATCCTTTTGGTGTTACGAGATTCCCCCCCTCTCTCAGGTCTGGCCCTCCACACTATTGACGGCCTACCTTGATGATGGGTTTTGGAACCCCGAGAGGTGGCATGCAGCGAAAAGGAGGCTGAGGAGTTTTCTATCTAAATTTTTAATTAAATTTTTAAGAGATTCTGGGGGGGAAGGTTGGATTGGAACTAGGGTTGTGGGTTTGGGGGATAACCCACTGAGGGAGGGACCAGGCCCGGCTGGGGGGCATGGCACAGGAGGCGCAGGGCTCTGGGTCGATGAGAGGGTTAGAGCTTGTAACGATGAGGGCCAGTACATCAGTACTGTGAGTGGGAGGGGCAGATATGGGGCCAAACCTGGTTGTGTGAGTGCGCACCCGCTGTCTTCAAGCGGTGGCGTGCTCCAGCCCCCAAGGCTCCTCTCGTTCCCCAGGTAATCCAGATTCTTAGGGCCCGGATCTTCGGCTGATGTTATGCAATGCTACATCCATAGTAAATAAAGCCCCCCTCATTGTGAGGAGGGGGGAGTGGATCTGGCAGGAATTATGGAGACCTGGTTGGGCCAAGAGGGGGGGTCCCCCTCATTGAAATGTGCCCTCCTGGTTTCCGTGCATTTCATCAACCAAGGTTACAGGGTAGGGGCGGGGGTGGCGGTTATTATAAAAGAAGGTCTTGATCGGAGGGAGGCCACTGTTCCTCAGATTGCCAGATGTGAGTCCCTCCTGGTGAAGTGGGGTCATGGGGTACAGGTGGGCTTGCTGATCACGTACCTGGCTCCCTGCCACATGGCAGCGGCCCTGCCCGAACTGCTCAATGTTATAGCCGGGGTGGCGGTTGATACCCCGAGGCTTATGGTCATGGGGGATTTTAACCTGCCATCCATTGGTGAAGCATCTGAGGCAGCGTGGGAGTTCATGGCTTCCATGATGGTTATGGACCTGACCCAGTTAGTGCATGGCCCTACTCACATGGGGGGAAACACTCTGAACACTCTCTGGTCAGTGGCTGAATGATTGATATTGGGGATATAGTGACTGAACCCTTGTTGTGGTCGGATCATTCTCTCCTTCGCTTTGACCTTCGAACTGCTACACCCCGCCACAGGGAGGTGGAACCGATGAGGTGGTTCCACCCCAGGTGTCTGAGGGACCCGGATCGGTTCCAGACGGAGCTTGGGCCATTTCCTGAGGCTCTGGCACACGGCTTGACCGAAGACCTGGTGGCCACCTGGGACAGGACCGGAGCTGCCAATCACACAGGGATGCCAGTGAAGAGTGGGGGTTATTGGCACCTGCGCATAGGGGTTGGCCTCAAGCCACCACCACATGAACAACTACAGCTAGGTGGATGCCTGGGATCTGGGGTGGTAGAGGCCAAAGCTGTGTGAGAAGCGCCAACCTTCCCAACAGTATATAAATATCTGGCCAAAGTGTTCAGCGAGAAAGAGTGTGACATCCTTCGTCCCCATCTCTATGACTGTGCCATAGAGATACTGCCAGGGGTAGTATCAAAGATGTACTCTATCTGTGATTATGTGTGGACTTCCAGGATATTAATGGAGTATGCACATGTACCCTCTCCCCCTCATGAAGGATATGCTGGCCCGCTTGGTGGAAGGATGGTTCTTCAACAAGTTGGATCTTCACTAGTCCTCTACAGCCAGTGGTGAACCCCATCAGGCCATGGGAGGAACTGGCCATGGACTTTATTGTAGAACTCCTGGAGAGTCGTGATCTGGACAGTGATTGACCTGTTTTTGAAACAGGCCCATTTCATGGCCTGTTCTGGCCTCCCATTGGCTAGGAAGCTAGCAAAGCTGTTCATGACATCCCAATATTTTTATTTATTTATTTAGTTAATTAATTAAACAAATTTATATGGCTGTCCAACTCACATTATTGAGGTCTACTGTCTGTTTAGGTTTTGAAATCTAGCTTCATTGTTATTAATATTTTTGACTATTTGAACTGATGCTGAATTCCAAATTAAAATATCAGTTTTCTTGCTCCATACTGTAGATCCTTGATAAAGTTTAAGATGGAAATGGATATTCCATTTCTTCCTAATAAGCAATACTGAATGAGTAGAAAACTGGCAAGGTATTGCAAAATGATTGTTATAACTCAAATCTTCAGATCTGGAAACTTTAAAAACTTGTAGGGAGAAGTTACACAGTTGTCTTTCAAAAAATTCCAAGGTTAATCTTTATGAACACTGACACATTACCTTATTCAAGACTTTTGAAAAACTTTAGGGTAGGGAGGGGATTATAATTGTTTTCCTGATTAATTTCTAGTCCTACATTTTGAATATTTTCTATCTACCATGAAATGTATCTTGCAGAGCACATGTACTGAAGAAAAATTATTTATGAGCAGTATACATATAATTTAATTTATAAGGCCTGAAAAAAAGAATAATTACCCTGAGTTTCAGGATAAATACACAGAATAGACAGAAAGATTGTTAGAGGTTTTTCCTAGTTTTTGCCTTAATTAGCTCATTTGGCTGAATTTGTCATTAATCACTTTAGATGTATATTGCTTGAGTTATGTGTCTTTTAGATGATGAGGGGAAAAAAACCTGCTTTCCAAATATGGCCACTGTCTCCAAATATAATTACACAGAATGCTAATCCTTAGGTGGCATTTTAAAATATACGGTTTGTGTGTTGATTACTTCTCTGAAAATTATTAGCTCAGCACAATTATTCTGATTTATGACCAGAAAGAAACTAGTTCGCATTGGCTCCTGGAATAAAACAGATCACTAAATTCTGAAAATATCATCTGTGTTTTGTATTAGTCATGCTTAATAATTAAGAATCTGCTCAAAAACAATGGAAGGTAATAGATCCTTGCCCCATTTTTTCATCTCTCACACACAAATCACTCGGTGGTAGGTTGCCCCCCAGTTCGGACCGATTCACAAGAACTGGTAGTAAAACCAGCAGGAGGCTCCGCTCACTGACCTGGATGTCATCAGAAGTGATCTGCGCATTCAGATCACTCACTTCGCTCGAGTGGACGCATGATGCAAATCGGTAGTAAAGATAAGTAGAACCCACCCCTGAAGTCATCCCATGATTACTGTGTGTGCATGTCCTGTAAATCTTAAAGTTTTGGTTCCCTTTTTTTTTTTGGAACCCAAAAAAAATCACACCATTGAATGCAATGATGAAACTTTCTTTTATGTGCACATGCAGCCAATGCATAATACATTAATTAATTTCTACACCATGGGACTGCAATTTGTGATTTTACTGCCGGCTTGTCCATTGATTCTGCTTGTTGAAAGCTAGCTGTAACCACAGGACACTGAGATGGTCCTAAACACTTGCTAATTGCAAACATTCTAAATATTGATCATGTGACCGCAGACATGCTGCAACAGTCATAAATGGAAGGACAGGTTGTAAAATCACTTTTTTGGTGCAGCTGTAACTTCCAACAGGACAGTTACTGAACAGGACATTTGTGAGGTCTGTCTTTACCCTTATATATAAATGATTAATTATAGATACCCATTTTAAAACAGGTGGATGTGCATAATAATAATTTCTTCCTCTTTTTCTCTCTACTTCATGCAAAACAAATCTCCATTACTTATTCATCAGCAGGGTATTCCCAAGAATCACTCTTCCATCCTAAATAGCATTCACTTGGCTTCAAGGCATGAGCCATGTTCATGTTGTAAATACATGTTCCCTTTTGGAATAAAGGAACAGAGAAAGTTAACATACAAGTGTAATAATTTGGCACACTGGTAAGTCATACTCCCTTGTGAGTCTATGTACTGTTAAATCATTCTCTGCTGTTACTGCCAAAGCTAAGAGAACAGAAACCAACTGTCTTCTTTAACTCTCTCATATCTCAGTTTTGCACTTGAAAGAAACTGTAATGCCTGCACAATTAAAATATTATTCTGGGCTAATTTTTCTCTTATTTTGCATGTTAAATTGGTTTCTTATATAGTAAAACAGTGCTGTGTAGTAAATCAACTTGACATTTGAAAATGGAAATATCTCTGTAGCTACTTTATTTGCCACAACTAATGCAATGGCAACCATTAATTGTCGTGCTTGTGGTTTTTCAATGGTGTGTTTCCCCTGGGAAAATGACTTCTGTTTTTCAACTTTGTTCTCAGGGTACATGAAAATTTCTTTTAAATTTCTTTGGATAATGCATTGGAGCTCAGTGAAGGTCATTGCAGCTGTTTTTTGTTACACATCTTTCTGACGCTTCTTTCTTCCCACACTTGCCAATTTGGAGATCTCAGGGGGAAGATTTCTTGCTTTGGGAATTTAATGGATTATCAGGGAAGTTGTTCATTCCTGGAATGATAATTTTATAATGTAAGACTGATTGCTTCCTTTGGACCAGTGGGCATTTTGATTGACTATTGGCTCTCCCTACTCCGACATCTATCAGGAAAAATCATTTCTTAGATGTTATACCTATGTTACCTAAATTGTTGCACAATTTTTGACTTTGCTGTTTTCTTTGTGTTCCACTTGGTTCTTAATTGAATAAGCCACAAAGGAAGCACATGTAGCACAGTAGAAGGTGAACTAGAGACAAAAAAGCATGAACTCTGGATAGTAAGAATTACATAATTATACCCAGCATAACAAACTTTATTTGGAGCATGCTAAGGGCAAGAACAGCACCAAAAATAGCTGCTCTATCAGCAAATCTCATGATAACACTCATGCTCCTCTTTCTGCCCTAAGTTAGATATATTCCCTGAGATATCTTGCCCTTTTCCTTATTTCTTCTTGCAAGCCACTTCTGAAATCTTCCAAGAAAACTGAAGGGACTTGTACATACAGTCTCCAGGAATGGGTTGTAATATGCAGTCAGCAACAATGACTCAATGGCATCAGACAACACTAATCCAGAGATATGAAGAAAAAAAATATTGAGAAAGCAATACTGCAAAAAAAAAAAAAATGGTTTGCAATTGGAACAAGACAGTCCCCTCCCCGATATGCCCTAGTTGAGACAATGATATTGATTTACCATAGTTGTCTCTAGCCAGTCTGTGCTAGAACAGAGAATGGGACGAGAGGAGTGGCTGTATTTTAGCTGGAGAGCGATACATCAGTGAAGTAATTGAGAGCTGTGCCCTGATGGTATGCTTGTTGGTGACAAGGAGCCAGTGAGGCCATGGTGGCACATGAAGTAAGCAAAGACCCAGTCTTTGAAAGCAGGACATTTTCTTCATGCCCAAAGAATTGACATGCACTTAAAACTATCAGAAACATGACATAAGAATAAGGAAGTCAATTTGCGCTCCCAAAGCATTTTAAAACTTAAAAAAAAAAAATCAGATAAATAGACTACTTCAAATTTGGCTTAGTGATAAAAACCATGTTAGAAAAAAAATGTCCATTGATGTTTCCCCAAAAGACTGAAAAGGCTGCACCAAAGCTTTCAACATATTAATAACTGACTTCAAAGCAGCAATGACCTTTGTTTTTCCTGCAATATCATTTTACATTTGAACCCACTAATTTTATGGTGATATTCATTCTATGCAGACTAATGGGAGCTCAGCAAAGTTCTCAGCACGGAGAATAAGAGACTGGCATAAAACACATCAAATGGCAGTATAAACAAGAGCAATTCTCCTCCTTTGAGATGCCTTTTCACTGTCTTTCATCCCATACCTAACCAGAGGCAATACTTGGAGGTTTTGGAGTGTAAAAGATGGCTGATGCTAAATTAATAGAAAAAAAGGGAGTAAGTGCCAGGTGAAATTGAATAGCATCTAAAGAACATTCCAGAAATCAATAAAAGAAAACAAACAAAAATCACAATTCTACATTGTTGTAAGATTTCCTGATTGACAGACTTTACTTGGATCCAGATCTAAGCACTCATGATGACCTCCAAATAAGCTGGGACTTTAGTGTTCTACATTTCTAGCTGGAGTAGAATAGAATAACAGAGTTGGAAGGGAACTTGGAGGTCTTCTAGTCCAACCCCCTGCTTAGACAGGAAACCCTACACCACTTCAGACAAATAGTTATCCAACATCCCCTTAAAAACTTCCAGTGTTGGAGCATTCACAACTTCTGGAGGCAAGTTATTTCACTGATTAATTGTTCTAGCTGTCAGAAAATTTCTCCTTAGTTCTAAGCTGCTTCTCTCCTTGATTAGTTTCCACCTATTGCTTCTTGTCCTACCTTCAGATGCTTTGGAGAATAGCTTGATTCCCTCTTCTTTGTAGCAGCCCCTGAGATATTGGAACACTGCTATCATGTCAACCCTAGTCCTTCTTTTCATCAGACTAGACAGTTGCCACTTCCAGCAACCATTCTTTATATGTTTTAGCCTCCAGTCCCCTAATTATCTTTGTTGCTCTTCTCTGCACTCTTTCTAGAGTCTCAACATCTTTTTTACATCGTGGCAACCAAAACGGACTGCAGTATTCCAAGTGTGGCCTTACCAAGACACTATAAAATGGTATTAATACTTCATGTTATCTTGCTTCTATCCCTGTTTATGCAGCCTAGAAATGTATTGGCTTTTTTGGCAGCTGCAGCACACTGGGACTCCAAGATCCCTCTCACAGTTACTACAGTATCTACAGAGTAACAGTAAACTATAGAACCCCAAATTATTGTTGGTGCAAAGTATTTCACATTCTTTTTCTAACCTAGGTATATTACCTAGGTAATTATGCAATGTTATAAATCAGGGCCTGTGTTCCATTTTCAAGGCATGCAAAGCACTTCACTTACCTTCCCCATCACTGCAACTGCCCAGTAACATAGCCTAATTATGTTTCTTCTATATGGTAGATAGAGAAAGGAGATGAAAATTGAGGCTGTGAGAATAAGCTCTTGCCAAAGAGTAAATTTTCCTTTGAGCCTCTGATTCCTGGTAATTTAATGGATTGTGTCCATAGAGTTTTCTTAGAAATGGCAGGAAGTGGTTTGTTTTCCAAATGCTAAGCAGACAGGAACATCCTACTCATGGTGAATATCTCCTTCCTCAATATATACATTTTCCTGCATAATTTCCCCCAAATATGTACATTGTTTTAAAATGTTTTAAAATTAATATTAGTGCACTATGTGGCCTTTGACTGCTTACTCTGAATTAAGTTTTACTGTTTCACAGCATGTTGCTCTAAGTGCAATTCTCTGACATCTCAGTACACATGGGTGGTTCAAATGATAGCCCACAGCTCATACAGACCTTATCTGTGTGAAACAAACTTGGATATTGCCTATATACAAGTGATGATATTAAGACATATGAAGATGCATCTCAGAAAGGAGAAACAAGAACATGGATAAATAAAACAACAAACAGATTGGTAATCCCAAATCTCTGGGAGATTTGTTTGCTTGCCCCAAAGGGACAAGGGAGAAACTAAATAGAATCCCCAAGACAATCTAGAAAAATGACAGTGTAGGAAACAAATATAAATTATAGTGACACAATGAAATAATCTTACATCTTTGTACCATGCAGATGTGCTTGACGGTCATGCTTATTTACTAAGTGGTAAATTTACTGCTGAGGAGGAATAGTTTCTGTTACTGAATCCACCTCTTTGTTCTGTGGTTCTAATTAACAGGAGCTGGATTTTTTTTAAAAAAAGCTTTTATATGTCTGCACTATTTATAAAACTCATATTTAGCACTTTTAAGAAAGGGTTTCACAGCTATATAGAAAATAATATAGCTTAAATCTAGATTCAATCACCATTTAGAACACACACCTTGAAATAATGATATGTTTGCATTATTTAGTTTGACTTTAGTACACTACATATTGATATAGATGGGCTACAAAACATTAGCAATGAGTGAAGTATTTTTAAGTTCAATTTTCACCAATAAAATTGTTTCTTTTGAGTGCTTCAGTTAACTTAAAATCCTCAGGAATTATTTTATGGTAATTTGCAAGTCAAAAAAAAAGATCACACCTGAATAGCAATGATATCAAGACGATGAATCTTAGTGAGTGCTTGATTCTCTAACTTCTCTTTGTTATTTTATTAGTGTAGTCCTTGGTACTTTAATATTCAGAAAGAACATGTACAAAAAGCTAGTCTCTCGTTTCTGAAACTCAGAAATAAAGTTTATTAAGAAATGCTGACTAAACATAAAATTGTTTCTATTTTCTTTTTCTTTTAATACATGAAATATTGGAAATTAATTATAAGTATTTCAAGCATCTTTTTATTATTCTTTCCTATGCATTTTCTGCTCTAATAAATAAAAAGAAACCAATGACCCAGCAAAAGAATCCTACTTAAAGATAAACATTTTCAGCAGGAGTGGGAGGTAGGACATTGCTTGAGGTACTGAAGAACAATAAAGTTTATTATCAACATTTCCCTTGCGTACCAAGGTTTTTGTGGATATCATTTTACAACTGTCAGCTCTCTGTTAAAATGATGCGGCTGACAGATGAGAATCTTAAAAATTCAGCTTCTTTCAAATATTCCAAATGAACAATAGCTGCCTAATTTGGCCTCTATTGAAAACAAAAAGGCCTTGTGAGTATGCAGTTTTATTTCACTTTGTTTAGTGCACGCTTCATATGCATAAAGAATTTTTAATGCTTCTCAACCTGCTACACTGTTAATTCTACTGCTCAGAAAGATTTCATTAAGCATAGTTCAAACAACAGCAAGCTATAAATAGGATTTTTTTCTTCCTGAAATTTATGACTCATGCTAAATGATAAATCCAATACATTTTCTAGCAGTCTTTATTTATTTCAGTTTCAATTATATTTTTCAACATATTAATTCAAAATACTGAAAAATAAAATAAAAATCTTAAAGGTGGTCATGGACATGCAGAATGTAAAATATATTACAGCATCTATTTTCTTTAAGTATAAGCACATCAGCTTAAAAAAGCAGGGACACAGTTAACTTTTCCAAATAATCATAATAAGAGAATTGCTCACAACTCAGTTGCATTTCAGACTGAATTATATTCTGCTTTGCCATACATACATACATACATACATACATACATACATACATACGTGTCTGTGCGTGTAATTTTAAGCATTGCTTTTTTATAAATTATGTATACTTTTTGGTGGAAGGGAGGGAGGGGGAAAGAGAGAGAGAGAAAGAAAGGAAGGAAGGAAGGAAGGAAGGAAGGAAGGAAAGAAAGAAAGAAAGAAAGAAAGGAAGAAAGAAAGAAAGAAAGAAAGAGAAAGATCATTTAGAAAAGATATATGGAAGATTTTATATACAGTAACTGCCACAAAATTATTATATGCAAAACAATGAAGAAATATGGAAATATCCACATTAGAGGAATGAATTGTAAAGATGACAGAATTTATCAGAAATGGCAAAACTGACAAATGGAAAACTTATACACTTTTTATGGACTTTTTGCTAACAATAGGAAGGTGCAACAATGGATTTTATTATTGAAAAAGGTACCAAAGGGATCTCTGTAATCTAATTTAAATGAAGAAAGAGGAGTAAATAACTATTTGCAAATGCTGCAAAGAAGATTGGAAGTAGCTTTACATTTGTTTCTCTTTTTTTCTTTAACTGTGTTGCTTTCTTCATTTTTTCTTTTTCCTTTTTTCTTTCTCTAACTTTTCTTTATATATTTTATCGTTCATCTTTGATTTGTCTAAAAGGTTTCAATGGAATTTTCATGTGGGTGAGTGTTATCAAACCTTCAAGATTCAAGAATGAAGACTCCTATGTATTTCATTGCATTTTGCTAACACATTATTTTTTATTTAAAGAGTTTTTGTCTATTCTTATGGTTGTTCATGGATCAAATTGCAATAACAATTTACTTGTGATGAAAATTATAAACCATAGAAATGAATAGGATTTTACATGTTGCATTGTTGATTTGTCCTGAATTTTCTTTCCTGTGTTCAAGGTTGACTTCAACTATCATACAAAAGTCTGATACTAAAGTCATTCGGAGATCCTTTTTGAGTAATTCCAAATTATAAAAGGTGAAAATACACCAGACAAACCCAACAATATGTCACGTATAATCTTAATGAAATAGGAGGATTCTAATCAGAAGTAATTGTTAGGGATCACTGATATAAATGAAATTATATATTGTATAAATTCCCATTAATTTTACCCACATGATGCAAACACACATGTACATGAACTCACACATGACTACAGATGCACACTTCAGGCTTTCAAATTAATTTAACCAAAAATGAAGCTGATTGCTTTACTCTATATTTCCTCAGTATTTAATATGTTTTCTCAATTCGTTCATGTGGCATGAATAGATGTACATGGCAGGAGTGAAATGCTCCCGGTTCGGACTGGATTACCCAATCCGGTAGCGATGGAGGCGGGTGGTTTGGAGAACCAGTAGCAAAAATCCCTGCCCCCCCCCATGCCCAGCTGAGCCCCGAGATCATCAGAGGTGTTTTTTTTACTTTTAAAAGCATTTTTTCAACCTCTTCAGCCAAAAAAAATGCTTTTAAAAGTAAAAAAAAAAGCCTTTGATGATTGCGCGGCTCAGCTGGGATCATCAGATGCTTTTAAAAGCATTTTTTTCTGCAACCTCTTCAGCCGAAGAGTTGCCTGACAATCAGAGGCTTTTAAACGCATCTTTTTACAACCTCTTCGGCTGAAGAGGTTGTAGAAAAAAGCTTTTAAAAGTTAAAAAACAAAAAAGTTGGCCATGCCCACCCAGTCACATTACCCCCACCACCACCAAGGCACTCCCACAAAACTGGTAGTAACAAAGTTTACATTTCACCATTGGTACATGGAAATCTTAACATTCTAGGTTATAAAATGGTTGGAATATTCAATCCACCAGCAATTTCTCTTACTTTTTTCTTCAGATGTAGGTGTTGTTAAAGTAGCATGTCACAAGCCATTTATGTCAAAGATGTAATGCCATAATCATAAACTGGCGACATTGGGATAAACAGCCCCAACGCTAAAGGAAGAGTTACTATGTCCTACATTTGAATGATGAATTTATACAGACACTGAATATCCTTTTATTTGCCTTTGGATTTGAAACTTCTTCTCTTTTACTCAAAGTTACCCGTTTATATGAATATGTGTGTGTATACACACACAAACACACATACATACATATATATAACATATATAACCCTATAATATATATAATTAGTTTATGAATTTATTGTATTTCAAGTTGTATTTGAAATATTTAAATAATGTATACTGCTTAGAGATGAAAAACACAACAGGTGGTACAGAAATATTTTAAAGAAAGAAAGAGAGCCAGAAAAAAAGCCTCACACAGAAAAAGCATAAAATTGTGTAAGAATAGCAGACATGCTCCCAGTATCCTTGGTAATACTGCCAATTTGCTACACACACTTGAAAAGTGCTAATGAATTCACATTGACTGGCTCGCAAATCCTAAAATGCATCCCTTTATCACAGCTAGTGCCAGCCATAGTCATTCTTTTACATTTGCCTCTACCAATTCTTATTCAATTTGATGCTTTTGTATTTTCTCAAAGCAGAATAAGTTCTTGGCAAATTGTCATAGACAAGAGTGTAATGTACATTTATTTAGTTTCGGGTGGCCAAAGTGTGTGAGTGTGAATGTCCTATCTTTTATTGTAGAATCAACTCTCTAATGGTGTCTTTCCTGGCTTCTTATATTTCAGTTATATCATAAGGAAACTCCTTGCATAGAATATCTGTCATTTTTAATAGCATATGCTCAAGCTGAGGAATTGTTCAAGGATTTTACTGTATTTTGCTACCTACAAACCTAGTGAACAATTTTGATAGTCTGGTTGTTCCCATTAATCAAACAAAATAATTCAACAGTTCTCCAACCACATTGAGATCAGAAATGATCGCACTACCACCCAGGCACCCAACTAGGGAGGGATTCAAAATCTTGCTTATTAATCCCAAGTATCAGTTGGAAGGAGCACAACTGAAGATAGCACACATTTGCTTCCAGACATCTCACATATAAAGAGGCCAAGCAATCTAAAGGTGAAGGTAGATCATACAACTCAACCAAGCCCAGAGAAACAGTATCAACCACTGAGTAGAGTTAACAGAGAATAAACTCAGCGTTGAAAGTCGGATAATGAGAATTATTGACTGCTAGGTGGAAAAAGGAAATCCCATTTATCTTATATGTGCCCAAACAAAACTTAAAAACTATTATCCTGTGAAGAACCTGATCACCTGCCTTTTGAGTGCTTTCCTGTAATCACATATTTACATCTAGCTTAGTGAAAAGAAGGACTAGGGGTGACATGATAGCAGTGTTCTAGTAGTTGAGGGGCTCCCACAAAGAAGAAGGGGTCAACCTATTTTCCAAAGCACCAGAAAGCAAGACAAGAAGCAATGGATGGAAATTAATCAAAGAGAGAAACAATGTGGAGAGGTTAGGAGGAATTTCCTAACAAGGAGAACAATTAACCAGTAAAATGGCTGACCATCAGAAGTTGTGGGTGTTCCATCACTGGAGGCTTCTAAGAAGAAACTGGGCAGCCACTTGTCTGGAATGGTATAGGGCAGTATTGGCGAACCTTTCGGCACTGAGTGCCCATGCTGGAAATTGGAACAGTAGCTGCCCAGTATGCATACTCGTGCTGGGAAGATGATCTTCCAGTTGCTGGTGCGCATATGCGCATGGCCACTTGGTCTTCTGGTTTCTGGCATGCATGCACGTGTGATGACCAGCTGGCCAGTGCGCATGCATATGCCAGAAACCGGAAGAGCAGCCACCCAGTGCTGATATGCACGCTGGGAAGATGATCTTCCGGTTTCCGGCGTGCACATGAGCACCAGCCAACTGGTCTTCTAGTTTCTGATGCACAAGCAGACGCAAAACGATCTGGCCGGTGTGCCAGAACCCGGAAGAGCAACGGGCGACAGCTCACGTACCTGGAAAGATGCCTCTGCATGCCACTTCCGGCACGTGTGCCATAGGTTTGCCATCACAGGTAGAGGACCTCCTGCTTGTGTAGCAGGTTGGACTAGAAGACGTCCAAAGTATCTTCCAACTCTGTTATTTATTCTGTTTTTCAGTTAAAACATTTCAGTTTATCTGCTCATATAAGTTTGTAGATGAGTGTATATAATGGAGAAAACAGTTGGATTTTAATCACGTGATTGTGGGAATGTTGCCATGGTTCTTAATTGTGAAAAATGGTCATAAGTCACTTTTTGCAATGCCATTATAACTTCAAACGGTCACTAAATGAACTGTTGTAAGTGGAGCACTACCTATCTAATGCAGAACCTGAGACATCCACTGTGGTAATCTTTAGTTTATTATGCTGAGGCATCATGAGTCTGCATAGATTCATTCATCTATTGCCCTTAAATTGAATTGAGGATTGTTTTATCGGTAATCCTTGGTAGTCCAAAATTTCTGTTGCTAAGTTTTATCCCCTTTCTTGCCACAGTTGTTAAGTGAATCTGGCTTACTCATTGACTTTGCTTATCAGAAGGCCACAAAAAATGGTCACATGACCCCTGGGATACTGCTGCTGTCATAAATATGAGTCATTTGCCAAGCATCTGAATTTTGATCATGTGACCATGGGGATGCTGTAATGGTTCTAAGCAGTAGTGGGTTTCAATTTCGGTTGCTACCGGTTTGTTCGCAGGTGCACGCACGTTCACACATGTGTGCAATGCTTCTGTGCATGTGCAGAAACTTCTGTGCATGCCCAGAGGTCCAGGCGGGTGGGCGGAGCCTCCCACCATCACCATCGGGCTACAGTTTTGCCCTATCTGGGGCAAACCGGTAGCAACCCACCACTGGTTCCAAGTGTGAAAAATGACCTTAAGTCACTTTTTTCAGTGCTGTTGTAACTTCAAACAGTCACTAAAAGAAAATAAAATAACTACCTGCATTATCCTTCTTTCAGTAAGTCTCTTTTCATATAATTATCATTTCCTTTATCACTCTGTCTATTAATAAAACTTCATTTATCTTAGTCATCAGAGACTGGAGTCTTTTGAATTTCAGAAGATTTTTTTTTCTATTATGGGACTTTCCTGTGATAATTCTCTATTTATGTTTAAGACACTTATGAGGACTGTAACTCCTTTAAGTGACTGAGTGTAATATTTGCATGCTTGGGTAGAGAGGTCACTTGTCCCTGTGAGGGAGGATGCCTGTCTCCAGTTGGCGTTGAATAACAGCCAATGACTGGAAATGAAGCGTAGTTGAAATACACAGCAGGGACTCTTAGAGCTGATTTGGATAATGGTCTAAAGTAACTGGTGAGAAATATAAATTTTCACTCTGCCTCTGAAAAAGAGAAATAAGCAGTGAGGCATGTACTTTTCCAGTTGCAATTCCAGGCTCTGAAGGCCAATGTAGTCCAAAAAATATGTTTAAATTATTTAAATGTTTCTTTGTAATAAAACAAAATAATAATTAAGTTCGGGTGAGTGGGTGGGGAGGGATTCACAGTTCACATTGTTGGAGTTACTTGTTATGATTCCAAATTCCAAACACTTAGAAGAAATCTTGTAGACATCATGCCAGGAATACCTTCAATAAATGGCTCACTTTTATTTTTGCAAAGATTAAGATTGAAATAGAAATGGAAGAAATGGAAGCCTGGGACACTAATCCAAGGCTTCAATATAATCATAATCATATTAATATTCTCTAAAAATCTAAAAAGATTTTCAATGCCCAGCCCAAACCATCTAAAGATGTGTCCAGTTTCTGTTATTTTAATCATTAATATAATCAAATAAAATAAAACTTAATCTCTACAGAATTTCTGTGCGCATAACATATGGTGAATGTGTTTAAATATATTCTCACTCCTTTCTAAAGTTTGCTTATGTGTTACAAACATGTACCCTTCCTAAATCAAAGCTTCTTTGTACCTTTTCAATGGCTTAAACACTTCCTGTGTTTAACTATCACTGCTTGCTTGGAGCAGCTACTTAAATTGTTGCATTCTCTTGAACCACTTTGCCACTACATAGTGAACTTAGACCTGACCTGACCTATACCTAAAAGACCAGTTTTTCAGTGAATGAGACCAAAAAACAAAAAGAACTATAACTAAGGTCATTTCTAGGCTTAGGTTATACATTCAAATGAATATTTTAAAATACAAGTTCATACGTTTTTGGGGAGGCAGATTCATTTCAAATATTTACTAAATATTTGATAAAATAGTTGATTTACGGTGAATGGGATCAATCCATATTTTGTTAATTTTTCACTCATTTATTCCATTTTCATTTCCTATTTCCTGCATATATACAACACACACACAAACACACACACACATACACACATACACACACACACCTGCTCCTGGATTTTTGGAGGAAGATTCAGCTCATTCACTTCATAGAAAACTAAGGTTAGTTTTAGCACTAAGCCAATCATAAAAGCAAATCTTTAATGAAATCCACAAGACCTGTTTCCTGAGTATCTTTGAATTTAGTCTGTTTATGGCTAAGGAAACTACCACAAAATGTAATGGGAAGAGACCTCCAGTGCCCCATCCATGAAATCTGAGTGCAGAACTTGATGAGCACTTTCCTAGGTAATGTATGTTTATATATACTCCTTGTTTAACTGTAATACAAATCATATATTTCCACACCATGTGATTACTGATAGCAAAGTATTTCTACAGTATGGAACTCAATAAAAAAACTATAATACATCCAACAGAATTACTAATAGATATTAGTCTTTGTGGATCCATGTATTATTGGTAACATACATTTTTCACGTTGTTCCTGCTTGAAGTCTTCTCTTTACAACTCAACTCTATTCATTCTTCTTGCTTGTAAACATAGAAGAAAAGAGAAGAATATGTTTGACGTGCCTCTTTTCTCAATTTCAGCAAGTGGAAAGGGAAAACTTGCAAAGGACAGCCTCTTTCGTCCTTGAAAACAGTCTCTGATAACTGAGGAGGTATTCACAAACATAAGGAGAGACCCCAAGAAAGAAGATGGAAGCCAAATTTAGTAAGATGCCAAAGTGGCACTTGTGGGAAGTGCCTTGTCCCTTCTAACTCTGTTATTCTTCTATGGGAAGAATAATCCATTAAGTCTGAATCTGATTTCTGTTTTCTCCACAATTACTTTTCAGTTATCAAGACTGAGAAGAAAGGTGAGAGAGAAGATGGAGCTATAATACTAATCACCTTTCAACTTCTTCATATCCTCTACTCCTAGAGGCAGATGACTAAGCAGGCCTTTATGCATTCTAATCCAATTTCAGTGTTCCATTAACCAGATTAATAAATATTAATTAATTAATTAATTAATTAATTAATTGGTTCAATAAATATGCCACCCTTCTCCGGAGACTCAGGGCGGCTTACAATGCATTAAGCAATAGCCTTCATACTTTTGTATATACCTGCTTAGTAGGGCTTTCGGCTCCCCCAAGCGGTGTTCTTTTTAATACAAAGTCAGCTTATTGCCCCCACAATCTGGGTCCTCATTTTACCTACCTCAAAAGGATAGAAGGCTGAGTCAACCTTGAGCCTGGTGAGATTTAAATTATGTCTGAAAATAACTATGCAGACTAGAAAAATGCCAAAACTCATTTTGCCATGATTTCTGTGGGTTTTGTTTTGTTTTTCTTTTTCTTCTGGATGCCTTCTAGTTCTGTACCCCACCATTGTCTCATATTATCCATGGGCTGTGCCTCAGTCTGAAAGACTTGCCCGCCCCTCCACCAGAGCACCTTCAGGCAATGCGTCTTCTGTATGTACTTCCCTTGCCTCACTGTAGGATGGAGATTCAGTGCTGGGCTCTTCCCTCTTCACTCACCATTATTGAAAGAATCCTGGTTAGTTTCTTTTTCTCCGCTGACTAATATGCCTATCAAAGAATTTCAGCTACACTATATGTTTTGCAGCATCATTCCCTTCCTTCATTTTGGTGTAGATTATGTGCAGATAAATGCATTTCCATCATAGCTGAGGGAGCTTTTCTACAAGTAGTTCAAGCAGTATTATATAATACTAGTTGATCTTGAAATGTCATTTTTATGATGGCACCTATTCACATATTCTTTGTTATCTTCTCTACATACCAGCACTACCAACATGCAAAACATTTCTGGAATATTTATAGGCCTCTATTATTTTATTTTATTTTTACTTTAATTTATATGCCGCCCTTCTCCGGAGACTCAGGGCGGCTTACAATGCGTTAAGCAATAGCCTTCATACTTTTGTATAGTTATACAAAGTCAGTTTATTGCCCCCACAATCTGGGTCCTCATTTCACCTACCTTTGAAAGGATGGAAGGCTGAGTCAACCTTGAGCCTGGTGAGATTTGAATTTGCAGTAATTGCAAGCAGCAGTTGTTAATAACAGTGCTTTAGTTCACTGTACTACAGGCTCTATTTTATTACTTATGTATAAATAATACACATATTTGGTATTTTATGTACTGCCTTTCATTAAGATAAATACGATTGAAGTTTACAGTAAAATATTGACTTCATACAATAACATATAGAAATTATAGAAACAAGTGTGGCATCTGGCAAAAATGAGAAACAGGGAAATCAGAGAATAATAAACCATAACTCTTGGAAGGAACTAATGTAATTCTGGATCCCAGATGGCCTGGGAAACAATGTTCAATTAATGGCAAAAACATTCCATATTAGCAGTCTACCTGTAACGGTATGTAGAAATGACCTTGAGAAAAGGGGGTGAGCCACAGCCAGCGAGGGGTCTGATAAGAAGCAGTTTAGATTGCAGAAGGAATGAAGCTAGCAAATCCTTTAGAATGGTTTCCCTAGATCAGGGGTGTCAAACTCGCAGGCCAGATGCATCATGTGCAGGCCATGCCTACCCTGGCTCCTCAAAGGCAAAAAACTTAGTGATACGTCATGTGACATCACGTGATGCAATTGAGTTTGACACCCATGCCCTAGATGTAAAGATGATAGAGAAGAAATGTACTTTCAAACTTTCAAGATTCTCTTAATTCAGAGGTGGGCAACTATGGCCCTTTTATGACTTGTGGACTTCAGTTCCCAGAATTCCTGGGCTAACATGGCTGGCTCAGGAATTCTGGGAGTTGAAGTCCACAAGTCATAAAAGGGCCATAATTGCCCACCCCTGTTTTAATGTAATAAAGTAGAGCTAGTACTTTTAGGTATGTCTCTTGTCTGGACTATCTTGCAAGGCTGCCTTAGTTTGAGGGGTGGAGGGGATTTCGTTCCACAACTGATTCTAGTCCATTCACATACTTTGAAAAGGTTGCTCTCTTACCATTATTTATTTTATTTTTTTTTGCTAAAAACCTTATTATATTGAGTAGATAGGCAGAAAATTCCTCCTCCACATTCTGCATTCTTTTGGTACTTATTCATAAGAACAGTGTACTTGGATTGATAGTTCAGAGTAATTTAATTCACTTAAAGCAGGATAGACCTTTCTAACGTACCCTTATTACAACTTCTTCCTGGAATGTTGCCTTCAATATGTTGGCAGGGAATTTAGCACATGATGCCAAAAAAGGCAACTATGATACTTTAATACCTCTTGACACTTGTTGGTAAACATCCTGGCAAATACTAGATAGACAAGTCCCTCGTTAATCAGAATGTGTGATCTCTACAAATGCACCTCTTTGACAGGTAGAAAAGGAATTAGTTTTATATATTCATTCTTACTATCATCTTAATGTCTCAATTCTTTTTTTTTTATTGGCTCGGTGTGTGACAGCACTCTGTCTTGCAAATTATCAGGTTTTCATGATCCACATTCCCATTTTCAGCGGAGGAGATGTTATCCTCCTCTGGGGATATTATTCCCCCCCTCCCTCTGCCCGCCTTATCCTCCCTCCCCCTCCCTTAATGGGATGGGTTTACGAACTATTACGCAGGATCTCTTCCCATGTTCCAACCTACTCCTCTCGCCGGAAGGAGAGACCGAGCACTACTATGGGGGAGCTGAGGGACTTTTTATATCCCAACAGAGGAAACGGAACATCATCCCCGGTGTAACCATCTCTCAGGAGACTAACCATTGTGAGAGGATGGTTTGGATATGGCCCTCCGTTGGGTGAAAAAACAAAGGACATTGGACCTTCTCCCTGTCGTGAGAGGACAGTGGAGTCCAGTTCTACGATGGACATTTTGTGATCTTGTGCACGGTTATCTCTCTGGACTATGGAGGAACCCCAAACTGGCCCCCCTTTCCCATCCTTGGTTCGGATGATGCTTTTAAAAGCTGACCTTGTAGCGCTGCAAGGCCCCTCTCGTAGGCCTGGCCCTCCACGTTATTGAGGGCCTATCTTGATGACGGGCTTTGGAACCCCGAGAGATGGCATGCAGCAAAGAGGGGGTTGAGGGGTTTTTTAGCAAAATTTTTAATGAAAATTTTAAGGGGACCTGGGAGGAGGGGAGGGGGTTGTAAAGGTGGATCTGGGGGTCCAAATAGCCACTGAGCAGGGTGATGAGTTGATTGGACACAGCGGAGGGGTCGTGGAAGGAAATTTGACCAGGGAGCAGGGGGGTGATAGGAAGGACAGTGCAATTGAAATAATGAGTGGGAGGGGCAGATATGACGGGCGCAGAGGGCCATATCATGTTCCGGGGGTGCGCACACGCTGTTTACGAGTGATTGCGCACTCCGGCCCCCAATGCGCGACTCGTGTCCAGGATTGCACAGAGCCTCAGGCCGTGGGTCCACGGCTGATGCCAGATTGGTTGTTAACAAAGCCCCCCTCATTTGTGATCTTATTTTGGAGTGTGCTGGTGGTGATCTTATTTTGGTGTGTGGACCTGGCAGGTATTACGGAGACCTGGTTGGGCCAGGAGGGGAGGTCCCCCTTGTCAAAATGTGCCCACCAGGTTTCCATGCATTTCATCAGCCAAGGGCTCAGGGGAGGGGTGGGGGAGTGGCGGCGATTATTAGGGAAAGTCTTTGTCCAAGGGAGACCACTGTTCCTCAGATAGCCGGATGTGAGTCCCTTTTTGTAAAGTGGGGCCGTGGGGTGCAGGTGGGTTTGCTGACTACGTACATGGCTCCCTGCCACATGGCGGTGACCCTGCCTGAGCTGCTCGATGTTATTGCCGGGGTGGCGGTTGATACCCCCAGATTTATTGTCATGGGGAATTTCAACCTACCATCCGCAGGTGAGGCATCAGAGATGGCTCGGGAGTTCATGGCTTCAATGACGGCCATGGACCTGACCCAGTTAGTTCAAGGCCCCACTCACAGAGGGGGATACACTCTGGACTTGATTTTCGTCTCTGGTCAGTGGTTGAATGATCTTGGTAGAGGGGACCTAGACATTAAACCCTTGTCATGGACAGATCATTCGCTCCTTCACTTGGACTTTCCAGCCACTTCCCCCCACCACAGGGAGACAGAACAGACCAGATGGTTCCATCCCAGGCGCCTGATGGACCCCGAAAGGTTCCTGACAGAGCTTGGACCATTTCCTGAGACTCTGGCACACGACTCGACCGAAGACCTGGTGGCCGCCTGGGAGAGTGCGGCCGCCGGAGCTTTGGACCGTGTCGTGCCTTTGTGGCCTCTGACCCGATGCCGATCTCAATTGGCTCCTTGGTTCTTCAAGGAGCTGAGAGAGATGAAGCGTCAGAAAAGATGCCTAAAGAGCATCTGGAGGACTAGTCAATCCGATTCTGATCGGACACAGGTGAGGTCTTATATCAAGACCTACCTAGTGGCGATAAAAGTGGCAAAATCTAACCATTTTCCCACTCTTATTGCATCTGCAGAGAACCGCCCAGCCGCTCTGTTTAGGGTGACCCACTCCCTTCTTTGGGGGGAATGCGGGAAGATCCCTTGCAGGGTCGAACTGAGGATTTTGTGCAATTCCTGCATGATAAAGTCGCTCAGATTCGGGAAGGCTTGGACTCTGACTGGGTGAGTCCAGGGGAGGAGACAAGGGTAGGTCTTGAGAACATTATCTGGGAGGAGTTTGATCCTGTGGCTCCCAAGGATGTGGACAGCGTTCTGGGTAAGATTAGTGCCGCCACGTGTTTATTGGACCCGTGTCCCTCCTGGTTGGTACTGGCCTCCCGGGAGGTTACACGAGGCTGGCTCCAGGGGATTATAAGTGCTTCCTTGAGTGAGGGTGCCTTTCCCGCCACTTTGAAAGAGGCAGTGGTGAGGCCCCTCCTCAAGAAGCCTTCCCTGGACCTGGCTAAATTAGCTAACTACTGTCCAGTCTCCAACCTTCATTTTGTGGAGAAGGTTGTTGAGAGTGTGGTGGCATGACAGCTTCCCCGGCACCTGGATGAAGCTATCTATCTGGACCCGTACCAGTTGGGCTTCAGGCAGGGGTACAGCACAGCAATGGCATTGGTCGCGTTGGTGGATGATCTCTGGAGGGCTTGGGACAGGGGTTGTTCCTCTGTCCTGGTCCTATTAGATCTCTCAGTGGCTTTTGATACCATCGACCATGGTATCATGCTGCAGCGGTTGAGGGGGTTAGGAATAGGGGGCGGTGGTTCTCCTCCTTCCTCTCCGACTGTTCACAGTTTGTGTTGGCAGGGGGGCAGAGGTCGACCTCGAGGCGCCTCGCATGGGGAGTGCCGCAAGGGTCGGTTCTGTCACCCCTTCTGTTCAACATTTATGTGAAGCTGCTGGGTGAGATCATCCATGGTTTTGGGGTGAGAGTCCATCAGTACGCTGATGACACTCAGCTGTACATCTCCACCCCAGACCACCCCAATGATGCCCTTGATGTGATGTCTTGCTGCCTGGAGGCCGTGCGGGTCTGGATGGGGAGAAATAGGCTCAGACTCAACCCTTCCAAGACCGAGTGGCTGTGGCTTCTGGTGTCCCGAAATAGTCAGCTGGTGCCATTGCTGACTATTGGGGGTAAATCTCTGCCCCCCCCCACAGAGAGGGCTCGCAATCTGGGCATCCTCCTGCATACACGGCTGTCTTTAGAAGAGCATATGACGGCCGTGGCCAGGGGAGCTTTTTATCAGGTTCGCCTGATTCGCCAGTTGCAGCCCTTTCTGGACAGGGACGCCTTGCGCACGGTCACTCACGCCCTTGTCACCTCCCGGCTTGACTATTATAATGCTCTCTACATGGGGTTCCCCTTGAAGAGCACTCGGAGGCTCCAGCTGGTCCAGAATGCGGCCACGCGGGTGGTTATGGGTGCAACCCGCTGTGCCCACGTGACACCCCTCCTGCGTGAGCTGCACTGGCTCCCAGTGGTCTTCCAGATGCGATTCAAGGTGTTGATTACCACCTTTAAAGTACTCCATGGCATAGGACCCGGGTACCTTTGAGACCGACTTCTGTTACCAATAGCCTCTCACCGGCCAGTTCGCTCCCACAGAGAGGGTCTCTTCAGGGTGCCATCAGCCAAGTTATGTCGGCTGGCGACACCCAGGGGGAGGGCCTTCTCTGTGGCAGCCCCTGCCCTGTGGAATGAACTGCCCCCGGAATTGCGTAAGATCTCCGACCTCCGTGTATTTCGCTGTGCCCTCAAGACCCTCCTGTTCTGCCAAGCCGGGCTATCAATGTAATGTTTTTTAAATTGGGTGTTTTAAATTTTGGGGGTTTTAAATCTGAGCCAAAATTATGTAATAATTTTAATTATTTTTAACTGATGTTTGTCTTTGTGTTTTTAATAGGCTGTACACCACCTTGAGTCCTTCGGGAGAAGGACGATATAGAATTATTATTATTATTATTATTATTATTATTATTATTATTATTATTATTATTATCTTCTATTTTTTTTAATTTGATATTCCTTCAGTTAATTTACTATATTCCAATCTTCTGTGTTGTTAAACAATTGTGCTTCTCTTGTTATTCAGTTCATACTTTTGGTCTGCAATCCTATACATATATACCTAAGAGTCAGCCCTATTGAATAGGGTCATATTGATAGTTAGTCAAAATGAGTCCAGTATTGAATTTATCACCTAATTTCAATATTCAGTAAGGCTTTGCCGATGCAGTGAGAAGGAGCCAACAATTATCTGTACTCGGTATAAGGTTTTTGAAATGTACAGATCTCTTTGTTGCATATTGCCTTTATGTCCTTTTTGATTTGAAAAGCCAAAGAATAGTGCATTCATTATCAAGGATTTCATTTAACAATACTTTCATTAACAATAGCTTTGTATGTATGCTCAGTCCTAGCTATATCCCCCTTATTCTTCATAAAAGAATAGCTTCAAGTATTGTGTTGTTTGCACACATGTTCCTAAATAATTTAAAGGACCTTTCTTATCATATGGTTTGGAGATTCAGTAAAAATAATTTTATTGTATATTTGTTATGACTATCCAAACAATGGTCAATGCCAGTACATAAATCTAATAAAAATGAAATTGGAACATAATCAGAACTGATACTAAAGGTGTATGAAAAGCATACATAAGCTCTCTGCCATATTGAAATCTTCTTTCTTTCGTTAGAAACCTGCAATTAATTACCAACTAGTTTCTGTGTATAACCCCCTCCCACCATAAATGTGAAAGGAATTCTCCCTGTAAACTAATGAACTAAAGTGAATCCAAATAGAGACCAGCTGGCTGAATTACTAAGTAATTTTATACACATGATTGATTTTATTATCGTTTCACTGAAGTAACTAGTCTTTATTCTCACAATCAGTTCCAACAATTATTTGGCAAAGGGGGAGAAGATGACTGAAATTAAAAGAATGAGGAATGGAGAAGTTTGCCTTACATCTTGCTACTAAGCTTGCATACCATATTTTTCAGTTTAATTGACATTGAATTACTGGGTTTTAAGGCTCTGAAACAACACAAAGTAGAGGAGAATGACTAACATGCTGGTGTCTGAGATGCAATGAGCTACCAATGTCTAAATAATTGTTATAGATACTTCATTAATTGCATTGAAACTATGGTTTTAAGCATACTATTTATTTATCTTTTACATAGTTTCTCTTTTGCAGAGATTGTTTCTGATATGTTATGCCACTTAAAAATTATTTGAATTGATACTGCAATTTATCAGTTTCTTCCCAAATGCAATGAGCTGGAGAATATAAATTCAAGTAAAAACCTGTAAAACCTTCATTCTCTGTGAGCTGCAATAACTCAAAAACAAAAACAAAAACAAAACCCAGAAATGGATCAGAAGAGGTTAAAAGGTCATGTCTAAAATTTGAAAATGAATATATTTTAGAGCAGGCGCCCAATTTATTTTTAAACAACATAAAAACAAACACTATTACAAACAGCTAGACAAATATATTTTAAAATAAACCTCTTAAGTCCTTTCTTTCAAAAAAAACATGGTGTTTGCACAGCACAGCAAATAACAAGGGATTAATGAAGTATTTCAGTGTGATAATGAGCTAAAATGATGCATAATAGCAATTTTATATCAGGTTATTGTGTGATTACAGATCAGCCAGGATTATGGCTGTTCCTCCACACATTCCAGCTGAGTCTGCTGACTCTACTAGCAAACTTTTGGTCGCTGACTAGAATATGGAGAAAGCTCAAGCCATTGGCACAATGGCTTATTCACACTTTTGTAGTGCACATTATCCCCATCCAATCAACTATTTCATTTGTGACACAGACTAGGGGATAGATAATCCTAGTTTACATCTGTGTCTGCTACTGTTGTGGATGAAAATGTATTAAGATGGGAACAACCAAAGGCCTCTGCCTTTAGGACTGTCCATATTAATTACTTACAGCATTGTTTCCAGTAGTTTGGGAAAGTCTATGGCTATTGATGAAAGGAATATGAAAATATAGGGAATATAAATTATCAGGAGCTGTGGTGGCGCAGTGGTTAGAATACAGTACTGCAGGGCTAATTCACTGCTCACTCCAGGAATTCAATTCTCACCAGCTCAAAGTTGACTCAGCCTTCCATCCTTCCAAGGTCGGTAAAATGAGGACCTAGATTATCGGGGACAATATAATATAAACCAGTGGTGAAATCCAAAATTTTTTTACTACCAGTTTGGTGGGCGTGGCTTGGTGGGCATGGCTTGGTGGGCATGGCAGGGGAAGGGTACTGCAAAATGTCCATTCCCCACCCCACTCCAGGGGAAGGATACTGCAAAATGTCCATTCCCACCCCACTCCAGGGGGAGGTTACTACAAAATCCCCATTCCCATCCCACTCTGGGGCCAGCCAGAGGTAGTATTTGCTGGTTCTCCGAACTACTCAAAATTTCCGCTATCAGTTCTCTGAACTACTCAAAATTTCCGCTACCAGTTCTCCAGAACCTGCTGGATTTCACCCCTGATATAAACTCTGTAAACTGCTTAGAATGGGCTGGAAAGCAGCATAAATTGAAGTGCTATCGCTATTGTCTGTTGCTAATGTCTCTGTCTGTTTTTTCTTCCTTTTGTCTCACTTTGTTAATTCACTGTTTTATATTTGCTGGTGAATGAACTTAAGATATATTTTTGCTAGCTGAATTGAGTGTGCTTTCCTTGAGCTGGATATAGGGTTTGAAAGAGAGAGTGCAGTGGATATAAACTAAATTGGAAATCCTCCCACGATAATTTCTCAAAATTGTTAAGACGGTATCAAAAAGGCATTGTAATTAAAATTGCTATGACTTTAAAAAAAATCATTGCCATTGGATTACAAATAATCCAAAGCAAACAAAACCAGAGCAAACTGAACGTGAACAAATAAGTACACAATAAAATGGTACAAAAATAGTAACATCTGCATCAGAAAAACTTCTAAGAGAAATGTATTCAAAAGTTCAGGCATCCTCAATGGCATTTCTTTTTTTATACATATGCATCATGAACCTTCCCCAGTAAAGAGAGAAATGCCCCTGAAGAGCTGAAGGCTTCCTTGTAACAATTACTCCAAGCAATAGAGAATCTGTAGGATCTGGTGCTTTTATCAAATGACAAAAGCCAGCATGGTGTTGTCATGGCCTGGGCTCCTTTCACATTGCTTGTGATATCATGATACAGAAACATAACAAGCAGAACTTGTGTCACAACAGTGCAACACTGCTTTCATCATTTGCCCCTCCATGACACCCTCTCTGTAGACATCTTTGCTTAAAAGGATGCCCTGAGATAGGACTAAGTGACCATGAACCTCTAATTAAAAAAATAAAATCGGCATTAACTGCCAAGGTTAATGAGAGTAGAACGGATAACCAAGTCCTACACTAAACCACTAATAAAATAGAAGTTATTAAAACTGCTTTTAAGGGCATCAAACTTTGAAAGAGATAATGGGGGGCGGGGAGAAAGTGATTTTAGAGTTATGGTCCTGGTTTGGACTACAAACATAGAGCAAAGAACAAAAAGAAGGCTCTCTCAGAGGGCCCTTCTGGTAAACAATGTAGGGCCTTAAGCACCGCTGTCATGAACTGCTGGCAAAACATACCTTCAGGAAGGCAAGTCACTGCATTTTGTACCAACTGCAGTTTCCAAGTGGTCTTCAGAGGCCATGTATATACATTTCAATAACATTCATGCATGGTGTTTAGCATTGAGTTACTGGTGCACGATCCTAGGTACATAAAGTAGGGAATGTTTTCAGATGAAATTGGTAACTGCAAGGTCATATTACAAGACCTTGAAGGATCTTCATTCTCTGTTACTTATACATTAGCCTAATTTGCTGCTTTATATTCTGTGTTTGAATAAAGGTAGTCCTTGAATTACAACAGTTGGGATCAGAATTTCTGTTGCTAAGCAAAGTGGTTGCTAAGTGAGTCATGCCTGACTTTTTTGCCATGGTTGTTAAATGAATCACTACAGTTGTTAGGTTGTTAAGCAAATCCAACTTCCCCCATTGAGAAGGTGGCTGGAAAGGTCACATATGGTGACCATGTGACACCACAACACTGCAAACCATTATAAACAAATGCCAGATGCCAAGTGCCCAAATTTTGATCCCACAAGCTTGGAGCTACTGTGACAGTTGGAAGTGCGAGGACTGGCCATATGTTACTTTTTTCAGTGCTGTAGTTACCTTGAACAGTTGCTAAATGAATGGTTGTAAGTCAAGAACTAAATGTAAGCATCTAATCACCGTCTAATTTGAAGGGATGTTTAGATACCTTCGGAAACCAAGTGGAACTGATCCATTCAGTATGGAACCGAAGTGTCAATGGAAAATCTATTGGTAGTTCTTCACTTTCAAGAAAGGAAGAGTGGCCCCAAAACAGTGCTTTTCATGAATGAAAGCAAATACGGTATATGTTTCCCAGGATAATGTGGCAGGATCCAATCAATGCTTTTCAGTGATGGGTCTCTGATTTATCAGTCTTCTTCCTGGGAGAAGCCTGGTACTTACCTTGACAATTTTACCAAAACTACCATATTTTTTGGAGTATAAGACACACCTTTTTCCCCCAAAAAAGAGGGTGAAAATCTGGGTGCGTCTTATACTCCAAATGTAGTCCCGCCTGGCTTCTCAAACGGAGGTTTCAGAGGCTGAAAAAAGCATCAGAAAGGAAGCTTCAGAAAAGAAGCCCCCAAACAGAGCTTCAGAAACAGAGCTTCAGAGGCTTTTTTTTTTTTTTAAAGCTCTGTTTTAGAGGCTTTCAGAGGCAGGAAAGAAAGTTTTTTCTGAAACAGAGTTTCAGAATTTTCAGAGGCAGAAAAAAAAGCAAAAAAAAAAGCAAGGCACAGAGCTCACAATCAAGGAACCTGTTGCTAAAATTCACCTCTGGGAACAGCTGATTTGGGGTATTCGTAGGTGATCCACTTGCCAATCAGCTTTTTTCTTATTTTCCTCTCCAAAAACTAAGGTGCGTCTTATACTCTGAAAAATACGGGTAGTCAAGATTAAATTATTTTGGGTGAGTGTTCAGGAAATGGAAAGCTAGTTGTCTGTTTCTGTAGTTATATAGGATACAGATATGATATAGATGTGGTTTTTTTCAATACGCATTAGTATTCCATTTGTAGTAGAAAAATGTACACTTTTATAGCTTTTCTTTACGCTTTCTCTCTTTCTTTTTTCTTTCTTTGCATATGACTTTTAAAAAAAAAAACATAAATGAGCTGTTCAAAAAATCAGTTATACTCAATCTGCATGTCTCCTCTTCCTTTCCCTCTTCAGCCTTTTAGCCTATTCCCAAAAGATATCCTAAGGAATCTAGAATCTTCCTGAACACTATGGACTGGGACACAGTGGACAAATCAGGAGAAACTCTTAGATATATAGGTTCAATCCTATAATCATGCTTTATTCTAAGCAGCATCCCAAGCAATAACGCAACTAGTGAAAAACAAGTTTACAAATTCTGCATTGATTGAATATCCATTTTAAAAATCAATAACAACACTTTAAAAACCTTAATTTGAAACACTGAAATTCAATTAGAAAACCAGAAAAGTGAGGAGTGGTATGAAAATAGTAGTTACTTATAAGGCAAAGGGGGGAATGTTCTTTGGATTTCTCCTCACAGGGTGAGTCCTGTGAGACCCAGCTAGTGGTCTATGGTACTGATTGGACACCTGGGGACTTCAGTATAGAGTCAGGTAAATGGTTCATTGTAGAAATAAACAAGCTAGCAGAAAAGGAAGTCTAATGTGTCTCGGTTACAATCATAGAGATTGTACTAGTAACCAATAATATCTGGGCTTTTTTCCAATTGTGGAAAAGAGTATTTTCTGCCATATTTCAGTTATATGCACTTAGACTCCTATTGCTTATATGACACTTTTGAATACTCTGATGAAACCCAGGGCTCCTCCATAGAGATGAAGACTTGTTTTACTAACTGTTTTAATTAAATGCTTTGGCTGGAATCCAGAGAAGCCATTAGACACCTGCAAAGTAGTTTAGTGGCTAACGTTAAATAGAAATTCAGTTTATATATATATATTAGATTCAAAGATGTCTTTGCAAGAGTTATTTAAAAAGAGTTTTTAAACCGCTAAAAGAAAATAATGTTATCTGCAACCCAAACAGCTGTAGAACCAAATCTTTGCAAGACTGAATCTGTGGAACTGCTAGAGAAGAATGAATCATATTTTTATACTTAAAAAACTTCAAACTACCTTTCAATAAATTTTTAAAGGAAACCCATATAATAATGTATTTTCAGTTGAAATCTCAGAATTTTTTGCTTTATAGCATTTGCCTACTTATCTATAGAAAGCCAAGTTCACATTTTGTTTCTCTATTTAACCTGCTTGGCAAGTAACAGAACTACTTAGGTGCAAAGGATCTTATAGGTTGTTATAGGTTATAGCAGTCGTGGGTAGCCCCCGGTTTAGACTGGTTCGCAAGAACCTGTAGTAAAACTGGTGGAAGGGCTCCGCCCACCACCCTGGATGTTGTCATCAGCAATCTGCGCATGTGCAGAAGCAAGGCGCGCACATGAGCGAAGCAAGTCCATGCGCATGATCCTGTTGCGAACCGGTAGTAAAGGTAAGTAGAACCCACCCCTGGGTTATAGGGTGTTGCAAACGTGTCCAACAGGGGTATGCAACATTCCATGGAAAAAATGGAATCTGTGTGGAATACCTATGGAATAACAACTTTGACTAAAGTGCTGTAAAAGTGCAACAAACAATTCTACTGCAAATAGCAGAGGATTAAATACTCATTCAAATTCTAAATGAAAAAGAAAAATTTGCATTGTGGCTTAATGCAAAGTGTAAACCCAGTTCTTCTTGTTTGAAAAATCATGCTTAATATAGCAAGCTCTGTAAACACATCCATACATATTTATTCAACAA